>OX638068.1:19381501-21781501 GCA_951804385.1 Trifolium dubium
TTGCAATTTTGCGGTCCGTATCACACATAAAAAATCGAAACCCTCACCTTAGTTATGCGTGACTATTTCAATTCAAGTATCACAGCAGCGAATACGTTACTACGTTAGTACTTAGTATTTAGAACACATAAATCATACCAACTCCCACACCATTCTTTCCCACCCAACCCACACACACAAACATAACATAACACCAAAAACTTCAAAACCCCTTCACCCCATAATCTATGAACACGAACATCAAAACAAATAACACTCAGTAATTATATGTTAGATTAGATGGAGTAACCATGCAGTAATAAACAACCCATTAAATTAAAGAATGAAAAAAAAACCCTAATTGGTCCGTTTTTATTTTATTTTTCCCTTTTTGAAAAAAATAAAAAATTAAAGGAGAGGATTTGGATTTGAAGAGGTGCGAGAAAAGGAGGCAACAAGAAAAGGGTATACTCAACTCAAAGGAAGAACCAGTTTATGGTTAATAAAAACCATCTTCTTTTGATTTTATATTTTTTTCATATCATATGGAAAAAGAAAACCACCAAAACAACAAAAACCCAAACCAACAACATCAGGGTTGGGGCACATGGGAAGAGCTTTTACTAGCCTCCGCCGTCAACCGCCATGGCTTCAAAGACTGGAACACCGTTGCCATGGAGGTTCAGTCCCGTACCAACCGCCCTACGCTCCTTGCCACCGCACACCACTGTGAACAAAAATTTCACGATCTAAACCGTCGATTCACCGACGACGTTCCTCCGCCGCAACAGAATGGAGATGTCGATTCCGATCATGTTCCTTGGCTTGAGAAATTAAGGAAACAACGCGTTGCTGAGCTCCGGCGTGATGTCCAACGCAGCGACGTCTCCATTCTGTAAATCTCTCTCTATATATATTTATCTTTCTCACTCTTCCGTTCAAATTTTGAATATTTTATTTAAGATTATTTAATGTTTTTGGATCTAATTTTTTTATTGTTTTTGTTTTCAAGGTCGTTGCAGTTGCAGGTGAAGAAATTAGAGGAAGAGAAAGCGAAAGAGAATGACGGAGAAGAAGATAATAAACCAGATCTGGCGGTTACCGGCGAGGAAGAGCTGCCGGAAAAAGAAAAAACCGGTGGAGAAATGGAAGAGACTGAACCGGCTAATTCTGAACCGGATATTCGCCGGCTCGATGAAAGCACAACTAATACTGATAAACTGATACCAACAACTGGAGAGGAATCAGACCGGGATAATCAATCGGTTAATGAGTCTAACTCAACCGGTTCGAGATTTGATGTAGCGAAAACCGGTGAGGTTGGTGTAAAGTTAGGAACCGGTTCCGGTTCGGTTCATGTTAAATCCGGTCCGAATGAGCCGGTTCAAACCGGGAGGAAGAAAAAATCGATTGAGGAAGAATCGAATAACGGAAGCTATGATAACGAGGCTAAAGTTTTAACGTGTGAGTCGGTTCCTCCGAGTGAGGGGAGGAAAGTGGAAGGTGACTCGTCCGAGTTACATGACTCGGTGACTCGCTCGGAGGAGGCAGGGACAAGAGAGAGTAGCGAGGTGCAGAGTTCTTCGAGTTTGTCGAAAACGAGGAGGACGCGGCGGAGGAAGGATGTTTCTGGCAGAGAAGCCGTGCCGGAGAATGACATGGTGATGGTTAAATCAGAACCGTTGGTTGGCGTGTTGGAGATGATCAAAAGACATGAAAATTTTTCATTGTTTGAACGGCGTCTTGAAAAAAACCAGGTATTCCAAATTTTCATTCCATTCATTTTTGCGTGGACAAAATCGGCATTTCAAAAAAAAAAAAATTCAAAATTTGAAAGAAAATACATTTTTGTTGAAGAAATCTATATATGTTTTTTATTATTTAATTTAATTTAACATCAAAATAAGAACAAAATTCACAAAATGGAATGTGAGAAATTACTACGGCAGCAGTCGCCTTTGCTTTTGTAGTTTCTCTTTTATTGATCTCTAATTGTCTTGGAGGTTTAATATTATATTTGCTGTTCAAAAATATCATTATAATACGGAAATTGGATACGATCTTAAATCATCGTGTTGAACAAAAAAGGACCACTTTTAAGATTAGATAGATTTCTTAAGGGTACAAAATTTGTGAGGACAATGAAAATGTAAAAACTTGTGAAATAACACATAATCAAATTTATTTTTAAAAAATATACGGCATTTGTTTCAACTTCTAATTTCATGGGTCCAACGAAAATTATATATGGGTCCTAGAAGAGTTGTATACATATGATAGTAATAGTATCCTACACCTCAAAATTTTTGTTTTTGTTTTGTTGAATACACCCTATTGTTTCTTAGCTATGTGTTCACGGTTGATGTAGCAAGCGATTTTTAGCGATATCAACTTTGGTTTTTTCAATGTTGTTTACTTCATATATTTATGTCAATAAGTTATATCTATTTTTACTAATAATTACTTTAAATTTCTTATATGCCAATACGATCAAAATTATATTTTTTAATTAACTAATAATTTACTTTATATTTTTTTTTGATATATCAAAAAAATAAATACTTCTACCAAGATTTGAACCCTGAATTTCCCCCTATTCATCCAAGTCCTCCAACTCTTACCACTTGAACCATCATACGAAGACATTTACTTTACATGTCTTTTACAAAAAATTACTTTCGAATTTTAATACGAACATGATCACTAGTACGAGTTTTAACATTGTCAAAATAACTTTGATATTTATAAAGATTTTTAAAAATTAACAGAATAAGATAAATTGAATTTTTGTTAATTTTTTCTAAACAGATGGCCATGCTAAAATAAATATATTGCGTCTAAAAGAAGAAAATTATTTATTTTTCCTAAATTTGGGAAGCACAATGACAAAAATTGGAAATTGAGAGCTTAGCTGATCACGTGCATCTTTTGAGTCCATGGATTGGGTCCATCTCCATGCAACGTGCTTAACGATGATTGTAGGCTGAAACTTTGTTAAGCCCAAGAACTGGTTTAATTTTGGGCTGCTACCAAATCCCTCATGACCCGAAATAATTTTTTTGACAGTTGACTCAAAATATTATTTTTCATAAAATACCAGAGAAAAAAAAAGTAATTTGGTCACATCCACCGCCAAATCTAGTGACTATTCCACTGATTTTATTGGAGACACTTCCAAATATGAGAGAATTAGTCCAATAATTTAAAATTGTTCTATACCTAATACAAAGATCTACTCTTTAATTTTGATTAAGAGAGGATCTCAATCGCACAACCACACTCTAGTGACCGATAATTTATTATTGCAAACTTATTCAACAGGACAAAAAATAAATAAATCAATACTACCTTTATATCCCTTTATTGCCTCGCGGTGGTGACTTTTGTTTGGTCATAAGTCGTAATCATCCAACTGTATGTAAAGTTGAAATCCAATGGAGTATTTTATTTTTTCACTCAACGCCTATTCCTTTTGAAACTAGATTTTTTTTTGTTGAAAATAATGTCATAAATACTTGATTTTTTTCACACAATATATTGAAGTTTTTTTTTTTGACAAAAATAAATTGAAGTTATAAAAAATGAATTAAATTGAAAACTTTTGTAACACTTTGAAATATGTTTTTTTAAATATGGTAATTACTTTTTTTTTACAACAAATATACTATGGGATAAGGAGCATATATTCTCGCATGTGGATACTACCAGTATTTTTGTTTAGAGCCATGCTACTTGCATAGAAACATTACTAGATATATTCTTATATCCGTGTAATTTATTTTTACACATACATGCATCTAATAAAATTGGTTTAAATCTCTGTCATATTAAGAAAGGGGTGAAGTGGAGTGATGTGATGAAATACATGATTGATATTGATTGAATGTGTAAAATTATTTTATACTGTCAGCGTATATTTTTTTTCTTCTTGATTAAGATCATACGGTTTATATTATAAGTTACATAAACATTTTTATTTCAAAACCAATGAAAAACTACATTAAAATTAAGACTATTTAATTTAATTTAATCTTGGTTCAATGACATATGAATTGAATGCGTGATTGCAACAATTTGGATGAGTAGATTTAGAAATTAGAGACTTTATCTTGTTTGGATTTTGAATGGGGCCCACTTTAATATCTTCTCCTTAACTAGTTAGGCGAGACTTCCGCTATGGGAGTGTGTGGGGCATTACTATCTTTTCCATGTTTTCTCCATTTTTTTATTTTATTTATAATTTGTCGCATTTAATATATTTATTTCTATTTATTTTTCTTGATCAAGTAATCTAGTAGTTAAAAGAGTGAATGAGTAGTAAAGTTCAACTCAAATCTCTTTATATTATGATGAAAGAAGATTTAAAATATTGCATGTAATTTTTTTATCAACTTAGCTAAATACACATGCATGTTTCTACTTATTTTTTATACCTATTCATATATAACGAAAGAAGATTTAACATATTTATTTAAATTTTCCTATCAACACATGATATTTTAACCATAAAAAACAACAACACACTATTTCTACGTAATCTCTTTAATTTCTATCTTTTCTATTTATCTCATCATCCAAACAAAATTGGATGAGTTTTATTTTGTTTAAGTTGGTTTTTTATTCATTAATTTACGTTTGTTTTCTAATTTTTGTCTAGTATTGTGCTAAATGTGTAAAAATTATTATTAACTTCTCTTTGAAAGTATGCAACCAAAAAACGACTAAATTACCACAATTTTATACATCTAACTAGTTGAACATTTTTGCATAATGTGTGGGCTAGATCAAATAACATGAGGATTTATTTAGTGGTCATATGAATGAGTGCACTTATTTTTTTTATAAGATTTTTATAGCTATAAAAGAAAGGGGTGAATTAGACGGAAACATTATTTTATTGTAAGGATGTATCTGTTAATGCTTGAATTTAATTAAATAAAAATGGGCCCTATCTTTTTTGAGCTCTTTCCTTTTTTGTTCCTTTACCAGTCCTTTCTCGTTCAAACTACAAAAAGTGAAGTCTTAGATGTGCCTTTTGTCGGCATGGTAAATTTGAGATATAGATATAGATAGATATAGATATAAAATATTCTTAAATATTTATTTAATATTGTAGTGCCACGTCATTTAATGAAAAGACAAATTTTTTTGGTACATTGGAAAAATAAATTGCTCCCTTCAAAAATCGATCATCAAACCTTCTCTTATCACTTGAGTTATCATATTAAGACAAATCATTTGATTTTTAACTCATTATGTAATATTGTGTAAAAACTAAAACTCATTATATAATATAATATGGTAAAACATAACTAAATGTATATGTAAAACTCTTTTATCCAGATTGTATATAAATCAAATTCTCAATTCTTATTTAACACCGTACACCCTACTTTATTTAATTCCATAATGCACCGTGCATTTTCTGGATAAAATTCTACCTGTTTTCATGGCTAAAATTTGATAACATAACATTCACTTTATTTATTACTTTATGAATTTTATATGAAAAATGAGCATGTCTAAGATGAACGTTTGATAGATGATTTTACGTAATAGTTACATTGTTGGAATTATGAAACAAACAGATTTGCTTGTGTCTCTTGTTCTAACAGGATTTGGATAGATACAAAGACATTGTGAGACAGCATGTAGACTTGGAAACCATACAATTGAGACTCCAAAAGGGCCACTACTCGTCGAGCACTAGCTCATTCTTCCGTGACCTCCTCCTCCTCTTCACCAATGCTACTGTGTTCTTCCCTCACGATTCATCTGAATCACGGGCGGCGCAGCAGCTGCAACGCCTGGTTGTTGCTGAGATAAAAAGCTCCAGACAAACACAATCCGAACCTAGCTCCCAGAAGACCGATTCACTCCCTCCAAAAGCTGCTCCTATATTAGTTTGCCGCAAACGCAATACAAACTCAGCTAAGTCTTCCGCAACCACCTTTAGCCAAAAGGCTGATCAACAACTCATCATCAATGACAAGAAGGAAAAACCATCTTCTGATTCTAAACCAACCTTGAAACCGAATAATTCTGAGACAGATGAAGAGGAGCCTCCTATAGCCATAGAAAAGCCTGTAACAGGAGTCAGAAGCAGAAGAAGCAACAAGAACATCAACAACAACGCAAGCAACAAGAAACCACCGGCTAACTCTACTCCTAAAACAGGTTCCTCGGCAACCAAGCCTGCAGAGACCTCAAGATTAGAGAAGAACAAAGCAGAAGGGGTATCGGACAAGAAGAAGAATGCTGCTGCTGATTTCTTGAAGAGAATAAAGCGAAATGCCTCTGTGGAGGTGCCAAGAAGCAGTGGTGGTGGAGGAGGTAGTAGTGGCAGCAGTAAGGGTGGTGGAGGTAGTGCTAGTATGAAAGAGCAGAAGAAAGTAGTGAATAATGGAAAGGGTGAGAAAGGGAAAGAAAGAGCTTCAAGGTATAACGATGGAGGAGGTTCAGGGGATAGGAGGAATAAAAATATTGATAACAACTCTAGGAGGAATGTTGGAAGACCTCCAAAGAAAGGAGCAGAGACGAATGTAGTTACTACAAAGCGTGGAAGGGAAAGTAGCGCAAGTGGTGGCAAAGATAAGCGACCCAAAAAACGATCGAAGAAATGATTCAGTTTCATAGTTAGTTCTTCTTTCCCAGTGTATATTATTATTTATTAATTGTTATTGTTAAAGCATGTGTTTCTTCTATTATACTACTGTTAATTTATTGGTCAGCTTTAGCTTGTAGTCAGTTCCTAGGTATAATGTAACAATGTTTTTTTTTCATTTGGGCTAAAACTTTTAACAACATTGCACTTTGGCACACTGCTTTTCTTGATTTTTTGTTTAACAGGAAAGCATAGCCAGTGCTTATGCTCGTTGGTCACTTGATCTGTTTCTTTATGAATATATATTCACTTCATCTGTTTTTTTGTGTTATATTGGCTTACACTTTTTGAGACATGTTAAATCTGTGTTGATATTATTTTCTTCTTCTTTGCATTGTGTTTTTATGTTAAGTGGTGAAGTGGCCAATAGAAATCCACCTCACTTTGATAATGATATAGGGTGCGTTTGATCTACTAAAAAATAAGATATTGGATAGGACAACTTCAGTTATACTGTGTTTGATTTTAAAATTGTTCCTAGAATTGGATAAACTAGGGGTCAAGGGATTGGACAAAAACATATTTTTGTCTTCCACTAAACCATGAGACAATGTTTTATCCCCAACAAGTTGTCTAAAACACCAAAATAATCTTTTCTCCACCAAACATCCTCTAAGACAAAATTTGTTCAATATCTTAAGAGTTTGTCCTATGTTGTTATGTCGAGTATTTATATTTTTAGATCAAACAGACCCATAGTAAAATAAATTACTCTTAATTTTAGTTACTTTAGTTTAGTACGGTGCTTATATCTTTCCGATGTACCAAAAAGTATGGTGCTCATATAACTGTAGTTCCTATAATTTTAATATGATGCTTTTGGTCATAACATTTTAAATTTTTTGCAAGTGTGGTTCAACTCCTTAGTTAACACTTAACATATTTTGATTAATATGACATTTTGGTTATTAAATGTGGCATCTTCCACATGAACAAACCAATTCTGATAGACATCATATTCACCTATTAAATAGCCAAATGTAAAAGAATAAAACTTTGCTCAAAGCCGGCAGAGCCTGGTTGGTGTGGTAGTTGTTTATGACCAATACCCACCTGACCTCGGTTCGAGTTCTGGCAAATGATGATGATGATGATGATGATGAATGATGATGATGATGATGATGATGTTAAATAAGCTATAAAACTCTGCTCATTGTGGCTCAGGTGTGATATTTAGGATTATTGAATCGATTTTCTGACTCGATGCTTTGGTGTGGACTTTGATGGAAAAATTTCTCTTTAACCCCCCACCCTTCTCTTTAACCCCCCGAAACTCCAAAATACCCTTGAAAATGTGTACAAAAACTATTTCGTGAGATAGATACCGAAGTATGATTCGGGAGATACGTCCCGAATTTACCCAAAAACTTGAAAAATTAACCCTCAACATAATTCGTGAGATAGGTACCGAATCTCAATTCGGGAGATGCGTCCCGAATTAAAAGCCCAAACCCCCCAGCCCAAAAACATTTCGTGATAACGGTCCCGAATTTTAGTTCGGGATTTAGATCCCGAATTTTTGCTCGTTTTGCTTAAACCTACATAACCCTTTCTCCTTTATCATCAAGTAGACCATTCTCCTTAATCCCATATCTTTAGACTGGAAAAGCTTAGTCACAGCAAAGAAAACTTCTGTGGCTTCGGTCTAGCAATAATAAAAAGAATTAATAGTAACTCTAACATAATTCCACAATGTCAAACCACAAATAATAAGCATGAAGATTTATATCTCACAATACCTTAGTAAATGTCTCTCCCTGATTCAATAGGTATAGAAGCTTTGTAATAACCTATAAAAAAATGGGTTAATAGGTATATACCCCCCTGTAAAGTACAAGATTTTTGCAATACCCCCCTGTAAAATTTGTTTTTGAGAATACCCCCCTGTAATATTTGAATGTTTGCAATACCCCTCTGGACTTTTTCAACCATTATATTTTGCGGGGGTTTTTTTTATTTTGCGGCAGTTTAAAACCCCCGCTAAAATTAAATCCCCGCAAAATAGAATGGTTTAGCGGGGGTTTTAAACCGCCGCAAAATAAAAACCCCCGCAAAATATAATTAAGCGAGAGTTTTAAACCGCCGCAAAAACAAACCCCCGCAAAATATAATGGTTGAAAAAGTCCAGGGGGGTATTGCAAATTTTTTAAATATTACAGGGGGGTATTCTCAAATATTTTTTTTACAGGGGGGTATAGACCTATTAACCCTAAAAAAATTAAACGGCAAAACACACACGGCATCAAATTTCAACTGCTGAATAATTTACAGAAACATAGAAATCCTTTAGGTCATGATAAAAACCTGTGAACATCTCCTAGCATCAAGTTGTGGATCATTAAAAACCCTTGCAAAGAATTACAATCTATTCGCAATTGTGATTCGTAACAGAGCTAAAATATCGAATTACCACGAACTAATCACAAATGGAAACTAATTGATTCAATGATCTATCTACATTCCTGGGTGGTTTATGTGGGTTTAAGCAAAACGAGCAAAAATTCGGGATCTAAGTCCCGAACTAAAATTCGGGACCGTTATCACGAATTTTTTTGGGCTGGGGGGTTTGAGATTTTAATTCAGGACGCATCTCACGAATTGAGATTCGGTACCTATCTCACGAATTATGCTGGGGGTTAATTTTTCAAGTTTTTGGGTAAATTCGGGACGTATCTCCCGAATCATACTTCGGGTTGTGCGTCCCGAATTAGCCATTATGAGGGCAAATGAGGTAGTTAGGGGGGTGAAAGAGAAATGTAGGGGGGACTAAAGAGAAATTTTCCTTTGATGGTTCACACTAAATACTTGCCACTTACATGTTACAATAGTTTATTCAAACAAAGTTGAATAAACCAACGATTCAAATCAAATTTAAATAATAAAAAAAAAAGATTTTTATGGTTTTCAGATCAAAAATTGAACCGAACCAATTAAAAATTGATGTGGTTTGGTTAGGTTTTTGGATTCAATTTTTAGACACCGATGAACCGAACTAGTGATTATATTATTAACAATTTATTGAGTGTAGTCCATCAACCAAGCTTACACCTAAAATCGGCTCAACTATTTTTTTTTCCTTCTATTTCTCTTTGTTATTTTTATTTTTCTTCCCTTACAAATTGCAGTTTAAGATAAAGGTTTCTTAATAGTATAATTTTGCCTTTTAAATAGGAGTTTGGTTGGGATAAATGAAAGTTTAATTGTGATATATGGTTAGAGGTTTGATGTTGTAAGCAAATCACAACCAATTGATTTTAGATTTTTTTTTTTTTTCACCATTAGTTTAATCAATTCTGGTATTAAGTAGTTCAACCCCCTTGAGGTCAATTCTGGTATTAAATAGTTTAAGTCCCTTCTAAACACAGTTGCGGGGATTGAATTGTGATCATCTCTACTAAATTTAATGTCAATAACCACAAGACCAACTTACATGTAGTTGATTTTGGAAGCATTAATGATTGGATTCAAATTTGATTAATCATTAATAATAGGATGGTTATAAATAATATGGATCTGTATGTGAGTTAGGCCCCCAAAAGATATTTTTTTACTAAGAAAAAATGTCTCCAATAAATAATAAATTCAATAACCTATAGTGTTAGGGCTAAAAAAAGACCTCTTGCACAAAATTAAGATCTCACTTTGAGAAGAAAAAAATACAACCCAATTTAATTTTCCTTTAGATACTAAAAAAAATGTTGAGACTTTTTGTATTATGAAATTTGTTAGAGTACCGTGTATATCATCGACTGAAAAGCTTGAAGTTTTTTAAACTATTAGTTTCCTTAAATATTTCAACTTCATCATTAATTCTTTTAACCGCTATCTCTAATATTGGGCTTATATTGGTTCTAAGTTGAAAATTCGTGTGATAAGTAATGAACACATTACTAATATGAGCGCATGGATTGATTTTATAAATGAGATTATTTATTTTTTGCAAATTTAGAAATGAGATTATTAAAAAATAAAACAATTGATGACAAGCATCTTCGAGAAAAACTTAAACAGAGAAAGAGAACATTGGAGAAATGTGTTGTTTAGAATAATTGCGCTTGTTAAATCTCTTGGGAAAAATATCTTAGCTTTTCGTGGAACAAATGAAAAGATTTATCAAGAAAATAATGGAAATTTTTTAACTATAATTGAAATGATTGCGGAATTCAATCCAATAATGAAATAACACATTCTTCCTATAACAGATGATGAAATTCATAATCATTCTCTTTCTCTTGGACATAGAATACAAAATGAGTTAATTAATTTGCTTGAAAAAAAAAATTAACACTAAAATTGTAACGGAGTTCCTTATATAAGTCATCAAGAACAAATGTTTATCATATTATGGTGTGTATATTTTTCTTCAATCCCAATACAAGTAAATGAATATTTTTTTAGAAATATTATGTGAAATTAATTATGATAGTTTAATAGATGATTTTGCGTTCAAAAAGATAGAAAAATTAATTTTAAATAATATTTAAATTAATTCTATTTTTTATATTATTTTTAAAAAGCTTCATTTTAACATTTCACTTTAGACTTCATATAGTGTTGGGTCGGCACTACCAATGTACAAGTTTGGTAAAATGGAAATGAAAAATCGTGTATCTTAGACAAAATTGAATAAATATAAATATAAATATGACAAAAACGTACAAATTTCGGCGAGTTAAACAAAGAATCCTCGAAGATACTTTATCCTGCAAAAACCTCCCAATCAACTCAACAACCATTAGCATATTTGAATTGCACAATTTCTCATTTTTTTCCCAGTGATTTTATAACTATTATTGCCATGTCCATCTAATTCCATATATGATTTTTTTTTTTTGATAGGCTTCCATATATGATATAGTATTTCCCATCTAGACTTTTTTACGGGAGTGAATTCTAGTAAACCTTCATCGTCGAACAATATGCATCAAGTAACTGCCAGACAATTGAAAAAATAAACTCAACCAACACAATGCCAGACTCACTTTGTGACACGCCAAATATATTGGAAAGATGAAGAACATCTCCTATAGATTTCCTGACCCTGTACATTGCATAATAAAAAAAGTTAACAAGGAATCAAATCGCGTCACTAAGACACGGTGACTTATATTTATCTCAAACATTAATCACTAGCCGAACACATCGAGGAATGTAAATAAAAATCTTAGAATTAAGAGTTGGGCCTAACTCAATCTCACCTAATCGGTTTGTAAGGTGAGAATTGCTTTTCACTTATAAACACATATTCAGGTCATCTCGTAACCGATGTGAGACTTCTTAACAATAAAAAAGTGTGTCAGATCATATATCATATGTAATATTATCCTTAAAATTAGAAACTTAATCTAGCAATCAAATAATCCATAGACATAATTGCACAAATTAAGGGAACCGGATGATCAGGAGAGCATAAGAAGACATGAAAAAGTAATGTATATATGACTATGACTATATGGCTATATAATATTTCTTTAATGAATTTTTGAAAAAGTAATTAGATGAAAAATATACCATTGAACAAAAGAGGGTACCATGAATTGTAGGGATATTGTAATAGAGATTGGAGTTTGAATATGATATTGTCCATTTATTTATTTATTTATTTTAAGGAGTAAAATTATAGCTACTCCGTATTAAACGGTAAAAGTTTATGTATATTTATATTTATATTGGAATAAAAAAAGTAGGCTTAATAATATATTTAGTTCTAAGGGTCCGTTTTGTGCGCTGGATAGATAGCGACAAGATATGATAAGAAGCTAAATAATAATACGATATGATAGTGACAAGATGAACACATATCATGTCATATGTTTGGTGCACACATGATAAGAAAAATAAAATAGAGTAATTGGATAATCCAGCCAAAAATAAAGAATAAAATAACAAAGAGTAATTGGATAGACTTAATGGTAAGTTCAATTTATCCTTTTTTATTGGTGCACCAAACAATGGATTAAAACAAGATTGGAAAACTTTAACATATCTTGTTTCCCTAACCTGCGCACCAAACGGGCTCTAAACGTTTATTTTAGATTTCAATTTGGTCCCGAACGTTTTAAAAGTTTCAAATAAGTCTCAAACGTTTATCTTAGGTTTCAATTTGGTCTCAAATGTTTTAAAAATTTCAATTAAGTCCCAAATGTTTATAACATTTACATTAGTTAGTCCATTTTGTAAAAATATTTATTCCCAATTTCTTCCCAATTTGTTCCCAAGCTATAGAAGTATAATGTAGGTAGTGGATTTCAATCTATTTTGAACCAGAAAACCTAAAATAATGCAAATTGGGAAGAATTTGTTTGATAGAGGGGACTAACTAATAAAAATGTTATAAACGTTTAGGACTTATTTAAAACTTTTAAAACATTTGGGACCAAATTGAAACCAAAGATAAACGTTTGGGACTTATTTGAAACTTTTAAAATGTTTGGGACCAAATTAAAACCTAAAATAAATGTTTGAGACTAAATGTATAATTAAGCCAAAAAAGTACAAGTGGTACTCTACCCAAAACAAAGAAATAAATACAAAATCGTACTTATTAATTTTTATTAAGAAGCTATTCTAAAATAATCATAACTATTTTTTTTAATGTATCATTATATCTATTATTTTTTGTTATACATAATTATATCTATTTCAAAATAAATAAATAAATAAATATCGGAATTTTATTAAAATAATAAATAAATATGTGATCCATTGAATTTGAGGATTTTATTTTTGAATGAATTGCATCCATATATATTAACAAATGGATAGATTGAATATAATCCATTAACATAGAACATGAATTGAATCCAATCCATTAACAATTTTGTGTACATTTTTTTGTGTATATAGTATATGTTTTAAGTTCTTAAATATGTTACTAGTCTATGCAATTATTATTATGGGTCTTTTTAGTTTTAGTCTTTGGAAGATTTTTTTGGTTTCTGTATATGTACTTTCCCAAAAATTACTTTAAGTCCACATGGACTAATCATGTGGGGAAAAAAGTGTTTGTTGTAAAATAAATTTTGATGTTGTAAACTACTTTTCATCTAGTCTCATATATAAGTAACAAATAATTTTTTAGATTCACTTAAAAAGTGATGTATTTAGAATAAATATATTATAGATTAAATATATTATTTTTTTCAATGAATCTAAAAAATCAATTTTGTTTAAATATGAGACCGGAGGATAAGTATATTAAAGGATATGAGAAAAAAAATGTACTACCTCCGTTCCTTTTTACTTGTCGTTTTAGAAGAAAAAAAAACCAAAATAGGAGATTGTATTTTTGCACCTAAATTTCCTATCAAGCCCTTTTTTAAATATATATCATATTTTTAATCCACCAATAAATTCATACTTTTTCACAAACATTATCTATTTCTAAAAAAATTGTAATAAACATTATTTAAAAACAAACAAAATTTGTATACAATAAAAAATTATATTATTTCAACAAAAAAATATTATACAAAATTAAGTCAATAAAATAAAATAGGAAGGAGGGTATAATAGGTAAAATATAACCTAAATTGTCAAAATGACAAGTAGAAAAACAAAAATATTTTTTTTCTAAAACAACAAGTAAAAATAAACAGAGGTAATATATTATTTTTATGTTTAGATGTGTATGTAGAACTTTGTGTATGTTTAACTATTGTTTCATTATAACTATTGTTAATGGATTGGATTCACTGATCGGAACCAAACTTTGATGAAAGCTGTTGACACTATTTTCCCCAAAGCCACTACTATCTTGTGTCAGTATCACATTTTGATGAGCGTCAAAGCAAATTTCAAGACGAAAGGTTACAAGAGCCAAAATATGAATACGAGACTACAAAAATATCTTTTCAAACAGCAGCTACACAAACATGGTCGATCGAAGAAAAATATATACTTATCAAAAGGGCTAAAGTATTAAAAATTAGATACCTGTAAGTAATAAGAATAGTGGACTAAACCATATGAAAATTTCTTTTTGTTCTCCCACGTTTCTCTATTACTCCCTAAAACCCCAAATTGTCCTTCAATTCGGGATGTAAGAACCCGAAGTATGTGCGGAGTTTTGGGGGTGCAGGCACCATTTCGGGATCTAAAACCCGAAATGGTGTAAGTTTTTAAGTTTAGTATAGATGCTGAAATGATTTATGGGTGAGTTTTGGGAAGTGCAGACACAGTTTTTAAGTTCAGCATCGATGCTGATATGAAATGATTTCTGGGTGAGTTTTAGGGGTGCAGGCACTATTTCGGGATCTAGAACCCGAAATGGTGCAAGTTTTTAAGTTCAGTATGGATGCTGAAATGATTTCTAGGTGAAAGTAGCTCATTTCTAGACGTGGATCCCGAAATACATTTCTGATTTTAGATCACGAAACTTTCATGTAAGGGTAAATAACGTAATTAGGGGGGAAAAAGAATGTTGGGGGGCAAAAGAGAAATTTTCAAACCGTACATTGATGTTAAAATAAAATTGTAATAACCACCGAGGCCCCGTTAACTTAGCTCAATATAGTAACTAAAGTTCAAATCTTAGTACGTCCACTTGTCCACAATAAAAAAGTGAAATTATAGTCACTAAACTACCTACTAAATAATAAACCACTAAGGTCTCGCGCAAGTGGTTTAGGGTTTAGATAAAAAAATCCAATTATTTTAAACTTAAAATTTAATATATCTACTTATATTTAACATAAGAGATAAAATGCTTCAATCAAAGGAATGAAACTTAATCCTGTATTTTAAGAGAAAGGGTTGATTCTTAATTTGATACAACAAATATAGGAATGCATACATATCATCATAATTTTTATACAAGCATCAGCTGATCCTAGGTCAAATCTTACCCTCAATAAATAATTATTACCAAATTACATAATTATCCATCCTACTTGAAATGACTAATGCACAAAACACAAGCTCCAGAGCTATCACCTGTCAGTTATCTTTTATGACAAAATACAAGAGAAAATCTAAACTTTCTCATGACTTTTGCTTTCTTAACTGCCTCTTTTTCTGATTGTACAACGACGTTGGTGTTTCATCATTCTCGACCCATTGATTTAGCATGCGAGAAACGGTGACCACCCTCATCTGTTTAAACAATAAATAAGATCATCACGAACGGTTATACACAGAATCAAGTTTGGGACCGAAGCCATTACATTGAATAACTTAACGAACCCATAAACACGGCTAAATAGTAAAAAGAAATGTCATGATACAGTAGAATTGCAAATAGGTGTGCAAAATGAGAAAAAGGAGTACCACTATCTCCATCAGAAAGATCTGCAAGTCTTGCAATTGCATCGATAAGAGCTTGCTCATGATCCTGCATTTAACTCATTGTATTGATTATTGGTACATACACCATTTACAAGAACATAAGATAAATTAGCAGCTAGCAGTAAAAGAAATGACAGACTGATGTATAAAATTTTCCCTTACCTTCAATATTTTCTTGGCTTTCTCAATTTCATGTACATCGGGATGATTTGCACTGAACACCCTTTCCACCTGACAAGTTTAGCCAGAAACTTAAAAAATATTTTCCACGAAAAGAACAAACAATCTCAATTTACCTCTTTTCATTTACCTCTTTAATTAGTGTGTCTGTGTGAAGTATTTGTATATCGTCCGGAGCCTTTTTTCTGATTCCATTCTGTGATGGCAATAAATCTTTTCTGGATTGCCCCTTTGTACCTCCCCTACCTCTTCCAGCTCCTGGAACACTATCACGACCTACAGACCTATTCATCCCATGACCAGATCCTGCAAAGCGATGATTGGTTACATGATCCTCCCTTACCCACTGAATATCTTCCGGAGAGATCTGCAGTAACAAGATTGTATCTAATTAGGTACTGGCAAGTGCTAAGCATATCAAGCAAACAGAAAGTCCAAATTCTAAATGTTATTGAACAATCGAGGTACACAAGAATAGCGGTACTTTAAATTTATGAAAGTTTAAATAACCACCACAATTCAGGATTAGTGAAAGTGTAAACAAGTCAAAACTTTATTTATCTTATTACATATTATTTTCATGTGGAACCGGCAGTTGCAAGTCATTAGCTGTGGCATTTAATACCACATTATGAATTCATTCATAGATGAAAATAGTTATAAAAATAAAGTAATATAAGCCAGTTTGAGATCTCAAAATGGTGCAGAAAATAAAAGTTTGTAATACACGCAAAAAAATAATTAAAAAGAAACAATGCTAAAAACATTTCAGCACGAGGACATAACTGTAGGTCTGTAGCCGCCACGAGGGCACGAGGGCTAACATCACTAACTACAGGGGCACCTATAGAAATGATTAAATTAGACGCCTAAGTTTGAACGCATCCGAATAGCACTTTTTCCATTCATACGAATCCTAGGATTTAACTGAGGACCACTTGCTTATGGGATCCAAACACTTACCCAATTAGACCAACACACATTGGAAACCTAACTTCTAATTTCAAACATGAAAAATTAAAGCTTACCAACATATTCCTATACATACTAGGGAAATACAAATACAAACTTTTACAAAATTACTAGATATGAACATTAAAACACCTTCAGAACTCTCCCCGTGAGCTTGGCTCAGTTGGTAGGGACATCGCATTTTATATGCAGGGGTCAGGGTTCAAACCCCGGATACCCATTCACCTTAAGGTGAAATTTCTAGCCACTAGACTACTTGACCAGAAAAAGAAAGAAAAAAAACTTCAGAACTTTATTGAGAGTCATTAAATTACTAAATAATATATTATATTATTTGAGTTATTTGAGAAGTTAAATTACTAGTGATATAACCAACACAGGAATTAACTGAAACTGACTGAATTATATTGATAACAAGCTCAAAAGAAAATTCCTCTTTAAATAAGAATGGACAGAAATGAATTAATAATGTTGGGAGGAAAAACCTCATTGCAGAAATGATAAAAATGGAATCAGATACTGTCAAGTATGAGAGCACCCCCTTACAGAGATGAGAATCACTCCACTACACAGTCCCTAATTTCTCACTTCACACATATCACTCCCCTTCTGGGACCCTTTTCCACTCCCTATATGATCGGTGATCACCTCACCTCATTACAAAATCACAGTCCCCAATATATTGCAACCCATTGTGAGTGATATTTGCAATACTCCCCAACCTATCATTCCAACATCCAAGGATCTTAGCTGCATCTCATATCATTGATAAAATGAACATTTTGCTGTCATATACACAGCAGATCACTTTTAGGGCTCATGAGAAGACTTGAAACCTTTCTCTAAAGTGACGGGGAGCATTGTCAGCGTTGATAGTAAAAGGAAACTAAAGTAGTTGGGACTAGTTAATTAGTAAGAGAGGGTAGAAATGGGAATATAGGGATTCGTTTGGTACATTAGAGAATTCGTATGTGAAAGGATAGATTGTTTGGAGATGAAATTACTCCATTTTTTATTTCAGTTTTTATTTTTCAATAATGCAATTCAATTTTTTTATTCTTTCATTTCAATTCTCTAGGTTTGGAAAAACACTTTTTTTTTTTGGAGAGGTTGGTAGTTTGGGGAGTCAACGGAAGTCATAACAGAGAATTACATGAAAGTAATCAATAACAGATATACCTCTGACAGATTAACCCATTCCAGTGATTCGTTTGCACTCCCCTGGTCATAGACCAGATTGTGTCGACCCTGAAATGTTAAAAGGTAAAATTTAAGCATACATCAGCAGTAAATTAACTGACAAAAAAAATTTAAACCAATTAGGTGGCTGCAAGTACATCTACTGGATTGTAGTCGTTGATAACCGCTTCATAAAAGTTGTTGTCATCAGGCCATCTTGTTCGTACTCTCCTACCGATGAGTGACTCAAGTGATGCTCCCTCAGCAAGCTCACCTGCGACCGTACCAGAAGTAACTCTATTAGGTACTTGATTCCTTCCCCCAGGTCCTGATGAAGGGTATTGCTTTATTGAAGGTCCTCCCGGTAAAGTTTGGCCCTGCAAATAAAAGAACCAAAATGAACACAATAATGTTGCTGATGTAGGTTTTCATGATGGCAATAATTTTTTAAGCAACTATGAAGAGGATAAAACCAAGCTTACTGCAGATAAACAGAGAGAAGAAGAAGAACAATGTAACAGGACAGGACTTTTACGTATACTTACAGGTTTCTGTTTCTTTCCCTTAGA
Organism: Trifolium dubium; assembly: GCA_951804385.1. Lineage (NCBI taxonomy): Eukaryota > Viridiplantae > Streptophyta > Magnoliopsida > Fabales > Fabaceae > Trifolium > Trifolium dubium. The sequence goes on from OX638068.1 coordinate 19,400,330, forward strand.
TCCAGGAACAGGTCCTCGTTTTCCAACAGAAGAAGATGGCTGGTGGGGTGCAGCCACAGGTTGGGGGTGAAATGAAGGAGAAGGTCCGCCAAAAGATTGTGATGGTAAAGTTGGTGTTATCTTCTGCTTCTTGCGAGACGCAGAGACAGTTGGACTTGGAATCGAATCATGAATAACTTGTCCAGAACTCAGCATACCAGGCTGATGGCCTCCTGTCTGTCTCCACTCCCTTAAATCAACATCCAACAAAGTGTTGATTAGCAAAATAATGATGTGTATATGCAAATAGTAATGAAAAACTCACTTATGAAGCATAGATTAATAAACAACCATGTTTTGCAATTTTATCACACCTTATCCTTCGTATGACATCATCTGCATTAACACGGCCTAGAAGTTCTCTGTGTTCCTCATTTGATAATCTTAGTTCTTTTCTCAGCTCTGTAATCAAGCTTTCCTTCTCCTGAAGAAAATACATGTATTTAGAAATCATTTAAACCTGGTCAAACAAATTCGAAAAGAAGAAAGAAAAAGACAAGTGAAAAGAAATTCAGAAAATGTACCCATGTAATGGCATCAGCTTGAGCTTTAAAGGCTCGCAAAACTGAACTATACGCTTCCTGCTCAAGTTGGTGAATTTGAGCTTCCATGTCAATTTCACCATGCGTCCTGGGGTATGACATTGAACCTACCACTGACCTTCCATTCCCAGCAACACGTGCTCCTCTAGGAATTCTATTTTGATGTGATGGTGGTAGATCATCATCAGTTCCTGCAATCATTATATCAAGCAAATGTATATAAGTATAATAACAAGCGCGGCCAGACAATAAATCCTTGAAATATACATCAACCAGGTTTCACTAAGTACATCAGGTAACGCATATGACTATATCTACTAATATGCAAACTGTAGCCACGATCTACTAAATGCAACAAATAACTAGATAAGATATACAGTGGTGAAGGCATCAAATAAACAAATTTACAACATGGGTATAATGCAAGAAGTATTCGATATGCCAGTGCTACACTAAATGGTAGAGTGAATCATTTAGCCAATGCCCAATATTACATCAAAAAGGGCCTTTGAGGACGTTTGAAAGAATAAACCTCTAACTTAGAAAAACTCAATCTCCGTAAACAAATGGATAGACAATTCGATAAGTTTCTCCCATCTTAAAGTTTGAAAATTTTAAGGGACTGCTTCCGACTAAAAGTGTGAAACAGTATAGTCAGTCCACGAGCACCAGAAGCAGTCAGCACCTCTTGCTGGTTGAGGCGCAGCCCTTTTATGGCGTGCCTTTCTTGTTGAGGCATGCTATGCCTTATTGCCAACAACATAAATAAAGAAAACCAAGAGGCTAAGCTATCACAGAGTGTTCAAGAAACTAATAATCATAACAGCTAGAGTATCTCCCAGTGTTCAAGAAAGCAATTTTGAATTTAAAATCAAATGTTTAATCTTTCATGTTCACAATGAAAACCATGCTTGAGTACCTCCCACTGGTGTACCGGCTTATAAAATCAGTTTAGTAATTTAAATCAAGTTCATGGAGTTGGAAAAACAAGTTAACATAATTCAGATTTCGTTCTTATAAAACAAAACTGGATAGGTTCCGTTCGGTTATTGCTAGAACAACATTTTCAGTTTCTATTTGTTACAAAAACTGAAAAACAGAACTTTACCCTCCCATAGTTTACTTACTTTCCATAGTCACACTTTGAAAACAAAAAATTACTAATTTCATCATTGAAATAACACTTCCAATAAAAGTTACAAACAAAATAACTAAATCCCATAGTCACTTGTGCTAATTTCAAAACAAAAAGAGTCACAGACACTGGACACGACACGGATAATTTTTTTAAAAAAAATGATATATTTCAATGTAAACGTACGTAATGTTGGCGTCGTATCGGTGTCGGACACGACACACTAGACACGCCTATTCTGAGAAGTGTCCACGCTTCATAGAGTGCAAGTCAATAACCAAACAACATTTTCATTATACTCATAATTTCATCACACTTTAAAGTTATTCACCATTACACATATAACAGAAAACCCAAAGACAAAAACAAAAACAAACAAAAAAACTCAGATTTCATAAACATAGTAAAGACCACAAATTTGTGTGCCAACTGAAATTCTCACCCTAATAAAATCATCAACAAAACTATAAAAAAAAAACGCCAACAACAAAACCCTAACCCTAATCTAACCTAACCCTATTATTGAAAAGAAGAAAGAAAAAAAACCCATAAAAGAAAGATTAAAAATTTGGAACAATAAGACAAGAAAGTAACGAAGAAGGTAAGAATGAAGCTGACCGCTACTATCATAAGGTTCGTAATCCATAGCCAGATCCGATGAAAAAAATAGCACGGAAACAGAGTTTTAGAGCGAAATCGAAAGCGAATGAGGAACGAGAAGTAGAGGAACAATGTTTGAGGTTGAGGTTTTGGTGCAGGGATGGAAGATCGTAGGTAGGTTTGTTTGTGTAGAGTTGAGTTTCGATTTGTGTTTGTCGTGTCCAACTCGGACACTGAGGGTGCGTTTGATCTGCTACAAAATAAGGGACTGGACAGGACAACTTCTGTTGTACTGTGTTTGATTTTAAAACTGTTACTGGGACTGGACAAACTGGGGGTCAAGGGACTGGACAAAATCAGATATTCTTGTCCCCTACAGAACCATGGGACAACTTTTTGTCCTCAGCACAACTTGTCTAAATAATCAAAATAACATTTTCTCCAACAAATATCATACAAGACAAAACTTGTTCTATACCGTAAATATTTGTTCTGTGCTGTTCTGTCTTGTACTGTCCTGTACTGTTCTGTCCAGTATTTTTATTTTGCAGATCAAACGGACCCTGAGTTTCGATTATGGGAGCGAATCGTTTTTTTTTTTTTTTGAAGTTTTGAGTAAATGTCCAATTTCGTCCCTGATTTTTGCAAAATTATTGATACAGGACTCAACTTTTTGAAATTACCAATTCATCTCCAATTTTTAATACGTTAATCAAGTTTGTCACTCCAGTTATTAACTACTCTCTCTGTCTCACCATAGATGTACTCTTTGATAATCGTACATTATTCACGTAATTTACTTTTATTATATTTTTTTATTAATATGTAAATATAAATATTAGCGTATAAAATGTTGTTTGATTTGTCTCAATTTTTAAAGATAGATAATTAAAAATATTACCGATCAAATATATGGATTGACAAACGTGAACTGATCAAAGAGGACATTTATTGTGTGACGGAAAGAGTAACAATTTTTATTTTGGCGACGTGTCATATTATCTCACACTTAAACAAACGTCGGGACTTATTTGATGTTTCTTTTAAAGTTTTTTAAGTGTTGTTTGAGATACATGTGCACTATTTATATAATGTACTTTGTGTAAGTGCACAAGTTCACCTCCACATTTTAATAATTGTCCAAACACATGAAAATAGAGTAGAATATATTTTGGTAACATTATAATTGAATTAACAGCGAAAAACTTTTTTAAAACTTTAAAAAACTGAATTACAGGTCTTTTGTATCGATACATACTTCATTTGTATCGATACAAATGTTCTAAAATTTGTTTTGGCTGACATTCACGTTTTTGTATCGATACAGGACTTCCTTGTATCGATACAAAACTGTTCTTAAAGGGACAGTGGAGCTCCTCTGTATCGAAGCATGCTTGCATGTATCGATACACATCAGTCTCTCTTTGAATCAGAGAGAACATCATGTATTGATACATGCTCGCATGTATAGATACATATCAGTCATTGTTTTAAACTTACTGATGTACAACTTCGAGTTTGTATCGATACATAACTGAAAAACTTCATATTTTTTACGTTGTCAGGGACTTGTATCGATACAAAACAACACTTGTATCGATACATATCAGTTAAAGTGTGCCTAAATTTACTCCATTCTATTATCTCTATAAATAGTATCATGGGGATTTGTTGTATATGTGAGAAACAATTGGAAAACACCTTTGATTAGATTTTTGTGGAAATTTTGGATCAAAGAGCATTAAAGTCAAGTTCATCATCTTCTTTCAATTCTCAATTACTTCAAGGTTGAATATGGGTTCAATTGAGAGGTTCTAGATCGATTGGAAGATAACGTTCGACATGGATCGTGATGAATCAGATCGTGTTCGGGTTTAATTGGCTTTAATGAAAGGTTTCTCATCGGGTATTCAAGAACGAGATGTTTTTGAAGGATCGACGTTGCAACGAGGTAATCAGCCGAGTAATTGTCACGGGGTTCTTTGCGGAAGAACTAGGTGAGGAGCAATTACGGTAAACAGAGGTAAAAGTTGCGGTTCTCGTCGAGGTTCGCATAATTCGATCGAAGCTACGTGGTGAAGAAAGAAGCGAGTCTTTTGTATAGTTTAGCATATTGTATTGTTCGAAATTGTGCACTTATAAAAGATTCAAGAGATTTTCTATAAAAATATCAAATCGTTCGTTTGACGATTTGGGGGGAGACGTACCGGCCGAACGCGAGGACGACACGAACGCCAGAGAATTCCCATATCACGTGTTTGCGTCTTTTCTATCCCTTCAACTCTTTACATTCAATTTTACTTTAAATTTGATCGCAATTGAATTTAACGCACACCAAGTGTTTGTTAAATTCAATTGTATTTGCTTGGTTTGCGATTTGTGATAATTGAATTATTGGCTTGTTGTGTTGCGTTTGTAAACGATTTGTCTTAAATAATTGATTTCAAAACCATCGCTTAAACTCTATTTCATCATCATTTGATTCACGGTGTAATATTATCTTTCCTTTAATCAAGTGGGTGCAAAGTAGGCTACCGATCCGGTATGCTTCCGCGCATATTTTTAAAAACCATAAGTGTGTTTCGGGTCACTTATTCAACCCTCTTCTAAGTGATAACCAAATAGTCTAACACTTTGACCATATTATTTTAGCGATATATAAAAATAAATACTAATATATAAGATGTTGGTCATAAATAAACATTGACATAATGAACAGATTACTCACAATTTACACAGTTTCTTGAGCTTTGTTTCCTCCGCACTAGTCTTATTAAACCTTCTTTTACCTAATGTTGGTCAATTCGAGTGGGAATAAAACTTCTATTTTTCTAGCAGGAATTTGGTGGAATTGGAGAGCTAGAAATCTGGTTTGTGTTGGTAATGAAACAATTCAACTATTCCGAATTGTTGCTGAAGCTCAAAAACTTGCCATCCTTATTGATACTTGTTTTCATACTGGACTCTAACTGATAATCCCCCTAGATTGATTTCTTGGCACCCTTGTCGGACTAATTGCATGGTTCTGAACGTGGATTGTAGTTGTCTAGGCAACCCGGGAAGGGCCGGCTTTGGTGGCCTAATCCGAAATGGAGGTGGTGAATGGATAGTTGGTTTTAGTGGTTTCTTGGGTATTGCTAATAATACTTTAGCTGAACTTATGGCTCTTTATCACGGGCTCAAGATTGCGAGAGAATCTGGGTATCACCGTTTCTTTTGTTATTCTGACTCGACAATGGTGTTAGATCTTGTTACCAAGGGTTGCAATAATTTCCACTGCTATGCTGCTGTGATAGCTAACATCCAAGATCTTTTGAAGTTAGATTGGGAGGTCTCTCTTTTTCACACTTTGAGGGAGGGGAATTCTTATGCTGATTTCCTTGCCAAGTTAGGCTCGACTAATAATGAGAAACTTTCGATTTGGGAATCTCCGCCTAATGATTTGAATGAGTTAATCTCGGTTGATGCTCTAAAGGTGGCCTATCTTAGAGCCTAGTTGTTTTCTTTGTTTCTTTTCTCTTTGTTTAGCTTATGTACCAAAAAAAGAACAGATTGAATAATTTTTTAATTTTCAAATGTCCAACCTTATAATAGACATAGGCACAATATGAGGACTAAATTGAAACAAAATGTTTCTTTTAAATCTTCTTTCATTCATGTCTTACTCATTCGCATACATCTTGTCTTCTTCTATCCTCATGCCAACATTTTTTTTCTTCTTAAAATGAAGTGAGAAGAATGATTGGTAACTCACAATTTACACAATTTCTTCAACTTTGTTTCCTCCACACTAGTCTTATTAAACCTTCTTTTACCTAATGTTTTAAAAATCGGACCGGTCATTGAATCGGTGAGGATACGAGTTCACTGGTCAAATCGATGTAATAAATTGGTATCTATAACAAAAGTTTTACCTATTCTTCTCTTCTTCAATGTTCTCAATTCAATTGTGTTGCATATTTTTACCATTAACGAACATAAATTGGTTGAAAGATTAATCTAGCAAATTTAAGTCTACAACTCCAATATATAAATACATCTTCCATAGACTAAAGGGTGAAATAAACCAATTGCTATGAACCTACTGACATTATCTCTTCATAATGCAATATAAGCTTAACATGATAATATTGTATCAGTTTTATGAAAATTTTCGTTCATATTCTTATAAAAAGAAAATGAAAATTTCTCTCCATAAGTTATGGTTATTATGGTGCGAAAGAATTGTGTTTGGTTATTCATTCTTATGTGATAAATTATTAAGAGAAAATTAGCCAATAAAAAATAGTGGAATAAACTATAGTATAAGGGTGTTATGGGTTCTAATATATAGTAACGTTCAAGTTCTTCATCCAAGTATTCTTCAACTTTCACTTGATTAAAATATTAGTATTTGAATGAGTCGAAACTGATGACAATTGCTCCCAAAATTTACCAAGTCTTTTGAGAAAAATTATCATAATTGAACCTCTTTTCCTAGTGAATTTCACTATATATTTGATCTCTCCTATTCGTCTATTTCAATCTCATAAGCATCTTTGTCGAAAGTATGAACTTTAATTTAAATTTGTATCTTCACCATCACTATCTTAATTTCTTAAGTCGAATTTAGCATGTCGAAAATTCAGGCTAACACCCGCAGACCCTACTCACTTGATCCTAAACATGGCGAATGATATCGACAAATGTGAGCACTGTAATTTCACTAGAGGGAAGTTAGGTGTTTGTCTATTTTATAAGAACTTGAGGAGGTTATTGTATCTTACAAAATTAGAGGAAGAGAATGTGAGTACCGTTTTTTCGGTCTTAACTAAAACATAATCCACTTAATTTAAACTCACACACAACTGTGAGACGACGTTCGACCTAATAATTTTGACATATTACTAATTCAACTAAGATTTTTCAACGGTGTGAGTGTCACTTTAATAGACATTAGAAGAGATGAGTGTAATCTTCTCTTAATTTTATCAAATTTCAATTTAGTACTAAATTTAAATAAAATTCAGAGATGTTACATTACATACAAATATACAACCAATATCCAATAAAACTACACAAAAGATATTTATAACTAATTATTTAAATGATAATGGGCCAACTATGTTTTCTGAGTGCGCTAAAAACAGAGTTTGAAATGAAAGAATAAAACCAAAATCCAATTATGCAAATGAATTAACAAGAAAACATAACTAATCAGTATTAAAGGATTTTAATATGTCTTCATCCACACATATACAAAGGAATCTATACAATGCCTTATCATTAAGTCACCACACCCACAAAAACTACAATATCTAAATATCGTTTTACCCTACATTTCAGCCCTACAAATATATATGACTATACTAAAAACATTATCAATCACATCCCACTTTTCAATTTATTATATTTAACGTAACCATTTATTTATTCATTGATTATATTTTTTGTTTTTTGACTAATGGTTATACTTTGCACTATTCTTTAGTGTACAACTTTGTCTGTACGAGCTTAATTCAATTGGAGATATTGTATAAAATGTATAGGGACCATGTCCAAACAAAGAGTGCATATACTATATATTGTCCCTTTGATGAGCAAAAATTAAATATTAAATAAAATAGTTCAGGATAGAACAACGTACGGCATTGCATAATTTATTGTCATGTACGATGTTTTGTGGATAAAATATAATTTTAGTATTTTACATAACTTGTACTTGAAAAAAAAATAGTCGTGATATGGTTTAGGAAGAGATAAAAATTTTAATATTGTTTTAGTTGCATGCTCCTATGTCCCATAAAAGAATTTTAATACCAAACACAATACAACTATAGTTGTATTGTTCAATCTCTTATTTTTAGTAGATCAAACACATTAATTTTATTATTTTCCTAACAAAAATCAGACAAGAATTTTGTCACAATTTCATCACAACCATATGATATTTTCTCTTAACAACTCATCATCTCATTTTTCATATGCTGCCTATAACCATATATGTTGCTGTCCTTTGTCACCAATCCAACGTAAAAGAAATAGCATGAGGTGTAAATTGTATTGGTACACTTAATACATGCATGAAGGTTCCATACATAATATGAGGTAATCACTTAACTTAACATATAAGAAGTGTACGTATATGTCGTGGCCATTTTTCTAGTTAGTAGCATATAGAAACTTACTTAATGGTTGGCTTACATGAGAAATTAAGTTTAGGTATATGAGTTTAAGTAGGATGTGTCAAGTAGCTAAATAATGAAATATCTATTCTTTCATATAGAATAAAATTATGAAATTTGGCGAGAAATAAAATATGAAATATTGACTCTACTTATGTTACAAAAATAAATTTAGTTAAAATAGAGAGAATAAAACAATTCTCTTCGATGGAAATAAATGAGAAAATAAGACATCATTTTTTTTTACAAGAAATAAGACATCATTCTATTCATCATTTCTTTTGGATTGTGGCTACATATATATTTTGATTTTAGTAAGATGCTGAATCAACAACTAATAATTCATCATTTCCTAATAAAATATTTCTATACGCTGAGATAAAATAATCCCTTTATTAAATAATTTTTTCCTTTTCAAACACTTTTAAAGATTAAACCAATAATCATACTTTAGGCGGAAGCAGAGAGTATGTATATAAACAGGATCTACGACATGTTTGATTTATCAAGGATAGATATTAACAATGAGGTATTAGGAATACCTGGATATAGTTTTAATGGTAGCCCTCTCGACAACAACGATAAAGAGAGGTGGCCTGGAACAAACATCAACATCTACACGGTTAGCGGCGGCTGATTTGGTTCTTCCTCAACCGGTACATTTATGCCTCAAGTTCTCTTCAGATGGGGAGAAGAGAGAGTTATGCCATGTACGGTGTATTGGGGACCATATCATCTTTATATTGGATGGCCATTAGGGTTTCCCATTATTTCGTTAATGGGCCATCCAAATATCTGGACATCCACTCATATTGAGCCCATACCAACTAATTAATCAATTAATTAATTATCTAAATAGAAATCTAATTAGCCTTTTACTTAATTTGATCACTAATCAACTAAGGCTCTTAATTGATAAATAGCTAATATAATTGATAAAGATATTTGCACACATAATATTATTGGAATACTAAAATATTCCAACAGGTAGCATATAGAAACTTACTTAATGGTTGGCTTACATGAGAAATTAAGTTTAGGTATATGAGTTTAAGTAGGATGTGTCAAGTAGCTAAATAATGAAATATCTATTCTTTCATATAGAATAAAATTATGAAATTTGGCGAGAAATAAAATATGAAATATTGACTCTACTTATGTTACAAAAATAAATTTAGTTAAAATAGAGAGAATAAAACAATTCTCTTCGATGGAAATAAATGAGAAAATAAGACATCATTTTTTTTTACAAAAAATAAGACATCATTCTATTCATCATTTCTTTTGGATTGTGGCTACATATATATTTTGATTTTAGTAAGATGCTGAATCAACAACTAATAATTCATCATTTCCTAATAAAATATTTCTATACGCTGAGATAAAATAATTCATTTATTAAATAATTTTTTCCTTTTCAAACACTTTTAAGATTAAACCAATAATCATACTTTAGGCGGAAGCAGAGAGTATGTATATAAACAGGATCTACGACATGTTTGATTTATCAAGGATAGATATTAACAATGAGGTATTAGGAATACCTGGATATAGTTTTAATGGTAGCCCTCTCGACAACAACGATAAAGAGAGGTGGCCTGGAACAAACATCAACATCTACACGGTTAGCGGCGGCTGATTTGGTTCTTCCTCAACCGGTATATTTATGCCTCAAGTTCTCTTCAGATGGGGAGAAGAGAGAGTTATGCCATGTACGGTGTATTGGGGACCATAGCCTCTTTATATTGGATGGCCATTAGGGTTTCCCATTATTCCGTTAATGGGCCATCCAAATATCTGGACATCCACTCATATTGAGCCCATACCAACTAATTAATCAATTAATTAATTATCTAAATAGAAATCTAATTAGCCTTTTACTTAATTTGATCACTAATCAACTAAGGCTCTTAATTGATAAATAGCTAATATAATTGATAAAGATATTTGCACACATAATATTATTGGGATACTAAAATATTCCAACAATCTCCCACTTGTGCTATATATCGTAATAATTATATCATTATTCTTTAGGCGCGCATCCGAATGTTATTTATCTTTAGATTTCAACTTTACAATCTGGTCCACCTCATACATCAATAATGGGACCACCGCGGCTGTCGTCACTGACATATAACGTGACGGAACCCCGACGACCACCACATCAATGTACTTGATGACATAGATCGATATGGATGAGTGGCATGGAAATTTCATGCAATGTGATCTCTAAATCATGTCTATTTCCAACTGATCCAACTGAAGTCTTTAATGAGATCAAACTGAAGTTGCAAATTCAATATTTGCACAAATGATACAAAATATGGTTATAATAATAACTTTATGAACTTTATTCCTGCAGAAAACTTTAAGAAAATTTGTATCTATATCAAAAACAAAAATATAGAACATAAATTGAGAGACTCCCACTAATCCAAGACATCCTTAATGACAACAACCCTATGAAAGACTTTATGTGTCATGTCTTTGATTAGTGGATTAGCTAGCATAAAGTTTGTCTCTACTTGTTCTATCATACAACAACAATAATTTATAAGGCAATAAAGTTAACGTTGTTGAATAACTATATGACTAAATTATGTCACTATATATCTTGAATGGTCTTTCAATACCTTTTAATATATGCAACCATGTGACATAAATACTTACAGTCGTTTCTTGAGTTAGGATGTCTATTATACACAAACATCCAAAATTCAGAGTCTAACACACTGATGATCTCCAAACTGCTAGATCTCTGATGTAGGTATAAGTTTTCTTGTTCTCTTTAAACAATCTTTATGGTTGCTTTATTTAAGAAATTCAAAATGTTGAACTACTCAAGTATCTGCCAAATGATCTTATTATATACGCTATTTTCCGGATGTGTATAAATAAGATCATACATAAATTTTCCAAGGCTTAATGACTTTCATGTCGAATTTACTTTCAACTTTATTGATATATCTCTTTTGTTATAACCGAAGGATACCTTGAGAATAATAAGTATCTAAATACCTAATACAAAAGAGGTGTGCCCAAGATCTTTCATCTCTAAACTTCTATTTTAGATTTCTTGGTTTCGCACAACAATCATATATCAAAGTTGACTAAAATAAAAATAAAATCGACACATATATTTATGAGTATAAATATACTCCCACTGAACTTGTATAACCCACAATTCTCCACAATATATATCTCAAAACCAAATGAGACAATTACCTTATGAGAGTTTTGTGTGTTCATTAATGAGACAATTTTCGTAACTCAAATGGATTTTAACTATTTGCAAATAATCTACTTTGTATATACCGACACAAAGTTTCATCTCATTGCACCGTATTATATTTCTTAATGTCGCCATTGAGAAACACCAACTTGATATCCATCATATGAAGCTCCAAAATAATAATCACTAACAAGTGTCATGACTATCCTAATAGAGTCTTTAAATCAAAACTGAATATAATTTCTCTTATTAGTCAATATTTTACGACACTCGATGTTAAAGTTCTTGAGGGTGTTGAGTTTGATCTTCATGAATGAAATTCTTAACTTAATTGAGAGAAAGAACACTAATGTCCTTAAGAGTATTTAAATTTACTATATAAATATAGCAACTATATGAATTAATTTAGAACCAATTCTTTCCTACTCAATTTTGTTCTTTACCATATCTCTCCCCCAAACTCAATATCCTCAAGAGACTTTACAATTTATGTCTCAAAATATTCTTTAACATGGGATGAAAGTTTATTTTTCTCAAACTTTTCAATATTTTTAGATTGTCATAAGTCATAACTGAATTGACTATAATAATATTTGAACTTAAAAGACAAATTGAATTCATCATTTAAAAATACAAAGAAAAATCTATAATTAAATAAAAACTTTATTGAAATGATGATTCACCAAATTGTCTTTTAAATACAAATTTAAACTTATAACGACAATTTAAAGTAACTATATAACAAGAATAATAATAAAAAAATGATATCAATCATAATCGACTTTGTCCCCTCTAAATTGATGTATCTTTCAACATCATTGGACATTTATCAATTTAAATCATATTTTCTTATTATTCTTGATTTGCCCTTATCCATTGAGGTATTTACCGAATGAACACTACTTTTATTTTCTCTTGCTTCAACATTTTCTTTATTGCACAATCTATGAAATGATCATATTAAAGAACCATTTCTAAATTTAACAATTATAACCTTAATTGTGCAAAGGAGATACCAAATGCTAAATTTTCAACAAAGTCACCTAATTGTTGAGATTAAAGCATTAGCAAGATCAAATAATTTCATAATGTGCTCTTGATATTTTCTTTGCCTAATATTCTTAATGAAAAGTTATCTCTCCAATGAGAAATCGTCTTTCGCTTTATTGCTTTAGAAACACTATAATTTAAGCAAAGAAAATATGACAAAATTTATGTCATCTTAAACAATACCTCCAATGTCCCTGGAATACAAAACTTTATGATCATATGACTTATGTGATTGGAGTATACTCACTTAATAAACTTGAATCTCACTTTAAATGTACTAAATTGTGAGAGAATGAGTTTCTCCATCCTTATATAAGGTATAGGTCTAAAGAACATGATGTTTTTCTCTTATTCTTAAAAGTTAGAACTTTTAAGAATTAGAAATTTAATTCATTATGCAGATACATGAATTATATTAATTTATGGAGAACAAAAAATGTACTCACCAAAATACCTAGTGCACCATTAATATCATTAAACAATAATATCAACTGCTAATGGTATTTTATTCCAATGATCAAACAACGACAATTTAATTTGACAAAGAAAAAATTCTTATAATTGTCATATGCTTACCATTATATGTATGGATGTAAACTCTTAAATACTTGAATGAGTTTAAACTCACACAAGATTAGTAGGCATGTCCAAAAATATTATTGAGGCATGCACATCTTTAATTTTAAATTAAAGGACAAAAGTGAGATACCAAGCGCACCATTAAAACACAATCTTTTGACTGTTAAGAATTAATTCCAAGCGGTACTCTCAATGTAATGATCAAATATTGATAATAAGTTCTGTCAGATAATGGGTGCCTTTTGACACCAATCATTACCCACATGAATAAAACTTAAGAATTACCACATATTTAACATCACAAGTTGTAAACTAAAAGACCGAAAACAAGATATCAAACGCATCATTAAAACACAATCTTTTGACTGCTAAGAATTAATTGCAAGCGGTACTCTCAATGCAACTATCAAATATTGATAATAAGTCCTGGCAGATAATGAGCGCCTTTTGACACCAATCATTACCCACATGGATAAAACTTAATAATTATCACACATTTATCATCGCAGGTATGTAATTATCCGGCCAAACTGTGCCTTCCTTTTGGCCGACTAAAACAGTTCACATGAACAATTATATACTACATCTTTTGTAATTCCAACTAAATCAAATCTACGCAACAGAGGTTACTTTTGCAACTTGTTGTTTCAACCAACTCAATTAAAATTACTAGACAACTTAATAAATTGAATATGCATGTATGTAATTATTCGGCCTAGCTGTAACTACCTTTCGGCGGACCAAAACAGCTTGCAGGAAAAAAATTTATACACTCTTTTGTGATTCCAATTGAATCAAATCTATGCAACAGAGGTTACTTTTGCAACTTGTTGCTTCAACCAATTCAATCAGAAAAACATCTAACAATTTATTAAATTTAAATTTAAATGGGAAAGGTCTTAAATTTACAAGACACTACTCACTTAATGTAGGTCAATTCCTTAAATTTGTCGCATTCCTCATAATTATAAGATTATTTAGCGATCCTTAGTGTGAGAATAAACTCACAAACAAACAAAAAAAATAGCATGAAGTATATCCAAAAGCATGACCAAAATAAATATATTATTGTAGAAATTTAATAACAATAAACTCAAATATCACGATCATGCTATACACCAAATATTCAATTTTAAATAAAATCAAAATTGAATTTTTATAGGAACAAAATATTCATGCTACAATTGATTCACATATACTAAATTGATTCTTTAAATAAAAGAGCAAATAGTTCTAGAATAAATATTTTCCTAAATAACGAAAATATAACTTTATGTCTATAAATAGACTACTCAAAATCTAAAATCTAGAATTTTCCAAAAATTTAAAGAATCAAATATTTATTTTCTGTACTATCAAATTGAATCAAAATATTTTGAGAATCATTATTAATTACTATTACATAGCAATTGATTTTTCTACAAAAATTATATATAATAACTAAATATATATAACAAATTTATATGTTTTATTTCTCAAAATAATCTTCAAGTACAAAATTAATGTGAATCAATTTTAATTTCAAATCAAATACGAATCTTTATTTTAAGCAACAAACCCAATTTGCTAGATAGAAAAAACAAAATCACATACATAAGTCAATCTCGTCAAATTAATATTGAAAAATTGCACAGAATGCATCAAAATTAATGTCAAATTACAAATTAAAGCAAAACAGAATTTTATTCTAGCCTTAATTTTCTTAATTGGCTTAATTATATGATCCACAAAGATTGATTCAAGTTTCATATTTGCAGTAACTTATAGTCTAATACACCAATTTAAAACCCGAAACGGTATAGCGTATATCATGACATGTATGTATCTGTTCATAAAAGGAACAACCATCACATTAAATATTAATCCATATTGAACCAAATTAAGTATCAACGTTTTGTAATTTGTAGTGCTTCGGATCAAAACACAACAACAAAAAATAATATGAATTTCATAAAATATCTAATTTCATAAAATAAAATAAAAATATGAATTTCTTTGTGTGCAAAAAACTTGAATGCAACACAGTACCATCTAAAAGGTATAAGAAGATAAAAAAACAGACCATATCACATGTATAAAGTCTCAACCAAATCAATATATGTCAAATACTCTATATATTGTACATCACTGCAATCGGATGAACTCAAAAACAAATAAAAACTGCAACTTTAAACTGGATGAAGCGTTGCATCGATAATACCCAAATAAGAATTCATAAAATTTGAGAAATTTAATCTGAAGCCCCAAGTAAATATGGATTCATATAAGGAGAAAGACGAAAGGAACTTAAAATCAAAATCGTGGATTAACCACCAACATAAATCCCAAAATTTAAAATAGGGTTCAAACATATTCGGATAAAACACAAAATCCAAACACTACATAATTCAAACAACCCTAATAAATCAAACATGAAGACCTGCTCTGATACCACTTGTTGGAATTAATTTAATAGAATTACATACACATACTCGGCAATAAAAGATTAAACCAATAATCATACTTTAGGCGGAAGCAGAGAGTATGTATATAAACAAGATTAAACCAATAATCATACTTTAGGCGGAAGCAGAGAGTATGTATATAAACAGGATCTACGACATGTTTGATTTATCAAGGATAGATATTAACAATAAGGTATTAGGAATACCTGGATATAGTTTTAATGGTAGCCCTCTCGACAACAACGATAAAGACAGGTGGCTTGGAACAAACATCAACATCTACACGGTTAGCGGCGGCTGATTTGGTTCTTCCTCAACCGGTACATTTATGCCTCAAGTTCTCTTCAGATGGGGAGAAGAGAGAGTTATGTCATGTACGGTGTCTTTATATTGGATGGCCATTAGGGTTTCCCATTATTCCGTTAATGGGCCATCCAAATATCTGGACATCCACTCATATTGAGCCCATACCAACTAATTAATCAATTAATTAATTATCTAAATAGAAATCTAATTAGTCTTTTACTTAATTTGATCACTAATCAACTAAGGCTCTTAATTGATAAATAGCTAATATAATTGATAAAGATATTTGCACACATAATATTATTGGAATACTAAAATATTCCAACAGGTTGCATATAGAAACTTACTTAATGGTTGGCTTACATGAGAAATTAAGTTTAGGTATATGAGTTTAAGTAGGATGTGTCAAGTAGCTAAATAATGAAATATCTATTCTTTCATATAGAATAAAATTATGAAATTTGGCGAGAAATAAAATATGAAATATTGACTCTACTTATGTTACAAAAATAAATTTAGTTAAAATAGAGAGAATAAAACAATTCTCTTCGATGGAAATAAATGAGAAAATAAGACATCATTTTTTTTTTACAAGAAATAAGACATCATTCTATTCATTATTTCTTTTGGATTGTGGCTACATATATATTTTGATTTTAGTAAGATGCTGAATCAACAACTAATAATTCATCATTTCCTAATAAAATATTTCTATACGCTGAGATAAAATAATTCTTTTATTAAATAATTTTTTCCTTTTCAAACACTTTTAAAGTTCAAATAAAAAACTTTCAAAACTAAAAATGTAATAAACACGGAAAAACGACCAAGTTATAAAAAAATAAATATCGAAATTTTTAGTAAAGTAAAATATATTGAGGTACAAAAATCGGAATGTTGCAATTTTCAAATTCTAGACACATTTATTAATAAATTGAAATATAAAAAATCAAGGTTTATTAATACATTTATTAATACACATTTATTTCGTTCACCAAAAAAAAAAAATATACATTTATTTCATAATGACGATTTAGTGTCATCCTACAAGGTTTGTTAAAATACAATACTAAAAATAAATGTAGTTCTAAGCATCACTGACATTTTTGGACACAAATGCCAACTCCAAAGTAGAAAACAGCAAATGGAAAAGAAAGAAAAAAAAATGACACTTGAATGCTAATCTGATTTCCATAGTTGTTTAGTCCTTCCTGCAAGAAAATGAAATGAATAACACCTTCTTAAGTAATATTGGATAACATGTAAAACAATTAAGAACAAGAACACAACATCATGCAAACAGACGATTTTATCTAATAGATTTAGGTTGCGTTTGTTTGAGATTAAAATAAAATAAATTTTTTAAATAAAAAATCTATTTTTAAAAAATTATTTATTTTGTAGAGATTTTGAAAAAAATCTAAAGTTACTGTGTTTGTTTACAATTATAAATGGGAAAGTCACGACATACAATTTCCGACGGATATGCCTACGTTCTCATCAAGAAATGAAACTTTAGGAGGATGAGGAGGAGGATCTACACGACCTGCATCATCATTATTAAGAGAGTCCATCATTCATAGTGATTGTTAATTATTCAAAATTGAAAATTGAAAATAAAATACCACGTTGCATTCTATTATTATGGTTAGAAAAAGATAATAATAAGGAAGAGATGGATGGAGAAGCTAGCTCACCACCACGGGAGAAACGACGACGAGCCATGTTTACGGCGGCACGGAATATAGACATGGAAGGAATATGCAAATGAAAGGAATAAGGTCAAATTGAAGTTTAGTCCAAAAAAAAAGAAGGTCAAATTGAAGTTTATAGCTAAGATTGAGACGGTGGGACATTTTAGCTTGTTTAACAAGGTAGGATTCTTGCTTCAAAAAAAAAAAAAAAACAAGGTAGGATTCTCTTTCAAATTTATCTTGAAGATGTATTGCTTCGCCTGTGTTCCCATTCCAGCTTGTTGAACAAGGTAAATTGGTAAAATGATGTCCATGTCCTAACCATATAATTTTAATTAATTAATTAATTAATGAGAAATATTCTTTTTCTATTTCATTACAGAAGATTCCCTTTAAGTGTTTTCTATTTAATTTAATGAAAATATGTTCTATTTTGATTGAAAAAGTATGTTAGTTTTTTATTTGTATTAGTATATGGTTTTTATTTTTCCAACAGAAGGTTTGTTCGCCCCGAAGCTCACGTTGAGTATTCACAACTGCGAGGAGCTCAAGTACCTGCCACTAAAAATGGACCAAGGCCAAGCTTGATAGAACTACAACTATGGAGATGTCCACAAATTCAGCCAATTGAAAAGTGGCCTACTGATTTGAGATCAGTTAGCATCTGGAACTGTGATGTGATTTAGTGAGAAATAAAATTTCAATTTTTATTTAGTCGCATGCTCCCATGTTGTTCGGCCCCATAAAAGAGATTTAATACTACCTCTGTTCCTTTTTAATTGTCGTTTTAGAAAGAAAAAAAAGACCAATAAATTTCTACTTTTTCATAAACATTATCTATTTTTTTAAAAATTGTAACAAACTTTATTTAAAAACAAACAAAATTTGTATACAATAAAAGATTATATTGTTTCAATAAAAAAAATTATACAAAATTTAGTCAATAAAATAAAATATGATGGAGAGTATAATAGACAAAATATAACTTAAATTGGCAAAACAACAAGTAAAAAGAAACAAATATTTTTTTTTTAAAACAACAAGTAAAAAGAAACAGAGATAGTACCAAACACAATACAACTATATAGTTGTATTGTTCAATCTCTTATTTTATTTTTTGGTAGATCGAATGCATTAATTTTATTTTTTTTCCTAACAAAAACCAAAACCAGGCAAGAATTTTCTCACAATTTCACTACCATATATCTCTTAACAATTCATCATCTCATTTTTCATATGCTGCCTATAACCACATATGTTGCTTTCCCTTGTCACCATCAATCCAAACTATATATGCATGTACAATAAATATGATTGGATGAAAAATGTTCAAAAACGTTTCATGCTTTTCCATGAACCTTCCCAATTGACTTGGTGAAAAACGTTGCATGCTTTGGGTCTCCGTCTCTCTATTATTACTCAATCAGTACTAAATAAACTCTCACACACACATGAGAAAAATCAAAATCCAGTTTAACAACTAGTTATTCACATATTGATCATCATGGCCTTGGAAATTGTGGGTGGAGCTTTCTTAGAAGCTGGTTTTGGTGTTTTGTTTGAAAAAATAGCTTATCCTGCAGTGATCAAATTCTTTAAGAAAAGTAAAAGTAATGGCTTGTTGCTCAAAAAATTGAAGATCTCCTTGTTGTCCATACATGCCGTGCTCAGCGATGCCGAGGAAAAACAAATGAGAAATGCATCTGTGAAGGAGTGGATGGAGGAGCTTAAAGATGTTGTCTTTGATGCTGATGATCTAATCGATGAGATATGTACCTATGCAAAGATAGGTGAGATAACAACGAACACCAACTCTTTTGGTATGAATGAACCAGATGTTCTCTCTGTGCAGCTGCAGAGATTGATCCCTCAAGTTGGTTTTGTTAATTTGCATGATGTTGAACTTGAACAAAAAATGCAAGACATAATTGAAAGGTTAGACTTTATCATAAAACAGAAAGAAATGTTTCAATTACAAATGGTTAAAGAAGTAAAAATCATATCAAAGATACCAACTTCATCTGTAGTGGGATCAAGTGATGTGTATGGTAGAGAGGATGATAAAGATGCCTTATTGAAATTGCTATTTTCTGATGATGCCGAAGGTGATAGTAATATAAGTGTGATTCCTATAGTCGGTATGGGAGGGATCGGAAAAACCACCTTAGCTCAATTTGTTTACAATGATGAGAAAGTTCAGAAGGAGTTTGATCTCAAAGCTTGGGTTTATGTGTCCGAGCAATTTGATGTTTTCAAGATTACAAAGACCATTGTGGAAGAGATTGCTTCATGCAATTGTAGTACCGAAGATTTGAATTACCTGCAACAAGATTTGAAGAAAAGATTGTTGAAGAAAAAGTTTTTGTTCATTTTAGATGATGTCTGGAATGAAAACTACATCAAATGGGAAACTTTGAAGAATCCATTTGTGTATGGTGCTCCTGGAAGTAAGATTATTGTAACAACAAGGATTGCTCATGTTGCATCGATTATGCAGACTGTTAAACCTTATTATCTTTCAGAACTGCGTGATGATGATTGTTGGATGTTGTTCTCAAAACATGTATTCGGATATGCAGGTTCAAATGCTCATCCGAATTTGAGAAAAATCGGTCAAAAAATAATTAAAAAGTGTAAAGGATTACCTTTGGCCGTGAAGACACTTGCAGGACTTCTGAGATCTAAAGTTGATACAAGGGAATGGAACAAAGTACTAAATAGTGAGATATGGGATTTGCAGGATGGTGAGAGTAATATCCTCCCAGCTTTGAGATTAAGTTATCATTATCTTCCATCACATGTAAAGAGGTGTTTTGCTTATTGTTCAGTTTTTCCGAAAGATTATGAGTTTGAGAAGGAGAAATTGATCTTATTGTGGATGGCAGAAGGTTTGCTACAACAATTGAGAAGACACAAGAGAATTGAAGAAGCTGGGGATGAAACCTTTTGTGAACTGGTGTCTAGATCATTTTTTCAACAATCGAAACGCAATAAATCGCGTTTTGTAATGCACCATTTTGTAAATGATTTAGCTCAATTTGTATCTGGAAAATTTTCTGTTAGAGTAGAAGGCAATTATGGTGAAGTGGAAGAAAGTGCTCGATATTTGCTGCATTTGATTGCACATAAATTCCCTGCAGTACATTGGAAGGTGATTCGCAAAGCTGTTAACCTAAGAACCTTCATGGAATTAAGGTTGGTAGATAAATCTGTGAGCTTTATTGATGAGATTCCACATGACTTGTTGATCAAGCTAAAGTGTTTAAGGGTGTTATCTTTGGAAGGCATCTATCTTAAAGGGTTACCTGATTCAGTTACCGACTTAATACATCTGCGGTATCTAGATATTTCTGGGGCTAAGATGAACAGTTTGCAGGAAAGCATCGGTGGTTTGTACAATTTGGAAACGCTGAAGCTGGCTGGATGTTCTAACTTACAAGAACTTCCTAACGATTTCCATAAGCTAGTTAACTTGCGTTACTTAGATATTACTTGTACGAGTTTGAAATGGATGCCATTTCTTATGAGTTCATTGACAAACCTACAAAATCTAAGTGATTTTTTTGTTGGAAAAGAATATGGATCTTCAATTGGTGAGATTGGAGTATTATCTGATTTACATGGATCATTGTTCATTCACAATATTGAACATGTTAGCTTTGTGGATTCAGAAAAGGCCAAGCTGAATGAAAAGGAATTTCTCCAAAAGTTGATTTTGGAATGGGGTGAGAGTGCTGATACCGATAATTCACAGCAAGAAAAGGGCATACTAAACACATTACAACCGCATACAAATCTTAACGAGCTTTCGATATATAACTACCTGGGGACAGAATTTTCTAATTGGGTGGGAGACTCTATTTTCCGCAATTTGTTGTTCATGGAGCTTAAGGGTAGTAAATATTGCTATAAACTACCGACACTTGGGAAACTTCCTTCTTTGAAAGAGTTACGGATTGCTAAATTCAACGGATTAGTGAGCTTGGGGTCTGAGTTTTATGGGAATGAAACTTGTTCGTCTGTTGTAACTGTGAGCTTTGGTTCATTAGAAATTCTTAGGATTGAGAACATGTCGGCATGGGAGGATTGGAAGCAACCGAATGAGGCTAAGAAAGCTTTTCTAATACTGAAAGAACTTCATATAAATAGTTGTCCTAGATTAGTAGGAGATTTACCTATTAACCTTCCCTCTTTGACATTACTTGTCATCAGAGATTGCAAGAAACTCACTTCTTCGCTTCCAACAACTTCAACTTTGCGAGTATTTAACATTGACAACTGTGGGAACTTAAAATTCCCATCACGCGTATTTCAGTGCAACCAAGCACTCACATCTTTGTACTTACACAATAGCTTTGATTCACTCAATCTATTTTCGTTAGATATCTTTCCAAACCTCAAGTCCCTGGATGTTTCTGGTTGTAAAAATCTAAGAGCACTTACGATTTCAAAGAAAATGAGACTCCGTCTCCCGAGTCTTGATTCCCTGCGTTCCTTGTCGGTAAGTAACTGTCCAAAGTTGGAATCCTTTCCAACGGAAGGTTTCTTTGCCCCGAAGCTCACGTTGTTGAGTATTGACAACTGCGAGGAGCTCAAGTACCTGCCATGGAGAATGGACCACCAAATGCCTAG
This sequence comes from Trifolium dubium, assembly GCA_951804385.1. Lineage (NCBI taxonomy): Eukaryota > Viridiplantae > Streptophyta > Magnoliopsida > Fabales > Fabaceae > Trifolium > Trifolium dubium. The sequence goes on from OX638068.1 coordinate 19,422,750, forward strand.
CTTGATAGAACTACAACTATGGAGATGTCCACAAATTCAGCCAATTGAAACGTGGCCTACTGATTTGAGATCAGTCAGCATCTGGAAATGTGACCAACTCATTCCCCATCAGTTAGAGTGGAAACATTCCAATCCCGTCAATTTTACTGACTTAACAACATATCCGACTTTCACTGTCAAATCTGAAGATTGCTTCTCAACAATGAGTATCAGCTCAAGTCTTGTCTCCGACAGGAAAGCATTATCAAGCTCTTCTCAGAAAAAAATGTTTGTTAAAAGAGTATTCAGATGGTAGTCTCTCGATCAGTGGATATTTTATCGACAACAATGGATTATTACAGGTGTGCTTGTTTGTCATTTTCTACTTACCAGCACTTGTTATCTTGCCATATAAATAAGACTAATATGATAAAAGTAATAATTTGTGTTATGTCATTTCTCTTAGGTTGTTATTTCTCTGTTGTAAGGCCACTCAGGCTGATTCAAAACAGCTCATAATATGAAGTTTGGACAATGGAAGCTTCATATATATGGTTGAGTTTGTATTTCTATTTACCTAGCATTATCTATCAGTTAGATTATTTGAGCAATTCACTTGTGGTTTTGTCGAAGTTTTAATTACTGTTTACAAGAATTTGAGTATTAACATATGTGATGCTTTTAAAATGTATATGCTTTTACAAGAATTTGAGTAAGATTTATTTTTCTTTCTGTAAACAAGTATCTTTGTTTCCCTAAAACAAAAAATGATTATTTTTTATACATTCTTTCTTGTTCGTAGTCATTGTCCACTAATGACGTAATGTTGATGTCGAATATATACCTACGCAGGGGAGAGGGAGAGAAATAAGGGAAAAGAAAAGGGTGTTGCTACTGTCTTCTTTATGTTTTCTTTTGGATTGAATGTGTCACTAGCGAGTTTTATTTTAATGTTGTCTATATTAGTTATTGTTTTTCATGCTAAGATAGTTTCTCAGATGTTTAAGGATGCTGACTTAGTTGGGTTTACTATCTGTTAAATGTACTTTTTGAAATTTCTACTGTTTATTGCTTTGTGTGATACAATTCAATGCAAAGAAATTTGAGAAGTTGTGATCTGAATATGGTTTTTTAAACTGCACATGTTGGTTTATCCATGATTGCTGTCTAATGTGGTTTTTGCTTTTGTTTTCAGGTGACTAATCTAATTGGTCAGTTGCTTGGTTCTGGGAGGCCTCAATGTGATTCAAATATATTATATTGGTGTTCTATTTTGCGGTTCAATCGGCCTGAGCTTCGACTATAATATTAGTTGTTGCAGCCTAAGGAAGCTTAAATTTAATATTTTGCAAGGTCTTTATTTTTTTTTCCCATGAGTCATGACTATGTTGAGGTCTAGCTATTTTATGAAGAGTTTGAATACCTTTTGAATAATTTACTCGGTTAATTTAGTTCTTCATTTCTGATACGACTTTTCATTTTTAGCCTCAGTTTATTTTGTTCTTCTGTTAATTTTTTTTTCAACTATGTTATCTATCTAGCTACCTAATTGCTCTTCCTCTCCATGCGATAAAATTTGTTATGCACGGACACGGTAGAGTAACTCAAGTAATTTGGAGTTTTAAGGACATTGAAAATAATGAGGGTATATGGTATACCAGCTAAAGAGCAATTTGAGATTCACAGGTAATAAACATAGACGATTACAATTATTAGTTTGAACATTGAATCTTGTTGAAGATAATACAACTAATGCTTATAATGTTTGCTTGAGGAATGAACGAGAACCAAAAGGAAAGACTGTGCGTGTTGTGGACGGGCTGAAGTTTCAGTGAGAAATATACACAAATTTATACATCAAAAGAAAAGCAATCAATATAAATAAAAAAATTCTATTCAAAAACCATGTTCATTGAACATTCATCCAAACAATACTTATTTTGGCCAGTAGCATTGTAGTATAATTTATTTACCATGTTGATACCCGGAAATTAATCAAATGATTTACTTTGGACAAAAAATGGAAAATCATTTTGAATTTGAGCATTTATAGTTGCTTACTTGTGTATAAAAGTCAATGGCCTTAGAGTATTCTCCAGCATGAAAAGCAGAATCTCCATGTTTCGTTGAATTCAGTGTTCCTTGTATTTGATCTGTCCACATTTGGAATGAAAGTTGTATTGCAAAACAAAAAAAAAGAGGTTGAATTAATTAATTATGAGTTCTAGGAAAAAGAAGTAAGTACCAAAAAAATGTAAGGCCTAACCTATCAAAGAAATATTCTCTTAATAAAATCAGCAAATGAGAAACAAATGTGGGGAAACTTTGAATTAATTTTGTGTATTGTAATGAGATATTTTCTAGAGCAAGCTTCACAAATGGTGTCAAACTGTCAATGAAACTGTTTCCTTTGGCGGTTCACTCTCATCCAGTATGCTCAATAAAACAAGTGATGAAACCTGCCAAATAACACTAGTTGTAATATAGTAATATACCATATCAAATCCTAGGCTTAACACCTTTAATTAACTTGGGCCTTGTTTGGATACACAACTTAAATGTTTATAGCGTCACCGTTTTCACATAAGCTAGAATTTGTTTTCATAAACTATCTTAGAGAACTTATGAATATAAGCTGAAAACAGTGTATGGACATATCATAAGTTGCATTTATAAGTTCTTCCTAACAGTCTAAGAACAATCAGGTAAGGGAACAACAATCTGCATAAGTCATTCAATCTCCTCAATTAAACAATTTCCTCTGGTTTCTGCTTTTTTGTTCAATTTTCTAGCCTTATTACTCGCCTGAAATTCCATAGCTGATGTCTTTTCTGCTGTTACAATGGCTGCTAAAGAAGACCAAGCTTCCTCCGGCTGCTCATGAACCCAACACATGATGAAATATATCTTCCTTTCTGCCTGCTTAATACTACTTCTAATATCATCCCTCCTCGACTTTCTTGGCTTTTCTGATTTGACCTCCTTTTCTCCTTCTTGAATCAACCGACGCATGTCGCAAAGGGCACACACCATAGCAGGAGTTCCCAATGAAAGTAGACTGATCACATCATCAATGACACCTAAACCGAATTGCAGCCCACCTATGTTTCTGTAAGCTGGAGAGCATACCTGCTCCAAGCAATGAGTGAGAGCTTCCAGTACAGTCTCTGGCTGCCCACCTTGGCCCAAAACTGAGGACACACTCAGCACAACCATGACCGACCCTATGGGATCAGACCTCCAATCTCCGTTGTAGAGGCGAAGAGTGAAGCAGTAGCTGTATAAAATATCAACTAAGTGAACAGTTAAAAGGGGTGATGGCTCCTTGGAACTAAGCCTACTTAGAGGAGGTAGAGGAACTTCAGGGCCGAGAGGAATTTCACTTGATTCGTTACTTTCAGTTTCATTTACTAGTTCCTGCTCGGAAAGAGGTTGAACAAGTTGAGTTCCTTCTTTACTAAGACGGATTTCTCTGGCAGAATGCTTTGACCACCATGGATCCCATGGTGCGATCATCTTGCTTAATTCTCCACAAGCAATAGCTCTTTGAAATTGCTTCTTCTCTTCAAGCGATAAATCATCGTAACTGATTTCTTGTCCTGTAAGGAAATGAATTTCAAATCAGTCTCACCAAACCATGAGATGGACAAAAAACTGTTTTACTGGTGGTGCATGGGTAGAGCAGTTAGAAGACGCAATCAATAAAGAATAAGTACTATTCAATAGGAACATACCTGACAATATTTTTTCCATCGTCTCCTCAGACAAAGTTGAATCTTCAAAAGCTGAGAAAACAATAACACAGAAATTCAGTACCCTTCTTTATTGATATACTTAGGGAGTTAATAATTGCAACCTCAAAAACTCTTCCCAAGATAATCAAACACAAAATAATAAGAATTCATTTCTGATGTGATAATTTGTTTACAAGATTACAATCGCTAAATGATTAACAATGCTACTAGGCTGCAGTAATTCTAAAATCCACATTAACTAAATAAGTTCCCATGCAAAGATATATATCAAACAAGAAAGAAAACAAAGCAAAAAGTACAGATGACTTACGATCCTCATCCATGTTATCCGTTTCCTCTTCTGAATGAAATCTCTTCAGTATGTCTAACATTTTATGCTTGGTTTGTTCACTAGGTTGCATTTGATGGAGCTCTTGAACTACATTTTCTTTCATGAAGGATTCAGTACAACGAAGACTATGAGACTGTAAAAGTAACAATTAAAAGGGATCAAAACTACAGCAGTTCATAACAAACAAGGAACAAGAATTAAAATTAGAGTATCTATTACAAATTAAGTACCAGAAATTGTAGATATTGGGCAAATTGGTCCCTGATATTAATGAAATTAGAAAATATCCCTGAAATTAAAGATCCTTGATCTCATTAGCCTTTCCGGCTTGGTACTTTTGGTCCCAAATTGTCTTGGAGGGACTAATGTGATCAAGGGTTTTTAATACCACACAGATCGATTTGGAATTTCATTATTTCAAGAACCAAATGATTTTTTTTTTTGACTAGAACCAAATGATTTAACCCTTTACAATTTCCGCAATCAAATTGATGGTTCATTCATAGAAAAACCATGTGAGTAATACCAATTTTACAAAATCATATACATCAAATTAAAGTATCCGCATTGCAAAATAAAAGAGTTACGTTGTCATTACATCATTGGACCAGGACCAAAGTAAAGTAGGCATGCACGATACATGCAGATGAAGATACAAAGATACATGCACAGAAACAAGGCATCCACCCACTCTACATGAACAGTACCCAGGCTTGATATCCTCATCAAAATATATGTTCTAAAAATAACATGCAGTATCAAAATTGAACCAATACTTTCTTTGAACTTTGTTGAACACGAGAAGAGAAAAGTGAAATGCGATGGTAAACAAAGTAACCATACTTTCTCAATCAGTAAATGTTTTGTCCAAAATATTTGTAGTATATATATTATTGAATGTTGAGCCTTGACATGTTAGTGCAGTCACATAACATTATGTAAAATCAACTAGTTAGTTAATAGTGTTGGGTCACACACAGAGCTTTACAACCCAGATTTAACATAACCAGCTCAAATGTACTAAAAGAAAACTTTACTTACTTTATAACATGGGAGGGAGCAGTAGCGTGAATTGCATCGAGGACATGTGTATTGGGAGAACTGCTTCTGACACCTGTTTTTTATGAAAAAGGCATAACAGAGAGTAGTTTGATCAGTAAACTTACTAAGAAAAAAATATTTGAAAAAAATATAAATAAAACGATCACTTTTCATTGCAAAAGTTAACACGATGTAGAATTCAAATCAAGCCAGTTTTCCAAAACTAGTGAGTCTATGGTCTAAGCTAACGTATGATTTAACTTGAACTGAAAATCACAAGCTATTTGGCATACATACTCAGTGATAGAACTAAGAATGCTTGTAAGTCAAAAGTTATTCTAGAAAATGACTATCCCTATCTTAGAAAGTCTCACAGCTTACCTCACGAAAGTAAGCATAATTCCTACTAATCATTAGCAAAAGTAAATTTATTTCAACTACAAATGACATGACATACATGCTGCACACGTCTCAACTATCAAGGTTAACAACTGAAAGTGAAACTAGCGAAAAAATGAGTAAATACCCATTCATCAGTTCAAACTTCAAATAAAGTTCACCGATAAAAATAGCTCAAAGTAAACATGATAATTATATTTTTCTTACATAAGATGAGATTTGTAAAATTAAATAACGAATAAAAAACAAACGTGACTACGTGAGGAAACATTATTTAATCATGATCACAATATAAAATATCTAATATCTTAATAAACAATATAAGAAGTTTAATAGAAACATACACATGACATATTATTCGGGTAGAGTTTAGGGAGGAAGTAGAAGATTGATCAGATGTAACTATAGTGTCTGCCATTATTCAAACACCAGTGCCAACAATTTAATTGCCTTTGATTACCAACTGCAATTTTCTGTTTGAGAAATCAGTATTGCAGTTATAGTCCAAGGGGTTGGGATTGACACAGAAGCCTATTACGCAAAGGTCTACACTGAGTTGTGATGACTGATAAGAGTCTGCAATGAGCAATCAGCTTTCAACTACGTCATGCTATTCTTTCTTCTACTCCCAGGAGTCTAAAGCTTTGCAGTGGCATGTGATTTCTCAAAGTAAAGAATCAAGTCAATCACCTAGAAGTTGAACTTCTGCTGGGGGCTTCTCATTATTCTTTTAATTTCCTATAAAAATAATAACAAATCAATTGGCAAATTGTCTTAAAGTGTTCAATCTGTCAAATTCTCACACATAAGTTGCATGCAATAAATATCAACTAGAAATTAAACACATTGCACTTTATTTCATATGTGTGTCTGTACAAATTCTGATACTTATCTGGATGACTAGATCGATAAATTATCGATCTCAACATATATTATATTTTATATTTATAATAATATGTCAATTGTCAAGCATTTTCTAACCATACAGGCTCATTCTTTAACTATCATTTAATTATAAAGGCTCATTCTAATCAATTAATAATCTTCTATTCATCAATTTTGATTATCTTTTCTATTAGTTCTAACACATGCAACTTTTCATACTTAGGTTTACTCTAAAACTCTAATTCTACAAAAATCAAACCTAATAAGAACTGACCTTAGTTTCTTGAATGTGATTCTTGATTGGAGAAATCCCTAAACTTTGAATTTCAACTTTTGAACAGACCAAACTTGTAGTGATAATCTTAATCCTCTTCATTGAACTTGCTAACAAGGTACAAGGACCTTAATGGTGGGTGGGTTCAGCGACACACAGAGATAAAGAGAAGGGAATTGGATTTTTGTGCTTCTTCCATAGTTTTCCAATTATATATTACCATGATGCCACCATGGTAAATTAACAAAACTGCCCTTACTTAATTTTCTACCTTACAATTAAGCCCTTAGTGCAATTAACCACTTGTCTTCTCTATTATATTCCTAATATTATTCCTTGATAAACCAATTGATATGTAAATATGTAATAATTATTAAACACACTCACAAGGAAATAAAATTACTATTCTAAATTTTGGGATATTACAGTTAGGCTAATATATGTATAACTAGTATCCAAACTCGTGCAATGCACCGTTAAAAATGCGTCTATAAATATTACATTTTGATACTAAAGTGTTTATAATTACTATCAAATAATATTATAAAACAAAATTACTATCAAATAAAAGAATTATAACATAAAAGTAAATATACTTGATAAACAAAACAACACCCGATATTCATTAGACTAAAAATTTAATAAGTGTTCATATGATATAAATTAAAATACGGTATTATCTTTACTATTAAAAATTGACTTTTCATTTACAGAGTCTTAAAAAATGTAGCCAAAAAAATTATGAAATATTGTTTAAGCTAGGAAATTACTCCCTCTCATTTTTAATATCACAACTAACTACCGCACATATGCCAATGCATGTTTTGACAACTAATATCTTTAATCATGTATTGTAAAAAATAAATATAAAAAATATATTTAAAAAATATTCAGCGAGACAAATTAAATAACTTATATGCGCTTATCTAAAAAAAAACTTATATGCTAATATTTATTATTATATATTGATAGAAATACAAGGTCTAATAAAGTATATAAATAATACACACGTATATCAAACGACAATTATTTTAGGAGGGAGTACTAATTTAGTCTATGATTTTGTAAGACACTTTTAAAATAGGTCTTTAACTTCGTGAATATCTCAAAAAGGTCTTTGACTTTTTTAATTTGTCAAGTTAGCCTCTTTATTTAGTCACTCAAAGATCAATTTGATAGTTTCATTTTATAGGAACAACCAAACAGGTAACATATTTAAATCTATATTTTAAACAGGTATTACTAAAAAAAAAAAAATGAAATTTAATACATATTTATTTATAGGGTATGAGACTTGTGTGTCAGACATATTTGAAATATTTATAGAATTGAAACTATATAATTTAAACCAATAAATTAATATGAATTATAAACTAAATTAAAAAAAGAAAAATATCAAAAATTGTCATACATATTTTTTTTTTTTTTACAAAATGCCTCCCTTTGTGTAATAGAAATTATATGATGAAGAGAGTATAAGAAAAGATGAAATTGTCATTCATCTGTTTTCTGTTATAAGAAGGGAGGCTTTTGTAAAAAAATCATATAAAACTTTGATTTTTGTCATTTGGTACAAAAAAAATTGATTTTCTAATTTTGCTTATGAAAAAATTTGTCAAAAAAATATCTAACGCTAAAATAATATGTTATAAGGGTGAACACTCTATTGTGTCAAAAAATAGATCCAACAAAAGCCTTAAAACTAAAGCTAAAACATAGGCCACAAAAGCAAAAAAAACCATGAGCAAGGGAACGAACAAAACATGTGGTAACAACCAATAGAAGACTAGCCAAAACCAAGCAAACTGAACCACAACTCCAAAACTGAGGCAGCATCCTCACTGCAGCAGACAGAGCAATGGATTCGACCACCACTCATACTGTGACTAATTAAAAATCTAAGGAGCTACAAAATAGGCAATAACTTGACAAAATGCACACAGCCAAATGCAAATATAGAAAAATGAAACAAAAAAATCAAAAATAAAACTCATTAAAAGGACTGAGCTGGAACTCATGCAATTATATGGAATGGAACTTATGCAATTATACCACCAAATAAGACATAGAGAGTTGTACTAACCTTTCAAAGTAATTATAAAGTCCTACAGAATAAAATGAATATGAACCAAGAACTATAAGTGTTGAGCTTGTCTTACAAAGGTGAAAGATGGAATTGCAGATCAGTCATTTTAGCGACCGCAATACCAATAGATACTACTGTCAATGCTAACACATGTGAAGCTTCAAATATTATAGTAAGCATTTAAATCTTAAATGCAATAAGCACAGAAAATTTAAAACCCATCGCAAAAGTTATTAATAAACAACACATCGCAAAAGTTCCTAGGAGACCCTAAATCAAACGAAATCTAAAATCAGGATGATGCTAGAGGTTTCTGAAGTCTATTAATTAATGCAAACATGCGTGAAGTAGGCATTATTAATAATATATATGCCAAAGGTCCTGAAAAAAAATATATCATATATGCCAAAGCTTGTCTCAACTAAACAGCATGCGTGCGTGTATGCATAACATTAAGTGAGTTTACATTGGCATTGATTTCAACTGCTTTGGATATGCATTTGGCCAGATAAAATTTGTGCGAATGCTTGGTATGCAGCTAAGAAACTGTAAATGTATGTTTGATCTTAACGTTTCTATCTAGTTTTGAGGCAGATATACTGAGACCTGAACTTTTGCAACAAAAATCCAAACGTGTCAAAAAAATGTTTGCCCTAGTATCTGTATCCTAGGATGTCTGTAATTTGTTTTTAGCAAACAAATACTCCAAAATATGAACAGCGTAAATCAATTCTCGTCTCAATGGCTTTCTTCTTTAAGAAGTTTGCTGCTTATCTGGTGCTGAGGAGGGCCTATCTTTTTCCCTGCATTTAACTGATTCTATGACTTTGAGATAGTAACCCCAGGATGGATTTGCTTCTCTTATGGGCCGCTGCCCAAATGGATTCAACTCCACAAACTTTTGAACGTTGTCCGCCATAGCCAACCTTTCTAGGTAACCCCTAAGATCACCTTTAGGTCCTGTTAATAGTAAAAAGGAATAAGTGGGTAAACATGAATCATCAATCAATATTAGATACATACATATATCAATATGGTCAAAACTCAAAACATAGGAATTCAACAAAGACTTTGAATATGTCAATCAATAGAAATCACTAAATGCAAAAATGTAAAGGGTGTGAGAAGAGAAAGATGAGCAGAAAATTGTACCTAATGCTGAGTCTCTAGTGTGGAAGTACCGGTAAGACTGAGGGAATATAGCCGTATACTTCTGAAAATAATTCCAATAGGTGGGTGGTGACCACATAAGTGGAAAAAAAAAATGTATGTTACATAAGAAATCAAAGCTTAATACTAATAATGAATAAAAGGAAAAGAACATAACTTACAGGATTCACAAGTGCTTTGTAAGGGGAGTCATCCAATAATAATGTGTTTGACTCATGGAACTCTCCTTTCTCCCATGGAAGACCAGGTTCCAACTTCTCCCATAACTTTCTGAGTTCTTTCAACACAAGGGGCTTCTCTAGATTCTCAACAGTACTGAATTTTGTTGTAGTACAGTGGGATTGATTCTACAGAAAACATATTACAAAGATTCATTAGCATATACAATGAATTTCTACCAGTAATCATTTTCAACTGCATCTTAAATTTAGTAGTTTCTCCTATAGCTTTTTGGCCTTTCTCAATCTCTGGGTTTCTTTTGATTTACTCTCCTTACTGCAGAATCTAAAGGACTCCCCAACCACCCCTACCCCCACCCCCCCTTTCACCTCTAAGCTAAGGATGCTTTGCGTTATGCTCCGTCGAAGCCATATGCTTCTAATGCTTGTCTCCAAGTCTCTAACGTCTAACCTCTAATTTGCCTCTTGAATGTGCTTCATAAGTACAGCAAAGACCTTAAAAAGATGGGGACTTAACGTTTAGTGCAGTCTTGTAGCTATTGTAAAATATTGTGTGGTCCTCTCATATATATCCTTGTAGTTCTATTGTAGGAGATCAAAACCCCATTCTTTCAAAACTCTCTTGGCACTCTAAATAAACATTCTCCAAATCAATGAAAACCATGGAAAAGTCTTTTTGATCCCTCTAATATGAGTTCACCACTCGTCGTACAATAATTATTTGACACACACACACACACATATATATATATATGCTAAAATTAAATAGTTGACAGAATACTGCAATATTTTGTTGATCAGTGAGAACTCTTATTATTCAAAATACAATAATGAACATATAAATTAATCGTAATATACACTAACATTATGGCAATTCAGAGTACATTTGTTAATGAAGTACAACTAGTTAAATATATATTGCATATCCCAATACTACATTGAGATATAGCAATTATTTATAACAAACTTAATTACCAAACCAAAACCCCCTAAATTAAAATGATGGTAAAAACTAATGAATTAGAATAGATTACCCAACAAAAGAGCAGTCTGGATGCAGATTTCCCCATAAGACATTTGATTACTTCATCAACATTACTCCTGCCAACACATCAAAGCGTAAGAATATATGTATAAAACCTAAACTCCAAAATGCAACAAAACACAGCCCAAGTCAAACTAATAAACACGTGCAATAATATAAAACCAATCACAGATGAGAAATACTTGGTTCTAGATGACCAAACGCCCACATGAAATTTGTCAAAGCAAAACTGTAGAAAATCATCACAAAAGGGCCTCTTGTACACTGCGAAAGGCACAAGTAAAATCTGTCAAATTCAACCTAAGATCAAATACGGACTCTATGATTTGAGAAAGCTTGGTAGTTGACCATGTTACCTTTTCTCCTTCTAACCCAAAAATGTGGCTCTGGTTGATAATATCCATTAGGAACATCACTAACACAATCAGCAAGTAGTCCATTAACATCAAGGATGAGAAGTTTGTTTTTTGAGTTGCTGATAATAGTTCTCTCCACTGAGCATTGTGATATCTTTGAATTACCACCGTTTACAGCGACTAAGCTTAAATCAGAAACATCACCTGGACAACACGTATCATTTCTTGTCACCTCAACATGATCTACCTGTCTAGCATTTGTTTCTTCAAGTTGTGTCACCGGAATGTCTTCAACAGAAGATGTAGTCATCGATTTTTCCTTAGCATTGTTCTCTGCTATCAGCTCAATTTCCTCATCTTCAACTTTGTTTTGATCAGTTGAATGCTCCGTTTCTATTTCCATAAAATCATCTGTCAATGGTCCATCAGAAACTTTATGTGAATCATCATTCTGATGATCCTGGATAGTTGGTTCCTTGTTACAATATACAGGACTTGGGCAATCCAAGTTTCCCTCACAACTGTCATTGCTTAATTTTTTCCTTGAATAGGTTTTAATGCACCGAGCTTTACCAGACAAATCATGAACTTCTAGGTCCTCATCATGATTCTTTATCAGACCTCCATTCTTCACAGAAACACTTGTATCCTCACGGTTGGAACTGCTCGCATTTATGATTTGCTCTGTGTTCATTTTTACAACTTCTGAAACAGACTCTTTTGCAAATAATTCTGCATCAGCTACAACTGAATTGCAGTTGCGCCCTTTGTCTTGGATATCACCCTCTCCATTGCCCTTTTCTGCAGCCTGATTGATGATATTCTGCTCCTTTTCTTCATTTTCGCCCAAACAAATATCCGTTTCTACACAAGATTGGCTCATTAATACATCAGTGGAGACACATTGAATAGGATGTTCTGAAGGTAATGCATCAGTTGACACACATTCAACGGGATTTTCCGAAGACATATCCAATGCAGATGTAGAAGTTTTTAATGACAAAGTATTCTCTGGAGTGCCACAAGCATTGACATCACTTTTTACAGCAGTACATTTAGTCTTCTTCCTTTTTTTGTTTTGATTTTTCTTCTTCGTCTTCGATTTAACTTCTACGTTGTTTTGGGAATCTGACAAATCAGGCAAAGTATTCTCTGGAGTGCCACAAGCATTGACATCACTTTTTACAGCAGTACAATTAGTCTTCTTCCTTTTTCTGTTTTTATTTTTCTTCTTCGTCGATTTAACATCTACACTGTTTTGAGAATCTGACAAATCAGGCAAAGCTGGGGCCTCTTGCATATCAATATCCAAATCCATCATGGATCTTCAGATGACAACAAACCTCCTTTGAACTATTAAAAACAGTGAAACTCCAAATTAATCTCAATAGTATCAGTAAGATCACCAAACACCTTTCACATCCAGTTCATCGCTATGTTGATTACACCAGATCAATACTTCTATCAATTACCGTATCCTCTCTCTGCCCCTTCGATTAAAAAGCCGGCAAAATAGTGAGTTAAGAACAAAACAAAACATAAACCCAAAATGGCAGAACAAAGTTTAGAATATGAAGCCCGGACACAGACACGGACACTGAGACACGGCTAGAAATTTGAAAAAATGATATAATTCAATGTAATCATAAGTGTCAGTGTTGTATCGGTGTCAAACACACGCCTAATCTGAGGCGTGTATGTGCTTCATATTTAGTCCACTATTCCCTCACTACCGAATCAAGCAACTAAATAATTCTCTAAAATTGACTATCCATTCCAAAACAGAAAACTACCGAACATTTTAAGCGTAAATCGGAATACTAAAAATCAAAACATCTACAACAGAAAAGAAATTGAAACTCAAAGCAACATATATCAATCACTAGCGAAACTTTGTTCGACATTTCCAAATCCACGACCATACCAATACATTGTTCCACAATTCAATTTCTATTCTACAAATTGCTATTATTATTATTATCACTGGAATCATCAATTTCAATTTTCTAAGTCAAATTATGTAATTCATGTTGAAAATGCAAATCCTAAACACATCAATGTAAAAATTAAGTCTCAGATTCAAAAACAAACTAGTAGAAATTTTCAGATCTTCAATTTATCAAACAGTTGAAGAAACTAAAAACGGTTACAACTAACAGATTGAAGAAACAGAATGCGTTGAAATGGAATTGAGATTTGAGAGAGAGAAAGAGAAGGTAGATACCTGATTTGAGAAGTGAAGAGTGAGAGAAAGAGAAGAGGGTGTGAAATTTTGTAGTCGAAAATGGAGCGAGGGTTTTGTACTTTTTGTTGAGTGAGTTGTTTGTTATAGCGAAGAAGGTGAAAGAAGAAAAGAATGTTAAAACTTAAAACACGTAACACTAGATATAGCATATGAATAAGGGCTTAGATATAAGAAACGGAAGTTGGAAATGAACATGAGAAGACTTGGAACCGCTGATTAGACGATAAGTCTAACATGCACAACTTATATAAGTCGTACACCGTGCACAAATTATTCAGTATAATAAATATGAATTTTATAAAAAAAATTATTGTTGAATTGAAAGTTATATTATGAATTATTTATGTAAAAAAAATGAAAATTATTTGATATATTATTGAGATTATTTATTAAAATTAATAATATTTAATAAAAATTTATAAATTTTTAATTTTGATGAATCTCAATAATATATTACATGAGTTTTAATTTCTTTAAAATTTTGCACAGATAATCTATACTATGATATAAACATTTAATTTAATGTTGAATTTTTATAAAATTTATATTTGTTATATCGTTTTGAATAACTTGTGCGCGATATATAAATATGAGTCATGTTAACTAGTGTGTGAGGTGCACTAGTTAAGCATACAAAATAAATAAGTTTTGTATTGAAAACAAATTTTTTTTATATTTTATAAATTTTGATTACACAAGTTTCAATGTATTTTTACTATATACTCCCTCTGATCCTAAATATAAGAGGAAAACTACTTTTTAACTAGTGCATGACGTCAAATCTCTTCTGTTCCACAACTTATGGTTCTTATATTTTTGTCTTTGCATAACTAAGGGGGGTGTATTCAATTAAGATTTCGAAGGATTTTAAAAGACTTTTTTATGATAAAATAATCTTGTGGTATTCAATCAAGACTTTTATAAAATTTAAGAAAATCCGTTGGTATTCAATCAAGACAATTAAGATATTTTTTCAAAGCAACGAAATCTAGCGGTATTCGATTGAGATTTCTCAAGACTTCTAAAATGTCTCTTGGTATTCAAAAATCTCAGGATTTTAATAGATTCTTTGATGAAAAGGATTTGAGAGACTTTTTAGTTAAAAATACAAAGAAAACACTTTCTCAACAATCTCACCAAAATTCATGAGATTTCATGAGACTCTTGTTTATTATATTTTTTTATTATTATATATCATCCTTCATCAACTATCATAATTTTTAACATCCTTATCAATTTTTATCGTCTTTCATTGTTATCTCCTTATTTGTTTTTCCTCTCTTCACTCTCTTCCTCCATATCCCCCCACCCCCCACTCACGCTGTATCTTATGTTTTTCCATTTTTTTTTGTCTAAACGTCTATTGTTTTTATTTCTTGTGCTATATATTATTATTATTATTATTATTAATAATTAATACATATTTTTTTTTTCTAAATTCCTATTGTTATTGTTTTCTTTTATGTTTGGATTTATTGAATCCTTCAAAATCGTAAAAATTTGTAATATATTTTGTAATCTTAAAAATCTGAATTATAATTCTACCAAATCCCACAAAATCTTGTGTTAAGAATCTTGATTGTAAAAAGTCTTTTACAAAAAGTCTTTTAAAATCTCACAAAATCAATATAATCCCACAAAGTCTTTTAAAATCTTCAAGACTTTTTTCAATAAAATTGTCTTTCAAAATCCCAATCCAATACACCCCCCTAAAACTGTAATCACCATTTTGGTATTTGAAATTGTAACTCCCGTTAGATTAAGAGTTGGACTTCAAATATACCAAGACCAAGTTTCATTTTTGTCCGATAACATGCTCTTCTAGAATGAGCTGAAGAATTTAACATTTGTTCCAAAATAAAATTAATGATAATTCTACAAAATTCTCTGCTTGTTATGAATAATTCTAGTGGATGTCCATTAACCATTGACCCATGTCATTAGGCCCATGTATTGTCCTATAAATAGGACCTATGATGCAATGTAAAGATATACCTTTTAAGAGAATAATATAATCTCTACTCATTCTCTCTTCCTCCCTTTCTCTTGTCATTCTCTATTCTTTTATGCTTGTTCATATTTAAAATAGTTTCATAACACGTTATCGGCACGCTCTAATCAACTGAGGTATAAATTCTTCTTCAATCTTTTTTTTATGTAAAGTAATTTTCCTTTTAATCTTCGCTTGTTTATTTACAATGAAATTCATGATAATGCATCCTAGAAGGATTGTACAAGAAATTAGTTATATACATAATATAGTTCCTGAAGAACTAACAAATAAAAATCATAATTCTAATCTCTAAGAATTCCTGAAGAATTCATTATAGTTCCTGAAGAACTTAAAAACTCAATTTAGAATTCCTGAAGAATTCAACAATTAGTTCCCGAAGAACTTAGAAATTTAATATATGAATTCTCGAAGAATTCAATTCTCAAAAAATTCAATAATTTTAGTTCTTGAAGAACTTAGAAACATAATCCGTGAATTCCTGAAGAATTCAACAATCTTAGTTCCTGAAGAACTTTAAATTTAATCTATGAATTTTCAAATTTTCCAGATGTATCACAGTGAAAATTTTGATATATGAATGATGAAGATCTATAGGCTACGATCCAGAAGCGTCATGGTAAAAAAAAAAAAATTAAATATGAATCATGAAGATTCATAGCATGTGATGAACTTTTATAATATGTATTATTTTTGTTTCCTTTTGATTCCAGAAGGATCCAATACTCATGCATCCCTGAAGGATAGCACAAATAATTGTCATTATATAATATAGTTCTTAAAGAACTATAAAATTTAATATATTTCATAAGAATTCCAGAAGAATTCACGACATACGCAATATCCCTGAAATATTGTATTATCAAAAAAAATAAAATTGAGAATTTCAACGATAAAAAAAAAAAACAGTTTTGTCTATGTCTTTGTTTAATTATCTTCATATTGTTTTAGTGGACCTAAAGTGATCAATACACTTGTTTATTCTAATGCAATAATATTCTTAATTAGGCCAAATGCTTCAATATGTATGTAGTGCTTCCGTTACTACAATACAAGAATTTATTATTTTCCTAGCTTTAATTTGTGTAACCAAAGAAGTAATTTTTTTTACAATACATATATGAACCTTATGTTACATTCATTTGATTATTATTTCCCCTTTAATGTTACAATTCTAACTGCCAAAAAATTAAGTTACTATTATTTGCCATTTTACATTAATTTTTTTTTTCATAATGTTGATATTTTATAACCGTCAAAAGAATAATTTATTTGCTATTATTCTCCTTTATGAGAAGAATATTTTTTTTCTCATATAAATATTATTTATTATTATTCCTATTAATTCTTGATTATGTTGAAGATCAACTATAATATAGTTCCTGAAGAACTAAAGGAGAAGAAAGAAACATGAAAACATAAGCATTCCTGAAGTAGTGCTTAAAGATTTGGGACAAAGTTCAATGAGAACTAAAATAAATTTTTTAATATAGAACATATCCTTGAAGGATTGCTAATGAATAGTATTTGTACAGTTATTGAAGAACTTAAAATTCAACATTAAAGCATTCTTGTAGTATTGCTAAAAGTTTAAAAGCGTCCCTGAAGGATTGCTCGAAGAAAATTATATTATCAAACATTCTTGTAGATTTGCTACAAGTGAATTTTCTTGCTCATTGTTTATGAAGATTTGTGATTGAATTTATGAATAACTAAAAGAATTTAGAGCATGATTGAAGTATATAATGCTAAAATGCATATGCTCCTGAAGTAGCAAAATTGAGATGTGTTAATGTAGTATCACATACTATTTATTAGATGTGTTGGTTTGATGAGTTTCGTTTAACACATAAGTATTTTTTTTTTTGTTTATCTATTTTTTATCTATTTAAATGAAAATATATTTCTTGCCGATAGTGATGCAAGAAAAATATGTATTATATCTAGCAACACAAAGATTATTTAAGGCTCCAGAAGAGCGTGTTAATGTATTGTTACATTAAGGAACAAAACATATAAGTGAATATAAGTTTAAATTGGTGTAGAGAAAAAGTTATCAATTTTTTCTCTAATTTGTGCTACACCTATATCAGTTCAATTGAAACACATATTATTGTAAACCAGAAGTTTACAAATAATAATAAGTTTTTTTTTGACGAATACAAATAATAATAAGTTATTGTTGGCAATACCGGTTGGGTCATCCCGGATTTATTATGATGTAAAAAAAAAGTTGTATTGAAGAGCCAGAAGCTTCTTCAACGTAATAGCTTTTGTGCATTACTAGTTCCCAAAGAAAGTTGATAATTTGTTTATTGTCACTTCATAGCCAGAAGTTTGTGAGATTGTTTTCTCAACTATTTTTAAGAGCCCATTTTCTACAAATTATTTGTTAAGTATCAAATACCAATTGAAATTGATAATGAACATCTTGTAGAATATATATATTCTTATAAAAAAAATGGACTTGAAGATCCATTCTTTAGACGTCTAAAGTTCATTGTGGCCGATACTTATGAAATCATAACTTCTAACTCATATTTTGGGAACACTCAATCATATATCTTGAAGGTATTGATTTGCATCAAGCCAACAAATTATTATATGTAAATCTTCCCTTAATTTACAACTTTAGATTAATGACTTAATATTCTTCGTCTTAGTAAATTTTTGGATGTGTTGTGTATATTTCAATTGCTCCAAAATAATACGCTAAGATGATTTTCATTTTAAGGAATGTTGGGAAAATATATTTGATATGAATCTCCTATTATCTTGAGCCAAAAATTAGAGACTAGTTTATAGCCTAGAAGGCTAATTATCAATTTTTGAATTAGTTTTCCCAACATTAGGGGGAGATAATAAGCAGCTGAAAATATGAACCAGAAGTTCAAATGAATAATTACTATGAATATGTTATCTCATCTTGATCCTCATATAAAATAGTTTGAACTAGGTGTTCAAAAGATAAACCATTTGCAAAGTTTATTAAATCAAATATCAGCTGCTAATGCTCCAACGAAAATGGATGTTCCTGTTGAACAATCCTATATTGCAAATGAGTTCAACCACACTTGAAGTATGGTGTGAAATTTGGTTCCAAGAAAAAAAAAATCCTCAAATAAGAAAAGGAGCTAAAAAGAAAGATGATCCAAGTGAGGATATGAAAACTCCAAAAGAGTATTGACATAATTGATTTTTAAGTTCCAGAAGAACTTATCAGGTACCTGAAATTTTTAATAAATAAAGAGATCTCGAAAAATTATGTCATGAATAAAATATGATGGAACCAAAAGGAAGTCAACGTTGACAATATTTTTATATATAATATAGCGCTATATATGATAAGTGATAATGAAGATCATGAACCAAAGTTTATTGAGAATTATAGACAACATAATGATTGTCTAAATGAAAAGATGCAATTGCTACGTAATTAAAATCACTTTGCAAAGTGAAAGATTTTGGACCAGCAGTCCGTATATCTGAAGATGTGAAAATGATGAGATATGAATCAATTTTCTCGCGAATAGAAAATAATGATATACAAGAATATCGATAAAAGTTTGCCATTGATTGTGAAGAGAAATGTTCACCTGAAGTGAAAATATTTTTCTTACTTGATTAAGTTCACTAACACTAGAAATGTTCAATTTATTGGAAGTGTTACAATACATTTGTATGACTCACTTTTTTAGTGATGATTATATGAAACTCTCTGAAAGATTTAATTTCATGAGACATACTATTCAAACAATTGAATAGATGATTTAACAAAATGATAAGTCTCTTTGTATACTCATACATCCAAGGTGTATGTTGTATAATAATTTTAGTAAATATTTCCAAATGAGAAATATGATATAGACATCATTTGTCAAATTTTGAAGAAAGGATTTGGAAACAAATTTTATGACATGAATATTATAAGAACTCTTGAAGAGTTTCCGAAAGTTGATTTCTTCTATTGAGATAAAATATGAAATTGTTATCGGTAGTGTGCTCTAGTTGTTGAAGGCCACTCGTTATGAACAAACATCTCATCAGAGTTTGAGAAAATGACGATTCAGTAGGTGGTCCTGAAGTACCACATCAAACACTATAATATTATCATAACTCTTGAAGAGCTTATGAAATCTGTTGAGTACAGAAAAATTTGAAATGAAATATATCCGATGATCAAAATTTGTTTGAAATTACAAATTTAGTACTTCAACGAGGTTTTGTGCATGAAGAAAATTATATATATCAAAGGTACTAAACAAAATGATGTCACTTGATGTGAACAAATATTATATTATTCCACATATCAACAAAATGATGAGTTACTTGAATTGGTCTTGAAGTACCATATTTTAATTGAGAACACTATTGCATTTTGCAAATTTGCATACAGTGGTATTTTTATCTTTGTCAATATCAATAAACTTGAAGATATTGGAACAAAGTCGAGCATATAATTTCTATCTTAAAGATACGGCAATATCATCCAAATAAGTGGAAGTTTCAGCACTAAATCAAGAAAGTTGAGAATATAATTTTGTTCAAGTTTGTGATTCTACACATACAAGAAACTTGAAGAAGATAATATTGCATTAACGGCTAATTCAGCGAATAAAGTATCAAAGGAGATAAATCAGATCTTTCTACAAAGTCATCATCAAGTAAAGCTTTTGATCAATTATATAGAAGATCAATTACTCTTATTCATCTCAGATATAATTGTCTTCATGAGGGGGAGATATAATTGTGTTCTGCACTCTTTTTTCCTTAACCATGGTTTTATCCCATTGGGTTTTCCTGGTAAGGTGTTTAACGAGGCAGATTTAGACACATAGGATGTTGTACTCTTTTTTCCTTCACTACAATCTTTTTCCCACTGGGTTTTATTTTAGTAAGGTTTTAACGAGACATATCCTCAATGGACATCCAAGGGGGAGTGTTATGAATAATTCTAGTGGATGTCCATTAACCATTGACCCATGTCATTAGGCCCATGTATTGTCCTATAAATAGGACCTATGATGCAATGTAAAGATATACCTTTTAAGAGAATAATATAATCTCTACTCATTCTCTCTTCTTCCCTTTATCTTGTCAATCTCTATTCTTTTATGCTTGTTCATATTTAAAATAGTTTCATAACACTGCTAATATTTTTAAAATTGTTGTAAAATTAGCATATAAAATAATCAAAATGATGTTTGTCAAAAAAAAAAAAATCAAAATGATAATCAACAAAAAAAATACTAGCATCAAATACATTCAAAATAAAATATGGATCACAAAAACTTGATTGTTGTCTACATGGTCAACGAGACAACTCGATCAATATCTTCTAACAACAAATTATATGAGGTCTGACATAGTTATTGTCATTAAGGATTTATCCGATTTATAAGAGTAAATCTCTAAGATTCAACAGGCCCTTCTCAAATATGGATCATACTTGACGTTACACTATTGAGACAAAATTTTAATTTGATGTTTTAAAGATAATAAACATCTTTAACTAATTTTGATCATTTTGTGATCTAATATGTGCTCTTAAGTGTTTTTTTTGTAAGACAAGATCATTGAAATCACTATGATATGATATAGGCTTAAATATATTTTTGGTCCTCTAAGTATTTTCAAGGTTTCACTTTGATCCTTTAACTATTTTTCGTTCCGTTTTAGTCTTTTAACTTTCATTCCGTTAACTTACTTGGTCCTAACCGTTAGAAAAATGCTAAAAACGTTAAACCATCAGTCAAATTCCACGCCGGAAACCACCTCCGGTCGCCGGAAAATCCAAAACGTCAAAAACTCATCCAAATCCAAAATCATATATACCATTTTGCTTCTAAGGACCCTTATAATCACATTTCCACTGTCAAAAACGCGAAAACGCCACCAAAAATAGTCCAAATATAGGTCGAAAAATAGCAAGAACTTTGAACTTTCGGATCTATCAATTTGAGCCACTAACGAGACTGATTCGAGTTGTTTTTCCTTCTTGGAACACTTATAAACCATCTCCAATCATTAGTTTCAACCATTTTTGCCTAAAACACAATTTCCAATTTTTGGATCTGTTGAGGTTTAGCTTCGATTCAGGAGATAGAAGCCTCTATTGAGAAAACGGACATCAGATTTGGACTCAAAAGTTGTTTTGGAATATCGTTTCGTAAGCTTTCGTGACCGGAAGGATCACCGGCGATGTGGACTTTGCCGGTGTACGCCATGAAGAATAAGGAAGAAGGCCTTTTGCCACGTGGCATTTTCCTATTGGATCTCGCATAAAAAATTAACATTTTTGACATTTTTCTAACGGTTAGGACTAAGTAGGTTAACAAAATGAAAGTTAGAGGACCAAAACCAAAGGAAAAATAGTAAAAGGACCAAAGTGAAACCTTGAAAATACTTAGAGGACCAAAAGTGTATTTAAACCTAACGTTTTTGACATTTTTCTAACGGTTAGGACCAAGTAGGTTAAAATAATGAAAGTTAGAGGATCAAAACGGAACGAAAAACAGTAAAAAGATCAAAGTGAAACCTTAAAAATATTTAAAGGACCAAAAATGTATTTAAGCCTATAATATATTACACTCACAAAAAAGCTCTTGGTACAAGACTAGAAGGTCAACTTGGTACAAGACCAGATTAACCTTTATTTGGGAAGTTGTTTCAAGAATCATAACAGTACAAAAACCATTTATGGTGAAGAATGAATTTTATGTTAAGAGAACATTCTCAAAGAGTCATGTTTAAGGAATAAAATGAACACATCAATGTTTGGGTGGAATTTAATATGGGAAAGTGTTAAATTTGTGTACCATGGACCATGTTAGATGAGTGGTTTGATTTTACAGTTCAATAAATCTTATCATACATCTCTCACACACTATATTATCTCATAGTTCTTTCTTTCCTCTTCCTCTCTCCTTGTCCCCACCACCACCACCAGCTCTAACAGATAATCTTCATTTTCTTCTCTTTACTTTTATTATAGTAACAAATAAACAACAACAATAAACTCCTTAAAGATTCAAGCAAATAATTATTATTAGTCATTAGTACTAACACTCAGAAGATAGTTTAGATAGAGGATAAGATTAATAAATTACCATGCTGTTCTAACTTCTAATAAATTTTCATTGCAGTTCATAGCAATGAGGAAACAACAACAACACTTAAAAACAACAACTTTTTTCATTCAATCTTTCATAATAAAGAAAAAATGGATCTTTCTGTCAAATTAAATAAAAGAAACAACCATATAATATTTTTAATTTACAAAAAAGAAATATTTAATTTATTCACAAAACAAAACAATTAATTTAGAAATTTGTAAATTAAAAGATTAAATCTATTGTGAACATGTTTAAAAAATTTATGGGTTATTTTCGGGGACGGATCTAGACTTAAAATTTTAATGTGGCCAAAATTATAATAACAAAGACTTAAATTATACTGAAAGTGAGTTATAATATTATTAAGTGCATTACATGGCAGACAAAATGCTACGTTCTTAGATTCACTATAATCAATTCAGTCGTACAAATTAAAACAATTTTAGCGAAATCGACGTCTATGTTCACCTTTAACAGACCAGTGTAAACGAAATTATGATGAGGTTTATGACAACTTATTTTTATATAAGCTTTCCTTACTTCATTTTGGATGTTAGGATGGTAGCTAGAAATTGGAAGCCTAATTCTTGGATCCGTTGCCAACAATTCATAATCGACTACCTTAATACTGTGATCCGTTTCCGAGGATTCTTGATTATCGGTAGAAATAGCTTTGTCTCTAGAAATTAAAGCACGGAAAATAATTTCTTCATGAAGATGTAGAAAATCACCACCATGAGCTAAATTAACATTAGCAAATCAAGACATTGGAAGAGGCTAAATTAACGTGTTCTTTTCTTAATAACAATTCACAAAACAATAACAAATCATCAGTTCACCAACAAATCACCAGTTCACCACTTCACAAAGCAATAACAAATTAACGTGTTTTTTTTTTAAGTCTATCACCACATATGAGACTTATATATATATATAAGAAATAAAAAAATTGAAAATTGCCACTGGGGCCTTGGCCACACATGGTCCTTGAGTAGATCCGTCCCTGGTTGTTTTCAAGTTGAAATTTTGTTTCTCTTAAATTTTTCTGATTTGGAAATTTGAATTTGACCATAATAGATGTTTAGTGTTTACATTAATTTCTTGATTTTCAACTAGATTTAATGTATAACACAGCTCAAGTGGCTGGATTGTTGCAAAATGTTGTTGTTTGGATTGTACAAGTGTTTCAGGAAAATTGGGTTGTTTGTGGGTAAGGAGAGAGAATGAATATGATGAGATGTAATATAGTATGGGAGATGTATGATAAGATTTATAGAACTACAAAATCCAACCACTTATCTAACATGGTCTATGGTGCACAAATTTAACATTTTCCCATGTTAAATCCCACCCAATGTTTGCAACCATCAATCTCTTATTCTCACTTTTAGACAATTGGAGATTATATCTAGACCAATAGAAATTACTACCTGTCTCCTTCAGTCCCAAAACTATTGCACTTACGTATACTAATACATAATTTAAATAATTAATATCTTTAATTTTCTTTCATGAAAAATTATAAAAATTTAATATTGTGAAAATATTCATTGAGACAAATTAAGCAAGATCTTATTTGCTAATATTTATCTTTATATATTAGTAAAAAAATGCGGTCAAAATAAATTTTAAAAGTCAACAGAGACAATAATTTTGGGACGGAGGGAGTAGACAACAACTCTCTGACCAATCAGTTTTAAGGTACAGAGAAATATTGGCTTATAAACCTTCAATGAACATTCTCCCATGCATATTGGCTAAAGACAAAAACAAAGTGTACTTTGCAAATAAGAATCGAAACCAATATATGTATGCTAGCATCCTTGGATATCAAGTTAAGAACGAGCAACAACTCATTGGCATCAGTTGGTAAAGCTTCTCACATTTGGAGAATATTCTCCAGAATTGAGAGAACATTCTGGCCTAGTTCTACACTAGAGTTACAAGCTCATGTTGAGCTGTCAAAACCACTTTATTTAGAGCCACAACGGTCAACTATACAACCGATATACTTGGAGACCATGTTATGACCTTCGTTCTGTAGCTCATCTTCACTATCTTATGAATTCATTAAGCACTAGCATGAACTCTTAACCAACATAACCACCAACACATGCAAGCATTTGGGCATTTACAAGTTGAATCTTGGGTTATTGGTAATGAAAAATCATACATCAAAGGTTGCATGGGACAAATGTAGGTCTCCAAAAATCTATCTCTCAACGTTTGAAATCGACTGAATAACCATTAAAAGGCAAATTAATTTTGTGATATGCCACTTCTCTCTGTCTCTCTCAATCTCTTATCCTCTTTGATTTGTTGTTCTTATCCGTATATTACACATGAGTGAGGTGTGAAAATAATCAACCATTCTAGATTAATTTTAAACTCCAGGTAAAATCAAATCAATTTAATTAGTTTGGACTTTTTTTTTGTTTTGAAAAAAGCAAACTTATAACTGATCATTATTCTCCATGTAAGGAGGAATAAACTCAAATATGTGGCAACTAAATCATGAAATGACCACCCTTACAAGGGGGTTGAGCAACCATATTTACTTGAAGTCTAACAAACTTGACCTCAAAGTTGAAATGAAAAGACAACATTGTAATTATTCTATCCAATAAAGAAATTTCATATATAAAATCTTGTATTTGTAGTATCAGAAAAATCGGAGTTACACTAAATATTAGTTATTTCATGCTATATTGCTAGTTGAACGGATGTTTGATTTTTAGAAGCAAATTTTGAATATACAAAATAATAAAATTTGAAAATTACATTTGTGTGTCCAGACTGCAAACTATGCTGCTAATTTGTTCAAAGTTTAGGGTGGCAAATTCCAACACAAATCCACGAAAATAAAAATGGAGTAGAAAAACATGAATGATATATGTTTTTAGAGGAAATAACAATCTTATAGTAGTAGGATAACAACCTAAAATTAAATAATTCCTCCTGGTACACATACATGAAGGTAGAAAAAAATGTAAATTAAATCATGTGCGATAATATTATTTTCACATGCAAGCTATAAACTCATGTGCGTGCTCAAAGTGAAAACCAATGGTAGTACCAAAGAGTATGTATTAGCTTTAGTTGCTAACCTGATTTTATACCAGACAAAGTTATTCAAATTCCTTCTTCCTCAGTAGCAAGCAAATGCATCAAAGAAATTTATAAAAGAAAAAAGTAAAAAAGACCTGAACATTTTGCAGTACTCCCTCCAACCTTATTTATAAGCAAAAGTCAACTTTTCAGATTCATTGAATAATTGATGTATCTGACTTTATTTATAGACCAAATACTTAAATTATTTAATAAATTTAAAAGGGTTTTGCTATAACACACCCATGAAGGTGTGCATTAGCATCATTCACCTTGTTTAATTCTACACTAAAATTTTCTCCCTCTCTCTCTTCAATTTAAAATTTTTTATTATTTTATAAAGAGGGTGAATGATGATAATACACATCATGGGTGTGTTTGTTACTTTATAAAAATAATAAAAAATTCTAAATTGAAGAGAGAGAAATTTTTTTAGTGTAGAATTAAATAAGGTGAATCTTAATCTTAATCTTAATCTTAATCTTAATCTTATCTTAATCTTATCTTAATCTTATCTTATCTTAATCTTAATCTTAATCTTAATCTTATCTTAATCTTAATCTTAATCTTATCTTAATCTTATCTTAATCTTAATCTTAATCTTAATCTTAATCTTAATCTTATCTTAATCTTAATCTTAATCTTAATCTTAATCTTAATCTTAATCTTAATCTTATCTTAATCTTATCTTAATCTTAATCTTAATCTTAATCTTAATCTTAATCTTAATCTTAATCTTAATCTTAATCTTAATCTTAATCTTAATCTTAATCTTATCTTAATCTTAATCTTAATCTTATCTTATCTTAATCTTAATCTTAATCTTAATCTTATCTTAATCTTAATCTTATCTTAATCTTAATCTTAATCTTATCTTAATCTTAATCTTATCTTATCTTATCTTAATCTTAATCTTAATCTTAATCTTAATCTTATCTTAATAATATACAAATGCAAACCAAGCTTAAGGCAATTTTTCACACATGTCATCTCCTAACCACCATTTTGCCAAATCATCAAACAAAATTCAAAATATTTAGCCAAATTTAGTTTAACTTCACTAACAAACAAGAACATGTCACTATTATCAAATTAGAAAATTGCTTAACAATAACATGTCACCATTATTCAATTCAAAAAATTACTTGACAATGATGTTTTTTCAAAATTTCTAATTTTCCCTCTTTTTTTTGATTCAAAATAGGGTTAAAATAGCAAAAAGACAAAACAAGTTTTAGGTCTGGCCCATAATCTTGAGCCCATGTTCTCCTTTGCTGTAAAAAACCTATTGTTCAGGAACAAAGAAATTGAAAAACGTAACCCAGTCTTCTTCTTGAAAGAAAAAGACAATTTTGGAGCAGAATCTAAAATGGCTTTTATCACTCCTCCTGATCAGATTTTCTGTACGTATAGCAACACAAAATTGGAAATATACAAATGCAAACCAAGCTTAAGGCAATTTTTCACACATGTCATCTCCTAACCACCATTTTGCCAAATCATCAAACAAAATTCAAAATATTTAGCCAAATTTAGTTTAACTTCACTAACAAACAAGAACATGTCACTATTATCAAATTAGAAAATTGCTTAACAATAACATGTCACCATTATTCAATTCAAAAAATTATTTGACAATGATGTTTTTTCAAAATTTCTAATTTTCCCTCTTTTTTTTGATTCAAAATAGGGTTAAAATAGCAAAAAGACAAAACAAGTTTTAGGTCTGGCCCATAATCTTGAGCCCATGTTCTCCTTTGCTGTAAAAAACCTATTGTTCAGGAACAAAGAAATTGAAAAACGTAACCCAGTCTTCTTCTTGAAAGAAAAAGACAATTTTGGAACAGCATCTAAAATGGCTTTTATCACTCCTCCTGATCAGATTTTCTGTACGTATAGCAACACAAAATTGGAACTATCAAATTCAAATCTCTATCCCACATATTCATTCACTCGCTCTCTCTTTTCTAAATTCTTTCTATCAATTTCTTTTCATCTCTATCCTCTTCTTTTCGTTCTCCTTCTGCAATCCTATTCTCCTCCTTCTCTTTCAGTTTTCTCCATTCTCAAATCAAAAATCAATCTTCACATCAAAACCCTAAATATCCAATTGTACCAAATCTTCAAAACAAATATACAAGGAAGATGACATGCAAGCGACCGACATTGGAATGAACCTCCAACAACACACCGCCAGAATCGAATGAAGAGAAAATGCGGTTTCCCTCTATAATCCCTCTTTTCAGTTCTTACTTTGTGTTGTTGTTTTGTTAAATACTTATATGAGTCTTTAGTTTCGGTGCAAATTTTATGGTTTATGTTTTGTGATGCCTATGCTTTGATGTTAAATATGAAAAATGTATTAATGCTTAATTATATGCGATAAGATTTTCCACATTGGTTTACCTCTTCTCAATGTAGTAATTAGTTGTTCACGTACCAACCAAGTATGAAGCTTTGGCATTTTTCAAATGGTTATGATTCTATCTACCATTTTCATGCTTCTTTCCTAACCCACTATGGATGAAACTCAATGATTTTGTTAAAGAAAATATGCAGGTTCAATCTCATGAAAAATCAGGTTGGAAGAAAATGGCGTCGATACAAATCAGGATCACTTTTCCATTTATCAGAGTCTTCAAGTGATTGGAGATCTTTCGGTAAGATATAATCTCATGAAAAATGCCTAACTATGTACACTTTGTGTTGATATAACAATTATTCGTTGCAATAAACCATTGTTATGTAGAATGACATTTAAGCTAATTTTGGCTACTGAAACACTGTGAGATCATTTACTTTCTAATGGTTGTCTCCACAATGCAATTGAAACTATGAATCCTTCGGTACTAAAACCATGAATCCTTTTTAAGAAGTACAAGCTCTAAATATAATCACTTTGGTACTAAAACTATATATGAATCCTTTATTTTTTTTGTAGTTTGTCAATTAAAATTTTGGTTAAAATCTCTACATGAAGTGGTGTACAAGATATATACTCAGTAACTGATAAATAACAATGGTCAAAGGTGAACTAATTTCCATGATTGATGTTTTTCTGTTTTGTAAGGAACTAGGCATTGGGGACAAAGGAAGTATTGATCAAGATGTAACTCCATTTAATCTGAACCTATCATAGGTAATTTCCAATTATATATTAGTGAATCATATATTTAAGTAATTATTATGGTTACCAGTTCAATGCTTAATGATTCAAATTATAACATCTTTATTTACAACTTGCTGCAATTTGAAACATGCTTTCAGGTAAAAATTCCAGACTCCTTCATTTATTTGATTTAGTATGATATTAGATCATACTATAACATGCTAATGATTTTCAATGTTCATTGGATAGTCAATGGGCAATTGTAGAGTTGCTAACATGTTCTCTCTCTGTCTCTCTCTCTCAAGTCGCTATGATTGTCTTTTTTTCATTGTTAATGCAAGATGCCACAAATTTGAATATTTGTTTAGTATGATATGATATTAGATCATACTCTTCTCTCTTATTCTTTTGCCTTTTCATTTTATTCATTGTTTTTTTATCCATTTGTTCCGATATCATTGTCTTTGCATTCCTAATTCTTTTAGCATTTTTGTCCAGATTCTTTAAAGAGATGGTTCTTTTAGCATTTGTTCCTAATTCTTTTGGCTTCATTGTTAATTGAATTTGACCATGGGTTCAATGAAACAAGGTTATACATGTTGGTGTTTACAATGCTAGCTTCTCTTGCAACTTTGTTGTCAATCATCATTATCAAAGAGGGTGGATAATGTAATTGATGCTCAAAGGTTCTATCGACTTCATAAGTTGCTTTTACGGGATGAATATATTCATGGAGTAAGAAATATAGTTGATTGCATAGTACTTTTTCACTCAAGTCACAATGTTTTAAGTTTCATCTCATCTAAAAAGTTTGTAATTTTGATTATTGTAATAAATATATTATCCTTAAATAAGGATTAGAATCATGTGCTAATATTTTCTTCCAATATAGTCATGCTTATTCAATAGCTTCAAAACACTGTTCTATAGTTTTGGTTTTTACTAATGCATTGATTTAGTGAATTAGTCTTCAATGAGATTTATTTTGATGCTTTTATTTCTACTAAGCCTTTTTGTTGATAGATTCATTGTATTTTCTGCATTGCTCTATAATTTTATTTTACTTACGCATCTTTAGGATAATTTCTCAATTTGTCTCCAAAAATACGGGGGGCATACCAGAACCGTGCTTTTGGTACTTCAAATATTTGGGGAGCTTATCAATAAACACATTGTTGATAACTAATTTTTTTTCTATCACATATTAATTATTAATATTTGTATTTATGGAGGAGCTAATAATATTACTATAAAACAAAATATTTGTAGAAATATTGTCTTCCCGTGTACTATAACTAGTGATGCTAATGCACACCTTCATGGGTGTGTTATAGCAAAACCCAATTTAAAAAGTTCACTTTTGCTTATAAATAAGGATGGAAGAAGTATACTCCATCATCATGACATAATAATTCACATCATAAACCCTCCACGATTGAAGAGAATATGGATTAACAGCACCTCTGCAAGAAAAGTTTTTCATTTCCATAATTCAGGGAAAATAATTGATGAGGCAACAAGGAAGATCTCTTTCGGCCATGAGACGCTTTCAAACCCATAGTACTTTTGTACAAGAAAAAAGAATGGAAAATTTTACTCTTTCCTTGCAGCAATTTTTTTACTGTAATTTCTTCAAGTTAATAGCTCATGAAAACAACAAAAGAGAGAACTTGGGGAAAAAATTCCAGCTTCACGATATTCATGGGCAAACCTCTTCAAAATACTACAAAATAAAAACTATATCACAATATACATACACATTTGAAGTTGACCAAGAAATCCTCAGGAAACGGAATGTGGATGAACAATTGTCACAGATCATCATTTGATACAAACTCCAGATAAGCACCGGTATTTCCTACAAGAGTGTGTAGACTGGCTATTGAATGTTGAAGAAACATTGACATGGTTCACATTCAACCTTCACACCTTGACATACTTGTCAACATAACCCTGCAAAAAATGAAGGACATGAAAAGTCACTAAAAGTAATTTGCATGTTAACACTAAAGCATGTTATTATGCTTAAACCAACTTTAAAACTCTGACCAGTAATATAGACTTTTTCGGTAATACATTTCAAATATAATACTTCACTTCTTATTCTTCTTTTACCAAAAAAGATAGGAAAAAAATGAAGTAGCAGTCAACACATGAGCAACTTTTCATTATTAAAAACACGAATAATTATTATCTCAACAAAGTTATAGAGATTTTCTTTCTGTCTCTCATATATCAAGACAGAAAGAAAGGAAGTCTGTGTATCCAGACTCTAGTCGTTTTCTTCGAACAGAGACTTTTTTTTGACAAAATGCAGAGCTATGAGTTATTTCTGTGCAGTGTGCACCGCTTCAGATGAGCATGTATAAACAGAAAGCCAACATGAACAGTTTCCCAAATACTTCCAATGAGGTAAAAACACAAAGCAAGTGACGAGAAGATCAATTACCATCACAAGTTTAGTCAACTTTCGCTGTGACGAGTCAATGTATTGACTTATCTTCTCTTGAGATTTGGGTATACGGTGCCCTTTCATGGCTCCAGACACCTTATCTACAGTCTTTTTCACAATGGTTTTAAAAGCCACCTTACTCATATTACCCTGTCTCCATGATGGTTTCAGAACCTCCTTTACAAAATTTGCGATGGAAACTTTGAACAATTTCATTGATCTGGAATCCTTGCTCTTCTTTCTTTTCCCTGGAGATTTTCTCTGATTAATCTCATCGTCCCCCGGAGACATGTTTGCATCATCCATGTCATCACTCAGGCTCTCATTTTCCACAGCACCCACCTCAGCATCTGCTGTTTCACCATATTCATCATTATTGAGAGAACTGGTAGAGGCAACAGCCCCAATCTTCTCATGATTCTTCTCTTTGGCATCCAAAGATATATGAGAACTTTTAGGCCTTAGACTGATATTGGATTCACCTGTAACTTCCTGCTTCTGCTCAAAATCAAATTTCTTCAAAGAGGATGATGGCTCAATGCTGTCAAAAAGTGGATCATATTGTTCCCCAGGCCCAGGCAAGATCTGACCAACAGATCTTGCTGGTATTGGGGATGCTGTCTCTCTTGATCCAACACCATCCCCTTCCCTATATCTAGAAGGACCATGATTGTTGCCGTAAACTATATCATTTTCTTGTTGTAAAAAGCTTGAACTGAGTTTTGAACTTAGTGGTTGCTCAAAGGTTGATGCATAAGGATTATAGTGAGCAGAAGCTCTAGATGCTACAAAAGCCGGAAGAGAAGTTGAATGATTGCTATCAGGAACATCTGGCGGATATCTGGATACAGTAGCAGACCCTCCAGGTCCAGCCAAATTAACATCAGATGAAGTGTATTGAAAATTATGAATTGATTGCTGCGGCTGCGATGATGGATGAATGAGGGATGATGTGCTGAAATGTCCTTCAGGAGGCAACCTGCCACCCAAAGGAGGCTGTGGTCTGTTCACATCTGACTCCCAAGAAAATTGTTTTGGTTGATGATGCAGGCCACCAAAAGATGTGGAGCTTGAAATCGATTGGTATGCCGGGTTCCCATGGAGATGATTGGGAGAGAAAGGTTCTGTGCGCATGAAAGTTCGCGAATGATCCTGCATTGGAGGGTAAGCTTGATCCTCAAATTTCAAACCTTGAGAATGACTTGGTAACCCAGGAATCATGGAAGTCTGAGAAACATAGTCATTTCTCGGATGCAGTTGATTCTGATTATACACCGCATGTGATGGCGGCGGTGGCGGCGGTGGTGGTAAGGATGTCCAAGAGCTATGAGGTGGTCCACTGAAATGAGAATTTGGTGTCGGTAATGGAGCTGGGTAATGTTCAAAGTTTTCTCTGGCAGTGGATTGGAAAGGAAAGAATGCATTTTGCTGCATCACACCATGTTGTCTTGGAATTTGTGGCATATGCACAGCATTTTCACCCTGGGAATGTGAACCAACAAAAGCAGGCAATGGGTTAGTATGAAGTGGAAATTCCACTGATGAAACACTTTGTGGAGGTAACTCTTTAGAAACCTGAGAATGCAATGAAGGCTGCTCTGACGGACCAACAGAACTAGTGGCCGACTGTGGCTGTGTAGATGGTAGCGTATATGGTAAAGGTTCACTACCAGAAACCTCATCAGCAGAAATCATTGATCTTTTATCAGCTGACAAATCAGTCAAGCAGACCGCATTTAGAAGCTGAGAAGGGTAACCAGACTGTTCTGGAACTGCAACGGATACATTGGATTGTAGATGCTGAACAGATGAGCTATCTTTTGAGGGAAGAACGTCTTTATTGGTGTAACCAGAATGTTCTGGATCGTCAACAGAAACATTAGACTGTAGTTTCTGAACAGATGAACCATCTTCTGAAGTAAAAACGTCTTTAGACGTACCACCAGAATGTTCTCGAACTTCAACAGAAACATTGGATTGTAGTTGCTGAACAGATGAACCAACAGCCCTGTTTAAGGCTTCAGGCTGAAAGTCATCAACCAAGTGCTGCTGATGAGAATTTACTTCTTTCTGAGAACTATCATTATTATGTATTGAAGTCTTGGGCTTTTCTCTAACTACTAAGGTTTCCAGCACCTTAGGAGAAACCACTCTGACAGCTTCAGAGCTTGGATTGCAATTAACTGATTGATCATCGATCCCAAAGGTAGTAGCCATAACAGCACGTCCCTCAGAATCTTCCATTTTTTGCACTACTTCCTGGCCAGTTATATTCTGGTGAAGATCTATGTCCTGATTTTTGACTCCATCATGCTCATAATCTGACATACTATTCACTCCTTCATTAATCCTAGAACTTTTTTCACGAGAATAAGGTTCCAGATCATGTTTATTCCTAGAGCGCCTTGATGTAGCATTAGATTCATGATGAGAAAACCTACATAATGCTCCACGATAGCACTTTCTACGTAAGAAATCAAAGCATTGAGCCTTGTCCCTTCTCACATTCTCACTGCGAATGTCACCTGAACGTCTTAAGATTGGGGACCTACTCCTGCTTCTTCGCCGCCGAGAAGGAGGAGAGCAGCTGCAACATACAAACATTGAAAATCTATAAAAATAATATTCTTCAAAGGAATAATTGAAGTGATCAAGATCCAGGACTAGAAAAGTAAGAAAGACAATCAATCCTCAACTATGATGTAAAGATATGGTTTATTGGATAAGATGATCCTTGAAAATATAGGATGCAATACATTTATGATACAAATATAAAGAAATAAAAAATCCACAAAATATAATAAACATTCACAAATAGAAAAAATATATTAATTAATTTCAACAATCATGTCTGCAAATAGTGATGAAAATATGAATATGGGTGAAATATTTGCAATTAATATATATAAGTGCAAAAATGGAGATTAAAAGCTGAATGGGTGGAAATGGTGATATAATTTATATTTGTTGCAATTAATGAGTGAGAGCTTCAACATATACTATAAAATATGAATCTGAGATGTGAAGAGTCATGAAAAATGAGGTGTCGACAGCATGTCAACGGCACATCAACAGTATTAGAATTTATTTTTAATTTTTTAAATAGTCTCTAATATTGCACTAACGCTTATCGACAGTGTAATGGAGAGTATCGACATGTCACGGATGATTGAGTACGATACGGAAGGAAAAATAAATATCAGTGCATCCTAGATCCTCAACTAACAGAGGGAGGCTTTAGCGTAAGTTCAATTCGTACTACATAATAACATAGGAAATGACGGCATGTGCATCCTACACAACCTGCATGTTTGTGGACAACGCTGAAGTTAATAGAAGGCAATCAAGGCATCCTACAATGCACTACGGAAGTACGTACCTGCGAGAGTGGCTTCTTTTATCCCTTCTCCTCCGAGGACTTCTTCTCCTACTTCGTCTGTCTAATGGAGATCGAGACCGGCTACGACTCCGGCTTCTATCTCTTTTTTTCATCCTCCTAGTCCGATGACTGCGAGATTTATCAGAGTCACTATCTGTAGCACCGTCTCTGATATGCCTCCCAAATTCATCTACTTTCAGAACAGTTGGTTCATGCTTTGAGGTTTCCTTCTTACGTTCCTGTTCAGCAATACCACTCTTACAATCAATGTCAAAGCCAGTATCACCTAATCCATCTTTTCCTTGGAAAGCTTCTGCTGAAGAATCAAAATTAACATACACCTGATTTTCAAGATTAGGCTCAATCTCCTTTTGACTAGAAGAGTGACTTTTAAATCCAATCTCAGTCTCCAAATTACTCTCACAATCTTTACGGGCATCTGGGACACGAGAACCAGCTCCAGCAGAGACTGTAAAAGCATTATTAGCATCTTCTGTACAGCCTTCATTTTCATTATCCAAAGCTTCATCAGAAGCATAATCTTGAAGAAGTCTTATTGGGTTGCCAATCCGGATAAGTTGCTCAGAATCTCTGTTAGGAATTGTGGTTTCGCTATGTTCAGAAGTACCATATCTCATAAATTCCTTGTCTAGAGGAGCTTCCAATCTTCCCGACCCAGTGCCCAGGAGTGATTCAGCTACTTCAATTGAGTCATTCACGGGACTATGAACCTTGTTAACTGATCTTGCAGATTTCATGGGCTCGACATCAGATGAAGGTCCTAGTCCTGCATTTTATTTTAAGAGTCTTATCAAAACATTAATATAAAATTCTCTGAATAAAGGTATGTATAAGATAATTGACTCTAGCATGGATTTGGCAGCAAATAATAAAGCAGATGCATAATATTCTAACATTAGTGTTAGGATAGTGTAGGGGATAGTTTGGGAGATTAATTAGCTAGGTGGTTTCGGTTATAAAGTTGGGGGATCAGGATATGGAAGAATTCATTCAAAGTACAAGAAGTTTTCTATGAAAGAGGGGAAACCCTTTTTGAAGAAGATACTATTTGAGAAGAATTCTTTCTAATTTTTCT
Organism: Trifolium dubium; assembly: GCA_951804385.1. Lineage (NCBI taxonomy): Eukaryota > Viridiplantae > Streptophyta > Magnoliopsida > Fabales > Fabaceae > Trifolium > Trifolium dubium. Next base: position 19,458,765 of record OX638068.1, read on the forward strand.
GTTTGTTCTTTCCATTTTCCCTATTTTTATTGTGAGTTCTTAGATCCTAACAAGAGCTATTATTGAATTCTGAGAAGGCTACCTTAGTTAACAAGATAAAAATTGTGTACTATTATTGAACACTAAAATACTGGATGAATTAATTACTAAAAATTCAATGCTGGGTTCAGTGTTGTTTAACGGAGGACATGGCACCACCTTGGCGGAATGGCATGATGGAACTTATACTACAGCCGTAAGAAATTTGTGAAGGGATAGCCATCATAGAGGCACAATGGCGTGTTTATGTGGTGGGTTTTTGGCCTTTCGCCACATTCCACAATAGACAACATTGGCTGGATTCCAGTGTATTGGAAAATCTTTGTCCCAAATTTTGACAAATATCAATCACCAAGATGAATAGTTGATTAACTAAATATATAAATGTATGGAAACTTCAATCACACAAGTAATATAAAAATCAATCAAACAATAAACAGTGGTTTCTGTGAAATGAAACCTTCATTTTGTTTGCTGACTCCTGTAGATCCAAAGCATGCTGCATCACTGGATAAAATTGTCTTGGCAGGTTCGTTTTCTGTTGAATTCTTCAGCTGCTGTATTTTCTCATTCATGCTAAACACCTCATCAACCCGGTCATGCTGCTGACTTACCACTTCAATTGCATGAGTCGATCCTTGGTCTTTGTCAGAAAGTGTGATATCATCTTAACCAGACCGTGAGAAAAATATAAAGCGGATCAGACTCAAGTTATCAAATAAAATTTTATTTGTTAAAAGCCACTCCTCTCTTCTGCTAGCCAATTTTCAGCCAGCTTTCATCAAAAAATTAAAATGCATACCAACAGCTAAACTAAACCAATTACACCCACCCAAATGCACTTTTACCTATTTAGCTAAATATAAACATAGCAGAGAACAGGTTATCATAAAATAATAGCTACGATATTCACTATTAAGGTCACCATCATAGAAATTATATCAAGTGAACAATATGCCTTTACTTTTTAAAACGTGTGCAGTAACCATCGATAGAATACTAAGGAAGGATCACACTTATAAATAATTTGTTATCCAGTTTCCTGTATATTATATTATAAAAATCTAATCCATCGGCATCTCTAACAATGATAATAAACTCCACATTTTATTAGCATCCAAATTCAATATATAAAAGTAATATTAAGAATAGATAAACAACACATTCATACATTTGCTCGCATATTCAGCACTCACACCAATTCTAGACCAGAACCAAGGATATAATTTAATAAAACATTACTAATAAAAATGAAAAGTGTTACATAACAATGCAAACTAACCTTCCATCTCCATGTCAGAATCAGTGCTTACAGTATTTTCTTCAGCTGGATGGGGCGGAGGTGGGGGAAGATCCACCACACTTCTAGTTGGCTCATCTCTGAGGGCAACTGGTGCAACCTCTCCAAAATTTCCACTATCCTGATTGGCGTCAGAATCAGAATTATGTACAACTGCAATACCAGATGGACAGGAAGCTACTGAATCAACATCCTTTGATTCAGAGTTAGGAGTCTTCGTAGAGTCCGGGACATCAGTGCATGCAGCTTGGTTGGATGTAGAAGTGACAGAGGTAGGAAGCGGGGGAGATGGCAGAACTGGTGGTGCAGAGGTTGGCAATGGTGGTAGTAGCGGTGGAGGAGCAACCGAAGGCACTTGATAATTCCCAACAGTAGAATGGTAAAAAACTCCATCATGAGACAAAGCACGAAAAGGGGGAGGTGGCGGTGCAGGAAGATGACGATTATGCAAAATTTGTCCTTGGGAAGAAGAGGGAGGAGGCGGCAACAGTCTACTTGGCAGCGCAGGAGCCCAAGATGTGCCCTGACGAGAGTGTCCAATAGAGGGAGGAACCGCGGGCGGAATAGTATGACTCTGGACACCTAAATTAGAGTGTTGTGAATTTTGTCCAAGGGTAGGGAATTTTTGCGGCGCCATTTGAGAAGGTATGGAAAATGAAGGTCCTGTATTTGGGACAAAATGGGGAGCAGGGACAAAATGCTGAAAATGAGGCGGCGGTGGAGGTGGCAATCCCTGCTGATAACCCGATGGTAGTGGTGGTGGTGGCGGTAAAGAAGCTGGAGGGACAGAACCTTGTCCGGTATTAGAACCGTGATTCCCTTGATTATACATCTCTTTAATGAAATCAGATACTCAATAAACACTCGCAATTAATCGACGCAAAAATAGAAAAACTCTAATCAAGAATCTCCTGAACAAAAAACAAACATAGAAAAACTGTGATCAAAACAAAAATAAAACATCCAAACAATAAAACAAAAACAAAAAAATGTTACATGTGCAAACATTTTCACTACTAATTCATGAACTACTTATGAAGCACAGACAGTCAGTCATCGGATTAGGCGTGTCCCGGTGTCGGACACCAGACACAACACCTACACTTACAAATTTACAACTACATTGAATTATATCATATTTTTTTTAAAAAAATTATCAGTGTCGACGTGTCAGTACTTCATAACTTAACCTACTAAGCATTAATTAATTTATAAAAAGAAACAAAATAATGAATCCAACATACCGTAACTGTTTTTGGATGAACACACGACAAGCTCAATATATTTTAAAAAAATAAATTAATAATTTGATTTGTTGTTACTCCAATTATCGACATTGCGCAATACGGAATAGCACAAGCACCAGTGAAACGGTGCGTTTCATTTGTTTTTCCACCAATGTTTATGAGTTTCGCGAAAAGAGAATGGAGAATCGTGAATTGGGAACGAGAAGAAGAAGAAGAGTAGGGTTTTTGTGTAAGAGGGTGTTCGGTGCGTGTAATAGATAGATAAACCCTAATTGAAGAAATTGTTATTTGGGGTGAAGAGTGAGAAACAACTGAGAAGAAGAAGAACTGAAGAAGACGAAAGTTTAGTTTAGTTTAGTTTGGTGTTGGGAGAATAGGGCATCCAAACAGAGTAATTATGTGGGAAAATCGAAAAGACGATAGGGCATCTTCCTTTCACTCCAAACAGTTATTGTTTTTGGAGAAATAAATAAATTAGGGTAAAGTCTATCGGTTTTTTTTATAAGCAAAAAATAGTATTATAAAGAGTTTAAGGGTACTCAACCATTATATATCAAAGAACCGATTAGTTAATGTTGTAAGTAAAGTAGCGGATTACAATTCCAATCATTAAAATTTACATCATTGCTAGATCGTACCCGCCCTATAAACCAAAATCAAGAAATATACCGAATATGATCAAACAAAGAAGCCACATTAATATCAACATTCCGAAAAATATAATTATTCCGCATACACCATATGCTCCAAGTTGTTGCTAACCAAATGATATGACGAACAGTCTTCCTATTCTTCCCCTGCACAACTGCACCAAAAGAGACAAAGTGTTGAACCGCCTCAATATCCAACAAAGGTCCAAGAGGTTTTCTCATCCAATTTGCAATTAAACCCCAAACCTGAGTAATAACGTTACAAGAAAAGAAAACATGATGTAATCCCTCTACCGATGTGGAGCAAAAGACACAAGTCTGATCCTGCTCATTGAGCATTAGTCCTCGACGGTGAAGCGCTTCTTTAGTTGGTAATCGTGCCAGTAGTAACCGCCAACCAAATATACTAATTTTCGAAGGCCCATTGTTCCTTCATAACTGTTTCAACGCTTTCTTGCTTAACATGTCAATGGCATTAATCGGTAGGCAATCTAACAAAGCATAATAAGCCATCTAGTCATCTAGAATCAGAATAAGCAGAATAGTGACCCAACCACCAATAGATAAATGTCTACCATTCCACGCACTGAACCTAGTCCTCATAGAATCAACAATGGGCTGCCACGTTACCCGACGGCGGGGATTAGCATCTACCGGAATACCCAGAAACTTGAAAGGAAATGATTCAACCGTACAATGCAAGAAAGCTGAAGAAGCATTCAAAAAACTATCCTGCAAATTAACTCCATATAGTTTGCTCTTGAAATAATTTACCTTCAATCCTGACACTAATTCAAAGCTATGCAGAATAGTTTTGATAGCCCACAAGTTGTCCCAGCTATTCTCCCCCACAAAGATGGTATCATCAGTAAACTGGAGGGTATGAAAAGCAATAGTGTGGTTGACCTTAAAACCATGAAACATACCACCGTCAACTGCTTTTTTCATGAGTCTGGTAAGTCCTTATGCGACTATTAAAAAGAGAAAAAGCGATAAAGGATCTCCTTGACGCAAACCTTTACCAACAGAAAAATCAGCCGTAGGGCTCCCATTAACCAACACCGACATATAGCTCTGAAAAACACATGCCTTCATCTAGCGGCACCAAACAGCCGAGAAACTCATTCTAGCCAATATATAGTCAAAAAAAATTCCAGCTTACCACATCATATGCCCGCTCGAAATCAACTTTGAACAACAAGAACTTATCCTTCCTCCGCTTTGCCAAATCCAATAACTCATTGACAACTAACACATCCAAAATTTGCATATTTGGCAAAAAAGCCGATTGCACCTTTGAAATTAAGTTACCCATGACATTCTTCAACCTTGCCGAAAGGATTTTGGCAAGAATTTTGTACACACTCGTCACCAAGCATATAGGGCTATAATCTTTTAACGATTGAGGATGGTCTTTCTTCGGAATGAGAGCGAAAAAAGACGCGGTAATCGCCTTCGGAAGAGAGGCACTTTTATGGAACTCGTGCAAAAAATTCATCACGTCATGGTTAATAATCCCCCAACAAGCTTTAAGGAAATTAAAATTGAACCCATCTGGACCCAGACACTTATTGCCATCACAACTCCAAATCGCCTCTTTGACTTCTTCACTCGTGAACGGAGCTATTAAATTCGAATTCTCCTCCGCGGTTAACTTCTGAAACGGAACTCCATTGAGGTTCGTTCGGCAGTCCCATTTTTCCCGGAAGTTAACTTCAAAAAAATTCCTCACAAAATCCTTGATCTCAGTCACCCCTTGGATCCAAGTATCCCTGTCTTTTAAAGCAACCAACTGATTCCGCCGCCTTCGCTTTTTGGTGGACTCATGAAAGAACCGTGAATTTGAGTTAACCTCCTTCACCCACTTTAACCGAGATTTTTGTTTTAGCAAACACTCTTTATGATGCAATTGTCACCAAAATTCCTTGTTCAAACCATCCCGTCGGGCCAACTCTAACACCTCCCCCTCCCCATCCAAAGCCAGAAAATGTTGAAAAAACACTTTCTCTCTTTGACGACTATCTTGGCAACAACCTTTTCTTTCATGAGTATGTAAAACCGCATTAAAATCCCCTCCGACACACCACATCCCCGCGCCTAAATGCCCCTTGAGAGTCACCAGATCTCCCCATAGTTTTATCTTTCTTGGGAGATGACAGGAAGAGTAAACATTGACAATATGCATGATAATACCCTCAGGTTCAACATTTATTCCTAAAAAACCCACACCAGCAAAGCTATTAAGCAGTTTAAAAGCATGGGTATTACACATAGTAATCAACCCACCTGATTGGCCAATAGCATCACTCATCACCCACTAAACATCACAATGTCCCCAAAGATTTTGAATCGAAAATTCTTCAATGTCACCCCTTTGGTTTCCTTAAGTAAACATACATCAAAATCACCCTTACGGAGAAAAGAACACAACCGTTGTCGTTTCACACTTCCTCCCCACCCCCTCATATTCAAAGAAACAACTTTCATTAAAACACCGCTTGATTTTTCTCCCGACGGCTTCTCTCAGCCGCATTACGCCTTTCATTTGCTGCTGTAGCACGTAGGCATTCCGGATCAGAGCCCCCATCTCGTGTGACCTCCACCCCCAATTCAATTGCTCCACCCCACACCTTAGAAATCACCTCGTCTTCATGCTTCTTAATGGCAATCTTGTTACAATTCCTAATATCTGAGGAGTTGAGGGGACTACAACATAATATTTCCTCGGCGGAAAAGAGTGATCCGACCGATTTTCTTCCTGATCTAGGATGAATAGGTGGCTTTCGTGAAACTGTCTCAAGAACAACAACATGATTTTGCACGAGTCTACTTCCACCTGAGCGCGAATCACTCGTCCCTTTGCGCTGTGAATTGTGGTTTGTACTCGTTCCATTGTGTTGTTGTTCTAAAGCTCGATGCAAAGAAGAATGAACAACATTAGTCATCTCCCTGTCTTCAGCACGCGGTGGCAAAGCTAATTGGGTTTGGGTCAACCTATCAAACAACCTTCTAGGCCCATCTGCGTACACCCTCCTGCCACTTCCGAACCTCCCACGCCTCTTCCCTTCTTCAAAATTGGTTTATCCAAATTTTCAGACAACACCAACCTTCTCACCTCACCCCCTTTGGCAGTCTGTAATGGGAAAGACTCAATAAAGGACCCACCTTCACCTTCCTCCTGGCCCACTAAAGAGTTCTTTTCCACAGCAACCTTACCCTTCTCCACATCACCTCCCTCCAAAAACTTAACCACCCCACCTGACTTTTTGAAAGCAAAACAGTTTGGGAAACCATGGTATTGGAAGTAACAGAATTCTCTACACTCATCATTTCAGCAGTGCGAACAAGTGAACTTGAATCATCATTCGGACCTGGGACGTTACGAACATTGACATTATGATTAAGGGGTAAAAAATTATCGCCCTCCGCTTCCACATCTCGCTCCAACACATCATCCTCCAAAGCAAGACTCCTATCCCTTCCAAACTCCTCATCATCCTCCTCCAAACTGTCGGCCTCAAACACAAAATCTCCAATAAGATTTGGCTTTGTTACTATGATACGCATAGGTTCGTACGAGTCTTCACACACGCGAAGTGTAAACACTACTCAATTGATCTTGACTTCCAAAAGTTCGTCCACTATATCATGAATTGATGTGCGTATCATGAGTCAGGCAACATCCATTGATAGTAATTTTGATGTGGCTTCGTCCGCCTACAATAAAGTACCCCACGGTTTAGTGAGCTTGGTGAAGAACCGATGATTCCAAGCATGAGTTGGTATACCATGCACCCTCAACCACACATTCCTTTCCATGTCAACATCCTTATTACACCATGGAAGAATCTCTTCAAACCACGTTCGCTTCAGTCATAAGTGATTGAATTTCTCCAGCTTCCTGCTCTTCTATCAGCGCCAAGTTCGAACCAAGAGGTGTAACTTTAACCCCAAAATAACCTTGCATGTGAAATTCATTTTGAATATTGTATGTCATGCCCGGATTTGCGACTACTCCGACAAACGCTTTCTTCAGTCTGGTAACATCATTCTTATTCGATTCATAAGTAAATGCAACCCCCGATCTTTTCTTTCCATTCCTCTCCACTGCATGTGCATACGAGACCCTCCTCCGCACTCCACCTCCACTACCCTCCGTGCAATGTGCAATTGGTTCCTTACGACCCTTCCCTGCATTGTGTGCAACACTCTTATCCTCCTGTCGTAAAGTGTCTTGCCTTCCAGTGTGATGCTCTCCCTGGCTAGCTCCCCGCCGAGTTTTATCGTGTGCAAAACCATCATGCCTGTTGAAACATGCTACGTTAACAGATATCTTATCCCTACCAAACATGATTTGATTCAATTCATTACCGAACTTACGTGAATCCCTCACATTTTCAAACCGAGCAAACCCAAATCTCCGTCCTCCTTGATCTCTCTTTGTCAGAATGATCACCTCCCTAATATCCCCATAATGTTGGAAAGCATTATTGTACATGGCTTTTGCACCATAATTCTCTAGAAAATGCGTGAAGAAATAAGTCATCATAGACAATTAATGTTCTTGGTCGTGATTCTTTGTAGTTGCTAATCTATGAAAATATATAATTTGTTCCAACTGTAAGTTAATCTAAAAAAATTGCTAATCTAAAGAAATTGCTCTTTTTCCAACTGTAAGTTAATCTATGAAAATATATAATTTGTTTATATGCAGGTTGTAAAACTCAGCTTTTTAGTTAACATACTTATTTATGTGGATTAACTTATTGATCATAAATTTCATTTGACACATCAATCATTGTCATCATGTGGTGAAAATGATATTGAAGGCGTGAGTGCAATCACTCCATCAAAAAGAGGGAGCATTGAACAATATGAATATCTAGATTTTGAACAATCGGGAGCATGTCAACTTTCAGTCTCTAAACCAACTAAGCACATGAAGATTGAACCGATGATTGAAAAATGAAGGTGTTAAGATGAGTTGAATGGATATGTTGTGTTTGATTTTAATCCATGATAAAGAAAATCAAGCATTGAAGTGTTTTGTTTAATTTTTATTTTAAGTTGATTGATTTTATTAGTTTTGTACTTATAGATACAGTTCTGTCATAAATTTGATATAGCAATAAGATTATATTGGTGTATTAATCAAATTGGGTTTTTATATTGCAGCAACAATACACTTGGAGCACCAGTTTGGTTTGCAAAGATTATGTACAATGGAGAATGGACACATTATTATTATTGGCAAAGGTTAGCACAATACTGATAATTTTTTATGGGACGAAACACTCATCAAATTGTTTTGATGTTAGATAGGATTTTGTGGTCATTTGTCTAAAATTCCACTAGAACTACTCTGACATTAATAACATTAATTCCACTGTCATCGTCTAAAATTCTTTCAAACTTGCTATAGCAAAAGGTTCAGCATCAATTAATTTAGTTACTTTATGGTTTCTTTTCTTTGCAGAAATATGCTACTGGATAATCATGTTTCGTTGCAAATGATATGGAGAATGACCATAATTGAATTTTATATTTCATTGCAAATTTTGGATCTTGATGTAATCCTATCATTTTTTGCTAAAACTTACTCTCTGCAAATGCTACATATGTTGTTTGATTTTAGATGTAATCGTTTTGTATTTCCAATATTATGAAATGTTATGCAATCAATCACCTCTTCCATAATTTAAAATTATGTCACTTTCCAATAGATGTTTTTTTATCATAACAAAAGATAGTTATGATTTTATAGATAATGTTGCAGAAAATACAAAGCCATAGCTTTATCCAATTAAGGTTGTGCCTAATTGCAAATGTTGTTTTGGTGTCGAACATTGCTAGCAAAATAAATGCAGTTGGTATGGTAACAATATAATGTTGCTACAAACCATCTCCTTCTTGCACAACGTATCTTGCTGCAAATTAGTGAATATAAATGGCGAATAAGTTTGTGAATAAAAAATTCATTAAACTTAATCAAGTGGAAAAAAAATTAGTGCAACAGGTTTTTTTTTTAAAAAATAAATATCTTTATGTATTTTTATTTGATTTTAGAATTGTATATATCAATATTTCTTAATACATTTAGTGTGTCATTTTGGATGACTTGGATAAATTTTTTCTTTCAAAATTATTATTTATAAAATATATTTTTGAATTAATAATAATTGCGATAATATGCGACCCGTGCGGAAGCACGGGTCTTTAACTAGTAAAATATATAAATCATTAAGACCAAGAAAAGACATTAGAAATAGTTATCTATATTTAATATCCCCTATGTCCCATATTATAAGCAAAAACTAGTATTACTATGTTTTTATCCCAAATTATAAGCAAAAAGAGCAAGTTATTACAAGTGCCCCTGAGACACTGTTTAGCATTTTGTTTTTTTTTTTACTCTATGATTTTTTAGAGAAGAAGGCCTAGTAATCCAAAGTTCGGGACAAATTCTGACATCAAGTTCAGCGCAGTTGCGGGGGATCGAACCGTAATCATCCCTACCAAGTTTAGCGTCAATCACCACTAGACCAACTAACGTTTGGTCATTTCCTATGAATCTCCGATACTCTAAAATTGATCAAGTATCGTGTCACATACCATATCCGATATAGATACGCGGCAGATACTTCTCGATACGTATTGGGGGAGTATCTAATTTTTAAATTTTATTTTTGAAATAAAAAAATACACACACACTTCTGTGATACTTGTCTGATACTTCCCAATACGTATCAAAGAAGTATCCGGTGTTTATATTTTATCCATTCTTTGGAAAGAAATAAAATGGATCCAAGAAGGGTTAAATATTTTGTTTATATGCATACAAATTTTTAACTTTTGTCAAAGAAAGATGAAGAATATAAGAAAGGAACGACAAGATTATAGGACATCAGTGAATATGCACATGACTCGCTATTTGGATAATATTTAAGATATGTAATTCACTAGTTTTGATAATTTTAATAATTTGAATGTTTCTTTATTATCAAATTTAGTTATGTTTATACATTTATATATTTAATTTTTTATTAAAATATCCTAGCCGTATCGTATCTTAAATTTTAAAATTCTCTTGTATCGATGTATTTGTATCGTATCCGTATCGTATCTCGTATCAGAGCTTCATAGGTCATTTCTATAAAAAATAAAATATATAAATCATCATGACCAAGAAAACACATTGAAAATAATTATCTTTATGTAATACCCCCACCGTCCCATATTATAAGCAAAAAAAAAAAAAAAAACCCAAATTACACGCAAAAAGACCAAATTTTATCAATTTTAATATTATCTTTTATTTATTTTCATGAAATTAAATGTAAAATTTACTCTATTTTTTCTTTTTTCCGTAATCAATAACCAATAAAATTTGTGTTTACGTCTTCCATGATACTTATCTTAATAAAAACACAAAATTCTTATTTGAATTTTTTATTTAATTTTTTTAATAAGTGTGAATTTTTTTGCTTATAATATAGGTTGGAGGGAGTACTCCTATAAAATTAAATTCATTCTATGAATGACCCTATAAATTTAAAATTATTGGTCAAAGTTTCTTGTAAAAAGGTACAAAAATATTGTCACTTTTGTCGTGTCTTATATAAATATGACAAGAGTTGTACTGTGAGCCTAACTCAGTTGATAGGATATTTGCTCATAATATGCACGGACTGATGTTCAAACTTTGCTACACTTATGTATTTATTTTTAAGGGATGAAATTTTAACCACTAGAATACCTTGATACGTGACCAAAACAAAATAAAACCAGAGTTAGTAGTACATTTAATTTGTGTGAATTCTTGATCATAAAATATAATTTTTTTTAAGTTTTGTTTTAATTTGAGTAGAAGTTTTTTTTTTAGTTAAAGTTTGACTAGTAGTTATTAGTTTTTGGACACAATTTGACTGGAAGTTAATATTAATATAGTTTTTTCTTTTATTGGTATAATAATTTATTATTTTTTCAAAATAAATAAATATATTACTTTATGATTAATATTATCATTTATCAATTAAATACTACTTAATATAAAATGATAAACAAAATTGGTCAAAATTATTTTTGTAAAACTACAAATATATTGTAAATGATAATGATGGGTTAAATTAAATAATTTTTAATAATACACATTAATTTTGATATTAATATTACATATTTGGTAGTCTCATTAAGTTGGTCAAAAGAATTAGTCAAAAAAAAAAGAAGTTGGTCAAAAGAAGAATTATTTTTTGACTAAGGTCAAAAGAAGAATAAATATCATTAATTTGGTCAAAAGAAGAAGAAATATCACTATAGTATAACACCAACATAGGAAAAATCATATCATTACAATACTTGATCACAATGTCAAAAAATAAGAGTTTTTAAGAGAAGTCTCTCAAAAAGAATGAGGAGTTTGATCAAAATCATATCAACAACCAAGAGGAATCTATCAAAGAGAATAGAGAGACCAACAATGAGATGAATAACATGCACCAACAATCCAAAAATGAACTTGGTAAGATTTTTCTTCTTCTTTTTTTTACCTTAATTATGTAATTATATTGATTCTTGCATTTGTATATGAGTTTCCTTGATTTGATTCAGTTACTGATTATCTTGCTTATTTGTTTTCATTAAGATTAAATTAAATGCATTTACCTGACACTTATCAAGAAGATCAAGAAGAAGAAAAAGAAGAAGAAGATGATCAAGAAGAAGAAGAATGAGGATGATGACGGCGACGATGATGATGATTACGAGTATGTTAACTTGGTTCCTCATTTCTTTCATAACATACTATATCTTTTACTGTTTTATCTTTAATCGATTATTTTACCTCTTAAAATTTATATTTGAATTTGATTAGTACTCTATATGATTTAAATATAAACGAAAATTACATGTATTTGGTCAAGATTTTGACCAAATTCATATACCATGATTTATATCAAAGGAAGTATATGTATCCACGTATGTTGATTCTTCGAAAGAGTAAATGTACATGTCACACATACTTGTTACGTTGTGCACGATTTCTTTTTGTGTTTGTTAGGATTCAGGAAAGTCCTTTGAAAATATCAAAACATTATGTTCTTCGTTTTTGAAAAATGCATCTTTTCAAATTGTAATCCATATCTTTTGTATCACAATTGTTACCGCGTGAATCTTATAGATTCTTTCTTTTTTCATAAAAGTATTATAGATTGGTATTAATATTTTAAAATATAGATTTTAGAATTTTTTTAAGAACATAAACTAAAAATAAAAATTCAAAATGTCAACGAGAGCTACATTTAATCTTAGTCAATTCCTCTATAAATTTGTGTTTATTTGCAGATATGTGTGGGTAGATTGTTCAAAAATATTACACGAGCTTAACTGTCATATTTGTCATGGTACGTAATTTACAATTGATGCTAGATTCCATAATTACTGCAAATATGGATAATTTCGCTAAAATTTTTGTTCTAATTGAAAAATATAACAAGTAGTTGATCAATTCAAAATGTCAAAATGTTGAACATGTTTGTTCAATATAAGTTGATAAGAAAATCTAATGTAGTATTTAGATAATAAAACATACTCCTATAAATAATAATAGGAATAATGTTGTAATAATGTGACATAACTTCTACAAACTTCTTAGTTAATGCACACTTCTTAGTTAATCCATAACTTCTGAAGTTGCTGGTGAAGCTGTTGTGGCTGAAGAACCAAATGTTTCGGAAGAAGGTGATGGTACACAGTCAAAAAAACATAATGTCCATCGGCAAATTGCATAGCACATTAGTTCGATATGATGTAAATTATTTAAAACAAGGTAGAAAGAACATAGTCATTCTTGTGTTAGCCAATTCCTCTATCCTTTATGCTTAATTATAGACGAATTAATGCCGGCTTTCAAATGAACCGAGGATAAAGAAGTTTTTTACATGTATGGAAAGGTTAACAGCATGCAATCCATAGTTGAATGATGCAAACAGTTGAGTGAAGATTCTCCGTGCATCCACAAGGGCTTGTTTTGAGGGAATCAACTTGGTTGGAGCTTCAAGGGTTGTGCTACACGATGTCGAATGGAATCCATCAGTTGAAAAACAGGTTATAAGTAGAGCTCGTAGAATTGGACATACGAGACTTGTATACATATATCATCTACTCACTAAAGGGACTAGAGAGTGTGATAAATATTCCAAACAGACCAAAATATATCGGTTGTATGAGCTTTTTTATTTCAGCAAAAAAAACTGACATTAATGATGAGTCGAAAAGTTGTACGCTGATTGTGCAAAAATCTCAAAGACATGTTTGATGATTGTGCAATACAGGTGAATGGCTAGAATTTGAGAGTTTTGGTTATTGATTATGTTGGAGGTAAATTTTTCTTACAATCAATTTCTTTTTTTCGTTGATACTGCTAATGTATAATCCAATGATGAATCAATATTTTTTTTTTGATAGAAGGCTCATTTGAAAAAATAAGAATTTACCTTCATCAAAGATGGATTATACATTGGCTTATACATTGATTCATCATTGACTTATAAATTGGTAGTAGCAATTAAAAAAATGGGTTGTCAGAAAATTTTACCTTCATCATAAGCAATAAGCAAAACCCTCAAATTCTCGCTCTTTCGTCTGTATTGTACAATTTTCAAACATGTCTTCGATTTTTGTGTCGGATCATCTTATCAAGAATTAGATCTTCAATGTTTGGCGCACAACTTTTCGACTCATCATTATTGTCGGCATTTTTAGCCGAAAAAGTAAGTTTAGACCACCGATACTTTTCATTCAGGTTGCAATATTTATCACACTCTCTAGTCACTTTAGTGAGTAGATGATATATGTACTTCAGTCTCGTCTTTTCAATTCTATGTGCTCTACTTATATCCTGTTTTTCAACCGATGGATTCCATTCGACATTGAGTACCACTAACCCTTGAAGCTCCAATCAAGTTGATTCCCTCGGAACTAGCTCTTGTGGATGCAAGAAGAATCTTTGTTCAATTGTTTGCATCATTGAATTAATTGATTATCTGCCCTTAACCTTTCCATGCATGTAAAAAATTTCTTCATCATCGGTCCATTTGAAAGCCAACATAATTAATTGGTCTATAATTAAGCATACAATGGACAGAGGAATGAAGGTAATCGATACACTTGTATATACTTACTAATACTAGTGGACAATAAAGTCAACCTTATTGAGTTTGTTGGGTTATATCACTATGGGCCTAGCCCAATACTCTTTTATGAAAGACGTTTACATCCTTCTAGATTGTTGGTTTAGTTAACCTTCAAGCTAGGGTTTTTTGGGGGTGGGATTTAAGACTACTTGTACTTTATCCTTCTTTCAGATACTACTGGTACTTTATCCTTGTGGTTGGATTTAGGACTACTTGTACTTTATTTTTCTCATCTTTAATTTAATGAGTTTATTCAAACAAAAATAATAACCCATGGTGCACAAGTTTTAGAATTACATAGCCGCGATACGAATTTTGTAAAAGTTTATATCATATATATCATCCGTGCAAAATTTAAAAAAATGTTAAAATTATTTGATATGTCATTGAGACTCATTAAGATTAACAGTTTATAAGTTTTTATTGAAATCGTTAATCTTAACGGGTTTCAATAACATATTAAATGATTTACAATTTTTTTCAAAATTTTGTACGAATAATATATATAAGTTTAATTTGGAGAAAAAAAAAATTAATATTATTGAGAATTGCAAATGTGTCTTATATAAAATGATAAATATTTTGTCAAACTGACTCTTATGACGAAGGAGTGATATTTAATTATTTTGTCAAAAAAATAATGATTAATATTATCATTATTTTAATTTTAATTTTAATAGTACTAAATTTTTTTTGGGCATAGATGAAATTACAAGTCATTGAAAGCTCATATATCTGACTTAACAATTTTGATATTTTCTTTTATCAAAAAAAATGTATTGAATGAGTTTATGGCGGATTTTGATAAAATTTTCAAATCTTTCTCAGTTTGGTATAATTGTATAGAAATCAAAAATATATTTAGCATAAGGAGTATCAATATTCTCTACAATAACAATTTTTCTCATGTTGACATTATAATTCTTAATTTATTTTATTCAAACTTATAATTTATTTGACTGTTTTATTGAGGTTGTTAAAAGCAAGAGGAAGTTGGACTCTCAAATTGGATTTTTTGTGTAGAACTGTGAGCAATTTTATACGAAAGTTAGTTAGTGCTAAATGATAATGTTGTCTGTTTTTTTTTTATTATAAGCAAAAATGCTGTCTGTTAAAAACAGTTAAAAATAAACGCACACACAAACATCTCTTGCAAATGACAATGTTTTATTAATGAACTATTTACATATTCTTACTTCCTAACGTGAGTTTCGGATTTGTGACTTTGTGGAGAAGAAGGAATCCATATGTTCATGTGGTTGAGTTGAGGAGACTATTTTTGTACAAAAGAATCTAAAGGAGAATGAAATTTCCTTTTTTTGCGGGTGACATTATTACCTGTGAAAATTCTAGATTTTGATCATCATTTGAGTTTATTATATAGTAACAAGATCCAATAATTTTGATTCTAATGTTTTGTTATGTTTGTTTTTTAAAAATCGGAAAGATGAACGGCTTCCGTGAAATTGATCTCTAGATTATTCTCTATCTAATTCATATGTTACTCAACTCATATAACTTAAGTTATCCTAAAGAGACAATATTATATTATTTCTTTTTAACTTCTTGACATATATAAATTTGCACATGATAGAAAAATCCTACTTATAATACTTATTGTAAAAATTTCAAAATATAACAATTGAAAGTAGGGCACATATTGAGTAAAAAAAAAAGTAGGGCACATATTTACCATGTTAACATGTAATTGAAAAGCAATATCTCAAAACCAAGATATTAGAAACAAGTAGTTAATGAATTTTTCCATAAGAACGAATGTCGAAAAATTTAAATTTGATTTTAGAATGAAACAAATTTTAAACTACTAGAGTCTCTTCTCATTGAAACCAAAATATTAATATATAAAAAATGAGTATCCAAATATAGAAAAGTAATTCTTTTTTTGCTTTAGCCCTCATTCTTATAAAGAAAAAAAAGTTCATTTTAAATTGATTAAAAATCTTTAATAGTCTTGACCAAAATAAAATAAAATATAATAGTATTTCTTTCAAGTTTTGACTTAATTTAAGCAAAAAATATTACTAATAGTTATTTCCTTTTTTGTGCTATTAAATAGTTATTTTTATGTCCAGAAATTTTAGCTCAACTAGTAGAAAATATCGAAATTGATAGACTGGACGTCCATGAGCGGAGTTCGATCCCTAGTCACTTCACTTTGTGTGTGTGAGTTTATGGTGATTTTGCCATCTCATCTATGTATAAAAAGATAGTTATTTTTATTATAGAATACATTTTTTATTTAATATTCATGTTGATATTTAATTGTGAATTAGGTATCTCTACACTCAACTACAAATACTAATTCTTTAAAGGGGATAGGACCACAAAGAATGATAAAATTCTCATGATTTTTTCTTTTGAATAGCAAATATTTTATTATTAGGACCAAGTCTCTGCACAAGACGAGCATAGACCGATAAAAGAGATGTTACGATACAATGGTGCCGTATATAAGCGGAATACCAATGAAAATATCAAAACTTATACTAACTAAAAGAGATTCACTTCTAACCTCATTCTTATAAAGATACTCTTCAGCTTTCATACCACCAGAGACCTCAACTCGACTCTAAAAGATGTAGCTAAACACTAACTCCCGAACTCGAATCAAAAGTGTTCCGCCCACTATAATCCAAAGAACAGCTGATTAAATTGATAAAAGATCTCTTAACATATGATCAAAATGCTCTTAGGTAATATTCATGTCAATATAACATGTTATTTAGTTTTATTATAATACTCAACTATAAATATCTTTTATAAATTACATATAATTATATTGTAAAGAGGAAGTAATAAATTGTTTTTACTATTTTCTTTTGACAAGTATTAAATTTAAATAATACATATTTTGATATTTAATAAGTAGTCAATATATGTCATTAATTTAGTCAAAAGAAAAAGAAAACTGGTCAAAAGAAAAAAAATATCATTAAATAATAATGGGAAAAATAATTAAGTGAAAATTGCTTTGTTTAAGACGGATAATGATCATTAAAATCTAAGAGCCTTTTTAATAGGACTATCTAAGAAAGTTTAAGAGCATCTTAGATGCTCCTAGACTTAATTCCACGCACTTCTCAAAAATGTAATTAAAGTACAGCTAAGTGAAATTTGTTAACTTGACACGATTTTCACGTGGAGAATGATATTTGTTATATCATTATACGACGAAAAATATGTTAGATAGTTCAACAAAATTAATTACTATGAAATCTTGATTGGAAAATAGTTCGTAGTGTCTTTTAAATTAATAAAAAAAAATTAAAAGTACTTTTTTTTAGGTTTTGTTTTAGAGTTCGTTTGTTACAGATTAAAAAATGAGTAAATTTATCATTAAATGATTTAGGCTCCGTTTGGTTCGGGGGTTTTAGAGGGGAGGAAATATTTTAAATTTTTATGTTTGGTTCAATTTTTTAACGAGGGGAGTGGAGGGAATAATTAATTTACATTTATACCCTTGATTTTATAAACTCAAAATAAGGATTAAATTATAATGGATATATCACGTCCAAAAAAAAAATTTAAAAGATATATAACAAAAAAAAATCTATTGAGTAGGAAACCTAAATTTTTTTTTGTTGTCAAAATAATAATAACCTAAATTTTTAATATTCCAAGAAGGATAATTTAAGATTTTAATAAAAAAGGAAAGGTAATTTTATCAACATAATAAACTATATTTTATCTTACTTCACCTCTTTAAAAATCCCTCCCTTCACCTCCCCTCCCCCTTGGTTGATTTACAAAAAAGTAGAAGCAATTTTTTACCTTTTATAAAAAAAAAAGGATATTATTGGAATATTAGAATAAACTTAAGGATATTTTTGTTTTAAATTTTTTGACACTTGTTTTCTTTTTCCTCTAAAAAAATTTGTAAAAAATAAGCTACTAATACCAGCTTCTCATTTTTAGTAGTTTTTAGAATATTTTCATATTCTAATTATTTTTAAAAGTTATAACAAACAATGTTATTTTCTGTCTAAAAGTCCTAGCTCAACTCGCAAATGCCGAAATTATTAGGCCAGACATTGTGACCCGAGTTCGAACTCAGGACTTCAGAGTTATGTGTGAATTTAATTTTTATAGATTACCCCTTCATCTAAACAATATTATTTTCTTAAAAGTGACAATTTTGTAAAAATAAGTGATTTTTAAATAAAAAAAGCTATAACAATTAAAGATTTAATTTGACTAAAAGTTTATTATTTGGGTTACAATTTGACTAGAAGTTATTATTATTTTTTTTACACAATTTGACTAGCACTTATTATTATTAGATTTTTCTTTCATTGGTATAGTAATACTTAATTACTTTATAACACCCATACTAGAATTGTCTAGGATTCTAGATGGATATACATATTTAGATCCGGATACATTAATAAATCAATAAGATTACAACAGTCCACATAATAGTCACATAACTACTTCATGTAGTAACCGTATGATACAATGCAACGGAAGGAAATAAATCCAGAACATGGGCACAACAGTACAACTCATTTGAATCTAAAACAAAAATTAACATCTAAATTAATGCTGAATATGAAAACTGATTCTTCACCATCCGACTTCAGCATCACTTTTACCCTGACACATCCTAACCTGCTTATCTGAAAAAATAAAAAGGACTGGGATGAGACTACATGTCTCAGTGAGTTCCACCTATCTCAGGTGCCCCTCACTCTGTGAATCTAACGGCTTCTAGTCTAACATGACTAATCTAGGATTGATCATACATACATACATACATACATAAACATCATTTAATAATATATGTATCTGAATAAATAAAAGTGTGTCACAAACTTATTTGAGTTCATTATACGAAATGTCCGAGGCGAGCAATCCCGAACATTCCCATACATACCCGGCTCCAATACCAACTAACGGGCTAGAGACTCGGTGCTAGCTCTCTTATTTATCATACCCGGCTCTAATACCAATGAATGGACTAGAGACTCGGTCATTTATACATAGCCGGCCCTAATACAAAGGGACTCGGTAATTAAATACATAGCCGGTCCTAATACTAAGGAACTCGGTAATTAAATTATTTATACATAGTCGGCCCTAATTTCAAGGGACTTGGTAATTAAATACATACTTGTTTAATTCTGATTCTACTCGGCCTTTAACCAACTAAGGGCAATTAGGCTCGATACTGATTAATTATTTTCTACCCGGCCTTAACCAACTAAGGGTATATCGGCTCGATACTAATTTCTGAAATTTCATAATTACACTTCAATGATCAATCCATAATTCTAATGTCAAATTTTAATTTAACACTTTATTGTCCCTTGGACAATTAATCCCCTTTTTGTAAGACTTCTAGTTAACCATAATCATAGTTATGATCTAAAATTTATATTTCAATCTATGAGATATACCTCATATGCTAAGGGATCACACAATTCTTATCTATGTTTCATCATAATTATAATGTTATTATCAAGCTTGAGAACTGAAAAATAATGTTATGCTTGATAGGAATTAAGTATAGTAAAAGATCAACTTTCTGATGCATTTCACACTTCAAAACAAAAGTTCAACAAAGCTATCATTTCTAAAACATTTTCCCATCAACATTACAGGTCTCAAGCATCAAATAACACAAAGGGAACTAACATAATATCATATCTAATTCACGATCCCTAATTTCTATTCATACTTGGAATCATACTTTGATTCATAAGGGAAGAAAACTTAGCTTTCTCTAGTTTTTCTAATCTAATAATTAATACCTGAACATTACCCAAAATGCGCAGACATTGGCCAGAATCAATCTACCCAAGGTGGGTACTAACTAAGGAACTCACCATAACATCCTTGAGCTTCGTATCCACGTCGTTAAGCTTCTACACATTACAAGTGCGTCAAACCTGTATGCAGAATTTTCTGCATAAATCAGCAACATACGTCCGACTTTAAAAATTCGTACCGGATTTATTTCTCATCTAAAATTCACAAAACAGATGTCCAAACGACAAGCTTTAAGTCATCTTTCCATAGAAACAAACCCCACTAAAATCGGAGTTTCAAGGAGAGAGTTATTACCTTATCATTGAAGGTCTGTCATAACTCGAATTCTGCATAATCCTGCATCAATATCCCAACTTCAAATGCAGATTCCGACCTCATTTTAGATCCAAATCGTACAAACTTGATGTCTAAGCTGAAGGAAATTTCGTCTAGATTCTGAAAATTCAAGCATCGCTCAAAACGGAGTTACAGGGTGAGAGTTATCACCTTCTGAATGTACACATGTTCAAATACGAATTATGCATAATCTTCTCCAATGCTTCAAACACTCAAACCCTCAAATTTTTGGCTATTATAAACTCACATGCTCTCAATCACACAAAAGGAACAAAAATCAGAATCCAATTGAAAGGATAAATACTTAGGGTTTGGAAAAGGAAAGGTAAATTGAATGTCTTACCTTAATGATTCATGGAAGAATGAACCAAGAATTCAAATTGCATGTTGCTTTGAAACTTGAACTGAAACATGAGTTGGATACTAACTTGTTTCTCTCGAAATCCTTGAAAGTTAATAACTCTATTGAGAATCAAATGGTTGAAACAAAGATAAGAGTTACGGATGATACACAAAATCGTGCATGCAGTGGCTATCGGAATGAGAAAATGGAGTGACTCGTGAGATGTTGTTGCTGTTGTTGTTGTGCGTTGGGTAAAGAAGAGAGAAAGGGTAAGATGGGTTCATTGCTTATACGAGAGAGAGAGAAGTGAGAAGAAGAGAGAAAGTTCTTGTTTTGTTTTATTAATAAAAGAATGGAAAATGAAGTATAGACTTTTATACTAATGGTAAGGTCATATATGATTATGATATGAGTGGTCCCCACACTTACTTCTTTATTTGGTCATTCCAACTTAATCCTCTTGTTATTTCTTGTCTGATCAACACATAAAATGGTACTGTTAACTATTTTCATTAATTTAAGAAAAGTGGGTTGTTACATACTTTTTCAAAATAATAAAAAATAATACTTTATAATTAATATTACCATTTTATTAAATAATCAAATGTATCAATTTAATAAAATAAAAAACTAAATTGGACAAAATTGTTTTTTGTAAAATATATATATATATATATATATATATATATATATATATATATATATATATATATATATATATTGTAAATGATGTATTATTAAATAATTTTTTATTAATAATTTTTTTTATAATGCACATTAATTTTGATACTAATAATACATATTTGGTAGTCAATAATATATCCTATTATATATCATGTTAGACTACTTGGCTCAACCACTTAGAAGGGGGGATGAATAAGTGATTCCGTAAACAACGTACGTTTTTCGTTTTATGATTAAAAAGGTGTGCAAGCTGAAGTCCACCGGATCTGTAGTCTATTGCCCCTTGATCAAAGGAAAGGTAGTATAAGCCGTGAACCAACGATGATAACAAAAACGGATATGTTCGTGTAACAATTCACAAATTAAGCAATTCAACACAAATTCAAACGAGTTACACGAAATCACTTGCAATCCAATTTTTAAATCAAGACAAAGTTTCAATTGAATTTTAGTGTACACGTACGAACCCTAAAATTCAATTGA
Source organism: Trifolium dubium (assembly GCA_951804385.1). Taxonomy (NCBI): domain Eukaryota; kingdom Viridiplantae; phylum Streptophyta; class Magnoliopsida; order Fabales; family Fabaceae; genus Trifolium; species Trifolium dubium. The sequence continues at coordinate 19,480,826 of OX638068.1, forward strand.
ATAGCAAAATCAAGTAAATGCGTAAAGTAAAAGATTAAGGAGAAAGAGACACAAACGATTGATTAGGGAGTTCCCACGACATTCACGTCGTCCTCGCTTCGGGCCAGGTACGTCTCCCCCCAAGTAATCAAACGGATTACTTGAGCGTATATAGATTTCAAATCAATTGAACAAGTGCACAGTTTACAAGACTCGAATAAAACCCTATTCAATCTACCGTAAACTATGCGTAACCTCAACGACGAATTAAAGCTTCTCCCTCTGATTCCAACGATCGTTCCCGCGCGCAAACCTCGCACCGATCGTCCAGCTGAGTACCTCGCTCGTTGGTCGTTGATCCTTCAAGAAAATCGCACAATTCTTGAATCACAGAGAAAACCCAATTCCTTCGAAACAAATCAACCCGGTCACGAACTCTGATTCACCGCGAGTCGTACCGAACGTTATCGACCAAATGTACAAAACTTATCCGGATAATCCCATACTCATCCTTCAACGTTTTGCAATTTGATAGAAGATGATGATCTTTGTAACAACCCATATTTGAAGTGTTAAAGATTTGAGCAATATTTAGAATTTAATTAAGAATAATTGTAAGTAAGTATTATGAGCTTTGGGCCGTAACTTTGTGACCAAGCCCACTATGATTCAACTAAGAGGAAACAAAAAAATAAATAATGTGAGCTATGATGTATAAGTGTATATATATATATATATATAGGCTTAAACATCATTTTAGTCCTTGTATGTACGCGAAATTTTGGTTTTAGTCCCTGTATCGAATTTTATTCAAAATAAGTCCTTGAATCAACCAAATTTTTTGATTTTAGTCCCTAAAGCGAAAATCCGCAGGAAAATTCGCAAGTTTCCTATAGATTTTCCTACGAATTTTCCTGCGGATTTTCGCTTTAAAGACTAAAATCAAAAAAATTGGTTGATTCAGGGACTTATTTTGAACAAAATTCGATACAGGGACTAAAACCAAAATTTGGCGTACATACAAGGACTAAAATGATGTTTAAGCCATATATATATATATATATAGAAGGAACAAAGGGTTGCAATCAGATTTTATTACCCATTTCACTCCACTCACACGCTCTCTTCTCTCTAACTCAACCCAAAGTGTTTTCTCTTCCTCTCACTGTCAAATCTCAAATGCTTCCATTACTCCATGAAAGCTTTATAGGGAGAACCTCTTCCACAATCCCCTCATTGTAAAGAAAGGAGTGGCCGAGAGAGAGATAGGAAAGGAAAGGATTGGAGCTTCATCCTTCATATGTAGAAAAGAGATAATAAGAAATTCATCATTGTAGAGATTAGAGCCACCATGGAATTTCAAGGTCAATCAATATTTGAGATTCAACCAATTTCTCCTCTAGTGCTAAATCTAAGGTAACATAGTCTTAATCCCAAACTCTAAATCTCTCTTAGGGTGTACTTAGGAATTTCTTTAATTTTTGCATGCATTGGATTCTTGATTTTTGCATCTAAGAGATTAGGTATGTTGAAATTGGGGCTTATTTAAGAAAGAAGGGTTCTATTATGACTTTAATAATAATTTAAGAGATGGATAAGAGCATGTTTGGTAGTACGATATTTGCTATATGATGTGTTGTGTTACTGATTTTTAGTATATGCAATGATTATGTACTAATTTATGTGAAATTGATAAGTGAAAGGTTTAATTTCTTCAATCCCGTAATGACCCCCTGTCAGTATTTTGCCTATAACTTTCTCCACGCACATCCTTTTGAATTGATTCTTTCTCCATTAGGAAGTAGACTCATTTCCCTCCAGGTTAGGCACAAATTTCGGTTGATTTGGCTTAGTATTGATGCTTAAAAATGTGTTACAAGTTAGACAATAATTGCTGTCCTGTTTTTGTACCTTAACACGTTCAGTAACTAATCTGAACGAATTTGATGCTTAAAACCCAAAATAAAAATTATATTTATAATCCAGACGTACTAAGCTTTCTAAAGAGGGGTCATTTACTCAAATCGGATATCGTTTGATATTTTAATTAAATTGTCGAAGTTAAGGTCTAATTGTCGAAACACTAGATTGTGGACTGTTTGAGTATACTTGCACGCATTCAAGATGTTTGATAAAATGTTTGACTTGTTAAAACATGTATTGTGTATAGGTGTTAGGTAATATTAGGAATAAGAATAAAGATGAGTGCATGAGCATCTTTACATTTATCATATGAACTAGTTATGATATAACTAGGTAACTAAGATGGAATGATCAAGAGATGAAATGTATAATATTAACCCTTAATACAAATTATCATATAGTTGATAAATATATAAGTGATTTTTTTGTTTGTATAGAGAATCAAGTCACTAAGTATGAGGTTTCTATTTGTATCCTTAGCTAATCTAAATAGGACATGTTATATAATGAGTACTAGATGATAAAAGATAAGTACTGCAGGGCAAACCTGGATGAATTATTATATCCAGTGAAAAGGCAAATCCTGAGTACTAGAGGGTGAGTATTGCAGGGCAAACCTGGATTTATAACCAGTGAAAAGGCAAATCCTGAATACTATATGATGAGTATTGCAGGGCAAACCTGGTAAGTTATCATAACCAGTGAAAAGGCAAATCCTGAATACTATATGACGAGCATTGCAGGGCAAACCTGGATTTATTATATCCAGTGAAAAGGCAAATCCTGAATACTCTATGATGAATACTGCAGGGCAAACCTGGATGAATTATTATATCCAGTGAAAAGGCAAATCCTGAGTATTATATGATAAGTACTGCAGGGCAAACCTAGATTAATTATTACATCTAGTGAAAAGGCAAATCCTGAGTATTTAAGTATAGTATATAATTATTGTCAGAATATGGTAATAGGACTTCTTATACAAAGAATCAATATTACGTTAGCTACTTACATATTAGGAGCAAGAGTGTCTAGTTAAGATTTTCATATGAGAGGATTTCTCCATGTCTAGTACACCAGACATGGCTGGGAACATCAAAGTTATTTTATATTCTATGTTACTGAGTTTTTGTGCTCACTATGTTTGGGATGATGTTTCCAGGTTTAAGTTGACATTGAAAAGTTGAAAAGTATGTCCGGACTACTCGTCAGCAGTTCAATGTATAGAGCTTCTATGTTACCGAATCACAGTCAGAGTCGTGGTTTAAATAATGTTCTTCTATTGTATGATTTGGTTGTATTTACCTTAAATGTTGTATAATTATTTTTGAAATAGCAAAGACTTTTCTAAATTCATTTTCTTGGTCTTTAGTACTAAACATTTTGTTTCTAGATGTTACAATCTTGTTGCAAATATCTCTTCGATCCAAATTAATAACCAATTTGGCATACAAAGAGTTCTTCAAAAGCTATCTCACTTTTCACCAGGGTTTCTCTCTTTTACATTAACCAAGCATGCACATCTTTTAGCTTCTGCAATGAACATAAATAATGAACATATTTACACTTTATTAATTAGTAAAGATTAGCATTGCTTTTGTTTTTTTGTTTTGTGTGTATAATTTTGATTAGTAGAGCTCCAATGCATTTTTTCTTAATAATAAATGTGTTTTAGTTCAAAATTATTAGGCCTAGTGATTTTTCTCTGACTTCTCAACAACTTTAGCTTCTCTCTATATCCTTTTATATTATACCACCTTCCACAATTGGAGACTCGTTCCTATGATAATGTCAATACTTTGCAAACTCGTTCCTACAAGTGAAGTTGCAAATGCCATCGGCCATGCAATACGGAGTCAATTTTATTTCCCTATCTATTGCTGGGCTGCCCTCGACGATTTTAATGGTGTTAAAGAAGAGTGGTTTAAAGTTTTTGGGGTAAGTATATAACTTTATGATTAGGCTGGATAATTTTCTGATGGAAACAAGTTATCTAAACCATGCAAAAAATAGCGTACATAAACCATGATGTATAGGCACACACTCCTATTTTATTTGATTAGTTTACAATTGAATATTGCCACTTGCGGAGATTAAGGCTTGTTAATATTTGCATCTGATGTAATTTGTAGTAATCAAAACAAAAGCATTGACATAATGCTTAACTTGAAAAGGGTGTGTTTGTCTATTTGTAGGAGAAGGTATCATGGGATCCTCGTCATCAAGAATTTGTTAGACGTGTATTTGAACAAAAGGGAGCTAAACGACTAACTGATATGCTTACGAAGGCGAGGAAAAAAAAGGCCCGACCTGATTGGATATGTGATGTAGCTTGGCCCGGTCTACAAAAGCGTTAGGAAAGTGAAGAGTTCATAAAATTGTCCAATCAAAATATGACTAATCGAGCTTCAAAAAGAGGCGGAGCGGTCCATACCTCCGGCCGCAAGGCTCATATTGATGTAGCACTTGAGCTAGTAAGTATTAAATTCACATTTCAACTTGCCATCTTACCAGTCTTCTGTTTTTGCAACTCTGGTCGGCTAATTTTACGATTCTGTGATTCTTGTCTATTGTTTCTTTTGTTGTTGACTTGCATGGGGTCTGTTTGTATTTCTCTTGCGTTGGGTTTGAGTTGTATGGTTTTGTTTAAAGTGCAGAGGGTGTAGGTTGTATGGTTTTGTTTAAAGTGCAGCGGGGATTGTTTTGGTTATAGTAGTTTTGCTTTCTTTTTTGCTTCTACATTAAAAGTGTTGGTTAGAAGCTTGTCAATATTGATTTTGATTCATGGTTTTGCTTTTACAACTATTTGGTATACTATTTAATTTGTATGGATTCATCTATGTTGGTTTTGACAAAATATAAGTTTTTAATAACTATACACATGGTATACTAACAAGATATTATCTTTGTAGTCTGCAAATCTTTCAAGGGATTTGCGCCCAGATGAGTTGTTTGTGAAAACACACAAGAGGAAATCTGGCGCTTGGGTTGATAAGAGATCAGAAGACACTTATGTAAGTCTTTGCATTGCATGAACAAAACTGAAATGTAAATCTGAAACTAAATTGTCTTTGCATTGCATGAACAAAACTGAAATCTCTTTGATATATGTGAATCTGAAACATGTTTGGTTATTTGTGTAAAACTGAAATGTCTTTGTTTGCATGAACTATTTGTGTTCTTCACTGTTTCTAGTTTGTGCTCTTGGTTGTTCTTATTTGTTTAACACTTGAACATCATGTTGTTATAGTTTAAACTTGCCAATCAAAGTATTTTGTACAAGTTGCTTAAGTTTTCTATTTCAATAGGGTGCATATAAGGACAAGTTGGCTGCGGTACAAACACAATCTGTTGTGGATGGTGCTCAAGAGGTAGATGGAGGGACAATAATATAAAGGTGTGGACGGAATCTGCTGGGGGTCGTACTCGTGGTCGAGTTTATGGTACAGGTGACTTGTCTATCAACCTTCAACGTGGGTGCACGTCATTTACCCAACACACCCATAATCTCAATGGTTCAATGTCAGGGACGTCTTTGGAAGTTGAGAGGGCAGCTAGAGTTAGAGTTGAGCAGTTAGCCGAGAAGGCATTAGCAGAATCTCAAGAGGCTAAAGAGAAAACAAATAAGTTACAGAATGAGTTTAATGAATTGAAGGCATTATTTCTAGAGCGCTTTAATGCTATAGAGCATCGTTCTGCTGGCGGGTCATGTAGTGCCAACCATTCTCATTCACACCCGAATTATGATGATGATTTGGACGACCAATCATTGGATGGTCATTCTTGATGACCTTGAGGTCCTGACTTTTCTTTGTAGTTATACTAATTAGTACTAAAATGACTATTATGACTATTATGCTTATCATGCTTTTAATATCTTTTTGATAATGTCTACTTATTACAACTTTTTGGTGGCATGATATAACTTTGTTGTTTTTTAGTTTGATCTAATTTGTAGTATCATAACGACTTTACCTTAAATGTGTTTATCTTATTTTATTAAGACCTTTTGTGATTAGTTTGGTCTTACTTTTGTTTTTAACTGCAAAGTTAGGTTGGTCTTACTTTTGTTTTATTTGCAAAGTTAGGTTAGCAGGTATAAAAAAAAGAAAGAACCGGTATAGCGTCGGCCAAGCCGTGGCTACGTTATATTTTGTTGACTTTTTTAATTGACCTTAGCGTCGGCCAAGCCGAAGCCACATCATAACGTTGACTAGCCTCACGTTGACTTTAGAGTCGGACAAACCGAGACTACCTTTTTTTGTTGACTTTCTGGTTTTTGACTAACGTAGCGTCGGATTTGTGGTAGTGTCGGTCGTTGACTCGACTCGACTGAGGCTAATGTAGAGTCGGATGGTCAAACACCGACGCTAGCATTTAACTCCGACCATTTTAGCCTCAACCCGACACCGATGCTAAATCACTGTTAGCGTCGGTTTTTGGCCCTTTAGAGTGGGTTGATGGCCGACGCTAAAACGCTGTTTTCTTGTAGTGACCGCAGTAGTTCAATGTTCGGGGCGAGTTATGACATCAAATTGTTCTAGTCCTGTTTCAAACGTAGTTAGGGAGATCAAACAATGATCCTCTGTACTAAGTCTACCGCCAATTACCACTAGACCAACTAACGTTAGATCATTTTTATAACAAATAAAATATATAAATCATCAAGACCAAGAAAATACATTGGAAATAGTTATCTATATTTAATACCCCCTATGTCCCATATTATAAGCAAAAACTAGTATTACTATGTTTTTATCCAAAATTATAAGCAAAAAGAGCAAGTTATTACAAGTGCCCCCAAGACACTGTTTAGCATTTTAATTTTTTTTACTCTATGATTTTTTAAAGAGGAAGGCCCAGTAGTCCGAAGTTCGGGACAAGTTCTGACATAAAGATCAGGCCAGTTGCGGGGGATCGAACCGTAATCATCCATACAAAGTCTAGCGTCAATCATGTTAGACTACTTGGCTAAACCACTTAGAAGGGGGGTTGAATAAGTGACCCTTTTAAACAATGTCGTTTTAAAAAATTTTGTTTAAAGGTATGCGCGGAAGTCCCACCGGATCGGTTGTCTCTTTGCACCCACTTGATCAAAGTAAAGGTAGTATATCCTTGAACGAAAGATGATAACAATTAAGAAACGATTGAGTTCAAATTATCCAATTAAACGATTCAAGCAAGTTACACAAGTTCAATGCTAAATCAATCACAATTAAGATATATCACAATTGAATTTTTATGCACACTTACGAACACAAAAACTCAATCGATTAGGAAAATTAAAGCGATTGCGTAAAGTAAAAGATTAAGGAAGAAAGACACAAACGACTGATTAAGGAGTTCCCAACGGCTTTCGTCTCGTCCTCGCGGTCGGCCGGGTACGTCTCCACCCAAATAACCAAACGGGTTATTTGAGCGTTTATTGATTAAAAATGATTTGATCTTTAGTGCACAATTTACAACGACTTCAATAACCCTATATCGAATCTAATGTAAACTATGCGATATAACCTCAACACGTAGTGAAGCTTCAACCTCTGATTCCAACGTTCCAAAACCTTGCGCCGTCTTCCATCCGAAAACCCCCACAAAGAACGTCCAGCTGATTTTGTTGCTTCCTAGATGTTGAACCTTCAATATATCGCACAATCTTGAATCCTTTGATGAGAAACCCAAACCTTCTTCACAAACCAACTCGATCACAAGTCTGATTCACCGCAAGCTGTACCGAACGTTATCGATCAATTGTACAATCACTATCCGAATGATCCCATACTCAATCTTCAATTGATTTGCAAATTGATGGAAGATGATGATCTTGTGAAGAATAACCCCTTGATCCAAATTTTCACCCAATTTGATATCACAAGAGTTTTTGCAAAGCTATTTCACTTTTTCACAGGTTTCTCACAATTACAACAACAAATCACATTGCTATTTATAAAGAAAATAGAATTGAGCAAATTTAGGCAAAACAAAACAGACTTGTATCGATACAAATGATGGTTTGTATCGATACAAATACTTTGACCAGCGTTCAAATTTGAAATATTTGACCTATGTATCGATACAAACACGAGTATGTATCGATACATATATCACTTTCTTGAAAAACTGACTGATATGTATCGAAGCATGCAAGCATGATTCGATACACCATGCGTTCTTCGGTCTTTTGAGAGAGTTTGGTGTGTATCGATATATGCAAGCATGATTCGATACACAAGAGACTCTCTGCCCCTGAGAGACCAGTTTTGTATCAATACAAATGATATATGTATCGATACGAAGTGCAAAAAATCAGTCTGAAGTAGTTTCAGGACATTTGTATCGATACAAGTGATTATGTATCGATACAAAACACCTTAAAATCAATTTTTCAAAGTTTAAAAATAGTTTTTCGCTGTCAAGTCATTTCTAATGTTTCCAAAATATGTTATACTCTATTTTCATGTGTTTTGACAATTATTAAAACATGGGAGTGAACTAGTGCACTTACAAATCACCACTAGACCAACTAACATTTGGTCATTTCTATAAGAAATAAAATATATAAACCATCAAGAACAAGAAAACAGATTGGAAATAAAATTAAATTCATTCTATGAATGACCCTATAAATTTAAAATTATTGGTCAAAGTTTCTAGTAAACAGGTACAAAAATATTGTCACTTTTGTCGTGTCTTATATAAATTTTTGGTCGAGACCGGGGTATCCACCGCCGAATGCAAGGACTAATCCCTCACTAGATTGGAGGAACCGCGAAGGGTGGGATAGCTAGCCCAAGGATTTAAAGCTGCTCCATACCCGAGGTGAGGATCGAACCCTCGACCCTTGGTTAAGGGAGGATGAGCCCCAACCGCTCAACCACACCCCTTGGGTTATCGTGTCTTATATAAATGTGACAACAGTTGTACTATGGGCCTAACTCAGTTGATAGGATATTTGCTCGTAATATGCAGGGACTAAGGTTCAAACTTTTCTACACTCACTTATTCACTTGTAAGGGATGAAATTTTAACCACTAGAATATGTTGATACGTGACCAAAACAAAAAAAGACCAGAATTAGTAATACATTTAATTTGTTGGAATTCCTAATTATAAAATATAATTTCTTTTTTTTAAGTTTGGTTTTAATTTAACTAAAAGTTTTTTTTTTGTTACAATTTGACTAGTAGTTATTAGTTTTTGGGCACAATTTGACTAGAAGTTAATATTGATAGGTTTTTTTTTATTGGTATAATAATTCATTACTTTCTCAAAATAAATAAATACATTACTTTATTATTAATATTATCATTTATCAATGTAATACTACTTAATATAAAATGATAAACAAAATTGGTTAAAATTATTTTTGTAAAACTACAAATATATTGTAAATGATGGATTAAATTAAATAATTTTTTTATAATACACATTAATTTTGATATTTATATTACATATTTGGTAGTCTCATTAAGTTGGTCAAAAGAATTAGTAAAAAAAGGAAGTTGGTCAAAATAAGGATAAATATCATTAATATGGTCAAAAGAAGAAGAAATATAACTATAGTATAAAACTAACATAAGAAAAATCATATCATTACAATACTTGATCACAATGTCAGAAAATAAGAGTTTTTAAGAGAAGTCTCTCAAAAAGAATGAGGAGATTGATCAGAATCATATCAACAATCAAGAGGAATCTATTAAAGAGAATGGAGAGACCAACAATGAGATGAATAACATGCACCAGCAATCCAAAAATGAACTTGGTAAGATTTTTCTTCTTCTTTTTTTTATCTTAATTATGTAATTATATTGATTCTTGCATTTGTATATGAGTTTCCTTGATTTAATTCAGTTACTGATTATCTTGCTTATTTGTTTTCATTGGGATTAAATTAAATGCGTTCACCTGACACTCAAGAAAAAGAAAATGAAAAAGAAGAAGAAGAAGAAGAAGAAGAAGAAGAAGAAGAATAAGATAATCAAGAAGAAGAAGAATGATGATGATGATGATGATGATGATTATGAGTATGTTTACTTGGATCCTCATTTCTTCCCTAACATACTATATATTTTACTGTTTATCTTCAATTGATTATTTTACCTCTTAAAATTTATATTTGAATTTGATTAATACTCTATATTATTTAAATATAACAAAAATTACATGTATTTAGTCAAGATTTTGACCAAATTCATGTACCATGATTTATATCAAAGAAAGTATATGTATCGACGTATGTTGATTCTTTGAAAGAGTAAATGTACATGTCACACATACTTGTTACGTTGTGCACGATTTCTTTTTGTATGTGTTAGGATTCAGGAAGTACTTTCAAAATATCAAAACATTTTTTTCTTCGTTTTTGAAAAATACATTTTCTCAAATTGTAATCTATATCTTTTGTATCACAATTGTTATCGCGTGAATCTTATAGATTCTTCCTTTAGTTTTTCATAAAAGTCTTATAGATTGTTATTCATACTTTAAAATATAACTTTTAGAAATTTTTTTAAGAACATAAACTAAAAATAAAAATTCAAAATGTCAACGAGACCTACATTTTAATCTTAGTCAATTCCTCTATAAATTTGTGTTTATTTGCAGTTATGTGTGGGTAGATTGCTCAAAAATATTAGATGAGATTAACTGTCATATCTGTCATGGTACGAAATTTACAATTGATGCTAGATTCCCTAATTTATTAATGCAAATATGGATAATTTTGCTAAAATTTTTGTTCTAATGGAAAAATATAACAAGTAGTTGATCAATTTAAAATGTCAAAATGTTGAACATGTTTGTTCAATATAAGTTGATAAGAAAATCTAATGTAGTATTTAGATAATAAAACATACTCCTATAAATAATAATGGGAATATTGTTGTAGTAATGTGACATAACTTCTACAAATTTTTTGGTTAATGCACACTTCTTAGTTAATGCATAACTTCTAAATTTGCTAATGAAACTGTTGTGGCCGAAGAACCAATTGTTTCGGAAAAAGGTGATGGTGGTACACAGTCAAAACAACATAATGTCCATCGGCAAATTGCATAGCACATTAATTCGATATGATGTAAATTATTTAAAAAGGTAGAAAGAACATATTCTTGTTTTAGCAAATTCCTCTGTTCTTTAAGCTTAATTATAGACCTATTAATGTCGGCTTTCAAATGGACCGAGGATGAAGAAATTTTTTACATGCATGAATATTTTAACGGCAAGCAATCTATAAGTTCAATGATTCAAACTGTCGAGCGAAGATTCTCCGTGCATCCACAAGGGCTTGTTTTCAGGGAATTAGCTTGGTTGGAGCTTCAAGGGTTGTGCTACACGATGTCGAATGGAATCCATCAGTTGAAAATAAGGTTATAATTAGAGCTCGTAGAATTGGACAGAAGAGACTTGTGTACATATATCATCTACTCACTAAAGGAACTAGAGAGTGCAATAAATATTGCAAACAGACAAAAAAATATCGGTTGTATAAACTTTTTTTTCAGAAAAAAATGCTGACAATAATGATGAGTTGAAAAGTTGTGCACTGAACATTGAAGATAGAATTCTTGATAAGATGATTCGGCACAAAAATCTCAAAGACATGTTTGATGATTGTGCAATACAGGCGCATGGCGAGAATTTGAGGGTTTTGGCTATTGATTATGTTGGAGGTAAATTTTCCTCACAATCCATTTCTTTTTTCGTTTATATTGCCAATGTATAATCCAATGATGAATCAATAATTTTTTTTGATAGAAGGCTCATTTGAACAAATAAGAATTTACCTTCATAAAAAATGAATTATACATTGGCTTATACATTGATTCATCATTGGCATATACATGGTAGTAGTAATTAATAAAAAATGGACAATCATCATAATAACTAGCCAAAATGCTCAAATTCTTGCAGCTTCGCCTGTATTATTGCACAATCATCAAACATGTCCTTGAGATTTTTGTGCCGGATCATCTTATCAAGAATTGTAACTTCAATGTTCGGCGCACAGTTTTTCGACTCATCATTATTGTCGGCATTTTTAGCCGAAAAAGTAAGTTTAGACCACCGATACTTTTTACTCTGCTTGCAATATTTATCACACTCTCTAGTGACTTTAGTGAGTAGATGATATATGTACTCAAGTTTCATCTTTCCAATTCTATGAGCTCTACTTATAGCCTGTTTTTGAACTGATGGATTCCATTCGACATTGAGTACCACAACCCTTGAAGCTCCAACCAAGCTGATTCCCTTGGAAAGAGCTCTTGTGGATGCAAGGAGAATCTTCGCTCGGTTGTTTGCATCGTTGAATTAATTGATTTTCTATCCTTAACTTTTCCATGCATGTAAATAATTTCTTCATCCTCGGTCTATTTGAAAGCCAACATAATTAATTGGTCTATAATTAGCGTATAATGGATAAAGGAATGAAGGTAATCGATACACTTGTATATACTTACTAATACTAGTGGACAATAAAGTCAACCTTATTGAGTTTGTTGGGTTATATCACTATGGGCCTAGCCCAATACTCTTTCATGAAAGTATGATCACTCATAATCAAGAATATTGTTGATCACTGTTTACTGTTAGTTTTCATCTGCATGACTTTTTTATATTGGATTGTGATACTAATAATTCAATCATGAGTTCTATCTTTTATATCAAGTTCCAAGCATCCATCGCCCAAACGCAAAAACGGAAATCTGAAGCAGCGAGTAAGAAACAAAATTCAAAAGCAACAGCAGTAGCTTTTGTGAGGAGATCACAAGGCATATATCGACTTTACATCTTAGACGCAGAAGGAACTTTAGAAATGTTGGTGACTTTCAGGTGACCACAAGGGTAGGAATGATAATGATGAGGAAAAAGACTAGAAGTGTTTTAATTTTAGTACATTGTTAAATGTATTAAATGGGAAATTTTGGGAAATGTGGGTAGAGTTAACTATTTGTACTATGCAGTTTGGATCTCGATCGTATGTTGTAACTGTTTCACACAGTTACATGCAGTTAGTGAAATTCTGGCTTACCACTAATTATTAAATATTCAGACAGAAAGATGTGCGGTAAGATGTGCGCACATTAACCAAACTTGTAACACACGTAATAAAAGAACAAATAATAAAAGCAGTAAAAATACAAGGAATTGTTAACCCAGTTCGGTGCAACGTCACCTAATCTGGGGGCTACCAAGCCATGAAGGAAATCCACTAGCGTAACGTTATTCCTAAGTTATCCGGCTGACCCTCGGTTTACAACTTCAAGAACTCACTAATTACCCGTGATATATTTCTACCCCGGTACCCCAGGGGTAAGAGAAACCTATCTCACTTCCACTCTAAACACAGACCAGTGTTATCTATAAGAAATACAATCAATAGATTTAGAGAACACTCCCCAAACAATAATACACTACTCGTACTTCAAAGCTTAGAGTAATGAACAATATTCCATGCTTAAAAGCTTAGGATTACAACTCAATAAACCCAGTCCTTATGCAAGCATCTAGGTGACACAAGCACAAGCTCACAAATAACAACGAACACAAATAACACAAAGACTTAAACCCTAAAACTCTAATTCTTCAAGACGGTCCAAGTGAAGTTTAGGTTTAGTCTTCACACATATATATAGTCTTCTGATCAGCACAGGTCTTCAGACGTGTTTTGGGCTTCAAGAAAATCTTGTAAGAAAATATAACCCAAGAGATATAAATTTGAACCATATAATATGTTCCCACATTTGGAAAATATTTTTTACAATTAAAATTAGGTTAACACGTAACCCTGATGGTTCACAGTACGCGCGCGACTTACTCAACAAGTAAGCGAAGCAAAAACCAAACGTATCTTCAAGAAAGATATGGCGCGTAAATAAGTCACAAAAGTTCTGGTGTGGAATGATGTGCACACATCCTTCCCCACATTGTGTTATGCCAAAAATGAGGCCAACACAAAAACACTAACAATCTCCCCCTTTGGCAAATTTTTGGCTAAAACAATCTTGGACCGGATATTAATGCCAGAGAGATAAAAGTGACACACTCCTTCATATTAATCAGAGATCAACAACTTGAAGGAGGACAATTAACAATTCACATAGTGGATTCCTTATAGAAATACTTATCATTTAAATCTTCAACAATAATCATCAGATAAGTCTTCAACATCAGAGGCATACAGCAGCGGATTATAAATAGCCTCACACAAGAGAAACAGAGGACAGAGATATCCTCACACATGTGTTTAAGAAAACACACATAGGCTTGACATGCTAAGAGTAGCACACATGCATGCAAGCGCACAATCAACAATTAACAATTAACACATTAAACAGAACTCCCCCTCAGTAATAGGTTCATGTGAATAACACTCCCCCTCAATATCAGCTTCATATAAGATCAACATGGAGAAAGAATTTTCTCCCCCTCAAATCATGCATACTACTTCAGATCATGCAGACAATTAATAACTCACAACTAACATAGTGACACCGACCATGTGTCCACATTTTCATGCACATTATGCAAACAACTAACAGATAACATGTTGACACCGACTATGTGGCAACATCTTAGATAACATGTTGACACCGACTATGTGGCAACATCTTCATGCACATCATGCATACAATCCATAACTAACACAAATCACGCACATTGTGCCCACATCTATAATCACATCATACTTCAGGCATATCAGGCATATCAGATTAACATACTCCCAAAGAACAACTAACAAATCACATGCTTACTACTTGGCATACTTCAAAATCAACATAATCTTCATGGCATAGGTAGTAGAAACAATTAACAGAACATACCATATCAGAGAAATAGCAGAGCAACAATTAACATCTACTCCCCCTTTTTAGACATAAAATTTTGCCAAACATATCAGAGCATGTAAATAGTCTTCAGAGATCAAGATAAGCTAGCAGATTCGCATAGCATCAAATCATGGGAGATAATAAGGAGTGCATACCATAAGATCCATAAGGCACAAATAGTGCATAATAGTGCATATCATCAGATCTAAAGGCACATATAGTGCAGAGGAGTGCAAATATTCAGGAGTTACAGACCATAGGCACACAGAGGTGCTGAATAATATCCAGGGCAAGTGCCCAAAAGGGAAAATTAACAAACCAAAAGAAACAGAAAATAACATAGCCATAGAACAAAATCAGACAGATTTATCTTCATCCTCTGCTTCCTTATCTTCATCTTCCTCTTCCTCAGAACCAGCATCAGATTTATCCTCACTAACTTCATTATCAACCTTGTCATCCAGCTCATCCTTGTCAGCCACATCCTTACCAGTTCAAGCTTCTTCTTCCTTTCTGCCAACTCTTTGCAGGTAGCTTTCAGCTCTGCAATCATTTCAGGTCTAGCGAGAACAGCAGAAGCAGATGTGCCCACATCATCCTGCACATTAGCTTTTCCAGAACTAGGAAGGATAACATTCAGCTTGCTACCCATCTTCATTGCAAAGTCACTTTCCCTTTTCAAGGTAGGGTGTTGCTCAAGCATGATTCCACATAATAAAGTAGGAAAGGCAATAGGCATTTTTACAGCAGTAGATCTTTTGGCATGTTTAATGGTTTGCTCAAAAATATAATTGCCATAGTCAAAAGGAAGAGCCTTACCAACAGCATAAATGATCCTACCAAGTGCAGTAGCTACGTTGAAGTTGTGATGAGTGGGGACCCAGTTTGCTGCAGCTATTTTGTTCAAAATATTGTATTTTGTTGTAAGCTTTGTAGCAGACAACTTGTCCTTCTTTGGCCATACTTTCACCTTGTTACCTGTAAGCTCCTTGCATATCTCATTATTAGTGATCTCCAGCTCAGCTTCAGAGTCTTCATTTCTTCCCAAAAACTTGTTGATAATAACAGGCGAGAACTCAATACTCTTTCCTCTAACAAACACTTTGTGATGCTCCTTGCTCAGAGGATTATCACATTCAGTAGGGATGTTCACCAAGAATTCTTTCACTAGCTACTCATAGCACTCCCCTAGTTCAGTGATAGTTTTCATTAGACCAGCCTTCTTAATCAGATTTATGACTTCCTCTTGCTTGAGCATATCTTTACTTAGTTCTTGCTCCAAGGCAACCCTTCTGTTGTGCACATACTTCCATCTTTGTGCATTTTCAAGCTTGTGAAAGGAGACATTGTCAATCTCCACATCAGGAACATCAGCCATCTTCTTGGATTTCTTAGCAGTTGTAGGACCTTGAGAAGATGTGTTCACATCTTTGTCCACATCATACTCTGATTCAGAGTCACTTGAGGGAGGCTTTCTTTTCAGACCTCTTTTTCTATTCCCAGAAGTGGGAATTTCAACTTGGCTTCGTTCTCTAGGAGGGCCTGATACAATTGTCTTTTTTTTACCTTTAGAAATGGTTGGAGCAGGTTTTGGAGTAGCTTTCTTGACAGGAACAGATTTCACAGTAGGAGTGGATTTTGTAGGAGCTGCCTGTGAAGTGTTTCTTTGTCTTAGTCTCCCTTTAATGCTGGGAGCAGACACAAGGTTCCTCTTCTTCATAATATATTTATCAGCATCAATTGGTTCTTCATTGTCTTCAGATTCATCAGCAGCTCTCCTAGACTCAGAACTGGATGAGGAGTCATGAGTATCTCCAGCTTCATGAGTCTTCTTAGAGTTTTCTGACTCATCATTCTCACTATCATCAGATTCCTCATTTTCAACAGAATGTTCCACCTGTGCATCCTTAGACGCTTTCTCAGTGTTGTCAGCATCTTCAACATCTTCATTTGCTGATTCATAGCTTGATTTACTTTCCTCTTCCTTTTCTTTTGTATCAGCAGCAAGATCAGGATGTGCCAATGATGTGTCAACATCAGGCACCACATCAGACTCAGGAATAGAGCCTTTCAGAGATGTAAGTACATCAGCCATAAGTTGGCTTTTGGGTGATGCACCATCAACATCAGTTTCAGTAGGTGTATTGATTTCAGCAGTAACAGGATCAACATTAGACTTACCAGAGTCCTTTGAAGTAGGAATCCCTTCACCTTCCATTGTGTCGTTTTTAGATCTGACAACCGTAGGTGCTTTTTGTGCAGTAATGGAGTCAGCAGCAACATTATGTTCATCAGTAGGCGATAGGTATAGGCTTGTCATCGTGTGTACCTTTCTTTTTGGCTCTGGCTTAGTGTTCTTCTTCTTGACAGAACCAGATGGTGTTTTCGCCTTTTTAGAACCAGAAGCAATGAGTGCATTTTTGTCTTCCATGTGTTTCGATCTAGTTGAGTGGGAAGGAGAAGTATTTGAGGAGGACTTTTGAGGAGTTGATGTTGATTTCTTAGTCATGGTGGAGATTTTTGGTGAATTAGGGTTGAGAGAGAATGAGCAGTTTACAGAGAGAGTTTGAAGTGAGAAAGAGATTGCAACTTCAGAGTGATGTATGGCAATGATGGAGAGAGTGGAACGGTTAAGGAAATTTTTGATCCGTTCCACACAAATGGCGTGCAAATAATGATTTTTCAAAGTAACCGTTGCACGTTCTCTTTTCTTTAATTGCTACAACTACTCTGTTGGGCAAATGTCTGAATTGCCCTTCAATTTCTCAATCTTGTCAAAACCTAATGCTTTTCCCATACGTCTTTCAAATTCATCTTCAGTTTCAACATTTTCAATAAAGGTAATTTTTCCTTTAGCAAAATCATGGATACACGTGTATTCAGCACCTTCATTCTTAATATTGTTAGAGAGAATGAAATTCTTGAGTCCTTTTGTGCTGCTTATATTGTCAAGGCAGATTGTGAACACATCAGACTCCACATTGGTTCCATTTTGCTTTTGCCTCAACCAGATCCTTTTTATCTTGTTGTCTTTAGTTCCAGTATGGTCAGTGTTAGTCATAAGACTATTATGTTGCTTTTTGTCAGACCAAGATTCAGGACTCATTCTAAGAAATAGGTAATCATCAAGAGTGCCTAACATATTATACATCTTGCAACAAGCAATCATTCTCAATTCTCTATTTTGACCATCCCCCTTTTCAAAGATGCTGCTGACATATTTTGAGATTTTGAATCTATCAGGTTCCATTTTCTCAACATTAATCCAGAGTTCTTGAATGAGAGTTTCCTTCACATTCTTCATCTTTACCTCATAGACAGGATCAGAGTTGATTTCTTTTGACATTCTGTTGTCAGTTACTTTATGTAGGCTGTTCATAATAGTATCAGAGGAGTAATCATTTTCTTTTATGATAGTCAAGACCTCTTCAACTTGTTCAATGTTCTGTTCATCAGAATTGGTTGTTTCAAACCTCACATTTTGCTTTAAGGATGTGTCCACATTCATTTGCACATCATCTGAAGATATATTTGACTCATTGATTCTCATGGTTGTAGGCTTCTTCACAGTATTTGTCCTGTAGTCAAATTTGTAGTTTATATCATTTGCTGAATATATTTGAACAATACCTTTCTCAGTGTCAAGCTTTGTTTTACTTCTGACAACTTTCTTTGCTATCCTCATTCTTTCCAAATTAAGATGTTCCAGTCTTTTGAGGTACAACTTTATTTCTTCAATTTTACTTAAGATATCCTCATAAGAACTACCTTCTTCCTGAGGTGACCAGATGTAGCAGTCGTCTCTAGATCTTACCCCTCTTATTATAGTGCTTCCAGAATCATTAGAAACTATACATTCAGTTTTTGTAAAAGTGGCTTTGAGACCTTGATCACAGAGTTGACTGATACTAATGAGATTTGAATTCAGGCCTTTGACTAATAGAATACCTTTTATTTCTGGCAGGCCTTTTATAGACAAATCTCCAACTCCTTTTACTTCACCTTTTGCTCCACCTCCAAAGACCACATGCCCTTCAGGATGAGGTTGTAAGTTTGTTATGAATTCTTCTACCCCTGTCATGTGTCTTGAACATCCACTGTCAAGGTACCAGCTTTGTTTTGGTGCAATTTTAAGAGTTGCAACAAGCCCAGCACATTTGATTTTGGGTTTCCATTCTTTCTTTACTTCAGATTTTTTATGATTTTGTTGTCGTTTAGGATATCCATACAATTTGAAGCAGAATGGTCTTAGATGTCCCTTCCTTCCACAGTGGTGACATATCCAAATTTTAGAGACAACTTGAGATGTGGTACTGGGATGTGCCCACATGTTGTTCCACGTTGCTGAGTTGTAAGCTTCAGTTGCTGGAACAAACTTTGTAACACTGTTTTTATAATGTCTCCTATTTAAGGACTGATAGTCAAAACCATTTCCTTTAGGCTTTCCAGTTTGTTGAACATCCAAGATTTCTTCCAGCATGTCTGTACCATTGTTCATCATTCTGACTTGCTTCTTCATCTCTTCAAGTTTTGAGGTAATTTCAACAACTTCTTCATTCAGCTTTGAGATTTGAGAGATATGACTGGTTCTTTCATCTGTCATTTGCTTGATGGTTTGATTGTTCTTGTGCAGCTTTTTGTAAGTATTTTCAGCCTCATAGCACAGTTCCTTGAAACTTGCAGCTAGCTCTTCATAAGGCACTACCTCCTTAGTTGACTCAGTCTCTGGGCCATCACATAACCCAATTAAGGCAGTGACTAGGTTGGCAGCTTCTCCTCCATTATTCTCATCTTCTGAATCATCATCAGACCAAGCAGCAGATAGTCCTTTCTTTTGATTTTTTAAGAAGGTGGGGCATTCTGGTCTGACATGTCCATGTCCATCACATTCAAAGCATCTCACTCCTTTTCCTTTGCCTTCACTTGTTTTTCTGGGGGAATTTGATCTTTTGGCCTCAACTTGTGTATTTTGTCTTGGTTTCCCTCCAAATTTCTTTAGAATTTTGTTAAATTGCCTACCAAGGAAAACTATCTCATCTGTAGCATCATTGTTGATCTCTGGTTCTTCTAACTTTTCAAGTCCTACATTTGATACAAAAGCAATACCTTTAGTCTTCTTATCTGTTTTGTCATTGCATGCTCCTTCAAAGGTTTGAAGAGATCCTATAAGCTCATCCATCTTCATGTTTGCAATATCTTGAGCTTCTTCAATGGCAGTAACTTTCATATCAAATTTCTTAGGAAGAGACCTAATGATTTTTCTACACAACTTCTCTTCAGCTATTGGTTCTCCTAAGGAGTCAAACATGTTTGCATAGTCCAACACTTCCATTTGAAAATCATATATATTGTCATCTTCCTTCATTTTCAGGTTTTCAAACTGTGTTGTTAAAAGTTGTAGCTTTGCCATTTTTACTTTGGTTGTACCTTCTTGATTTGTCTTCAGCATATCCCATGCAACTTTAGCTATTGTTTGCTTCTTAATTAGTCTGAACATGTTTTTATCAATAGCATTGAATAGAGCATTCAATGTCTTGTTGTTTCCATATGCAAGGTCATCTTCCTCTTTGGTCCAGTCTTCTAGGGGTTTCAAGACATCAGTAGCCTTACCATCTTTATCAATAATCATGGTTGGTTCCCACTTTTTCAGAATAGACTTCCATGATTTGTTGTCTAGGGACTGAAGGAATGCTAGCATCTTAGGTTTCCAACCATCATAGTTTGTTCCATCTAATAGAGGTGGCCTGGTAACAAATCCACCTTCCTTGTCTGTATTTCCAGAATTCATCTTCCCTGGAGCTCACCCAAAACAGGCAGGGTGCCTGCTCTGATACCAATTGAAATTCTGGCTTACCACTAATTATTAAATATTCAGACAGAAAGATGTGCGGTAAGATGTGCGCACATTAACCAAACTTGTAACACACGTAATAAAAGAACAAATAATAAAAGCAGTAAAAACACAAGGAATTGTTAACCCAGTTCGGTGCAACGTCACCTAATCTGGGGGCTACCAAGCCAGGAAGAAAATCCACTAGCGTAACGTTATTCCTAAGTTATCCGGCTGACCCTCAGTTTACAACTTCAAGAACTCACTAATTACCCGTGATATATTTCTACCCCGGTACCCCAGGGGTAAGAGAAACCTATCTCACTTCCACTCTAAACACAGACCAGTGTTATCTATAAGAAATACAATCAATAGATTTAGAGAACACTCCCCAAACAATAATACACTACTCGTACTTCAAAGCTTAGAGTAATGAACAATATTCCTTGGTTAAAAGCTTAGGATTACAACTCAATAAACCAGTCCTTATGCAAGCATCTAGGTGACACAAGCACAGGCTCACAAATAACAACGGACACAAATAACACAAAGACTTAAACCCTAAAACTCTAATTCTTCAAGAAAGTTCAAGTGAAGTTTAGGTTTAGTCTTCACACATATATATAGTCTTCTGATCAGCACAGGTCTTCAGACGTGTCTTGGGCTTCAAGAAAATCTTGTAAGAAAATATAACCCAAGAGATATAAATTTGAACCATATAATATGTTCCCACATTTGGAAAATATTTTTTACAATTAAAATTAGGTTAACACGTAACCCTGATGGTTCACAGTACGCGCGCGACTTACCCAACAAGTAAGCGAAGCAAAAACCAAACGTATCTTCAAGAAAGATATGGCGCGTAAATAAGTCACAAAAGTTCCGGTGTGGAATGATGTGCACACATCCTTCCCCACATTGTGTTATGCCAAAAATGAGGCCAACACAAAAACACTAACAGTTAGCAATATCGGTCATTCAAAAACAATCAAACAGGTCTAATTAATCAATGTAATTTAGACACAATTTTAATCTTAATTATTTGAGAGAATAGATTTGAGAGATGACAACTTTTGAGTACATTATTTTTCAGTTTTCCTTTTCTTATGCTTACTTCCTGACGTGGGTTTTTGATTTGTGACTTTTGTGGGGGAGAAGGAATCCACCTATGTTCTTGTGGTTAAGGAGAATATTTTGTGCAAAGAATTTAAAGGAGAAGCTTAAATGTTCATGTGGAATGATATTTCTTTTTGTGCGGGTGACATTATAACTGGTGTAAATTCTAGATTTTGATTACATCAGAGTTTATTATATAGTAATGAGATCTAATAGTTTTGATTTTAATATTTTATTATGTTTATTGTGTAAACTAACTTTAATGGTAATTTGATATGAATTAGTTATTTTTAGAATTTATAGTAGAATAAAAAGTTATTTCGTATCCAAAACGATGAACGAACGCTCGATATTTAATTTATGGAGGATGAGCTCCAACCGTTCAACCACGTCCTCTCAGTTAAACCTTTATGGAAGTATATGTGAGAAGTTTCGAAAAATCACCATTTTTTGAAAGGACAAACTGCTACAAATATTAGTAAACAAGTTTACAAAAAAATGCTTTTAGCAGGTTTAGGGTATCGCAAGTGTGATTTGTAAATATCGCCTGAATATAAATTTGAAGAAATATATCATAGTCATGATAATCTTTAGTTAAAAGACGATATTTCACTAATGTTATATTAAGAGGTTGTTTGTTAAAGTTTTTTTTAGATGAAAATAAATAATTTTTAAATAGCTTCAAATGAGTTACTATTGAGCAGCATCTCAAATATAATTTATTTATTTTAATATTTTCTTTTTTTTTCACCCTCTGGATTTTAAGAGAAGGGGACCGCAGTAGTCCAAAGTTCGGGTCGAGTTATGGCATGAAGTTGTTCTAGTCTCGTTTCAAACGCAGTTGCGGGAGATCAAATAATGATCCTCTATACTAAGTCTAGCGCCAATTACCACTAGACCAACTAACGTTAGATCATTTTTATAATAAATAAAATATATAAATCATCAAGACCAAGAAAACACATTATAAATAGTTATCTATATTTTATACCCCTTATGTCCCATATTATAAGCAAAAACTAGTATTACTATGTTTTTATCCCAAATTATAAGTAGAAAGAGCAAGTTATTACAAATGCCCCCGAGTGCCCCGGGACACTGTTTAGATTTTTTTTTTTACTCTATGATTTTTTAGAGAAGAAGGCCTAGTAATCTAAAGTTCGGGACAAATTCTAACTTCAAGTTCAGGGCAGTTGCGGGGGATTGAACCGTAATTATCTCTACTAAGTCTAATATCAATTACCACTAAATCAACTAACGTTAAGTCATTTCTATAAGAAATAAAATATATAAATCATCAAGACCAATAAAATACATACATTGGAAATAATTATATTTATGTAATACCCCCACCGTACCATATTATAAGCAAAAAAAAATTATTCCAAATTATAAGCAAAAAGACTAAATTTTATCAACTTTAATATTATCTTTTATTTATTCTCATGAAATTAAATGCAAATTGCATTTAATTTACTCTATCTTCTTTATTTTCGTAATCAATAACCAATAAAATTTTTGTTTACGTCTTCCATGAAACTTATCTTAATAAAAACACAACTTTTCGACTCATCGTTATTGTTGGCATTTTTAGCTGAAAAAGTAAGTTTATACCACCGATACTTTTCACTCTGCTTGCAATATTTATCACACTCTCTAGTCACTTTAGTGAGTAGATGATATATGTACTTCAGCCTTGTTTTTCCAATTATATGAGCTCTACTTATAGCCTGTTTTTCAACCGATAGATTCCATTCGACATTGAGTACCACAACCCTTGAAGCTCGAACCAAGTTGATTCCCTCGAAACAAGCTCTTGTAGATGCAAGGAGAATCTTCGCTCGATTGTTTGCATCAGTGAATTAATTGATTATCTGTCCTTAACCTTTCCATGCATGTAAAGAATTTCTTCATCCTCGGTCCATTTGAAAGCCAACATAATTAATTGGTCTATAATTAAGCGTATAATGGACAGATGAATGAAGGTAATTGATACACTTGTATATACTTACTAATACCAGTGGACAATAAAGTCAATATTATTGAGTTTGTTGGATTATATCACTATGGGCCTAGCCGAATACTCTTGTATGAAAGATGTTTATATCCTCTAGATTGTTTGTTTAGTTAACCTTCGATCGGGTTTTTTGGAGGTGGGATTTAGGACTACTTGTACTTTATTTTTCTCCTCTTTAATTTAAGGAACTGAGGGTCAAACTTTGCTACACTCACATATTCATTTTTAAGGGATGAAATTTTAACCACTAAAATATGTTGATACGTGACCAAAACAAAAAAAGACCATAGTTGGTAATACATTTAATTTGTTTGAATTCCTGATCATAAAATATATTATTTTTAAGTTTGATTTTAATTTGACTAGAAGTTTTTTTTTTGAGTTACAATTTGACTAGTAGTTATTAGTTTTTGGACACAATTTGACTAGAAGTTAATATTAATATAGTTTTTTTCATTGGTATAATAATTTATTACTTTTTAAAAATAAATAAATAAATACATTACTTTATGATTAATATTATGATTTATCAATTTAATACTATCTAATATAAAATGATTAAAAAAATTGGTCAAAATTATTTTTGTAAAACTACAAATATATTGTAAATGATGGATTAAATTAAATAATTTTTTATAATATACATTAATTTTGATATTAATATTACATATTTGGTAGTCTCATTAAGTTGGTCAAAAGAATTAGTAAAAAAAAGAAGTTGGTCAAAAGAAGAATAAATATCATTAATTTGGTCAAAAGAAGAAGAAATATCATTATAGTATAAAACCAACATAAGAAAAATCATATCATTACAATACTTGATCACAATGCCAGAAAATAAGAGTTTTTAAGAAAAGTGATTCGAAAAGAATGAGGAGATTGATCAAAATCATATCAACAACCAAGAGGAATCTATAAAAGAGAATAGAGAGACTAACAATGAGATGAATAACATGCACCAGTAATCCAAAAATGAACTTGGAAAGATTTTTCTTCTTCTTTTTTTACCTTAATTATGTATTTATATTGATTCTTGCATTTGTATAAGAGTTTCCTTGATTTGATTCAGTTTCTGATTATCTTGCTTATTTGTTTTCATTAGGATTAAATTAAATGCATTCACTTGTCACTCATCAAGAAGATCAAGAAGAATAAAAAGAAGAAGAAGAATGATGATGATGACGACGACGATGATGATTATGAGTATGTCAACTTGGTTCCTCATTTCTTCCCTAATATACTATATCTTTTACTGTTTTATCTTCAATCGATTATTTTATCTCTTAAAATTTATATTTGAATTTGATTAGTACGATCTATATGATTTAAATATAAACAAAAATTACATGTATTTGGTCAAGACTTTGACCAAATTCATGTATCATGATTTATATCAAAGGAAGTATATGTATCCACGTATGTTAAGTCTTCGAAAGAGTAAATGTACATGTCACACATACTTGTTACGTTGTGCACGGTTTCTTTTTGTATGTGTTAGGATTCAGGAAAGTCCTTTAAACTATCAAAACAGTATTTTCTTCGTTTTTGCAAAATGCATTTTCTCAAATTGTAATCCATATCTTTTGTATCACAACTGTTACCGCGTGACTCTTATAGATTCCTTCTTTTTTCATTAAAGTCTTATAGATTGTTATTAATAATTTAAAATATAAATTTTAGAATTTTTTTTAAGAACAGAAACTAAAAATAAAAATTCAAAATGTCAACGAGACCTACATTTTAATCTTAGTCAATTCCTCTATAAATTTGTGTCTATTTGCAGATATGTGTGGGTAGATTGCTCAAAAAGAATACATAAGATATACTGTCATATCTGTCATGGTACGTAATTTACAATTGATGCTAGATTCCCTAATTTATTAATGCAAATATGGATAATTTTGCTAAAATTTTGTTCTAATGGAAACATATAACAAGTAGTTGATCAATTTAAAATGTCAAAATGTTGAACATGTTTGTTCAATATAAGTTGATAAGAAAATCTAATGTAGTATTTAGATAATAAAACATATTCCAATAAATAACAATAGGAATAATGTTGTAATAATGTGACATAACTTCTACAAAGTTCTTAGTTAATGCACACTTCTTAGTTAATGCACACTTTTTAGTTAATGCATAACTTCTAAAGTTGCTTGTGAAACTATTGTGACTGAAGAATCAATTGTTTCGGAAGAAGGTGATGGTACACAGTCAAAAAAACATAATGTCCATCGGCAAATTGCATAGCACATTAGTTCGATATGATGTAAATTATTTAAAAAAATGTATAAAGAACATAGTCATTCTTGTATTACCCAATTCATCTGTCCTTTATGCTTAATTATAGACCAATTAATGCCGGTTTTCAAATCGACCGGGGATGAAGAAACTTTTTACATGCATGGAAAGGTTAACGGCATGCAATCTATAAGTTCAATGATGCAAACAGTCGAGGGAAGATTCTCCGTACATCCACAAGGGCTTGTTTTGAGGGAATCAGCTTGGTTGGAGCTTCAAGGGTTGTGCTACACGATGTCGAATGGAATCCATCAGTTGAAAAACAGGTTATAAGTAGAGCTCGTAGAATTGGACAGATGAGACTTGTGTACATATATCATCTAGTCACTAAACGCACTAGAGAGAGTGATAAATATTGCAAACAGACAAAAAAATATCGATTGTATAAAAAAAAAATTCAGCAAAAAATGCGGACAATAATGATGAGTCGAAAAGTTGTGCGCTGAACATTGAAGATAGAATTCTTGATAAGATGATCCGGCACAAAAATCTCAAAGACATGTTTGATGATTGTGCAATACAGGCGAAGGGCGAGAATTTGAGAGTTTTGGCTATTGATTATGTTGGAGGTAAATTTTTCTTACAATCCATTTCTTTTTTGGTTGATACTGCTAATGTATAAGCCAATGATGAATCAATAATATTTTTTGATAGAAGGCTCATTTGAACAAATAAGAATTTACCTTCGTCAAAGATGGATTATACATTGGCTTATACATTGATTCATCATTGACTTATAAATTGGTAATAGCTATTAAAAAAAATGGATTGTTAGAAAAAATTACCATCATCATAATATCTAGCAAAAACGCTCAAATTCTCGCTCCTTCGTCTGTATTGCACAATCATCAAACATGTCTTTGAGATTTTTGTGCTGGATCATCTTATCAAGAATTGTATCTTCAATGTTCGGCGCATAGTTTTTCGACTCATCATTATTGTTGGCATTTTTAGCTGAAAAAGTAAGTTTAGACCACCGATACTTTTCACTCTGCTTGCAATATTTATCACACTCTCTAGTCACTTTAGTGAGTAGATGATATATGTACTTCAGCCTTGTTTTTCCAATTATATGAGCTCTACTTATAGCCTGTTTTTCAACCGATAGATTCCATTCGACATTGAGTACCACAACCCTTGAAGCTCGAACCAAGTTGATTCCCTCGAAACAAGCTCTTGTAGATGCAAGGAGAATCTTCGCTCGATTGTTTGCATCAGTGAATTAATTGATTATCTGTCCTTAACCTTTCCATGCATGTAAAGAATTTCTTCATCCTCGGTCCATTTAAAAGCCAACATAATTAATTGGTCTATAATTAAGCGTATAATGGACAGATGAATGAAGGTAATCGATACACTTGTATATACTTACTAATACCAGTGGACAATAAAGTCAATATTATTGAGTTTGTTGGATTATATCACTATGGGCCTAGCCGAATACTCTTGTATGAAAGATGTTTATATCCTCTAGATTGTTTGTTTAGTTAACCTTTGATCGGGTTTTTTGGAGGTGGGATTTAGGACTACATGTACTTTATTTTTCTCCTCTTTAATTTAAGGAACTGAGGGTCAAACTTTGCTACACTCACATATTCATTTTTAAGGGATGAAATTTTAACCACTAAAATATGTTGATACGTGACCAAAACAAAAAAAGACCATAGTTGGTAATACATTTAATTTGTTTGAATTCCTGATCATAAAATATATTATTTTTAAGTTTGATTTTAATTTGACTAGAAGTTTTTTTTTTGAGTTACAATTTGACTAGTAGTTATTAGTTTTTGGACACAATTTGACTAGAAGTTAATATTAATATAGTTTTTTTCATTGGTATAATAATTTATTACTTTTTAAAAATAAATAAATAAATACATTACTTTATGATTAATATTATGATTTATCAATTTAATACTATCTAATATAAAATGATTAAAAAAATTGGTCAAAATTATTTTTGTAAAACTACAAATATATTGTAAATGATGGATTAAATTAAATAATTTTTTATAATATACATTAATTTTGATATTAATATTACATATTTGGTAGTCTCATTAAGTTGGTCAAAAGAATTAGTAAAAAAAAGAAGTTGGTCAAAAGAAGAATAAATATCATTAATTTGGTCAAAAGAAGAAGAAATATCATTATAGTATAAAACCAACATAAGAAAAATCATATCATTACAATACTTGATCACAATGCCAGAAAATAAGAGTTTTTAAGAAAAGTGATTCGAAAAGAATGAGGAGATTGATCAAAATCATATCAACAACCAAGAGGAATCTATAAAAGAGAATAGAGAGACTAACAATGAGATGAATAACATGCACCAGTAATCCAAAAATGAACTTGGAAAGATTTTTCTTCTTCTTTTTTTACCTTAATTATGTATTTATATTGATTCTTGCATTTATATAAGAGTTTCCTTGATTTGATTCAGTTTCTGATTATCTTGCTTATTTGTTTTCATTAGGATTAAATTAAATGCATTCACTTGTCACTCATCAAGAAGATCAAGAAGAATAAAAAGAAGAAGAAGAATGATGATGATGACGACGACGACGATGATGATTATGAGTATGTCAACTTGGTTCCTCATTTCTTCCCTAATATACTATATCTTTTACTGTTTTATCTTCAATCGATTATTTTATCTCTTAAAATTTATATTTGAATTTGATTAGTACGATCTATATGATTTAAATATAAACAAAAATTACATGTATTTGGTCAAGACTTTGACCAAATTCATGTATCATGATTTATATCAAAGGAAGTATATGTATCCACGTATGTTAAGTCTTCGAAAGAGTAAATGTACATGTCACACATACTTGTTACGTTGTGCACGATTTCTTTTTGTATGTGTTAGGATTCCGGAAAGTCCTTTAAACTATCAAAACAGTATTTTCTTCGTTTTTGCAAAATGCATTTTCTCAAATTGTAATCCATATCTTTTGTATCACAACTGTTACCGCGTGACTCTTATAGATTCCTTCTTTTTTCATTAAAGTCTTATAGATTGTTATTAATAATTTAAAATATAAATTTTAGAATTTTTTTTAAGAACAGAAACTAAAAATAAAAATTCAAAATGTCAACGAGACCTACATTTTAATCTTAGTCAATTCCTCTATAAATTTGTGTCTATTTGCAGATATGTGTGGGTAGATTGCTCAAAAAGAATACATAAGATATACTGTCATATCTGTCATGGTACGTAATTTACAATTGATGCTAGATTCCCTAATTTATTAATGCAAATATGGATAATTTTGCTAAAATTTTGTTCTAATGGAAACATATAACAAGTAGTTGATCAATTTAAAATGTCAAAATGTTGAACATGTTTGTTCAATATAAGTTGATAAGAAAATCTAATGTAGTATTTAGATAATAAAACATATTCCAATAAATAACAATAGGAATAATGTTGTAATAATGTGACATAACTTCTACAAAGTTCTTAGTTAATGCACACTTCTTAGTTAATGCACACTTTTTAGTTAATGCATAACTTCTAAAGTTGCTTGTGAAACTATTGTGACTGAAGAATCAATTGTTTCGGAAGAAGGTGATGGTACACAGTCAAAAAAACATAATGTCCATCGGCAAATTGCATAGCACATTAGTTCGATATGATGTAAATTATTTAAAAAAATGTATAAAGAACATAGTCATTCTTGTATTACCCAATTCATCTGTCCTTTATGCTTAATTATAGACCAATTAATGCCGGTTTTCAAATCGACCGGGGATGAAGAAACTTTTTACATGCATGGAAAGGTTAACGGCATGCAATCTATAAGTTCAATGATGCAAACAGTCGAGGGAAGATTCTCCGTACATCCACAAGGGCTTGTTTTGAGGGAATCAGCTTGGTTGGAGCTTCAAGGGTTGTGCTACACGATGTCGAATGGAATCCATCAGTTGAAAAACAGGTTATAAGTAGAGCTCGTAGAATTGGACAGATGAGACTTGTGTACATATATCATCTAGTCACTAAACGCACTAGAGAGAGTGATAAATATTGCAAACAGACAAAAAAATATCGATTGTATAAAAAAAAAATTCAGCAAAAAATGCGGACAATAATGATGAGTCGAAAAGTTGTGCGCTGAACATTGAAGATAGAATTCTTGATAAGATGATCCGGCACAAAAATCTCAAAGACATGTTTGATGATTGTGCAATACAGGCGAAGGGCGAGAATTTGAGAGTTTTGGCTATTGATTATGTTGGAGGTAAATTTTTCTTACAATCCATTTCTTTTTTGGTTGATACTGCTAATGTATAAGCCAATGATGAATCAATAATATTTTTTGATAGAAGGCTCATTTGAACAAATAAGAATTTACCTTCGTCAAAGATGGATTATACATTGGCTTATACATTGATTCATCATTGACTTATAAATTGGTAATAGCTATTAAAAAAAATGGATTGTTAGAAAAAATTACCATCATCATAATATCTAGCAAAAACGCTCAAATTCTCGCTCCTTCGTCTGTATTGCACAATCATCAAACATGTCTTTGAGATTTTTGTGCTGGATCATCTTATCAAGAATTGTATCTTCAATGTTCGGCGCATAGTTTTTCGACTCATCATTATTGTTGGCATTTTTAGCTGAAAAAGTAAGTTTAGACCACCGATACTTTTCACTCTGCTTGCAATATTTATCACACTCTCTAGTCACTTTAGTGAGTAGATGATATATGTACTTCAGCCTTGTTTTTCCAATTATATGAGCTCTACTTATAGCCTGTTTTTCAACCGATAGATTCCATTCGACATTGAGTACCACAACCCTTGAAGCTCGAACCAAGTTGATTCCCTCGAAACAAGCTCTTGTAGATGCAAGGAGAATCTTCGCTCGATTGTTTGCATCAGTGAATTAATTGATTATCTGTCCTTAACCTTTCCATGCATGTAAAGAATTTCTTCATCCTCGGTCCATTTAAAAGCCAACATAATTAATTGGTCTATAATTAAGCGTATAATGGACAGATGAATGAAGGTAATCGATACACTTGTATATACTTACTAATACCAGTGGACAATAAAGTCAATATTATTGAGTTTGTTGGATTATATCACTATGGGCCTAGCCGAATACTCTTGTATGAAAGATGTTTATATCCTCTAGATTGTTTGTTTAGTTAACCTTTGATCGGGTTTTTTGGAGGTGGGATTTAGGACTACATGTACTTTATTTTTCTCCTCTTTAATTTAAGGAACTGAGGGTCAAACTTTGCTACACTCACATATTCATTTTTAAGGGATGAAATTTTAACCACTAAAATATGTTGATACGTGACCAAAACAAAAAAAGACCATAGTTGGTAATACATTTAATTTGTTTGAATTCCTGATCATAAAATATATTATTTTTAAGTTTGATTTTAATTTGACTAGAAGTTTTTTTTTTGAGTTACAATTTGACTAGTAGTTATTAGTTTTTGGACACAATTTGACTAGAAGTTAATATTAATATAGTTTTTTTCATTGGTATAATAATTTATTACTTTTTAAAAATAAATAAATAAATACATTACTTTATGATTAATATTATGATTTATCAATTTAATACTATCTAATATAAAATGATTAAAAAAATTGGTCAAAATTATTTTTGTAAAACTACAAATATATTGTAAATGATGGATTAAATTAAATAATTTTTTATAATATACATTAATTTTGATATTAATATTACATATTTGGTAGTCTCATTAAGTTGGTCAAAAGAATTAGTAAAAAAAAGAAGTTGGTCAAAAGAAGAATAAATATCATTAATTTGGTCAAAAGAAGAAGAAATATCATTATAGTATAAAACCAACATAAGAAAAATCATATCATTACAATACTTGATCACAATGCCAGAAAATAAGAGTTTTTAAGAAAAGTGATTCGAAAAGAATGAGGAGATTGATCAAAATCATATCAACAACCAAGAGGAATCTATAAAAGAGAATAGAGAGACTAACAATGAGATGAATAACATGCACCAGTAATCCAAAAATGAACTTGGAAAGATTTTTCTTCTTCTTTTTTTACCTTAATTATGTATTTATATTGATTCTTGCATTTATATAAGAGTTTCCTTGATTTGATTCAGTTTCTGATTATCTTGCTTATTTGTTTTCATTAGGATTAAATTAAATGCATTCACTTGTCACTCATCAAGAAGATCAAGAAGAATAAAAAGAAGAAGAAGAATGATGATGATGACGACGACGACGATGATGATTATGAGTATGTCAACTTGGTTCCTCATTTCTTCCCTAATATACTATATCTTTTACTGTTTTATCTTCAATCGATTATTTTATCTCTTAAAATTTATATTTGAATTTGATTAGTACGATCTATATGATTTAAATATAAACAAAAATTACATGTATTTGGTCAAGACTTTGACCAAATTCATGTATCATGATTTATATCAAAGGAAGTATATGTATCCACGTATGTTAAGTCTTCGAAAGAGTAAATGTACATGTCACACATACTTGTTACGTTGTGCACGATTTCTTTTTGTATGTGTTAGGATTCCGGAAAGTCCTTTAAACTATCAAAACAGTATTTTCTTCGTTTTTGCAAAATGCATTTTCTCAAATTGTAATCCATATCTTTTGTATCACAATTGTTACCGCGTGACTCTTATAGATTCCTTCTTTTTTCATTAAAGTCTTATAGATTGTTATTAATAATTTAAAATATAAATTTTAGAATTTTTTTTAAGAACAGAAACTAAAAATAAAAATTCAAAATGTCAACGAGACCTACATTTTAATCTTAGTCAATTCCTCTATAAATTTGTGTCTATTTGCAGATATGTGTGGGTAGATTGCTCAAAAAGAATACATAAGATATACTGTCATATCTGTCATGGTACGTAATTTACAATTGATGCTAGATTCCCTAATTTATTAATGCAAATATGGATAATTTTGCTAAAATTTTGTTCTAATGGAAACATATAACAAGTAGTTGATCAATTTAAAATGTCAAAATGTTGAACATGTTTGTTCAATATAAGTTGATAAGAAAATCTAATGTAGTATTTAGATAATAAAACATATTCCAATAAATAACAATAGGAATAATGTTGTAATAATGTGACATAACTTCTACAAAGTTCTTAGTTAATGCACACTTCTTAGTTAATGCACACTTTTTAGTTAATGCATAACTTCTAAAGTTGCTTGTGAAACTATTGTGACTGAAGAATCAATTGTTTCGGAAGAAGGTGATGGTACACAGTCAAAAAAACATAATGTCCATCGGCAAATTGCATAGCACATTAGTTCGATATGATGTAAATTATTTAAAAAAATGTATAAAGAACATAGTCATTCTTGTATTACCCAATTCATCTGTCCTTTATGCTTAATTATAGACCAATTAATGCCGGTTTTCAAATCGACCGGGGTTGAAGAAACTTTTTACATGCATGGAAAGGTTAACGGCATGCAATCTATAAGTTCAATGATGCAAACAGTCGAGGGAAGATTCTCCGTACATCCACAAGGGCTTGTTTTGAGGGAATCAGCTTGGTTGGAGCTTCAAGGGTTGTGCTACACGATGTCGAATGGAATCCATCAGTTGAAAAACAGGTTATAAGTAGAGCTCGTAGAATTGGACAGACGAGACTTGTGTACATATATCATCTACTCACTAAACGGACTAGAGAGAGTGATAAATATTGCAAACAGACAAAAAAATATCGATTGTATCAAAAAAAAATTCAGCAAAAAATGCGGACAATAATGATGAGTCGAAAAGTTGTGCGCTGAACATTGAAGATAGAATTCTTGATAAGATGATCCGGCACAAAAATCTCAAAGACATGTTTGATGATTGTTCAATACAGGCGAAGGGCGAGAATTTGAGAGTTTTGGCTATTGATTATGTTGGAGGTAAATTTTTCTTACAATCCATTTCTTTTTTGGTTGATACTGCTAATGTATAAGCCAATGATGAATCAATAATTTTTTTTTATAGAAGGCTCATTTGAACAAATAAGAATTTACCTTCGTCAAAGATGGATTATACATTGGCTTATACATTGATTCATCATTGACTTATAAATTGGTAATAGCTATTAAAAAAAATGGATTGTTAGAAAAAATTACCATCATCATAATATCTAGTAAAAACGCTCAAATTCTCGCTCATTCGTCTGTATTGCACAATCATCAAACATGTCTTTGAGATTTTTGTGCTGGATCATCTTATCAAGAATTGTATCTTCAATGTTCGGCGCATAGTTTTTCGACTCATCATTATTGTTGGCATTTTTAGCTGAAAAAGTAAGTTTAGACCACCGATACTTTTCACTCTGCTTGCAATATTTATCACACTCTCTAGTCACTTTAGTGAGTAGATGATATATGTACTTCAGCCTTGTTTTTCCAATTATATGAGCTCTACTTATAGCCTGTTTTTCAACCGATAGATTCCATTCGACATTGAGTACCACAACCCTTGAAGCTCGAACCAAGTTGATTCCCTCGAAACAAGCTCTTGTAGATGCAAGGAGAATCTTCGCTCGATTGTTTGCATCAGTGAATTAATTGATTATCTGTCCTTAACCTTTCCATGCATGTAAAGAATTTCTTCATCCTCGGTCCATTTGAAAGCCAACATAATTAATTGGTCTATAATTAAGCGTATAATGGACAGATGAATGAAGGTAATTGATACACTTGTATATACTTACTAATACCAGTGGACAATAAAGTCAATATTATTGAGTTTGTTGGATTATATCACTATGGGCCTAGCCGAATACTCTTTTATGAAAGATGTTTATATCCTCTAGATTGTTTGTTTAGTTAACCTTCGATCGGGTTTTTTGGAGGTGGGATTTAGGACTACCTGTACTTTATTTTTCTCCTCTTTAATTTAAGGAACTGAGGGTCAAACTTTGCTACACTCACATATTCATTTTTAAGGGATGAAATTTTAACCACTAAAATATGTTGATACGTGACCAAAACAAAAAAAGACCATAGTTGGTAATACATTTAATTTGTTTGAATTCCTGATCATAAAATATATTATTTTTAAGTTTGATTTTAATTTGACTAGAAGTTTTTTTTTTGAGTTACAATTTGACTAGTAGTTATTAGTTTTTGGACACAATTTGACTAGAAGTTAATATTAATATAGTTTTTTTCATTGGTATAATAATTTATTACTTTTTAAAAATAAATAAATAAATACATTACTTTATGATTAATATTATGATTTATCAATTTAATACTATCTAATATAAAATGATTAAAAAAATTGGTCAAAATTATTTTTGTAAAACTACAAATATATTGTAAATGATGGATTAAATTAAATAATTTTTTATAATATACATTAATTTTGATATTAATATTACATATTTGGTAGTCTCATTAAGTTGGTCAAAAGAATTAGTAAAAAAAAGAAGTTGGTCAAAAGAAGAATAAATATCATTAATTTGGTCAAAAGAAGAAGAAATATCATTATAGTATAAAACCAACATAAGAAAAATCATATCATTACAATACTTGATCACAATGCCAGAAAATAAGAGTTTTTAAGAAAAGTCATTCGGAAAGAATGAGGAGATTGATCAAAATCATATCAACAACCAAGAGGAATCTATAAAAGAGAATAGAGAGACTAACAATGAGATGAATAACATGCACCAGTAATCCAAAAATGAACTTGGTAAGATTTTTCTTCTTCTTTTTTTACCTTAATTATGTATTTATATTGATTCTTGCATTTGTATAAGAGTTTCCTTGATTTGATTCAGTTTCTGATTATCTTGCTTATTTGTTTTCATTAGGATTAAATTAAATGCATTCACTTGTCACTCATAAAGAAGATCAAGAAGAATAAAAAGAAGAAGAAGAATGATGATGATGACGACGACGACGATGATGATTATGAGTATGTCAACTTGGTTCCTCATTTCTTCCCTAATATACTTTATCTTTTACTGTTTTATCTTCAATCGATTATTTTATCTTAAAATTTATATTTGAATTTGATTAGTACGATCTATATGATTTAAATATAAACAAAAATTACATGTATTTGGTCAAGACTTTGACCAAATTCATGTATCATGATTTATATCAAAGGAAGTATATGTATCCACGTATGTTAAGTCTTCGAAAGAGTAAATGTACATGTCACACATACTTGTTATGTTGTACACGGTTTCTTTTTGTATGTGTTAGGATTCAGGAAAGTCCTTTAAACTATCAAAACAGTATTTTCTTCGTTTTTGCAAAATGCATTTTCTCAAATTGTAATCCATATCTTTTGTATCACAATTGTTACCGCGTGACTCTTATAGATTCCTTCTTTTTTCATTAAAGTCTTATAGATTGTTATTAATAATTTAAAATATAAATTTTAGAATTTTTTTTAAGAACAGAAACTAAAAATAAAAATTCAAAATGTCAACGAGACCTACATTTTAATCTTAGTCAATTCCTCTATAAATTTGTGTCTATTTGCAGATATGTGTGGGTAGATTGCTCAAAAAGAATACATAAGATATACTGTCATATCTGTCATGGTACGTAATTTACAATTGATGCTAGATTCCCTAATTTATTAATGCAAATATGGATAATTTTGCTAAAATTTTGTTCTAATGGAAACATATAACAAGTAGTTGATCAATTTAAAATGTCAAAATGTTGAACATGTTTGTTCAATATAAGTTGATAAGAAAATCTAATGTAGTATTTAGATAATAAAACATATTCCTATAAATAACAATAGGAATAATGTTGTAATAATGTGATATAACTTCTACAAAGTTCTTAGTTAATGCACACATCTTAGTTAATGCACACTTTTTAGTTAATGCATAACTTCTAAAGTTGCTTGTGAAACTATTGTGACTGAAGAATCAATTGTTTCGGAAGAAGGTGATGGTACACATTCTAAAAAACATAATGTCCATCGGCAAATTGCATAGCACATTAGTTCGATATGATGTAAATTATTTAAAAAAATGTATAAAGAACATAGTCATTCTTGTATTACCCAATTCATCTGTCCTTTATGCTTAATTATAGACCAATTAATGCCGGTTTTCAAATGGACCGGGGATGAAGAAACTTTTTACATGCATGGAAAGGTTAACGGCATGCAATCTATAAGTTCAATGATGCAAACAGTCGAGGGAAGATTCTCCGTGCATCCACAAGGGCTTGTTTTGAGGGAATCAGCTTGGTTGGAGCTTCAAGGGTTGTGCTACACGATGTCGAATGGAATCCATCAGTTGAAAAACAGGTTATAAGTAGAGCTCGTAGAATTGGACAGACAAGACTTGTGTACATATATCATCTACTCACTAAACAGACTAGAGAGAGTGATAAATATTGCAAACAGACAAAAAAATTTCGATTGTATAAAAAAAAAATTCAGCAAAAAATGCGGACAATAATGATGAGTCGAAAAGTTGTGCGCTGAACATTGAAGATAGAATTCTTGATAAGATGATCCGGCACAAAAATCTCAAAGACATGTTTGATGATTGTGCAATACAGGCGAAGGGCGAGAATTTGAGAGTTTTGGCTATTGATTATGTTGGAGGTAAATTTTTCTTACAATCCATTTCTTTTTTGGTTGATACTGCTAATGTATAAGCCAATGATGAATCAATAATTTTTTTTGATAAAAGGCTCATTTGAACAAATAAGAATTTACCTTCGTCAAAGATGGATTATACATTGGCTTATACATTGATTCATCATTGACTTATAAATTGGTAGTAGCTATTAAAAAAAATGGACTGTTAGAAAAAATTACCATCATCATAATATCTAGCCAAAACGCTCAAATTCTCGCTCCTTCGTCTGTATTGCACAATCATCAAACATGTCTTTGAGATTTTTGTGCTGGATCATCTTATCAAGAATTGTATCTTCAATGTTCGGCGCATAGTTTTTCGACTCATCATTATTGTTGGCATTTTTAGCTGAAAAAGTAAGTTTAGACCACCGATACTTTTCACTCTGCTTGCAATATTTATCACACTCTCTAGTCACTTTAGTGAGTAGATGATATATGTACTTCAGCCTTGTTTTTCCAATTATATGAGCTCTACTTATAGCCTGTTTTTCAACCGATAGATTCCATTCGACATTGAGTACCACAACCCTTGAAGCTCGAACCAAGTTGATTCCCTCGAAACAAGCTCTTGTAGATGCAAGGAGAATCTTCGCTCGATTGTTTGCATCAGTGAATTAATTGATTATCTGTCCTTAACCTCTCCATGCATGTAAAGAATTTCTTCATCCTCGGTCCATTTGAAAGCAAACATAATTAATTGGTCTATAATTAAGCGTATAATGGACAGATGAATGAAGGTAATCGATACACTTGTATATACTTACTAATACCAGTGGACAATAAAGTCAATATTATTGAGTTTGTTGGATTATATCACTATGGTCTAGCCGAATACTCTTTTATGAAAGATGTTTATATCCTCTAGATTGTTTGTTTAGTTAACCTTTGATCGGGTTTTTTGGAGGTGGGATTTAGGACTACCTGTACTTTATTTTTCTCCTCTTTAATTTAAGGAACTGAGGGTCAAATTTTGCTACACTCACATATTCATTTTTAAGGGATGAATTTTAACCACTAAAATATGTTGATACGTGACCAAAACAAAAAAAGACCATAGTTAGTAATACATTTAATTTGTTTGAATTCCTGATCATAAAATATATTGTTTTTAAGTTTGATTTTAATTTGACTAGAAGTTTTTTTTTTGAGTTACAATTTGACTAGTAGTTATTAGTTTTTGGACACAATTTGACTAGAAGTTAATATTAATATAGTTTTTTTCATTGGTATAATAATTTATTACTTTTTCAAAATAAATAAATAAATACATTACTTTATGATTAATATTATGATTTATCAATTTAATACTATTTAATATAAAATGATTAAAAAAATTGGTCAAAATTATTTTTGTAAAACTACAAATTCATTGTAAATGATTGATTAAATTAAATAATTTTTTATAATATACATTAATTTTGATATTAATATTACATATTTGGTAGTCTCATTAAGTTGGTCAAAATAATTAGTAAAAAAATGAAGTTGGTCAAAAGAAAAATAAATATCATTAAAAAAAGAAGAAATATCATTATAGTATAAAACCAACATAAGAAAAATCATATCATTACAATATTTGATCACAATGCCAGAAAATAAGAGTTTTTAAGAAAAGAATGAGGAGATTGATCAAAATCATATCAACAACCAAAAGGAATCTATCAAAGAAAATAGAGAGACTAACAATGAGATGAATAACATGCACCAGTAATCAAAAAATGAACTTGGTAAGATTTTTCTTCTTCTTTTTTTCCCTTAATTATGTATTTATATTGATTCTTGCATTTGTATATGAGTTTCCTTGATTTGATTCAGTTTCTGATTATCTTGCTGATTTGTTTTCATTAGGATTAAATTAAATGCATTCACTTGTCACTCATCAAGAAGATCAAGAAGAATAAAAAGAAGAAGAAGAATGATGATGATGATTATGATGATGATGATGATGAGGATGATGACGACGATGATGATTATGAATATGTCAACTTGGTTCCTCATTTCTTTCCCTAACATACTATATCTTTTACTGTTTTATCTTCAATCGATTATTTTATCTCTTAAAATTTATATTTGAATTTGATTAGTACTCTATATGATTTAAATATAAACAAAAATTACATGTATTTGGTCAAGACTTTGACCAAATTCATGTATCATGATTTATATCAAAGGAAGTCTTCGAAAGAGTAAATGTACATGTCACACATACATGTTACGTTGTGCACGATTTCTTTTTGTATGTGTTAGGATTCAGGAAAGTCCTTTAAACTATCAAAACATTATTTTCTTCGTTTTTGCAAAATGCATTTTCTCAAATTGTAATCCATATCTTTTCTATCACAATTGTTACCGCGTGAATCTTATAGATTCTTTCTTTTTTCATTAAAGTCGTATAGATTGTTATTAATAATTTAAAATATAATTAAATTTTAGAATTTTTTTTAAGAACAGAAACTAAAAATAAAAATTCAAAATGTCAACGAGACCTACATTTTAATCTTAGTCAATTCCTCTATAACTTTGTGTTTATTTGCAGATATGTGTGGGTAGAGATTGCCCAAAAAGATTACATGAGATATTCTGTCATATCTGTCATGGTACGTAATTTACAATTGATGCTAGATTCCCTAATTTATTAATGCAAATATGGATAATTTTGCTAAAATTTTGTTCTAATGGAAAAATATAACAAAAAGTTGATCAATTTAAAATGTCTAAATGTTGAACATGTTTGTTCAATATAAGTTGATAAGAAAATCTAATGTAGTATTTAGATAATAAAACATACTCCTATAAATAACAATAGGAATAATGTTGTAATAATGTGACATAACTTCTACAAAGTTCTTAGTTAATGCACACTTCTTAGTTAATGCACACGTTTTAGTTAATGCATAACTTCTAAAGTTGCTTGTGAAACAATTGTGACTGAAGAATCAATTGTTTCGGAAGAAAGTGATGGTACACAGTCAAAAAAACATAATGTCCATCGGCAAATTGCATAGCACATTAGTTCAATATGATGTAAATTATTTTAAAAAAGGTATAAAGAACATAGTCATTCTTGTGTTACCCAATTCATCTGTCCTTTATGCTTAATTATAGACCAATTAATGCCGGTTTTCAAATGGACCGGGGATGAAGAAACTTTTTACATGCATGGAAAGGTTAACGGCATGCAATCTATAAGTTCAATGATGCAAACAGTCGAGGGAAGATTCTCCGTGCATCCACAAGGGCTTGTTTTGAGGGAATCAGCTTGGTTGGAGCTTCAAGGGTTGTGCTACACGATGTCGAATGGAATCCATCAGTTGAAAAACAGGTTATAAGTAGAGCTCGTAGAATTGGACAGACGAGACTTGTGTACATATATCATCTACTCACTAAACAGACTAGAGAGAGTGATAAATATTGCAAACAGACAAAAAAATATCGGTTGTCTAAACTTTTTTTCAGCAAAAAATGCTGACAATAATGATGAGTCGAAAAGTTGTGCGCTGAACATTGAAGATAGAATTCTTGATAAGATGATCCGGCACAAAAATCTCAAAGACATGTTTGATGATTGTGCAATACAGGCGAAGGGCGAGAATTTGAGAGTTTTGGCTATTGATTATATTGGAGGTAAATTTTTCTTACAATCCATTTCTTTTTTGGTTGATACTGCTAATGTATAAGCCAATGATGAATCAATAATTTTTTTTGATAGAAGGCTCATTTGAACAAATAAGAATTTACCTTCATCAAAGATGGATTATACATTGACTTATAAATTGGTAGTAGCTATTAAAAAAAATGGATTGTTAGAAAAAATTACCATCATCATAATATCTAGCCAAAACGCTCAAATTCTCGCTCCTTCGTCTGTATTGCACAATCATCAAACATGTCTTTGAGATTTTTGTGCTGGATCATCTTATCAAGAATTGTATCTTCAATGTTCGGCGCATAGTTTTTCGACTCATCATTATTGTTGGCATTTTTAGGTGAAAAAGTAAGTTTAGACCACCGATACTTTTCACTCTG
Organism: Trifolium dubium; assembly: GCA_951804385.1. Classification (NCBI taxonomy): domain Eukaryota; kingdom Viridiplantae; phylum Streptophyta; class Magnoliopsida; order Fabales; family Fabaceae; genus Trifolium; species Trifolium dubium. The sequence continues at coordinate 19,522,497 of OX638068.1, forward strand.
CTTGCAATATTTATCACACTCTCTAGTCACTTTAGTGAGTACATGATATATGTACTTCAACCTTGTTTTTCCAATTATATGAGCTCTACTTATAGCCTGTTTTTCAACCGATAGATTCCATTCGACATTGAGTACCACAACCCTTGAAGCTCGAACCAAGTTGATTCCCTCGAAACAAGCTCTTGTAGATGCAAGGAGAATCTTCGCTCGATTGTTTGCATCAGTGAATTAATTGATTATCTATCCTTAACTTTTCCATGCATGTAAAGAATTTCTTCATCCTCTGTCCATTCCAAAGCCAACATAATTAATTGGTCTATAATTAAGCGTATAATGGACAAATGAATGAAGGTATGTAACAACCCACTTCCCTTAAATTAATTAAAAGTATTTGGTACCAATTTATGAAGTCATGAGATAAATAGTAAGATATTAGAATATGAGATTGGTAAGCTAAATGGAAAGTTGAGACCGTTCTCACTAATATTATGTGTAAATAAAGAGTAGTACAAAAGCCACTTATATTATTTCCTTTAAATATTCATTTTCTCCCACTTTCAGCAACCATTACACAACAAGCTCTCTCCCTTCTCTTTTCTTTCTCACGCAGCAAACCCTAACCCTCTCCATTGTAAATCCTTCAAATTCTCAACCAAATTCACATGCAGTCAAGGAATTGAAACTATTAGTTATTATAGAACCTAAATTAAGCACTTATTTCTCCTTTCTCTCTCCCTGACCGAGCTACCATCATCCTCTCCAATCCTTGAAGATTGTTCAAATTCATGAGAGAACAACTTGCTTGTGATTAAGTCTTGATTCTAAGCTATTGGGTTCATGAACAGACACCGGAATGGAAGAATTTAAAGTTGATTTGGCGTGTTAAAGGGTTGGAGCTGTTATGGAAAGCTTGACGAATTTAGAGGTGAGTAATTATTATGTTTCAATTTGGGAATTAGAAACCTAAGTTATGTTTTTGTGTTAATTCTGCAATCCCGATTTTGGATACCCTGTCAGTATTTTACTCATAACTCTTACTACATATATCGGTTTGATTTGAAACCAAAACCATTGGAAAGTAGACAAAATTTCCTACAAGATAGACACTTGATTCGTGAAATTTTACTGGGTATAAAAGGAGATTTTCTGCTCACAAGTTTGATGAAAAACTCTGTCCTGTTTTTGTACCTTTGAACCTTCTTTTGTTAAACTGAATCAATTAGATTGTTAACCCTCAAAACAAAAATTATATTCATATTCTTGACACCCTAAGCTTTCCAACGAGTGGTCATTTACTCAAATCCGGTATCGTTTGATATGTTAATTAAATTGGAGAAGTTAAGGTACTGTCATGGTGTTTCTGCAGAAAATGTGGTTTCGAGTTCAATGTAAATTGGTTGGAATTTTGCTTTTGGCCACGTTCCGGTGCTGCAAATGACACCTTAAGGATTACAAGAATGAAGTTAGAATTGAAAGGAAAGTTCGTGGACAAGGATAAAAGACGAACAAAATATTTGGAGAGTTAAAGAAAGCTTGAAGTTCTCATCAATTATGTTTATCAAAGAGGTGAGTTCCTTTAGATAGAAAACCCACCTATGGGTAGGTGTAATTTAGCCTTTGACGATAATTTAATGTATATGAAAAATGTTAGAACACTTTCTGAATACCCCCTCCGTTGGCACACGGAGATCGGAAAGTTAGATAACTTAGGAAAGATAATCTTACCCCAAATAATTGATATGCATAATCTACATTTATTAAATATATATATATACTAGAGATTTTGGGTAGTATTAAGTCTCCCCCAATAGAATAAAATGGTACAAATGAATTGTTCATGGAAATGTATAACTAAGGAAAGATAAGTATATGATATAGGATTGATCAAATGGAGTGGGCTTTGGACCCGCAATGTAGTAGGCTTTGGACCTGCAAATGAGTGGGCTTTGGACCCGCATTACTGGATCTATAATTGCCAGTATATGAAATGAAATGAATAATAAAAATTGTGAGATGCTGAGCCATAGCCTGATATGATAGGAATTTGGCCAGGAACGATGGGGAATGACTCAAGACACTCACCTTGAGCCATTCCGTAAAATTCACCAAGATAATTTTATTGTGTGTTCAATAATCTTATGATATAAATGAAAAGAATATGTTGTATGATATGATGTGATCAATCCTAAGAAATGTTATGAAAGATGTTAGGAAACTTAGTTTTCCCTATGTCACTGAATTGAGCAGATAGTTTCCCCTTGTACTCAATCAGTGAAGAATTATATGAACATGGTTAGTACTAACCGAAGCACTTAGCTTCACGTAGAAAATGCTAACACCCTAAGATAGGTGGAACTCACGAGACAAGTAGTCTCACCCACCTCCCTCTATTTTTTTTTAGAGAACAGGTTAAGCAATGGATCGAGCTATTGATCGAGCTATGGTGGAAGAGATGTTGGATATTATGATTTTTTTTATATTGTTTAGTTTAGTTATTTCATGAGTTTTGTACAAGAATTCAAATTTCCGCTGTGTACTTGAGAATGCTCGAAATAAGTAATGGTTGTACATTGTAATTGAATTCTATTTTTCTGTAATTTTAAATGTATCCGGATTCAATTATGTATGCTTTATTCGATATACTAGTCAATCGATATGGGGCGTTATAATTGGTATCAGAGGCGGTCGGTTCACACCGGACCATGCCAAGGGTCATTAAAATTCAAACATAAAGTAGCATGGACCCTTTAGAGTCTTAGTTGTTTATTCTAAAACCGTCACATATTGAGTCTGATCAACTCCATATTGTGCACGGTAGGCAGAATATTATAATTGAGGACTGAAGAGGACCAAGGAGGTTTGGACGGTAAGGACGCAAAGAAGTAGAAATCAGATGAAAGAGGTGAAAAGGAATCACCGAATTGGATCGATGGAGTGTCGACAACTGACAATGCTGACAAGTAGTATGAATTCAAATGCAGTGTAGAAGCAGGTTATTATTATGGACGTCAGCATTGACACGATGAAGCAGGTTATTATTATGGACGTCAGCATTGACACGATGGTTAATTAGTGCTCAAATTTAATAAGTTCAAAGCTTGAAGTGTCAGTATTAGTAGTAAGCAAACATTTTAGGAAATTGACGAAGAAAGTAATTTCCTCAGGTGCAAACTTAGTTAGGTAAGGATTTAAGACTAACTGAGTAGAGTAGGGTACTCTTAAGAATAATATAGAAGGTAGAGCAAAAAGTGAGCCTAGGATATGCAACAAAGTCGACCTAAAATTAAGATGTTTTAAGTTGCCGAGTAGTCATTGGAACGTAAGTATAACAGGTGATGCGAAGTTAATAGTCAAAACCTCGTGACGATGTAGACTAAATTTTCAACTGAAGTCAAACAGATGCTGCATGGCTTGTACCACAACAGTACGTAGTCGACGTTGGAAGTTCGATAGAATAGACGAAGGGCATAAGTTTGGCAGGAGGATGAAATAAAACTGTACACATACAACTCTGAGAAGGAATTAAGAAGAAAAAGTGAAGAGTGCGAGAATCGGTAAGTTACCATAATTTACCCTTAAGACCCTGTATGCAAGAATACCATAGATAAGTGTTACACCAGTGACTTATGACAACGCATGACAACTTCTTCATGATTATCCAACTCTTACCAAGATAAACTTTTTCCGATGCCATTAAGACTAGTGCAATAACGCAGTGAAGTTAGTAAGACTAAATCGTAAATATCCTAATCCATTCTATGTTGGCCTAATTACGCTATTATTTTGACCAAATATCTATCAGATAGAATTAAGCAGCACATAAACTACTTGTTGAACTTTAAATTCCAATTCTTGCGTAGGGTAATATGTTTTGCTTTCCTTTAGGAAAACCTACTGCGATCAAATAAGTCGGTATGATCCTAAAGGTTAGCTTGTTTTCCCGTAGAAACTTAAGGACCAAATGTAAGTATTCATACCCATTTCATCTAAGAGTGTTAAGAAAATTGTAAACCAACCTTAGTACTAGCTAGTAGTAAACAAGAACACAATAAGTATGAGCAGCATTAACTACAACAGATGACTTGTGAGGAACCACATTAATGAGCTAGTTTCAAAGCCCGTAGAGAATAGCAAGAACCACATAATGTAGGAATGAGTCGGTACCAGCAGAATGAATAGTAATTTGAACCTGTATCTAAGGAATCAATTATTTTAAGACTGTGGCAGACCAGGTCAGATATCAGACCAACTGAAGCGAGTTGAAGAAGGGTAAATACTAACAAGTATCAAGATAAGAAGGTAGTTGTATGTCTAACATGAGAATCTAGTGAACCAAACTATAGCAACCACCTTAGAATTAACTAGTTGAATGAGTTAAAGGTAATCTTACTACAAAGAGTAAAAGAATGAAGAGAGTTATATACTGGAGTAAGGATGTAGCTAGTAAACTCATCGAGTATGATAATTGGATCTAAGAACACAAGTTAAGTTATGATTAGAGTAGGAGTGTAGGGACCTGACAGTAGCAACCAGAAAAAGAAAAAAAAAGAATTCGATGAAGTCGAGAACCTATGATTAAGTAATGTGAGATGACAGTCGTTAGTAAGGCACAAAGTGCTGGAAATCAGAGTGCGCAGCCAAACGATAAACAAGGAGTAATAATTAGTGAAGTGTCTCGTGGAATGACACTTAAAGATGTTGTCATGTAGAGAATTATGAGAAGTTGATAGCTGTTTCGCGAATTAGACCTGAGAAATTAACGAAGATTCGTTAGTAAGATTATTTAAGTAGTGCAGAATGGAACTAATTGATAGAGATGTAAGGATTAGGCACTGTTAGGAGAAACCTTACCTTGAAACAGTAAGTTGAGTAGACAAAGTGATAAGTGAATTGGTGTTGTCTTTGATAATACCAATATTGCATGACATCAATTACATACCTTGAACCTAACGAAGTCGTGCTAAATCCATTTCATTCCCATAAACAAGAAATATGACCTTCGAATTAGACTCTTAACTTTGTGAACTAATTTCTGTATAACCTGAAATACCAATGGAAGTGGTTAGTAAGATTATTGTGTCAGACTGACTCGAACTAAGCAGTGAAGTAGCCGAAAACTAAACTTTAGTCAGAGAAAAGCCTATTGTGAGCAAAGTAGTAGAGTAAGCGGAGTGGCGCAAGAACTGGAAATTGTCTCTGATAGTGACGGTATTGCATAAGCGGCTTATGTATTTTTAACCTAAGAAATTTGTTCCAAACCCTTTTCAATCCAACAGGATCAGATATGATAAAGTAGAAGCCGGATGAAACCTGAAACTAAAACCAGTTGGACAACGAATCAAAATATCTTTACCGGGAGAATCAAGAAATCCTAATCGTGGAAAATCACCGAACAATATAACAATACAGGGATTAAAACTCGAGTGTGTTCAAGATCTATCCTCAATTATTAAGGAGAAATGGTTTTCAATTTCGAGGACGAAATTAATTTAAGGGGGGTAGATTGTAACAACCCACTTCCCTTAAATTAATTAAAAGTATTTGGTACCAATTTATGAAGTCATGAGATAAATAGTAAGATATTAGAATATGAGATTGGTAAGCTAAATGGAAAGTTTGGACCGTTCTTACTAATATTATGTGTAAATAAAGAGTAGTACAAAAGCCACTTATATTATTTCCTTTAAATATTCATTTTCTCCCACTTTCAGCAACCATTACACAACAAGCTCTCTCCCTTCTCTTTTCTTTCTCACGCAGCAAACCCTAACCCTCTCCATTGTAAATCCTTCAAATTCTCAACCAAATTCACATGCAGTCAAGGAATTGAAACTATTAGTTATTATAGAACCTAAATTAAGCACTTATTTCTCCTTTCTCTCTCCCTGACCGAGCTACCATCATCCTCTCCAATCCTTGAAGATTGTTCAAATTCATGAGAGAACAACTTGCTTGTGATTAAGTCTTGATTCTAAGCTATTGGGTTCATGAACAAACACCGGAATGGAAGAATTTAAAGTTGATTTGGCGTGTTAAAGGGTTGGAGCTGTTATGGAAAGCTTGACGAATTTAGAGGTGAGTAATTATTATGTTTCAATTTGGGAATTAGAAACCTAAGTTATGTTTTTGTGTTAATTCTGCAATCCCGATTTTGGATACCCTGTCAGTATTTTACTCATAACTCTTACTACATATATCGGTTTGATTTGAAACCAAAACCATTGGAAAGTAGACAAAATTTCCTACAAGATAGACACTTGATTCGTGAAATTTTACTGGGTATAAAAGGAGATTTTCTGCTCACAAGTTTGATGAAAAACTCTGTCCTGTTTTTGTACCTTTGAACCTTCTTTTGTTAAACTGAATCAATTAGATTGTTAACCCTCAAAACAAAAATTATGTTCATATTCTTGACACCCTAAGCTTTCCAACGAGTGGTCATTTACTCAAATCCGGTATCGTTTGATATGTTAATTAAATTGGAGAAGTTAAGGTACTGTCATGGTGTTTCTGCAGAAAATGTGGTTTCGGGTTCAATGTAAATTGGTTGGAATTTTGCTTTTGGCCACGTTCCGGTGCTGCAAATGACACCTTAAGGATTACAAGAATGAAGTTAGAATTGAAAGGAAAGTTCGTGGACAAGGATAAAAGACGAACAAAATATTTGGAGAGTTAAAGAAAGCTTGAAGTTCTCATCAATTATGTTTATCAAAGAGGTGAGTTCCTTTAGATAGAAAACCCACCTATGGGTAGGTGTAATTTAGCCTTTGACGATAATTTAATGTATATGAAAAATGTTAGAACACTTTCTGAATACCCCCTCCGTTGGCACACGGAGATCGGAAAGTTAGATAACTTAGGAAAGATAATCTTACCCCAAATAATTGATATGCATAATCTACATTTATTAAATATATATATATACTAGAGATTTTGGGTAGTATTAAGTCTCCCCCAATAGAATAAAATGGTACAAATGAATTGTTCATGGAAATGTATAACTAAGGAAAGATAAGTATATGATATAGGATTGATCAAATGGAGTGGGCTTTGGACCCGCAATGTAGTAGGCTTTGGACCTGCAAATGAGTGGGCTTTGGACCCTTATTACTGGATCTATAATTGCCAGTATATGAAATGAAATGAATAATAAAAATTGTGAGATGCTGAGCCATAGCCTGATATGATAGGAATTTGGCCAGGAACGATGGAGAATGACTCAAGACACTCACCTTGAGCCATTCCGTAAAATTCACCAAGATAATTTTATTGTGTGTTCAATAATCTTATGATATAAATGAAAAGAATATGTTGTATGATATGATGTGATCAATCCTAAGAAATGTTATGAAAGATGTTAGGAAACTTAGTTTTCCCTATGTCACTGAATTGAGCAGATAGTTTCCCCTTGTACTCAATCAATGAAGAATTATATGAACATGGTTAGTACTAACCGAAGCACTTAGCTTCACGTAGAAAATGCTAACACCCTAAGATAGGTGGAACTCACGAGACAAGTAGTCTCACCCACCTCCCTCTATTTTTTTTTAGAGAACAGGTTAAGCAATGGATCGAGCTATTGATCGAGCTATGGTGGAAGAGATGTTGGATATTATGATTTTTTTTATATTGTTTAGTTTAGTTATTTCATGAGTTTTGTACAAGAATTCAAATTTCCGCTGTGTACTTGAGAATGCTCGAAATAAGTAATGGTTGTACATTGTAATTGAATTCTATTTTTCTGTAATTTTAAATGTATCCGGATTCAATTATGTATGCTTTATTCGATATACTAGTCAATCGATATGGGGCGTTATAATTGGTATCAGAGCAGGTCGGTTCACACCGGACCATGCCAAGGGTCATTAAAATTCAAACATAAAGTAGCATGGACCCTTTAGAGTCTTAGTTGTTTATTCTAAAACCGTCACATATTGAGTCTGATCAACTCCATATTGTGCACGGTAGGCAGAATATTATAATTGAGGACTGAAGAGGACCAAGGAGGTTTGGACGGTAAGGACGCAAAGAAGTAGAAGTCAGATGAAAGAGGTGAAAAGGAATCACCGAATTGGATCGATGGAGTGTCGACAACTGACAATGCTGACAAGTAGTATGAATTCAAGTGCAGTGTAGAAGCAGGTTATTATTATGGACGTCAGCATTGACACGATGAAGCAGGTTATTATTATGGACGTCAGCATTGACACGATGGTTAATTAGTGCTCAAATTTAATAAGTTCAAAGCTTGAAGTGTCAATATTAGTAGTAAGCAAACATTTTAGGAAATTGACGAAGAAAGTAATTTCCTCAGGTGCAAACTTAGTTAGGTAAGGATTTAAGACTAACTGAGTAGAGTAGGGTACTCTTAAGAATAATATAGAAGGTAGAGCAAAAAGTGAGCCTAGGATATGCAACAAAGTCGACCTAAAATTAAGATGTTTTAAGTTGCCGAGTAGTCATTGGAACGTAAGTATAACAGGTGATGCGAAGTTAATAGTCAAAACCTCGTGACGATGTAGACTAAATTTTCAACTGAAGTCAAACAGATGCTGCATGGCTTGTACCACAACAGTACGTAGTCGACGTTGGAAGTTCGATAGAATAGACGAAGGGCATAAGTTTGGCAGGAGGATGAAATAAAACTGTACACATACAACTCTGAGAAGGAATTAAGAAGAAAAAGTGAAGAGTGCGAGAATCGGTAAGTTACCATAATTTACCCTTAAGACCCTGTATGCAAGAATACCATAGATAAGTGTTACACCAGTGACTTATGACAACGCATGACAACTTCTTCATGATTATCCAACTCTTACCAAGATAAACTTTTTCCGATGCCATTAAGACTAGTGCAATAACGCAGTGAAGTTAGTAAGACTAAATCGTAAATATCCTAATCCATTCTATGTTGGCCTAATTACGCTATTATTTTGACCAAATATCTATCAGATAGAATTAAGCAGCACATAAACTACTTGTTGAACTTTAAATTCCAATTCTTGCGTAGGGTAATATGTTTTGCTTTCCTTTAGGAAAACCTACTGCGATCAAATAAGTCGGTATGATCCTAAAGGTTAGCTTGTTTTCCCGTAGAAACTTAAGGACCAAATGTAAGTATTCATACCCATTTCATCTAAGAGTGTTAAGAAAATTGTAAACCAACCTTAGTACTAGCTAGTAGTAAACAAGAACACAATAAGTATGAGCAGCATTAACTACAACAGATGACTTGTGAGGAACCACATTAATGAGCTAGTTTCAAAGCCCGTAGAGAATAGCAAGAACCACATAATGTAGGAATGAGTCGGTACCAGCAGAATGAATAGTAATTTGAACCTGTATCTAAGGAATCAATTATTTTAAGACTGTGGCAGACCAGGTCAGATATCAGACCAACTGAAGCGAGTTGAAGAAGGGTAAATACTAACAAGTATCAAGATAAGAAGGTAGTTGTATGTCTAACATGAGAATCTAGTGAACCAAACTATAGCAACCACCTTAGAATTAACTAGTTGAATGAGTTAAAGGTAATCTTACTACAAAGAGTAAAAGAATGAAGAGAGTTATATACTGGAGTAAGGATGTAGCTAGTAAACTCATCGAGTATGATAATTGGATCTAAGAACACAAGTTAAGTTATGATTAGAGTAGGAGTGTAGGGACCTGACAGTAGCAACCAGAAAAAGAAAAAAAAAGAATTCGATGAAGTCGAGAACCTATGATTAAGTAATGTGAGATGACAGTCGTTAGTAAGGCACAAAGTGCTGGAAATCAGAGTGCGCAGCCAAACGATAAACAAGGAGTAATAATTAGTGAAGTGTCTCGTGGAATGACACTTAAAGATGTTGTCATGTAGAGAATTATGAGAAGTTGATAGCTGTTTCGCGAATTAGACCTGAGAAATTAACGAAGATTCGTTAGTAAGATTATTTAAGTAGTGCAGAATGGAACTAATTGATAGAGATGTAAGGATTAGGCACTGTTAGGAGAAACCTTACCTTGAAACAGTAAGTTGAGTAGACAAAGTGATAAGTGAATTGGTGTTGTCTTTGATAATACCAATATTGCATGACATCAATTACATACCTTGAACCTAACGAAGTCGTGCTAAATCCATTTCATTCCCATAAACAAGAAATATGACCTTCGAATTAGACTCTTAACGTTGTGAACTAATTTCTGTATAACCTGAAATACCAATGGAAGTGGTTAGTAAGATTATTGTGTCAGACTGACTCGAACTAAGCAGTGAAGTAGCCGAAAACTAAACTTTAGTCAGAGAAAAGCCTATTGTGAGCAAAGTAGTAGAGTAAGCGGAGTGGCGCAAGAACTGGAAATTGTCTCTGATAGTGACGGTATTGCATAAGCGGCTTATGTATTTTTAACCTAAGAAATTTGTTCCAAACCCTTTTCAATCCAACAGGATCAGATATGATAAAGTAGAAGCCGGATGAAACCTGAAACTAAAACCAGTTGGACAACGAATCAAAATATCTTTACCGGGAGAATCAAGAAATCCTAATCGTGGAAAATCACCGAACAATATAACAATACAGGGATTAAAACTCGAGTGTGTTCAAGATCTATCCTCAATTATTAAGGAGAAATGGTTTTCAATTTCGAGGACGAAATTAATTTAAGGGGGGTAGATTGTAACAACCCACTTCCCTTAAATTAATTAAAAGTATTTGGTACCAATTTATGAAGTCATGAGATAAATAGTAAGATATTAGAATATGAGATTGGTAAGCTAAATGGAAAGTTTGGACCGTTCTTACTAATATTATGTGTAAATAAAGAGTAGTACAAAAGCCACTTATATTATTTCCTTTAAATATTCATTTTCTCCCACTTTCAGCAACCATTACACAACAAGCTCTCTCCCTTCTCTTTTCTTTCTCACGCAGCAAACCCTAACCCTCTCCATTGTAAATCCTTCAAATTCTCAACCAAATTCACATGCAGTCAAGGAATTGAAACTATTAGTTATTATAGAACCTAAATTAAGCACTTATTTCTCCTTTCTCTCTCCCTGACCGAGCTACCATCATCCTCTCCAATCCTTGAAGATTGTTCAAATTCATGAGAGAACAACTTGCTTGTGATTAAGTCTTGATTCTAAGCTATTGGGTTCATGAACAGACACCGGAATGGAAGAATTTAAAGTTGATTTGGCGTGTTAAAGGGTTGGAGCTGTTATGGAAAGCTTGACGAATTTAGAGGTGAGTAATTATTATGTTTCAATTTGGGAATTAGAAACCTAAGTTATGTTTTTGTGTTAATTCTGCAATCCCGATTTTGGATACCCTGTCAGTATTTTACTCATAACTCTTACTACATATATCGGTTTGATTTGAAACCAAAACCATTGGAAAGTAGACAAAATTTCCTACAAGATAGACACTTGATTCGTGAAATTTTACTGGGTATAAAAGGAGATTTTCTGCTCACAAGTTTGATGAAAAACTCTGTCCTGTTTTTGTACCTTTGAACCTTCTTTTGTTAAACTGAATCAATTAGATTGTTAACCCTCAAAACAAAAATTATGTTCATATTCTTGACACCCTAAGCTTTCCAACGAGTGGTCATTTACTCAAATCCGGTATCGTTTGATATGTTAATTAAATTGGAGAAGTTAAGGTACTGTCATGGTGTTTCTGCAGAAAATGTGGTTTCGGGTTCAATGTAAATTGGTTGGAATTTTGCTTTTGGCCACGTTCCGGTGCTGCAAATGACACCTTAAGGATTACAAGAATGAAGTTAGAATTGAAAGGAAAGTTCGTGGACAAGGATAAAAGACGAACAAAATATTTGGAGAGTTAAAGAAAGCTTGAAGTTCTCATCAATTATGTTTATCAAAGAGGTGAGTTCCTTTAGATAGAAAACCCACCTATGGGTAGGTGTAATTTAGCCTTTGACGATAATTTAATGTATATGAAAAATGTTAGAACACTTTCTGAATACCCCCTCCGTTGGCACACGGAGATCGGAAAGTTAGATAACTTAGGAAAGATAATCTTACCCCAAATAATTGATATGCATAATCTACATTTATTAAATATATATATATACTAGAGATTTTGGGTAGTATTAAGTCTCCCCCAATAGAATAAAATGGTACAAATGAATTGTTCATGGAAATGTATAACTAAGGAAAGATAAGTATATGATATAGGATTGATCAAATGGAGTGGGCTTTGGACCCGCAATGTAGTAGGCTTTGGACCTGCAAATGAGTGGGCTTTGGACCCGCATTACTGGATCTATAATTGCCAGTATATGAAATGAAATGAATAATAAAAATTGTGAGATGCTGAGCCATAGCCTGATATGATAGGAATTTGGCCAGGAACGATGGGGAATGACTCAAGACACTCACCTTGAGCCATTCCGTAAAATTCACCAAGATAATTTTATTGTGTGTTCAATAATCTTATGATATAAATGAAAAGAATATGTTGTATGATATGATGTGATCAATCCTAAGAAATGTTATGAAAGATGTTAGGAAACTTAGTTTTCCCTATGTCACTGAATTGAGCAGATAGTTTCCCCTTGTACTCAATCAATGAAGAATTATATGAACATGGTTAGTACTAACCGAAGCACTTAGCTTCACGTAGAAAATGCTAACACCCTAAGATAGGTGGAACTCACGAGACAAGTAGTCTCACCCACCTCCCTCTATTTTTTTTTAGAGAACAGGTTAAGCAATGGATCGAGCTATTGATCGAGCTATGGTGGAAGAGATGTTGGATATTATGATTTTTTTTATATTGTTTAGTTTAGTTATTTCATGAGTTTTGTACAAGAATTCAAATTTCCGCTGTGTACTTGAGAATGCTCGAAATAAGTAATGGTTGTACATTGTAATTGAATTCTATTTTTCTGTAATTTTAAATGTATCCGGATTCAATTATGTATGCTTTATTCGATATACTAGTCAATCGATATGGGGCGTTATAATTGGTATCAGAGCAGGTCGGTTCACACCGGACCATGCCAAGGGTCATTAAAATTCAAACATAAAGTAGCATGGACCCTTTAGAGTCTTAGTTGTTTATTCTAAAACCGTCACATATTGAGTCTGATCAACTCCATATTGTGCACGGTAGGCAGAATATTATAATTGAGGACTGAAGAGGACCAAGGAGGTTTGGACGGTAAGGACGCAAAGAAGTAGAAGTCAGATGAAAGAGGTGAAAAGGAATCACCGAATTGGATCGATGGAGTGTCGACAACTGACAATGCTGACAAGTAGTATGAATTCAAGTGCAGTGTAGAAGCAGGTTATTATTATGGACGTCAGCATTGACACGATGAAGCAGGTTATTATTATGGACGTCAGCATTGACACGATGGTTAATTAGTGCTCAAATTTAATAAGTTCAAAGCTTGAAGTGTCAATATTAGTAGTAAGCAAACATTTTAGGAAATTGACGAAGAAAGTAATTTCCTCAGGTGCAAACTTAGTTAGGTAAGGATTTAAGACTAACTGAGTAGAGTAGGGTACTCTTAAGAATAATATAGAAGGTAGAGCAAAAAGTGAGCCTAGGATATGCAACAAAGTCGACCTAAAATTAAGATGTTTTAAGTTGCCGAGTAGTCATTGGAACGTAAGTATAACAGGTGATGCGAAGTTAATAGTCAAAACCTCGTGACGATGTAGACTAAATTTTCAACTGAAGTCAAACAGATGCTGCATGGCTTGTACCACAACAGTACGTAGTCGACGTTGGAAGTTCGATAGAATAGACGAAGGGCATAAGTTTGGCAGGAGGATGAAATAAAACTGTACACATACAACTCTGAGAAGGAATTAAGAAGAAAAAGTGAAGAGTGCGAGAATCGGTAAGTTACCATAATTTACCCTTAAGACCCTGTATGCAAGAATACCATAGATAAGTGTTACACCAGTGACTTATGACAACGCATGACAACTTCTTCATGATTATCCAACTCTTACCAAGATAAACTTTTTCCGATGCCATTAAGACTAGTGCAATAACGCAGTGAAGTTAGTAAGACTAAATCGTAAATATCCTAATCCATTCTATGTTGGCCTAATTACGCTATTATTTTGACCAAATATCTATCAGATAGAATTAAGCAGCACATAAACTACTTGTTGAACTTTAAATTCCAATTCTTGCGTAGGGTAATATGTTTTGCTTTCCTTTAGGAAAACCTACTGCGATCAAATAAGTCGGTATGATCCTAAAGGTTAGCTTGTTTTCCCGTAGAAACTTAAGGACCAAATGTAAGTATTCATACCCATTTCATCTAAGAGTGTTAAGAAAATTGTAAACCAACCTTAGTACTAGCTAGTAGTAAACAAGAACACAATAAGTATGAGCAGCATTAACTACAACAGATGACTTGTGAGGAACCACATTAATGAGCTAGTTTCAAAGCCCGTAGAGAATAGCAAGAACCACATAATGTAGGAATGAGTCGGTACCAGCAGAATGAATAGTAATTTGAACCTGTATCTAAGGAATCAATTATTTTAAGACTGTGGCAGACCAGGTCAGATATCAGACCAACTGAAGCGAGTTGAAGAAGGGTAAATACTAACAAGTATCAAGATAAGAAGGTAGTTGTATGTCTAACATGAGAATCTAGTGAACCAAACTATAGCAACCACCTTAGAATTAACTAGTTGAATGAGTTAAAGGTAATCTTACTACAAAGAGTAAAAGAATGAAGAGAGTTATATACTGGAGTAAGGATGTAGCTAGTAAACTCATCGAGTATGATAATTGGATCTAAGAACACAAGTTAAGTTATGATTAGAGTAGGAGTGTAGGGACCTGACAGTAGCAACCAGAAAAAGAAAAAAAAAGAATTCGATGAAGTCGAGAACCTATGATTAAGTAATGTGAGATGACAGTCGTTAGTAAGGCACAAAGTGCTGGAAATCAGAGTGCGCAGCCAAACGATAAACAAGGAGTAATAATTAGTGAAGTGTCTCGTGGAATGACACTTAAAGATGTTGTCATGTAGAGAATTATGAGAAGTTGATAGCTGTTTCGCGAATTAGACCTGAGAAATTAACGAAGATTCGTTAGTAAGATTATTTAAGTAGTGCAGAATGGAACTAATTGATAGAGATGTAAGGATTAGGCACTGTTAGGAGAAACCTTACCTTGAAACAGTAAGTTGAGTAGACAAAGTGATAAGTGAATTGGTGTTGTCTTTGATAATACCAATATTGCATGACATCAATTACATACCTTGAACCTAACGAAGTCGTGCTAAATCCATTTCATTCCCATAAACAAGAAATATGACCTTCGAATTAGACTCTTAACGTTGTGAACTAATTTCTGTATAACTTGAAATACCAATGGAAGTGGTTAGTAAGATTATTGTGTCAGACTGACTCGAACTAAGCAGTGAAGTAGCCGAAAACTAAACTTTAGTCAGAGAAAAGCCTATTGTGAGCAAAGTAGTAGAGTAAGCGGAGGGGCGCAAGAACTGGAAATTGTCTCTGATAGTGACGGTATTGCATAAGCGGCTTATGTATTTTTAACCTAAGAAATTTGTTCCAAACCCTTTTCAATCCAACAGGATCAGATATGATAAAGTAGAAGCCGGATGAAACCTGAAACTAAAACCAGTTGGACAACGAATCAAAATATCTTTACCGGGAGAATCAAGAAATCCTAATCGTGGAAAATCACCGAACAATATAACAATACAGGGATTAAAACTCGAGTGTGTTCAAGATCTATCCTCAATTATTAAGGAGAAATGGTTTTCAATTTCGAGGACGAAATTAATTTAAGGGGGGTAGATTGTAACAACCCACTTCCCTTAAATTAATTAAAAGTATTTGGTACCAATTTATGAAGTCATGAGATAAATAGTAAGATATTAGAATATGAGATTGGTAAGCTAAATGGAAAGTTTGGACCGTTCTTACTAATATTATGTGTAAATAAAGAGTAGTACAAAAGCCACTTATATTATTTCCTTTAAATATTCATTTTCTCCCACTTTCAGCAACCATTACACAACAAGCTCTCTCCCTTCTCTTTTCTTTCTCACGCAGCAAACCCTAACCCTCTCCATTGTAAATCCTTCAAATTCTCAACCAAATTCACATGCAGTCAAGGAATTGAAACTATTAGTTATTATAGAACCTAAATTAAGCACTTATTTCTCCTTTCTCTCTCCCTGACCGAGCTACCATCATCCTCTCCAATCCTTGAAGATTGTTCAAATTCATGAGAGAACAACTTGCTTGTGATTAAGTCTTGATTCTAAGCTATTGGGTTCATGAACAGACACCGGAATGGAAGAATTTAAAGTTGATTTGGCGTGTTAAAGGGTTGGAGCTGTTATGGAAAGCTTGACGAATTTAGAGGTGAGTAATTATTATGTTTCAATTTGGGAATTAGAAACCTAAGTTATGTTTTTGTGTTAATTCTGCAATCCCGATTTTGGATACCCTGTCAGTATTTTACTCATAACTCTTACTACATATATCGGTTTGATTTGAAACCAAAACCATTGGAAAGTAGACAAAATTTCCTACAAGATAGACACTTGATTCGTGAAATTTTACTGGGTATAAAAGGAGATTTTCTGCTCACAAGTTTGATGAAAAACTCTGTCCTGTTTTTGTACCTTTGAACCTTCTTTTGTTAAACTGAATCAATTAGATTGTTAACCCTCAAAACAAAAATTATGTTCATATTCTTGACACCCTAAGCTTTCCAACGAGTGGTCATTTACTCAAATCCGGTATCGTTTGATATGTTAATTAAATTGGAGAAGTTAAGGTACTGTCATGGTGTTTCTGCAGAAAATGTGGTTTCGGGTTCAATGTAAATTGGTTGGAATTTTGCTTTTGGCCACGTTCCGGTGCTGCAAATGACACCTTAAGGATTACAAGAATGAAGTTAGAATTGAAAGGAAAGTTCGTGGACAAGGATAAAAGACGAACAAAATATTTGGAGAGTTAAAGAAAGCTTGAAGTTCTCATCAATTATGTTTATCAAAGAGGTGAGTTCCTTTAGATAGAAAACCCACCTATGGGTAGGTGTAATTTAGCCTTTGACGATAATTTAATGTATATGAAAAATGTTAGAACACTTTCTGAATACCCCCTCCGTTGGCACACGGAGATCGGAAAGTTAGATAACTTAGGAAAGATAATCTTACCCCAAATAATTGATATGCATAATCTACATTTATTAAATATATATATATACTAGAGATTTTGGGTAGTATTAAGTCTCCCCCAATAGAATAAAATGGTACAAATGAATTGTTCATGGAAATGTATAACTAAGGAAAGATAAGTATATGATATAGGATTGATCAAATGGAGTGGGCTTTGGACCCGCAATGTAGTAGGCTTTGGACCTGCAAATGAGTGGGCTTTGGACCCGCATTACTGGATCTATAATTGCCAGTATATGAAATGAAATGAATAATAAAAATTGTGAGATGCTGAGCCATAGCCTGATATGATAGGAATTTGGCCAGGAACGATGGGGAATGACTCAAGACACTCACCTTGAGCCATTCCGTAAAATTCACCAAGATAATTTTATTGTGTGTTCAATAATCTTATGATATAAATGAAAAGAATATGTTGTATGATATGATGTGATCAATCCTAAGAAATGTTATGAAAGATGTTAGGAAACTTAGTTTTCCCTATGTCACTGAATTGAGCAGATAGTTTCCCCTTGTACTCAATCAGTGAAGAATTATATGAACATGGTTAGTACTAACCGAAGCACTTAGCTTCACGTAGAAAATGCTAACACCCTAAGATAGGTGGAACTCACGAGACAAGTAGTCTCACCCACCTCCCTCTATTTTTTTTTAGAGAACAGGTTAAGCAATGGATCGAGCTATTGATCGAGCTATGGTGGAAGAGATGTTGGATATTATGATTTTTTTTATATTGTTTAGTTTAGTTATTTCATGAGTTTTGTACAAGAATTCAAATTTCCGCTGTGTACTTGAGAATGCTCGAAATAAGTAATGGTTGTACATTGTAATTGAATTCTATTTTTCTGTAATTTTAAATGTATCCGGATTCAATTATGTATGCTTTATTCGATATACTAGTCAATCGATATGGGGCGTTATAAGGTAATCGATACACTTGTATATACTTACTAATACCAGTGGACAATAAAGTCAATATTATTGAGTTTGTTGGATTATATCACTATGGGCCTAGCCGAATACTCTTTTATGAAAGATGTTTATATCCTCTAGATTGTTTGTTTAGTTAACCTTCGATCTAGGGTTTTTTGGAGGTGGGATTTAGGACTACCTGTACTTTATTTTTTTTCCTCTTTAATTTAAGGAAATGAGGGTCAAACTTTGCTACACTCACTTATTCATTTTTAAGGGATGAAATTTTAACCACTAAAATATGTTGATACGTGACCAAAACAAAAAAAGACCATAGTTAGTAATACATTTAATTTGTTTGAATTCGTGATCATAAAATATATTTTTTTTAAGTTTGATTTTAATTTGACTAGAAGTTTTTTTTTTAGTTACAATTTGACTAGTAGTTATTAGTTTTTGGACACAATTTGACTAGAAGTTAATATTAATAAAGTTTTTTCATTGATATAATAATTTATTACTTTTTCAAAATAAATAAATAAATAAATACATTACTTTATGATTTTTTTTTTTTGGTACACTTTATGATTAATATTATGATTTATCAATTTAATAATATTTAATATAAAATGATTATAAAAATTGGTCAAAATTATTTTTGTAAAACTACAAATATATTGTAAATGATGGATTAAATTAAATAATTTTTTATAATATACATTAATTTTGATATTAATATTACATATTTGGTAGTCTCATTAAATTGGTCAAAAGAATTAGTAAAAAAAAGAAGTTGGTCAAAAGAAGAATAAATATCATTAATTTGGTCAAAAGAAGAAGAAATATCATTATAGTATAAAACCAACATAAGAAAAATCATATCATTACAATACTTGATCACAATGCCACAAAATAAGAGTTTTTAAGAAAAGTCATTCGAAAAGAATGAGGAGATTGATCAAAATCATATCAACAACCAAGAGGAATCTATCAAAGAGAATAGAGAGACTAACAATGAGATGAATAACATGCACCAGTAATCCAAAAATGAACTTGGTAAGATTTTTCTTCTTCTTTTTTTACCTTAATTATGTATTTATATTGATTCTTGCATTTGTATATGAGTTTCCTTGATTTAATTCAGTTTCTGATTATCTTGGTTATTTGTTTTCATTAGGATTAAATTAAATGCATTCACTTGTCACTCATCAAGAAGAATAAAAAGAAGAAGAAGAATGATGATGATGATGATGATGATGATGACGACGACGATGATGATTATGAGTATGTCAACTTGGTTCCTCATTTCTTCCCTAACATACTATATCTTTTAATGTTTTATCTTCAATCGATTATTTTATCTCTTAAAATTTATATTTGAATTTGATTAGTACTCTATATGATTTAAATATAAACAAAAATTACATGTATTTGGTCAAGACTTTGACCAAATTCATGTATCATGATTTATATCAAAGGAAGTATATGTATCCATGTATGTTAAGTCTTCGAAAGAGTAAATGTACATGTCACACATACTTGTTACGTTGTGCACGATTTCTTTTTGTATTTGTTAGGATTCAGGAAAGTCCTTTAAACTATCAAAACAGTATTTTCTTCGTTTTTACAAAATGCATTTTCTCAAATTGTAATCCATATCTTTTGAATCACAATTGTTACCGCGTGAATCTTATAGATTCTTTCTTTTTTCATTAAAGTCTTATAGATTGTTATTAATAATTTAAAATATAAATTTTAGAATTTTTTTTAAGAACAGAAACTAAAAATAAAAAAACAAAATGTCAACGAGACCTACATTTTAATCTTAGTCAATTCCTCTATAAATTTGTGTTTATATGCAGATATGTGTGGGTAGATGGCTCAAAAAGATTACATGAGATATACTATCATATTTGTCATGGTACGTAATTTACAATTCATGCTAGATTCCCTAATTCATTAATGCAAATATGGATAATTTTGCTAAAATTTTGTGCTAATGGAAAAATATAACAAGTAGTTGATCAATTTAAGATGTCAAAATGTTGAACATGTTTGTTCAATATAAGTTGATAAGAAAATCTAATGTATTATTTAGATAATAAAACATATTCCTATAAATAAAATAGGAATAATGTTGTAATAATGTGACATAACATCTACAAAGTTCTTAGTTAATGCACACTTTTTAGTTAATGCATAACTTCTAAAGTTGCTTGTGAAACTATTGTGACTGAAGAATCAATTGTTTCGGAAGAAGGTGATGGTACACAGTCAAAAAAACATAATGTCCATCGGCAAATTTCATAGCACATTAGTTCGATATGATGTAAATTATTTAAAAAAAAGGTATAAAGAACATAGTCATTCTTGTGTTACCCAATTCATCTGTCCTTTATGCTTAATTATAGACCAATTAATGCCGGTTTCAAATGGACCGGGGATGAAGAAACTTTTTACATGCATGGAAAGGTTAACGGCATGCAATCTATAAGTTCAATGATGCAAACAGTCGAGGGAAGATTCTCCGTGCATCCACAAGGGCTTTTTTTGAGGGAATCGGCTTGGTTGGAGCTTCAATGGTTGTGCTACACGATGTCAAATGGAATCCATCACTAGAAAAACAGGTTATAAGTAGAGCTCGTAGAATTGGACAGACGAGACTTGTGTACATATATCATCTACTCACTAAACAGACTAGAGAGAGTGATAGATATTGCAAACAGACAAAAAAATATCGGTTGTATAAACTTTTTTTTCAGCAAAAAATGCTGACAATAATGATGAGTCGAAAAGTTGTGCGCTGAACATTGAAGATAGAATTCTTGATAAGATGATCCGGCACAAAAATCTCAAAGACATGTTTGATGATTGTGCAATACAGGCAAAGGGCGAGAATTTGAGAGTTTTGGCTATTGATTATATTGGAGGTAAATTTTTCTTACAATCCATTTCTTTTTTGTTGATACTGCTAATGTATAAGCCAATGATGAATCAATAATTTTTTTTTATAGAAGGCTCATTTGAACAAATAAGAATTTACCTTCATCAAAGATGGATTATACATTGGCTTATACATTGATTCAGCATTGACTTATAAATTGGTAGTAGCTATTAAAAAAAATGGATTGTTAGAAAAAAAATTACCTTCATCATAATATCTAGCCAAAACGCTCAAATTCTCGCTCCTTCGTCTGTATTGCACAATCATCAAACATGTCTTTGAGATTTTTGTGCTGGATCATCTTATCAAGAATTGTATCTTCAATGTTCGGCGCATAGTTTTTCGACTCATCGTTATTGTTGGCATTTTTAGGTGAAAAAGTAAGTTTAGCCCACCGATACTTTTCACTATGCTTGCAATATTTATCACACTCTCTAGTCACTTTAGTGAGTAGATGATATATGTACTTCAGCCTTGTTTTTCCAATTATATGAGCTCTACTTATAGCCTGTTTTTCAACCGATAGATTCCATTCGACATTGAGTACCACAACCCTTGAAGCTCGAACCAAGTTGATTCCCTCGAAACAAGCTCTTGTAGATGCAAGGAGAATCTTCGCTCGATTGTTTGCATCAGTGAATTAATTGATTATCTGTCCTGAACTTTTCCATGCATGTAAAGAATTTCTTCATCCTCTGTCCATTTGAAAGCCAACATAATTAATTGGTCTATAATTAAGCGTATAATGGACAAATGAATGAAGCTAATAGATACACTTGTATATACTTACTAATACCAGTGGACAATAAAGTCAATATTATTGAGTTTGTTGGATTATATCACTATGGGCCTAGCCGAATACTCCTTTATGAAAGATGTTTATATCCTCTAGATTGTTTGTTTAGTTAACCTTCGATCTAGGGTTTTTTGGAGGTGGGATTTAGGACTACCTGTACTTTATTTTTTTCCTCTTTAATTTAAGGAAATGAGGGTCAAACTTTGCTACACTCACTTATTCATTTTTAAGGGATGAAATTTTAACCACTAAAATATGTTGATACGTGACCAAAACAAAAAAAGACCATAGTTAGTAATACATTTAATTTGTTTGAATTCATGATCATAAAATATATTTTTTTTAAGTTTGATTTTAATTTGACTAGAAGTTTTTTTTTGAGTTACAATTTGACTAGTAGTTATTAGTTTTTGGACACAATTTGACTAGAAGTTAATATTAATATAGTTTTTTTCATTGGTATAATAATTTATTACTTTTTCAAAATAAGTAAATAAATACATTACTTTATGATTAATATTATGATTTATCAATTTCATAATATTTAATATAAAATGATTGAAAAAATTGGTCAAAATTTTTTTTGTAAAACTACAAATATATTGTAAATGATGGATTAAATTAAATAATTTTTTATAATATACATTAATTTTGATATTAATATTACATATTTGGTAGCCTCATTAAGTTGGTCAAAAGAATTAGTAAAAAAAAGAAGTTGGTCACAAGAAGAATAAATATCATTAATTTGGTCAAAACAAGAAGAAATATCATTATAGTATAAAACCAACATAAGAAAAAGCATATCATTACAATACTTGATAACAATGCCAGAAAATAAGAGTTTTTAAGAAAAATCATTCGAAAAGAATGAGAAGATTGATCAAAATCATATCATCAACCAAGAGGAATCTATCAAAGAGAATAGAGAGACTAACAATGAGATGAATAACATGCACCAGTTATCCAAAAATGAACTTGATAAGATTTTTCTTCTTCTTTTATTACCTTAATTATGTATTTATATTGATTCTTGCATTTGTATATGAGTTTCCTTGATTTGATTCAGTTTCTGATTATCTTGCTTATTTGTTTTCGTTAGGATTAAATTAAATGCATTCAATTGTCACTCATCAAGAAGAATAAAAAGAAGAAGAAGAATGATGATGATGATTATGATGATGATGATGATGATGATGATGATGACGACGACGATGATGATTATGAGTATGTCAACTTGGTTCCTCATTTCTTCCCTAACATACTATATCTTTTACTGTTTTATCTTCAATCGATTATTTTATCTCTTAAAATTTATATTTGAATTTGATTAGTACTCTATATGATTTAAATATAAACAAAAATTACATGTATTTAGTCAAGACTTTGACCAAATTCATGTATCATGATTTATATCAAAGGAAGTATATATATCCACGTATGTTAAGTCTTCGAAAGAGTAAATGTACATGTCACACATACTTGTTTAGTTGTGCACGATTTCTTTTTGTATGTGTTAGGATTCAAGAAAGTCCTTTAAACTATCAAAACATTATTTTCTTCGTTTTTGCAAAATGCATTTTCTCAAATTGTAATCCATATCTTTTGTATCACAATTGTTACTGCGTGAATCTTATAGATTCTTTCTTTTTTCATTAAAGTCTTATAGATTGTTATTAAAAATTTAAAATATAAATTTTAGAATTTTTTTTAAGAACAGAAACTAAAAATAAAAATTCAAAATGTCAACGACACCTACATTTTAATCTTAGTCAATTCCTCTATAAATTTGTGTTTATTTGCAGATATGTGTGGGTAGATTGCCCAAAAAGATTACATGAGATATTCTGTCATATCTGTCATGGTACGTAATTTACAATTGATGCTAGATTCCCTAATTCATTAATGCAAATATGGATAATTTTGCTAAAATTTTGTTCTAATGGAAAAATATAACAAAAAGTTGATCAATTTAAAATGTCAAAATGTTGAACATGTTTGTTCAATATAAGTTGATAAGAAAATCTAATGTAGTATTTAGATAATAAAACATACTCCTATAAATAACAATAGGAATAATGTTATAATAATGTGACATAACTTCTACAAAGTTCTTAGTTAATGCACACATCTTAGTTAATGCACACTTTTTAGTTAATGCATAACTTCTAAAGTTGCTTGTGAAACCATTGTGACTAAAGAATCAATTGTTTCGGAAGAAGTGATGGTACACAGTCAAAAAAACATAATGTCCATCGGCAAATTGCATAGCACATTAGTTCGATATGATGTAAATTATTTAAAAAAAGGTATAAAGAACATAGTCATTCTTGTGTTACCCAATTCATCTGTCCTTTATGCTTAATTATAGACCAATTAATGCCGGTTTTCAAATGGACCGGGGATGAAGAAACTTTTTACATGCATGGAAAGGTTAACCGCATGCAATCTATAAGTTCAATGATGCAAACAGTCGAGGGAAGATTCTCCGTGCATCCACACGATGTCAAATGGAATCCTTCAGTTGAAAAACAGGTTATAAGTAGAGCTCTTAGAATAGGACAGACGAGACTTGTGTACATATATCATCTACTCACTAAACGGACTAGAGAGAGTGATAAATATTGCAAACAGACAAAAAATGCTGACAATAATGATGAGTTGTTCGCTTGAAACGTGTGCAAGTATACACAGTCCAAAGTAGCAAGTAATAAGTAAAGTATCGATCCCACGAGGATTGTTTAAGGGAACATTTTCACTAAACACGCAAAATCACATTCTAATCCATGAGCAAGAAGGTAACCAAAATATATCATAGATTCAGATTCAATAGTAAGTTTAATTAAAAAGGATTTAAAGATCAATAAAGGTAGCGATGTTGGAAGCATGATCAATTCAACTAATAATCTAGCATCTATGACTGATAACTACTGTCATGACATCTGTGAGCAAAACTCCTTGTGGTGTATGTCTACAACGTTAAATATGAAACGGCGGATAAGTTGAATCCTATGTCTAGGTCATTCTTAATTCGTTCCAGTTCAGAAAAGCATATTTTGTATTCTCACTATGGACTTAACACTTATGTCTAAGCTATTAAGAAAGAAGTATGTGTCCATCCTCTAATTAACCATATTAGATCTTAAGTTCCATTCATTACTAGATGTCTCATAATAATAAACTTTCATTTAATCCTAAGTTGGCCAGACCTTGAATCAAACATATATAAAACCATAAGAACTAAAGATGAAATAAACATCACAAATCATTCACATGAATAATACTAGACTTTCATTGAATATCACATAATTCCAACAACAAGAGTTTTAGCTCATGGTGAGCCTAGTAAAGCATACAAACAGAGATCTAAGGTTACATATAACTAACATCAAGAGAGAATTAGAAATGGTAAACCTAAGAGAGAACAACCAACAATAAGGGGGGAGGATGAAGTTGTCAGCTTCATTGTCGCGCCTCTGGTTGCCTC
Source organism: Trifolium dubium (assembly GCA_951804385.1). Classification (NCBI taxonomy): domain Eukaryota; kingdom Viridiplantae; phylum Streptophyta; class Magnoliopsida; order Fabales; family Fabaceae; genus Trifolium; species Trifolium dubium. Next base: position 19,547,832 of record OX638068.1, read on the forward strand.
TGGTTATCAGCTTCACTGGACAGCCATGGTGGGAGGATGGAATTGTGAAGAAGGTGAAGATGGAGGCTACCAAATATTTCTCTTAGGGTTCCCAAGACCAATGAACTTCAGGGTTTAGATCAGTTTATATAGGCTCTCATGGATATTGGGCTGATCCAACTTGTTCTCCAAGACTAGCCCAAAAGCATAAAGAATATTCCTTTCATTTGTACTAGGAGATGTCACTTTCAGCACATGGGTGTCAACAGCTATCATGACAGGACAGAAATCCTTTGTTCTTATCCATCTGCCAGATCATCATGCTTTGACTGTCAACCTTTCTTAACTGTACGGAATCAGCTGTCTTGCCTCTAGTTATCAAACGATGACATTGAAACCTCTTTGTGTGTATGCTGTTTCGCGATTGTCATGCCAATGGTTATCAAAAAGCTAAACTCTACACATCAAAATAACGTGAAATCCACCAAACACAGCACATAGAGTGTTTGACTCAAAATAACTAAAAACTTGATATTATTTACTCATATTAAGATTAATCGCCATATTGGTATGTAATAATCTAAGTATTAGAGGGCTAAAAACGATTCATAAAGTGAGTCATCACACCCCCAAACTTGAATCATTACCTGTCCTCAGGTGATGCAAATAGAAAGCAAAGACTATGTTAAGCTACTCACTTTATTGACAAAAGAACAGCACATTCAGAACTTAAGCTTCAAACTTTGGATTGTTTTCAAAAATTGGCATAGTTCTTGTATTTTCAACCATCAATGATAATCATGCGTGTGTGTGTGAACTGTCTACCACTGTCACCCAAATTAATGTTAAGATCCCTCTTTGAAACTACTCATTCTAAATGCTAAGTTATCCTCTTTTTCCTATAATTTTGAATTTAACTAGAATTTCAACTTAGGGGGGACTATTTCTTTTCAAGAGTAATCAAAGCATAGCAATTTATTTAAGGAGAACTAGTTGGCATCTTTTTCATTATTATTTATTCATTTTCATCATTTTCTTTTCTAGCTTTGGGGATACTCCATCTTTTCACCTGACTAGATCCTACTTGTAATAGGTCTAACCTGTTACTACGAGTAAAGCACCCTACTCACTTGTCTCTTAGAGACTTATATATATATATATATATATATATATATATATATATATATATATATATATATATATATAGATTTATAGCTAACCAACAGTTTCCATTGTTAATTATAGTAGCAATGATCATCCATTCAATACTCTAGTCCTTTCCCCCAAACTTAGTTCTAACCATATCCTCCATTATATTCATTTTTAGAAAACTTAGTTTAGAGAATGTGTATTTAAAAGAGTTATCTAGCCATTCTTAAGTTTGACAGTATTCAACAGTGTGCATTAAGGTGCAGAGATCATCACATCAAGCATTCAAAACAAAAATTTCCAAAAATTCAACCAATCCTACAGCTAAATTCACTTAAGATCTTAAACCTCTGTTATAATTTCAAGAAAATGCTTATCATAACATATTAATTGCTATCTAACTCAAAACAAACTAAACAAACTTAGTTTATTCAATTTATTTGGACTTTTCCTCTCCCCCAAACTTAAACTAAACAGTGTCCCCACTGTTGACAAAGGAAGAGGCAACTACTGACTCGACATCAAATATTAACAAAAATTAAATTAAAGCAAAGGCATACTTAAGTTAAGAGAAGAGATAGAAAGATGTTACCAACTAGGCCCTAAGCCTGAAGCTTTTTCATGATCCCAGTAGCTTGAGATCTTTTTCTTTTGGTGTAAACTTCATTGGTTATCTTAATATCATCATAAAGTGGCTCCTCTTGAGCAAGGAAGGCAACAAGTGTCAAGACATGACTTGCCTTCTGGTGACAGTTCTGGTACATGCTCAGCTTCATGCACTTCTTCTTTTCTGGACTAGGTGTCATGACACCTCTCTTCTGTGACTTCTCTGGTGGTGGCGGTTCAGGCGGTGGCCTTAGAATCCATTCATCATTAACTTGCATTTGAATAGTTGATGCATCAATTGAATTCGCGTTGTCTCCTGTCTTCTGATGACGTGCCTCTGGAAAAAGTGATATGACACCAGTTATCGGTGTTTCTTCATGAATCTTTGTTGCAACATTTTCCATCTTGTGAGCAAGGTTCTTGTGTAGGGTATTCACCATCCTACCATTCCAAGTGTAAGTTTCCATAGCAAAAGCCCAATAGATTTTCTCCTCTTTGATGTGATTTTTCAATATCTCCATCAAAAGTCTTTTAAGAAGATCAACTACAATTCTCTCTTGAGGTGAAGTGATTTGAGCATAAATGAGCAAAGGCAAGGTGCTCTCACTTCCTAGATAAGCATTCTTGAGAGGTGGTAGTTGATTCAATAGCTCATTAAACATTTCCTCCTTTTCTAACACTTTAGCATTAAGAAAAGTTGGCTCTTTTTCAAGCACACAATGATTAAGAAAGATTTGTTGATGAGCCAAAGTATCAAAATTCTGCACAAAGTAGCAAGACTCAATTCCATTCTTAGGATACTTCAAAGCATTAAAAGTCAATTCTTGATCATTAACTCCCATAGTCAATTCTCCATTTTCTACATCAATGAGAGTTCTTCCAGTTGCTAGAAATGGTCTCCCAAGGATAATTGGAACTTTAGAATCAGCTTCAAATTCCACGATGATGAAATCCAAGGGGAAAATAAAGTTGTTCACCTTTATGAGCACATCTTCAATCTTGCCTTGTGGGTAACAAGTTGATTTGTCTGCAAGTTGAAGTAAAATAGTTGTCGGTCTTGCTTCCCCTATACCATGCCTTTTAAATATGGACATAAGCATCAAATTGATACTAGCCCCAAAATCACACAAGGCTTTTCCACTATAAGCATCTCCAATGGAACATGGAATTATAAAACTTTTTGAATCCTTCAAGTTGGGTGGAGTCTTGCTTTGTAGTAGCTGGCTGCACTCCTTTGTCATGGCCACATTTTCAAATTCTCCCAATCTCTTCTTTTTGGTTATGACATCCTTCATAAATTTGGTGTAATTGGGCATTTAATGAATAGCTTCTACCAATGGAATATTGATGTGCAGCTGCTTCAAGACTTCCACAAACTTTTGGAATTGCATGTCTTCATGTTCTTTCTTGAGTCTTTGAGGAAATGGTGGAGGTGGTCTTTCTTGAAAAGATTTGCTCATGATTGTAGCAGCTTTTGAGGCAATAACTGGCAAGACAGAACTAGCAGATGATGTGCCAGAACTTGCCTTCTTCAGAGTTTCAGGACTTGTAACTTTAGGACTGACTTCAGATGAAATTGGGTGATGTGTCTCTGGAACAGAGCTGATATCTTCTGACGCTTTAGTTTGGTCTTCTCCCAAGGCTCCGATGACAATCTTTCCCATGCTTGGTTCTTCAAACTCTTTTCCTCTCCTTAGTGAGATAGCTTGGCAAGCTAATTGACCCACTTGATCTTCCATGTTTTTCCATGCTACACCACTATTAAGAAATTGTGCCTTGGTGTCATTCATAAAAGCTCTTGTTTCATTCATAAAAGCTTTTGTTTCATTCATGAAAGCCATCAAAGTAGCTTCCAAGGACACATTTGGTTCAGAACTTGCAGCATGTGTTGCTTGATGATTTAAGGCTTGAGGATGTAGTGCAGAGATAATGGTTGGCATGACTCCTAGTGGTTCTGCATAATCTGGTACAACAGTGAAATCTAGTGTCAAAGCAAATTCTGCACAGTCTGGTGGTTCTGCACAGTCAAGTGGTGGCATGCCTTCTTGATTTTCAAAAAAATTTGGGTGGTTTTCCCATTCATTGTGATAAGTGTTGGAGTAGAGATTGTTGTCCATGTTGAAGTTCTCCATATGATTCATTGAAATGAGATTTGATGGACATTCTTCATACAAATGAGCTCCTCCACAATACACACATGAAATGATAGGTAATGGGTCACTAACAACATGTGTGGGTTCAATAGTAGTAATAGATGTTGCAGTGCACATTGTTCCTAACATTTGAGTTAATTTGGCAACTTGTGCAAGTAAGGCAGCATTGACATTCACCTCTTGAGCATTAACAACCTTCTTTGGAGCAATTGACCTTGATGTATCCCACTGGTGGGTGTTGGTAGTGATTCTTTCAATCAAATTGAATGCTTCATTGTAAGATTTAGCTAAGATAGCTCCACCAGCAGATGCATCCAAAGTGTATCTTGACGGTGTCATCAACCCATGATAAAAAGTCTCTAACTGAATGCAAGAAGGAATTCCATGGTGAGGGCATTTCCTTAGCAACTCTTTAAATCTTTCCCAAACTTCATACAATGACTCATCTTCAGCTTGCCTAAACGAGGTAATTTCAATCCTCGTCTGAGCATTCTTGATAAGAGGAAAATACTTGGTTAAAAACTTCTCTACTAGAGCATTCCAAGTAGCAATAGAGTTTGGCTCTAGAGAGTTTAACCAACTCTTAGCACGATCCTTCAATGAGTAAGGAAACAATCTGAGTCTGAAGTCTTCATCATTAATCCCTTGAAACTTGAAGTTACTTGCCACCTCTAGAAATTGTTTAAGGTGAAAGTGTGGATCTTTTGTTGGAGCACCACTAAACTGACCCACAAATTGGAGCATTTGGAACATCACCGGCTTGAATTGAAATTGAGGAGCAGAGATCTCCTTCCTAATGATTCCATAGCTCATAGAATTTGGGTCATAAAAAGCATAGTCTCTGATATGCCTCTCCTTATCATTGGCAGTGCCAATGATGTCTACTTCCGTCATGACAGGATCTGGTCTGAGGTGTTAGCAACCTTTCCATACAAAGCTTCTGATATTACCTGTCAAGACAACACTAAACAGAAAAAAAAATTAAAGGCTCAAATGAATTAAAATGCAAATTTGAATGTAAAATGAAAATTAGAACCGTACAATCCCCGGCAACGACGCCAAAAACTTGTTCGCTTGAAACGTGTGCAAGTATACACAGTCCAAAGTAGCAAGTAATAAGTAAAGTATCGATCCCACGAGGATTGTTTAAGGGAACATTTTCACTAAACACACAAAATCACATTCTAATCCATGAGCAAGAAGGTAACCAAAATATATCATAGATTCAGATTCAATAGTAAGTTTAATTAAAAAGGATTTAAAGATCAATAAAGGTAGCGATGTTGGAAGCATGATCAATTCAACTAATAATCTAGCATCTATGACTGGTAACTACTGTCATGACATCTGTGAGCAAAACTCCTTGTGGTGTATGTCTACAACGTTAAATATGAAACGGCGGATAAGTTGAATCCTATGTCTAGGTCATTCTTAATTCGTTCCAGTTCAGAAAAGCATATTTTGTATTCTCACTATGGACTTAACACTTATGTCTAAGCTATTAAGAAAGAAGTATGTGTCCATCCTCTAATTAACCATATTAGATCTTATGTTCCATTCATTACTAGATGTCTCATAATAATAAAATTTCATTTAATCCTAAGTTGGCCAGACCTTGAATCAAACATATATAAAACCATAAGAACTAAAGATGAAATAAACATCACAAATCATTCACATGAATAATACTAGACTTTCATTGAATATCACATAATTCCAACAACAAGAGTTTTAGCTCATGGTGAGCCTAGTAAAGCATACAAACAGAGATCTAAGGTTACATATAACTAACATCAAGAGATCATTAGAAATGGTAAACCTAAGAGAGAACAACCAACAATAAGGGGGGAGGATGAAGTTGTCAGCTTCACTGTCGCGCCTCTGGTTGCCTCTGGTTATCAACTTCACTAGACAGCCATGGTGGGAGGATGGAATTGTGAAGAAGGTGGAGATGGAGGCTACCAAATATTTCTCTTAGGGTTCCCAAGACCAATGAACTTCAGGGTTTAGATCAGTTTATATAGGCTCTCATGGATATTGGGCTGATCCAACTTGTTCTCCAAGACTAGCCCAAAAGCATAAAGAATATTCCTTTCATTTGTACTTGGAGATGTCACTTTCAGCACATGGGTGTCAACAGCTATCATGACAGGACAGAAATCCTTTGTTCTTATCCATCTGCCAGATCATCATGCTTTGACTGTCAACCTTTCTTAACTGTACGGAATCAGCTGTCTTGCCTCTAGTTATCAAACGATGACATTGAAACCTCTTTGTGTGTATGTTGTTTCGCGATTGTCATGCCAATGGTTATCAAAAATCTAAACTCTGCACATCAAAATAACGTGAAATCCACCAAACACAGCACATAGAGTGCTTGACTCAAAATAACTAAAAACTTGATATTATTTACTCATATTAAGATGAATCGCCATATTGGTATGTAATAATCTAAGTATTAGAGGGCTAAAAACGATTCATAAAGTGAGTCATCATGAGTCGAAAAGTTGTGCGCTGAACATTGAAGATAGAATTCTTGATAAGATGATCCGGCACAAAAATCTCAAAGACATGTTTGATGATTGTGCAATACAGGGGAAGGGCGAGAATTTGAGAGTTTTGGCTATTGATTATGTTGGAGGTAAATTTTTCTTACAATCCATTTCTTTTTTGGTTGATACTGCTAATGTATAAGCCAATGATGAATCAATAATTTTTTTTTATAGAAGGCTCATTTGAACAAATAAGAATTTACCTTCGTCAAAGATGGATGATACATTGGCTTATACATTGATTCATCATTGACTTATAAATTGGTAGTAGCTATTAAAAAAATGGATTGTTAGAAAACATTACCATCATCATAATATCTAGCCAAAACGCTCAAATTCTCGCTCCTTCATCTGTATTGCACAATCATCAAACAAGTCTTTGAGATTTTTGTGTTGGATCATCTTATCAAGAATTGTATCTTCAATGTTTGGCGCACAACTTTTCGACTCATCATTATTGTCGGCATTTTTAGCCGAAAAAGTAAGTTTAGACCACCGATACTTTTCACTCTGCTTGCAATATTTATCACACTCTCTAGTCACTTTAGTGAGTAGATGATATATGTACTTCAGCCTTGTTTTTCTTCAATTATATGAGCTCTACTTATAGCCTGTTTTTCAACCGATGGATTCCATTCGACATTGAGTACCACAACCCTTGAAGCTCGAACCAAGTTGATTCCCTCAAAACAAGCTCTTGTAGATGCAAGGAGAATCTTCGCTCGATTGTTTGCATCAGTGAATTAATTGATTATCTGTCCTTAACCTTTCCATGCATGTAAAGAATTTCTTCATCCTCGGTCCATTTGAAAGTCAACATAATAATTGGTCTATAATTAAGCGTATAATGGACAGATGAATGAAGGTAATCGATACACTTGTATATACTTACTAATACCAGTGGACAATAAAGTCAATATTATTGAGTTTGTTGGATTATATCACTATGGGCCTAGCCGAATACTCTTTTATGAAAGATGTTTATATCCTCTAGATTGTTTGTTTAGTTAACCTTCGATCTAGGGTTTTTTGGAGGTGGGATTTAGGACTACCTGTACTTTATTTTTCTCCTCTTTAATTTAAGAAACTGAGGGTCAAACTTGTTGGGAATACAATCAAATAAAATCCTCACTCTAATAAGCAAAAATAAACAAGATCTCCACAAAATAAATAAAACTAAACAAAATCAACTCACAATAATAATTTAGTACTAAATCTTCAATAATTTATTACTAAATCTACAAATTTTACAAGACAAAATTGCAACCTCTCAAACTCTCTCACACAAGTGCAATTTTTATCAGGACCAAAATTGCAAACCCCTTTCAACTACAATTTTTGCACGGAAAAATTGCAAACCATCGCAACCACAATCGCAACTACAAATTTTGTACGGAAAAATTGCAAACCCTCGCAAGTACAATTTTTGCACGGAAAAATTGCAAACCCTCGCAAGACACACAACTATCGAACCCCTGATACACCCAAGAGCCTAGATAAGTTGTGGTGAATAAAACTAAATATACATCTTTATATTTATAATAACTTTCTACACAACATATCCTCCCTTTCAACTAAATATACATCTTTGGATGAGTATCGACTTTTACACAACATATCCTCCCTTCATCCAACGTCTCACATCTCTTCACTTTGTTCTCAACGACTTCATCCTCACAAAGTAGAAGAAGATCATCCTCATCAACAACAATTGCAGATCTTTCTTGAATTTTGGACATTTGAATGTGATCAAACTCTTCAAATAAGTTGCACAGATCTCTTCCTCCCTTGATCGGAACCTTTGCTCTGATACCACTTGTTGGGAATACAATCAAATAAAATCTACACCCAAATAAGCAAAAATAAACAAGATCTCCACAAAATAAATAAAACTAAACAAAATCAACTCACAATAATAATTTAGTACTAAATCTTCAATAATTTATTACTAAATCTACAACTTTAACAAGACAAAATTGCAACCTCTCAAACTATCTCACACAAGTGCAATTTTTATCAGGACCAAAATTGCAAACCCCTTTCAACTACAATTTTTGCACGGAAAAATTGCAAACCAACGCAACTACAATTTTTGCACGGAAAAATTGCAAACCCTCGCAAGACACACAACTAACGAAACCCCTGATACACCATAGAGCCTAGATAAGTTGTGGTGAATAAAACTAAATATACATCTTTATATTTATAATAACTTTCTAACTCTTTTTTCTTCCAACTATTAGATGTGGGACTTGTATGAGTATCCACTTTTACACAACAAAACTTTGCTACACTCACTTATTCATTTTTAAGGGATGAAATTTTAACCACTAAAATATGTTGATACGTGACCAAAACAAAAAAAGACCAGAGTTAGTAATACATTTAATTTGTTTGAATTTCTGATCATAAATTATTTTGTTTTTAAGTTTGATTTTAATTTGACTAGAAGTTTTTTTTTTGAGTTACAATTTGACTAGTAGTTATTAGTTTTTGGACACAATTTGACTAGAAGTTAATATTAATATAGTTTTTTTCATTGGTATAATAATTAATTACTTTTTCAAAATAAATAAATAAATTAATACATTACTTTATGATTAATATTATCATTTATCCATTTAATACTACTTAATATAAAATGATTAAAAAAATTGGTCAAAATTATTTTTGTAAAACTACAAATATAATGTAAATGATGGATTAAATTAAATAATTTTTTATAATATACATTAATTTTGATATTAATATTACATATTTGGTAGTCTCATTAAGTTGGTCAAAAGAATTAGTAAAAAAAAGAAGTTGGTCAAAAGAAGAATAAATATCATTAGTTTGGTCAAAAGAAGAAGAAATATCACTATAGTATAAAACCAATATAAGAAAAATCATATCATTACAATACTTGATCACAATGCCAGAAAATAAGAGTTTTTAAAAAGTCACTCGAAATGAATGAGGAGATTGATCAAAATCATATCAACAACCAAGAGGAATCTATCAAAGAGAATAGAGAGACTAACGATGAAATGAATAACATTCACCAGTAATCCAAAAATGAACTTGGTAAGATTTTTCTTCTTCTTTTTTTACCTTAATTATGTATTTATATTGATTCTTGCATTTGTATATGAGTTTTCTTGATTTGATTCAGTTTCTGATTATCTTGCTTATTTGTTTTCATTAGGATTAAATTAAATGCATTCACTTGTCACTGATCAAGAAGATCAAGAAGAAGAAAAAGAAGAAGAAAATGATCAAGAAGAAGAAGAAGAATGATGATGATGATGATGATGATGATGACGATGATGATGATGATGACGATGACGACGATGATGATTATGAGTATGTCAACTTGGTTCCTCATTTCTTCCCTAACATACTATATCTTTTACTTTTTTTTTATCTTCAATCGATTATTTTATCTCTTAAAATTTATATTTGAATTTGATTAGTACTCTATATGATTTAAATATAAACAAAAATTACATGTATTTGGTCAAGACTTTGACCAAATTCATGTATCATAATTTATATCAAAGGAAGTATATGTATCCACGTATGTTAATTCTTCAAAAGAGTAAATGTACATGACACACATACTTGTTACGTTGTACACGATTTCTTTTTGTATGTGTTAGGATTCAGAAAAGTCCTTTGAAAATATCAAAACATTATTTTCTTCGTTTTTGCAAAATGCATTTTCTCAAATTGTATCCATATCTTTTGTATCACAATAGTTACCGCATGAATCTTATAGATTCTTTCTTTTTTCATTAAAGTCTTATAGATTGTTATTAATAATTTAAAATATAAATTTTAGAATTATTTTTAAGAACAGAAACTAAAAATAAAAATTCAAAATGTCAACGAGACCTACATTTTAATCTTAGTCAATTCCTCTATAAATTTGTGTTTATTTGCAGATATGTGTGGGTAGATTGCTCAAAAAGATTACATGAGATTTACAGTCATATATGTCATGGTACGTAATTTACAATTGATGCTAGAATCCCTAATTTATTAATGCAAATATGGATAATTTTGCTAAAATTTTGTTCTAATGGAAAAATATAACAAGTAGTTGATCAATTTAAAATGTCAAAATGTTGAACATGTTTGTTCAATATAAGTTGATAAGAAAATCTAATGTAGTATTTAAATAATAAAACATACTCCTATAAATAACAATAGGAATAATGTTGTAATAATGTGACATAACTTCTACAAACTTCTTAGTTAATGCACACTTTTTAGTTAATGCATAACTTCTAAAGTTGCTTGTGAAACTGTTGTGTTTAAAGAATCAATTGTTTCGGAAGAACATGATGGTACACAGTCAAAAAAACATAATGTCCATCGGCAAATTGCATAGCACATTAGTTCGATATGATGTAAATTATTTAAAAAAAAGGTAGAAAGAACATAGTCATTCTTGAGTTAGCCAATTCCTCTGTTCTTTATGCTTAATTATAGACCAATTAATGCCGGTTTTCAAATGGACCGGGGATGAAGAAACTTTTTACATGCATGGAAAGGTTAACGGCATGCAATCTATAAGTTCAATGATGCAAACAGTCGAGGGAAGATTCCCCGTGCATCCACAAGGGCTTGTTTTGAGGGAATCAGCTTGGTTGGAGCTTCAAGGGTAGTGCTACACGATGTCCAATGGAATCCATCAGTTTAATAACAGGTTATAAGTAGAGCTCGTAGAATTGGACAGACAAGACTTGTGTACATATATCATCTACTCACTAAACGGACTAGAGAGAGTGATAAATATTGCAAACAGACAAAAAAATATCGGTTGTATAAACTTTTTTTTCAGCAAAAAATGCTGACAATAATGATGAGTCGAAAAGTTGTGCGCTGAACATTGAAGATAGAATTCTTGATAAGATGCTCGGCACAAAAATCAAAAAGCCATGTTTGATGATTGTGCAATACAGGCGAAGGGCGAGAATTTGAGAGTTTTGGCTATTGATTATGTTGGAGGTAAATTTTTCTTACAATCCATTTCTTTTTTTGTTGATACTGCTAATGTATAAACCAATGATGAATCAATAATTTTTTTTTATAGAAGGCTCATTTGAACAAATAAGAATTTACGTTCATCAAAGATGGATTATACATTGGCTAATACATTGATTCATCATTGACTTATAAATTGGTAGTAGCTCTTAAAAAAAAATGGATTGTTAGCAAAAATTACCTTCATCGTAATAACTAGCCAAAACTCTCAAATTCTCGCTCCTTCGTTTGTATTGCACAATCATCAAACATGTCTTTGAGATTTTTGTGTTGGATCATCTTATCAAGAATTGTATCTTTAATTTTCGGCGCACAGCTTTTCGACTCATCATTATTGTCGGCATTTTTAGCTGAAAAAGTAAGTTTAGACCACCGATACTTTTCACTCTGCTTGCAATATTTATCACACTCTCTAGTCACTTTAGTGAGTAGATGATATATGTACTTCAGCCTTGTTTTCCAATTATATGAGCTCTACTTATAGCCTGTTTTTCAACCGATGGATTCCATTCGACATTGAGTACCACAACCATTGAAGCTCGAACCAAGTTGATTCCCTCGAAACAAGCTCTTGTAGATGCAAGGAGAATCTTCGCTCGATTGTTTGCATCAGTGAATTAATTGATTATCTGTCCTTAACCTTTCCTTGCGTGTAAAGAATTTCTTCATCCTCGGTCCATTTGAAAGCAAACATAATTAATTGGTCTATAATTAAGCGTATAATGGACAGATGAATGAAGATAATCGATACACTTGTATATACTTACTAATACCAGTGGACAATAAAGTCAATCTTATTGAGTTTGTTGGATTATATCACTATGGTAGCCGAATACTTTTTTTATGAAAGATGTTTATATCCTTTAGATTGTTTGTTTAGTTAACCTTCGATCTAGGGTTTTTTGGTGGTGGGATTTAGGACTACCTGTACTTTATTTTTCTCCTCTTTAATTTAAGGAATTGAGGGTCAAACTTTGCTACACTCACTAATTCATTTTTAAGGGATGAAATTTTAACCACTAAAATATGTTGATACGTGACCAAAACAAAAAAAGACCATAGTTAGTAATACATTTAATTCGTTTGACTAAGATCATAAAATGTTTTTTTTTTAAGTATGATTTTAATTTGACTAGAAGTTTTTTTTTTTTGAGTTACAATTTAACTAGTAGTTATTAGTTTTTGGACACAATTTGACTAGAAGTTAATATTAATATATTTTTTTTCATTGGTATAATAATTAATTACTTTTTCAAAATAAATAAATAAATACATTACTTTATGATTAATATTATCATTTATTAATTTAATACTACTTAATATAAAATGATTAAAAAAATTGGTCAAAATTATTTCTGTAAAACTACAAATATATTGTAAATGATGGATTAAATTAAATAATTTTTTATAATATACATTAATTTTGATATTAATATTACATATTTGGTAGTTTCATTAAGTTGGTCAAAAGAATTAGTAAAAAAAAGAAGTTGGTCAAAAGAAGAATAAATATCATTAATTTGGTCAAAAGAAGAAGAAATATCACTATAGTATAAAACCAACATAAGAAAAATCATATCATTACAATACTTGATCACAATGCCAGAAAATAAGAGTTTTTAAAAATTCACTCGAAAAGAATGAGGAGATTGATCAAAATCATATCAACAACCAAGAGGAATCTATCAAAGAGAATAGAGAGACTAACAATGAGATGAATAACATGCACCAGCAATCCAAAAATGAACTTGGTAAGATTTTTCTTCTTCTTGTTTTACCTTAATTATGTATTTATATTGATTCTTGCATTTGTATATGAGTTTCCTTGATTTGATTCAGTTTCTGATTATCTTGCTTATTTGTTTTAATTAGGATTAAATTATATGCATTCACTTGTCACTCATCAAGAAGATCAAGAAGAAGAAAAAGAAGAAGAAAATGATCAAGAAGAAGAAGAAGAATGATGATGATGGTGATGATGATGATGATGATGATGACGACGACGACGATGATGATTATGAGTATGTCAACTTGGTTCCTCATTTCTTCCCTAACATACTATATCTTTTACTGTTTTATCTTCAATCGATTATTTTATCTCTTAAAATTTATATTTGAATTTGATTAGTACTCTATATGATTTAAATATAAACAAAAATTACATGTATTTGGTCAAGACTTTGACCAAATTCATGTATCATGATTTATATCAAAGGATGTATTTGTATCCACGTATGTTAATTCTTCGAAAGAGTAAATGTACATGACACACATACTTGTTACGTTGTGCACGATTTCTTTTTGTATGTGTTAGGATTCAGGAAAGTCCTTTGAAAATATCAAAACATTAATTTCTTCGTTTTTGCAAAATGCATTTTCTCAGATTGTAATCCATAGCTTTTGTATCACAATAGTTACCGTGTGAATCTTATAGATTCTTTCTTTTTTCATTAAAGTCTTATAGATTGTTATGAATAATTTAAAATATAAATTTTTGAATTATTTTTAAGAACAGAAACTAAAAATAAAAATTCAAAATGTCAACGAGACCTACATTTTAATCTTAGTCAATTCCTCTATAAATTTGTGTTTATTTGCAGATATGTGTGGGTAGATTGCTCAAAAAGATTACATGAGATTTACTGTCATATCTGTCATGGTACGTAATTTACAATTGATGCTAGATTCCCTAATTTATTAATGCAAATATGGATAATTTTGCTAAAATTTTGTTCTAATGGAAAAATATAACAAGTAGTTGATCAATTTAAAATGTCAAAATGTTGAACATGTTTGTTCAATATAAGTTGATAAGAAAATCTAATGTAGTATTTAGATGATAAAACATACTCCTATAAATAACAATAGGAATAATGTTGTAATAATGTGACATAACTTCTACAAACTTCTTAGTTAATGCACACTTTTTAGTTAATGCATAACTTCTAAAGTTGCTTGTGAAACTGTTGTGTTTGAAGAATCAATTGTTTCGGAAGAAGGTGATGGTACACAGTCAAAAAAACATAATGTCCTTCAGCAAATTGCATAGCACATTAGTTCGATATGATGTAAATTATTTAAAAAAAGGTATAAAGAACATAGTCATTCTTGTGTTAGCCAATTCATCTCTCCTTTATGCTTAATTATAGACCAATTAATTGAATTTAGCAAATTATTGGTCAAAATACTTTAGCAAAAATTGAATTTGTTAGGATTAAATTTTCTTTTTTTCTTTTTTTTGAAAAATATTATTTGCCTTATCCGACCTTGAAAGATAGTAACTCTTTCCTTTTCTCGGGTTTGAATGATATTGGTTGACCATAATTTTTTTTATTAAGATTAATTAATTATTTTTAATAAGAAAAAGACCTTAATAGAAAAAATTGATTTCTTTTGTTCATGAACATTTTTTATAAATATTATAATATAACATAAATAAACTCACATATAAAAATATCATTCATTCTCAAAATAATTATTACTTTTTGTTTTTTTTAATTTCTGTAATTTAGTCAACAATGTTATAATTAAGGATATAGGTAATAATTTTTTTCCTTATAACATAAAACAAAATAAATTATTTTTTTTGAAGAATAAAAATCTTCAGCAACATCTTCTATTTCATTCCTCTCTCTCTCAAGTCAAGACGTTAAACCACACTTCGCAACCACCATCATCGTTGTTTTCCTCCGCAGTCTCAGCCACCACCGTAACTTCTCCTCCTCCGGTTAACACAGTTGCTAGGCTTCCCTTCGACTATAAGCAATGCCAGCACAAAAGCGTTCGTTCGAAGAAGCTATCGAAGAGAATGAAGAGTCCGAAGATGAGATGAACAACAAGGATCAACCTAACGACGAATTCGGTAGATTTTGTTTTTTACTTATCTCAATTACGTAACTGTTTCGTGCATTTTCTTATGAATTCGTATGATTTGTTTCGTTATAGTAATCGTCGTTGTTAATTTCTTTTATCATCTTTGCTTATTTGTTTTTTTTATTTTCAGAATCGGATCAAAGACATTCATCTGATCGCGGCAGCAACGACGAAGAAGAAGAAGAAGAAGAAGATAATGACGAAGAGCATGTCAACTTGATTCTTCGTTCTGCATTTCTTCAGTCATATATATACTTATTTATCGTTTTATTCTTTTGATTTTGAATCTTCAATATTTGATTATTGTGTTACTTGAATTTTCATTTCGGGATTTTGATTATGTGTATATTCATATGCATGGTCTTCTGATTAATTTTCTTGCTGTGGCTGGTTTTAGCTTACTTTTGTTGACTTTTCACGATTTCTTATGCGTGAGTGGGTGCTTTTGGTTGGTTGGATTCTTCTGCCTGAGAAGATTTTTCTACTGTTCTAAGTGTTGGAGAACAAGAAGCACAGTTTCCTCTGCCTCTATTGCATCTGGTACACTTTCCTGGATGAAAAATGGTACCCCGGAGTAACTACTAGTTTGGTTGTTTTTCCTTGAGGGGTTGATTATTTTGCAGGGTCGGGTGCCTTTCGTAAAGGGGATGCATTGATTTTTGTTGTAAATTTTTGGTAGGCAATAGGTATATCTTTGGCCTTGTTGTTAATTTTTTATTTGAATACATTGAAAAATCTAGTAGTGTTTTAATTTTAGTACATTGTGAAATGTATTAGATGGGAAATTTTGGGAAGTGTGGGTAGAGTTAACTATTTGTACTATGCAGTGTGGATCTCGATCGTATGGTGTAACTGTTTCACACAGTTACATGTAATTAGCAATCTCGGTCATTCAAAAACAATCAAACAGGTCTAATTAATCAATGTAATTTAAATAGGTCTATTTGTACTATCCAAAAAAGGGTAGCAGTGCAGCTTGTTTAACGATTACCTTCTATTCATATGTAATTAAATTATATATATATATATAATTATAAATAATATGGCACTAACAAAATCACAAAAAAAAAATTAAACACAATTTTAATCTTAGTTATTTATTGTTGATTGGACGGTCCATAATGACTATAGCGCTAACGCAGTTACATCATATAATATTTTTGCACGCGGTGGTAACAGATAAGTGGTATTCATATATATCTTGGTTTTTGAAGATGTGTAAGAGAATAGAGTTGAGAGATGACAACCTTTGAGTACATTATTTTTCACTTTTCCTTTTCTTATCAAAGAGAATTATGAAAAATAGTCGCATGAATGTTTTGTTTAGCTCTCAAGGTTTAAGGAAGATTAGTGATACATGTTATAATAATGAGTCAGATGATGTAGAGAGAGTTTGTCTTGAGAAAGAGATTGGTATTTCTTTTCATAATACAATTTTACGTAATATGAAGTGTTGATATTTTTGTGTTGGCTGCATGTTTGTTAAAGCAATGTTGCAGTAAGATGTGCCAACATGTACATACAACATCACTGTACATGTATTTTCGCGTGAAATTTTTTTGAAGAGTTGATTTAAGTATATATCACGAGTTTTTATGTTACTTGGGCGTCAATAAGCGTGCTATTCAAGAAGGTTCAAACACAGGGTTTAATATGCACGATTTTATTTAAGGAAACTCTATATTTAGTTTAGAAATATATTGCATATTTGTTTGAAAAATATGTTATTGATCTGGAACTTTTTTATCAAGAAAGCCCACGAATCTCAGGCTATTTAAAGGAAGATTCAGAACTTGAGAACTTACGGACTAAAGTCGTCATGTGCCTAATGATAAATCTAGGGTTTTAGTCTTGTCCATTGTGAGCATTTGCTTGTATCACCTTGATGTTTGCATAAGGACTGTGTATTGAGTTGTATCTCTGTACTCTGAAGCTTTTAAGCAATGATTTTTTTTTTTAAATCACTCTAAGACTTTAGGTATGAGTGAGGTTATTTGTATTGGAGTTTGTCTCCTACTTTGATTGAATTGAATGTAAGTATGGGGCGAAGCTCAGTAAACATGGTGTTGTTTATGGAAATCTTCAAACCAAAAGGAAGTGAAATGGGTTTCTCATATCTAGGTGGTCTCCTAGGTAAAAGTATAACACAGGTATCGGCGGAGACCTAAGTTGTAAACGAGGAGTTTGCTGAAGAACTTAGAGATAGCATTACACTAGTGGATTTCTTTCCTAGATTGATATCCCCCAGATTAGGGGAGTTGCGCCGAACTGGGTTAACAAATCACTTGTGTTATATACTTTCTTTGTTCTTTATTTCATTACTTGTTTTACACGTCTGTCATATGTTGACACATCACGTCCAACATCTGTTATCAGTGCACCAGAAATTTCATGAAGGAACTCGGAAAAAAAAAATGTATTAATGATTTTTGGGAGGTTTTCAATAAATTCTTCAAATATTTCTCATTTTGTTAAAATTCTCTGGAAATTAAAAATATATTAATCATGAAGATTATCGTTCTCTATAAAAACAATTTTTCTCATGTTAATATTATAATTCCTATTTTTTTTTCATTCAAACTTATAATCTATTTTATTGTTTTATTGACGTTGTTAAAAGCAAGAGGAAGTTGGACTCTCAAATTGATTTTTTTTTTGCGTAGAATTATGTGAGCAATTTATACGAAAGTTAGTGATAATGTTGTCTTTTAAAAACACACACACACATCACTTGCAAATTACGATGTTTTAGTAATGAACTATATATTTTCTTATGCATACTTCTTGACGTGGGTTTTTGATTTGTTACATTGTGGAGGAGAAGGAATCCACCTATGTTCTTATGGTTGAGGAGAATATTTTCGTGCAAAGAATATAAAGGAAAAGCTTAAATGTTCAAGTGGAATGAAATTTCTTTTTGTGCGGATGACATTATAAGTGGTTTAAATTCTAGATTTTGATTACATTAGAGTTTATTATATAGTAATTGGATCTAATAGTTTTGATTCTAATGTTTTATTATGTTTATTGAGTAAACTAACTTTAATGGTAATTTGATATGAATTATTTATTTTTAGAATTTATAGTAGAATGAAAAGTTGTTTTGTATCCAAAACAATGAACGAACGCTCGATATATAATTTATGGAGGATGAACTTCAACTGTTCAATCACATCCTCTCAGTTAAACCTTTCTGCAAGTATATGTGAGAAGTTTCGGAAAGCCACCATTTTTCGAAAGGACAAACTGCTACAAATATTAGTAAATAAGTTTTTAAAAAAATGGTTTTAGCTAGGTTTAGGGTATCGCAAGTGTGATTTGTAAATATTTCCTGAATATAAATTTGAAGAAAAATATCATAGACATGATAATCTTTAGTTAAAAGACGATATTTCACTAATGTTATATTAAGAGGTTGTTTGTTAAAGTTTTTTTTTTAGAAGAAAATAAATCATTTTTAAATAGCTTCAAATGAGATACTATTGAGCAGCATCTCAATTATAATTTGTTTATTTATTTTAATATTTTCACTTTTTTCACTCTCTGGATTTTAAGGGAAGGGGGCCGCAGTAGTATAAAGTTTTGGGCGAGTTATGACATTAAGTTATCTGGTCTCATTTCAAACGCAGTTACGGGGGATCAAACAATAATAATCCTTTGTACTAAGTCTAGTGTCAATTACCACTAGACCAACTAACGTTAGATCATTTTTATAACAAATAAAATATATAAATCATCAAGACCAAGAAAACACATTGGAAATAGTTATCTATATTTAATACTCCCTATGTCCCATATTATAAGCAAAAACTAGTATTACTATGTTTTTATCCCAAATTATAAGCAAAAAGAGCAAGTTATTACAAGTGCCCCTGAGTGCCCTCGGGACACTGTTTAGCATTTTCATTTTTTTTTACTCTATGATTTTTTGGAGAAGAAGGTCTAGTAGTCCAAAGTTCGGGATAAGTTCTTTTTTGGTCCAGACCGGGGTATCCACCGCCAAACACAGTGATTAATCCCTCGCTAGATTTGAGACACCTCGATGGGTGAGATCTGGCCCAAGGATTTAAAGCTGCTTCATACTCAAGGTGAGGATCGAATCCTCGACCCTTGGTTAAGAGAAGATGAGCCCCAACCGTACAACCACACCCCTTAGGTTGTTCGGGATAAGTTCTTACATCAAATTCAGCGCAGTTGTGGAAGATCGAACCGTAATCATCCCTACCAAGTCTAGCGTCAATCACCACTAGATCAACTAGTGTTTGGTCATTTCCTATGAAGCCCCGATACTCTAAAATTGATCAAGTATCTTGTTCGATACCGTATCCGATATAGATACGCGTCAGATACTTCCCGATACGTATCGGGGGAGTATCCAATGTTTAAATTTTATTTTTTAAATAAAAAAATACAGACACTTCTGCGATACTTGTCTGATACTTCCTAATACGTATCAGAGAAGTATCCGGTGTTTATATTTTTTCCATTCTTGAAAAGAAATAAAATGGATCCAAGAAGGGCTAAATATTGTGTTTATGTGCATACAAATTTTTAAATTTTGTCAAAGAAAAATGAAGAATATAAGAAATTAACGACAAGATTATATGACATCAGTGAATATGCGCATGACTCGCTATTTGGATAATATTTAAGATATGTAATTCACTAGTTTTGATAATTTTAATAATATGAATGATTTTTTATTATCAAATTTAGTCATGTTTATATTTTTTATTAAAGTATCCGAACCTCCCACGCCTCTTCCCTTCTTCAAAATTGGTTTATCAAAATGGGCCAAATTTTCGGATAGCACCAACCTTCTCACCTCACCCCCTTTGGCAGCCTGTAATGGGAAAGACTCAATAAAGGACCCACCTTCACCTTCCTCCTGGCCCACTAAAGAGTTCTTTTCCACAACAACCTTACCCTTCTCCACATCACCTCCCTTAAATAACTTAACCCCCCCCCCCCCCCCCCCCACCTAACTTTTTGAAAGCAAAACAGTTTGAGAAACCACGGTATTGGAAGTAACAGAATTCTCTACACTCATCACCTCAGCAGTGCGAACAAGTGAACTTGAATCATCATTCGGACCTGGGACCTTACGAACATTGACATCATGATTAAGGGGTAAAAAATTATCGCCCTCCGCTTCCACATCTCGCTCCAACACATCATCGTCCAAAGCAAGACTTCTATCCCTTCCAAAATCCTCATCATCCTCCTTCAAAGTGTGGGTCTCAGACACAAAATCGCCAATAAGATTTAGCTTTGTTACTATGATACGCATAGGTCCGTACGAGTCTTCACACGCGCGAAGTGTAAACACTAGTCCATTGATCTTGACTTCCAAAATTTCGTCCACAATAGCATGAATGGATGTGCGTATCATGAGTCGGGCAACATCCATTGATAGTAATTTTGATGTGGCTTCGTCCGCCTACAATAAAGTACCCCACGGTTTAGTGAGCTAAGTGAAGAACCGATGATTCCAAGCATGAGCTGGTATACCATGCACCCTCAACCACACATTTCTTTCCATTTCAACATCCTTATTACACCATGGAAGAATCTCTTCAAACCACGTGTTCAACCATTCCTTCGCTTCAGTCATAAGTGATTGAATTTCTCCAGCTTCCTGCTCTTCTAACAGTGCCAAGTTCGAACCAAGAGGTGTAACTTTAACCCCAAAATAGCCTTGCATGTGAAATTCATTTTGAATATTGTATGTCATGCCCGGATTCGCGACTACTCCGACAAACGTTTTTTCAATCTGGTAACATCATTCTTATCCGCTTCATAAGTAAAAGCAACCCCCAAACTTTTCTTTCCATTCCTCTCCACTGCATGTGCATACGAGACCCTCCTCCCCACTCCACCTCCACTACCCTCCGTGCGATGTGCAATTGGTTCCTTACGACCCTTCCCTGCATCGTGTGCAACACTCTTATCCTCCTGTCGTAAAGTGTCTTGCTTTCCAGTGCAATGCTCTCCTCGCCTAGCTCCCCGCCGAGTTTTATCGCGTGCAAAACCATCATGCATGTTGAAACATGCGACGTTAACAGATATCCTATCCCTACCAAACATGATTTGATTCAATTCATTGTCGAACTGACGTGAATCCCTCACATTTTTAAACCGAGCAAACCCAAATCTTCGTCCTCCTTGATCTCTCTTTGTCGGAATGACACTAGTACAAAAATACCTTTATAAAAAAAGGTTTAAGTCAGTTGGACTTACCACCTGACTTAACAAGTCACACGGTGGCAAATTTGTAAATATTTGTAAGTTTGTTAGGTCGGGTGCACTTAACACTAACTTAATAAAGATTAAATAAAAAATATATAATTCCTATAAAATTGCTTAAGTCGCATATATTGAGCAACTGACTTAACAAACTTATTTGTTAAGTCAGATATCCTCTACTTGACCTAAGATGTATTAATTATATTTAATAAATTAAATTTCAATGTGTCCTTAGTAGGATTCGAACCCGGTACCTTTTTTTGAAAATTTAATAAAATTGCTTAAGTCACGTATATTGAGCAACTAACTTAAGAAACTTATTTGTTAAGTCAGGTATCCGTTGCCTGGCCTAAGATGTATTAATTATATTTAACAAATTAAATTTCAATGTGACCTTAGTAGGATTCGAACTTGGTACCTTTTTTGAAAATTTAATTAAATTGCTTAAGTCACGTATATTGAGCAAATGACTTAAGAAACGTATTTGTTAAGTCAGGTATCCGTCGCCTGACCTAAGATGTATTAATTATATTTAACAAATCAAATTATAATGTGTCCTTAGTAGGATTCGAACTCGGTACCTTTTTTGAAAATTTAATTAAATTGCTTAAGTCGCATATATTGAGCAACTGACTTCAGAATCTTATTTGGTAAATCAGGTATCCTTGTCTGACCTAAGATGTATTAATTACATTTAACAAATTAAATTTTAATATGTTCTTATAGTAGGATTCGAATCAGATACCTTTTAGAAAATTTAACAATTAAAAAAAAAGCAGAAAATATTTGAACAAAAACAAAAATTGGTTACGTAAAAAAAAAAGAGGTTATTTGTTTCAATCTTATCTTTGTTCTCATAAATCCCAACAAAATAAACCAGTAACCCTCAAACAACACAAATTGCTTCAACCTTCAATTAATCTTCTCTTCTCTTCAATTGATTGAAAACACAAATCTCTTCTCGACAGAAAACACTTCTCTTCTCTTCATAAAACGCATATCGCTTCAATCTTTGATCGGAAAAACGAAAAACCCAAAACACTTCAATCAATCAGGAAAACGCATCAAAAAATTAGGGAACACAAAACGTAGAAGTGATAAATTTCGATCTGAAAACCAAAAACTCAAGAAAGATTCTTTCGCTGCAACAAACTTAGAACGGTTCGAAGAAGGAACGCAGAACCACAAATTTCAATTAGGAAAAGTGATTAGTGCATTTTTAGTGCACTTTTTAATCACTCTGTGTTATGGCAATTTTATGACTTCCCCTATTATTTTAGTGTTTTTATCATGTTTTGTGTCCAGAGTCAAGTTTTGCTAATAATTCAGTTTTGCTATCTATTTTCGTAATAAATAGTAATTTGACACCTTATTGTGCAGACCATAACTGGAGCTAGGAATATCAGATTGAGACACGGCCAGTTGCATTGGAAAGCTAAGACACAGAGCTACAACTTTCATGTTTAAGTCAAAAGGTAATTTAGATCGCAAGGGAGTCATATTTACTCGTCAATGTTCCAGATTTACAAAGACTTAATTATTTACAGCATAACTTATATTTTTCGGCCCAATTGTTTTATTGCCCGGTTGCTTGCTGTATAAAAACTAGATTCTGACCTAGGTCAGGGGTTACCAATCATTCACGAAAATTAAACCCTAGAGAGAAGACGCTTGCTATGTGTAACTAATCTCTCTTTTGGTTCGTTGGTATAAGGAACTCGGGCTTAATTCTTGAGGTCTAATTTAATAGCAATTATTTTATGTTTTCCTTTGTAGCACTAGTACAAAAATACCTTTATAGAAAAAGGTTTAAGTTAGTTGAACTTGCCACCTAACTTAACAATTCACGCGGTGGCAAATCCGTAAATATTTGCAAATTTGTTAGGTCAGGTGCACTTAAAACTGACTTAACAAAGATTAAATAAAAAATAATATAATTCGTATAAAATTATTAAGTCACGTATATTGAGCGATTGACTTAAGAAACTTATTTGTTAAGTCAGGTATCCGTCGCCTGACCTAAGATGTATTAATTACATTTGACAAATTAAATATCAATGTGTCCTTAGTAGGATTCGAACCCGGTACCTTTTTTGAAAATTTAATTAAATTGCTTAAGTCGCGAAGATTGAGCAACTGACATCAGAAACTTATTTGTTAAGTCAGGTATCTGTCGCCTGACCTAAAATGCATTAATTACATTTAACAAATTAAATTTTAATGTGTCCTTAGTAGGATTTGAACAAGGTACATTTTCTGAAAATTTAATTAAATTGCTTAAATCGCGTATATTGAGCAATTGACTTAAGAAACTTATTTGTTAAGTCAGGTATCCGTCGCCTGACCTAAAATGTATTAATTACGTTTAACAAATTAAATTTCAATGTGTCCTTAGTATAGGATTCGAACCAGTACCTTTTTTGAAAATTTAACAATTAAAAAAAATTATCAAAAAAAAATTATTAAAAAAAAAAGAGTAGAAAACACTTAAAAAAAAAGAGGTTCAATGCAAAAAAAAAACATAAAAGAGGTTGTGTGAAGAAAAAAAAAAGAGGTTACGTTTGAAAAAAAAATGAAAGGGGTTTCTTTGTTCCAATCTTATCTCCTTTCTCACATAAATTTTGGCAAAATCAGTAACTCTCAAATAACACAAATCGCTTCAATCTTCGATCAATCTTCTCTCTTTAATCAATTGAAAACACAAATTGCTTCTCGACAGAAAATACTTCTCTTCTCTTCTGAAAACGCATATAGCTTTAATCTCCGATCGAAAAAACGAAAAACCCAAAACACTTCAATCAATTAGAAATCGCAAAATGCTTCAAAACATCAGGGAACACAAAACGCAGACTGATAAATTTCGATCTGAAAACAAAAAATTCAAGCAACATTCTATCGCTGCAACACACTTAGAATCGTTTGAAGAAGGAAACGCAAACCACAAATTTCAATTAGGAAAAGCAGAAACGCAAAGTTCAATCGCTGCAACATTAGTAACAAACCGTTCGAATCACTTCAAATTGGTCTATCGCTGTAATCTTTCTACCGCCGATAAATCGTTCTGCAATCGTTCATATGTAAGTAATTTTTAAACACTTTCTTTTAATATTTTGTTGTTGTTGTGATATTATTATTTTCTGGAAGATGCTTATTTCAATTCATTATGTTTCAAAATATATATTAATATTGAGGAATATTTTGCTAATTTGAATTTTTGAGAAAAAAAATAAAATTGACCTCTATCTCTTGACATCTATCTTAATGTAACTTGTCAATTTAATTCAAGAAAGTTACTCATAATACAAATATTTAAGTATTAACTCTTTATTCATGTTTTGTAGAGAACTAAGTTGGAAAAATTTTGATATGTTGAATTGAGTTAAATCAATTTATATGTACTTTTAGTGAAAACAAAGTTTGCATATACGTCCAATGATATATTGTCAAGTGAAAACATAGTTTACATAATCAAGTTCTGAATAATGATTTAGTGAGAGTGGCTGTTACCAAGGTGATAGTGGCAAATACTAAAGTAATTGTACCCACGGATGAGGTTACAAAAGTTAGTGAGACCCTCAACACTTTCATTCAATGGCCGAAAAGACTTTTGAAACTTTCTTCCAATAAGGTATTTATAACTTTTATTAATCTCTTCTACACTTCAGATTTTTTAAATATGTTGTCTAATATTTTATCATAATGATTCAAAATGTTTGATCTAAGAAATATGATGATCCACCAAAAAAGGCGGAACCGATCTATCAAAAATTGAGAGTAAAAGCAATGTATATGGATGAAACCTTGAAGTTTAATGATGAGCTCGGTGGAAAAGTGTTATTGAACTCCCAAAGAGAATATATTGTTGACTTGTGTGTGGGTAAAAAACAATTACACTTCACTATTTTACAAGTGTGGCTAATGCAAGTATATTTTACTTAATTTCATTTATAATGTAAGTAACTTTCAATTTTTTAGATATTTGCACTGTCTATGTCATGAGTTGGGCAACAATAACGTTTATGGATTTATTGATCCACATTTCACTCATAGTCAAAGTGAGCGTGGTAGTATTCATTCTTACATAAAAAAGATGTGTGATGATAAAAAAAGATTGTCACCTTGTTCCTTATTTTAACAAGTAAGAAGTTTTTTATACTTGTTATAGTCAATCACTTATAGTAGGTAGAAATAATTAATTTAACACATTAAATTTATGTTTTCCTTTGTAGTCATCATTGGCAATTGCTCATCATTAGTCCTAAGAAGCCAGATAAAAAAAATATATAAAATTGTTGAAATGTTAGTATTCAACATGAACTTTGTGGTATGTTTTATGATAGAAATCTATAATGAATATTTCTTTATTGTAGAGCTTCGGGAGGTTATAATAAGTTACAAGGTGTGAGAAAGAAGAAGAAAGTAGAATGGTTATATCCGATCGTAAGTTGTTAACTTAATATTTAAATGAATGATTAATTGATATATATTCTATAACAATTTTTGAATAATATTTATTGACGTCCACATATGATCATATTCAATTTTAGAGTCAAAAACAACAAGTTAGTTATGAGTGCGGCTATTATTTAATGATTCACATGTTAAACATTGTTTCTGCTAGTATTGTTGTTTCATGGACCCGAGTCAGTAATAGAAATTTCATATCAAAGTTTTATCAATTAGTTAATACTATTGTTTATCTAATTTGTGTAAACATTTATTTATTCAGATATTTCGGAACTCAAATCCATTTAATAAGAATGAAGTTACAAATGTTCAAGAACGTTGTGCAAAGATGATTTTGGAACATGTTGAAGCAAGTGCGGATATATGATTTTTGTGGTCTTTAAGGTTTCTTGTTTTGATTGTATCTTGACAAGTACTTAGTTATTGTTTCATACAAGTAGTTAATTACTCTTATTTATGCTCTTTTGATAAAACAATCATTTATCTAAGTGTAACAAATCTTACTCTATGTGGTTGTTTATCTACTTTGATCACAATGTTATGTTTTAATTGGGTTTATGAATTGCATTTAGGCGAATGATTCGAGACGTGCGTCCCGAAACCCAATTCGGGTTATACGTCCCGAAGTGGTTTTTTTACCCATTTTTAAAGTTTTAGGGGGTTAAAGAGAGATATGGGGGGCAAAAGAGAAATTTTCAATTTAGAGAAACTAAAAAGTGAGTCTAGAAGAAGGTTACAAATATTTCCCTCCCTGTGCGTCTTTCTATTTGTTTTCTCTCTAAACTCTCGTTGTCGACTCTCTCCTTCTCCGGCCACGGCGAAGGTGAGTATCTTCCTTTTATAAATTTCTTAGTTTAACCATTGAATACTAAAGTGTGCCCTAACTTTTCTTCTCCCTCAAAATTTGATTCCCGTTAATTTATACTTTTAAATTGATTTTATGCTATTCTTTAGGTTGTGTAGTTTAATTTCATCTTGAACTCTATTCTAATGTTGTTGTTATTGGGTATGACATTATTTTTACTTCTATGGTTTTATTTTGAAATTGAGGTGAGATTTGGAATATTTGATGTTGCATTATATTTTATGGGTATGAACTTGTGTTGGTTGCAGTAAAGTAAATTCAGCAGATCAATGTGCAGAAAAAAATGTGATATTATAAATAGTGAAAAAAAAACTACCCCGGAATAAATTAAAAAAACAACGTCTTAGGTCGGTCAAACATATCCGACTTAAAAAACAATCTTCTTAAGTCACATAGAATTTACCCGACCTAACAATTATTTCTTAAGTCAGGTCAAAATCCGACTTAACATGTCAAAACTTGTTATGTCAGGAATTAGTAAGTCACGTGTGGAACTGACTTAAAATGTCACTTTTAAATGACTTAACAAGCGTTTTTTTAAATCAGGTCAAAATTTGACTTAACATGTCAAAACTTTTTATGTCAGGAATTGTTAAGTCACGCGCGGAACTGACTTAAAATGTCACTTTTAAATGACTTAACAAGCGTTTTTTGTACTAGTGTAGTCATCATTGACAATTGCTCATCATTAGTCCTAAGAAGCCTGAAGTAACTTTTTTATGTTCATTGGGAAAGAAGTCAGATAAGAAAATCTATGAAATTGTTGAAATGTAAGTATTCAACATGAACTTTGTGATATATTTTATGATAGAAATCTATAATGAATTTTCTTTATTGTAGAGCTTTGTGCGGTTATAATAAGTTACAAGGTGTGAGAAAGCAGAAGAAATTAGAATGGTTATATCCGATCGTAAGTTGTTAACTTAATATTTAATTGAATGAGGCTTATGATGTGAGTTATCTTTTAACACTTTATCTAGAATTTCTTTAAATTTCTATTCCGTAATAGTTGAGAATATTATTTTATTTTGCAAGAATGAGAATTTTTTTATTCTTCTGGTTGTGTTGCAGATTTTTTAAACTTTGTTTTGATTTCTCTTGTTCCGTGTTATAGAGTGATGCTTCAAGTCTGGTAGATGAGTTGTGGGTAAATAATATATATGACGCCTTCTGTCTCTGTTGCAGCATAATTGTTACACTCCTAGACTTTATTGATTCTAGATAGTAGTTTAAAGTGTTTTTAGAAGAAGTTACTTGTATATTTTTAAATTAAGGCATGTATTGGAATATTAATCATTGTATAAAAAAGTTGTGCTTCAAACTTATTTACATGAAATGATAGGGTTTTTGTAATTTATAGATTCTTTTATTCATGCTACTATTCTTTTGTATGATGGAACCAAAACTAATAACAATGGGGCTACTTTTTTAAAAAAAATTAAGTAGCTTGTTAAGTCGGTTCCACTGTTACTCGATGTAATAAGCACTTTGTTAAACCAGTTGTTAACTAACTACCTGACTTAAGAAGTTATTTGTTAGGTCAGTCATATAATAACCCGACCTAACAACAATTTCTTAAGTCAGGTCCAAGCCCGACCTAACAAGTCGAAACTTGTTATGTCAGGAGAAGTAAAGGCATGTTCAGAACTGACATAAGAAGTCGTTTTTAACCGACTTAACAAGGCTTTTTTGTACTAGTGTGATCACCTCCCTAATATCCCCATAATGTTGGAAAGCATTGTACATGGCTTTTGCACCATAATTCTTTGGAAAATGAATGAAGAAATAAGTCATCATCGACAGCTGATGTTCTTGGTCGTGATTCTTTGCAGTTGCTAAATCGTGCCTGTTGCGAGGAGCACCATTTCGATTTCTATTGCGACCTCTGACAACCTGCCATTCGTTGTCCCTACCACCATCCATGTGCAATTTCGCTGATAGAAACCCTAAGAACCCAAGACTGGTCCCTAACCGATAGGTCCCTTCGTCACCAGAAGAACCCTGCTAGGACTTTAAACTCTCGCTTGTCGAAGGTCCTTCTGGTTGAAACTACTGGCTTGATGGTGATGTAGACGATCATTTTTTCAAAACCCTAGCAGAGCCGCCATATCATCCAAATTTGGGGTAAAATCTATCGTGAAAAATAAATAGTTTAATAAATAGTTTACGGTGTATTTGATGGAAATGATCAAATTGAATCTTAAAATAAATATTTAAGATTAATATAAATTTTTAAAACATTTGAGACTAAATTGAAATTTAAAATAAATATTTGAGATCAAATGTGTAATTAAACTAAGTTTATATTATATAGATATAGATTATTTATAAAGATTTTTAAAAAATAAAAATTGATCATTAACAATCCCTCTTTAGTGGATGAAGAAGAAAATGAGAAAATTAGACTATGGGCTATATTGAATTAAAATTTCAAAGAATATTAAAATATTTTTTTATGATAAAATAATTTTGTAAAATTCAATCAAGACTTTTATATAATCTAAATAAATTTGATGGTATTCAATTAAGATAATTAATATTTATTTTCAAGGCAACAAAATTTATATGTATCCGATATCGATACGCGTCAGATACCTCCCGATATTTCTTTATATGTATCAGAGAAGTATCCAATGATTAAATTTTATTTTTTAAATAAAAAAAAAATCGACACTTCTCCGATACTTATCAGATACTTTCCGATACGTATAAGAGAAGTATCCAATTTTTATATTTTATTCTTTCTTTGAAAAGAAATAAAATGGATCTAAAAGGGCTAATGATTTGGTTAATGTGCGTACAAATTTTCAACTTTTGTCAAAGAAAGATAAAGAATATATGAAATGAGCGACAAAATTATAGGATGTCAGTGGAGATGCGCATGACTCGCTTTTTGATAGTATTTAATATACATAATTTACTTGTTTTGATAATTTTAATAATGTGAATGTTTCTTTATTATCAATTTTAGTTATGTTTATATATTATGTATTTATATATTTAATTTTTTATTTGAAGTATCCTAGCTGTATCGTATCTTAAATTTTAAAAAAAATTTGTATCACCGTATCCATATCGTATCCGTGTCGTATTAGGTATCTAAGCTTCATAGATGGAGGCTAATTAGAAGCAGAAATTCAACCATGTCTTAACCAATAAACATTTATATATCTACTGATATTTTATGAAAAAATTCATAAAAGAAAGAGAAAATGATTTTTTTCGTCCATATATGAATTTCTTAATGTTATTTAGTAGTAATTATTCTTTATCAAAAAATTTATAAGACATGTAAGATCAATTTTTCTTTTTCAGTCTATTTTTTAACATTAATTTTCATCCAAAATCTACATACTTCTTCCGTCCCAAAACTATTGTCCTTTTCGTAAACCAATGTAAAATTAAAGTTAGTTTACCATTTGTATCCTTACAAAAGTTAAAGCATTAATTAAATATATTTTATCTTTTTTAATAAAGTAAGGGTAGACGAGATTTAACTTATCAATCTTTGTTGCTTCTTGATCTACATGCATAACTTTAAAAGGACAATAGTTTTGGGACGGAGGGAGTAACATACAAGGAAATGTTTTTTTTATTTGTCAGTTAGCCTAGCGGCTAGAAAATCATCCCTTAAAAATAAATAAGTGGGCATATCGAGTTCGATACCTAATCCCTATACAAATATACAATATTCTCTACCAATTGAATTAAACTCGGGAAAACTAGTATAAAAATTTTATTCGTGCACATTTATTTTCTCAAACTTACTTTATTGAGTCATTTGAAATCAAAAAAAAAATGATAATAATAATACCTACATCGCATTGGCGTCTTTGTCTCTCTGTCATGCCACTCGCGTCTCTCATTCTCTCTCTCTCTCTCTCCGCTTCCTGAACTCCACCGACGCCCTTCCCTCTCCGTCTTCAGTTTCAGGTTTGTTGTCATCTTCACCTTCTTTTCCTCTTTTGCCATTTGTGAACGAGACTGAGACTGAGACTGATTCATTGAGCTTTGAGCATGAAATTGTTGGTTTTAGTTTACTTTTTTGTTATCATTCTCCATTTTTTTCTAATTTTAATTGATTTTTTGTTTCAATTTCAAATTTAAAGCACAATATTGACATTAAGCATTATATTGTTGGATTTTTATTCATGAGGAAGTCCATGTTTTCTAAAGTTACTAACAGACACTCATGAGATTAGGCTTGTCCAGTGTCGGACACGACATCGACACTTCATATTACATTGAATTATATCATTTTTTCAAATAGTTATTGTTTTTGCATTTGAATTAGTAATTGATTAGCATTTTTCTTTTATCAATGTTGCTTAAAAATTTTAGCTCTTGTTTGCTTTATATGAGTTTTTAGTAATAGTAAATAGTAATTGATTTGTGTCTTTTTATAGGAGTGATACAATAGTTAAGCATATGAAAATTGATGCATTTTTCAAGAGGAAAGCTTTCCAATGAAATTTTCCGCTCTTCCCAATATTTTGAGCAAGATCAGCCACTCGATGAAGCTACTCAGACGTAGATGTTCATGATCTTCATCGTTCTTATGGCTGAGATGGCCATTTGATCTATCGAGTCGACAAAAGTATAAAAAAAATAAGTTGAATTTTGAGATTTACATACAGTATTAGTTTCTTTTTATTTTTGTGGAACAACAACTTTTTACTCTTAAGGTGAAGAGTGATAGCAATAGCATCCTCCAATGGGGTTGTGTTCAACCACAGTTAGAAGAAAAGTGCTTATTCTACTAAACACTTCTTCATCTAATTTCTCCACAATTTCTCATTACACAGCCAAACAGATCCCACACACCAATCAACACACATCTCATTACAGAAAACAAATTTCACCCGCTAATCTCTTCCAAACCTTCGGTTTCCCTTCCTCTAACCTTCCCCATTTCCTCTCCAAAAATCACTTCCTCTTCAATTCTGATCCATCTGAGCTTCGCAAATCGTTAACCACACTATTTTCCTTCAAAATTCCGCAGAAAAATCTGATTTCCCTTGTTAATGATTGCCCTTCTGTGTTGGAACCTCAATTTCTACGTAATTGGGAATTAGGTTTTCCTCAATTGAAATCCAAGGTATGTAATCCTTCCCCTTTGATGATTGTGAATTTATTGCGATGTTCTAGACGGTTTCATTTAAATCCCCTTGAAATTTCAGAAAGAGTTGAGGTTTTTAGGGGTTTAGGGTTTTCTGAAGATGTTATGGATAGGGTTTTGGAAGAATTTCCTAGTGCGATTGTAATGAGAGAAAGTGAAATTGTTGGTGTGATTGATTTTATTGTGAAATTTGGTGTTCCTAGAGATGAAATTGATAGAGTTGTTAGATTATTTCCTAGGGTTTTGGGATTTGGAGTTGAAAATAGGTTGAAGCCGTTGATTAATGAGTTGAGGGGTTTGGGTTTTTCTCGCCGAGAGATTAGTGCGGAGGTTGTTAGGAATCCGAGGATTCTGGGAATGGAAATTGGGGAGTTTTCGCGGTGTTTGAAGTTGTTGCAGAGTTTGAAATGCAGGGAGGCAATTAAAGAGAGGATTTTTGGAGAGGGTTTGGTTAGGGCTTGTTTTGAAGTGAAGCTTAGAGTTGATTGTTTATGCGGTCATGGTTTGATTCGTAGGGATGCTTTGAAGGTATTGTGGAAGGAACCGAGGGTGATTGATTATGAATTGGAAGATATTGAAAAGAAGATTGAGTTTTTAGTTCATAGGATGAAATATGGTATTGATTGTTTGCATGAAGTTCCTGAATATTTGGGTGTGAATTTTGAAAAGCAAATTGTTCCTAGATACAACGTCGTTGAGTATTTGAAAGGAAAAGGTGCAATTGGGTTTGAAGTTGGACTGAAGGACCTTATCAAACCAACTAGGCTTAGATTTTATAATCTTTATGTCAAGCCTTACCCTGAATGCGAGAAAATATATGGCAGATTTTCGGGTAAGCTTGAAGTTAAAATAAAGCATCCAGTTGGAATCTGGAAGCTGTTTAAACCGAAGAAGTTCCCTCAAACCAGTCAAGATGTGAAGAACATGAAGGCTTTCATGGACTCACTGGTGTAGTGGTTTGATATATGTATACAGTTTGTTGGATAAATAGTCCATGACATGTTTAGTATTTATACTAAGTACCAACAATTAAGAATTTTCGATTTGTTGATGAAATTAACCTTGTGTAGTTAATATTATCATATTTTAGTGCTAAAGGAAAACTTGCTGACAGATTTAGTACTCACAAAAATTAGTCATTTGATTTCTTTTTTTGCTAATTATGTTTGATGAAGCACTAATAAGAGAATTGCAATGTTGTTCTAGATACCGATTCATATTTTTTGGCTATAGGGCAAAAGCAATGATATTGATTAATGGGCTAATGTTTTTTTTGCTTAATTTGTATTACATGTTAGAAATATGATAGCTATATGGTTAAAGTGATGTGTTGACAACTGACAACTGCTAATTGGACTCAATTAATAAGGGCCTGTTTGAAACACTTTTTTAGTTTTCAAAAAATATAAATTTCAAAACTTGTTTGATACACTATTTTTTAAAATAGAAGTTTTAAAAACTGTTTTGGCTTTTTGAGTTTTGGGGACTAAAAAAGTGAAACAGGTAAAATATGTTTTGGATTTTAATTCTCTGTTTTTGGTTTCCGTAAAAATGGAGAGAAATTCAAAAACTGAAAACACACGAAAAAGTATGTTTTCAGTAATGGCACAAACTTAAATATGTGCAAATTTAACGTACTATTTTGGAATAGTCTGAATCTTTGGAAATAAACACAAGAGAGAACTAAAAAATGGCTGAAGAACTGATCTAGAGTTTGCATCGTATTCAACATACCTTCATTTATGTCGTGTTTCTGTTCCTCTTCTCTGCTGCACTTCTGCTCCTCTTCTCCGCTGTGCTCCTGCTTCTTTTCTCTGCAGCGCTTTTTCCAGGTAACACCTCACACCAGATATCCATATTTCGTGTTTTTTTTTTTTCTTCCTAATTTGTGGTTTGGTTTGCTGTTTCTGAAATCAAAATGTTTATTAGTTTAATTTTTCAATCGTTGTTGATCTTTGTTTTTATAGACTACACTTGAAATCTTTAGAGTATTGAACTTGATGATGGTTTTGATTTTTGAATTTATTTGTATTAGCTTTTTTCCATTTCTTGTTGTGTAGTTTTTTAGATATAGACATTTTTAACTACTTTTTGTCAGATTACTTCTAATTTGTTTCCAAATATGGGTATTAATTTTAATTTCAATAGAAATTAGTCTACTAATTCTGCTAGTGGGCAATCAATGGAGTGTTATTCCTTCCTTTTCATAACTGGAATTTTTATGGTAATATGATCTTCACGTAGTTTGGTCATTTGTAAGTCTTATTGTCTGGCAATACTGTGATGTGGGAGTTTTGTGTGACTGACAGGATTGGTTGTGCTTCCTTTGGGATTTCTCATGTATTATTTTGATTGCGTTTTGATTACTTATGTCATGTATCGTGTGTTCTTGGTTTAGTGCACTACTAGTCCATTGGCTTTGCTAACAATAAAGTTTTGGAACAAAGGTAGCTGATTGTGAATTGGTGTTGTAGGGTATGTTGGATATAGGATTTTGGTGGGGAATTGTTTCTGTGAAAACTGAATATTATTATATTTGAAGTTATGAATTAGATACAACCACTAATGTGTATATATATATATATATATATATAGGCTATTCTAATCTGATGAGTTAATGGGACGAATACAAATTACTAATAAAAAATTTACTATTTATTTACAACACTTAATCTTGATGAGTTTCAATAACATATCAAATGATTTTCAATTTTTTTAAAAAATTTGCATGGATGATCCATATGATATAAATTTAAAATCCAACTGTAGATTTCGTAAAATTCGTATTCGTTATAGTCTTATTCACAAGTGGTGCACTGTGCACCACTTGTAACGCTTGTGCATGTTAGACAAAGCCAGGGTTATTATGCTCATATGTTGGAAAGACATTTTTTGAGGTTTGTGCATGAGGTGATGAATATTGTTGATGGTATGAATGTTGTTTGTTGCTGTTTTCAGTGTACTGGTGTATTTGTGCTAGTAAATATCTGATATTGGATATGGTGGCTGACTGGCTAGTGTATTCCTACAAGTTTGGTACAATGGCTAGTTTTCAGCATAAGGATGATCTAGCATGTGCAGAAGTGAGTTTTGTAGGCAGTATCTATTTGGTACTTTTTCTGGTTATTGATTTTAGAGAACTTTGTTTATACCTATGAACTCCGCTGCCCTTACTACGAAAGACGGAGAAGGAGGCTGTTCTCAGGACAAATGCTCGGGCTGTTCCGGTGAGGAAGGGCGCTCATTTGTCGGTGGAGCTTATTTGTTTTGCTCCCCCGTCGGCTCCTCTGTTTTTGTTGTTGAGCTGGGGGAGGACTTGTTCTCCTAACAGAGCAGACCATTTAAGTTTTCCTATTCGGTTGTCTAACACATGATAGTGATAGCCCTCTCAACGTCTTCACGAATGATGGTAAAGTGTGTCTACATTGATGCTGTAGCGGACGTTTTGATTAATTTATTTTCTAGTTATTGGGAGAATAGGAAAAAGAATGAAAAATAAAAAATTAGACAGTGTTCTTGTTCTCAAGCGCGCTTAGGGATCATAAGTTTGAATTGGGAAAATGTATGATCATGAACTTTTGTATTGTTTTAGTCTAGCTGAAGGAACATTAGGATTTGGCCATGGTGTATTTTGTTCTCTAGCCTTGTTTATTGTTTTGAAGTGGAAGTTGTAATGCAAGTTTTGGTGGTAATGTGAAGATATAAGTTCTAGTCGATAGTTTATAAGCTAGCTTTTATAATTTGAGCTTATAACTTAGCGGATAAGCTATCTGATTTAATTTGTAGTATTTGATAAAATTAGCAGTTTAACTAGCTTATAGATATAAAATGACAAAAAATATATGTTTGATTATTCTTTTGTCATTTAACTAATTTGTTAGTTTCATTTTGATTCCATATTTAGATGTTATGTTTATTGTTAGATGTAAGACGTGCGTACAGTTTGATCAAAATTGGTATAAAAAATGAATTTAAAATCAAAAAAATGGATTTTTAAGTAAAATTTGCTTTCAAGGAAAAAATGAACAGTTCACACTTTTTTTTGTTTCTGATAAAAGAAAAATTATTCTCATGACAAGAAATAATAAGTGATAGAGAAGAAAAAGAGTGTTTCGAAGTTAAAGATCTTGTAAAAAAAATTTAGAGAAATGGTTCAGTTTCCACATCATGGAACTCATGACAAGAAATAATAAATGATAGAGAAGAAAAATCTACCATGCCATTAATATTATTCTCGTAAAAAAAACAATTTCTAATAACTAAAATTTAATTATACAAATACAAAATAAGTTAAAGAAACAATAGTATAATTTTTTATAGGGGCTGCTAATTTTGACCATGTGAATTGAAGTTAGCAATGTTGACCAAAAATTGGAGGGGTGGGAGCACGCATGTGGGAGAATGTGAGTAGCTGGGGGGTGCCCAAAGACAATGTGGGGCGCGCTAAGTAATTACATGTGAGTTAAACATTGCTAACTTTGACCTACAGATCGAAGTTAGCAAATCTCATTTTTATATATGTTGTGTTTGCCGGGAATAGGCTAGGCTGGCCTACAGAATAAATATAATTATTTATTTAAATATATTCATATAAAATAGAGATTTTCAAAAGATTAGACTTACGCTTGAAAAATAATCTTATAATAGGCTATAGACCTTCAATTTTCTGATAGGTCAAACTTGATAACGTCTAACTCGGTCTAGTCTTTTTTTTTTTTGGTATGACTCAGTCTAGTCTATTACCATATTTATTTCATCTATTTACAATAATATTATTTTGCCTTACCATGCAAAATACGCTTCATTTGTGCATGAAAGCATTGACATCGTATAGATGGGTAAAATTCACTAGGCCCAAACATTTTTATACTCAAAATATAAACAATTTTAATCTCATATATTCTCTCCGTTTTATAATAGTTGTCCATTTTGAGTTTTTCACATTTTTTAAGGAAATAATTAATGTTATTGATGTCAATAATAAAATGAGTTTGTTTATTAAAATGCCTTTATTAATAATAGTTATTGGTGTAATTTGGTGAACTGAAAAGTAATAAATAGAGTAGTTTATTGAAAAGGATAATAAATATTGTTTTGAATTTATAAAGGGGAAAATAATTTGAGACAAAAGAAAAACTTAAAAGGGACATTATTGTGAGGGACTATTTGTTAGTAATACAAACCACCAAGTCATTTTATCACTTTTTTTTTGAAGAAGCTAAACTAACCCAATTAAATTGTTACTGGAGAGAATCGAACCTGAGACCTCGAGGAGGAGCATATTCCCAGGTTCCAAGCAAAAAATAAAAGAAAAAAAATAATTTTTTTTGTTACAAGGTTTATCACTTTCTTAATAATTTTTTTGTTACAAGGTTAAAGAAAAAAATAAAAGAAGAACAAACGAAAGGAAACTAAGTCCTATAAAAAGTTCCGGGCAAGTAGTTCCTTAGAAATTAACTAATGTCTGTCGGAGACGAAACATGAATTGTGAGATCAACATCATATGAAGTTTCAAGTTTTGCTAAGGCAAAAAGTGATGTTGACATTAAGTAACATGTCATTTATATCTCGAATAAAGACTCTATGAACATGATAATTGGTATCGGGACCATTGGTGATGTTTATGCAATGTAAAGAATCAGATTAGCTACTTCAGGGTGCTGTTATTGGTGATGTTATTGGTGGGGTGCTGCTACTTCTTGTCTTTGTTAAGTGGTGTGGTCATGGTTTCCCACTATCCTTCCTTTTGTTTTTTTTTGTACGCTTCTCTTGTACTTCTTGTTATAGAGTTGTTTGAATAATATTTACCAATTTAAAAAAAAGAAAAAAAGAATCAGAATAGCAAACAAGTTCTTCAAAGGCCAAGTTTTGGCTAGAGTAAGTCCTTGGTGGATTGCATATAGCTCAACATTAATTATGTCAGATGACCCTTGTGTGAAACCTGAGAATCCTAAAAGAAAATATCCTAATCTATTCGTGAGAACTCCATCGAAACCCGCTCTAACCAGAGAACCAAGGCAGCTAACGTCAACGTTGAGGATAGTGCAAGAGTGATTGTTGTTATTCCATTTGATCAATCTTTCAGCCGCAGTATTAGCAAGATTGGGTGGGAAACACGCCACAAGGGTCTCGGCTAAGGAGTGAATGTTGAAAGAGAAGCAAGTAAGTGATCAAGGTTCATTATCCAGACACATCAAGTTTTGGTGTCTCCAAACCCACCAAACTCAACTGAGAACATGAAGGCTTGGAGGTATAAGGAGCCAGCTTTTAACCATTCACAAGTGTCCATTGCAGAGAAGAAATGTGGGCATTGAAGCCGTTGAGGTGCGAAAAATTGCAAGAGTGGATACTGTCACACATACAATGGACAAAATTCTCATTATGTGTTCTACAACGAATGCAGGTGGAGGAAGGGACAGACCCATTTGTATGGGTGTGTGAGCATGGCATACACTTGGTTATGAATAAAAATAAGTTTAGTATTTAATATACTAAAATATAGATGTGATGTTGGTCATTTTTCTAAATGTAAAAGGTGTTGTTATAGTAGTGTTTAAATGTGTCTTTTATTAGTCATTTTGATCTTTAAATATGTCTTTAGATTCGGTTAAGTGAGAACGATCTATGGGGCAGCAATGAGAATGATCTGTATAATTATGTATTTTAACGAGTGACCCAACATTTTTTAATAGTTTTGTCAAAAAAAAAAAACATTTGCTCAATTCCACGATTTTTTGGTCAGTTGAACGATAACATGACCGATAAATTTGCCTAATAAAATACACATTAAGGACTTCAGAGTGGGGGGAACAAAACAAGTCTGTAAACTGTATACATCCATATAATCATATTCAAAATCGAGATAAGTTGGTCTAAAGTGGAACTGTAAAACAGTTATTAAGAAGCACTTGACAAACTAAGCGCGCCACATTAAAACAAACTAACACAACACAATCCTCCAATTCTATGCAGTGAAAATGCATTACTGATTTTGCAGGGTAAAACAGTACCACAAATCGGGTGCGAAAGAGACATTTTCTGAATTTGATTTTTATTTATTGATTTATTGATCTCTTTAATTAAGGACTGTATATAAATTAAACCTCCTTCCAGAACCGAATTGATCGATCAGTTCCACATGAAATAAAAGCAGACTCTACTGGTGAGTGTTCAAGCCAGCGCGGTGCACCAACATGATTAGAAGGCCATTTTGCAACTATTTCTGTTGTCATCGCATCCCAGATAACAACCTGCAAAGTAAACCAGGTTCCTCGTATATAATCCATTTTATAATGCTAACATGATCAAACAGTAGACAAGTAAACAAACCTCATTGTTCAGTTCATCTATGGATAGAATAAATTCTTCTGTCGCATTAAAAATAGCCTGCATAGAGAAAACGCAGAATGGTAACTATGAGAACATGGATGGAAAATATGATAACTACTTATTGTACCCAAAAAAACAACTTATGCATGGGATCAGAATGGAAAGTTATCAGTAAAGCTTTTAAAACTAATGGTAGGTCAACTTAACCTAGCACAAAGCTTCATATGTACCTGGCATCTTAGTTGTGTATGTATGGCACCGAGATATTGTTTGACTAATCTTCCAGAACCAGCCTCCCAAAGCTTTATGGTAGAATCCTTCCCACAGGAGAGGACAAACCTAGAAAATCAATATTTATATTGATACACCAATATAAGCTTATTTGAAAAGTGTAAAAAGTTGGTCAAACCAGCATAAGGCAATTACAGTAACTAGTTACAAGATCTTAATGTGTATTGTAGAAGTAATTAGTAAACATGGCGTTCATTGCAAAACTCAAACGGAAGCAATGACTTCAAACTAGAGTTGTCAAAGTGGGCTTTGGCCTGCGAGCCCACTGTGGGTCGAGCCGGATTGCATTTATTCTTCTGGGCTCTGGCTCACTAAAATAGTCGATTAGACTCACTTCTCAGTCAAACTGGGTGAACCAGGTTGGCTCACATGCACAATTCTACTTCAAAGTCAATATTTCTTTCTGTTTTAGCTTCAAAAACATCAGCAGTTTAACACCACTTCATCATGTTCAAAATTAAAGTCAGTGATGTTTGTACAGTAACTTTATAATTGGTATATGGATTATAGTACCCTTCATATACTATATTAATAAAATTTTCTTTTAAAAAGTGAGTGATGAAGTTTTACATTGGTTAATAATGGGTTAAAAGATTTAGGGTCAAGATTTATAGTACCCTTAATATACATTTTTCTTTAAACATTTATGGCTCTTCTTCATATTTTCTTTAGCAGTGGCACTATTATTATAATGGTCTTTTACATGTCAGTCACTTAAACAAATATCTGCTCCAAAATGTAATGTAATGTTTTTTTTTTTGAATGGCAAAATGTAATGTAATGTATTATACTTACCTTTGATCTCTTGTAAAAATTGCGCTAGTAGCCTCTGCTGTTCCATGTGCTGCAGTTATTGAGCGCACACAATTGGCAGTGATGCCATCCCACAACCGAATAGCACCATCTTTCGATGCTGTAACATACATGGCACCTGTACTAGAATATCTAACCTACAAACCAGACAAGGAAACAATTGGATCAATGTAGCGCAGATGAGAGTACAATAAGTGACAGTATGTGAACAAGAGAGGAGGATTGACATGCCTGGTTTATAGCACCATTAGGGCTATTATCTGGAACATTTGCTGACAGATAACACTGAAAGGTATTTATATCATACAAATGTGGAATCGCGTGATCAGTGCCTGTCACGAATTGATATTAATCAGCTTTGACGATTTGAGAAAATTAAGGAAGAAAGCAAAAATGCTGATTGGAATGTAATCTATAAAAGAAGACAGGATTTCCACCTTCATATATCATATGCATATCATCAATATAAATGAGTCAACCAGTTGCAGTCAACATCATAATCTCGGTAAAGAGGAAATTATTCAAATTGCTGAGTTATTGCCTTAACTCAGAAATATGAGTGGATTCATTGAAATATAAATCAAAAAGTATTGGCATATTGATACCAACCAAAAGTAATTCACTGGACCAAATGACTTCCTAGGCTCGGTTTCATACAAATAATACTGAAAGGTGAACATGACATCGATACAATGAATATAGCTCCACAACAACTATATTGAAGCATGATGTTTGTAATTGCAAATTTGCATACTAGTAAGAAACACGTTAACACGACAAGAACACATAAATGAAGACCAAATCCATTTTAGTAAAGAAAAAGAGACGAGTAGCATATTATTATTATTATTATTATTATTCAAAAAGATGTGAAAAACATAAATACCTGCCAACAGAAAGTCCCCTGAAGGGTGAAAAGATACAGAACGAACATTGTGTGTGTCCTGCACGACAAAATTCAACACAGATAAAAGCTTATGCTTAATTCTTATTGTTTCTCATTTGTTGCTAGTATATAAATTTAGAATAGCCCTACCTGGATAACCCTGTACGATCTCTTGGCATTGGCTTTTGAAACATCGAAAAACCTAAATGATATTAAACTAGCATGTCAAATTCCAAAAGCACTTCCAAAATATAAAGGACAGAAAAGAATAAACATGAGATATGTAAAGTTCTGTAATTTCTGTGTGTCTATAATGAGATCACACAACCTGTATTTATAATGATGTTATAACAAGTACATAGAATCTCAATTAATAAGCACTAACCTAGGAAGTTGTATAATGAGTAGGAATACTAACAATTAGCCTAGGAATCATCTGATCTAGGAATATTAAAAAACATATGGACTTTTAACACTCCTCCTCAAGCTAAAGCTTACTATGCTTTAAGCTTGTTACATCAAAACATTTGAAACTAAGTTTGACAGTTGTTGCTTTATGGAGGCGACAACCGATTTGGCGCAAGACATGACCATCTAGGCGAAAGAGAAAAAAATTACTGGAAAATCACCAAAAAGATGAAAAGCACCTCTGAATGTGGCAGAGGGACGAAAAGCACCTCCGAAAGATGAAAAGCGCCTCTGAATGTGGCAGAGGGAAGAAAAGCACTACTAATATGATCCATTTGTGGGAAATGTGTCACCACCGGAATGATCGTCGATGGGAAGAAAAAGACACCAATAATATGAATCATATGTAGGAAAGGCAGCAACGCGCAAAAGTGCTTGTAGAGGAGGTTGGAGACGGGAAAACATTGTCGGGCTCGCCGAATTATTCGGCGGCGGATGGTGGCTGTTGCTTGTGGTTGTTGGCGACGGGAAAAGCACCGTCGAGCTCGCCGAACTATTCCACGGCGGTTGGTGGTGTCTAGTCATGGCTAGCATACTGACAACACTATTTGAAGATGCAGAAGACAGCAGAAGATTGCTAGGAAGTAGGTGCTGCCGGTGGCAAATAGCGCCACCGGTAGCGATAATGAAGCACAGAGTCAGATCAGAGAATCAGAACCTGCTCTGATACCATGTAAAGTTCTGTAATTTCTGTGTGTCTATAATGAGATCACACAACTTGTATTTATAATGATGTTATAACAAGTACATAGAATCTCAATTAATAAGCACTAACCTAGGAAGTTGTATAATGAGTAGGAATACTAACAATTAGCCTAGGAATCATCTAATCTCGGAATATTAAAAAACACATGGACTTTTAACAAGAGGCATTGCCATAACAAATCAAATAGTTATACTGTAAGAGATCATACTTTATTGTCTGATCTTTGGCTCCAGAGACCAGGATAGTACCTTGCGGATGAAAATCCAGATCATTTACTGGCTGCAGTTTTGTTATATATACAAGAAAAGTCAGATATATGAGGAAAGTTTCTCAGAACCATTTTATAAACTTTACATTTCACTACATAAAAGCATAATGGGAAATGTAAAAACAAAAACCTGCCAAACATTGTCAGTATTAGAGCAAGTGTAATACAGGTAAAAACAAACTCCACAATAGCACAGACAAAGAGAAGTTGGAACGTTGATATTCAAATAGTATGTTTGTAATGTAAATTTATCACGAAAATGATAATTTTGAACTATGAGCTTCCACAGGTCTGGTGAAATACAGATGAAGAATAAAAACCATACAATTTTAGCCATTTGTAAACTGACACTCCGTTTTTTCAGTATTCTAACTAAAAGTCTCCATATCCAATAACCATAAAA
The DNA here is from genome assembly GCA_951804385.1 of Trifolium dubium. Lineage (NCBI taxonomy): Eukaryota > Viridiplantae > Streptophyta > Magnoliopsida > Fabales > Fabaceae > Trifolium > Trifolium dubium. The sequence continues at coordinate 19,591,036 of OX638068.1, forward strand.
TGTCCAATATTATCAAACTCAGAAAAATTATCTATTTGTCACCTTAGAAATTAAAAAGCTATCGTGAATCCAAGTCATCGTGAACAATAAGTGCAGAAGACAATTAGTAGTTTAAAATCACACAGAAATATCAAACTATGTAATAGAAGAAACAATTTCACATGATAAACTCAATAGAACTTGGAAAAGTAAAAATATACTTGTATATGGTCGTAATATGTTTTTACAACAGACCGCACAGGACCATCCTTTGCATCTGGAAGCAACATCTGCTTGACCTTTGAAACCTGCCAAATAATGTTCAAGAAATGGTTTGAAAGTTGTGTCAAGAAAGAGGAATACATTTAGTCTGAATAATAAATCATCACCTCAAATAGCTTTATCGATGTATCTGCACTTCCAGTTGCAACAAACCTTCCATCAGGACTAAACCTAGCACATCTGGCAACATTCTAGAAATTAACCCAATCAGTCAAAAAATCAAATACCAAAATTATATTGCAGGATATATTGAAGCTTAAAAGCATATTACATACCTTGTGTTCTGAAAGGTGTCGTGTCTCATGCTTTGGGAAACTCTTTGACGAACCTTTTAAATCTGGCAAAGAGCTGTTACACCAGAACAAAATTTTCAACGGTTATTTGTTTACCCTATCGATCCTATTTGCTATATGAAAATGAAAAAACTTAAAGCAGTGTTCCGAGTAGCATGAGACCGAAATAAAAGAAAACAAATTGTGTTAGATGATGAATACAAAATCATTTGGAAGTCTTTCTTAATCAAAAGATGGATTCATATCTGTAGTCCTGCTTTCCTTAGATCAATCTTTTCTAAAATTAAAAACATATAATTAAAACATGTGCTAACTTTTTTACTTTATTCATTTTAATTTACAATGAAAGGAAATGAATGTTAGTTGATCAAACTGAAACATATTAAACCGTAGTAATAATTATAAAACACACACAGCAGTTGGCAATGAAGGTAGAAACAATTAAGAACATAATATCAAGCATTTCTCCGAACAACAAACTAAACACTGTTCCATTGACTTCAAATGCAAAAGAAGAGCGACCAAAACAACAGAAGAAGTGTAAAAGTTTTGCCTGAAATCAATGGCTGTTGCACCGTGACGAGGCAAGGGCAATGATGCACCCAAATCTTGAAAGGGAGAAGATGAAGTCCCTCTTGACACGTCATCCTTTTCCGCTGCAAGACCCTGTTATTTCTTTAGAACAAAATGCTTCCTCATTCTCGCATTAAAGGGCAAGTTTATTTTATGTTTTTTTTTTTTTGTTTTCACCACCAGTATCCGCCCATTGAGCCGACTAATCTGGTTCGGGGCGAATTCTGACATCAAGGGGTTCCAGTCCCCTCCCAAGCACAATTGTGGGGATCGAACGGTGGTCCTCCCTACCAAGTCCAGTGCCAATCACCACTGGACCAACTAACGTTTGGTAAAAAAGAAAGGAGTAAACTCCCAAGTTCCTATTTGATTAATTTTCCTGCAAGACACATTAGTCCCTAAAAATGTATCAAAGAAATACCACTATAGTCCCTAACCTAAGAGCATCCACAAAGGAGCAACTCATTTTTGAGTACTTAACTGAGTCACACGTGTACACATCACTTATTTATAATTTTTTAATAATAGTACCTCATAAGCACTTATTTAAAAAGTTCTAGGTCCTGCCAATAACTCTACATCATTTAGAAATGTGGAAGAAAAGAAAATAATATATAAAAGCAAGTGAATCCCATTAAAATTTAGGAAACAGACAATACTTATTTAAGAATAGGTACTTAAATAAGTACTATTTCCTTTTTGTTCCAATGAGAGTACCTAATAGATATTGGTTCTTATATGACAAGAAGTCTCCATTGAAGATAGTATAAGACCATCTCAAATGAAGAGTTCTTAAATTTAAGAACCAGTACCTATTAGGTACCCCATTGGATCAAATGCAAAATGGTACCTTTTAATGTACTTAGTCTTATTTAAGTACTTTGTCTCTCTGGTATCTTAACGAGACCCACTTGTTTTTATATATTAAAATAATAATTATGACATACTATTAAGTAATTTCTTATTAAATTAAATGATTAGAATTATTGGCGGGACCCATTTTAAACTTTTTAGATAGGTGCTGAGGTAGAGTATTAAGTGTTTATTATGTACTATCATTAAAAAATTATAAATAAGTGATATGTACAAGTGAGATCCAATTAAGTACTTAAAAATTAAGTACTTAAAAATTGAGTTCCCCATTGTGGATACTCTTTGAATCCCAAATGTAGAACATATTAGTCCTATATGATTTTTGTTTTAAGTATTATGGCATTCTCAGAAAACACAACTTAGAAATTGAATTTTCAAATACCTAAGTTTATCAAATATGAATTTAGGGATTTGTTGGTTAGTTAGAGGGGAGTGTAGAAGTAAGAACCTTAGCAAGTAAGTGAAGAAGCTTATTGGGTGGTGATTCTACATTGAGAGGTGTCATAGTTGCTGAAGCAACAGCAGTTGCAGCCTGAAGTGAAAACAAAACAACAAATGATTAAGAAGAATAATGAATGAACCGGTGGAATAAGAAATGAAGAAATAACTAACTAACAAACCTGAGTGAGATTGTTGTGACGAAGATGAGCAACGATTAGAGAATTGAGATGTCTGTAGAGTTTACCATCTTCCACTGTTTGCTCCGAGATGCTCATACTGTTGTTGTTTTCTATCTCCTTCATTTCGAATGAAAATCAGAATCTAATAAGTAAAGTTCTCTATTTGATTTCTCACTTTTTTTGCTTTGCTGCCGTCACCGTCACTCACTCGTGTGGGTTTATTTGTGTGTTTGGTTTCCCGTTGAAGGATTAATTTTGATAAAATTAAATTGAGTCGAACTGATTTTAACATAATTGAGTTTAGTGTAAAAATTATATTTAAAGTTAGAAGTTTTTTTTTTGACGGGAAAAAGTTAGAAGTTATAAATCATAATTTTTAATAGAATCATTTATGAAGATAGAAATTTTTTATTACTTTCTATACCAAAAAAATTTTATGAAGATAGAATCGATACTGTTTTAGAAGAAGTAAATTAGAATGGTTTTTTATTTTTTCAAAAGCCAAATTTAACGTGTGTTGGGTTCAATGGTTGGACATAATTGATTCTGGTATGATTAAACGCAATTCTAAACTAATAAAATGTTGAACCAAACAAGCACTTAGACTATCAGTGGCCAAATTTGTCTTTAAAAGTGTACACTTGTCAAAATTTTATACAACATTAATTCGTTCAATTGTAAGATAAAATTGTAGAAAAAATTTGTCTTCAAAATTTATCTCTTAACTATTAAATGTTTTGTTTTAGTCTTTTAACTTAATTATCTCTGTCCACAACTTTGGTCGTTTCTATTAGTTTTTTACAACATCGTTAGTGCTTACTTACTCTTTTCGGTTCTTGAATTCCATTTTTAAAAGGGTTAATAAGTGAATACCTCCTGTAAAATACGCTAGTTTTGTAATATCCCTGTAAAAAAATTGAGGATACCCTCATAATGTTTGATTTTTTGCAATACCCATGGACTCAGTCAACCATAATATAAACCCCACAAAATATAATTTTAGCGGAGGTTTTAAACCGCTGCAAATAAAAACCGCCGCAAAATATAATTTTAGTGAGTGTTTTAAACCGCTGCAAAAAAAAAAACCACCGCAACATATTATGGTTGACTGATTCTAGGGGGTATTGAAAAAAATCAAACATTACAGGAGGATTCTCAAAAAAAAAATTACATGAGGTATTGCAAAACTCGCGTATTTTATAAGAGGGTATTGACCTATTAACCCTTTTTTGAATTAGAAGAACCAATAATTGTATTAACCATTTATTCAACCCACATTTATTCGACTCATTAGTCTACACATTAAACCGGCTCAATCTCTTCTTTTTTTTACTTTCATTTCCTCTTACCTCTCATAAGTGTTCTTTAGATGCTTCCTTAACATTCTTTGTTATAAAAATAAAAAAATCATTGTTGCTCTTCACAAATCTCTAACTCTACTCCAAACTATACTGTTGATGTTTTTGTTGGCTGAATGTTTGTTAAAACAATGTTACGGCAAGATGTGCCAACATATGTGATGTGCCAATAGATGTTACCAGATGATACCACATGTGTAACTCTGGGAATTTGTTTTAATTTCGCGTGAAATCTTTTTGAAGATTTGATTTTTATATATATATATATATATATCACGCGTTTTTATGTTATTTGGGTATCAAGAAGCATGATGTTCAAGAAGGTTCAGACACAGGGTTTAATATACATGATTTTATTTAAGGAAATCTTATATTTGGTTTAGAAATATATTGCCTATTTGTTTGAAAAATATGTTATTGGTTTGAAACTTGCTTATCAAGAAAGCCCACGAATTTCAGACTATTTAAAGGAATATTCAGAACCCGAGAACTCACGGACAAAAGCCGTCATGTGCCTAATGATAAATCTAGGGTTATAGTCTTGTCCTTTGTGAGCCTTTGTTTGTATCACCTTGATGCTTGCATAAGGACTGTTTTTTCGAGTTGTAATCCGAGACTTTTAAGCAAGGAGTATTTTTTAAATCACTTTAAACCTTTAGGTATGAGTGAGGTTATTTGCATTGGAGTTTGTCTCCTATTTTGATTGTATTGAATGTAAGGTCGGAGCGAAACTCAGTAAACATGTGGTTGTTTATGTAAATCTTCAAATCGAGGGAAGTAGGCAGAAGTTCTCATATCTAGGTGGTTTCCTATGTAGAAGTTTAGACGGATAGTTACAAAGTGAGAAGTACAAACAGAGTGTTCGGCTTTGAATTCGTTTTACTTAGTGGATTTCTTTTCTGGCTTGGCAGACCCTCAGATTAGGTGAACTGAACTGGGTTAACAAATAATTTGTGTATTTTACCTTCCTGCATGTCATTTACTTATTACCTGTTCATTGTGTTTTTAGATGGTAAGATGTGTGCACATCATTTACCACATCTTATACCAGTGCACCAAAAATTTCATATACTAATTTTGTATTATTAATTTGGTTGTGTTTGTATTTGAAAATCATATCAGAATAAGTATTCCGTGAGCTTAATTCAGTTGATAGGACATTTACATGTAAAATATAAAGACCAGAGTTCAAGCCCTTCTACCCCCACTTAGTAGGCTGCATGACAAAAAAAATATAATATGTAAATAGTTTGAAAAATAGAGCATGCAATAAATAATCAAATAATGAATGAGACATCAAATAAAAATAATGTATACCACAAAAATATTGTTTGATTTTATTATATAAATAAATATAGATAAATAATCATTTTTAGTTGCTCCTATTAGTGCCTCGTTTATCATATTTATTTTTTAGCAATGAATAGATTTATGTCTTTTTTTGGGTGGTGTTACAAAATAATAAAGCAAAAGAAGAAAAGAAAAAAAAAATTAAAAAAGGAATAGTTAGTTTGTCTTTTAGAAGGAGATATTCTAAATCAGTTGAAAAAAAAATGTTTCAATGAGATGAATAAGTAGAATGAACAACTTTCTTAACTACAAAGTTAGCATATATATATATTATACTCTCTGAGAATGTGACATAAGTTTACAGTCCCATGATGTATATAGTATTGAGATTTCTAGTAGCACCAAGACATCAAAAACTTTACTAAATAAACTAATTTCAATTGCACTAAAAATGCACTGTAGAGGGCTGATATCTATCCAATGCTTGACGTGGCCTTCTCTGCGTATAGTAAACAAGATAATTTTTTTATAGGGAGTGTCCCACTTAAACACCTATGAGTCTATGTTTTCTCTCTCTCTCTCTCTCTCTCTCTCTCTCGCTCACAGCTTGCCTTAGATCTTCAAAGAAATTTGCAATGAAAGAAAATCTAACGGCAACAAATTTAACCTTGTGCTTTTTGTAAAACCCAAATTCAACCGTAGATGGAAATCAACAGAGAGCTTACATGATGAAATGAAAATTAGAAATCCAGTTTTAAACTTCATGGATGAGGTAGAAGTTGACCAAAATAGTGTTTTCCGCGGTAGAGGAATAGATCAGTAGTGTTAGTTGTCCATTTCAGGACTGACAGTGTGGCTAGGGTTTATAAAAAAAATAATGAAGCAAGAACACTAGATATGGAAAAGATGAGATGCAGATTTTTGTTTTGTAACGTATGAGACGCAAAAATAATAGAACTGAGAAATATGTTTTTTCATCTAAAGTGCTTTATGATATGCAAGTCTTATTTTTCCTCATACAAAATAAACCTATAATTGAGAAAAGCATAGAGACATACGAAGAAGTACTAAGAAATAGAAAACAAAACATTATGAAAGATATAATGAAGCATGATTCTGATGAAAAGAAAATAGAAACATTGAAGTAGCGGCGGCCGCACATAGAAAGCACAAGTGTGAGATCAGTTTAATGAGATATGTTGTGGGTAAATGGAATTAGGGTTAGTATTGAGACTTTTTTTTTTGACAAAGGGTTGGTATTGGGCCTTAAATTATTTGTTTTGATTGAATTTGGGCCTAAGTTTTATTAGTATGTATTTTTTTAAACTATATTTTTTATTTCATTTTTGCAATAGTAATTTTGATTATTAATTTAATCATGAATTTGTCCTAACAATTATTGTATTGAATTTTTCTGTCTTTAACACATATTTGTAGTTTATGTTTCAGAGTATTTTTTGTACTTTTGACATTATCAATATTAGTTTTAATATAGTGTATATGACAATTGATATAAATTTATCTCAATTGTAAAATTCTATTAAACCATCAAATATTTAGTTGGTCAAATGGTGATTTATGTTGGACAATTGATAGTGAGAGTCATAATTCGATCTCCACAAATGCACGGAAACTAAAATCACTTGATTTCTAAACTCGCGACAAATCAGATTAGTCGACTTAATAGACTGGAGGGAAAAAAATCTATTGAATCGTGCATCGCACGGGACGGACACTAGTACACATGCAAACTTGTATTTTTCAGATTGTGAATAAGATCTACTGTTTCAAAACAATCACTTTTATAAGTTTTCGACCCTTACAACTTAGGCTTTGTTTGCGAGTTTGGAGGGGAAGGGAGGGGAGGGCTTTGGAGGGAGGGAAATAAAGAGAAAAATAGAAAAATCTTTAACATTTTTTGAAAAAGTATTTTTTATATAGAATGACAAATAAATATTTATGATTAATATATTATGAATTTAAGAATATTATAACAACATTAATTAAATTTGAAGAATTCATATAAACCCTCCAAACCCCCATCCAACACAATTTTTGAGTTCCACCAAATTGGGGGGTTTTTGTGTCATGAAGAAAAAATAATCCTCCAAACTCCTCCCCTCCCAAACTCTTCTATTCCTTCCACTTGTTTCTTTCTTTTTTTCAAAACCATTCCCTCCCTCCCCTCCAAACTCACAAATAAAGCCTTAAGTTATCTTAAAAAAAAGTACACTATTTGAGTTGGAGCTTATTTAAATTAAATAAAAAGAAAAATAATACTACGATTAAATATCTTGTCAAGATAAGACGTCAGCAACTTCTACTACAATTGAGCACCGACAGAGAGAGGAAGGAGAGAGGTTCTGAAACTTAATTTATTTATTTATATTTAGGGCCACTCACACTCATCACTTTTTTGTCTTTCTTAATTCACAGCTTCTTCTCTGTCGGTACCATTCATTCTTCCCATAATGTCCTCAAATAACTAACTAATCCCTCCACGAAGCAAGTTGCCTGCTGTGTAACGCAATTATAACCTCAACCGTCTAGACATCACATATGGTTGAGATTGGTGATTCACGTTATATTTGATGGAAAATATTACAATTCAATCATTGTAATTATATTTTGGAGGGGATTTATATCACTTAATATTAAAATACTACTATCTTTTTTTAAGAATCAAAGGGTGAAAAAAGTAATATATATAGATGTTTTTGTTTTGGATTCATTTAAAATGATTTTTATAGTATAATTTGATTGAATATATGTTTTTTTGGTACGATATTTAAATTACTCCTGCCAAAAATCGAACCCTGCACTTTCCCCTACCCAACTTATATGTACTCAGCTCTTACCACTTGAACTATTCTACAGAGACAATTGAATATATGTTTAAAAGAGTGTATTTGATCTGCTAAAAAATAACATATTAAACATGACTTCAACTGTGTTTAATTTTAACATTGTCACGTGAGGGTCAAAGTGGATAAAAACATGTATTATTGTCCCCACTTGAACCACAAGATAACTTTTTATTCTCAATACAATAAGTTGGCTAAATCAATAAAATAATATTATTTCCACTAAAAATCGTATAAGATAAAATTTATTTACTACCTAAAAATTTATTGTACGTTATTTTTTTTTTTGGTGAACTATTGTACGTTGTTTTATCTTGTACTCCTGCACTATTCTATCCAGTATTTTTAATTTGCAGAACAAATAACAAATAGACCCTTGCACCATTAATGCATGACAAATTAATCTTTTTTTTGTAGAATTATATTTAAGCCCTTGTTGAAGAGTCTAGTTTTGTCATAAATAATAATAATTTAAACATACACCTAACCTTATTATTACTACCCAATTATCATGTCTTTAATCAATTATTAAACTGGTCTTCAATAAGATAGACCTAAGCTGGCATTTAAAAATCTCAATCAATATAGTATATAGTTTGAAAAATATAGACTTTGTTTGATGCCTGTCACTAATAAGGGTAATATTGATATTTGATGTTGAATGCCTGTTCAGATCTTCCACATGTTATTTCTTAATTTAACAACTACACACATAAAATAAAACACTCATTATATTTATAGTATATCACTTTATCACAAAACTAAAACTAACTCTTGCTTTGTTCATGAAACTATAGAGCTAAGATTCCTTACACCCCCTTTTTTACTTTTTTCACTCTCTATCTTGTGCAGATCTTAAACTTGAACTTCATTGTTAGAAGAAAAAAAAAACAGAAAATCTGCATCAAGAAATGGAGTCTAGTAATGGCTTTATAGTTTTACTCTTGTTGCTGTTCTCCTGCTCCACATTCACTTCCACAGGTATTATTGACTTGTTTTCATTCTTCATGTAGCTCAAATCTAGTTCTTTCAAGTTCTACTTTGGTGAATGATGGTTGAATTGTTGAAGGGTGTTTGTGTTTTTGAGATTTGAATAAATGAATGAACTTAAAGTACTAGTTCAGTGGTTAGAATTTAGCATTATAACTTCAAGATGCTGAGTTTAAATCCTGTCAGGGACAATTGTAAAATGGTCATTAGTGTATTAATAAAAATTTTCCATATCCGCAATTTATAACAAAAAATGAATGAATTCATATTTTTTTTTGTTTTGTATCTTAGCTTATAAAATATGAATAAGAGCAATAATATATTGATTTGAGTAAGTTAACATTTTTGCTGATTTTATTTATGGATTTATGATAATGATTTTTTCTACATCTAGAAGGGAAAAAAAATGATAATTTAATATCAATTTGATAAACAATCTAGTGAGTATATAGAGTTGTGATTTGTTGCTGATAATTTGAAAGTGATTGTTGATTTACAGAAGCCTATGATCCGTTAGATCCAACTGGAAATATAACAATCAAATGGGATGTCATGAGCTGGACTGCAGATGGCTATGTTGTAAGTGTTAATAACTTCCTTAATTGTGATTAAGTACAAGGAAAAACATTAATCACTCTGTAGTTTAACTTGTTATTTGAAACTTGTTATTTAATTATGTAAAATGTTGATTAAGTATAAGGAAAATGTAAAACTATCCTTGATAGAATGTTCTCTATTGTACATGCATTTTTTCATTCTGTTCTTAAAAGGTTTTTCGATCGGGTTAACTTGTTTATTATTGTTGAGAATTCCCACTTTCGATGAGATTGACTTGAAACAAGTTTGTAAATGGGAGACATCTCTCACCTTACAAGCTTATTTTGCAGAGTTGAAAACCAGAAACAAAGTTGTTTCCACCGTTTTCTATACAAGCAAATGACAATTTTGCAATTAAAAGAGAAGTCAGAAAATGAAAATAGAAAATATTTTCTTAAACATAACAGACCCGAATATTTCTAAAACAAGTTGATCGATTGTTTTTGTTTGTGTTGAGCAGGCTGTTGTTACAATGTACAATTTTCAACAATATCGACATATTCAAGAGCCAGGATGGACATTAGGATGGTCATGGGCTAAAAAGGAAGTAATCTGGAACATGATGGGAAGCCAAACAACAGAACAAGGAGATTGTTCGAAATTCAAAGCAGGAATTCCACATTGTTGTATGAAAACTCCGACTGTCGTTGATATGTTGCCGGGAACTCCTTACAATCAACAGATCGCAAATTGTTGCAAAGGTGGAGTCATGAATTCATGGGCTCAAGATCCGAGCAATGCAGTAAGTTCTTTTCAGCTTAGTGTTGGTTCTGCCGGAACAACCAATAAAACAGTTAAACTTCCACGAAATTTCACGCTTAAAGCGCCTGGTCCCGGTTATACTTGTGGTCCTGCAAAGATTGTTAGACCAACTCAATTTATAACCAGTGATAAGAGAAGAGTAACACAAGCTTTGAGTAAGTTGCTAATTGTATTCACAATTTTTTTTTCTTTTACATTTTTGTTGTCTTTTCCTATCTTTCTTGATAATATCAGCATCTAGATCATGGTTTTAAATTGCGGTTATGTTTCAAATGTTTCTATTGCGGGGAAATGTGGCCTATGTGTCAAAATTGCAGGTGTGATGTCGTTGTAGTGATCTCAAAATGCTTAATATTGTGATTGCATACCGCAATTTAAAACCAAGGTCTAGATATAAGATGTGTGCATAGTAGCTGTTTGAATTTGAGGTTTTCTTTAACTTGATAATTGATAAGCATGTTTTTGTGACAGTGACATGGAATATTACTTGCACTTACTCTCAATTCTTGGCTCAAAAGACACCAACTTGTTGTGTTTCATTATCATCCTTCTATAATGACACAGTAGTAAACTGTCCAACCTGCACCTGCGGCTGCCAAAACAAAACACAACCTGACAGTTGCGTAAAGTAAGTCTCCAGTTTATCTTATTATCGATATCTCAAACTGTTTTTTCTTTCATCTTGTAATAGGAGACTTTTGGGAGAACTTATGTAAACAGTAGCTTATTTTCACAAGCTCTGCCGGATAGCTTATAAAAACAGCTTATAGGTTATATGAAAACAATTTGACTTGACTTTATCTTCTGTTATAAAAGTAGTTTGTACATAAGAACTTATATGATAAACACTTAATTAAGCTGTTTATTAAAACATAGCCTGGTATTTGAAAGAACATTTCATAGTGGATTTCGTCATCTTACGAACTCATGATTTATTTTTGCTGAATTTGTGTTGCAGTCGAGACTCTCCACATTTATCTTCGGTAGTATCATCATCCGGAAAACCTATAAATACACCTCTAGTCCAATGTACAAGTCATATGTGTCCGATTCGAGTGCATTGGCATGTGAAGCTCAATTATAAAGAGTATTGGAGGATCAAGATCACAATCACAAATTTCAATTATAGAATGAACTACTCACAATGGAATCTTGTGGTGCAGCATCCAAATTTTGATAATCTTACTCAGCTTTTCAGCTTTAAGTACAAGTCACTAAATCCCTATGAGGGCTTAAGTAAGTGTTTTCATACTATACCATCTTTTCTGTTTTGGTTCCTGATTTTTTTTTTGTTTCAAATTTGTCCCTGAAACACTTTTGTTACAGTTTGATACTATCTGTTTAATTTTTAATCCTTACATGTTGTTTCCACCTTAAAGAAATATTAGTAGAATATAATTTTGTAACAAAAAAAGACCAAGGACTAAGATCTAATACAATAAAACGACAATGTTTTAGAGATCAAAAATATATTTAACCATTTTCATTATTTTGCGATGTGGTTATACAGATGATACAGGTATGCTGTGGGGAGTAAAATTCTACAATGATTTTCTTTCATCAGCTGGATCATTAGGCAATGTGCAATCAGAAATCTTATTTAGAAAAGACAAATCTTTCACATTTGATAAAGGATGGGCCTTTCCAAGAAGGATTTATTTCAATGGTGATAATTGTGTTATGCCTCCTCCAGATGCTTACCCTTGGTCACCAAATGCAACTTCAAAACTAGTTTTTTCTATACTTAGTACACTCATAGCCACTTTAGGTTCTTTATTAATCTTATTAAGTTGATCATAGAAAAATTCCATTATGCATCAAATTATTAAAGATGTCAACCACATTGTGGAAAATACACAAGAAGATGGAAATGAAAGAATAAAAAGAGATGCATGTGGATGAATGCTTTCCACTATAATTCTTTCTTGTTATTTATTGTAAGGGTTGTTTATTTTTTTTTACCTTCATTTATGTAACATATTTTTTGTCTTTTGTATTGTATAATTATTTTGAGTTACTTGCTTGGATGATTATTTTTTTCAATGAGAGAATAGCCAATTTATTATTTGTGTTCATGAAAAGTTTATTCTTTTTCTCCTAAGGATCATACTTTTTTTTTTAAGTGGTCTAGTAGTTAAACTCACTTTTTATGTGTTGAGAATATGAGTTTTTAATGCAGGAGCAATTCAACCCAACTGCTGCGAAAATTTAATTTTATTATTTGTTTTTTTTTGTTGGTTTTAGTTTCAATATTACAAGGATAAATTAGTGATTATTCTATTAAATAGGATAATAATATCCTAGATTTAGATATAAGTTAAAATAAAAAATAAAAATATATCTTTTAGTTTTAATGGTAAGATCTGCGGGACATATGAGTTGGGTAGAAGAAGGTCTAGGGATCATTTTTTGGCGGGAGCAAAAAAAAAGATTTAAGTTAAAATAATAAAATATATATATGCTTAGCCTTCCATAAACAAGTAAATTAAGTAAAGATAATAAATTAAAGCATAAAAGAATATCAGAACGATGGCAGAGCCAAGCAGGACTGATTAAAGAAAGAAGAGAAAAGATTGAAGTAACAAGATTGATTAAGATTGAAAAGGAAAGATTGCAGAAAGCTTACAAGAAGAACTCAGAATGCTAGCTCTGACTCTCTCTAAAACTCTCTATGATTGTAGTAACTAAGGGTGCCTCTACAACAACGCAAGGCATGCCTATAAATAGAAAAAATAAAAGCTATTGTTGCTACAGAACAGGTTGTAACCGGAACTGTTTCTACAGGAGAAAGATTCTTTTTTTTTTAAGTTAAATTTTCTTGCTACATAATTGAAAAATACAAATAATTGAAGATTACAAGATGAAAATTTTTCTTGATACTTTTTTTTTTATTTTTTTTATTCTTCATCCTTGTGAGTTGTGAGAATATATATATATATATATATATATATATATATATATATTGTGAGATTCTGTTTTATTTTAAAGTAAATTTGTTTCTATTTTAGTATTAGGTTTATTTTACTATATTTAAAGACTAAGTTGTCGCCATGAGAAAAAAATTCAATAATAATATTTTAGAGTTTTCTCTCTTTTTGTGGATTCTAAATTACTATGGTGGATTCGGGAAACCTATCTACAAGGATTAACGTTTGTTATTCCTTTGTGAGCTTCCGACTACGTAACGTTCGATCATTAACCCTTGCAATAATATCTATAGTATCTATCAATGGAATTACACATATAGGGTATGACCATACTCTCTTTAGCTGCTGCGTCTCTGAATTCAATTTATCTAAACATTCATTTCTAATAACAAAATTTAATATATTTCAAAAAATGTAGATAGGCCCTTTTTATAATAAACAAAATTCAGTTTATTTTGTCTTTTCAATAAGAAATTTTGACAATTTTCAAAAGTTCTAAATGTTAAATTTTATCTGTGTTTTATTTTTTTTCACCACCAATTTAATATAATTTGGAACGAATTATAATATCAAGTGGTTTTAGTCTCCTCGTAAACGTAGTTGCATTTATGCCCATTTTTATGACGAAAAAAGAACATTATTTATAAGTTGGTGTAATATGAGTAATTAATGTTAGAGAATTTGAGTTTTGTTTCGACTATATAAACTTTTTTCATAGATTTATATTTAACCATATTTACATTGAAGAGTCTAATTTTCTCTTAAATATTTTAAACACACTAATCTATAATTTTTGGTATGTAAATAAAATGACAAATTATTAAAAACTAACACACACAAAGTGGAGGAATCAAAGTTCGAATCTAGTCGAAGAGATCCAGCCTAACAACTTTGGCATTTGCTGCCTACAAAGACACACCAACCTATTAACCCTTACTAATTTTCTTTTTCTATATTTATTTATAATATTAACCCTTACTATCAAAAAATTATTAACCCCTTACTATTAATATAGAGAAACCCTCCCTTTATGTTTTTAATTAAAGTGGCCTTGAATTAGAAAGACATAGCTGGCTGAAAATCTCAACCATTCTTTTCAACTTTTTACTATAAATATAGGAAAAGACCCGCTCTTATGTTTTCATAATTATAGTATATACTTATCACTTCATCATGAAAATAAAACTCTTGCTTTGTTCATGAAACTAGTGAGTAGAGAGCTAGCTAAGATTCCTTACACTTGCTTTTTGCTCCCTCTCACCCCCTCTTTCTGCTGCAGATCTTAAACTTGAGCTTCATTGTTAGGAAAAACCAGAAAATTTGCATAAAAAAAATGGAGTATGTTGTAGTTTTACTCTTGTTACTGTTCTCTTGCTCCACATTCTTCTCCACAGGTACTACCAGTTTTTTTATTGTTCAAGTAGCTCAAGTCTAGTTCTTTGAAATTCTTTTATTTTTGGTACGTAGATGAAATTGTAAGCCATTGAAAACTCGCATATACAAAGTGGAGAAACCGGAGTTCGAACTCTAGTCATCATGAACGTCTGACCTAACAATTTCGGCATTTCTGCCAGTTGAACTAGAACTTTTGGACTAGTTCTTTAGTTCTTTGAAGTTCTGCTTCTCTCAATTAAACATTTGAAAAGAAGTAATTGGAACATTTAAAAATAAATTAATAAAAATACATGCATAATAGGATAAGTTAGAGTTCTTTTTTTGAATAAATGATAAGTTAGAGTTCTTAAACCACTAAGTTGTTTGGAAAGTTCTGATTATATGAATGTGATTGTTGATTTAATTTACAGAAGCCTATGATCCGTTAGATCCAACAGCAAATATAACAATCAAATGGGATGTCATGGACTGGACTGCAGATGGCTATAATGTAAGTGTTCAGAACTTCCTTAAGTATGATTAAGTGCAAGAAAAAACACTAAACACTTTATAGTGTGACTTGTTATTTGGAAACTTTTATGGAAAGTTGTTGATTGAAAAATGTAAGACTATATTATTTTTAGCTTGATGGAATGTTATCACCTTTTTCAATCAGGACTTAAAAGGTTGTTTGATTGAGTTAACTGTTTTGTTATTATTGAGAAATCCGACACTGAATCAATTTACAAATCGGTTTTGTAGCGTTAAATTAGGCCTAATTCAAATTTTAAGATAATATCAGAGCATATCTAAAATTCATTGGTTAAGATTTTAGATGTCCAGTCTTGATTGTGAGGGGGGTGACCCGATAATGTTTTCTTAAACCAAACAGACCCGATAATGTGTCAAAGGATCAATATATAAACTTTTAGAAATGATTGTTTTTGCATGTATTGAACAGGCTGTTGTTACAATGTACAACTTCCAACAGTATCGCCATATCCAAGAGCCAGGATGGACTCTCGGATGGACATGGGCTAAAAAGGAAGTAATTTGGAACATGGTGGGAAGCCAAACAACAGAACAAGGAGACTGTTCGAAATTCAAAGGAGCGCCGCGTCCACATTGTTGTAAGAAAGATCCGACTGTAGTTGATATGTTGCCAGGAGTTCCTTATAACCAACAGACCACGAATTGTTGCAAAGGCGGAGTCTTGAGTTCATGGGCTCAAGATCCAAACAATGCAGTTAGTTCTTTTCTGATTTGGGTTGGTTCTTCTGGAACAACTAAAAAAACAGTTAAACTTCCACGAAATTTCACACTCAAAACACCTGGTCCTGGTTATACTTGTGGTCCTGCAAAAATCGTTAAACCAACTCGATTTCTTTCCAGTGACAAGCGAAGATTCACCGAGGCCTTGAGTAAGTTGCAAATTTCTTTAACTTAAACATTATTTTTTTGAGATGGTTTTTAATACGATTCATGGATAATGTTGTAATCTGGATTGTAGTATTTAAGTATAAGTTGTTCACTGTAAATACTAATTTGTTACTAATAATAAGCAGGAACTGCAACTGCTCTACATTCGAAAACGTAGGCACAATTGGTTGAACTTCGTTACCAAGCATTGTGTGTTTATTATTCGGCGTACTCTCAATTCTCTTTAACTTTCCATGTATATTTTGTGATAGTGACATGGAACATTACCTGCACTTACTCTCAATTCTTGGCTCAAAAGACACCAACTTGTTGTGTTTCACTTTCATCCTTCTATAACGATACGATTGTAAACTGCCCAACCTGCACCTGTGGCTGCCAAAACAAAACACAACCTGACAGTTGCGTAAAGTAAGTCTCCGGTTTATCCTTGGATTTAATTCCTATACAGCAACATAATGTAAATATTTTTTACTTTTTTAATCAACCATAACCGCCAGACTGACGGTTATGGTTGATTGAAAGTGTAAGATAATGAAAAACGTTTGACTTTAATAAATTTGTGTTGCAGTCCAAACTCTCCACATTCAGATATATCAACATCAGGAAAATCTATAACTACACCTCTAGTCCGATGTACGAGTCACATGTGTCCGATACGAGTGCATTGGCACGTGAAGCTTAATTATAAAGAGTACTGGAGGATCAAGATTACAATCACAAATTTCAATTATAGAATGAATTACTCACAATGGAACCTTGTGGTGCAACATCCAAATTTTGATAATCTTACACAACTTTATAGCTTTCAGTACAAGTCATTAAATCCTTATAAGGGCTTAAGTAAGTTCTATATTCGATTCTCACACAACTTTAACATATTTTTAATCTTACTCATATTTTCGACTTTGACATAGTTCAATTACGATGTTGTTTTTTGGGATTGCTTTACAGATGATACAGGTATGTTGTGGGGAGTAAAATTCTACAATGATCTTCTTTCATCAGCTGGATCATTTGGCAATGTGCAATCAGAAATTTTATTTAGAAAAGACAAATCAACTTTCACATTTGATCAGGGATGGGCCTTTCCAAGAAGGATTTATTTCAATGGTGATAATTGTGTTATGCCTCCTCCAGATGTATACCCTTGGTTACCAAATCTTACTTCAAAACTAGTTTTTTCTTTACTTAGTACACTCATAGCCACTTTAGCTTCTTTATTCATCTTATTGAATTGATCATAGAAAAATTCCATTCTGCATAAAATTGTTAAAGATGGTGTCAACTCTATTCTGAATAACTATGAAACGTGGACATGCGTTGGTGTCTGATATTGACATGACACTGACACATATGATTACACTAAATTTTCAAATTATTATCGGTGTCGACATGTCAGTGTTTGTGTCATGTCAAGTGCCGGTGTCTTTGGTCGTGCTTCATAGGTGAAAAATGTACAAGAATAGGCAATGAAGCAATAAAAAGAGATGCAGGTGGGTGAATACTTGTCACTAGAATTCTTTCATGTTATTTATTTTAAGAGTTGGTTTTTTTATTTTTACCTTCATTTATGTAACATTTTCTATCTTTTGTAATATTGCATAATTGTTTTAAGTTACTTGCTTCGATGATTATTTTTACCAACTAGAGAATTTAGTGTTCAGATGAAGAATTAATTGTTTTCTAATTGTTTTCTCCTAAGGACTATACCATATGCATGTACGGGATAGAGGGGCGAGGGCCATATGTCGTTTAATTATTTCGTCGAAGTTAAACATAAATTTGTCTTTAGTCCTTAGGAGAAAAGATAAATTTTGTCAAAGTTAAACATATATTCCAGAAAGAAATTAGGGCCATTGAAAAATCATACACACATAATGGAGGGATCGGGGTTCGAACCCCGATCATGGACGTCCGGCCTAACAATTTCGACATTTTCTGTCAGTTGAATTAGGACTTCTAGACAACTTATATTCGTTTTAATTTGTTATTGTACGTGTTTAATAATATCATATATGTACTCATAATTGTAGCATATATGTAATTTGACTGTTGGTTCTCTCTTATCTGTTTTGTGCACTCCTTATGCCAAGAGATTTTAATGGTTAAAAAAAATAATAATCATGAGACATGCTAACTTATAGGGGTGCCAAAGTTTCCAATTAAACCAAACACTTTGATAAGCTACATGACAAAAGTGTCAAAATCAAATGAAAAATGAAGCAATAATCACATATGTTGTTATCATTACAACACTTATCGGTAGATAATGAGCAGAATTTGGTAAGAATGGATATGAATCAGGAGGTGGCATCATACATTCATCACCATTGAAGTATACTCTTCTAGGAAAAGCCCATCCTTGCTTGAGTGTAAATGTGTTCTTGTCCTTCTTCATAAGTACCTCTGATTGTACATTTCCTTTAGCCCCAGCTTCCATTAATAGATCATTGTAAAATTTCAAACCATAGAACATTCCTGTGTCATCTGCATACAAAATTGGCTCAATGTTATAGATAATTCAATTATTTAAAAAAATGAAAGAATGATCCCTCCTCTAATTTCGTCGAAGTTAAACATAAATTTGTCTTTAGTTCTGTCAATAAGTATTAAATGGATTTGGATTGCATGCAGTTAGAACTGCATGCATTCATGCAGTCAGCTTCCTTTAGCTGACTGTATGAATGCGTGCATTTGTTTCTTCATTCAGTTCAATTCACAGACTACATGAAATCCAATTTTGCATTTGAGACACCAAAACAAGACATGAATTTCATTTTTTTTTATGTTCTCTAATTTTAATATCAAGTAAACTAACTTAATATTGTGTCCCCAATTCTAAAGAACTTACTTATGGATTCATAGGGAAGTAGAGGCATGTATTCAAAGCTATAAACTTGTGTAACATTATTGAGATTAGGGTGTTGCACAACAAGACCCCATTGTGTATAATTCATTCTATAGTTGAAGTTGATGATTGCAATCTTGACGCGCCAATAATCCTTGTAATTGTCTTTTATATGCCAATGCACACGAATAGGACAAAGGTGGCGTGTGCATTGTAACAATGGTTTTGGTGTCATAATATCGCTCTTCCTAGTCTTATTATTCTCAGCCTCTTTCAAGATCTTTGATTCTTTCCTGCATTTCCATAATTACAAATCAAAATTAGTATTACTATTTCTAAATAATGTCGTATCACACATCTAAATTGCGGTCTACAACTGCAATTGTGGCCGCAGTGTAAAGGTTTTAGAAGTTTCTACAACGGCAATTTATAACTAAAGTTAAAACTAATATTCATGTGTGTTTTAAAAGATAAGCTCTCGTAATCTAGGTTGTGATATCAAAGTTTTAAGGTCTCTTTAATTGCAACTGAAGTTGCATCAATTACTTATATTGATTATATTTTTCGTCCTTTTAAGGATCGTGATGCAACCTCAACTGCAATTTAAAATCTTGGTAATGATGTGAAAGTAGAAATTAAGGTGGCTTACGTGACGCAAGTAGCATTATTTTGACAACCGCAAGCACAAGTTGGGCAAGCTGTCACTTGGTCATTGTAGAATGTTGATAAAGAAACACAACAGCTAGGGTTCTTGGAGGCAAGAAATTGTGAATAAGTACATGTCACATTCCAGGACACTGCAAAGGAAAAAAAGTACAAGAATATTAGATAACAAAGCTTTTTTATTAGATGGTAGTGTCAATCATGTCACGTTCCTATTTTAAGGTTTTAGAAGTTTCCTTGAATGCAGCTAATGCAGCCGCCATTGTGTCGATGGTGTGACCGTACTGCTGTACAAACATAAAAACCCTTAACGTTATGGCCACAATTGTGGTCAAGGACAATTTTTTATAAAATATGATTGTAAGTTGTAACGATCAAGATTTTAAGAAAAGGGTCTTCGATAAAAATCTGGACCGCAACATCATGTTTTTGATGTCGCAATACGACTTAGATTGAGGCTGCATCAGCTGTATCCGATATGCAGACCATATCTATTTGCAATATATAATGCACATTGCACATATAAGTTCAACAAAAGGAATTAGAATACATACTCAAAGCTTGAGCTTTTCGCCTACGATCATCTGTAAGAATAACAGTTGAAGGAACTCTCTTAGCAGGGCCACACGAATATCCGGCTCCCGGTCCAAGCAATTTAAAATCCTGAGGTAATTTCACTGTCTTGTTAGTTCTTCCAGAGAGTCCTACACCCATCTGAAATGCTGAGATTGCACCTGAAGGATCCTGTCCCCAAGAGGTTAACACACCACCTTTGCAACAATTTGTGTATTGCATATTGAATGAAGCACCAGGTAATAAATCAACAACTTGAGGACTTCTTTTGCAGCTATGAGGAATCTTTAACTTGAACTTTGCACAATCTCCTTGTTCTGTTGCTTGTGCTCCCATCATTGCCCATATGATTTCTTTCTTCGCCCATGTCCATCCTAGGGTCCATCCGGGGTTCATAATATTTCGGTATAGTTGAAAGTTAAATAATGTTACAGTTGCCTGAAAATTTTCAGCATGATAGCATATTGATTAGTTTGAGGATAGCTAGCACATTGTTTAGGTGAATACTTTTGCGTGCAACTACAAAGACTTGTATGATTCAGGTAGGATTTATTAAAGGGATTGACCTCTCCCAACAAATATATTTTCTTATGCAGTTGACCAGGGATCGGAGCATATGTATCATTTACACCACACATTTTTGGTCGGTAAATAATATTAAGATCAAATAATGCTATTCAATTGAGTATGCTTATGTGTCATAGAATCTACAATAAATATCGATGAAGTTATGAAACCGATTGGCAAAATTACTCATATAAACTATTTTAGCTTCTAGAATCTATTTCTTAGTTCAACTTGAACATCATATTATAGATTACAAGTTCATAATCATAGCCCCATTTTATTTTGGCTAGAACAATATATTCTTTGAATTGAAATAGTTTAACTCTTCATTATCGGGTCTAGCGCAAGTGATTGATGAGCAGTGTGTTGTAAACTTTGATATACTGAGTTCGATAAATTATTAAAAAAAACATTTTGATATTCACAACTTCAAATTAATACATGTTTTATTTAACTTTTTCTTAACATATATGTATATAATTAGAATAGAAATTTAGAATGATTAAGAACATAGAAATTACTTACCATATAACCATCTGATGTCCAGGACATGATATCCCATCTGATTGTCACATTTCCAGTAGGATCCAATGGATCAAATGCATCTACAAACACAAAATAAAATAAAATAAATTAAAATGAATCCATATGATATGAGCAACTATATTATATATGCAAAGGTAACCGAAAAAAAATTATATATGCAAAGAAAGTTACCAGCTGGAGATACTAGAATGAGGCATAGAGCAACAAAGGAAACCAACTTCAAGCCTCTAAATGTGAAGCTTTGATTATGTTTAACATTATTAAATTCCATGCCTAAAGTTTATGTTCAAAGAATCACAAGTTCTAATGTGTTACACAAATTGCAAGAGTACTAAATGTGCTTGTGTGTTTATAGTAAATGGTTATGGCAATGTGATTGAAGTATGTTATCACCTAGTAGTTGTAAAGTCCTTGTGATATCATCTTCAGGTGTAATATTCTGTTTGCCTCAAGACACACCAAGTGTTAATCAGTTATGTTTCTTTAGTTTTCACTAACTTTTCATTCATGAAACCATTATTTTGAAATTGCTGATTACGCTTTATGGTTTGAGATTTTTTTAGTATAGTTTTTCTATTTTAGGGTAAATGAGTTGCTACCCCTTGCAAAGTAGACGAGTTTTTCTTTTTTCTTCTATAATTTTTTTTTTTGTATTATTCTTGTAAAATTAAATTTTTAGATCTACCCTTCTCTGCTGACTTTTTTGCTGACGTGTTAGGTAAAAAATCAACTTTTATTGATGTGGCAGTGCATTTTTTACTGACATGGTAGTTGACTTTTGTTTGTCACGTATGCAAAAAGTCAACATAAGGGGTAAATTTAATTTTTTTTTACAGGAAGTAATCCAAAAAAATAATTTTATTGGGGGGAAAACAAAACTCGCTTACTTTGCAGGTGGTAAAAGCCTATTAACCCTCCGGAGGAAAATTCGAAGAAAAATGTGCACAAAAATTGCAGATTTTGACTTTAAGAATTAAAACAAAGATGATTTTGACATTTAGAGATGAATTTTTTAAAAAATAAAAATTATGGACTAAAACCAAAAACACACAAACTTACAGAAACCAAAAGATTATTAAAACCATTATACTTTTTATTTTTCCAAAAATTACACTTATTTACTTTACATATTTTTTTGAATAGCATTAAATTATTTTTTGTTTGATACTATACTATTATTAAGGTTACGTTAAAGATGGAAAATCAATATAATTTGTCAACCAATTTAAACTAAAACTAACTTTCTCAATGGCCGTGTTTTATCAAACTAACTCTTATAAAAAAGGATGGAGGAAGTATTTATTAAGACCAAATAATAGACAATCCGGTTTATTGAAGAAAATATATCTCTCCATTTTACATTGACAAAGTTTTGTTTGCAGTTGTGAAAAAAAAAATTGATAACTAAATTAATTACCGTAAAATGAAATATTTCTTTGCCTTAAATTATAAAAGAAAATTGCTTAAACAAAATAAATGTTGTCAATTTTTTAACTATTTGTTTTTTTTTGTCAGATAATCAAGTGACTAAAATTTTATTTTTTCAAAGTGAATAAGTATACGTATCAAAATTTAAATTTCTGTCTTTAATATCTCAACCAATTGAATTAAAATGACGTAGAGTTGTTATGTACCTAGATTTAGTTTGTTGATGAGGGTTATAATTAATACATCAACATCTATCAATCAGGTTTACAGAGAAAATTGATAAATCATTTGTTATCTCTCTATCACATAATATGAAAATCGAGCCAATAGCTGCTTGAGGAATGTGATGTAGAGTTACCATCTTGGGATTGATTGAAAAGTAGTAGTAATGTAATGTTGCAACGCTAAAATTAACTAATACATTGAACAATTTCGATTTCTCCAGCAGATGGTTCTTAAATTTAAGTTAAATTTATTGGGCCTTTGTCTTGAGATTATCTATCATACAGTAATTACTGAGGGATTCTGTTTGCACCCTACGTTTTGCTAGATAACAGGAAAATTTCTCTTTAACCCCCCATCCTTCTCTTTAACCTCCTGAAACTCCAAAATACCCTTGAAAATGTGTACAAAAACCAATTCGTGAGATAGGTCCCGAAGTAGGGTTCGGGACGCACGTCACGAATTTAAGCACAAATTTGAAAAATTCACCCCCAAAAAAATTCGTGAGATGCATCCCGAATTTTAATTCAGGCTTTGCGTCCCAAATTTAGGCCCAAACCCCCCCCCCCCCCTCCAGCCCACATTTAATTCGTGACTACGGTCCCGAAGTAGAATTCGGGAGTTGGATCCCGAATTTTCCTTCGTTGTGGTTAAACCAAAAAAAAGCATCCTACAAAACTTAGAGCTTGACTTGCTTCTTGGTTTTTTTTTTCTTTGTTAAAAATTCTCACATTGTAGTGTTCTTCCTTAAGTTTTCAATTTACTTTACTATTCAGGAGTGCATTTCTAAGGAATGTGCATTAGGCAGTCAGCCTTGAACCTTGAACTGTCTTGAACCTTGAACTGTGTTCACCAATTTGTATTAGAAAAACATGTAAAATAAAATACAATGAAAAATGCCGGAATTAAAATGTAAAATCAAAACCATAAGACAAAAGCTTATAAGTTTAACCACCATCAAACAAGATAACCAAAAGACAAAAGCATAACCATCATCAAACAAAGAGACACAATTCAATGTTTAACCACCAAGAAAAAGCAACAATGGTGGATGCAACAAGCAAACACTTAACTATTACGCAGAAGTCATAACTCATAACTCAAGTCTTAACCACTAAAATTAACAACACGCTTAACCACCATCGGACATAAGCTAATAGTAATAAAGTCAATTAAGACACAAAGTTTAACCATCAAGTTCACTCAACTCAAGATAGAGGCAACCAAAAAAGCCAAAATAAGGCTAAAGATTTCGTGACTTAGATCCCGAATTCTTGTTCGTGATGTAGCTCACGAAGTAAAACTGAGGGTGTTGGGTTTTTGAGAAAAATTCGTGACTTGCAAACCAAATTTCAATTCGGGATGCTCGTCACGAAGTAAACCAAGTGGGAGTGCTGGGGAACAAAATTTCGGGACGTATCTCCCAAATTCTACTTCGGGTTGTGCGTCCCGAATTTGTCATTATGAGGGTAAATGGGGTAGTTAGGGGGGTGAAAGAGAAATGTAGGGGCGGCAAAAGAGATATTTTCAGATAACAACAGTTAGATAACTTATGTACTAGAATTTCACCTCTTAAAATGAATATCAATCACTAAGGTTCAAACTTCAGTCTCTTCACTTTACGTGTAATGTCCCTACCTACCAACTGAGTTAAGTTCATGAGGACTATGTTTAGTATATTTTCTCTTTTAAATTATTCCACTATAACAATTTAACTATGTTACTAGATGCCGACCAGTGCAATGCACATGTCTTTTAGAATGCCAAATAAAATACTCCCTCCGTCCCGAATTATAAGGGAAAAAACCATTTTTTTTGTCCCAAAATATAAGGGTAAAACCATTTTTAAGAATATGTTTTTCCTTTTTTTTTTTGAAGAAGAAGAATATGTTTTTCCTTATTCTCATAAAATTAAATGCAATAAAAAATAACCAATAAAAAAATGGTTTTCCACTTTCCTATGCAACTTATTTCAAGAAAAACCCCACAAAACCATATTTCAAATTCTCATAGTGTTAGCCCATATTTTGGTTAAGTCAAAATATGCCCTAACTTTCTTTGAATATGTTTATTAAGCCTTTAATTATGGAAATTAATATTTCCAAATCATTAAATAATATAAGAAAGGTTAAAGTAAATGTATTTAATATAAATTCTTATTAAAAAATATTTAAGAATTTCAGAAGATGAAAAATATTTACAAGTCCAGAAGATAAATCAAGATTTGGATCGAATTGAAGACCATTCGAGTAGCTGCTGAAGATCATTCGAACTCGAATGCTGTTTTAAGACTTAGTATATTTTCAATCTTTCTGAAGATTCAAAATTCAAACCATTGCAACGTTTCATTCAAAGGTGGCAACTCTTAGCATTTTGGAATGAAGATCAGATGGCAGGACATCTGTCAAATGGATGTTAGTTAGTCGTTACTAGATAGCATTAGATTTTATCTATAAATACTAGTTCATTTGATGTAATTTCGATCACAATCTCTCATACTACAATCCTTACAAATTCTGAGTACCCAAGCGTTCGAGTGAAAGGAATACAAGAGGAAACAATGTATGATCTTGTGATCACTTTCTTTTAATTCAATGCAATTTACATTCTTATGCAATTTACTGCTTTCATTTACACTACTTGCATTTTAATTCATTGAATCATTTACTTTTTCTTGTCAAATACGTACTCATCTTTGAGTATTTTTACTTTTCTTGTCAAACAAGTCATCTTTTTATCATTTACTTTACTTTAAACAAACAAACTTGTTCATTTGCGTTAATGAACATTGTCATTTTCAAACTTGAATAATGAATACACAAAACATGTTCCGAGATTCTCTAGTTGGTCTCTCAAGCATTGCAAACTAGCGCTTGTTTACGTTGTTACCAAAAAACAGTGTAAACAAATTGGCACGCCCGGTGGGACTGGTTTTGTGTGTTTTTATTTTCAAAGTTTTCTTAAAAATTTTTCTGAAAATTTTCTTCTTTTTTGTTTTGGAAAATTGTGTGTTGTTTTCAAAGAATTTATATTGTTTAGTGCATGCAATTGAGAAGTGGTAGGATAAAACCAGAAATGGTGAGACCTAGAGGCACTAACACTAGTACAAGCAACAACAACAACAATATTAATGACAATAATAATGTCAATAACCAAAACAATCAAGATCCTGATGATGTTAACCCATTATTGGGGTATGTAGACGCCTCGAGCGCCCTGACCACATCAGCCACAGATGCAACATCTGTGGGGGCAACACAGGCCATTCCTGTGTCTTCTTCTATGCCCTCATTGACGTCCAATGCTGCAACCACAATGGCTGAAAATACTTCGAGCATGCCTTTACAAAATATGGGTGGGGTTTCGCCCCCATTTTCAGGATCTTCATTTGACTTTCGAAGTCAATCAGGGGGTTTGTATCAATCCCAAAGATCTTATCCATATGGAATGCCTACAGCCATGATGCAGAATGTGTATTCACACCCTGCGTTACAATCTGATAGGATAACAGTGAGGTCTCCCTTTCAACAAGGGCAAAATTCTAATAATACTAGAGTTCGAATGAACCAACCAACCCTCACTACAGATTCACTTTTATCTATGAGGCAACAAATGGATGAGAGTAATTATGATATGGTGAATTTACTCACTGAACAAATGGGTACAATAATTAACCCATTAATTCGAGATACAAATCAGACTTACCAAACCCTGGCTACCCAAATGGGTAGAATTGCTGATTTCTTTGGAGGGGCACAAATGCCCATCCAACAGCCACTTCAACCATTACAGGCCCTTAGACCAAGGCCTGGACAAGTTGCTGACAATCGAATCGAGGAGGCTCGAGGCCAGCAACAAGAACCACAAGTTGTTAACCAACCTGTACAAAGAAATGTTGAACCTGAAGTGGTGCTTGTTCATCGAAACCAAAATGCTGATGAGGTTTTGAGAAACGTTCAACATAATGATTTTGGGCAGAATAACTTAGCCAATTTGGTAGAAACAATTCTTGCCCAAAATGGTCTTAATGTAGGCCTACATAGGCCAAATTTTGTGTCACCCTTAACGGAGTTTGTGTTGCAAACAGAAATACCTAGGGGTATGAAGACCCCAAAATTCACTAAGTTTGCTGGTGACACAACTGAGTCCACATTCGAGCACATTGCTAGGTATCTAACAGAGGCTGGGGATATAGCAAATAATGAGAACTTGAGAATGAAATATTTTCCAAATTCTCTAACCAAAAATGCTTTTACTTGGTTCACAACGCTGCCTCCCCATTCTGTATACACTTGGACCCAATTGGAAAGACTTTTCCATGAGCAATTCTACATGGGTCAAACCAAGATTAGCCTCAAAGAATTAGCAAGTGTAAGGCGCAAAGCACCCGAGTCTATTGATGACTATCTCAATAGGTTTAGGCTCCTTAAAGCAAGATGCTTTACTCAAGTCCCTGAACATGAGTTAGTAGAAATGGCTGCTGGTGGCCTTGACTACTCAATTCGAAAGAAATTAGATACTCAACATCTCAGGGACATGGCCCAACTTGCTGATAGAGTTAGACAAGTTGAAAAGCTTAAAAGTGAAAAGGCTAGAAATTCTAAGTTTCATAAATCAAAAGAAAAAATAGCCTATGTTGGACATTATGAGAGTGATAATGACTTCGAGTTCGAGTGTGAAGAGGTTGAAGAAAATGAGATAGATTTGGCTGAATTAAAGCCAGGACCTCCTTACACTTGCAAGTTATTAAAACCCTCGAATGGAAAAAATCCAGTTGAACCTAAAAATGATAAATATGTTGCAAAAACCTACACCTTTGATGTTACTAAATGTGACGAAATTTTTGATTTATTGGTTGCTGATGGCCAAATAGTTGTTCAAAAGGGATTAAAAGTTCCTGCATTAGAACAAAGAAAGAAAAGAGGTTATTGCAAATTTCATAACTTTTTAGGTCATAAAACTTCTCAATGTGTTGTTTTCAGGGATCTTGTTCAGAAGGCATTAGGTGAGGGAAGGCTGAAATTTGAAAAATCCAAGCCTCCAATGAAAGTGGATACTGATCCTCTTCAAGTGGCTGAGACTACGTATGTTGAGCCATTCGAATGCCTGATGGTGGATGCCATGGAAGCTTCTCCAGTTCGAGCTGTAGCTGAGAAGGAATATGAAGAGAAGATTCAGAAGATCTATCCTCAGGCTGAAGAGGAACTGATTGATTTTCTGAATAAGTGCAAGCTAAACAATACTGAAGTCATGCTATGCCCTCGTTGCAGTGCTGTGTGTGACAAAGAGGCTACTGCAGGCCTAAAGAATGTTATGCCCTATGTGGATAACAAAAACAAATGGTCTACTGCTGGACCAAACAAAGGAAAATATGTAAAGCAAGACCTTTCCATCCATGACAGGTTAGGGAAGAGGCAAACATATGTTCCTTCCAATAGGATCCCAATCAATCAATGGTCATCTGGCCAACACCAAGCCTTCCAGAAAAGGAAGATGGAAATTGGGAGCTCGAGTCATGCTGCTTCAAGCAACAATGCTGAAGCCAAGAGGTTCTTTTATAATAACAATTA
Organism: Trifolium dubium; assembly: GCA_951804385.1. Taxonomy (NCBI): domain Eukaryota; kingdom Viridiplantae; phylum Streptophyta; class Magnoliopsida; order Fabales; family Fabaceae; genus Trifolium; species Trifolium dubium. Next base: position 19,619,675 of record OX638068.1, read on the forward strand.
TAAAGGAAAGAACCCAATGACTCGAACACAATGGCGTAGGTATCAACGCCAAAAGAAGTTAGAAAGAGAGATGGCCCTAGCTGGGGGCAAATCTCAACAAATTTCCCATGCTGGGGGCAATGCTAACAAAGTTGCCCATGCTGGGGGCAACACAAATAAAGTTATCCATGTTGGGGATAACAAAAACAAAGTTGCCCATGCTGGGGGCAACAAAATCAGTTTTGGGAATAATAAACAAGTTCCCAACAAGGCTGAAAAAGCCTTCATTGCTGATCAAGGCTCTTCCTCGAAGAGGCCTGTTAAAGAGAGAATATCGCTTCCTAATGATAACATGGAAGATGATATGGCTGATGAAGATTTACTCGAATCTGGTTCTGAACCAGATTTTGATGTATTGGTTAACGTGGTATCCATTTTACCACGAGAATATGATGTTAGGTCACCTTCTGACCCTGAAGATGAGTTTGAAGAGCCTGACCTAGATGACTATACCCCTGTTTGCTTCTATGTAATGAATAATGGGTGCATAGAGCAACAGAAGGCCACATTCGAATGGCCTCATGAGGGTATGAGGAACCACCTAAAGCCTTTATACATTAAGGCTAAAGTTGGTGGTGTGGGTGTGAACAAAGTCTTAGTAGATGGGGGTGCTGCAGTTAACTTGATGCCCCATTTTATGCTAAGAAAATTGGGAATGTATGACACAGATATGCATTCTCATAATATCGTTCTCTCGAATTATGAGGGAAAGAGTGGCAAGTCAATGGGTGCCATTCAAATGGATGTTGCTGTGGGCAGCACCATAAGGCCAACTTTGTTCATTGTTGTGCCATCAAAAGCTACTTTCAACTTGCTCCTAGGAAGGGAATGGATTCATGGAGTAGGTGTTGTGCCCTCCACCCTTCACCAAAGGTTAATACTTTGGAGGGAAGACAAGATTGTAGAAAACATAGAGGCTGACCAAAGTTTCTATAGGTGTGAGGTGGATCATATAACAAAACAAACCTTTGATAGGAACTTAGCCTCCATTTCTCCTTGTGGGGAAAGAGATAGTGGCTTTCGAGGAGCCACCAATAATGTGTACCATTCTGTTAGACTCCATCCAACCCATGGTTTCTGTTGGGAAAGGGAAATAATTGAAGAATTCCCTCCTGAAGATGGAGTAATCCCACCCTCTGGATGGGATGATGATGCAGAATCAAGCAATGTTTGAGCCCTCTGCTTGGGCCAAGATAACGGCATATGTTGCCGAGAGAAAGCTTGAAACGGCTTTAGAGGCCGCACTCGAACAAAATATGGTTGAAGAAACCATTGATGAAAACAATGGCAATATGTTGCCAAATGAGCAAAGGTTAGACTGCATCTATGATGATGAACCTTTGGGATTCGAGCAAGATCCTTTGAACTCGAATCCAAAGATGCAGGCTCAAGATCCTTTGCAAGAGGTAGATATTGGTGATGGCTTAATTAAAAGGCCAACCTACATAAGTGCCAATCTTGACCTCGAGTTTAAAACTAAAATGATTAGCCTGCTTAAAGAATTTAAGGATTGTTTTGCATGGGATTACAATGAAATGCCAGGTTTAAGCAGGGAAATGGTGGAACATAGACTACCACTCAAGCCAGGGAAGAAGCCAGTCAAGCAGTTACCAAGGAGATTCAACCCAGAGATCTTATCCAAGATCAAAAGTGAGATCGAAAGACTGCTAAGAAGCAAATTCATTCGAACTACAAGGTATGTTGAGTGGTTAGCAAATATTGTGCCTGTTATTAAGAAAAATGGTAGTCTTAGGATATGCATAGACTTTAGAGATTTAAATAATGCAACACCTAAAGATGAATATCCAATGCCAGTAGCAGAAATGCTAGTTGATTCAGCAGCAGGGTTCGAGTACCTAAGCATGCTTGATGGTTATTCTGGTTATAACCAGATTTTCATTGCTGAAGAAGATGTGGCTAAAACAGCATTTAGATGCCCTGGGGCATTGGGGACTTATGAATGGGTTGTTATGCCATTTGGTCTAAAAAATGCTGGTGCCACATATCAAAGGGCAATGAATTTAATTTTTCATGACTTTATTGATGCCTTTATGCAAGTATACATTGATGATATTGTTGTGAAATCCTCTTCTAGTGATGATCATTTGAATCATCTTAGAAAATCATTCGAAAGGATGAGAAAATGTGGATTAAAAATGAATCCACTAAAATGTGCTTTTGGTGTACATGCAGGGGATTTCCTTGGTTTTGTGGTGCATAAGAAAGGCATAGAAATCAATCAAAATAAAACAAAGGCTATTATGGAAACTCAGCCTCCAAAGACAAAGAAACAACTTCAATCCCTATTGGGAAAGATCAACTTTTTGAGAAGATTCATTTCGAATCTAAGTGGAAAAGCTCATCCTTTTTCTCCACTACTTAGAAAACAAAAAGCTGATCAATTTCATTGGGGGCAAGAACAACAACAAGCGTTTGAAGACATTAAGAATTATTTGTCACATCCACCAACGCTAATGCCTCCTATTCGAAATAAAGCAATGAAGTTGTATATTTCAGCATCTGATTCAACTATTGGTAGCATGCTTGCCCAAGAAGATGAAGATGGTGTTGAAAAAGCTATATATTATTTAAGTAGAGTATTAAATGATGCTGAAACTAGATATAGTGCTATAGAAAAATTATGTTTGTGTTTATATTTTTCTTGTATCAAACTTAAGCATTATATAAAGTCTATTGAAGTTTATGTTTATTCTCATTTTGATATTATTAAACATATGCTTTTAAAACCAATTTTACATAGTAGAATTGGTAAATGGGCTCTGGCTCTAACAGAATACTCACTTACATATAAACCTTTAAGAAATAAAAAAGGTCAAATAGTGGCAGATTTTTTGGTCGATCACTCAGTGATTGAAATGCCACTAAGTTATGTGGAAACACAGCCTTGGATTTTGTATTTCGATGGTTCCAAACATAAGCATGGAACTGGAATTGGGATTTTAATAATATCTCCAATACAAATTCCAACTAAGTTTAAGTATAAAATCAATGGTTTTTGTTCCAATAATGAGGCAGAGTATGAAGCCTTAATTGCAGGTCTTGCACTTTTAATAGACTTGGGGGCAAAAAACATTGTCATTCGAGGAGATTCAGAATTGGTGATTAAGCAATTAACCAAAGAATACAAATGTATTAAGGAACATTTGGCTAAGTATTTTGTAATTGCTAGCACTTTACTGGATCGATTCGAGTCTGTAGAATTTGAACACATTCCTAGGCTACAGAATCAAGAAGCTAATGAATTGGCTCAAATAGCTTCAGGTTATAAAGTTTCTCCAGAAAACTTGAATAAATTGATTGAGATTAAAGAAAAATTGGTTTTTCATGAACCATTAGCTTCAGAATTATCAATGGCAAAACATGTGGGGGCAGAATCACCACAAAGTGCTGATGATTACTCGAATAAAGAAGAGTATGACAGCGCTGACATTTTTACCATTGATAACTTGGTAGATGGTGATTGGAGAAAACCAATAGTAGAATATTTACAAAACCCTGTTGGTCAAGTAGATAGAAAAATAAAATACAAGGCGTTAAGCTATGTAATTATTGGAAATGAGTTGTTTAAAAAGACAACTGAGGGTGTTTTACTAAAATGTCTTAGTGAATCTGAAGCCTTCATTTCAATCTATGATGTACATAGTGGAATTTGTGGTGCTCATCAAGCAGGCCACAAAATGAAGTGGTTATTGTTTAGACAAGGCTTATATTGGCCTTCTATGTTGAAAAATTGCATAGAATTTGCTAAAGGTTGTCAAGAATGCCAAATACATGCAGGAATTCAACATGTCCCTGCAAGTGAATTACATTCTATAATAAAACCATGGCCATTTCGAGGATGGGCTTTGGATTTAATTGGTGAAATTAAACCTGCTTCATCAAAAAACCAACGTTATATTCTAGTTGGTATTGATTACTTTACTAAATGGATTGAAGCAATACCATTACCAAATGTAGATCAAGAGGCAGTAATTAATTTCATTCAAAATTACATTATTTATAGATATGGTATTCCAGAAACAATTACCACTGATCAAGGTTCAGTTTTCACTGGTAGAAAAATGCAAGAGTTTGCCAATGAAACAGGATTTAAGTTGCTTACTTCAACACCATATTATGCTCAAGCAAATGGTCAGGTTGAAGCAGCAAATAAAATTATCATTAATTTGATTAAAAAACACATTGCTCAAAAGCCAAGAAATTGGCAGAAAACTTTAGATCAAGTTTTATGGGCATGTAGAAATTCTCCTAGAGAATCAACTAATACTACACCATTTCGATTAACATATGGTCATGATGCTGTTTTACCTGTTGAAATTAATATGCAATCATTTCGAATACAAAGGCAAATGGAGATACCACATGACCAATATTGGGAAATGATGTTGGATGAGTTAGTTGATTTGGATGAAGAAAGGTTACAAGCTTTAGAGTATATGACTAGGCAAAAAGATAGAGTTGCCAAAGCCTATAATAAAAAGGTTAGGTCAAAAGCTTTTAACTTAGGGGATTTAGTTTGGAAAGTTATCCTGCCTATGGATAAAAAAGATAGAGTTTTAGGCAAATGGTCACCTCATTGGGAAGGCCCATTTAAAATTGTTCAAGTTTTTTCAAATGGTGCTTATGAAATTGAAGAGTTAAGTCCTGAGAAACATGTTTTAGGAATAAATGGTAAATATTTGAAAAAATATAAACTAGCTTTGCTCGAATTAAACATAAGTGCAGAATAAAACTTAGAACGAATAAAGACATGGCAAACATGAAAGAAAATATTTTGCCACAGAAGGGCATTGTCAAATTACAACCAAAATAATTCGAGCAACATAATCATAAAAAATTGTTCAAGTAGGACCAAAAGAATTACAAAGACTCAGCTACGTTTCGATACAAGGCATCTAGAGACATTTTCTTTGCCCTAATGACTCGTTTGTTATCTTCAAGGGCTTGGATTTCTGTTGCCACCACTTCAGAGTCATCTATAGCTCGAACCCCCTCTCTGCCTTTGGCATCAATTTCTGCTTGAACAGATTGAATCATTTCAGCTTCAATTGTTGCTTGGGTGTGTTGTTCTGCAGCTATCTTCTCTTTGTATTCATCGATTTGGCGGTGAAGATCCATTATGATAGCTTCCCAAGCAGCAATATTGTTCTTACAAGCATCAAGTCTAGGCGCCTGGGCTTCAGTAGCTTTGGTTCGAATGACAGAGACTTCATGGTTTAGCCCAGCAGCTTTAGCTATCAAGTCATCATAGGCAGATATTTGAACATTGAGCCTAGCTTCGTTTTCCCTTTCCTTTTGCACTACCTTGGCGTATTGATCAATCAGGCTTTCCAATTGCATGACTTTACACAAAGTAAGAGTGTCAGTGTGAGAATTGTGCAATTTTTTCAGGAAAGCCAAGTACTCAAAAGCCTTCGAGGGATTGGTTTCGAGTACATCCAACACATTCTGCATCCCAAAGTCTATTTTCAATCTGTTAAGTAAGGAATCTTGCCTTACAGTAGCATTAATAGCAGCAGTAGAGGGATGAGATGTGCCGTCAGTTTTCTCACTCGAAGTCTGAGATTGGGATTTGGATTGAAGAAGAGGATTGAGGGCAGCTGCTGGGTCAGTCTTATGAATTTTAGCAAAAGCCTCTTCTGGGACACCAATGCTAGCTGATAACCTCGAAGTAGAGGACTCTGATAATAACTCAGGACCACCAACCTTAGCCTCTTCAATCTTAGTATTATCTTCTATTTCATCTTCCCCTTCTGACTCAGCCTCAATGGATTCACTCAAATCGCCTTTGCTAAGAGTTGGAGTTGGCAACTTTGTCTCATCTTCGCCCATCCAACCAACTGGTCCTGTTTCCCTTTCGAACATAACGTTGGCTTCAGCTTGAGTCATATACACAGGGGGACCAATGTCAGGTTGAAGATCAGGTTGAGCACTCGAATTGACCTGGAAGTAGAAATACTTACACAATTAAACGCTACTAAGATCGAAATGTTGAATATATTGGCAGAGGTTTCAAATGGTTACCTGGCCATACTTAGCTCCAATATACTTCTCCATTGGAGAAGGACTCCTATTCTTTCCAGTAGATATCTCACTAGCAATTTTATTCTAAAAAGAGAAAAAAAAAAAAAAAAAGAGTGTAAAGATTGAGAAATTGGTTAACATGTTCATTCGAGCATCTGAGCCAAGAAATGACTTACCTTGTCATTTTCAGCCTTGATTAAACTTTCTGTTTCCTTGAAAGCAGGAGTTGGAGAAATTTTTTCTAGCACTGGAGAAAGTGGAGGTGTGCCTCGATCAGTTGCATCATCATGAATGATCCTCTCAGCAGGGTCCTTATCCTCCATAGTGAGATCATGATCCACTCGAGCAGTACTAGTGCTATCAGACTTAGAAGATCTGGAAGGCTTGGAATGTCCTTTCTTCTTCAGTTCTTTCACCACTGTGGAGTCTTCTGATGCTTTCTCAGTGTCTACCTCCTCTTCCTGTCTCTTGCTTGATTCAACATTCGAAGAACTAGTCTTCTTGCTGTTGTGACTCTTAGGTTTTTTGGATTGTTGGGATGCAGTACCTGCTGCAACTGTATGGCCTTGTGCACTATTATCCTCTTGGGTAATATGCTTGTGCTTCCTTTTCAGGGGTCTTTCAGGTTCAGTTTCCTACAACAAGAGTAAAAAACATAAGAATGATAAAGCATGAGGAAGGAAAAGCTTAGTAAAATAAAAGGTATTCGAATGACTAACTTCATCTTCACGAATTATTATATGTGGGAGTTGGTTTTCTTTAGAGGGCCTAGCAATGTTAGTAGTGTGTTTTTCTCTCATTATCTAGCACAAATATGGAAGAAAAAGTGTTTAGACATGGCTCGAATCGAAGGAAAAGATGAAAATTTTACCTTATCTGTTTTTGCTTTGGTTCTGGTTTTCTCCCTCCTTCTTTCTCCTTCATCAGCTTGCCTCCTATCCTCATCATCAGACAGGTGAATGCCTTTATTACTTTTAGGCTTTATTGTTCGAGGAGCAGGCTGTGAAGGTCCTCCAGCTAATTCTTTCCCTAAAAAGATAACAGATCAGAATTCGAATAAGGGAAATGTAAGACAAACTATTTGGCATCAATGACTAAAACAACGTACCTTTGTTTTTGTGTTGTTCTTGTATGTCATGAATTTGTTGCCTTATAAACCCACTGTTCAGCCTAATGATGTTAGCTCGAACATCACCAACGATATGCTTATTATAGTGATTGCCCCACCAATTGAAGAATTTTTCAGTACAATAGTATGAATGGTTGAATTCGATAGGGTTCACATTATAAGCAACGTTGCCAAGGATGTTAAGGTATTTCTCGAACAAGTCCTTGGAAACTTCGTTTCCTATCACCATGTTCTTGGCACTTTTAAATAAGCACTTGGGGTAGACTTGAGACAATCCAAATTGCCTCGAGACTAGGTTAGGCTGATACCCAACCAGGATACGGTGATTCGAGTTGCTACCAATTCTACAGGACAGAACAGTTGGATGCAAGTAGTGCTGCCATAATTCATTTACCTCATCAGCATTGTCAGGATTAGTGGCTGGAAATTCATCTTGTAGCCAAGCTGGTCCTATTTCTCTCCTTACAAAGGGGGCATGATGGGGTAGGAATTGGTTGAAATTCAGAAAAACTTTCATGTACTTGATGAAAAGTTTTTGTGGATCAGACTCATTCGAGCTAGGGGCTAATGCAGCCAGTCTAATCCCTTCGATCGAGCGGTTAGTCATTATAGCCTGAAGTTTGGTTGGGATTGATAATCCCATCTCCCTTGTGAAGGTGGCATTGAGCCATAATTGTAACAGCCATAGTGGTCCTGATACTGGAAAAGAAGCCCCATCCTTTGCTTTCTTGAGGCTATCGCAGAATTCACCCATAGATTCGTACAATACCCCAAGAAGCTAACGCCCAAATGCTAATGGTTGGCCTGCATGAATTTGGATAGCTAAAGGAATATACATTTGAGCCACTTGTAATGACTTCGAGCAGAAAATATAAAGGGCTAACCAGAAAGTGAAGAATGCCACATGCTCCTCTTCAGAAACTTCGCCCTCACCATGATGCTCCTGAATAAACTTATAGAAAGTTTTTTCATTAAGCTTGAAGAAAGTATTTTTGCCAGACTTCGAGGGATCGAATGTTTCCCCACTAGGCCTCAGGCCAGTAATAGCAGCTACATCTAGCAATGTGGGAGTCATCATTCCACAAGGGAATTGGAAAGTATGGGTACTTCTCTCATAAAACATTAGCGCAGCAGTCAGCATTTCTTGTTGATAAGGAGGGCCATACCTCGAAATCTGAATTATGTCAAAAATCCCCAAGTTCTTCCAATAATCTCCCCAAGATCCCTCGACTCGATCAAGCCATTTCACATACATAGGATTTTCACAATTGGGAGCGGATCTCCACATATTGTGAGGCTTTCGAATAAAAGTAAAATTAAAAGGGTCAGTACTGAAGATTTTTGGTTCACAGGTTTCTCGAATAGGAAAAAACTCAGAAATTGATGGTTTTAGGGTGTTTTCATCTGGGAATGGACCTCCAAAGGCAAACACATTATCAGCAATCGAATAGGGAATCACTAGTTCATCTTCCCAGCGTGTTTGTTCTTCTTTGGTTCCATGAGGTTCTGGAACTACTTCAACACCGTTAGGTTTAGTTATGGTTTGTTGCCATTTACCAGCAAACGGTACAGGGATCAGTTCTTGATTTTGTTCCGCCATTAAAATAACTCAGTGAAGATGAACAGTTGAAAAAGGGTTAGGTTTGAGATAGATCAAAAACACAGATCTAATGCAACGAATAGCTCTGAGATTGGTGAAGATGATTGAACGATAAAACCAAGATTTGTTTGAAGCAAACAGGTTGTAGAATGAAATGGCGCAAGATCTAGAACGAAAGCTATGAAGATGCAAAGAAAATGTGCAGAACCAGGTTGAAATTTGCAGAAAAAATGTTAGAATGATGACTACTGGCTATTTATAGTGTTGGTTTCAGTAGAATAAATTAAATGGAAAAGAAATTCATCTTTTCTTTCAACTTCCTCACTCGCCACGTATCCCATGATGACTGAAAAAGCGAAGTGGTGTCAGTAGTGGGAGAGTGCGCTGATGGTTACAATCATGATTACTGTCACGTGCCATTAAATGTGGAATAAATAACGCCAAGTTCTTTATTCGAATCACTCGAATCGAAATTGGCATTTTTTGGGGGCAATTTGTTAGCCCATATTTTGGTTAAGTCAAAATATGCCCTAACTTTCTTTGAATATGTTTATTAAGCCTTTAATTATGGAAATTAATATTTCCAAATCATTAAATAATATAAGAAAGGTTAAAGTAAATGTATTTAATATAAATTCTTATTAAAAAATATTTAAGAATTTCAGAAGATGAAAAATATTTACAAGTCCAGAAGATAAATCAAGATTTGGATCGAATTGAAGACCATTCGAGTAGCTGCTGAAGATCATTCGAACTCGAATGCTGTTTTAAGACTTAGTATATTTTCAATCTTTCTGAAGATTCAAAATTCAAACCATTGCAACGTTTCATTCAAAGGTGGCAACTCTTAGCATTTTGGAATGAAGATCAGATGGCAGGACATCTATCAAATGGATGTTAGTTAGTCGTTACTAGATAGCATTAGATTTTATCTATAAATACTAGTTCATTTGATGTAATTTCGATCACAATCTCTCATACTACAATCCTTACAAATTCTGAGTACCCAAGCGTTCGAGTGAAAGGAATACAAGAGGAAACAATGTATGATCTTGTGATCACTTTCTTTTAATTCAATGCAATTTACATTCTTATGCAATTTACTGCTTTCATTTACACTACTTGCATTTTAATTCATTGAATCATTTACTTTTTCTTGTCAAATACGTACTCATCTTTGAGTATTTTTACTTTTCTTGTCAAACAAGTCATCTTTTTATCATTTACTTTACTTTAAACAAACAAACTTGTTCATTTGCGTTAATGAACATTGTCATTTTCAAACTTGAATAATGAATACACAAAACATGTTCCGAGATTCTCTAGTTGGTCTCTCAAGCATTGCAAACTAGCGCTTGTTTACGTTGTTACCAAAAAACAGTGTAAACACATAGTAATTATGTTTTCTTAATAAGTGATATTATTTTTTTTCTCTTATATTTTGGGACGGATGGAGTATTTTATTTGATGATATTATTCATTATTAATATATCTTTTTGGTATAATTCATTATTAATATATTAAGGTATTATATATAACTTTCAAATAATATTTAAAATGATACTATGGACACAATCTGATGTTGTCAAAAGATTGATCACTTGAGCTCTCAACAGAAAATCAATTTTTTGACCAACAATTTTAGAAACTTAATAAGTTACCTTGAGATGCATATTCTAATTTTCTGATTGGATGATTGAAATTTAGATAAAAACAATACTTGTGTCAATGCTTACGTCAGCATAATATGTAACGGTATGATTTGATGATTAAGATTTAGATAAGATAATGCTGACATCACAAAGACAATTCTTGCAAGAACCATTGATATAATGATTACCTTAATTACAAAGGCATTTCTTACAAGAAACTTTAAGAATGATTACTTTTCAAAGATATTTCATGCAATAAACTTTATTTTCAGTAAGATCAAACAAACGACTAAAACTACATTTCAAAACCAAATCGTTAATCCAAAGATCCAATCCAAATAAAGTTCAATTATCATCGTCTTGTTGGGTAATCGAGGGAGAGTCACTATCGCTGCACCAATACGCCTAACTCCCGCCTTACACTTCACTAACTATCACTATATTTTAATAAATTAAATTTATTTTATTATTAAAATTAACAAAACTAATCCTTAATTAGCACTCAAAATGGTATTTTCGATCTCAAAAATTGTTTCAAAATGGGTCAACTTGTATTTAGCATTTTAGCACTAGACGGATTCTTTCCACAACACACTAGTGGAGTATTTGGCATTTTGTTTGGACCATTTGATCAATTTGAATTTTAATATCAACTTTGAAGCAATCGCCAAACTTAATTTGAATATAGTGGCGTCAACGTTTATTATGAATCCTGCCAAACATTTATCATCTGTCATTTTCTGTTTGCTAGTTCGCTCCAAATGCACACATTAGTGCTTTATCAAGTGTTGTTTTGTCCGAACACAACCAATACTAGAGGGACATTTCTTACATTATGTCGCGTACACCTTGTCGCAAGAAGTTATTCTTTTCTGTCACTATTATAAGTAAATTTAATTTTTTTTAAATTAAAAATTATATGTATTTAATTCATATTACATTTATGGATTAAATAAATTAGTTATTCAATTATTAAAAAAAATTAATTTATTTATAATAATCGAAGGAAGTACTCCGACGCATTTACGCGCAAAAATTGTGAACATAACAAGCTGTTTTCGGTTTCTTCAAAGCAACATAACATTTGCAATCGTGAAAGAGGCAAACATAGTGTGGTTGTACCAAAGAATTAATTAGGAGCCAGTCACTCACATTTGAAGCTGTTTCACTTTTGTGACTTTGGTGTCTTTAGTAAAAATTTTAAATAAATTATTGTTAAAAATAAATTATTTGAATAAGTGAAAAAGTTAAGAGATACTGTATAGAGACAAAGTCACCTAATAGGCTAATATGAAGTAGGGAATTTGTTACCGTACCATGTCAATCGTGCCAAGATGTTTAGAGGTTCAAACTCCCTCTCTGTCTTCAAATATTTATCACAGTTTAACTTTCATCAAGACTAAGATTTCTATCGTTAAACATAGTAATTATTTTCCTTGTTAGATTAGAAACACTTAAAAGATCGGATAGTTGATCGAGAAATTTTAAAAAAATTCATATCCAAAACGAGGATTGAATTATCGACTTTTGAATAAGAGAAAATGAGACAATTAAAATATTTAACTATTTTTTTTGGATAACATATCTAACTGAGAGCACATATTAATATTTGTCTTTAACTATTTATTAATAAGTATATGTTTAGTTTAAAAACGGACAAAACTGATTTTAATAGAATTGAGTTGAATAAAATTGACTATAACAACATTGATTTTAAAAGAATTAATTTTGGTATCAAAAATTAATGTTATCAAAATATTCATCCAAGAATATTGGGTTGGGTTTTTGCCTTTTGTTTGTTATCATTTTGTACCAAAATTATATATTAGAAAAAAAAAATATAATCAAAGTTGTCGCGCCGCGAAAATCGCCCGAGCGTTTAGGACACTCGGTATGACACAGAGTCGCCACCGAATTTTATTTTTAAAGGGAAATATCGAGAAAACCTTAAAAGCAATGGAAAGATGGTCATCGCAACCATTTCCAAGTTCGGGAGTTGGTTATGCAAGGGGAAGGTATTAGCACCCCTCACATCCGTTGTACTCAACGGGAACCTCCTAATTAATTCTAGGGTATTAAGTGATTTTGTAGAGTTTTATTTACATGTTTTTGATTAGATTTTTATTTATTAAAAATATATTTACAAGAAAAGGGAAAAATTAAGTTTTTTATTATTATGCTTGACAAGATGACTCTTGCTCCTACGTATCCTCCGGTGCGATGAGGAATTCAAAGCTACGTAGTTCTGGGTATGGTGTTGGTTTGTGTTTTTTATGAAAAAAAGAATTTTGTTTTTACCTCTTAAAATGACTTTTAAGAATTGACCCGAAGGCAAAAAAATTGATTTGATTTGTTGATGTTTTTTAATGTTATTTTTATGAGTTTAGGTGGAAGACAAATTATTGGTAAACTAAGTGTACACAAAGCCACCAATAATTAGGGAAAAACGGAAGTGCATCCGTCCTCTCTTTTTATTCCACAATAATATTAGAACATATTTGTTTTATAAAAGAAATAAATTGTATTTTAAAAGCTCTTTTGATTCAAGACCGAAACAAACATAAAATGGGGGTCTTGTTTTTTTGTGTTTTTATTTGTATCATGTTTTGATAATTAAACAAATTGAATAAATATAACCACTTTCCAATCAACACGTGACACCATTACCTCTAAATAAATATACAAAATCAAAGAAACAATATAAACATAGAAAGAAAAATTAGAAACAGGAACAACTCAGAAACAGAACAAAACGAAAACTAACCAATTGTGCTTCCCTTTCTTCCTCGATTTCGCCCTTCCTTCGATCCGAAAACTTTACGGTTGCAGACGGAGATCGGCGGTGGTGCGATTGGCAGCGGAGTAAGGCTGCTGCGTTTTGCGGTTCTGGGGCTGGAACACGGTTCTGGCGAAGAGGGACACCGCGACGATGGATTCGGCGGTGACGCGACGGCGGAGCCTCTTTCCTTTCTCTGTTTCTATCTACTTCTTTTCCTTGTTCTGTTATGTTTCTATTTTTTGGTTTGTGATTTTTAATGAGTATGGTGGGGATTGGTTGTGATAATGAACCGTGAGTCAATGTTTTGGAAGGGTGCACTGAGAAGGGTTGAAGGTGATTTGTTGTTTTGAGATGGATGGAGGTTTGGTATGGTTTGAAGTAAAAAGGTAGAACACACTATCACCGTGTTGTTATTGTTACTATTTTTTTGTGTTCTAACTTTCTGGATTTTTCTGAATTTGGTTGCAGAATTTTGTGTATTCTCAAATTTTTGTGTTTCTTTGTGTGTTTGTGTGAGAATTCTGTTTGCTGTGTTCAGTCTCCCTCAATTGTAAAAATAAGCTCTCTATTTATAGAGTTGATTTTAGGGTTATAAAAACCATTGAGAATCATTGTAAGATTTGTTCCGATAATTGTTATGAGAGATTTGTTCAATTTTTGTGATTGATTTGCTGTAAGATTATAATTCAGTGTTAATTGTTTTGCTTGCTAGCCAAGATCAAATATTTGGTTTAAAAATAAGTTTTGCTGGGCTTTTTGTATGCGTGAATTCCTTCTGAAAATATATTTCTATTTTTTGTTAAGTCACCAAGTTTTTTGGTGATACAAGGCTAAAAATTAAAAGATAACAGGAAAAGATAAAAACAGAACAGAAAAAAGACACTAGATCCTTGCAACCATGACGCGGGAAGCATCCGATTGTAGCAACTATAAGACTGCCTGAGGTGGTTCTCGGAACTCTACCCACACCGCATTTCCTGTAGCACCAGCCTTGGCCAAAAAATCGGCAACTGAATTAGCTTCTCTCATTGTAGTTAAGTCACCAAGTTGGACACAAAGCAAAACAACAGAATATATAAAGGGAATAAAAATCAGCAAAATTATGACCAAAAACGTCCCAAAGAGGACTCGAACCCCTGACCTTAAATTCAGCAAAGTTACACGCGCGCCCCCTATACCAACTCAACTGCCAGCAATTTTCTAATATGGAATGAATCAAAAAATATATGTACCAACAATGGGGGGTAAAATTTGGGATATGACAAAAGTAACCACACTCTTCGATAGGGGAATGCTTGTGCTCATATTTTGGCTAAGATGGGTACGTCAGAGAACTCGCCGTTGGTGGTGCTTGATGATCCTCCGGCTCTTTTGTCTAATGCGCTCCGCGCTGATACGTAGGGTGTAGCTTTTGTTAGGGAGTAATCCTTTTGATTTTTTTTTTGTTTTTCCTTTTCTCTTGTAACAAAAAAAAAAGTAAATTATGTGAATTATGTTCCTAATTAAACTGCGACATTTGTTTTAAGATGGAATGCATATATGTTTTATTAGGGATACATATTCAATCTATGTTGATAAAAGGACTTAATAATGGTCTTAAAAAAGTTAAATTTAAATATAAATGTATAATATAACAATAACAATAATAGTTTAATTATAATTCTTTCGCTAGATAGTTGAATTTAGAGCAATTATAGTGCTAGTCGCTAACAAGTTAAAGTAAGACAACTATATATTAGTGCATCACCATTAAAGTGAAGATAATGTGGAAGGCGGGTGTACTAAATATTAGTTCAAGGCAACTATTTAGTAAGTTAACTATCAATTTTTTTTGTTTGAATCATAAATTGTCATTGTTTATATATCATTTTAATACATATTTCATCATACTAAAAACTAAATATTAATATGTGGGGCCAAATTTGAGTTTTTTATAAACACCTTCCATTAAAGTAAAAACTACTCCAATCAACTATCAATTTTTTAAATCCTACAAATTACTTTGGGCCAACAAAAAGTAACTTAGTTTACCCACTTAGCTTACTCCCACTAATGATGTTCTTATAAAAGTTAAGTGTGTGTTTGAGAAAATCAATATATGTAAAATTGATTTTGTCAGAATTGATTTTGATAGAATTGATTTATGTTTATATGCAATAATACATAATTGATTAAATAGAATGTATATTGTTTGGATAGTTTTGATCAAAATTGCTTTTGAATGTATAATTACAAAAATACACATACTTAAATACAAATAAATAGAAATGAATAAATTAACATGATTACTAAATTAATAAATAGAAACCACCGTTAAAAAACCAAAAATAAGTGGAGGGTAATATTGGAAGATGAAGAAAACGAAATATGTCAGACATTAATAAATTTCAAAATCGATTATGCCCACCGCAGAAGCTAGGAATAGTGGCTTCAATGAGAATTGATTTTGAGTCCCTTGAATCGATTATAGATGACAAAGCCAAACATGGTTTTTTTTCACTTTTCACGGTAGAGGCAAAGTAAACGTGCGTTTGAGGTGCTAGAATTGAAGCGTGTGTTTGGTTTGGCATTGGACATAATTGATTTTGGTAGAATTGAGTTTGTTAGAATTGATTTTAACATAATTGAGTTTAGTAGAATTAGTTTATGTTTGGATACATTCAACTAAAAGTGAGTTGACATTAAATTTCAGTGTAAAAATCAATTCTAAAGCCATAAGCTACAATTTATAGCTTCAAGTAGAATCAATTTTGGAAGCTAAGCAGAATCAGTTATACTTTGGAACAACTAAACATGTCAGAATTAATTTTGCGCATCTAGAATCGATTACAAGTCTTCTGAATTGAAACCAAACATACTACAAAACTTTTAACTCTAATTTCGGACGTTTGGCCCTTCAGTCGGACGCACGTACCACATGCCAATAAAGCCTAAACCTTTGTTTGGTAGGAGAGAAATTGAGAAGAGAAAAACAAAAACACGGAAACTAATGCATAAATTTGGACTAACATTAGTCCAAATTCATACATTGGTTTCTGAATTTCTGTGTTTTTAATTTTCTCTTGTTAATTTCTCTACTACATAACACAGCCTAAAAGAACTAATATATTGGCAGTAGTTACCGTCATCATATGAATTAGACTAGATTATGATTATGAATGTGTTATGATAATTCTACTAGCAGATGTCATTAGTCTTTGACCTATATCAATAGTCTAATATATTGATTTATAAATAAGATTTATGTTATAATATAAAATCACATATCGATAGAATAATACAAATTCTACTGTTCTCTTTTTCTCTCTTTCATCTCTATTTTTCATTGTTTGTTCATGTTTCGATTAGTTTCATAACATATTATCAGCATGTTTAAATCAACTGAGAAGGTATACAACTTTTCTTAATCTATTTTAATATGTAAAATAAAATTTATTTTTTTGTATCAATGATTAGAAATAGCATGTGTGATTCGTTAAGTTCGATGGCACCCCCTCGTAAAGGATATATTAAAGTCAATGTGGATGAGTCTTCTTTTGGTAATCATGATAATACATGTTTTTGAGGCTTTTTGAGAAATGATATGAGTATTTGAATTCATGGATTTTATGGATCTTGTGGTAGAACTTCTAATTTAGTAGCCAAACTTTAAGCTATTTGGAGAGGTCTTCAATTGGCTTGAGATCTCGGTTATAAATTTATCATTATGAAATCTGACTCTCATTCAACTTTGGATATAATGGCTAATACTTAACAAAATGACTTTTATCCCATGCAACTTTACTCTTTGTTATTAAGACGCTCACCTTCCGTCCTTGAGTGGTCTCCTTTACTCATACATTGAAAGAAGGAAATGAAGGTGTTGATTGGTTGGTCAAATTTGAGGTTACATATTGATAACGTCAAAAGTTGGATTGCTCCTCCTCCTCAATTGAATATTGTTCTTCTTACATATACATCTAAAGTGTATAGACAACGAATGACTTAGTCTTTTCTTAATTTTTTAATTTTCTTCCTAATAACAAAAATTCTTATAAAATTCTTTATATGCTAATTTTTCTTTTATTTTTTATAAAATTAATTACTTCTATTTACAATCAATCAAGACCAACTTGTTTTTGTTGACTTCATGACCAACTTAAAAGGCCTACGTACCATATAACACCAAAAAAATAATAAAATAAGAAATCATTCATATGTGATCTATTTCTACCGACAGTTGTGATTGATTAATAGTATAAAAACTATTTAATTTTTTTTTGATATTAAAAACTATTTAAAATTTAAATCATTTCCATAGTATTATGAGTTATTAAATCTTGTATATATAACCCAAGGTGTGTGGTTGAGCGGTTTGGGCTCATCCTCCCTTAACCAAAGGTCGAGGGTTCGATTCTCACCTTGGATATGGAATAACTTTAAATCTTTGGGCCAACTATCCCATCCATCGAGGTGCCTCCAATCTAGTGAGAGATTAGTCACTGCGTTCGGCAAAAAAAAACTAAGACAAAAAAAAATCTTGTACATTTTTTTTTTACAAAAAAAATCTTGTACATTTAATTACTTAAAAAAAAAAAACTTATACATTTAATTACTTTCACTCAATGAAGACCAAATTTTTTTTTGACCGCATAACTAAGACCAACATAAAAGATCTACCAAAAATAAAACCAATTTTTTTTTTTGAAAAGCACAAATTTAATTTAATTCATATCATTAATCAAGTAATATAACTGTCTGAAATTGACTCGAAAATAAGACCAATTTTTTTTTGACTCAGAAAATAAAACCAAATTTTTTTGACAAAAGAAAATAAAACCAAATTAAAAGATTAAAATGTGGATTATTTACACTGTCCTATACTATTATTATGGCTAATATTTATATTTTATAATGAACTTAGCTCAATTAGTTGGACATTGTGCAGGGACCGAGTTCGAACCCGGTATGCCCACTTATTCACCTTTAAAAGGTGATTTTCAAGCCGTTAGGCTACCTTACCAAAAAAAAAAAAAAAAAAAACGAAGAACCGTTAGTCTCACACGCTTCAAAAAAACACATTTGGCACGTACAAATCCAAATCTGAAATCCCAATAAGTTTCATTTCAAATACTACAAAAACCCCTCAAACCCCAAAAACAACTACACATTTCATTCCATCCTCGTCCAACAACAAACCTTGTCTCTCTCTCTGTCCTTAACCATGTCATCATCATCAACAACAACACCGATTCTGAAAGATGAATTAGACATCGTGATTCCAACCATAAGAAACCTCGATTTCTTAGAACAGTGGAGACAGTTTTTCCAACCATATCATCTTATCATTGTTCAAGATGGTGACCCTTCTAAGGTCATCAAAGTTCCTCAAGGATTTGACTATGAACTCTATAACAGAAATGATATTAACCGTATTTTGGGTCCTAAAGCTTCTTGCATTTCATTCAAGGATTCTGCTTGTCGTTGCTTTGGTTTTGCTGTTTCCAAAAAGAAGTATATCTACACTATTGATGATGATTGCTTTGTATGTTTTCTTTATCTCTAATTTCTTGTTTTTGTTTTTTCTTTTGTTAAATCTCTCATTTGTCAGTTTCATTTGTCAGTTTTTACTGTGTTTGACCTTTGATTTTACATGATTTAGATTTGATTTGATTTAGATTTGATTTGTTATGTCGGTGAATTTGACAGAATTACGGTGACAACTTGATTTTGTTGAAGCTCTGACCGTAGTTTAGGTCTAAATCATAGTGATTTATTGTGATTTTGTTAAAGTCGCTGTCAATTTAAACATTGACTTGAGTGAAAGACCAAATTGCTTTTTTTTTGAAAGTGTTGGATAATAATTTTAATTTGTCAGTTTTTACTGTGTTTGACCTTTGATTTTACATGATTTGATTTGTTATGACGTTGAATTTGACAGAATTACGGTGACAACTTGATTTTGTTGAAGCTTTGACGGTAGTTTTGGTTTAAATCGTAGTGATTTACCGTGATTTTGTTAAAGCTGTCAATTTAAATCCTGACTTGAGTGAAAGACCAAATTCTTTTTTTTTCTTTGAAAGTGTTGGATAATAATTTTAATTGAGTCAGGATTCGTTGACACAAACTAGTTTGACATTAATTCTAACACTTCTCAATAACATTTTAATTGATTTAACTCATTTTAATTTGGACGCGGATGTTTAGTTTTAAGAATTGATTTTTTTGATTTTTTTTTTTAAATTAAGGATTGAATCGACCCAAAAAAATTTATATCATGTATGATATTTAGTTTTAAGAATTCTTTTGTAATTTTGTTTATTTCAAGGATTGGGATTACATTGATGATTCACATTGTTTGACTTGAGATCTTAGCTGGAATTTGACATGGTCTACTCTATGTTGTTGTTGTTGTTGTTTCCTTTGTCTATTTCTATAGACCTTTGTTATATGAGGATTTTAAAAATATAATTGAAATTATTTGTCGTTCTTGTTGTGCTGTGTCTTTGCATTATTGTTTAAATTTTCAGATCTATGCTTACAGTGGACTTTTCTGTAGTACTTTGCATTGTAAACTACTCACTCCGTCCCCAAGTATAAGTCCTCTTTTAAAAAAAATCTAGTCGCTAAATATAAGCTCCTATACAAATTACTAGGTGTATTTATCACCTTTTTCCTATACATACCTCTAATTATTACTACTAGCTTACATTGGAATACGACAATTTAGTAAAATTCATATACAAACTAGACACAATAATTACACTATCAACTTTTATTAATATGTGTGAAATTGGTCAGAGGGGCTTATAATAAGAGATGGAAGAGAGTATTATGGTAGTTTGAAATCTGATAGGACATGCTCTGCATAATTACCTGGTCTGTTTTTAATATATGCATACGGAAAGGGAAACATGTTGGTGGTTCAAATTCAATCATTAGACTCATTATCTTTTGAAATATAAGACATGTCCTTTTAATGTGGTAGTTGTAACTCTTTGATTAACATCAGCACTTCAGATCGAAAGTGTGTCCGGCTTCCAACACTTATCATTGTTGTACACCAACACATTTCATTACATATCAGTGTCAATGTTTTATAGCTATGTTAACATCATATGAACAAGGTTTGTTATTGCTAAATCTTTCCTTGGTCTGAGGCATCTTTGTTTTTTCAGGTTGCAAAAGATCCATCCGGAAAAGAAATTGATGCTCTGCAGCAGCACATTAAGAACTTGCTGACTCCATCAACCCCGTTTTTCTTCAACACTTTATATGATCCATATAGAGAAGGTGCGGATTTTGTTCGTGGATACCCTTTCAGCCTTCGTGAGGGTGTCCCAACAGCTATTTCTCATGGCCTCTGGCTCAACATTCCTGATTATGATGCTCCAACTCAGCTTGTCAAGCCTCTTGAAAGAAACACTAGGTATTGGTTTTGGTATATCTTACAGCCTATGTAGCACTTGTCTGATGTTAGACACAGGACATTTTCATTTTTCCAAACTATTACCTATATCTACGTGTTAATTATATCTATGTTTGTGTTTGGTATCTTGTTTTATGAGATTGTTGTTTTCCTCTTAGGTATGTGGATGCTGTTTTGACAATACCAAAGGGAACCCTCTTCCCCATGTGTGGTATGAATTTGGCATTCAACCGCGAATTGATTGGTCCTGCATTGTACTTTGGACTCATGGGTGACGGCCAACCAATTGGTCGCTACGATGATATGTGGGCTGGCTGGTGCATGAAGGTATGCTAAATTTTAATTTTATTGAATTAACCTGCACTTCAATGTATGTGTTATTTGAAGACTGCGAGCAATACACTCTTTTCAATACAGCCATTTGGTCTCTATTATTGGCTTAAATTATATGGAGCTGACATAAATTTGTCGTATTCACATGAGTTTGGCCAATAATAGAAAACGTGTTTGAGAATTTTGGCTTATCTAAAGTCAGTAAAGTGAAGTCTCTGTGAGCATAACTCAGTTGATAGAGACATTGCAATATGCAGGGAGGTTCCAACTCGAGATTCCCCACTTATTCACTTTAAGGGGTGAAATTTTAGTCACTAGGTAGGCTATTTGACCAAAATAAAAAGTCCAAAAGTGAGAAAATCAAGGATTGTTTTTTCAATGAACTCATGAATGATTTGTTATGATGTACTTGCAATATATACCCATGATTTGTTAATCAATGGTCCATAATACCAATTTACTCTCTAAAGCGACTTGCTCACTTTAGAGGAGCCGGATCCGTGTCAGAGAATGTGTTGCATGCGATTCTCATGTTATATATATATACACTATGTTTTGGCTTTGTACTCACTAGATTCTGTCATGTTGATGATGTAGGTGATAAGTGACCATTTGGGATTAGGAGTGAAGACAGGTTTGCCATATATCTGGCACAGCAAAGCTAGCAACCCATTTGTGAACCTCAAAAAAGAATACAAAGGAATTTACTGGCAGGAAGAGCTTATCCCATTTTTCCAATCTGTTTCTCTTCCAAAGGAATGCACAACTGTTCAAAAATGCTACATTGAACTCTCCAAAAAAGTTAAGGCTAAGCTTGGATTGGTTGATGACTACTTCAACAAGCTTGCAGATGCTATGGTGACTTGGATTGAAGTTTGGGATGAACTTAACCCATCTGAGGAAAAATCTGTTGCATTGCCTAATGGTTCAGCAAAGTAGATTCTTCATCCTTGTGATGTGAGGCCTATGATTATATTTATGAGTTTACTTTTTTCTTTTATTTTCTTAGAACAATAATAAAGTATGAATGGATTTTTCACTTGAGCTTAGCTCAGTTGGTTGGACATTTGCACGTAATGTGCAGGGACCAGGTTTCGAACTTGATATGCCCACTTATTCACCTTTAGGGGTGAAATTCTAGCTATTAGGCTATCTGACCAAACAAAAAAAAGTTTGAATGGATTTTAATTGTATTGTTTTATATAATTTCTTCAAGATTATTGAATGTAGCTTATTGTTAACTTTCAAATTTAATAGTGAGATTATTCATTATTGTTGCATTTTGGAGTGATTCTACAAAACTGAGGTTTTCACCTAGATTGTTAATTTTATTGATTTTTCATAAAAACATGTACCACTGATTTGTATGTTTGAAATTATTCAGCAAGTGCTTAACGGTCAAACACAAGTAGTGCTTGATATTTCTTTGACAGTCAAAGACTTATAATGTTTCGAATACACGTAGAAATATCAATGAAAAGATGAAAATTATTTAAGGATGGGGCAACATTTGCAAGACACGACCAACTTCAATGACTAGTCTTCTAACAAAATCGAAATGAGAGTTTCTAAATGTATTAGAAAAAACACATCTACAGCTACTAATACCACAAACCCACATTTTGCCAACATCACAAAGACCGCAATTATTCGGACAATTAACTCCCGGGCTGCTAAGACAGACTCTGGTGGGAAAGAAATTCTTCAAATTGGGAAAGAAATTCTTCAAATACGCCAAACTAAACGCGCCAAATAAAATGCCATATTTCATTAACGTTAAGATGATCTGTATCAGTAACCTCTTCTATGCAAAAATGGTAATTACTCTTAACAAAATAATGTCCATTCTTTTAAAGCTTCTAAATGATCTTATTTTATTGGACAAACTCTAAGAGGAGTCTGAACAATTTTTGCAGTAGCAACGTTATCAACAAGATCCTAAATCAGCACCAAATTTCACGATTGCCAGCATCAAATATGATACCATTCTACACATTTGCTTTCACCTTTTCTACTACTATTTTCACTTTATATTGATACACTCTACACATGTGTTGATCAGGTCAGGTCATTCATATGATGAATTAATTTTTTCATTCATGGAAAAGAAGAGGGTGTAGTTACTAAACACAAAGCTAAGAACTCCAAATGAAGATGGGAAAGAAGTTGGCTATTTTGTTGGGTTTAAGAAAGCCAAATGAAAAATGTTAGAAAATTGCTTTTCGCTCCCCTAACATTTCCGGCACGTCCCCATGAATGACCAGAATACCCCACCACTATCTACGTAGCGAACTCAATTCGCACCTTAAGTAGCAAACAATTTTTTTTATGATCCAACACACTCTTTGCGCCCCTCATGAATGAAAATATTATGAAAAAACATAGTTCACTATCTAGGTATAGAATCAAACATAGTTTGCTGACTAAACAGCGAACTCAAACACAATTTACTGTCATGGTAGCGAACTCAAATACAGTTTGTTGTCTAGATAGCAAACTCAGTTTGCACTTTAATTAGTGAATTTTATCAAGATTTAACCATTGTTCAAGACCATATTTTGATTGACACTACAGCGCCTGTGACATAGTTTCGACCAATCACACAATGTGATTCTATAAATTGAAATCTCTTTATTATTTTATTTATCTTTAACCAATTATTATAAATTGAAATATCTTATAATTGCATTTATGTGCATGATCTCTTGATTTGCTCAATGTTTACCCAATAGTATTGACCAATGACACTTGGAGTGAAGGAACGGTTTACACCTTAACTTGCGAATTGTGTTTTATTCAACACAAAAACATGGGGGATGAGAGAATAATGAGGGAGACAAAAAAATTAATTTTTATAAGGTTCACATCTTAAGTGGAAAAATCAGTTTGCTATGCAGGCAGCGAACTGTTTTTTTGTCACAATTTTTGCTATTTACATTCTCGCTGCCTACACAACAAGGGAGTAAAAATTGAAATGGAAGGGGCGTGCCAGAAGCTAGGGGACGTGAAAAGTATTTTTCAAAAGTTATTTGATCGCTGTCTTTCACGGTCAAAATTATTATGAAAAGTTTTAAAAGTAGTACAACGTAGTTTTTTTTTTATAAGCGTAGTACAAGGTAGTTAAACCTTGGTCATCTCACAAGGACCTCTGATTTGATAATTAGCCAAAAAAAAAGAGTGATGAATAACAATTAAATTGGGGGTTTTGGTTGGATTAAAGAGAAACAATCAATATGATACTTCACTTACTTCACTTGGATAACCAATCCATTAGCTTCAGATACTTCACTTGGATTTCTATCATATTTTTCAAAAGATCATTCATTCTATAAATTTATTCTGGTTTGTTAGAAACTAACCAAACAAGCGTCGAATATTCGCACGCATCAACCCGATAAATGTAGCCTAAATTATGGCCTGTAAAGTGAACATGGATCAAAACACATTAAATACGAAAATTAATTCAAGAAATACATTAGAACTCAATTATGATCCAAAGTTTAGAAACATGGTAAAAAGCTAATATTAGGCTAGAAAAGCTTTCAATATGTCAAAATACAAATTTATAAAATATGTACAAAATACACTGTTCATTTTTCTATGTTCATTATTCTAAGTGATGCTTATTTCTAATTAGGACTTTGCTTCGTTTGTTGTGACAATTTAATTATCTTTAGAAGCGACCCCATTGTAGTTTGGACTGATATGTTAGTTTTAGTAATATGGGGGAGCGTTTAGCATTTAGCGTTTATAAATTATAACTATAAATAGGATTTCACACACAATTGTAACTTTAATTTTGAAAATCCTATAGGATTTCACACACAATTAATATTGTAACTATTGTGATTTGTGAATCATATTTAGGGGGCTTTTCAAATCTTCCTTGCCCTGCGGCCTGCCCTGTTTCGCCTCTGGTGCTGCTTTTTGTTTTGCTTTGCTAGTTGTAGTACTTGTTATTAGTGCCTTCCCTTTGTTCTTAAGGGTTAATTGGCAGTAGCTTTTTGTTGTTTTGCTCCTATATCGGACTGATATGTACTACTTGTACGTCTCTTTTCATATCAACTAGTTTGTACACCCGTGCCAAGCACGGGTAAAAATTCGATTAAATAAAATATTTATTTAATTGTCACAGTTTCATTGTATATTTACTTTGATCGTATTTTTTTATTAACATATAACGATAAATATTAATATATAAGAACTTGTTTAATTTGTCTCAATCAATATTTTCACAATATTAATTTTATAAAAAAAATTTCATTAAAAATAATATGTATTTCAACAATTGCTGCTTAATTTTTTTCTTCCAAATATACAATTATTTCCAGGTTGGTTTTAATCTAAAGCATGTATAATTTTTTTTAATTCCATTAAGTTGTCAAATATATTAATTTTTATTAAATTTCATTAAACTACAAACATTAAAAGAGAAAATATTTAATATAATATATTTTTATAAATAAATTTTTTTCTTATTTTTTATTTTACATATAAAAAAATTACGCTGTTAAACAAAATATCATGTAAAATATTTTATTTATTTATATTATAAATTAATAAGATACTATTAAACAATTGGTGTATTTATATCAATCTATTTACAAAAAAAAACGTTTATTTATTTTTATTTTTTATTTAAATATATTTATGAACTAAATATAATATATATATTCCAATCCATGAAAAAAATTACTTTGTCAAATATCCTGCGTGATAATTCGTATAGAATAACCTTTGACATTATTACACACTATTTTCTCTTTACTAACACTTTTCTGTAATATTCCTTGTGATATCATATATGAGACTCTTAAGAAAATCGGAATACTAAAAAAAATAAATCATATTAGTAATATATTTCTTTACATTCATACTTATGCAGATGAAGAATGACTTAAAACTAATAAGTATAATCAAAGTGTCCAATCGAATTTCTTTAAAGTACACATATGATATTCTTCATTTCAGATCCATATCTTCAAAAATTGAATAAAATGATGAATATAGATTAAGATGAATATAGATAAATTGAAAATAATACAGAGAAAATAACTACAGAGAAAAGATTTTAAAAATATGTGATTTGTAGTGTTCACTCAAACACCACTTTTTATAGAACAAAAAACATGGATATGTATGTAATTTTGTCTATAATATGCAAATAAACTCATTAATAACAAATATATTGATTTCCTTTTCGATGAATGTCATGTTATCTTTTTTTTTTAGCTATATCAATTATATTTACTACTATTTTTAGTATCGTGTTGGTGAAACGTTAGAAATAGCATTGTATTTGGGTGCCATGATGAAGAAAAAAAAATAGTAGCAAAATGAATAAAAATAAAACTTAGTAAATTGAGGCCGGTGTCAATTGTATGTTAAGTATTGACCTTTATATACAAATTTCAAGCGTGTGATGTAAATTATTAGCAGCTAATTTTTAGGATCTTTGTCTAACGAAATCTTAATGAGTTTTACGCAATAATGAGTTTTACCTAAAATGGAGTTATATTACTTATTTTGGTGACAAATATTTTATTCCTTTAATAAATATAGTATATTTAATTTTTTTTATGAATTAAAATGAATCCTGTTTCAATTGTTTTTATTTGGTTACGCCTGTTTCAATTTTATGTAATATGGTATATTTTATTACACTTTAAATTATAAAAAAATGTAAATAAAATTTCGAAATTGCCTTTTGAAATATATAAAAATTAATTTTTTATTAATATTTCGTGTATTAATAATAAAATAATTTTTTTACACTTTAAATTATAAAAAAATGTAAATAAAATTTCGAAATTGCCTTTTGAAATATATAAAAATCAATCTTTTTATTAAAATTTCGTGTATTTGTAATAAAATAAATGCATATTTATTTTTTACACTTTGAATTATATTTATTTAATAAGTTTGCGCCTAAAAGTATTTATTATTTCAAGTAAATTTTATTTAATATGTTTAACATTTATATAAAAATATTTTATTTTATTATTTCAAATGAAGTTTTGAAAATAGTCAACAATTTTATATAATTTCGAATAAATCTAATAAAAAGATTTGAAAAACAGAATGAGCGAGAGAGGTAGAGAGAGGGTGAGAACCGCCGTCACTAGGGTTTTCCCAAGGCGGTCAGACCGGTCTTCTTCGCCGGATCAGAGAGCTTACGGGGGGGGGGGGGGGGGGGGTGTGGGATGCTGGCAGGGTGCCACAAAGGGGGGGAAACAGGGAGGATTGGACGGTGGTGAGCCGACGACGGAGGAAAGGGCAAGGATATGGAGATCGAGGACTTTGGAACGAGCAATACTATGATCACCAACATGACAGGTATGGTTATCTAGCGTTGTTTTCTGGTTTTAATGAACAACAGAATAGGTTCCAAGCCCTATCGTTTTCTGGTTTTCATCGGGAGAGAGACAACCCACGTTACATTGATGAGCGTGTACGTAAGCAACGGTGGCTGGATGATACGGTTGTGCGATCACCGGCGAGCATGCGACGCTGGCCAGAGGTGGGTTACGATCAGCAGCAGCGTTTTGGCGAGTCACGTAAGCAAGTCAAGGACAATCTATACCCGCGGCAAGAAGCTTGGCAGGGTGGGAGAAGGGGAGAGTGCGGTCAGACCTTGCGCGCGGGGAGGGATTATCAAAGCCACCTGCATTTGACCGAGACATTGAAGGATAGGCATACGGCGGTGGTGCAGCAAGGTGAAACGGGGGAGAAAGGGAACCAAGGTGATACTAGGTATGTTTCGTTTTATTTCACCAACTTTCCGCCGTTAATGTCTATCTTTCACTTAAGAAAAGGTTTTGAGGTGTGTGGGGTTATGGAAGACTTGTATGTTGCAAAACGCTTGAATGCGAACGGGCAACCTTATGGTTTTGTTCGCTTCGCGAAAGTTAAGAGTATAGACAGGCTGACCAAGGCTTTAAACGCGGTATGGTTCGGCCATTTTCGCATTAAAGCTAGTTTGGCTAGATATCCGCGTGATAATATCAAGGACGTGAGTGATAAAAAGAAGGAAAAGCTAGAGGTTGACAAGGGTGCGGATGCTTTAAAAAATGCTGAGAAGGCCGTTGTTAAGCCTGTCTGTACCAGCTCGACCTCAGTCCCGGGGTCGATTGTGAGAGTGGGGGAGGTAGAAATTCCGCTAGGGCAGAAATCCAGAATATCGGGTTCTGAAGGGTTTAAAGCGGACATAGGTCAGGGGGTGCTTATGCGAAATTATAAGACTAGGGAAGCGGAGGTTCATTGGGCAAGCAGGGGTATGGTGGCTTCGGTGAGTAATGGGGAAGCAATTCCTTTGATTCAAAATCGTATTTTGGACACAGGTTTTGTGGATCTTATTGTCACACCGATGAGTGCAGATCGTGTCTTCATCCACAGTTCATCACCCACTGAAGCCCTGGAGATTCTAAATGGCGCGAGGGATTTCTTCAGCCTTTTCCTGTCACATTGGGAGAAATGGGAGAACGAGATAGTGTCAGTTCGTAGGGGAGCATGGGTAAGACTTTATGGAATTCCCCTACATGCGTGGAATGAGGATTTCTTTAAATTATGTGTCCTAGATTGTGGGAGGTATCTTTGTGCGGATACTCCCACTTTAGACAAGGATAGACTGGATTTCGCTAGAATTCTCATTGCCACAACGGCTTTAGAAGTTGTGAAGGTGACAGAGAGGCTGTTAGTAGATGGGCAGGTTGTGCATATTCAGATACTTGAGGAGTGGGGTTTCGACCTAGGGGATGATGCCTGTTTATTTGGGGAGGATAGTGCGTCGGAGGTTAACGCTTCTGACGATGAGTTTTCACCTGAGAACGCGGAAGCTTTTCAGGTGGAGCAAGAGGCGGTAGAGAAGGTGTTGGAGGGACTGGGCCAGGGGGACCTCGGAAAGCAGCGTGAGAAAACGCATATGCACGTTCATTATGTGTTTGAGTCTTCTTCAGTAATGTGTAAAGGAAATAAGGTTGACAGTCCGGTTGAGATTCTGCTCGATAAAACACAAAGGGTAGAGGCATTAGAGGCGGAGGAAAAGAGGTTGGCTCAGGCTGATGGGGAGTCCATAGCGAACCCTGAGGCCTCTATGAGTCGGAAACGTACTAAGTCATGCCCACCTTCAGCTACCCGATCCCAGATGTCGGGTCCTTGGACCATAATCAGGAGGTGAGTGGAGCCTCCCCTCTTGTTCATTATAGTCCAGTGAGAGGGACGGATGTGACACTAGGTCAGCCTGTAGAGGGGGTGGGGGAACTTGTAGAGGGGACTGGGGAGATGGTGCCCCAGCCTGCTGTGCGTCTAAAGAAGATTGCGAGGTTGCCTAGCCAGGATCGTAAAGACGTCCTAGGCGTTCTTAGGTAGAATGAGCGAAAACGATGCGGTCCAAAGGATGGGGTTAAGAGGAACTCGACAAATCATCTGGCTTCGGCAGGTGGAGCATCCTCGTCAGTCTCAGTCAATAATGATTGGCAGAACTAGGTGACGATGCAAGGAAATGATTAGGCTGCAGTGAAGGATATGGTGGGCTTCAGACAGGCTCTAGGGATTAATGTCCAGGGTAGTGCTGGGAATATGTTCAATGTTCTCTCACGGACCGGACGGGGTAAGGTTAGGGATGCAGGTCAAGTTAGGGAGAGTGTTAGTACAGCGAGAGAGGGTGGTCCATGAAGATCATTTCATGGAACATTCGGGGGTTGGGGGGAATGGAGAAGAGAAGGGAGGTGCGTAGATTAATTGGGGAGCAGAGACCTTTTGTTGTGTGTCTTCAGGAGACCAAATTGCAGGTTTGTGACGATGCTTTGGTGGCTAGTTTATGGGGTTCTTCCCCACATGCTTTCTCTTTTAGCCCTTCGGTTGGGGCTTCTGGGGAATGTTGACTATGTGGGATGTGGAAGAGGTTGAGATGCAGACGTCAGGTAGTCAGCCACATGTCCTATGGAGTCAGGGCAAGTTTAAGAGGTTGGGGGAGGTTTTTCTGTTGGCCAATGTTTATGCTCCTTGTGATTTAGGGGCAAAGCAAGTCCTTTGGGAGGCGATGTCCGTTCGTCTTCATCAGTCTGCTGGGCAGGCGGTTTGTGTGTGCGGTGATTTCAATGCAGTTAGGAACATAGCCGAGCGCAAGTCAGTGCGGGTTGGCTCTCAATCATTGGATCACGTAGCTTTTAATTTGTTTATCGAGGACAATTTTTTGATTGATCTACCTCTGAGTGGCCGTAAGTTTACGCGGTATAGAGGGGACGGGTTGTCGATGAGTAGGTTAGATAGGTTTTTACTGTCTGAAGACTGGGGTCTCACATGGCTTAATTGTACGCAGTCTGCGCAGCTAAGAGGTTTGTCGGATCATTGTCCTATTATTTTGTCCGCTTCTGAGGAGAATTGGGGGCCCCGTCCGCTGCGGATGCTGAAATGTTGGACTGATATTCCTGGTTATCGTGAGTTTGTGACAGCGCAGTGGGGCGCCATTCAAGTCGAGGGGTGGGGAGGTCATGTCCTCAAAACGAAATTTAAGTTGATTAAACAGGCTCTGAAAGAATGGCACGCATCTCATAGTCAAAATTTGCCTAGTAGGATTGATGCCTTAAAAGCTCGTATGGCGGAGTTGGATAGTAAAGGGGAAGAGACCATTCTCTCTGCTACGGAGATTGCGGAGTTACATGGGATTACCACTGATGTCCACTCCTATCACGCCTTAATGCGAGTATTTCTTGGCAACAATCTCGGGCTTTGTGGCTCAAGGAGGGGGATGCTAACACTAAATTCTTTCATTCTCTGTTGGCTTTTCGGCGGCGGGGAAATGCGATCAAGTCTATTTCAGTGGGAGGGGTTCAATTGGACACTGTGGAGCCTATTAGGCAAGCAGTGTTTAATCATTTTGCCTCGCATTTCAAAGCGGTTAATGTGGCGAGACCAGGGGTGGAAAATCTCCAATTTAAAAGCTTGAGTTGGGAGGAGGGGAGTGTTTTGACTAAACCTTTTTCGGTCAAGGAGGTCAAAGTAGCGATCTGGGACTGTGATAGTTACAAGAGCCCAAGCCTTGATGGGGTTAATTTTGGTTTCATAAAGGACTTTTGGGGGGAAATGCAGGGTGATATCGTGAGGTTTATGTCTGATTTTCATCGGAATGGGCGGCTAACTAAGGGTTTGAACTCTACTTTTATCGCCCTGATACCTAAAGTGGACAGCCCCCAGAGTCTAAATGAGTTCCGGCCTATAGCTTTAGTAGGTAGTCTTTATAAGGTGTTGGCCAAAGTTTTGGCAAATCGGTTACGTTCGGTTATAGGGAGAGTTGTCTCTGAGCCTCAGTCCGCTTTTGTTCGAGATAGACAAATCCTTGACGGGATCCTTATAGCAAATGAGGTAGTGGATGAGGCTCGGAAAAACAAAAAGGAACTGATGTTGTTCAAAGTGGATTTCGAGAAAGCTTATGATTCGGTGGACTGGGGCTACCTTGATGCTGTGATGGGTCGGATGGCTTTTCCGACGTTGTGGAGGAAATGGATCAAGGTGTGTGTTAGTACGGCTACAGCGTCCGTCTTGGTAAATGGTAGCCCGACGGAGGAGTTTCCGTTGGAGAGGGGTTTACGACAAGGGGACCCGTTGTCCCCGTTTCTCTTTTTGCTGGCAGCAGAGGGGTTGAATGTTCTAATGACGTCAATGACGGACCAACAATTATTTACGGGGTACAATGTGGGTGTCCAGGGTGTGCAAGGTAATATACAGGTATCTCACCTTCAGTTTGCTGACGACACCCTACTTTTAGGGGCCAAGAGTTGGGCCAACGTGCGAGCGTTGAGGGCTGCCCACATGCTTTTTGAGGTTATGTCAGGACTGAAGGTGAATTTTCACAAAAGTATGCTTGTCGGGGTCAATATTCCGGATTACTGGTTAGCTGAGGCAGCGAGCGCTTTGAGATGTAGAGTGGGTAAGATTCCTTTTGTTTATCTAGGTCTCCCTATAGGTGGTGATCTGAGACGGTTGGGTTTTTGGGATCCGGTTTTGGCGCGAGTTAAACAAAGATTGTCAGGTTGGAAGAGCCGTTTTTTGTCTTTTGGTGGTCGTTTAGTATTGCTCAAGTCCGTTCTGACTTCTCTTCCTGTCTATGCTCTTTCTTTCTTCAAAGCTCCCACAGGTACCATTTCTTCCCTAGACTCTATTTTACTTAATTTTTTTTGGGGGGGTGGTGAGGATTTTAGGAAGGTTTCTTGGATCAGTTGGCGTTCTATATGTATGAGTATGGAGTATGGGGGTTTGGGGGTTAGGCGGTTGCGTGAGTTTAACACTGCTCTTCTTGGGAAGTGGTGTTGGAGGATGCTGGTGGATCAGGGGGGTTTGTGGTTTAGGGTGTTAGTAGCTAGGTACGGCGTGGAGGGTGGTCGTTTGCGTGAGGGGGGGAGGAGAGGGTCACCATGGTGGAGGGAGATAGTGAAGATTAGGGATGGGGATGTCGGGACAGAGGGCGGTTGGTTTGCCGAGGGTGTGGTGAGACGAGTTGGGCATGGGAGGGATACTTCCTTTTGGTCGGATCCTTGGCTGGGGGGAGTACCGTTGAGGGTGCGTTTTGGTCGTCTGTTTGATTTGGCAGAGACCAAGCGGCACTCGGTGGCTGAGATGTTTGCTTTAGGGTGGGGAGTAGGAGGGGGTGCATGGCAGTGGCGGAGACAGTTATGGGTGTGGGAGGAGGAGCTGTTGGGGGAGTGTTAGGTCTTACTTCACGACTTTCAGATGCAGGACCAGGTGGCAGATAGCTGGCGGTGGCGTTTTGATCCGGAGAGGGGCTATACAGTCAGCGGAGCTTATCAGTTATTGACTTCTCAGGACACGGCTCCACTTGATGTCTCAGCAGATCTTATATGGCATCGACATGTTCCTCTGAAGGTGTCTATCCTTGCCTGGCGACTTCTTCGAGATAGACTCCCGACGAGGGACAATTTGGTTAGACGAGGTATTCTTGCACAGTCGGGTCAGTTTTGTGTTTCTGGCTGTGGAGGACTCGAGTCGGCTCAGCATCTCTTCTTCACTTGCGGGGTTTTTGGTTCCTTGTGGACGCTGGTCAGGTCTTGGATTGGTTTCGCCGTGGTTGATCCTTCGACTCCATCTACACACTTTTCTCAGTTCACTTTAGCAACGGGTGGCAGTCGGGCTCGGCGGTCTTTTATGCAACTCATTTGGCTTGTGTGCGTGTGGATTATTTGGACTGAGCGCAATCAGCGCCTCTTCAAAAATTCGGCGCAATCGGTTTCTCATTTATTGGATCTGATCAAGCGACATTCTTTTTTGTGGTTGAGGAGTCAGTATTCAGGGATGGGGGTTAACCTACATAGTTGGTGGGTGAACCCATTGTTATGTTTGGGCATATGATGTATCATTATTTTTCTATTTTGGATGTGAACTTTTGATGTACTCATTGTTGACCTATTCTAGCACATCTTGTGCTGGGGGTTGACTTCGTTCTGGTATATATATATATATATATATATATATATTTCATTTTGGCTTGTTCAAAATTTTTTTTATATAATTTCGAATTCGAATGAATCTAATGCTAATAATGCATGTTAGACATATCTTGTGGTCAAAAAAAAATAATGCTAGACATATCTTATGCCTTTATGAATTAAGGCATATTTTTATTCCTTTATGAAAAGGAATGTGCTCTTTTCAATTTTATCTAATGTGGTGCATTTTTTGTACACTATAGATTATAACAAAAATTGTGAATATTTAAATTTGTAGAGAAGAGTATTGTGAGGAGAGAGAATTATAAATCGTTCTGACTTTTTATATATAAAGATTCCATAAAAAATATGCCCTGAATAAAAAAGTTTCTATAAAGGGTTTTTTCTTGGCCTAAAAGTAATGTTTTCATTGGCCGGCAAATATAGTAGACAAATGCATATATAGTATTTTTTTTCTTGGCCTTTTGATGCACATAAAGTTTTTTTTTTTGGGATTACACATTCTTTTAAATTAAATGCTTTTTTTTTTGTCTTTGGCTATGATGCCTTTTTTTTTGTCTTTGGCTATGATTATTTTTTTTTTTTTGGTAATTCCTATTAATACTATGCTTTAAATAATAGTCATAATATTAATTGCCAAATGAACCACAGATGAGAATGCATGTGAGGAGAGTTTTGGTGAGGAGAGAGAATGATAAAACGTTCTGGCTTATTATATATAAAGATAATAAATTTTGCAGTTCAAAAAAAAAAGGAGCTTTTCAAATCTCTTATGAATTTTTTGACTGAATTCTATGAAAGTGCAACGTTGCCTAAAGCGTATACACATTCTTTTTTGTCACTTATTCCGAAGAAAGATCATCCGCATTCCTTATCCGATTACTGTCCTATTTGTTTAGTGTCAAATATGTATAAGATTTTGTCTAAGATTCTGGCTGGCAGGTTGAAGAAGGTGTTGGGTAATCTTATTTCGAAAGTGCAGTCTGCATTCTTACCCAATAGGCAGATTTTAGACGGGGTGTTAATAGTTAATGAATTGTTAGATTTGGCTAAAAGACGGAAAGGCAAATGTTTTTTTTTAGAGTTGACTTTGAGAGGGCTTATGATACGGTAAATTGACAATTTTTGGATTACATGATGGTCCGTATGGGTTTCATGTTGGATTCATGCATGTGTATTTAATAGCTCTATGTCTGTATTGGTGAATGGTAGTACTGCGGAGGATTTTTCCGTTAACAAAGGATTGAGGCAGGGTGATCCGCTATCACCTTTTCTTTTCTTGATAGTGGTTGAGGGCCTATCGGCTTTAATGCGTCAAGCGGTGAATCATGGTCTTTTTCATGGGTATAAGGTTAATAATGATATTCAGTTCCATTCCTTACAATTTGCTGATGATACTATCTTAATGGATGAAGGTGATTGGAACAATTTGTGGACTATAAAAACGGTTTTGAGGAGCTTCGAGCTTGTGTCAGGTTTGAAAGTTAACTTTTATAAGAGTAAACTTTACGGTTTGAATATTGATTCTAGTTTCTTGCGTGCTGCATCGTCTTGTTTGCATTGTGCTGTTGAAGCTATTCCTTTTCGCTTCCTTGGTGTGCCGGTCGGAGCTAATCCGCGGAGAAGATCTACTTGGGGACCTATTATTGAGGCTATGAAAAAACGTCTTAACACTTGGTCCGGTCGCTTTTTGTCTATAGGGGGCTGTGTGACTCTTATTAATTTAGTATTATCGAGTTTACCGCTGTACTATTTTTCTTTTTTTAAGGCTCAAGCGCGTGTGGTGAAGGAGTTGGTGTCTTTACAACAGCATTTTTTGTGGGGTGCTAACAGAGAGGTGAAGAAGATTAGTTGGGTGAGTTGGGAACGGGTGTGTCAACCGAAGAAGATGGGAGGGTTAGGTATCACAAAATTAACTCTTTTTAATTATTTACTTTTGTGTAAATGGAAGTGGCGGTGTTTGTGTGATGACGATGCCCCGTGGCGGGATTTGTTGAGATTTAGATATGGTTCGTTTGTCGAAAATTTCTTGTATGAGAAAGGGAAGGAGAGACTAAAAAACGCTTCCATTTGGTGGCGTGATTTATTGATGTTAGGGGGGACTGGGGAGAGTGGTGGTGGTTGGTTCGGTTCCAATATTAGTAGTGTTCTTGGTGATGGTAAGGAAGTGGTATGGATCGGCACCATTAAAGCTCTTTTATCCAGCACTATATCATAAATCAACTTTGGCAACCGGTACCGTAGCGGATATGGGGTCTTGGGGAGAAGATGGTTGGTCTTGGAAGTTTGATTGGAAGGGGGAGTTATCGGCGGAGGAGGTTGGTGAGGTGTCGGATATGCAGATTTTATTGGGGTCTATTAGACCAAACCGAGATATAGGGGATAGACGTCGCTGGACACCTTGTCCGAAAGGTTTTTTCACGGCGAAGTCAGTGTATTTGAAATTGCAGGGTGGTGCTGAGTTGGGTAATTTGGATGATACCATGATGCATTCTATGCGATTGATGTAGAAGAATAATGTGCCGTCCAAAATTAGTATCTTTACTTGGAGACTTTTACTTGAAAGATTATCAACCCGGGAAGCACTTTTTAATAGGGGGTGATTTGTAATGATGAGGAGAAATGTTGTTTATTTTGTTCTAACCATGAGGAAGCAATCAATCATGTTTTCCTTCACTGTGCAGTTTCGTTTACTATAATGGCATGAAGTTTTTGGATGGCTGGGAATGCACTCTAATATGCTTGATACGGTGCAACAATATTTCATTATGTTTGGAGAATCGGTAAAGGGTAAAGGTAATATTAACAAAAGACATTGGCACTTTATATAGATGGCAACGACGTGGTGTATTTGGCGATGGCGTAACAACATTCTATGGAGAGGAGAATAAGTTAATATTTTGTCTATTGTGGAGTGATCGATGATTTGTGTATCAATAGATTTGATTGACCGCAAGTGCACAGTCTCGTCGTGTAGTTTTAAAAGATATCGAATCCACAGGGACCAATAGTTGAACTACCGTAATCCGTTGTCACGGTGTAAATCTAAGGCTAGTAATTTTTAGGGGTTTTGGAATGTTTAGAAATTTTAAATTAAAATTAAGAATTAAAATTAATTAATAAAGCGGGATATCGGTATGTAACTTAATTAACCTTCGGGAATTTAATAAATTAAGAGCGCGCGAAAAGGGTTTATTTTTCAGAAGAACTTTCTCAATTTAAAGGTCTAAACCTCACACTCTCGTTTTGTTGATAAAAATCATACTTTCTAAGCTAGGAGTTTTACTGTCACTTTTCTACCACCTTAGCTTCGAAAGTATATTTTGAAAATCAATTAGTTCTAATTAATCCTAACGTGGCTCTCGCTCGTTCAAAGATTAATATCAAATTCCTACTATCTAGTTAAAACCTCAAACTCTCGCTCTATTGATTTTAACCTTAGTTGCTTTCTTTTACTCTCGTTCAAAAGCTTTGTATTAAATTAGGAATTTGAATCAGAAAAATAGTTTAATAATTGCGCGCGCTTTAAATCCCCTTCGGAGAATTAGTTTACATACCGATATCTAAGAAATTTAACTAGACATGTTAAAGAAATTAAATAAGCAAAAACAGAAAATTAATTTAAACATATTTAAATAATTAAATAAAAACATTAAATAAAAACCTGGAATAAAATGCTGAATAAACTTGATATAAATAATCGGTACAGAATTCTTGACAGGGAACTGAAAACAGAACTGAAAACGGATTCCCGGTGTGGAAATACCGTTACAGTTACTGTAACTGGAAATATAAACTGACTGAAAATAAAGGAAAATAAGGCGTGAAGAAATCTGAAAATGAGCTTGCTATTTATAGGAGGGGATTTGCTAGTACAATCCACAAAAATAGGGAAGTTAAGCTTCATTTTGATCTCATCCAATTGCCATCCGATTAGGAACAGAAAACGGATCAGACGGTGCACTCC
Source organism: Trifolium dubium (assembly GCA_951804385.1). Classification (NCBI taxonomy): domain Eukaryota; kingdom Viridiplantae; phylum Streptophyta; class Magnoliopsida; order Fabales; family Fabaceae; genus Trifolium; species Trifolium dubium. Next base: position 19,657,088 of record OX638068.1, read on the forward strand.
TTCCCTACGTCACGCCAATTCTGTTTTACTGGGCTTGCACATTTGGTGGCGCTCGCCACTTAGGTCTTCAATTGGTGGCGCTCGCCACTGGGCAGATTTGGGCTAATGCCCATTTTTGCCATGCTTCTTTGTGGGCTGCGCGAATTTGGGCTTTGCACCCCCCTTTTTGCTCCGTTTTTGACACTTTTTGCTCAATTCTCTTCTCCAACCTATTTTATTCAACAAAAGTAAAAACAAATCAAATTCTAATATAAAAAGACATAAATGAAATAAATACATATGCAAATGCAACTAAAATTCACCTAAATTAAGCTAAAAATACGATATGATTTCGTGTCATCATGGAGCAAATTAAATATATGTCGTGGTTTTGGTTTGTTGGTCGTTCGCGACGCAAAATCGATATAACCTTTGAAACTTGGTGTCATAGCCCTATAGTTTGCTTACAACGTAATTTTTGAAACTGGTGGTTTTTGAATTGTAAGAGTTGAGTACCCCTTATACTTCATATAATTCAATTTTGATTATAAAAAAAAAAAACCTTTTTGATCTTATCTTTCTCATAATAGTGGTGATAATTCATTTCCATATTCATATTCTTGTCTAATTCGCTTTTGTATTCAATTTTTTCTTGGTTCTTGAATGTGTTTCTATGTTTTTTTTCTAAGTTAAATTTGAAAACATTATTTGAAAAAATTGAATTCAATCATGAAAAGATCCTTTAAGCACGGAACCTTCATCTTACCTGTGTTTGTCTCTAACAAAGAAATGGCATTCAAATACTTAATTCCTATCGACTATAGTAGATAGGGTTAATTCGTCATAAAAAAAAATAGTAGATAGGGTTAATAGGTATTTTCTAATCTGTTCAGTGAGCAAATTTTGATTTATTCCTACAAATTTATTTTTTTGAATTATCCTTTGCAATGTGAAAATTCAATTATTTACTTATAATATTAACTTTTTGCTAATGTAGTAGGAAAAAGTCATATTTATCTGTTATGTTGACTTTTTGCTGATGTGGCAGGAAAAAGTGAATTATTACGTCAGCAAAAAGTCAACATAGAAGGTAAATGACGTAATCTTTAAATTGCAGGTGATAATTCAAAAAAATAATTTTACGATAAGTCAAAATTCGTTTATTTATTTATTTTTTTGGTGCAACAAAATTCGTTCATTTTACAGAGGGTAAAAACCTATTATCCTAATAAATAAAATAAAGAACATCACAAGTAAAATAAAATATCATCCACCATGTGTTTAAATAAACGACATGTATATTAAGCAGTTCCTTCAAAAAAAAAAATGTATATTAAGCAGTTAGGACCATGTATATTAAATAATAAGCATATATATGTTGTTGGAACTTACGTTCTTCTCAAAAATTAATTAAATTTTTTTAATTATTTTCTGTAATGTTGACAAATTTTTATTTATTTTTTTTTATTGATTTTTTACTGAAGTGGCACACAAAAATAAACTGTCATGTCATCCAATTTTTACTGTCACATTAGTAAAAAGTTAACTTTTTGTCTGTCACATCATCAAACAGTCAACAGAGAAATGTAAATCAAAATTTCCTCAACATTGCAGGAGGTAATGAAACAATTTTTTTACAAAAGAAAAATCAAAATTTGACTACATTACAGAGAGTTAAAAACTATTAACCCTTTGAATTATTAAGTGGAAAGGCTAGCTATTATTTGGAAGTGAGAGGCAATCTAATTTTGGAAGAGATTTTAGAAGAACTTAAGACAAGTAGTCTCATCTAAGACAAGTACCTCATCTCAATTGTTTCAAAAAAAAATTCTAGAATAAACAGATCGAGTTCAGCTGAGGTAAGAAGATAACAAATGCTTGAGGAATTAATCAAGACTTTTTAGCCTTTGTTTCAGTACTTTGTTATTTGACTCAATGTATCACTTTATGTTCGTTTCCGTTATATTATACCGAGTAATATTATTTCATGATGTATTTGGTACGTTGTACTGTACCTAGTCAACTTCTGTATTATTATAGATCTAGATTCAAATAATATTTGTGTTCATGATATTTTAGATAATTTTATCGATGTTATAATTTAATTTCTAACATATATTTAACAAAAAAGATATGATATCGATATATTTAATTAAAATATTGTTCTTAAAGTTTTATTATACTAAATATTATTCTTAAAGTTCAAATAATAATAATAACTCTAGCATCAGGGTGGATTTCACTAGCGGTTACATAACACCACTTGTGTACAATTAAGTATAAGTATTATACATCATAACACAATTTTAAGTATGATCTCCATAATAATATTTTTGAACCGGCCCACGAGGTGGATACGATCCTCCATGACCACCTAGAGGCTTCAAGCCTCCCGTATTTAGTCTGCGAAGTCCTCCATGATTATCGCTAGGCCCACTAGGTTCACCAGGTTTGTCATGTTCACCAGATCCTTTATGTCCTCCAGGTTCTCCAGGTCCACTGGGTTCTCCTGGTCTCGTAACTTCTCTTGGTTCTCCGGGTCCTATAGGTCCTTCAGGTTCTCCAGGTTTGTCAGGTTCTTGAGGTCCTCCAGGTTCTCCAGGACCTACTGGTTCGCCAGGTTCTCCAGGGGCTTCAGGTTCACTAGGTTTCCCATAACCACCACCTGGGGCGGGCATTTCAGGTGGCGTACCACCACCAGCACCGGGAAGCCAAGGTATCCATGGAATTAAAAAACAATCAACATTACCACTTTTGTCTCTAGCACACGTACTTTTGCCATATTTACCACCACTTGCGTCATTTTTCTCCTCAAAAACCTCAACTGCAAACATAGGAAATATGAAAAAATTAATGAATGAATGATAATTTTTTTAACAAAAATGTGGTTAATTTTAATAAATTTTATAGGATATTTCAAATGAGTGGTTCCTAACAATTGTTCTAAGGGTAGATGTTAAGAGATCTAAAAATGAAAAATTTGTATTGAAAAAAAATAGTATTTTTACTTTATTGCATAAATTTTTTATTGAGTTCTTTAACATATACTTTTAAGGGAACTTGTTAGTGTCTCCTTTTAACAATAAGCACAAAATTTTCATGCAAATTTAGCAAGAAAATGAAGGAAGATATTGTCGGTCTAAGACCATCAAAAGACTTCTCTTTGATTACTATTCACAAAAGATTTGATTTTATATATGACAATATATATGATATATATGAGCATGGACCCTTTTCAAGCCATTTAAGTTAAACTCGGCTAATTTTGTAAAGTATTTTTGTATGATGTACAAAAATAAAGATGGAGCAAATCCATCATAAATAAATTGGAATAAAGACACAAACTCACATTTTTTAGAGATTGAGGAAGTAGCCTTAGCCAAGTCCCTAGCTGCAACCTCAAGGGAGATCAGAACAAACATGGCAAAGAAGCCTAGAATGAATAGGTTTACCTTTGAAACCATATTTTAGAATCAAAATAAAACCAAAACAAATAGATGCTTGTTAACCAAAGATATGAAACTCTAAGGATAACAGTAATCTATATATAGGTCATGGAGAGAGAATTCAAAAATAAGTGAAATTAAAATAAAAATAAAAAATTTCATATTTTCAACAATGTAACTTAAATAGCATTTATTGTATGTTCTTTAAAACACAAGTCAGCGTGAAAATAAGTGTTTGACTTTCAACCTTACTTTAATTTCATATTTGACCTTAAAAGAGAAGGACAAAAAGAATTAAAGTCAACTTCATTTATTACTCTCTCAGTCTTATAATATGTGTCATCTTTGAATCTTTGAATTTTTTTTCATTTCTCAAATTATTTGTGATTCTTCCCTTTATAATATCAAAATAAAATTTATTACTTTTTTTTTCTCCAATAAACTACCATTATTTATTACTTTTCAACTCACCAAATTATTCCACCAACTATCATTAATAAGGGCATTTTAGTAAACTAACTCAAATAATTATGGAAATCAACGAAACTAATCATATCTTCAATAAGTGTGAAAAACTCAAAGAGGACACCTATTGTGAGACTAAGTGAGTAATATTTTTTTGCAAAAGATGAAATGCTAAAATATTAAACTTTTGTCAATTTATTGTTGAACTTTATCATGATTTAATCAGTGTTTTAATCGTTAGTGTAGAAATTGTTATCGTCCATGATCAAAAGGATGAGATGGTATGTCGAAAGTGAGCTCTAAATGCTTTGTTCAAAAAAGATGAGGTCTACCTGCAAGATACTTCGAAGATTAAGTAAATAAAATGTGTGAAGTGCGAGATAATAAGAGAAAGAATAAGATTTGTGCTCCTCTCAATTAAAGGAGTCTATATAGCCCTAGAGCGGAGCTACGGTTACCAACATTATACTATAAATTTAGATGTTGTGAGTTTTTTTCTTTTGCAAATTCATCTTTTTTAGTTTTTAAAGGTTTTAAATTTGTACTAACGTAATGTATTATACAATTTTGATTGAATCGATTTTGTTCTTAGTAAAAAAAATTGATTTAAGGATTAAATTAAAAAATTTCTAAATTTAAATTAGGATTTGTACAAATTTGATTTGATTGAAATTTGAAATTATGATTTAGTTTAATTACTAGGTTAGGTTTTAAATATCTCCCTGGTGTTTACCGGAAATTTGGTAAACAACCGTTAGTTTAAATTAATTATTTTTGGGATCAACTAATAAATTGTAGGATATGTTTGTGCATTAATTGTTTTGATATTTTCCATTTTTTTTAATTATAAACGTGATCGAAATGAAGTTTTTTAATTAAGAAAAAGAGTTAGTTGAAAATACAAGTAAAATACAAGAAATTTAAATGAAAGGAAAGGAAAAAGACTTGAAAGTTAATGAATTCGATTAAAGCAATGTAAAAGTTTACAAAGAAAATAAATAGTGGTGAAAAACAACGTACATTGCAATCTTTATGCAAATTCGGTTATCAAACACTAGGTACTTTAATTTTTATAGGACTTTGTGTACAAATGATTTTTACAGGTGTTATATAGGCTCGACCCAGTAGCAGGTGCAGGGTGACTAAGTGAATAAGGCCTCTAAAAATTGAGGGCCTCAAGCAAAAAATTGGTAGTAGTATTAGTATATATGAGGGTGTAAAATGTAAAAAATAACACTAATATCTAAATAACTAGCTCAAACAGCCAAGCCCAATGTCAATGATCCAACAAAAAAAAAGAAAAAAGAAGAAGAAGAATACACATTCTGCATTCATGCTTTAACCCTTCAGCGGAAGCCATTCACACCAATTCTCACCGTGCACCGCTGATGACACGAAATTATATCGTATTTTTAGCTTAATTTACATGAATTTTAGTTGCATTTTCATATGTTTTTATTTCATTTGTCTCTTTTTAAGCCGGTATTTGTTTCCTTTTCAGTATTGTTGAATAAAATAGGTCGGAGAAGAGAATTGAGCAAAAAGTGTCAAAAAATGAGCAAAAAGGAGGTGCAATGCATAAAATCACGCAGCCCAATTGAGCCCAGCAGAAAGGAGCCTGGTGGCGCCCGCCACAAAATGCAAATCCAGCAAAACTGCTTTTTGCGTAACGTGGGGAGTTGGCAAGCGTCTGATCAGTTTCTGTTTCCTTATCGTACGGCAATTGGATCATCTCAAACAAACTTATCCTTTCCTATAATTTAGGATCGTACGAAGACAAAAATCTTCTATAAATATAAGACCCAAAAACCAGAACCTCTCTCCGCTTTCTTTAGTTCTTTTCAGTCAGTTTATATTTTCTGTTTAATAAACTATAACGGTATTTCCACACCGGAAATCCGTTACGAATTTTAATTACATATTCCTGTCAAGAATTTTATTCCGAATTTTTTCGTCAAGTTTAATTCCTGTTTTTCCAGAATTTCTGTTTCCAAGTTTTTATGCGTTTAATTATTTATTTATTTGTTATGCCCAATTTAATTTACTGTTTTTATTTGTTTGTTGCTTTTACCATGTCTAACTAAATTAGTTGATATCGGTATGTAATTTAATTCTCCGATGGGGATTTAGTAGTGATTTAGCGCGCGCATATTAAACTATTTTTCTGATTCAAATTCCTAATTTAATTCTAATTAAGCTTTTGAACGAAAGTAAAATAAAGCAACTAAAGTTAAAATCAATAGAGCGAGAATTTGAGGTTTTAACTAGATAGTAGGAATTTGATATTGATTTTTGAACAAGCGGAAGCCACGTTAGAATTAATTAGGACTTATTGATTTTCAAAATATACTTTCAAAACTAAGGTGGTAGAATAGTGGCACTAAAACTCCTAGTCTAGGAAGTATGGTTTTTATCAATAAAACGAGAGTGTGAGGTTTAGACCTTTAAATCAAGAAAGTCCTTCTGAAAAATAAATCCTTTTTCGCGCGCTATTAATTTACCAAATCCCTGAAGGTTAATTAGTTACATACCGATATCCCGCTTTTAATTAATTTAAATCTTTAATTTAATTTCATCTAAATTCTAAAGAATTCTAAAAACCATAAAAATATTAGCCTTAGATTTACACTGTGACAATAGATTACGGTAGTTCGATTATTGGTCCCTGTGGATTTGATATCTTTTAAAACTCAACGACGAGACTATGCACTTGTGGTCAATAAATATTTTTGATACACAAATCGTCGATCAACCGCCCAAATTATCATCTTAGCAAGCTGTTCAGCCAATCTTCCTATTCTTTTCTCAGTCCTCAAAATTAAAGTTGAAACAAAGGTAAAAGTCATAATTTTATAATGTTAGGAAAAAGGAAAAAGACTTGAAAGTTTGAACTATGTTTGAACTTTCATCTTGTCATGTTACTATGTTAGAAAATTCATGCGCTTATATAAAATCCATGTTACTAATTATTTTTAACTTTTATGTACCGGTAAAGTTTTATTGTTGTCTATCTGACTATCTGGTTCAACTTCAACGTTGCAGAATTGATCAAGAATAGTGAAAAATTCCAGGTTCTAATTTTTATTTCATTGCCTTATATTTCAAAAGTTACATAATATTTTAACTATTTTCTTTAACAATAATTACTTGGTCCAACCCTCATTTATTTCTTTTTAATTACACAACAGTTTTGTTTTAACAAATAAATATGTGCAGTTTTGTTTCAAGTGATAAGTGTTGGGGGACATAAGTTAGGTAGGAGGCCGTCCAGGGATCAAATCTTAGTGAAAACATTTATCTTTCTAATGTACCAAAATAAATAAATAATAAAGGGATAATTATTTGCCACTTTTTATTAATCTTTACTACCACATCTCATGCTTTCATTGAAATAATTAATTGCGTAACGGTAGTGCTATTTTTTTTTTGGTACAAAGATGGAAAAGAAAATAAAAGAAAGCAAAAAAAATTATCTAGAAAAGAAAGTCCCACTAGCATCCGCTAACAGGAGTAAATTCATGCCCTCAGGGGGTTCAACTATAGTAGAATAAGCCTCTGAATTAGAAGCTCCAAACTTGGCAAGGAAGTCCGCACAAGCATTGCCCTCTCTAAAGGTATGCACAATCTGCACCCGCCAATCCCTTGCTATAAGCTCCTTGATATTAAGAAGAATAGCTGCATAATGATGCCAAGCGTTGACAGATTCTGATATCAACTTGATTGCAACCTTAGAATCTGAGTAACACCATACCTCTGTGTGACCAAAATCCCAAGCCATAACAAGGCCATAAAGAATAGCCAAGAGCTCTGCATGAAGGATGTTGGAGTAACCTATGTGAAGAAATAGAACACACAAAAAAGAAATTGAACAAACACATATCTTTTCCACAAAATTATGGGTTACATCTTCCTGACTTCAACATTATTCATGCTAATTCTGATCCTCGATGTTACTGAGAACTAGAAGTGTCTGTTAAATCCTGGGAGGTTAGCGTAATATGCGGAAAATCCTTGAGGAAAATGCGATCAACATGTCTCAGACTATTTCACCGATCGATTGTTTTACACATCTCCCATCATTTGTGGTTAGGCGGTTTGTGTACTTCACCGTTGTCGACATCAAATTACTACACAAATATTAGAAAGATAAGTTTCTATTATCTTCATTAAATCTAAAATTGGGATCAGAAATATGGGTGGAATAAGATTAGGGATTTAGGGATTTAAAGGTTCGATTTTGAACCCTTTCAATACATCAGACCTCACTCAAGCTTTCAGGAATAAGAAGAAGATAATCATACCTGGGATTGACACTATACACAAAATTGGCTCACCAAAGTTGAATATATTAGTATAATAGTCTAAATATAGCTTTGAACCCATTTAGAATAGATCCTAACTAATATACAGGCCTAACTATAGTTTTGGAACTATGGGATCGGAAGAAAATCGATCCATTTTGGTACCTTTGGGAATTTGGAGAAACTTTACACGATTCAATGGTTTAGATTTTGACAAAATGACCAAACGGTAAAAATTTAAGGGACCACTATGTATATTAATTCATCCTAGACAGTCATATGCCACCTATTCGATCACAAGTTAACATTTTTTCAATAAAATTAACGGTTTAGATCAAGTTGTTTAATGAAAGCAAAGTTAAGGACCAAGACAGAACAAATATTAATTAAGGGACCAAAATAAAATCTTAAAAATAGTTAAAAGACCAAAACAATATTTAAGCATAAAAACTAAAGACAAAGGTTCAATTTTTACCTAAGAAAGGTAGAGCAAGTGAATAATTGACCTTAATTAGGCATAAAGTTTGGTTTCTTAAGTTATTCTTTGACATGCATTGAAGTGGATTCACCAATGTAATCATTAACTAAGAATCATTAATAGGAAGATAATCATAACTTTATAAAAAAGAAAAGATCCTTAGTTAGGGTTAGAACAATGGTTGAGTTCTAGCAAGTGCATTAGTATTTCATCGCGTAAAGTATAAAGATATCATTTTCACAGGGATCGCGTCAAGTTAACTAGTTTTACTTAGGAATTTAAGCACTGACTATTATATAATAGGAAATTTAAATAACTGAAATTAAATAACAGAAATTAAATCTGCGTACGCTTTGTGTAGTTGTAATGGTTTAGTTGAGGTCACTTTCTACAACGTTGATGTTGCTATGGAAAAAAGAAAGGGTTTGATTTCATTTTTTTAGAAGTAGAGAGAAACTGGTTTTAATAATGCCTTGAATTATGCCACATAAATTGCTATGGAATTGAATATTGATCCATCATTTCCTAAAAGGTGTACAATTAAAAGAAAAAGATATTTTGATGAGATATTAAAAACGTGTTCGCTTTGTTTAGTTGTTTATTATGATATTTTTGTTTTGGGGTTTTCTGCAAAGGATTTTTCTAACCTATGCAACATAGCACATGATAAGACTCATTAATGCTCCACTATTTTATGAGTTTTTAATATTCTTATTAATCAGTCAAAGAATCAATTAATTAGCCTTTAATTCTTTTTTCTCTCTCTTCCTCTCTCCCCTATTTTCTCTCTCAATTAACTACACTAATCTCTCCATCTCTATCGTATCCAACCAATATTACAGAAAAAAAAATCATTTTCTCTTCATGGTGATTCAAACGTGAAAGCAAAATAAAAAACTAAAAAAGTGAAATTACTGTATAGCAACTATATGAATAGAAATGGTGGTTCTTTTGAACTTGATAAACTTTTTCAAAGTTGAAGTATATAAGGTGACCGAGAATAAAAGTTGAAGGAGAAAGATTTTGTTAGACTATATGGCGATCACTTAGAGGGGGGTGAATAAGTGACTCTTTCTATACAACGAGGTTTTAAAAAATATTTCGAGTACGCGGAAGGCTACCGGATCGATAGTCTACTTTGCACCCTTCGATCAAAGGAAATGTAGTATAAGCCTTAGAACAATTAACGACAACTTGAATTTAGGTTATGTTTTGTAATCAAATTTCTAACACAAACAAAATCAACAATTTCAACTATCACGTTACACAATCACAAATTCAAGTTTCAATTCAATTGAATTACGATGAAAACTTACGATCACGAATTCAATTGATCCAATTAATCAACAATACGAAAAGTAAAAGTGTAGGGATAGAAAGACGCAAACAGATGATTAGGGAGTTCCCTTGGCTTTCACGTCATCCTCGCTTCGGGCCAGGTACGTCTCCCCCCAAATCGTCAAAAGGACGATTTGAGCAATTTATTAAAAACGCTTTGATAGTGCACAATTTACAAAGACTCGAATAACCCTATTCAATCTAATGCAAATTGAGCCAAGTAATCTCAACACCTCGAGAAGCTTCAACCTCTGATTCCAACGTCCCAATCTTGCGCCGTCTTCTTACCGAAAACCTTCGCACCGAACGTCCAGCTGATTCCTTCGCTTCCTCGATGTTGAACCTTCAAGATATCGCACAATCTTGAAACCCTTGATGAAAATCCAAACCTCCAACACAACTCAACTCGATCGCAATTTTGATTCACCGCGAATTGCACCGAACGTTATCCACCGAATCAACTACGAACCTTTGATTGATCCCATACTCAATCTCAAATTTGAAGTGATTTGATAGAAGATGAAGAACTTGTGTTGAATAAATCTTTGATTCAAAATTTCTCTTAAACCTTGATCAAATGTGTTTTTCAGATGGATTCTCACACTTACAACAAAAACTCATATTGCTATTTATAGAGAAAATAGAATTGAGCAAATTTAGGCAAAACAGAACAGACATGTATCGATACATATGATGGTATGTATCGATACAAACACCTTGACCAGCGTTCAAATTTGAAATATTGACCTATGTATCGATACAAACACGAGTATGTATCGATACATATATCAGTTTCTTGAAAACCTAATTGATATGTATCGAAGCATGCAAGCATGATTCGATGCTTTCTCTGGTGTTTTGAGAGAGTTAGGTTTGTATCGATACATGCAAGCATGATTCGATATACAAGTGACTCTCTGCCCCTGAACACCAGTTTTTGTATCGATACAAATGAAGTGTGTATCGATACAAAATGCTCAAAATCAGTCTGAAGTAGTTTCAGGACATTTGTATCGATACAAGTAATTATGTATCGATACAAAACACCTCAAAATTAATTTTTCAAAGATTAAAAACAAAGTTTTTTGCCGTCAAGTCATTTCTAATGTTGCCAAAATATGTTCCACCCTATTTTCATGTGTTTTGACAATTATTAAAACAAGGGAATGAACTGGTGCACTTACAGATTTTGTACTGTTACTACTTTCTTTTTCTTTGGTATACTCCAGTATGTATTACTGGTTAATAGAGAAGAGAAGGAAAAAAATCAACTTAAAAAAAAAAAACGTATAAGTGTTTTAGCAGTTTGAAATTTTTTTCTGTAATATTGGTTGGATACGATAGAGATGGAGAGATTAGTGTAGTTAATTGAGAGAGAAAATAGGGGAGAGAGGAAGAGAGAGAAAAAAGAATTAAAGGCTAATTAATTGATTCATTGACTGATTAATAAGAATATTAGAAACTCATAAAATAGTGGAGCATTAATGAGTCTTATCCAGTGCTATGTTGCACAGGTTAGAAAAATCCTTCTGCAAATACTTGAACAAAAAGAAAATGATGAAGAACATGATAATGGTTGTAATACACTAACCTTTAAGTTCGACTCGCCCATATCAGTTTATGTAAACCGGATGCAAATTGGTTAAGTGGAGAATCTCCTTCAGGATACTTGGAAACCTTGACATAAATTATAAACTCATATCAAGCATATCAATCAATGATAGTTTACAGAATAAAGTTTCTTTGAGTCCTCTCATGCCTATAGGAAATAAGAAATTATTTAGATATTTTAGACAAAACTTTTATTCATACAAGTATGAAAGTGTGTGTCTATTTATAGAGTAACTTATGACAATTAGTGTAGGGACACACACCTTAGGCTTTGTTTGGGAGTTGAGTTTTGGAGGGGAGGGGAGGGAAAGGAAAGGTATGTGGAGAGCTAAACCCTTGTTTGAGAGTTTTAGAAAAATAGGGAAATGTTTTGGGGGGTTTTGAATGACCTAATTTGTCCAATTTTAGAGTTTCCCCAAATTGGAAGATTTGTGAGGGTTAAACATATAAATTGACCGTTTTACCCTCACAATAATTCAAAATTCCAATTTTATTATAATTTTAATTAATTTTTTTTTGGTAAAAATTTATTATTAATTAATTAATTGGGATGGTTAACCGGTGGCTACTAGAGTTGACCACGCCGCCGGAGTGCTGCCGCCCGAAATTTGGCCGAAGAACCACCGTCGGCTGCCGTGGCCAACACCACCTATTAAATTAATAATTTTTTAACTTTTTTTTAATTTTATTAATAGTCAAAAAATTATTTTTTTAATTATAATAAATATTTAAATTTATTCAGAAAAAATAAATATTTAAATAAATTTATAATAAATAAATAAATTTGTTTTTGGGCTTATTATTGTACCAAAATTATAATTGGGCTTATAAAAAAATGTTTTTGTGTTTTGTGGCCACATCTTTAGCTAGCTCCAATGTTTTCATTGATGTACCAATATGTATTAACACTATTATTATAAATGAAATGCTATAAGCACCTTTTAGTAAAAAAAAAAGATTTTTTATAAAATTGGTAAGAAAAAATTATAAGATAAATTACAAAGTATAATACAATGTATTGATTTTAAGAGAAAATAGGTAAAATAGTAAAATTATCACATAAGCCCTCCATCTACTTTCCTTTTGTTTCTTTAGCTCCCAAACAAGGAGAAGGTTTTTCCTCCTTTGTCCCTTCCATTCCCTTCCCCCTCCTTAGCATTTCCCTCCAAACTCGCAAACAAAGCCTAAAAAGTTTTCACCAATGTTAATTTGAATTTCAAGTTAACCATTGTAACCTTTCAAATATATTTTGGAAACTCTCCAACACTTACATAGTTTCCAAAACAAATTTCAACACAACAAAATAAGCATAATACCTTTTACATCTATTGTACCAATTGATATGTGTAATAAACCAGATTGTAAGCTGAATTTTCTACTTTTATGTGTAGGGACTATATATGCTGGAGTTAATGTGATCAATTATGCATAAGAACCTGCAGTTCTTTAAATATTTGACCCTGTTTCTATGTGGAGCATCTCTGTTATACTTTTATTGCTATAACCTAAATTTGAAATGTCTTTAAATATGTTGGTTGGGGTGTGTTGTGACAAATCATGTTCTACTATTTGAGTAAATAGACAAATCAGTCATTGACATTTTGAACTTTCGTCAAAAAACTCTTTTGATTGAAGCTCATAATGTCTTCTGGACGGATAGTGAAGATATAATACATCTTTCTCAATCCCCACGAACGGACATGGCAGAACTCTGCGTTGTCCGTCACTTCTAAATAGGGATGGAGTTAGTTTAGTTACACTTACCACCATCATATCCCCTAGTCTTTAGCGTATAGAGTAAGGTCCCAATCATGGGATGCCGAAGTATTCACACCTACCCCAGGATGCAACCCGTTCTATCTCAAAGAACCCTTAAGAAGGCCCTCTTGTGGTATGTGTCATGCATCCTCAGGAATGTAATCCCATTGGCAAATACATCTTTGAAATTGTCGATGTCTTTTTTTCTTCTCATATTTATAGAAAATTATTTTTGTGTTGGATTCATGACAAACAATTACCACAATACTAAGATGGAATAATATATCAAGATATGAATATTATTAGATCAACTTCACTAAATTGGACAGCACTTGTCACTTATAGTTAACATTGTCCATATTGAAGTGTTTAGGACAAAAACATGAATGTCAAATTTGATACATCTCTTTATTATTACATCATAGATTGAGATGGACTATTGCGTCCCGGCCATTGATCAGATTCTCGATCCAAATCGGTGCAAGAAAACTAATCGAACAAGTTAGCATCTAGTGAGTTGGATGCTATTGGTGTCTGTCACAACAAGCCGCATAAGCACAAGTTCTTTACTGCAAAAATAGAAAATGTAATCTTTTGTAACTTTGGATTAAAATATGTTGCGAGTGATTAAATGGAAAGTAAAGCTGAATATGAGCTTGATGCAAATGGAAAAACAGTGAATGCGGATGACTATTTGAAAACACGAAACTCGGAGAAATCAAAGGTTATAGTTAAAAATTTGAAACAGAAAATGTACCTGTTGAAAGCATGTTAAGTAATCCGAAGAGAGCAAGAAGAATCGTTTTCTTGCTTCACCTGCAAGGCTCGTCTCTGATGTTCAACGCGCTGAAGTTGTGATGACAATTGAAGTAAGTCAATGGTCGTGCCATCTTCACAAGAAAGACGATCTTTCACATTGACAAAATCCGACTCTTGGAAAATCCCATCTGCCATTTCAAAATGGATAATTTCATTATTGTCAGATATCAAAATAGGAGTAATATGACTTCCATCTGTATGATTTAACTCAGATGGAAACCTATCCGACACTCCACTCATGTTGTAATGGCTACTTGGAATGATCAAAGGACGAGGCATAGGGATTCCTGATGATTGGCTTGAAGAGTTTTGGGATTGAGATGACAGAAGAGAGAGAGCACAGCCACTGTCTGAAACTCCCGATAATCCTTGAACAGTTGATTCCGTTTCGAAAACGTTGAAGTCATCGCTTCCTAAGGAAGTATCTTGGAATAATGATTGTGATCCACAATTTGAGCCTCCAAGGATAGGAGGATATTGAGTACTGTTTTCACAGAAGATGCTTCCTGTAGTAGATGCAGCACCGTTTTCATGAAGGAACGGAAATTGTTTATTGCTGTATGAAGGAAATAGAGTTCTTGAATGAGGATGTGCATTCGTAATTGGAATAGAAGAAAGAGGCCTAAAACCAGTTCCGGTTTCGTCTTCGGCTTTTGTAGGTCTCCACCAGTTACTTGTTCCAAATTTCTCAGAAGATAAGACCTCACCGGGGAGTATATCTTGGCATATAAAAGATGCGGACGTTAGCAAGCTTCCCTGGAACCTGCTATCTGCAAGAACCACAAGATCTTTATAAAGCTTAAGATCAAACAATTTTAGTAATATAATAATTTAGTATCGGTCAATCGGTTATTATGAAAGTCAAAGAACAAATTTCAATTACCAATGATCTTAAGCAAAGTAAATCTACAACAATTTTTCTTCCCCGTTCTTATTAATCAGAGACAAATATGGATAACAACTACAATGTCTGGCCTAAAAACTTTAAACAATATGGCTTGTAATACTAGAAATGGTAAAAAAGTCATTTAGACAGGCTTCAAAATGTTACTAATAATTAAGAAAGTTAATCAATATTTATCAATCATAAGCATATAGCTTTAGGGCCAGTTTAGATTGGTTTATTTGAGTTTATATACTGATATAAACACTCCTAAGACTGATTCTAATAACATATGAAAACAACTTATGACATGTTTATAAGTTGTTTTCAACTTATTCCGTAAACTCTTCATTCCAATATAGCTTATAAGAACAACTTATACATTTATAAGAACAGTTTGACTTTATTTATCTTTTCTTATAGAAATAGCTTATGCATAAGCACTTAAGTTATTTGTCCATAAAGTTTGCACTGAAGATAGTCTATCACTCGAAGATGACCGATATGTATGTATAGTGACTAAATTATAATGATTTTGATTTTTTTCAGATATGACTCTATTATTACTGTTGAACAAGTCAATTATGGTTCACATCCACCATGTGACTAAAGAATCCAAATTAAAGCTAGCTTTACACCAAAGATGACAAATGATAAAGGATGGCGCAAAACCAACAAAAGTGGGGAGAATAATTCAGAAACAAAAAAGACAATTTGTAATAAATGGCACAAAATCATCTTGCTGTAGATCTACATTCATAGAATCAATCAGAATTCAAAAAGCATCACATCTATTTTTCCTCTTCTCAGGGTAAGAACACGTGCGCATTTTTTTATGAGAATTACTTCACAAACACAATTTAACCTGTGCAAAAACGTACATGTATCTGGTCGAAATACAAGAATAACGAACAAAGGGATTAAATCATGTTACTTAATATATATATTAATTTGATTATTACCACTATATGACTGAAGCAATCTGCCAGATCTTCCCGAGTGCAAACCGACTTGTGGCTTTCTACGGCGTTCATTATGGCCTGCAAGGCGTTTACGACAGCTACGCTTACCATCATCAAATTCAGTCAGCAAATGAAACCTGTATAGTAAGCTAAACATTATAGAAGCACTATATATATATATATATATATATGTATGTATGTATGTATGTATATGTAATTAATAATTAAAGTGAGTAATTTGAATTAGAGGAAAAAAATAATCATATAAACCATTGATGAGAAAATCAAGTGATAAATTACATTTAAACTAATCAACAATTTGTTCTCTAAGTACAGGCAATATTAATCATTCATTTTATAATCAACAATTATTTCTTATTTCCCTCCCTAGAGTGACAAAAACTTGACATTAATAGAGAAAAAATCCATATAATTAGAGAGTCAAAATAGTACAATTAATAGAAAAATAAGAATATTCATAAAATGGTTGTTTTTCCCATTTCAGAAAAAAGAAGTAGCACCCGAAATCGACCAAATCTGTTAGTTCAAGAAGCCTATCCAACAGCATATATTGATTAATATGATGAACTACTAATAATGTTAGTAAAGCCAATAGATTTTCTCTAATAATGTGGATTTGTTGGTTTTTGTCGGTAGAGTACTACTTGTACTTCATCTGTGTTTGTGGATTTTAAGTAATTAGGAGAAGGGAAAACAGTTGAAAAAAAAAGTTCTGATTAACCATCAATTTCACTTTGTAACATGTTATATAAAATCTGAATTGAATCAAATCTTTTTTAAGGTAACAACAAAGTAAAAATAATGTCATTTTCATAACACTGTGATTCTATCTATCTTTAGCTCATAACAGTAACTTGCAAACATAAAAGATATGAAACAAAACAATAGCTTATAAAATTAACCAACCTACTACATTGTTGACAAAATCTTTGTTCAATACCATTCACTATAACTTTAGAAGTCTTTGAATGAACCTCACAAACTTTATGCCTTTTGTGATAATCTTTACAACCACTCAGATCCTTATTACAACCATAGACTTGGCAGTAAGCAACTTGAGAATGAACGGTCGAAGACCGTACCCTCTTAGGCGGCGTCGATGATGATCCAGACGACGACAAAATCGCGGTCCCTTTTGAAAATGTTGTACCAATTGCAACATCTCCATGATCACCAAACCTACCAAGCTTCAAATCAATGAGTGAATTTGAATTACATCCATTTGGTGTAGCCATAACAACATCATTATCCATTTTTCTGCTATGAACATTATCATCAAGATTATCATCATCAACAACATTAGAGAATTGTTTCCCCAACAATCCATGAAAACCCAATTCCTCAAAACCATGATTATTCTCATTTTCAACATTTTCAATGATTTGTTGACCTAAAAAACTAGATGGGGTTTTTAGTTCCCAACCCAAGATTGAACCTTTAGAAACATACCCTTTATCTTCAGGAACAAAACTCCATGAATCCATCACAAAATCAAAGACCCCACTTGAAAATTATGCAGGAATAGTAGTATAGTACTTCAAAACAGTAATTAAAATCTCAACTTTGCATAAACATTAGAAGATAAGAAATTGAAAAAACCATCAAAAAAGACACTGTACAGTTAACAAAGTACACAACTTGGAAGAAAAAGAAAAAGATAACAAATTTAACTTTCTAATTAAGCTAAAGTAACAATCTTGAACCAAAAAAGATTGATGATTGAGAGAGAGAGAGAGAGAGAGAAAATGAAAGAAGAAAAATGTCAGAACCCCACGTGATGAGAATGAAGAAAAGTTTGAGGAAAGAAGGAAGATATGGTTAATGGAAAGAGTGTGTCAGCAGAAGCAGAGGACTGAATGGAGGCAAAAACACAATGAAGATAATGAATGTGAAAGCTATTTTGAAAAGGAAAAAAAAGAAATTATGAAAAGTTGCTTAAATTATGAAAGAGAAACAGTGAATCACTTTACCAGTGTGTGTGTGTACTTGTTGAAGTAGTGGAGAGCAGTGGAATGGGTTGAGGGTGATGCAACTCAAAGTGTTTCCCAAACTCTATGGAAATTTATGACTCTTGTTGTGGGTACTATTTCTAGAAAAGGTTGTGTAAGAATGGATTAACTCGAGCTTTTTTTAGTTTTTACTTTGTTTTCAACATGAGGTGTAATAATAGTAACATTGAAATTCTATTTTAACTAGCGGTAAAAATGTCGAAATTGTTAGGTAAGATGTTTAAGATTGAGGTTTGATCTCTGCTTATTCTATTTTGTGTTGAATTTATAAAGACTTTGTCATTTTATCTATAGACTTGAAGAGTAATAATAGTAATATTCTCGAAAAATAAATCATAGTTGAATAGACACAAAATACTAAAATTGTTAAATAAGATGTTAATGTCGGGGTTCAATTTCTGATCACTTCACTTTATCATTTTATTTACGAATTTATGAACTAGAGATTATTTTCATCTTGTGTGAATTTATGATGATCTTACCAATTATTTGACGCCACTTATTTGGATTGAGATTTGGTGGTGTAACATTAATACAAAATTTTAGATCGAACAGTTTACCTTTTGGTTGAATATTAGATGACTTTGATGATGTCTTTCTCATCATGAAAGTTGGAGGGTTAAGATCTAAGGGTCTGTTTGGATCGATGGAATGTGGTGGGATGAGATGAAATGAAAAGGAACATGTTTGTGATCTATTGTTTGGTTTTGTAAATAATGTATGGAATGGAATGGAGTAGGATGAGAACTCATTCCATCTGATACCATCCAATACCACTCATTCATCCAATTTTTAATTACACCCAATTTGGGGTGTATGCAATGAAATGTAATAAATTAATAACGTAAATACGATAAAAAAAATAAAAAAATTGTTACAAATCAATTTTATATAAGTGTATCTTCCCTCCCTAATTTTCTCTTCTTCTGCAACCAATTTTGTTTTTTTGTTTTTGTACAAACCAATTTTATTATTCTTGTTATTATATTAGTATACGAAAAAATTCACATCATACATATTCTTCGTTTCCTCTATATTTTTTATTAAATTAGTAATTAGTAATATTATTTGGTCAGACATTATATACTACAATAGTATATATACCAAAAAAAAAAAATACTACAATAGTATTATTTTAGTATATGATAATACATATTCTTACCAATAAGATAGTGTTTTTTTTTTTTGTAGAATAAGATAGTGCCTTTGACTACTTGTCGGTCCTTTTTTTAAGCAATTATAGTTTTAGTGTGGCCTGTGCGATTTGGTGGCTAGTGGTCACCACCATTTTCTCTTTTAATTTGGTAGTTTATGTTTAATTAAGAGTGTTATATGGTTTGGACAATGAATTAGTAATGAAATATGTAAAATTTATTGGTCAAATTGAGTAGAAAATGCATGATATTAAGATTTTATAAATAAAGGGTATAATTGAAACAAAAAAGTTATAACTCATTCCATTCCGTTCACTTTCCAAACAATGGAGTGAGAAATTTATTCCGCTCCATCATTAAATATCTAAACAATGGAATGTAATCTATGTTTCATTCTGTTCCGTTCCATTCTATACCATCAATCCAAATAGACCCTAAAAGATACTATCGCAAGCTATGTAAAGTCACAATTTTGGAAATAGATTCTACACTTGTATTTCATTTCTTATTGAAATTATTTTTGACCCTCAAATATCAAAGTCACAACACAACTTTATTTTAAATACAAATTATTTAAAATATCAAAATAGTATTTTGACCACTAAACATCGTACAAGATACAAAATTTTTAATATATATATATATATATATATATATATATATATATATATATATATAGAGAGAGAGAGAGAGGGGGTTGCTAACATTAACCATGTGGATCAAAGTTAGCAACTATGACCCATTAAAAAATATAAAGGAGGTTGGGGGGCCGCGGGGGGGCACGGAGAAGGGGGCGCGCAGAGAAAGGTGTAGGGGGAGCGCAGAGAAACGTGTGGGGGGGGGGGGATGGGGGCCGCGCGGAGTAGGAATTGGGGGGGCGCAGAGCAATTCATGTGGTTCATAGTTGCTAAGTTTGATCTACATGGGTCAAGGTTAGCAATCCCCATATATATATATATATATAGAAGATTGTTAACTTCGACCGTGGGTCAAAATTAGCAATGTATGACCCACATGTAATTACGTAGTGCACCTCCATTGTCTTCGTGCACCCCTAACTACTCATAAGTCCCCACATGCACCCCCTTATAATTACATACGGGTCATACTTGTTAACTTCGACCCACATGGTCAAAGTTAGCAGCCTATATATATATATATATATATATATATATATATATATATATATATATATATATATATAACAGAGTTATATAGATGTAATATTTGATTAATCTTACATTGCTGATCAATAATGTCATAATGAATAATTTTGTTAAAGTTTATATCATATAGTTTATTTATATAAAAAATTTAAAAATTATTGAGATACATCGAGATTAATTAACGATTCATGCGTGTTTATATTGAATAACGTTGACGGTGTAATATTACACTACTCTAATTTGTGTGTATTCGTTTTTTTTTAAGTAATTGAAACAAGTACAATATGTAAAAGAAGCTTAAAGTGATTATTTTGTTTACAATACTACAAAGATTCTATGAACCTAAAAAGTAAAAATTTTCTTATATTTAGGATCGAAGGGAGTAATTCCTAATTATAATATTTTTTTTGCTATATCTAACATATGGGATTTTTTTTTTTTGAAGCAAAACATATAATCACTTCAGAAGTAACATATGAGATTTTAACGATGAACTAAATTATAACATAATCACTTCATAAGTAATAAGATGGTCTATTATTAAGTTTTACTGTGTAATCAAAAAAGAAGATAACATCATTTTTCATATCATGCTTTTTATTTGTTGAGCAAATAATTGTCCTCGTTGACTCGTAAAGCTGTAACTTTGGTCAAGGTGCGGTTTCAGCTGCCAATTGTGACTCTTTATTGTGGAGTACTAAAACTTCTAATTTTATGTGATCAATTGACTCCATATATAGCATTATAGGACAAACCTATATGATTAATTAGTCTAAGACTAAGAGAATATGAAACAAGCTTTACTAAGCTTAATCATGAAGTTCGAAGAAAATCCAAGCTGCAACTAACAGGAGATAGACCTTTCAGAGTTCTAGAGAAGGTCAATGTCAATGCTTATTACAAGCTAGAATTGCCAATTGAATATTGAAATTTAATGTAGTTGATCTATTTTTATTTGATGTAGGTAATAAATAATATTTGAGGACGAATTCTTTCGAAGAGGGGATGATAGAAATGCAATCAGCTCATCTAAAGATATTTTGCACGGAATAGGATGTTATATGACTAGATCCAAAAATAAGAGAATGATGCAAGCTTACAAAGTCTACTCATAAAGATAAAAAAAAGGCTCAAATACATTTTTGATCCTCTAAGTATTTTCAAGGTTTCACTTTGGTCCTTTAACTATTTTTTTTCCGTTTTGGTCCTCTAACTTTCATTCCGTTAACTTACTTGGTCCTAACCATTAAAAAAATATCAAAAATGAGATGTAGAAGCCTCTATTAAGAAAACGAACATTAGATTTGGATTCATTGTGAATAATGAGAGGTTTTGGGGTATCATTTCGTAAGCTTTCGTGAGTAGAAAGATCATCGGTGATGTGGACGGAGACGATGATGTAGGAAGCTCTGTACGCGATGAATAAGTAGGAAGAAGAAGGTCTCTGGCCATGTGGCATTTTCCTATTGGATCTCACACCAAAACCACCAAGTCCCTAAGTGTCACATACGCAAAATTAACGTTTTTGACATTTTTCTAACGATAATTAGGACCAAATAGATTAACATAATGAAAGTTGGAGAACCAAAACAGAATGAAAAAATAGTTAAAGGACCAAAACGGAACAAAAAATAGTTAAAGGACCAAAATAAAACTTTGAAAATATTTAGAGGACCAAAAATATATTTAAGCTAAAAAAAATTGTTATCCATGAGAGAGTGTACTAGTTAAATTGACTCAATTTCTTACAATAGGATGAATATGTTTTAAGCCCAACTTAAAACATGAATTAGAAGAAATCCAAACTCATATGACGAAAAACATACATGAGTTGATTTGTTGTTTAAGATTCGGCTAAGAGTAAGGTAACTTAAAAAAAGACTTTAGATTTTTGAAAGATAAAACAAACACTACAGTAAAAAGTCTTTTATATAAGTCATAAATTTATTAGAAATTACCTAAAGAAAAACAAAAAGGTCTCTGAGTAAAAAGGTCTCATAAATCAAGCTTGAGCTGACTTGGCTAAGAATATATAGAGTGCCTAATTATTATCAAGGATTCACTCCTTGTATTTCAAAACATTAGACTACCCACAATGGTGTAAACACCATTTCTCCTCTTAACACTATTTTTTACCCTCCACATCATCTCTCAACACACTCTCAACCATTAACTTCTACAATGGTTTTTTTTTCATTCAACACTCTACCCCACCATTTTCTCTACCCCACCACTTTTTATTTCATATTCTTATTTAAATTTAAATTTTGTTTTTATAATTAAATAAAATTACAATTATCGATTAAAATTAAATTAAAATTATAAACACTTAAAAAAAAATTCAAATTATTTTTAACTTAAAATGCAATACATCACACAAATCCACTAATTAGTACGATACAAATTAACTTAAAATTCAATACAACACACAAATAATATAATTAATACGATGCAAGTTAACTCAAATTGCAATGAAACACATAAATAACATAATTAGTCGATACAAATCATCTTTAGTCACGAATCATTCCAAACTTTGTCCATATGTGTTTCACTAGATCTGGTTGCAGTTTGTGATGACCTCTTGGATCACGAATCTCGGATCTAGTACGCACATGATTTGCGTAAGCGGGTAATACCTCGGTCGAATATGGTTGTGGTGCACTAGATCCACTTTCATCACAAGGCTCAAAATCGGCCCAACGTTGAACATATGTACCTCGTTCATCCTCAACAATCATATTATGTAATATGATGCATGCCTTCATGATGATACTTAAATCGGTAAGTTCCCACAATCGAGCTGGTTCACGGATGATTTTAAATCGAGCTTGAAGCACTCCAAATGCACGTTCGATGTCCTTCCGATAGCTCTCCTGATATTTTGCAAATAATTTAACGGGTTCACTTTGAGGAAGTCTGATCGATTTGACAAATGTTGGGTATGAAGGGTAAATACCATCGGCAAGATAGTATGTCATATTGTATTGGTTTCCATTGACAACAAAAGTGACTTTGGGAGTATTCCCTTGTTCAACATCATCAAAAACAGGAGAGCGATCGAGTACATTAATATCATTCAATGTACCTGGACATCCAAAATATGCATGCCAAATCCATAAATCATGAGATGCAACAGCTTCAAGAATAACGGTTGTGGTTCCCTTGTCTCCTCTAGTAAATTGACCTTCCCATGCTTTGGGACAATTTTTCCACTCCCAGTGCATGCAGTCAATACTTTCGATCATCCCTGGGAAACCTTGGCTTTCGCTAACACGCAATATTTCTTGCAGGTCATTTTGGGTTGGTGCTCTTAAATACTGTTGCCCATATAATTGTATGATTCCATTACAGAATTTACGTAAGCATTGCAATAATGTTGTTTCACCTATTTTGATGTACTCATCTACTGCATCTGCCGCCATGCCATATGCTAACATTCGCATGGTTGTGGTACATTTTGCTAAAGGTGATACACCTGTTTTGTTGGCAGCATCAACTCGTTGGGTGAAGTAGTCACCAATAGTTGAAAGGTCCCCAATGATTCGAAGGAAAAGATGTTTTTGCATGCGATAGCGACGACGAAACATTGTATCGTCATAAGTAGGCTCATTGGCGAAGTAGTCGTCAATGAGTCTTTGGTTTGCTGCTGCATGATTTCTATTGACATATTTTCTACTACGAGATGCACTATCTTCTAATATTTTGTTTTGACGCTCTCTCAATCGGTTGCGCATGTGAGTTTCTTCAGCTTGACGAGTTTGCATGTAGGCTGCGACATCAAAATCAAATGGATCCATTTTTGTGATATGGGATACAAATTGGCTTAGATTTGTGATATTGGAAGTAGATTGGTTGTGATATTGGAAGTAGAATGGCTTAGATTTGTGATATTGGGAATGAATGTATGAGTCCCTATATATAGATTCAAATTGGACTACTTACGGATTTGAAATAAGTTATTGTATATAATTAATTATCAGATAAGGATTGGGTGGACACAATAACAAAAGTAGGTTGGGTGGTGGACACAATAATGAAAGTAGGCTGAGTGGTGGACACAATAATTAAAGTAAATTGAGTGGTGGATACAATAATTAAAGTGTAACACTGACATATTCGAATTGGGTGGTAGACAACTGGCAGATTTGAAATAAGTTAGTGAATAGAGTTAATTATCAGATGAAGATTGAACACAGTAATTCAAGCAAACATTTACACTGACTTAAAGCAAACATTACACTGACATATTCAATCACACTGATCAAAGCAAACACTACACTGACTTATTCAATCACACTGATCAAAGCAAACACTACACTGACTTATTCAATCACACTGATTAAAGCAAACACTACACTGACATATTAAGCATACACTACAGACAAATACTTGATTGAAATTAATTATCAAACAGTTCTTTGGCCAACTTTTCCTTCAACGCTTTCTTCCGGTCATCGAGGTGCTCATTTGCATCTAATTGCATCCACAAATCCATTTTCTTCAAGCGGTTATGCTCTACTTGACTGGATGCTATTATTTTCAATTGTTCAAACTCTTTCTCCCTGAATTCGTTGAGTCGTTCCCATTCTTTGTCCACCACCTCCAAGGTAGCTTTCTTTTTACCTTTTTTTTTGCTGCATCCCTACCTATAGGACGAACACTAGATCCTATAGAGTTTGAGTCACATGCATCCCCGTGAGAGCGCTTAGATCCACTACTTCTTGAGCCAACAGTTGCTCCTACTTGACTACTAAAACGTGGTTGATCACGGGCAGCGAGCCATTCTGCCATTAAAGTGAATTGAACATTCTTTCCACATGAATATAATTCCTGTGCTTTTGCCAAAACATCGTTCTCCGACCAACCGCTTCCTTGCAAACGCTTAGCGGCATCATAAGCACCAACCCATTTATTCAGTAATTTGCTCATATAATTAAAACGATTTCGGCATGCAATTGCATTACGTGGAAGATCGAATGAGCAATACTGATTACAATATTCAGCAATTTTACCCCAATATGTTTCACCTTTCTGGTTTCTCCCAACAACACTGTTTGTTCCAAATTTAATCCATCCACTAATTAACACCAAATTTTGTTCAGTGTTCCATAAAATTGGCTGATTTTTCTTGCTCTTAGGAGTTGAATCATCTGAATTTGGAGTTTGTTCATTAGCATCGGTCACTTGTGTTGAAAATATGGGAAATTCACCTACACCATCGCTAGAAACATTTTCATTCCCCATTGGCATATAACCATGAAACGGCGGTGCTTGAGATAAATTTTCCATCATAGATCCTTGATATGCATTAAAGTGTTGACCATATGGATTAGGGAAATTTGGTGGATAACTAAAATTATGCATGTTTTGAGAATGTGGATTATAAAATTGACTTGGATTTTGAGAAGTGTTGGGATTTTGAGATGTGTTGGGATTTTGATGGAAAGATCTATTAGAATTCATTTTACTAAAAAAAAACACTTAAACTTCAAAATCAACACTAATAATATAATTAAAGTAGTAAAAAATCCGAATTTTTTTCTGTGTCCAAATCAAATGAACCAAGTCTCTATTTATAGAGAAATTTTTTTTACGAATTTTGGTGAAAAAATAAAAAAATAAAAAATTAATTTGCAATGAAATAATTGAGTTAAAAGATAAGGATTAAATTAAAATCGCGCGGACCAATCAGAGCTTGCCACGCGTCCCACTATTAAAAAAATCAGATTCTCTCTCTGCTGTTACTGACGCTGACGCGCTCGGTCAGCGCGTGTTGCGCACGCGCCGGATTTCGGCGAATCCGAGCGCGCCGCGTGGCCTGGCGTGTCAATGTAATAAGTGATGAGAGTTGTTATCACTGCAAAGGGAATATCTGACAATGGCAATTATTTTATTAATTTTTTGGCTGTAAACATGGCTCTCAACACCCCCATTGTGGGTGGTCTTAGAGAATAAAGAAAAATAAAATGGTCAAGAGCGCTAACCGTGATTACAACACGTGTGTTCCGTGTTTAAGGTTGTATGTAGACCGGTTTGGATCTACTTTTGGTTAAAAAAGTGTTCGAATCAATAAAGTTTATTACTTCTTTCAGTCTTTATTATAAGAAGAAATTGACTTTTTAGATTTATAGAATATTTGATGTATCTGATTCATAATATAATTCAGATACATAAACTATTTCATGAACTTAGAAAACAAATTTTTTCTTATAATAAAAACTGAAAGAAGTACTAGTTTGTAATATGGTTAGTGCGTGACTAATTGTTTGGCTTTTGTAAGCAATTAAAGATCCATCTTGTTTTGTGGGCTGTATAAGGACCATGTATGATAATTAATAAGCAATCAGAATCACTTTGATCCAACAAATACTTAGAAATTATAGTCTCATGGATTCACATTTTTTTAAACACAAAATGGCACACTTCGAGTAGGTTGAGGACATTAGGTAACCTACACAATATACAAATACATTGAGTTAACACAACAAGACAAGCAATGTGTAAGACAAAAAGATTGATGTTGAAGAAACTAAGCTTAAAAATGTGGTTGTGCTACTCCAAACATTGAGATAGGTTTTTCATAACACGTGGAACAATTAATGTTATTATGTCTACGTGGTCTATTAATGTGTAGTAAAAATGTGGTGGGGTAAAGTTGTGAGAAAGAAAATCTAACTTGTGCAACCAACCTAGCAAAATTGGTCATGATGATGTGAACATGAAAGCTCTAGTCATAATAACTAAATTAAATTTATGGTCATCCCCATCTCAATCGCATGGCCTTATGTGTGAAAGCTTCCTCTATTCAACTACTCATGTTTCTATATGGTCCCAATTTATATATTATAGGATTTGATATGTAAATTATTGCCTCTCTTTTCCTTTGTATGTACATGCCAATTATACGGCTTCTCAATACTTTTGTACAAAGACATGGGTTATATTAGATAATAAATGTCTTATATAAGTTGAATATTATTGATCAAAATTTATCATCATGATTTCCAAGTCTTGTTAATGCTTTTTTTATTTCTAGTCTATTTAAAAATTAAAGATATAATAATACGATCTTATAGAATGAATCCTATTCACTGGGTCGGTCAAATGTCAAATGAGATTTAAAGCGATTTATAAAGTGAAACATTTTTTAATGAAGTTTAAAGTAAATTTTATTTAACATTTTTTAAGAAGTTGCAAAGTTGTTGTTTCATGACTACAAAAAAATTCTCTAACAGGTCTTTATTTTTTTTTTGAAGCATTTTTCTAATGTGCGTATGAATTATAAGAGGCCTTTTTTATTTAATAATTTTTTATTTATTTTTCTGAGACCTAAAATCCTTATTTAGGTTGTTTTACCTTTGATCCAACCCTGCCTATATTCAAATAAGGTCGTTCATCTCTTTTTTTTTTTTTTAAAACATGTCGTTATAATGTGGAATTCCATTCAAGCAACTTAATCGATCCTAGCTCTCTTGATATTACTAATTCATTGAGTTATAACATCATTATTGGACCAATATATGATGGGAAAAAAAGGGGGACCAAACTCCTCAAAATGTGGGTATCATACGGCATCTTTCTTTCATTTTTTCTCCACCTCGTCCCCTTCTTGGCTCTTGCTAAAATAACACTCACAATTTAAGGGAAGAACAAAGCAAATTGTTGGCTTCTTTTCCTCTCAATTAAGACAAAAGTATAAAAGAATGCGTACTTACTCATTAAGTTAGATATTTAAAAATTTTGTTTAAAACTTTTTTTTTTAATTTTTATATATATTTTTTATTTAATGGCAATCTCTAGTATAATTTGCAGCGCTTATATTAAAATACATTAAAAAAAAAGTTTTAAAAAACAAAAATTTTAAATATCTAATTTTTAAAAAAAATTAGATATTTGTTATTTAGCGGCGGTAAATACGAGTATCTAATTTTTTTAAAATAAAAACTTTTTTCTATATATTTTTATTCAATGGCAATTAGTAGTATAATTTACGGTGGTTATATTATAGTTAGCGGGGGTTTTATAATATTTAGCGGAAATTATTTTGCGGCGGTTTAATAAACCTGGTAAATTAAGAATTTATTATGCAAAGTACACAGGTTATTTAGCAAGAGTTTATAACCGCCGTTAAATTATATTAAAAATCGGCAATAAATAATAGATCTATTAAAAAAAGTGCATCGACTATTTAGCGAGAATTTTAAACCGCCATAAATCAAAACCTCCGCTAAATTAAAAAAAAAGATAAAATAAAATTTAAAAAATAAATAAATTTTTTTTAAAAAAAAAAAAAGTTGAGTTGGCAATTTTTTTTGAATCAAAAAATAAAAAATTAAAAAAAAAATGCCACGTGGCACGCCATGTCAGCTGCCATGTCATATTTTGTTGACTTTGACCAGGGGGTAAAGTGCAAAATCTTATATAACAGAGGGTAAAGAAACAAAATAATATTACAGGGGGGTAAAGCAACTTTGCTGTTTTTTATAAGGGGGTAAAATATAATTAACCCTTTTTTTTTACGCAAATTTTTTTTAGGTTTTTTAAAGCTAATTTTTATAATATATAATTCTTTTATTAAAAAGATTTTAATAAAGAATTTATATAAAGCTTTGAAATAAAAATTTGGTTTAAATAATTTCTCTTAATATGTTATTTAAAGTATTTCATCACTGTGTAACAAATTTTTATAGATCATAAAATTTCAAAAAATATTCTCTAAAAAAGAAGCTAAATTAAAATCTCTAACATAAAGATTTAACTTATTCAATGTCAAAATCACTCTTTTTAATTTATAAAAAGATAATTTTAAAACAATTTTTATTATTTTTAATTAAATTATCATAAAAATCATTTTTTTTAAAAAACGCACCCTATATCTTCCATAAAGATTTCAATTTCAATAAAAAGACTCGCCAAATAGCTAGAGAGGTTTAGGTTTTACACTATGTTTGGTTCTAACTAGACTCTCACCCGTGCGATCCACGGGTCTTGTCAAACTATTTAAAATTCAATATGTTTTAAAATTAAACAACAAACACAATGAATATAATAAAAAAATGTAGTTGTAGATAAATATCATATATTTTGTAAGAAACCAATAATAATCAATTACAAATGTGTAACAGGATTTAATTAACCGTTTAACAAATTCATGAAGGAAAAACGTGTGATAAAACAAAACACCCACACTATTGAAAAATAATATTTTGGATTAAATATGTTTTTGCTCCCTATTTAATTTTTATTATATTTTTAGTCCATATAAAAAACTTTAATAGAAATTTACATTTTTTTACATAGAAATTCATGTTATTTATTATGGTTGATAATTAAGTGAGATTAGAAGGGAATTAGGGTTAGAAAGTGTATGCAATTAGGGTTAAAAAATGTATGCAACTACGAGTCATATTGATTATATGTAGTTTGCAAAATTATATCAAATTAATTGATGTTGCTAAGTGGCAAATGTTGCTTACAAGCATCCCGGGTTGTAGAGACGCCAACACCATATCGATAAGAGGCTAAGGTTAATAAGCTCAACATCCTTAACCCCTAGCCCTCCTTTAGATTTTTCTTTACAAATCACCGACAACTTCACCCAACTAATCTTCCTCCCACCTCGCATGCCCCCCCATAAAAACTTCCTTTGAATACATCTAACTTTCTTCCTCACACCCACTGGCATCTTGAAAAAAGAAAGATAAAAAATAGGAATCGCATTCAACACCGAGTTAAGCAACACAATCCTTTCTTCAAAACTAATATACCTAATATGCGAAGAAAAGAGACACCATCCCAATAGGACAAGCTTCTCGGATTAGCTCCAACGGAAAGACCAAGATACTTAAAAGGGATCATCCCAATATTGCAATTAAGGAACAAACAAGTTGTCTCCATAAAGCATGGTGGACCATTAACACCAGATAGGTCACTCTTCTAAAAATTCACTTTGAGCCCAGAAACCATCCCAAAGCCCTTAAGAATCGCCTTAAGAGTCCAAAGATTACTCACCAAAGCTTCCCCGATACACATCGTATCATCCGCATATTGGAGAGGAGAAATAACCACCGGATCTCTACCAACAAAAAAATCTTTAAAAAGATTCAAATCCACTGCTTTACACATAACCCCACTCAAGCCATCCACCACAAGCAAGAAAAGAAAAGACGCCAAAAGATCACCTTAATTTTCTGAAGAGGCAAATTTTTATATATGAATAGGAATGTATACAAACATAAACACTTCATCTTCAATTATATTTTAATTTAGTCCGAATTGATTTTACATAATCAATTCACCTATATATATATATATATATATATATATATATATATATATATGCACGGGATTGTTAACTTCAACCATTGGTCAAAGTTAGTAATGTATGACCCACATGTAATTACCTAATGCACTTCCCATTGTCTTTGCGCGCCCCCAGTTAGTCATAAGCCCTCCACATGCACCCCCTCCTCCTAATTACATGTGTAGCTCTAATTTGGCGAGCGCTCTGAGATTTTTACATTGAAATTGAGAAAAACTTTATGCTGGAGTTAGAGAAGTTGTTGTTCAACACAATCATTAAAGTTGAAGCTTCTCATCACCAATCTTTATGCATAATTGTTCCACTTTTCTTGATTTTTTGTAACTTCTCATGGGGTTAGAGAAAATTGTATGTTACGGTCTAAGGCTCTATCAAAGGTGGAAGACTTGTCCACGGTGCACCATTCATTAATATTATTATAGCAAATACGAATTTTAAAAAATTCACCGTCAGATTGAAAGTTTATATCATATATTTTATTTATATAAAATTTAAAATTTTTTGAAAATCATTTGATATGCTATTGAGATCCATTAAGATTAAACTGTTAGTCTTGATGGGTTTCAATAACATATCAAATAATTTTCAATTTCTTTACAATCTTTTATGGATGATTTATATGATATAAATTTTCAATTTAAAGAGGAATTTTATAAAATTTATATTTATTTTAATTAGTAGTATTCACGACTAGTGCACCGTAGGAGATTTGAACAAGTCTTCCACCTTAGACTTGGCCATGATCTATTACTATCTATGTGAATGAATTTTTGTATGTATTTTTTGTAATCTCTGTGCTTAATGCTTTTTATTACATGATCAATTTGTAATGGAAAATTTCTCTTTAACCCCCCGTCCTTCTTTTTAACCCCCCTAAAACTCCAAAATAACCCTGGAAAAGTGACTAAAAAAAATTCGTGAGATAGGTCCCGAAATATGGTTCGGGACGCACGTCCCGAATTTGAAAAAAAAGTTGAAAAATTCACCCCCAAAAATTCGTGAGATGCATCCCGAATTTTAATTCGGGCCTTGCGTCTCGAATTTAGGCCCAAACCCCCCCAGCCCACATTTAATTCGTGACTACGGTCCCGAAGTAGAATTCGGGAGTTGGATCCCGAATTTTTTTGGGAATTGTTGGAGAAAAGTGCTCTGTGATGATGAAGGAGGTAAAATCCCTCCCGGTAGCCCCTCAGTTCTCATCATATCTTCCTCTGCTCTAAGATCCATTCACCTTTTAAGAGAATTTCGCGAAAGAGAATTTTTCGCTCTAAGAAACATGCATATATACCAACCAATCAAAACACCCCAATCATGTCCCAGAAGAAAATTCAAGAGATACAAGCACAAAAAAATTCGGGACTTGGATCCCGAATCCTATTTCGGGACCTAAATCACGAATTAAACTGGGGGTGTTACGTTTTTGAATGAATTTCGTGACGAGCATCCCGAATTTAGATTCGGTTTGTAAGTCACGAATTCAGCAATGGTGGGGGTGCTAGGCAAGAAATTTCGGGACGTATCTCCCGAATCTAGGTTCGGTTTGTACGTCCCGAATTGGCAATTATGAGGGTAAATGAGGTAGTTAGGGGGGTGAAAGAGAAATGTAGGGGGGCAGAAGAGAAATTTTCTTTGTAATGAAATTGAAAATTTCACAATTTGAAACAAGAGTGGAATTTGTGAATCATTGAGATTACATATTCTTGCTTTTATAATCTAGAGATAGATTCAGACCCTCAAAACCATTATAATTTCTCATAATTATATGCTTATTCTTGATTTGAAATTCGCTTAAAGACTTGAGTTTATTTTGAGAATAAAGGTTCATCAATCACTAAGATTAGGATTAAACAATCTAAGGAATTGTTAACAACATCTTGAATGATAATTGCCAAAATTCCAAATAATTCCAAATAATTGGCAATCACTTGGCTCTAATTCTAGTAATATGGTCT
This sequence comes from Trifolium dubium, assembly GCA_951804385.1. Classification (NCBI taxonomy): domain Eukaryota; kingdom Viridiplantae; phylum Streptophyta; class Magnoliopsida; order Fabales; family Fabaceae; genus Trifolium; species Trifolium dubium. The sequence goes on from OX638068.1 coordinate 19,689,754, forward strand.
ATGCCTAAATTCCTAATGCTAATGTGGTTTGAATCTTCCCAAAGGAACCAAATTGTGTTTTTTAATGTACATAGACAAAATAATAAGTCATTGAAAATTCACGCACACAAAATAAAGGGATTGATGTTCGAACTACGATTAAGGGCGTTCTACGGTTCTACCTATCAATTTTGAAATTTTCTGTTAGTTTTTGACGCAAATATTCTGTTAGTTGAGCTATAATTTATGGATAAATATATTTTTTCTTTATAAAATTATAATCTTTATTATTTTATTTTTTACAAATATTTTACTTTTTTCTTAAATACTATATTTTTAATCTTTATAAAATTATAATCTTTTTAAGTTTAATCCAAATTAAACCATATTTAACCATTCTAGTTATCTATAAGTAGTAGGTCTATTGCAAGTGAAATTATTATGTTGGATGTATGCACTCAAGTAATTCTAGTGACTATAGCTAACAAAATCATTATTTTTTTTCAATAAATTTTTTCAATATCAACTAATTGAAATGACAAATATTTATGAATCCAAATTCCGACAATCATTCAAATTTTGACTAATACTTATTTGAAATGACAACGACTATTTAAAAAATTTAGTTCCTAACAAAGGACCGTTAAGTCTCCACTAATTTTACTTAGGAAATCAAATTTTCTCAATTCAATCTCAACTAACTGGAATTGACAAACACCGAGAACTTTAAATTTTGACAAAAAAAATTTGAAAATCTAAAACGGTTTCATCTCAACTAGTTGAAATAACTCTCGCTCAAAAAAAACATAAGTTAAACTAAATTGGAATTGAAAATACCTAAAGATTTAAATTCTGACAATCTAACAGTTCAATATCAACTAGTTAGATTAACTATAACTCAAGAAACCTAATTCACATAAAATAATTCTTAAGTCTCAACTAATTATGCATATTGTGACCAATGAAATTATTTTATCTCGATTAGAGCGTTCAACTGAAAACATAGTTCGTATAAAAACCTAATTTAAAAAACAAACTATAACAAATGATTTGAATTACAACAATCAGACAATTTAACACATAGTTGAACCGGCTGTAATTTAAGAAACCTAATTCTTGTGAAAATAACCAACTAATTTTATGACTAAAGAATTCAAATTTCATTTTTCATCCTCATAAAAAAATGTGGCATTTTTCTAGTCTTGAAAATTATTTATTACGCAATTTTTTAGTCATTGATTTTCAAAATTATTTAATTATCCTTAAACTTTTAAATTTTTAGAATAACTTTTTCACAGTTAGAATAATATAAGAAAGTTTCTTTAGAAAACTTTAAAAGATTTAAATTCAAAATATCAAGATAAAAATAACAAAAATCTTAACCTATAAATCAAGTTTTGACCTCTTTATATTTAATTTTTTATTTTATAATATTATAAACATGTAGACAAAATAATAATAATTAAAAAGTACAAATCGACTTAATATCAGCGACAAAATTTTTTTTATGGAAGAAAACATGATACTTTTTATGAGACAAAATTTTAAATTTGAAATTTTTTTTAAAAAAAAAATTAGAAAAACTAGCTTTTACATACGTTTTTTATATTTATTTTTTGGTGAAGAGAAAAAAAAAAGTATGCTATACAATTTTTGTTGAATTTTTTATGCAATCATACGTTTTTTTTTGCCAAGTTGCATATTAGTATATAAAAATAATGATATAATATTAAAAAGGAAACATATTAATGGTTATATTTATGGCAAGGATATAATTGCAAATATTAAAAACTAGTGTATAATATTAAAAATTTAAAAATAAATAATTTAGCTTTTAATGCTCTGCCACTTCATATCCACATCAGCGAGGTACCGGTACCCATCCAACTAAGATGGGCATCTAAAAATTCACCATTCTATATTGGTTTCAAATTAATAATTTAGGGCTATAGAATCTAAAAAATATTTATCCGTCGCTTAATTGTGTTTTTGTCCTCCTATTTAATATTTTTGAAATTTTATGGTCCCCCTATTTTTAAAATCATTTTTTTGATCCTCTTTAGAAAGTCAACATTATTTTAATGAGGTGGCATCATGATTGATGACGTGGCGCTGGGATGACATTAATGATTTGAAAATCTATGTCATTAGTTTTTTCTTTGACTCAAAATCTATGTCATTAATTACTTATTTTTTTTTGGTAAGTACATTACTTATATAATATATTATCAATTTTATTAACTTTTAAACCATTTTAAAATCAGTTAAATAACATTTAAAACTAATAAAAAAAAAAGAAAAAAACCCAATACAACAACCATCATCTATCATCATCACAATACAACAAACAATTCAATACTCAAACTTTCTCAAAACCCAATAATCGAAACTCACACACTTCCTATCCCATTTTTCATATTCATCCCCCATCAAATTGTATTTATTCTAAGTCTCCTCAAATTGTTGTAAATACAATAAAGATTGTTTTTACAACAATTTAAAGAGATGTATATATACAAAGTTGATCTCAAATACAAGTGTTTGTTTGTTAAATTTACTTGGAAAGAATATGAACTAAATAAGCACTTGACAAATTTATAAATATTTTGCTAAAACTTGAAGTTAGGGCAACTTTTTCAGATTTGATTTTCTTGCTTGAAATTTTGTTTAGTAATTTTGTAACTTTAGAGATGAGAATTAATTAGTTCTCTTTATACAAATGATTTGAGTTATATTGTTTCTATTTGAATTCTTCTAGTGAATAATGACATTGCATGCTGTCTATCGGTAGTACAGGTATTGGTGGGTGTACCAACACCCAATGCGCTAGGATTGTGCTAGCTCCAATTCCGTGTGTCTTGTACGGTTGAGCTGCACAAAGAATGACCTCTTGGAATTTTTCTGTGCAGTTCACAAAGACATGATCTAATAGGCTCGGACAATCATATATAGGCTCATTTGATCAAGAAATGAGAGCTCTAAAAGAAGACAAGAAAAACTTATTCATTATAAACTCGAATAATGTATTTTATCTTAATCATTCTAAGATTACTTTTAAAGTTCAATAGAGGATACCTCACTTGTTCTATATAAGTGAATAGAAGTAATTAATTAAACAATGTAAATTTAAATTAAAATGTACTTTTATAAGTATTAACAAATACTCTAAAAAAAAAGCATTAAAATATATCAAAAGTCCCTTCAAAGAAAAAAGTGCCAAATTGGGGCCTGATGGGTGAGGAGGGAACAAGGGTGGTGGATACCACCAAGCAAGCAAGTAGCTAAGTGAGTATAAGGGGGGACATGCAAATAATACAAGAAAACACAATATCTACAACTACAAATAACAATCTTATAGTGCGTGTGGAAAAGATGCTCAAAAGCTCTTTGTTTACTCACTCACTTAAGCTATTCATACATGCATATGTCACCTTCAAGAATGTAACTAAACAAAGAGAAAATAAAAAAAGATAAAGATAAAGAGAGACGTATAAAAAGGGGACCATATAGTGAAAGATTGATTATGGACCCACAACACTCAGTATCTCACATGAGGCCAGCCCAGATGGAGCTGGTTGCAGTCCGGACTAGTATCTATGGTTACATTATGTTATCAATTTGTTTTATTTTAAACATATTTTTTTCGTTTATGTAATATTTTTTTTAACCTATATAAAATGTGTGGAACTTAATGTACCAAAAAAAAATGTGGAACTTGTCCGGAAGATCTAGTTCAGAGATTGAAAAATGTCGAAATTGTTAGTTAGAATATTTATGGCAGGAGTTCAAATGCCAATCATTTCACTTTGCGTATGAGTTTTCAATAACATTGTTAATTAATCTATGTAAAAAAAATGGAAAATTTTTAGGCCTAAAAAATGTCTTCATCTATGTAAATAGTCTCTCGCGTAGGTAGGTGAATGCTACTTTAGTTGTAAAATTTGTGAATGATTTTTTTTATGAAGTTAAATGAATATAATTTTTTTTTGAACAAGCCAAAATGAGATATATTAAAAAATAAATATGTTAAAAAATAAGTTAAGTACAAAGTGTACATAACAAAATAAATTTTTGCTCAAAAAAAAAAAACAAAATAAATTTACAAAACAAAATAAGTCAAATATTTTTTTGTAGCAATGTTTTGAACATTATAAACATTACATATACAAAAATTAATTTAGATTATTTTAACATGAAATATAAATTTTTTAAACATAAAATTTCAAAATAAAAGTAACCACAACCTAGATATGAAAATCATAAATTTTGAGTTTCATTTTTTGGTGGAACTTCTTATATTGTTTTAAACCGTCTCTCAAATAATCATTTAAAAAGATATAGTATGTTAACTTGACAAGGACTGCGTCAAAAAAAATAAAATTGACAAGGACTAAAATTTTATGATATGAATGAGGAAGTTTTGTGGAAATAAAAATATATTCACCCTTTTTAATATTTGAGAAAAATTTAGGTGTTTTATTTATTTATTGGACAACCAGAAAAATTTAGGTTAGTTGACGCACATTGGGCATTAGGATCAAGGTAATTCTCGTTCACGCTAAATTAAAATTCCGTTTGCCCTCGGCTTATTTTTTACTTTTTTCTTCTCCTTACAAATAGTAAAGAAGGACAAAATTGTATTTGACTCCACTTCTCTTTATTTTTTATTTTTTTACTTTATTTCTCTAATACTTTTAAGGAGAAATATGGCTAAATTAAATTTTATAATTCTCTATAATTCTCTAATACTTACAAACTACTTTCTTGGTTTTACACATTTATTATTATTTTTTCAATCAACTGCATTTCAACTCACCAAAAAATTGTATTGAATATTTTAGTAACCAAAATCATTTTATTATTAAAATCAATAAAACTAAAACTAACCAATATTTTAAAAATGTAAAGAGTATATCCATCAAAATTAATTCTTATCATAATTGTTGAACACAAAATCTTAGACTTAAGTAATTTATTATCAACTGAACCTTTGTCATATACATTGATGTCATCATTGATTCAAAAGTAGGGGACGGAATCCATGTGGGCTTGACCACGACAACACTTTTTCTATCTCTATTTGTTTTGGTTTTAGACGCAAAGGTAGGAGGAGAAATGTCCACAAACTTGCCTTTGTCTTTTATTTTTGTTACTATGGCAATGGGACCATTTCCAAGTGACCCCCTTTCATAACCCTATTTAGCCAACTCATTTATTTCATCATTCATACCAATCATGCATACGTAATTGAAATACCCTTTAGAATAATATATATTTATTTATATGAAGTGTAGTTATTAGCCAACCAATACTGATAGAGATAGTAAAATTTTGTCTCATAGTTTTGATGGATGAGCTAGCTATGTGAATTTAAGAATTACTACTACTAAGAATAATGTATTAACATTAAGAAACATATAGTCTCTTGTGTCCGGTTAGAATGACAAGAGTTGGGGAACATGAGTTGGGTAGGGAGAGGTCCAGAGTTCAAATCCTAATGGAAGCATTTTATCTTTTTAATCTGCACAAAAAAACGTAGTCTCTTGTGTATTCGATCTTTAATCATTATTTCCTCCATTTCAAAATAAGTGTCACAATTGACCAGTTTACGTATATCAATATACATCTTTGATCACAAAAATATTTAATTATGTTTTATAAAAATTCTAATTTTTTTTATATTTTGAAAATATTCATCGAGACAAATTGAACAACATCATATATACTAATAATTATTTTTATATATTAATTAAAATATATGGTTAAAGTATGTTATACGAATTGTGCGCACGTAACTCAAACGACAGTTATTTTAAAACAAGGGAAATAACTTTTTTATATCATTAAATGCATTTGATCTTACCTAATCATAAAAGATGGCCACCACTGTTCCGCCCTGTAAGCTTGCTGAAGGAGGAGAGGGGGTGTACCTGCAAGGACTTCGACGCTCAAGTCAGTGAGAGAAGGAGCAACGAGTACAAAGTTAGAATATATGATACCCGTACCATTGTGAGGAATGACATATTTATACCTCCAGCACTGACCAAGGCCTTTAATGAGGAGGCAAAGGATATGTCCCTGCCATTAATGGTTGTCGAGATTTTGACTTGCGGTCATAATGAGCAGTGAATGCCCATTATTCCGGTGTCATGCGTTACGATTCTGTGTAACAGTGACAAGCGTTTGAATTCCTTATGTCGAGCATAAAGACGCATGATGCGTTAAGTTCCTTGCTCGCCTTGGTGTGCTATGTCGAGCATGATGGGCCTGACGTTGCTCGGCCCAGTCCAGAAGAGAAGCCCCCCAAGTCTCCATTCTCAATTTCGAGAATGGTGAGTTTATAAGTCGAGGGAACTTCTATACGCCGAGCATTCGTTTAAATGTCGAGCATACTTTTTGAGAATAATTTCTCTTTTTCGCACATGTATATTTGTCGAGCATTTATTTTAATGTCAAGGATTTGTTTTGATGTCGAGCGTATTTGTTGCGATGATGCTCGAATGCATTAACGCGTCATCAATTCGAAGATGATTTTCTTTCCCTTTGCGTGGGGATTCCCTGGATTAAGTGGTCTCGATCGTTGCGAGATTTTCGTGACGTGAGCAGATTTCAAACAGTTACACGTGACGTTTTGACATCTGTTTTGCTGATCTTTGCCACGTGTTAGTTGTGACCTGACACATTCAAGTATCTTTCTGTTTTTTCGTGCCTTTTGAGTCGCGTAGGGGCATGTGATGGCTGCATCAGTTCACAGCAGGCGCGTGTGATGGGTTAGGAATCCAAGCGTTTGCCCTTTGGGCTTTCCCACTCAAATTCAAACCACTATAAACAGGGGTTGAGTGGGTTTTTAAGTAGTTTTCTAACTTCTCTTAACTCCTTGTCTCTGGTTCTTCTCCCTTCTTCTTCGTATTGTTCCTGCTGTTTTTGTACCCTAGCTTCAACGCAAGTACCATCCTCTCCAAGATCTTTCAAATCATTTGTAATCGGTAAGTCACTTCGATTTTTGCGACTCGTTTTAGATTCATGTTTTCTATCTTGTTGCAGTTGCTTTGAGACCTCTGATTTGTGCTTGGTTTTTTGGCTGTTGCGTTTCTGTTTTAAGTTTATGTGTATGTTAGAACCCATAAACTGTTGCAGTAGTGACGAACCTTAGGTTAGAAGATCAAAATTTATATGTTATGAAATTTTGGTCTATGTTGTATGAAGAATGTGATGAATTTTATGGGTTTGGGGGAAGAACATGTTGAGTTGAGTGAACAATATGGTGGGCGTTAGTTAGTGTCGAGGGTGCGATCTTTGTCATGCTCTTGGCTTGCCGTCTTTTTAGAGCGGATGATCGCTCTTTTCTTCCCCTTCACTCGCGGTGCGGGGGGTGGTTTTGATTGTCGAATTCATAGTTTCTTCTTCGACTTTCAGGTAACAATGTCCAACAGTGATCATATTATCTCTGAGCATGATGATGCCGTCTGAGTATCCGACAACGATCATACTGTCTCTGAACATAATGATGTCGACAGGGATACCTTGGTACGACAGGGATTACTCTTGGGTACGACAGGGATTACTCTTGGGTGGCTGAGGAGCCTAGAGTGATGGTTTCTATTTATGCTGATCTGGATCTAGTCGATCCTCCGTGTTTTCAAGAGATCAACTCTTCTCTGAGCAATGAAGAATGGGGACTCTTTCTCCCTTTTTCTTGCCATACAATTTGCATGGAGTTTCCTAGATGGCGGGTTCCAATGTATGAGGTTTGTTTCGAGAAATTGGGCTATAGGATGCCTTTCACCAACTTTCAGATGAGTGTTTTCCGGCATGTCGTCCTCGCCCCCTCGTAGATACATCCGAACTCGATGGCGTTTATTTGTGTCTTCGAGCTCGTCGTAGACTATCTACATTTTACCCTGACAAATCCTCTGTTTTTCCATGTCTTCACTGTCCACCGAGCGCCAAAGAAAGCTGGGGTGTGTAGCTGGGTCTAATTCAAGCAAGGTACTCGGTTTTTTAACATGTACGCCGAGTCTGTGAGGGACTTCAAGAGGAAATTTTTCCTTGTGAAACCAAATCTGAAACGGATTATTACTCGATGTCCACAATCAAAGATGTGTTTGGTGAGGATGGCGAGCCGTTGTTTGAGGAGAAAGGGGACAGGAAGAGAGAGATGCACAACCATTTCCACTTTACATGGAGGCAACCTCATTACACTGGCAGGTCTTCGAGCTTTTCTTTTTCTTGGGAAGAGTTGTCGAGGAAAGATCAAGTGGGGTATGATCGTTTGCGTGACTATGTATCCAAGTTCGAGCTAGGCTTCATGGTGGATAAAGCCGGCAATCTTTTGTGTGACGAGGATCAAAACCCCCTGCGCGAGCTCCGTTATATTAACACCAAAGCACTTTTAGCTTGTTCGACCCATAGAAATTCTATGGAGTTATTAAGTATGACGGTGGTCGACCTATTGGTCTTTTTCGTTTTTTTGTCTTGCAATTTAGTTTTTATACTTTTTAATGCTATGATCGTTTCTGATGCTTTTCCTTGTGTGTTTCAGGTAATATGTTAACTTTGAACAAGCGGAAGAAGAGGTTTGCCATGACCAAGGCCGCTAAAGTGGCAAAGGCGGCCGAAGCTGCGAAGATCGCTGCTGAGCAGTAGAGAAACGTTGTAAACTCGGAGGATTCATATGTAAGTGCACCGGTTCACTCTCATGTTTTAATAATTATTAAAACCCATGAAAATAGTGTAGAATATATTTTGGCAACATTAGAAATGACTTGACAGTGAAAAACTATTTTTAAACTTTGAAAAATTGATTTTTATGTATTTTGTATCGATACAAATGTCCTGAAAATCCTTCAAGCTGATTTTGTGCATTTTGTATCGATATATAATTGATTTGTATCAATACAAATCTGGGTTCTCAGAGGAAGAGAGTCTCCTGTGTATCGAATCATGCTTGCATGTATCGATACACATCAAACTCTCTCAAAAGACCAGAGATTGCATCATGTATTGAATCATGCTTGCATATATCGATACATATCAGTCAATTTTTCAAGAAACTGGTGTATGTATCGACACATACACGTTTTTGTATCGATACATAGCTCAAATATTTCAAATTTTGTACGCTGTCAGGTGTTTTGTATCGATACACACCATCATTTGTATCGATATAAATTTGTTCTGTTTTTCCTAAATTTGCTCAATTCTATTTTCTCTATAAATAACAATATGAGTATTTCTTGTAATTGTGAGAAACCATTACAATGAGTGAGAAACCATTGGGAAAACACTTGTGATCAGAATTTAGGTGAAATTTTGGATCAAAGATTCATTCAACACAAGATCATCATCTTCCATCAATTTGCTATTCAATTGGAATTAAGTATGGGATCAATTGAAGATTGGTAGTACGATTGGTCGATAACGTTCGGTGTAATTCGTGGTGAATCAGAATTACGATCGAGTTGATTTGCATTTAAGGTTTGGTTTCTCATCAAGCATTCAAGATTGTGTATTCAAGGTGTGAAAAACACAAGAAGGGGGGTTTGAATTGTGTTTTAGGTAGTTTTAAAAACTTCTTCAAAGTTCTTTCGAACTTATCAGACTTGACAGCGGATACCACAATAAAGGAGAGTAGAGAAAAAAGACACAAGAAATTTTATACTGGTTCCTCTCACAAGTTAAGAGTAGTCCAGTCCCCTTGTACTTCCAAGGGAGTTCACTATAATCACACAGATTACAAATGCTCTAACACACTAGTAAGAGACTTCTTTTGCTCAAGTTCACTAACAAGAGACTTCCTATACTTAGATAAAATAGTTAATGTTTGAGTACCTTTGAGCACTTGATAAAAATCAAATACTCAAGGCAAATTAAAATACTTATCACAAGAACAAACACTTAGAATTCTAGACGAACAGTAAGTGAATAAAGGAAAGGTTAGTTGGTTATCATAAGCTCAGTTTGCTATCTTGTGAGTATGATCAGTTTGCAAGTTGTAATCCACACTTGACTTCACGTACGAGGTCTTTATATATATGACAAGATAGAGACGTTGTAGATATGACCATTGTCAAGTTGTTTTGTCCGCTAGAGCAGTTCCTAGGTAGTTACATGTGATTAAGCTCAACAAGGAAACTTGTTGACTTCACTTTGCAGGTTAAGACCTTATGTGTGTCCAAAGGCGGTAACGGGAAAATGACTAATGCTTATATTATCTTCCCAAGATAATATTATAACGTGCTTTGATTTTCCGTCAAACATTTGAACTTGACTGTTGTTAATCCCTAAGTTAAACATGTGATATCTTTCCATGAGTCTTCTAGCGAATGACTGATCACAGAAGCTTGTACTTCTAGTACAACTTCTGGTGTTGTGTGCTTCTGATGACTTCTTGCTTTTGATGATCATCCCTTCTGATAGATCATCAGATCTTGCGTTTGATACTTCTGATCACGTCATCATAACCTCTAAGCTTTAGTGCATGTATGTTTTTAACTTGTGTTCTTGCACGCTTAGATTAAATATTAAAATACCCTATTGTTCATTAATACTTTGTTATCATCAAAACTTAAGTGAATAATTGTCAGAACCAATTTTGTTCCAACAATCTCCCCCTTTTTGATGATGACAAACTAAGTATTAATTTACAATGGTTGTTGAATTAATTCATCAAGTTTCAAAACAGGTTATGAGTTTTGCACACTCCCCTGAGTTAAACATTGATTAATTAAATTCAGTATAAGAATATATTTTAACTTTGAATTATTTTTTACATATTTGACTCTTGGGAAAGGAGTTTTGCAAGCTCTGCCCCTAAGTCTGATACTTCTAAGAAAAATTACACTTTTTCTTTAAAGCATCATATGTAGAATTCTTTCAATTTTAACATATATTCTCCACAATAAAAAATATAAGTTTGCATAAGAAGAAACTTAAATGAAATGACAGTTTCAGTATAAGTGCATTTAAGTTTCACATTCAAATTAATTACTCTTACTCCCCCTTTTGTCATCAACAAAAAATATTTCAGTGAAAAGAAGAGAAGAGTTGAAAAACACGTCAGAGCAAACTATTGGTCATTGACACGGTGTGTGTTGGAAAACAACAAAAAATATGCTATAAAACTCATGACCATGTAAAACTTATTCACTTTTAGGGAAACATATTCAGTAGAAATAATGAATAAGGAAACGAAAATCTTTCTAGATACAGCTTCAGAAAGTGCAAGGAAGAAGAGACATGCGGATAGAAAGTCCACATAAGTCAAACGAGAGGATGTCAGAACTTCATCAGTGGAATCAACTGCACGTTCCAAAGCTAAGGAGAAGAAGCCACTAGATGATAATGGGCTTAGTCTCGTATGTGAGGGAGATAGGCTTATACTTAAGGAAGAGAGCGTAGGATCAAATTACTATTATGATTAGACAACCAGAATATTATTCTTGTAATACGAAATATTTCAATAAAAGAGTTTGATCTAGTCTCAATCTTCATTATATTCCTATGTTCACACTAATTGTTTTCAGACGTTAAAAACTTTTTTTGAAAAAGTAATAAATGCAGTCAAAAACTAGAGTTTAAAAGAGAATCAAGTCAAGGGTGATTACAACTATGTAATAAAATACATTGTTGACTGCCATTGACTGAGTTGAAAACAAAAAACTCTATAAATAAAACACATTCCCATCTCATGTATCTCAACACTTCCTCATTTTCATTGAATTAAGAAAATGAACGGGGATAGAAGAGATATCAAAGGGAAGACTCCAGCAGAAGTAGAGAAAATGAACGGTGGATTCTGATTATGCAGAATTCTTAAGAACATATGATCCCAAGGCTGATGAAGACTCATCATCTTCTTCAGACGCAAATAATACATATCCTGATTATGCAAGGTATCTGAAGACTTATGTAGCTCTAGAAGAAACCTTGCATTTGAGATCGTTTGTACTTTGAATTCTATTTTTAAATAAAAGAACTTTGTCTTTGATTTATTCTGTAGTTACTTCTGATTTGCTTAAACATGCATGAGAGAAAAACATAACCATGAAGTACTAAGAAACACATGCAATTATAACAAGAACAGAAAAACAATTTAAATCCAAAAAGTACACCATAGAAATTATCAAGTTTTAAAATAAGGAACAAAATATCCATAAATGAATAAAGGGTTAATAGGTCTATACCCCCCTGTAAAGTACATGATTTTTGCAATACCCCCCTGTAAAAAATATATTTGAGAATACCCCCCTGTAATATTTAAAAAATTTGCAATACCCCCCTGGACTTTTTCAACCATTATATTTTGCGGGGGTTTGTTTTTGAGGCGGTTTAAAACTCTCGCTTAATTATATTTTGCGGCGGTTTAAAACCCCCGCTAAACCATTCTATTTTGCGGGGGTTTAATTTTAGCGGGGGTTTTAAACTGCCGCAAAATAAAAAATCCCCGCAAAATATAATGGTTGAAAAAGTCCAGGGGGGTATTGCAAACATTCAAATATTACAGGGGGGTATTCTCAAAAACAAATTTTACAGGGGGGTATTGCAAAAATCTTGTACTTTACAGGGGGGTATATACCTATTAACCCATGAATAAAAGATGTGCATAGAATCCTAAGGTTTGAGATGAGGGAAGGGTTAAGCCACCTTTTTCTGGAGGATATCGAAGATAGCTTGCATTTGCAAGGATTGCACTTTCAAATATTCTTTGATTTCACTAATTTCAGCTCCTTGTGCATCATGTTTTGCTTCCAAACCAGCAAACCTCTCATGTTGTCTAGCTTCCAACTCAGCAAACCTTGCATCAGCAGAAGTACCTTGAACTTCTTGTATAGCAGCTTCTTCCATAACAACATCTGGCATACCCTCTTCTGACCTAGCTTCTTCTGATAACCTTGCTTCTTCTGCTAACCTAGCCTATTCTGCTAACCTTGCCTCTGCTTCAACAGCAAGTCTCAATGCTTCTTCAAGCTTCTTTTTTTCAAAATCCTCATGAGACATATTAGTTAATAGCAGAATTTCAGCAAGAGGAGTCCATCTAGTCCTTTCTAATTCCTTAAGTTGTTTCTTATGGGCAAGAGCCAACTTCTTGGCTGATCTTCTTGAGATAGCCTTCAGAACCTTGACCACATTTTTTGACATGTCTTCTAATTTCGACGCAACTTGATCAGGTACTGTAATACCCTAATTTTGCATTTTTTTAAATAAACATTTTATTTTGAAAAATGTTTCTTATCTTAAGAAACGCCCAAAAATAGTTTAAAAATATGTTTCTGCGCCTTGCGCTAGATTTTCATTTTATTTTCATCGCATTTTAATTTTAACTGCATCAAAAATATTTTATTTTCATCAATAAAGCATTTTGTTGTTTTCAATCACAAAGATCATTTTTCAAGAGAACCAATTATATTGTGACACATCATCATCTCAACCTCATAATCATTTTCACTATCATTTTTGTATTAATCTTCCCCTAACCCCAAATTTATTCATTATTACACAATTACCACTCACCTAATCACACCACTATATATATCAGTTTAACCTCACTCAATCATTTGGTCACAAATCCCAAAAAGAAAAATCAGAAAACACTAACTTCCTTCCTCCACCAACAATTCCGGCGCGCCAAATTCCGGCCATCCTAAAAATCCATTTTCCGGCCAAATTCCGGCCATCCTAAAATTCATCAAAAACCAAAATCAAACACTCGTTTCATAATAATTCAACCCACCTGAACACGAATCCACTCTCCGTTTCGTCCAAAACTCACTGCAAACGGTCCAAAAACGCGAGCAAAGTCACGGAAAAAAGGAAGTTCCGATCTGAGCGTTTTCGTGCCAAAGGAAAGGTAGATAAAGATCGTTTTGTGCTTATGATGCTTCTCTGAACACAAATCAACCATCGTTTAAGCTTGAGTATGCTCGAAACACTTTTTTGCATCAAAACTTGCGTGGTCATTTTCTATTTACACAAACACCGATTGTAAAAACTAAGTGTATATTCGTGATCCTTGTGGAAATCACTATGAAAATCACTAACTACTTAATAATTTTGATGAAAATTTGATGAAACCCTTTTTGGTTCAAAGAGCTTCATGAAGCTCTCATGGTGGTCGCGTGACAGTCCAAAGGAAGAAGGAGGGAGTGACTTTGCCACGTGTCGCGCGCGGAGAAGTTTTTGTTTTGTAATTGGTGATTGGGCCTTAATTTTGGGTCAAGTTTTTGTTTTGTCTCTTTTTTTTTTTGCTGCTTGCACACACCTTTTTGCCAATACACCCCGACTCAGAAATTTTGAAATGAAAAACCGGATTAAAAATAATTAGTCTCTGACACATGACTTTTGCTAATTTAATTTTAATTCGGAGTTCTTGAATTTGGAACTTAGATACTATGGAAAAACTGGATTAAAATAAATAGTCTCTGACGCATGACTTTGGCTAATTTATTGTTAATTCAGAGCTTTTGAATTTAGAACTTGGATATGAAAAAAAACCGGATAAAAGTAAATAGTCTCTCACGCATGACTTTGGCTGCAATTTACTTTTAATCCGAGACTTTAAAACTTTAAACTAGAACTTCTCCGTGAAACCCCGAGGCAAAGCCTGACGCATGACTTGTCTCTATCTCAAGTTTTTAGTTTGACTTTTACGTTGACTTTAAGTTGACGTTTTCTCTGACTTCTCAGTTTGACTTTTAAGTTGACTTTTACTTTGACTTCTCAGATTGACTTTTTGGTTGACTTTTGCCTTGACCTTTTAGTTGACTATTAGGTTGACTTTTGTTGTTGACTTCTTATAGTTGACTTTTCTCTTTTTGACTAAGTTATGCAAAATGCCTATAATTGCTTGATGATTTATTTCTTTGTCTGATACAGGATTACTTGTTTATATGCTCATATCTTATGCATTTTTATTTGTTAAGTATCATTGATTATATGTCATTTGCATTCATGCATCTGCATTTCTCTTCTCTTCTCTTCTAACTTGAAAACTCTGAAAATACTTTAAATAATCTATTGAATGAAAAGAGAGATGTTTGACGCATGACTTTTATTTCTTGAATAGTCCAAGTACCTGCCGCATGGCTCGCGACTGAGGACTATTCTCATTCACTGAATAATTCCTCAGAAAATCAAAAAGACACTGAACCCATTCAACTGTATTTCTGCCCTTGTGCAGTCAACTCTTTTTCAACTGCCCTTGCGCAGTTAAATCTTTTTCAACTTCTTTTTCCTAAACGGACAATGCTTTATCCATTCCCCTGCTACAGACAAACGCTTAAGCCTCAGTTGAGCATACAACCATACTGTTGTCTCAGTGGAATGCGACTTAAGCATCGTTCACTAAAAACAACCAACAAACAAAGCCATTTTCAGGAAGAACTACGTGAGCTTTGACATCCTCATTGTACTTGGCGACTTCACTGGGGAAACTTGTGTAGAGACCTAAGCCTAGTTTGAGGCTTTTGGTTTGCTTATTCCAGGTTAGCCGTATCTGTCCTATCTTTTACATTACCGCAAAATATTGAACTATCTGTATTTGCTGGCTTTGTATTCTCTTCTACTCCTTCTTTTTCTTTTTGCCTTTATGGCTTGGTTCTTGGTTAATGTGTGTTATGTTTCATCGCCAGACCCGAGAGAAACTTAGGTTAGTTGAGGGATTTTTGCATTGGACTCTCTGACATGTGACTTTGAGTTCCCGTGCAGAAATTCCGCTCAGAGTAGATTCCCTTGGAAAGGTTGGGCTCTCTGCCGCATGGCTTTGGGTTCAATTTTTTCCTCGTGTGGTCTATGACTTTGGGGAGCCTTTTTATCCAGTCTAGGTATCCAAACCTTTTGTCTAGGGACCACCGTTTAGAACTTGTGTCGAGGTTATGATGTTGACTCATCTAGTTGGCGTTATAATCTCGCCCATATGAGGTTGCTTTTGGGGAAAGTAATCAAGGATTTCGGGAACCGTGTTAACCTAGAACAACATGTGAGAGGGATGGGTTTCAGGCAACTTTGAACTTTTGGCCTCAGAGATTCCATTTTGAAAAGAACCTGGTTGTTGTGAATATGGAAGATTTGTGACTTTGAGATCAAGTTCGCTAGATGATACATTTGTGCTACAGTGGATCCATACATTCATTGCACCCATACATCCATGCAGCCATGAAAATAATCATGCATATTCATCTTTCATACATTTCAAAAAAAAAATGTGAAAAAAAGTTTTTGAAAAAAGAATAATGCATTTTCAATCATAAAAATCATGCATTTTTGTCGTTTAAAAAAAATCTCATTTCCACTCATTCATTCCAACAACTACCTTCTCGGCACCGTTATTTGACAAGAAGAGATGTTCATCATATCATGGATAACAGGCAAGAGAAGCATGATGCGTTACAGACCGAGGTAACCCAACAGATGGGTGGAAAGGTAACCTAGTTGAGTGGAAAGCTAGATCAAGTCATTGAGATGTTGGCTAATTTGAATATGCATTCATGGGTGGTTGAGGTCCCTGCACTTGCAGTTGTGGTTACTCAAGGAACTGCCTCTGCTGGTTATGAAGGTTATGTTCCACAAGGATATGTACCTGTGACCTCTGCTGCACTTGTGGAAGCTCTTGCTAGGATTAATGCTGTACAACAGGTGATTGATCTTATTCAGGAAGCATTTGAGGATCCTAGAGATGCTTATCAGGGTCCTAAACTGCATGGGCCTAGGTTTGCTTACCAAGGACCCGTACCCCCGGTTAATGAACCAAAGGTTGATCCTTCTCCTCATTTAGAACAGAAGTATCAAGCTTTAGAGGAGAGATTGAATCTGGTGGAAACAGGTAATGATCCAATAGATTTCTCAAAGATGTACTTGGTTTCTGATGTGGTGCTCCCACCAAAGTTCAAGATGCCTGACTTTGAGAAGTATAAAGGTTTGAGTTGCCCAAAGAACCACATGGTCATGTATATTAGGAAAATGGTTTCTTATTCTCATGATGACAAACTGATGATACATTGTTTCCAAGATAGTCTTCCCGATGTACCTCTCAACTGGTATATGCAACTTGAGGGAAGTCGTATCCGTTCATGGAGAGATTTGGTAATGCTTTCCTCAAGCAGTACCAATACAATATGGATATGGCTCCGAGTCGCGCTCAGCTTCAGAATACAAGTCAAAAGGATGGTGAATCCTTTAAGGTCTATGCTCAAAGATGGAGGGCCTAGGCTTCCCAAGTACGTCCACCACTCTTAGAGACTGAACTTGTGGACTTGTTAACCAACACTCTAGAAGGGGCATACTTTAAAAGAATAATTGGTAGTACTTCCTCTGACTTTGCTGATTTAGTCCGAGTTGGGGAAAGAATTGAGATGGGGATCAAGAGTGGTAAGTGTAATACCCTAATTTTGAGCTTTTTAAAAATAAATATTTTATTTAAAAATTACTTCTTATTCTTCTTTAAGAAATAAAAAAAATAGGTTTTTCAATAATTTTGTTTTACAATTTATCATTTTTATTTTTTATTGTTTTAAAATATAGCAATTTACCTTTTTATATGAAAAATAGCAAAAATATTTGAAAATTGTTTTCATTTCTTTATTTAAGTATATATTTTATTTTCATATTTTTTCTATATTTTTATTTACTTTTTTTATTCATTTTTACTTAATATTTTTGCATTTTTTATTCCTTTAAAGTTTTTCTTGACCAATCAAATGGTGCCACCTCATTTCCTTCACATTTTACTACCATTTCCTTCATTTAAAATAAATTAGAATTTCTTTTTCACCCAATTTTCCCTTTTTACCCACAAAAGTTCAGAAAATAAAAAAAAATACCCCAAGGTTAATGGCCCTATAAATAGGACCATTTATGACTAACCCTAATTCAGATTACACTGTTTACAAACACATTTCTCCTCTCTTCTTTCTCTTCCGCGGCGCCTCCTTCATAACCCTCAAACCCTAATTCAATTTTCATCAAATCCACCAAAAATCTTCATCAAAACCACGAAACATCATGAAGTAAGTTGCTCAGAACACGATTCCGCTTCTATTTCTCCCTCAATCGCCACCGAATCGCTCGAAAACGGCACCAAGATCTTCAAATCCGAGACCGAAAGTTACCCAAGTTAAAAAGGTTGATCTCGCATGATTTTGGACCATTTCTCCTTCTTTTCTTCTCGATTAATACTTGTATATTACATATAAACTGTTCTGTGATGTTGGTTTGGCTTGATTTAACTTGAAAAACGATTAGATCTCATTTTTGTTTCCGTCGGATTTGTTTGGTTTACGCGTTTATATTGCTTAATCTTTGAAAACTGATGTGAAAATCGTAATTAACGTTCGAAAACGATGCAAATCGATAGTTTACACGAGCGATTTGGTTATGTTTTGCGAATGATTGAGCTTCGGACGAGTTTGGTTTGTGACTCGTTCATGGCTTCTGACTGAGTCGCTGAGTCCGTGACTCGCTCGCGACTCGGTAGCTGGAGAAGGAGAAGAAGTGGACGCGTGTCAGCCTCTCATTGGCTGACGCGTTTTTGTTTGTTTTTTGTTTGGTTAACGGGTTGTATGACCGGATCCGGATCGGGTACCATCATCTGACCCGATCCGGTTCGTTTAGCATTTCATTTGGGCCTGTTTCTCTTTTTAGACTAGATCTGTTTCATTTTCGTACCACCCATATTTGCTATTCACACCGTTTTTTTGTTTTTTTGGTAGAAACTGGGCCTTAGGCCCAGATTACTTCCTGCAGTCCCTGAACTGCTATACGCACCCCCTTTGCTGTGAATAAATTGGGCCTGAAGCCCATCTTTTCTTTTTTTCTGATTTTTGGCTGAGTTTGTTTGTGATACACCTCCTCTTTTCCTCTTTTCTTTTTTGAGAACTATTCGAGATTAGACTTAAAAACGGATTAAAAAAATAATCGGTCTCTGACGCATGACTTTGATCGATTAATTTTTTAATTCGGAGTTTTTATAATTTAGATTAGGAAAAGTGGATTAAAAAAGTAATCGGTCTCTGACGCATGACTTTAATCGATTAATTTTTAATTTGAAGTTTTACAACTTTTAGACTAGAAAAATGGATTAAAAAAAGTAATCGGTCTCTGACGCATGACTTTGATCGATTAATTTTTTAATTCGGAGTTTTACAACTTTTAGACTAGAAAAATGGATTTAAAAAGTAATCGGTCTCTGACGCATGACTTTGATCGATTAAGTTTTTAATTCGGAGTTTTTATAATTTAGATTAGGAAAAGTGGATTAAAAAAGTAATCGGTCTCTGACGCATGACTTTGATTGATTAAT
Source organism: Trifolium dubium (assembly GCA_951804385.1). Lineage (NCBI taxonomy): Eukaryota > Viridiplantae > Streptophyta > Magnoliopsida > Fabales > Fabaceae > Trifolium > Trifolium dubium. The sequence goes on from OX638068.1 coordinate 19,709,027, forward strand.
TTTTTAATTCGGAGTTTTACAACTTTTAGACTAGAAAAATGGATTAAAAAAGTAATCGGTCTCTGACGCATGACTTTGATCGATTAATTTTTTAATTCGGAGTTTTTGGAACTTAGATTAGGAAAAGGGATTAAGAATAAATAGTCACTGACGCATGACTTTGACTAAGTTATTTTTAATTCAAATCTTCGAAACTTTTAAATTAGAATTTCTTCGAGAAACCACGAGACAGAGCCTGACGCATGACTTGTCTCTGTCTCAACTTTTGACCTTGACTTTTAAGTCAACTTTGACTTCTTAGTTTGTCTTGTAGTTGACTTTTCGCGTTGACTTTATATCTGATGCATTTTTAATTATTCAGTACATTGATTATATGTCATTTGCATTCATGCATTTGCATTTCTCTACTCTTCTACCTTTCTTTTCTGGAACTGGAAAACTCTGAAAACAGCTTAAATAAACTATTGAATGAAAAGAGGGATGTCTGACGCATGACTTTCATCTCTTGAATAGTCCAAAGTACCTGCCGCATGGCTCGCGATTGAGGACTATTCTCATTCACTGAATAATTCCTCAGAAAATCTAAAAAGACACTCAACCCACTCAACTGTTTTCCTGCCCTTCCGCAGTTAACTCTTTTTCAACTGCCCTTATGCAGTCAAATCTTTTTTCAACTTCTTTTTCCTAAATGGATGGCACTTTATCCATTCCCTTGCTACAGACAAACGCTTAAGCCTCCGAAGCGAGCACACAAGCATACTGTTGTATCAGTGGAATGCGACCTAAGCATCGTTCACTAAAAACAACCAACACACAAATCTTTCTTTTCAGGAAGAACTACGTGAGCTTTGACTTCCTCATTGTACTTGGGGGATACGTAGGAGCGAGAGCCTCTCTCGTCAAGCCAAATAATAAAAAACTCTTTTTTCCCTTTTCTGTTCAATATGCGGTAATCTTTTCTTTATATGCGGTTAATCTCTGTTTATGCAAAACAAATTCCTCAAATGGTTCCCGTTGAGTACAACGGATATGAGGGGGTGTTAACGTCTTCCCCTCATGTAACCAACTCCCGAACCCGATCTTTAAGGTTTTATCATTATTTTCCTTTCCCCTCACGGGATAAATAAAATATGGTGGCGGCTTCATTGTTTACATTTGTGCATTGCATTTCACCATTGCATATTTGTATATTTTTTTGCGCCGGGTACTACAGTAAGATTCCATCTGTTGCTAGTTCTCAGAACAGTACAAGGAAGCTAGCTAATAGTTTCAAAAAAAGAAGAAGAGGCTAGTGTTGTCAATTTTTAGAATGACAAAGCTCCACCACTGATGCCTGTGCAGTTTCCTTACTTCCCATATCCGTACTTGGCTGCTACTCAACATCAGCAATTTCCTGGATATCCATATCAGATGCAAATGAATCATGTGCCTCAACAAACTCAAAAGGAACGACCGGTTCAGAAACAACCCAAAAAGGTCATCGATCCAATTCCTATGTCATACAGTCAACTTCTTCCTTATCTGGTACGCAGTGGAATGGAAACTGTTGGGACTATGAAACCCAAAACTGCACGATTTCCAGCTTGGTATGATACCCAGGCTAAATGTGAGTATCATGCAGGAACTGAAGGTCATTCCACTGACTTTTACTTTGACTTCTCAGTTTGAATTTTTGGTTGACTTTTGCCTTGACCTTTTAGCTTGACTTTTAGGTTGACTTTTTGTTGTTGACTTCTTATAGTTGACTTTTCTCTTTTTGACTGAGTTATGAAAAATGCTTTCATCATATTAGTGCATTTTATGCATGTTGTTTGATTTGTGAATTGAGACTTAATCTAAACCTTGGCAAATTGGAGACGGAACAAGAAAAGAGTAGAACCTTAGTTTTTAGTTTATGTAATTTGAGCTCCGACGGACTTGTAATTTGCATTTCATATTTTTGTTGCATCATTCATATTTATTTCTTGCAAAGTATTTAGAATGTAAATAGGAAAAATGTAACCCCAATGAGGATGTAAAAATAGAAAACGATTAAAAAACATTAAAAAACCAAAGCATGAAAACGAACTTTCATTTCCAAAGATACGCGATTAGTAATTTCTTTAGAAAAAAATATAAAACAAATAAACAATTTCTTCTCTCTCAAATAAAAATTCTTTAGTCCAAATCCAAATTAATCGCACGACTAGTTTAGGTTTAAACTAAATTTACTTTTATGTCACAATTTTCTCTAAATACTTTAGCTTAATTTATGTGAACTTTAGTTGCATTTTCATATGTTTTTATTTCTTTTGTCTATTTTTATGTTGGTATTTGTTTTGTTTTCAGTTTTGTCAAATAAAATAGGTCGGAGAAGAGAATTGAGCAAAAAGTATCAAAAACGGAGCAAAAAGGGGGGTGCAAAGCCCAAATCCGCGCAACCCACAAAGGAGCCCAGCAGAAACGGGCAATTGCCCCCATTTAGCCTTGTGGCGGGCGCCACAGAAGTGGTGGCGGGCGCCACCAAGTTTCAGCCCAATTGCAACAACATTTTGCGCAACGTGGGGAGCAAGTACGTGTCTGATCAACTGCTGTTCCTAATCGTACGGCCAAAAGGATGAGATCAAGTGAAGCCTATCCATTCCTACTTTTGTGGATCGTAGAGGCAAAAATCCTCTATAAATAGGAAGCTCAAATTCAGAATTTTGCACGCCTTATTTTCTGTCTCTTTCAGTCAGTTTTTATTTCTTGTTTCATTAACTGTAACGGTATTTTCACATCGGGAATCCGTTTTTAGTTCTGTTTTCACTTTCCGGTCAAGAATTATGAACCGGTTATTTCCGTCAATTTCAATTCAAGTTTATTCAGAAATTTATTTCCAGTTTTTTAATGTCTTTATTTATTTAATTAATTATTTATGTCTTATTTAATTTTCTGTTTTTATTTGTTTATTTCCTTTGCCATGTCTAGCTAAATTCCTAGATATCGGTATGTAAATTAAATCTCCGAAGGGAATTTAATAATGATTTAGCGCGCACATATTAAACTATTTTTCTGATTCAAATTCCTAATTTTATTCAAAGCTTTTGAACGAGAGTAAAATAAAGCAACTAAGGTTAAAATCAATAGAGCGAGAGTTTGAGGTTTTAACTAGATAGTAGGAATTTGATATTAATCTTTGAACGAGCGAGAGCCACGTTAGGATTAATTAGAACTAATTGATTTTCAAAATATACTTTCGAAGCTAAGGTGGTAGAAAAGTGACAGTAAAACTACTAGCCTAGAAAGTATGGTTTTTATCAACAAAACGAGAGTGTGAGGTTTAAACCTTTAAATTGAGAAAGTCCTTCTGAAAAATAAACCCTTTTTTGCGAGCTACTAAATTATTAAATTCCCGATGGTTAATTAAGTTACATACCGATATCAGTCTTTAATTAATTTCTTCTAAATATTTCAAACAACTCTAAACATCTATTGGCCTTAGATTTACACCGTAACGATAGAAATACGGTAGATCGGCTATTGGTCCCTGTGGATTCGATATCTTTTAAAACTACACGACGAGACTGTGCACTTGCGGTCAATTAAATATTATTGATACACAAATCGTCGATCAAGTTTTTGGCGCCGTTGCCGGGGACCAATTTAGTCGATATTGTAACTCCGTCGTTACAACGTAGAGACTAAGGCAGATTTAATTTTCTGTTAAAAAATTTAAAAAATCGAAAAAAAAATTAAAAAGTAAAAAAATCTAAAAAAAATTACCCCTTTTTGGTTTGTTGATTGCATGCCAAAAACCCGCTCTCAAATCGAAGAATTAGAAACCGCAATCGACAACCCTGAGCGTTTAATTAGTGTAAGACGCCGAATGGACGAGTTTAGGGCAAGATACATAGTTCCCCAAAATCAGATTATCTTTCCCGAAACAGACGAAGAGTCTGAAAACTCTGAAGAAGAATTAGAGATGGAAATAGGTCCACAAAATCGCCCTCTAAAGTACTATGCTACCCCTACTGATGCTGAACCACATAACAGCATTGTTGCCCCTGCGATAGAGGCAAACAATTTTGAGCTTAAACCTTCCCTGCTCTCAGCTGTTCAGTAGAGTCAATTCTCGGGTAGTCCTACAGATGACCCTAATCTCCACCTCTCTGTCTTCTTGCAATATGCCGATACAGTGAAAGCTAATGGCGTAAGTCCCGAAGCGATTAGGCTTCGTCTTTTCCCCTTCTCTCTAAGAGATCGAGCCCGTGCTTGGCTCCAGTCCCTGCCTTCCAACTCTGTCACTACATGGGAGGAGTTGAAGAAAGTCTTTCTAGCTAGGTATTTCCCACCTAGCAAGACAGCTATGCTAAGAGCCCAAATCAATGGATTTAAGTAGAAAGACAACGAATCTCTTTATGAAGCGTGGGAGAGATTTAAGGACATGTTGAGGCTTTGTCCACATCACGGCCTAGAGGAGTGGCTAATCATCCACACCTTCTACAATGGTCTTCTGTACAATACAAGGATGACCATAGACGCTGCCGCGGGCGGCGCGCTCATGGACAAGCCCTACCATGATGCCCATCAGCTCATCGAGAGCATGGCTCAGAATCACTACCAGTGGGAAGGCGAAAGAACCCCCGCAGGAAAACCTCAATCAAGAGGAGGAATGCATGAGATAAGCGGCCTTGACCACGTCAGCGCCAAGGTTGATGCGCTCACTCAGAAATTAGACAGCTTACTCAATGCTCCTGTTGCTACCGTAGCAGCAACAGTCTCCAGTTGTGAAATATGTGGCGCTCCTGGGCATGCCGCAGCTGAATGCCAACTCTTGGCCGGAACCCTACCGATCAAGTGAACTATGCCCAAGGAGGCCCATATTCTAACAACTACAACTCAGCTTGGAAGAACAGTCCATATCTTTCATACAAGAACAACAATGCATTGTATGCACCTAGACAAGGACCACCCTCTTGTCCGCTGGGTTTTCAAAAGGCTTCTGTGCCAAATCAAGATAACCCTGGGAAGTCTAGCCTTGATGCCATGTTTGAAACTTTCATGGCGTCCCAATTGCAAACCAATAAGGGACTTGTAAATCCAAATCTGCACTTCACTAAGATGTTCGAGCAATTGAACAGTAAAGTAGATGTTTTGACCACCCATCATAAGATACTAGAAACTCAAATTGCACAGGTGGCCCAACAACAAGCATCTACGTCTGCTCCTGCAGGCACATTTCCTGGCCAACGTCAACCTAACCCAAAAGCCCATGTGAACGCTGTGACACTACGAAGTGGAACACAGAATGATGAACCAGTCGACCCTAGGATTGAGAGACCTGCCATGCAGCAAAAGCCAGATGAACCAATTGAGAAAGAAAGTGAACCCAAAGAAAAAGAAGGAAATGGCGTTGAGGCAAAAGAAAAAGAGAAACCCTATGTGCCTTCGCCACCTTACAAACCACCCATTCCTTATCCTCAAAGATTTGAAAAGACCAAAAGCATGGGGCAATTCAAGAAATTCGTGGAGCTTCTCAAGCAGTTAAATATCACTATCCCATTCACCGAAGCTATCACTCAAATGCCCGCATATGCTAAATTTCTCAAAGAGATCCTAACCAACAAAAAGAGGATTGAGGATAATGAAACTGTCACACTCACTGCCGAGTGTAGTGCCATCCTTCAAAACAAGATGCCTCTTAAACTTAAGGACCCAGGAAGTTTCTCCATACCCTATGTCATTGGAAAGTTTGTCATTGATAAGGCCCTATGTGATTTAGGTGCCAGCATTAGTCTGATGCCCATGACCATATGCGAGAGACTCAAGCTAGGCGAGTTAAGGCCCACCAGAATGTCCATACAGTTTGCCGATCGTTCGGTCAAGATGCCTTTAGAGATCCTAGAGAACGTTCTAGTGCGTGTAGGTCAGTTCTTCATTCCAACCGACTTCATAGTCATGGATATTAAGGAAGACTCTAACACGCCTATCATCTTAGGATGGCCGTTCCTTGCTACAGCTGGTGCGACAATTGATGTCAAAAAGGGAAAGCTCACTTTTGAAGTGGGAGATGAAAAAGTTGAATTCATTTTGACTCAATTCCTAAGCGCGCCAGCTATAGATGATACTTGCTATATGCTTGATGTCTTTGACGAATGCAGGAAAGAAATGGAGAATGATCAAGCTGTTTACTCTGAATTTCTAACATTTTCTCCAACTCCTACTCTCAAAGTTCAGGACGACGAGCTCGGTGAATGCTTTGAGATTACGCCGAGCCCGACACCCCCGACACCTTCTCCTGATCAATCTTCTCTCGAACTAAAACCTCTACCTGAGAGTCTAAGGTATGAATTCCTTGATCAAGAGCTTAAGCGCCCTGTTATTATGTGCGCCGATTTAGGACAGTCAGAGACCGACAAGTTGCTGAATGTCCTAAGAAAATACCCAGCTGCTTTAAGATACAGCATATCTGATCTAAAAGGGATAAGTCCCTCTCTTTGCATGCATCGCATCTACCTCGAGGAAGATTTCAAGACCTCTCGAGAACCGCAAAGAAGGATAAATCCCATTCTTACTGAAGTAGTTAAGAAAGAAGTTGAAAAACTTATGGATGCAGGAATCATATACCCGATTTCCGACAGTAAATGGGTCAGTCCCATTCATGTCGTGCCTAAGAAAGGAGGAGTGACTGTAGTTACCAATGAGAAAGGAGAGTCTGTAGCACAAAGAGTCGTAACGGATAGTAGAATGTGCATTGACTATAGGAAACTCAACAAAGCCACACGCAAGGATCATTTCCCTTTGCCCTTCATTGATCAAATGCTTGAGCGTCTGGCTAATCATTCCTACTTCTGCTATCTAAATGGTTATTCGGGATTCTTTCAAATTCCTATTCATCCCGATGACCAAGAGAAAACGACATTCACTTGTCCTTTTGGCACAATTGCATATAGGCGAATGCCATTTGGATTGTGTAATGCCCTCACGACTTTCCAAAGATGTATGACAGAAATCTTTGCCGATTACATCAATGACATTATGGAGGTCTTCATGGACGACTTCTCCGTATGCGGGCAAAGTTTTGAAGGATGCTTGACAAACCTAAAAAAGGTACTTGAAAGATGTGAAAAAGTCAATCTTGTACTTAACTGGGAAAAGTTCCATTTCATGGTTCGTCAAGGTATTGTTCTTGGACATATAGTGTCCAACAAAGGGATTGAGGTAGATAGAGCTAAATTCCAAGTCATAGAGAATCTACCACCTCCCAAATTTGTGAGAGAAGTCCGAAGCTTTCTAGGACACGCCGGTTTCTATCGGCGATTTATTAAAGACTTCTCCAAAATTACAAAGCCATTAACCGGGCTGCTAATGAAAGATGCCGAGTTCATTTTTGATGAGGAGTGCCTAACAACATTCAAACAATTAAAGGCAGCTCTCATCTCCGCACCCATCATGCAGCCACCTGATTGGAGTTTGCCATTTGAGATCATGTGTGACGCTAGTGATTATGCTATTTACTATGCTAGTAGGACCTTAGACCCCGCGCAGATGAACTACGCCACCACAGAAAAAGAGCTCCTGGCTGTTGTGTTCGCAGTCGACAAATTCTGTTCTTACCTGATAGGGGGCAAAATCATTGTCTACACTTACCATGCCGCAATTAGGTACCTAGTGAACAAAAAGGATGCCAAACTAAAGCTCCTGAGATGGATCTTGCTTCTTCCGTCGATGTGTCCCCGAATATGAGGCGCAAAACATTATCACTCATTGTCATTCTGCGCCCTATGGAGGACATGCAAGTACTTCCAAAACTTGTGCTAAGATCTTACAAGTTGGCCTCTTTTGGCCCACTCTCTGGAAAGATGTCCACGCTGCCATAAAGAGTTGTGATCAGTGCCAACGCGCTGGTGGCATCTCTAGGCGCGATGAAATGCATCAACACGGCATCCTTGAAGTGGAAGGATTTGATGTATGGGGAATAGATTTCATGGGACCATTCCCAACTTCTTTTGGGAATAAATACATACTTGTGGCTGTTGATTACGTGTCTAAATGGATCGAGGCTGTTGCCTCTCCAACTAATGACGCCCAAGTAGTGATTAGACTATTTAAGAACCAGATCTTCCCTAGGTTCGGTGTGCCGAGACTTGTCATCAACGATAGTGGCTCCCATTTTATCTCTAGGATCTTTGAAAGGTTATTATCTAAATATGGGGTCCGACACCGTGTAGCAACTCCCTATCACCCACAAACAAGTGGGCAAGTGGAGGTCTCCAATAGGGAGATCAAGCAAATTTTAGAAAAAAACAGTTGCAACCTCTAGGAAGGATTGGTCTTTAAAACTGAATGAGGCACTGCTGGCATATAGGACAGCCTATAAGACCCCAATTGGGACCACTCCCTTCAAGCTTGTTTATGGAAAATCATGCCATCTACCGGTGGAACTAGAACACAAAGCTTATTGGGCTATCAAAGCCCTCAATTTGGATTACACCACCGCCGGTAGGAAAAGGACCTTGGATATCCACGAGTTAGAAGAGCTTAGGTTGGACGCTTATGAGAATGCCAGAATGCCAGAATCTATAAGGAAAGAACAAAGAAATGGCATGACAAGCGTCTATCTAGGAGAGAGTTTAAGGTAGTACTTCTTTTTTATTCAAGACTTAAACTCTTTCCCGGAAAACTTCGCTCAAAGTGGTCAGGCCCCTTTACAATTTCTAAGACATATCCTCATGGGGCGATTGAAATAAAGAGTGACTCCAGTGATACATTCACAGTTAATGGATAGCGGTTGAAACATTACAACCTTAAGGATAGTGACACTACTCTTGCGAATTTTAACCTATCCGCCCTGTCCGCTAAAACGTGAATTAAGTTCACCCTCTTTGAAGTCGAGCTCACCAACTTTAAACAAAGCTCTTGATGGGAGGCAACCCGTTGATTTTGAATCTAATGTTTTATTTTTAGTCCATTTTATTTTGCAGGTAATAAAGAGATAGCATGCTCGACGACTTTGCAGTTGTGAAGGCTTAGCTATTCAGGTTCTCACTTCCGAACTCACCTTTAGTCGTTGCATTGGGGACAATGCTCGATTTAAGTGTGGGGGAGGAAGCTTTATCGCTTTCCTTTTATTTTCAGTCATTTAGTTTGCATGCATAATAAAACCTTAGGGTAGTTCACTTAGATTAAGTTGATTTTGCGTGCTGGTTTTGATATTGTCTGGTTTTTCCCATTTCTTGAGCCATACCAAAATTTTTTTTGTGAAAAGCAAAAGTGTTGAGTTCTGATGCTTGATGTTGATTGTTTGAAAGTATATAGGTTGTTTGCACTATCTAGGTTATTTTGTGAAAGTTGGGTAAGGGTTAGATAAAATCAATACCGTTTTAACACATTAGATTCCCAGAAGTGTGTAAAACTGATTTGAGTACTAGTTTTGACAAAGCTTTGAACTTGAGTTTTAATGAACCCTTAGTAGTTTATCTAGCAGTCGGCACCATCTCAAGGCACAAACTAAGTGGGAAACCGAAGAAGATAAGTGAATGATTTTGATTATAAATGTTATGAATGCTATTGGTTGATTCCTTGAAATAATTGATGAAAATTCAGCAAATGTTGAAACATGAGAAGGAAAAAAATACCATAGTATAGAAACTCATTAGTAGTTGGTTCTGAGGTGTCTGATTCTGAACTTGGTAGGGCGGGTTACAATCCGATCCCCCGCAACTGCGAAGTGGGTAAAGCAAATAGGGGTTACCAAACATATGTTATCAGCACCCCTCGCTATATGATGATCATAATCACTAACAGGTTTCCTACCATGGGTGTGTACAAGATAACGGGCTTAATGTGATTGTACTAGAATGAAAAGGGTGAATGAAACTTAGGTGAGAGGTAGAATCAAGAGGAAATGCTTCAGGTCTGTTTTCACTTAATGGGAGTCTCTTGTGTCATTACGGTGTTTTTGTTATTTGCACTGTTATTTGATTTTCATGGCTTAGCCGGCAACCACGTACGAGTAGGATGACCGTGTCATGTGTTTTTACTTATCCTATGCAATTCACTATTCTTTTATGCTTGAGGACAAGCAATGGTTCAAAGTGTGGGGGAATTTGATGACACGAAATCATATCGTATTTTTAGCTTAATTTATGTGAACTTTAGTTGCATTTTCATATGTTTTTATTTCTTTTGTCTATTTTTATGTTGGTATTTGTTTTGTTTTCAGTTTTATCAAATAAAATAGGTCAGAGAAGAGAATTGAGCAAAAAGTATCAAAAATGGAGCAAAAAGAGGGGGTGCAAAGCCCAAATCCGCGCAGCCCACAAAGGAGCCCACCAGAAAGGGACAATTGCCCCCATTTAGCCTTGTGGCGGGCGCCACCAAGTTTCAGCCCAACTGCAACAACATTTTGCGCAACGTGGGGAGCAAGTACGCGTTTGATCAACTGCTGTTCCTAATCGTACGGCCAAAGGGATGAGATCAAGTGAAACCTATCCATTCCTACTTTTGTGGATCGTAGAGGCAAAAATCCTCTATAAATAGGAAGCTCAAATTCAGAATTTTGCACGCCTTATTTTCTGTCTCTTTCAATTAGTTTTTATTTCTTGTTTCATTAACTGTAACGGTATTTCCACATCGGGAATCCGTTTTCAGTTCTGTTTTATTTTTCCGGTCAAGAATTCTGAACCGGTTATTTCCGTCAATTTCAATTCAAGTTTATTCAGAAATTTATTTCCAGGTTTTTAATGTCTTTATTTAATTAATTATTTATGTCTTATTTAATTTTCTGTTTTTATTTGTTTATTTCCTTTGCCATGTCTAGCTAAATTCCTAGATATCGGTATGTAAATTAATTCTCTAAAGGGAATTTAATAATGATTTATCGCGCACATATTAAACTATTTTTCTGATTCAAATTCCTAATTTTATTCAAAGCTTTTGAACGAGAGTAAAATAAAGCAACTAAGGTTAAAATCAATAGAGCGAGAGTTTGAGGTTTTAACTAGATAGTAGGAATTTGATATTAATCTTTGAACGAGCGAGAGCCACGTTAGGATTAATTAGAACTAATTGATTTTCAAAATATACTTTCGAAGTTAAGGTGGTAGAAAAGTGACAGTAAAACTCCTAGCCTAGAAAGTATGATTTTTATCAACAAAACGAGAGTGTGAGGTTTAAACCTTTAAATTGAGAAAGTCCTTCTGAAAAATAAACCTTTTTTCGCGCGCTACTAATTTATTAAATTCCCGATGGTTAATTAAGTTACATACCGATATCCGTCTTTAATTAATTTTTAATTCTTAATTTAATTTCTTCTAAATATTTGAAACAACCCTAAACATCTATTGGCCTTAGATTTATACCGTAACGATAGAAATACGGTAGATCGGCTGTTGGTCCTTGTGGATTCGATATCTTTTAAAACTACACGACGAGACTGTGTACTTGCGGTCAATTAAATATTATTGATACACAAATCGTCGATCACCTAGGCGTAACTAACCCCCGAGCTTAAAATCTCTCTTTTTAAACGGTTTTTGACATTTTCCCCTCTTTGGAAATGAAAGGTCAATGTAGTGGTGGAAATCTCAAAATCCCGCAACACATACAAACAGTAGGACTTATACCTTTTATATCAGCCATTTGCCAAGCTATGGCTCTCTTGTATCTTCTCAGCAAGAATATCAGGCTCTCCTCCTGCTTGCCTGTCAAGTCAGCATAAATGATAACAGGTAACTGCTGTCTTGCCTCTAGGAACACGTACTTCAAATGTGATGGTAGTTGTTTCAATTCCAAAGCAGGTGGCTTTAAAACTGAAGGAATGTTCTCTTTTTTAGCATCGGGTGGTACTTCTAGTACTTCAAACCTTCCAGCCCATGTAACATTAGACTTTTCTCTTGTAACTTCATCATCTACCAACTCATTGTCTTCATGAGATGAGAGAGTGTTCTTCAAAATATCATTATCTTTTTCAAATTGCGTTTGAACTAGAGAATCCCAACTTTGCAGTTGTGATACAACCTCCAACTTCTCAGTAGGAAATTTCATAGCATTGAGAATGTTGGATTTAACCTCTTGGTTGTTGACTCTCATAGTTACCTCTCCTTTCTCCACATCAATTAAGGTTCTTCCAATGGCAAGGAATGGTCTTCCTAATAGAATACGGGTCTCTTCATCAGCAGTAAAGTCCATTATGATGAAATCCGCTGGGAAAACAAATTTGTCATTCCTGACTAGAACGTCTTCAATTTTTCCTTGAGGGTAGCAGATACTTCTATCAGCTAATTGAAGTGTAATGGTGGTAGGCCTGGCAGCTCCTATACCCAACTTATTGAACACAGATAGGGGCATTAGGTTAATGCTTGCTCCTAAATTACACAGGGCTTGGCCTACATGAACATCACCAATGGTGAAAAGTATTGTGAAGATTCTAGGATCCTTCAACTTTGGTGGTAGTTTACCCTGAACCATTTGGCTACACTCTTGTGAAAGTGCCACAGTCTCGAACACACTAATCCTCTTCCTCTTTGTGAGCACATCCTTCATGAATTTTGAGTTGTTTGGCATCTGCTGAATAACTTCAATAAGTGGTATGTTGATATGCACCTGCCTCATCATCTAAATAAACTTGTTGCATTATTGCTCCTATTTTGCTTTTCTTATTCTCTGAGGAAATGGAGGAGGTGGTCTTTCTTGCATTAGCTTCTGAACATCAATATGACAAGGGTCTGGTGGCAACATCATGTCAATGTCAGCCATAGTCTTAGCAACCCTTTCCTTGTGTGGTCTTTCATTCTTCTGTTTGGTTTTATCTTCAAGAGGTAACTTCTGGCACGCCTGTTGAATATCGTCATTCACAGGTTCAGAGGCCACTTGTGTCTTGCCTTCTGGTGCCAAGTTAGGCATTTTGGGGCCTTCATATTCTGTTCCACTTCTTAATGAAATAGCTTTGCATGTCTCTTTTCGTTTATCTTGAGAAGTAGAAGCAGGGGTCTCAGTGGCACTAGGTAGTGAACCACTAGCTCTTGAAGTTAAGGCAGTTGCAATCTGCCCCATTTGAGTTTCTAGATTCTTGATACTAATGAAGGAAAATCGTAACGGTTACGCAGCAGAATTCAAAAATTTTCCTTAAGAGATCCTTACGAATGAGCATGATATGTGTCTAGGGTTTGTTACCTCTTGGAGAGCAGAACCCTTTGAATCACAAACTAGTAACGATCACGAGCGTTGATGAAGATCACCGACGCCTCTAGCTAGTCCACACGAACAGTCACCTTCAAAAGAGTGCTAGCCCTTAAGTATGAAGGCTTCCAAGAATATTGAGTGAAGGATTATTTTAGGGTTTCCAACTCTAAAATATTTCTTATGCTTTTTGGTGTGTTGAGCTTTTGCCAAGAGTTCTCTATATATAGATATATTTGTCTTGTGCAACAAGACAAATCTTTTATCTTGGACAAAAATAAAACAAACAAAAATCTCTTAAGAGATATACTAGGGCGCGCACGCCCCACATGAGTGTACATGATCATGTGCGCGCGCTTCCACCGTACTCTACGGTGTGTCTCGTTTGTTTAATTACCGTGATACCCTTATCACTTTGCATACCTACCGTACCTTACGGTGCTCCTTAATTATCTCAATATTAGAATGTCCTTATGTGTGTGACCCTGTAGGTTTCCATGACGTTGGCAATTATATTAAATTTCCTTTTAATACAATAAACAATGAGCGGTATCTAGCAACACATCATTGCTACCCAAGTCATGAGAAATTACATGTGATCTAAACATAACCTTAACTATGATACATGTTGTTGTACCCCAATTTTGGACCTAAAATCCATTGTCCACTTTTTGCGTTATAAAATGTCAAAAATATATCATCGCATCTGTCATGTTGTTTATGTTCGTTTTAAGCATTTTGGTCGTCGTACTTTTATGTCCGCCTATTTATCATCTTTTTCTCTTTTCTTTTATCATGATTACTAATATTATTATCATCATTAATCTTACTTTTTACCATTATCATTATTATTACTATTCTTATCATTTACTATTATTATTATTATCATCATCATTATTATCAAAAAATCTCAAAATAATAGAGCTTCTTTGCTTTTATACTTTTATTTATTCTTTTATTTAAAAGTCCATTTTTGCTTATTTATTCATAAAAAAATATATATATAATCATAAAAAATTCAAAAAAAGGATAATTTTTGTTTTACCTTCTCCTTCTTTTTACTTTTTTTGTTTTTTTTTGGTCATATCTTTTTATCTCTTATCATTATAACTATTTTCATTATTATAATTATAATTATTATTATTATTAATCTGTTTTTTCAAAAAAGGAAAAAATGCAATTCTTTTTTGTCACGTTTTTCTGCTTCACTGGTTTGCTTCTTTTTTTTCATTTTTTTTACAGAACAACAAACACAGAACACCAAATTTGAAAAGAGGATCAAAGCCATTTATGAAAAAAAAACAGTACAAGAAAATGACACTTTTGTCATCTTTCCTTTTGAACTCATTAGCTTTCTAACCAATTTCTGTTATCACAAAGGGTTTCTACTTCTTTCCCCTTTTGATACATCAAACCCTAAAATCCCTCTATATAACAGGACAAAAAATTACTCAGAGGGGGAGGCGACTTTGGAGAGAAAAACAGAACTGAAAAAAATCACAGAGGGGAAAAAAAATTGAGAACGGCAGATTCAAAACAACAAAAAAATCAAAAAAACCAAGACAGAACCGAAACACATTCCTTCAAACATCAAAATCCATCATCAAATCATCTTCGTCAAAAAAGAACAGTAACAAAAATCACAAGCAGGAACCTAAAAAACGAACAGAAACAAAAAACACAATCAAACAGAAACAAAAACAACACGAACAGAAACAAAGAGGAAAGAAAGAAGATAGACGAAGCAAAAAGACCACCGCCGGCCGACACCGTGAACCGCGCGCAGGCTCTCCTTTTCCAGCCACCATCGTCGATCGCGCGAAACCACTGTCCGCCGCCGCCGCCGCTACTTTCGTTTTCTTCCTCCACTGTTAGTATCTCGTTCACCTTCTACCTTGCATCTTCTTTTTTTGCTTGTGATTTCGTTTTAGTTTTTAGGCTAGGGTTTGTGAATTAAAACTTCCGATCCGGTCGATTGGTGGAGTTTTAGGAATTTTAGACTTTAGATTTGTGTTTAGGAGACTTTTTTAAGGGGGGTTCGTGTAGAAAAGTCGCGGTTTTTGAGGCATCTTCCGGCGGCGGCGCCGCCACCTTGTTGGCCGGCCGCCGCGCCGGATTCGGAATTTACGGCGGAGCTGAAGAACACCATGAGTGTTCTTGAGAGAATGGCAAAGAGTTGGAGAGAGTATAGAGAGAGAGAACGTATAGAGAGAGAAAGCAAATGGGAAAAATGAATGAATTCTGAAGAAAAAAAACTTTATACTCCCTCCAGCCTCTGCTACTTACACCCCTCTCTTACTATCAGACAGCGTTTTTTTTTTTTCTTGTTTTTGCTGGGAAAGGAAAGCTGGGCCGCGAGGCCCAGTCCGATTTTTGCTGTTCAACTTGTTTTATTTATTTATTTTACTTTGTTTGACTTCATAGCTTAATTCAATAAGTGCTTATTTGGGAACAATATCTTATTTTAAGTTTATTGAGCCCAAATTTAACACTAGTATTCAAGAATTTTAAATCCCAAAAAAATATGTATGAGTTCATTATTTTTCTTGTGAAATTACTAAGCTCAAGTATTAATACTAAAAAAATTGAAAAAAAATTTCTAAGTTCAAAAAAAAACTTTTCTCTAATAAAAAAAAACTTTCTTTCTAACTATTTAATGTCAAAATAAAATTGTTTGTTTATTTGTCATGACTTCACTTTTTCTTTTAATTAGTTACTTAGAATAAAAAAATATAAAAACAACAAAAAATGCTAGAAACCTTAATATGCCATGATTGAATTTTTTAATTTTTAATTTTAAATTGTGATGATTGATTATATGATTATGTCTTTGTTAATTTCATTTTATGAAAAATATATAACATGCTTTTATTAAAAATATTCATGCATACATGCATTTAAAATCTTACATTTTTTTGCACTACATCACATTATGCATTTTTAGTCACATAATCCTTTTTTACAAAGTTTCTACATCACATCACATTTTATATCACATGTTCACTACACATTTTCATGCATACATGCATTTGAAAATCACTAACCCCCGTACCTTAGAATCTCTTCTTTTAAAAGGTTTTCAATTTTTCCCCTCCTTTGGAAATGAAAAATAAAACTGTAGTGGGGTATGTCACAAAAATCCCGCAACAGAAAAATGGCGACTTCACTGGGGATTCTCTCCTTAAGAGGGTTGAACCTAACTTATATGCTTTTGTGCTTACTTGTTTACATTCTTTATACATATTATGGAGGGGTTTTGAGTGAAACAAGCTTGACCCGAGCTTGAGTGTACCTTGAGATAGTTGTGGTAGGATCATAGTGAGTGGGCGGAAGGCAAAACTCCGCACATATCCACATGTGATGAAACCACGCACAATTGAGGGTCATGTTTGTAGTATTCTTTTCGACGTGATTTTTCGCGTAGATTGTTGCTATGACTTGTATCCGAGGATGTTGTGAACCCTTTTAGTCACCTTTAACCCATCTTGGCCTTTTTTAGGTTGTGGTGCGATAGCTAAAGCCGAGAGTAAAAGTCTTGGAATAGTTGACTCCGCGATACCACGCTCAATCGAGACTTTCCCTTGAATATTTCATTTGGCCATGAGTTTAAGTCGTGGACATTGGTATTCAAGAAGGAAAGTTGATGACGTTGGGAACTTTGTAGAACCCATGTTACGAGAAGAAGAAAACCAATAGTTCATACATTGTGGGGGGTTCACCTTTCGACTCCAACATCATGATATCTTAACCAACCATGTTTTCCTATGTTTGTGATTGTTGCATCTAAACATCCATTCATCCATGCATTCATGAAAAACTTTTTCCATTAGTTTTCAAAGGACTTAGAGGAATTTCTTCATAAACTACACAATCATCATGGACCTTCAAAAAAAAAGGGTTGCTTTGAAAAGAAAAGAAAATTTCTTTTGATCATTAACAAAAAAGGAGGTCCTTTATGATTTGTATCCTAAACTCCTTTGAAAATCAAAAACAAAACTCTCTTTCTCATGCATCATTGTGCATTCATGGTCTTCTTCTACAAAGAGTCTGAGCTTCGTGTCTTCCTCTCAGTGGTCTGACGCTCTCGTCTAAAGTCAACTCACAACACTTGTGAAAACTCAAAAAAAGAATGGAAGGTCTTGAGCAAGAGAACCAGCAGCTACAAGAACAGGTCACTTCTCTTCAAGCTAATGTAGCCCAATTGACGGCTATGTTTGAATCTTTTACTACGGTGAGGGCTGCCCCTCTTCCGCCTCCTCCAACACAGGGTTTGAATGTCTCTGTCCCAGAAATCATCTCAATCTCAGCTCCGTCGTCCTATGTTAGCATGCCAACACTCACCGCAATTACACGGTATCCATGGGGTATGCCCGCCAATTTTGGCGAGAATTCTCAGCTTAATGATTTCAACACTCAGTTCTATGTCACTACTGCTCCGCAGGTGATGGCATCTGTTCCACCTCTTGGGATGACTTCTGTTCCTCAAATGGTAGTGTCTATTCCGTCTCCTGAAATGACTGCTGCACCTCTCACTATAAATGTAAGGCAATTCGAGACAGAACCTGTTTACCATGCTAATCTAGCTGAAAGCGTGGTATCTTTTGGTCACAATGAGGAAATTCAGAATCAATTTGATGAGATACAACGTGAAATTCGTACTCTCCGTGGAAAAGACTTGTTTGGAAAGAGTGCGCATGAGCTCTGTCTAGTGCCGAATGTCAAGTTTCCGCCGAAGTTCAAAGTGCCCGAGTTTGAAAAGTATAAGGGGAATTCTTGCCCTCAGATGCATCTTGTGATGTATACTAGGAAGATGTATGCTCTGACAAAAGATGATGAATTGCTTATCCACTGCTTCCAAGACAGTTTGACTGGTGCAGCTCTCAAGTGGTACATGAGCTTAGGTGGTTCGAAGATCAAGTCCTTTCTTGACTTATGTGAAGCGTTTGTGCAGCAGTACAAGTACAATTCTGATTTGGCCCCTGACAGAGATCAGCTTCGTTCTCTGTCCCAAAAAGAACGAGAAAGCTTCAAAGAGTACGCTCATAGATGGCGCGGACTGGCTGCACAGGTTAACCCACCTTTGGATGAGAAAGAGATGACAAAGATCTTTTTGAAAACACTTGATCCGTTCTACTTTGATAGAATGATCTCCAGTAATCACCGTGATTTTGCTGATGTGGTTGAAACTGGTATACGTATGGAGGAAGCGCTCCGAGAAGGACGTTTGACAAGAGAGACTATTTCTTCAAGAAATGGAAGGGAATTTGGGTCTAGCTTTGGCATGAAGAAAGAACAAGAGTTGAGTATGGTGGCTCATGGGAAGTCAAAGAAGAACAAACAACATGTTGCTGCAATAATTCCTGCTATTGATGCTGCTTCAAAAACGGCACCTCTGTTTGAACCAATCCCTATGTTGTATGCAGATTTGCTTCCTATTTTGCTTGAGAAGAAGTATGTTCAGACTAAAACACCTCCTAAGATACCTGCAATATTACCAAGGTGGTACAAGTCTGATCGGTTTTGTGCTTTCCATCAAGGGGCACCGGGCCATGATATTGAACACTGTTTTCCTTTGAAAGCTGAAGTGCGAAATTTGATTGAGGATAACAAACTTTATTTCAGGGGTACAGACCCAGTTTTTGTGATACATTAAGTGGTTTGTTGCAATCTGGTTTGCTGTTGATGTTACTTTTGCTACACTCATCTCGTTGAAGTCGGTGATACAAGGAAGCTCATCCCCTATGATCATTAGGCTTTTATTTCTTTCTTGTCAAGCATTTGTTTGCTTTTAACATTTGTTTGCTTTTAACATTATGTCTTTTGTCAAGTACTTTTAATATAATAAACATGCATGTTTTTTGAATCCATCCATTCGTATTCACTCTTTTCTCTTGCTTTATTACTTACAAACTTGGAGCGAGGATGATGAAAATAAATAACTAATTTTTGCTGATATATGCTTTTCAATGGTGAAAAACCTAGTTGACGATGTAAGGCATTGTTTCTCTTCCCAAACAGTGGAGATATAAGGAGATAATCCGTAATCAACCCCTTTGAGCCTGAAGTCGGTGTTTCTTTCTATTTTTCTGAACCCTTAATCATAACCTGGGGCAGGGTAGTCTTTCAGTTAATTTGATGATGCATCATGATACAAGAGAATAAATTCATCTGGTCATACCAAATTAGAGGTTAATCACAATGCTTTCCTCAGACAAAGGAAGCTGTCAAGAGATGAGACTCACAACAATTCATACGACAGTCACAATATTCATACACAAAAACTTTACAAGAGTTGTTCAAAAAAAGAGAGAATGCAAAAAAAAACCAGAGAGACTACAAAAAAGAGCGAATATAAAAGAAGAGCCCACACAAAAGTGGGGCATCCCGATGGACCACAAATTCAAAGTTCGATAAGAACTAGTCCATACGAACAAAGAGTGATTCAAAAATAGGAACAACTTCCTAAACAAAAGTGACTGTCACTTCAAGAAATCTCATCAATGTCTATTCAACAAAAAGGATATCAATAAAGCTTCTACCAAAGTGTCAACCTCAAACATCATTGCCAAAAATTTTCTCTTGTCGACTGAGTGCGTCAGTTGAATTAATTGAACTTAGGATTGAAGGACATTAAGAAGAATGGGCGGGACCAAATAAAATTTTGAGCCTGACAATCTTTTTTGAAAACCGTGAGCCCAGCCACGTTATAACATGCAAAAGACCTAATTGAAGCTAGGTTCACCGTGAAAGCATATTCGACACATTTGTTGTTAAGCTGACTCATCCTGTTTGTTGAGTAATCACAAATTATCTGTTTATACACACCATATGTGTTTCCATTCAAAAATACAAAAAAATATATTCAATTTCAAAAAAACATACATATGCATTTTATCAAAATTACTTTTCAAAATAAATAATTTTACTTGCAAATTAATACTTGACATCAAAGAAATTTGAGCTATGATCTGATCAGGGGCAAAGCTGACTTGAGACGCTCCTAGCTAGGGGCAAGTTACATATGAATTCTGCCAATCAGGGGCAATTAAGTTGAACATCCTACCTTTCAAGGTCTCAAGCACTTGGGGCATACTGTGTCAAGATCATATATTCCTGAGAAGGTACACTAGATGTAAAAGGTCAACCAGTCACGCTCTTCGAGCGATTCTTTCAAGGATCTTTAGACTGAAGCAAGGATCCAGAGCAAGGGGCAACTCGTCTCCATTTTCTCAAGTTTTTCATCAACAACAAACATGTTTTCTCTAAGAGAAGGTAAACAATCTTCTTCCTAGAAAAGGGTACATCCCCAATGAAAGTTGACAAAGTTGTTTTGAGTGCAGTCAAGTTTCAATATACAGATCGTTTCGGCTAAAACGGTCAATTCCCCAGAGAAGTTGTTCCTTCCCCAAGAAGAGTTCTCTTACCTTGTCTACTTTAACATTTACACTTTGTCGAGATAACCTGAACAGTGATGCGACGTTGGCTTGTGTTTCCGGTTTGGTCACTTTGTCTGTCCATCAAAAGATGTTTCACATACATACATACATACATACATACATACATACATACATACATACATACATACATACATACATAACATTCATACGTAGCATTTACATGTGTCATGAACATTTGCATCTTTCATACCATATTACAGCATTATACAGATTTCTATTTCTTTTGTCCTGTCTGTGTCTACAAAATAGAGTCGGGATGGGCGTGTTGTTCTCTCCAATTAGAGTGTCAGCATAGGCAGATAAGTGTACACCTCTCTTGTTTCAAAATTCCCCACTAGACTCCTCTCTTGTGGATGATGGTTGTTTCAGTTTTTCCTATAACAAAAGGAAAATCTCAGTTGAACTTATTCATCAACTGAACACAAAGTCCTTTTCAATGTTTCCCTCCGGTTTGTTCCCGGATTGAACACCAATTCAAAGCAACAAGTGACAAATTTCCACACAAGAAGCTTGTATTTTACCAGATACACTTTGCAATTCCTCGGGTGGCTTTATCCCTAGTGAATCCTATCAATATACATTACACAAAAGGTCATACAAATCTTTTCTCTCTATAAATGCATACACTTTTACAATTTAACCTACTTGTGTCTCCTTTGAAGCCCAGTAGAGTTATTTCCTTTAATAGAAAAATATTACCTTCCATTAAGCTATCATTTATATGGTAGTCGGTAATATTTGCACATTGTCCTTTAAGCTGTCATTTTCATGGTAGTAGATAATGTATCATCTTTTCATTATCCTTTAAGCTATCTTTGTTCGATAGTAGATAATGTCATCTATGCTCATGTTGCCCTTTAAGCTATCATTTGTGTGGTAGTCGGTAATATTTGATCATTGTCCTTTAAGCTGTCATTTTCATGGTAGTAGATAATGTATCATCTTTTCATTATCCTTTAAGCTGTCGGTGTTCGATAGTAGATAATGTCATACATTTTCATATTGCCCTTTAAGCTGTCGGTCAGGCGATAGTCGGTAATATCTGATCATTATCCTTTAAGTTACCATTTTTGTGTGTGGTAGTAGATAATGTATCGTCTTTTCACATTATCCTTTAAGCTGTCGGTGTTCGATAGTAGATAATGTCATACATTTTCATATGGCCCTTTAAGCTGTCGGTCAGGCGATAGTCGGTAATATTATCCTTTAAGGTATCTTTGTTCGATAGTAGATAATGTCATCTATTCTCATGTTGCCCTTTAAGCTATCATTTGTATGGTAGTCGGTAATATCTGATCATTCTCTTCTTTATGCAATCCGTCTCGTCGTAAGGCGGTGGACAATATTCCTATTCCTTATAGAGGTCGTCTTTTATCTGCAAGCTATCTCTTCGTAAGACGGTGGACGATGCTCTTGTTCTCAGTAAACGTTGTCTTTTATCTGCAAGCCGTCATTTTGTAAGGCGGTGGACAATGTTCCTGTTTTTCTTGTAGAAATTGTCTTTTATCTGCATTCCGTCCTTGTCAGGCGGTGGACAATTCTCTTATTCTCTATAAACGTTGTCTTTTATCTGCAAGCTGTCTCTTTGTAAGGCGGTGGACAATGTTCTTATTCTTTATAGAGGTCGTCTTTTATCTGCAAGCTGTCTCTTTGTAAGGCGGTGGACGATGCTCTTGTTTTCTATAAACGTTGTCTTTTATTGCAATCTGTCTCTTTGTAAGACGGTAGACAATGTTATTCTCACATTACTGTCAATCACAAAATAATAAGTAATATTCTCCCCAGTACTTTACTCTGTTCCCCAATGGAGTTCGTTCTTCCAATGGACTTGGGGCACATCCTGTTATTTTTCCAGTCAGGCCATGTTATGATTCTTCCCCTGTGGAGTCCTAACTATGTCTTCTTCCTTTGTTTGTCTTTTACAACATTCATACAAAAATTCAAAAAAAATTCATCATCTGCATTTCATGCATTCATATTTGCATCATAAGCACTGTCAGAGGATTTTAGGTCCAAAAATGGTGCACGTTTTATATTTAAGTCTCTTCAATCCCGTCTAGACAAAGATCTTAATCTTCATCTCTTCGGGTGAAGAAACTTAAATAGGGGCAGCTGTTGTACCCCAATTTTGGACCTAAAATCCATTGTCCACTTTTTGCGTTATAAAATGTCAAAAATATATCATCGCATCTGTCATGTTGTTTATGTTCGTTTTAAGCATTTTGGTCGTCGTACTTTTATGTCCGCCTATTTATCATCTTTTTCTCTTTTCTTTTATCATGATTACTAATATTATTATCATCATTAATCTTACTTTTTACCATTATCATTATTATTACTATTCTTATCATTTACTATTATTATTATTATCATCATCATTATTATCAAAAAATCTCAAAATAATAGAGCTTCTTTGCTTTTATACTTTTATTTATTCTTTTATTTAAAAGTCCATTTTTGCTTATTTATTCATAAAAAAATATATATATAATCATAAAAAATTCAAAAAAAGGATAATTTTTGTTTTACCTTCTCCTTCTTTTTACTTTTTTTGTTTTTTTTTGGTCATATCTTTTTATCTCTTATCATTATAACTATTTTCATTATTATAATTATAATTATTATTATTATTAATCTGTTTTTTCAAAAAAGGAAAAAATGCAATTCTTTTTTGTCACGTTTTTCTGCTTCACTGGTTTGCTTCTTTTTTTTCATTTTTTTTACAGAACAAAAAACACAGAACACCAAATTTGAAAAGAGGATCAAAGCCATTTCTGAAAAAAAAACAGTACAAGAAAATGACACTTTTGTCATCTTTCCTTTTGAACTCATTAGCTTTCTAACCAATTTCTGTTATCACAAAGGGTTTCTACTTCTTTCCCCTTTTGATACATCAAACCCTAAAATCCCTCTATATAACAGGACAAAAAATTACTCAGAGGGGGAGGCGACTTTGGAGAGAAAAACAGAACTGAAAAAAATCACAGAGGGGAAAAAAAATTGAGAACGGCAGATTCAAAACAACAAAAAAATCAAAAAAACCAAGACAGAACCGAAACACATTCCTTCAAACATCAAAATCCATCATCAAATCATCTTCGTCAAAAAAGAACAGTAACAAAAATCACAAGCAGGAACCTAAAAAACGAACAGAAACAAAAAACACAATCAAACAGAAACAAAAACAACACGAACAGAAACAAAGAGGAAAGAAAGAAGATAGACGAAGCAAAAAGACCACCGCCGGCCGACACCGTGAACCGCGCGCAGGCTCTCCTTTTCCAGCCACCACCGTCGATCGCGCGAAACCACTGTCCGCCGCCGCCGCCGCTACTTTCGTTTTCTTCCTCCACTGTTAGTATCTCGTTCACCTTCTACCTTGCATCTTCTTTTTTTGCTTGTGATTTCGTTTTAGTTTTTAGGCTAGGGTTTGTGAATTAAAACTTCCGATCCGGTCGATTGGTGGAGTTTTAGGAATTTTAGACTTTAGATTTGTGTTTAGGAGACTTTTTTAAGGGGGGTTCGTGTAGAAAAGTCGCGGTTTTTGAGGCATCTTCCGGCGGCGGCGCCGCCACCTTGTTGGCCGGCCGCCGCGCCGGATTCGGAATTTACGGCGGAGCTGAAGAACACCATGAGTGTTCTTGAGAGAATGGCAAAGAGTTGGAGAGAGTATAGAGAGAGAGAACGTATAGAGAGAGAAAGCAAATGGGAAAAATGAATGAATTCTGAAGAAAAAAAACTTTATACTCCCTCCAGCCTCTGCTACTTACACCCCTCTTTTACTATCAGACAGCGTTTTTTTTTTTTCTTGTTTTTGCTGGGAAAGGAAAGCTGGGCCGCGAGGCCCAGTCCGATTTTTGCTGTTCAACTTGTTTTATTTATTTATTTTACTTTGTTTGACTTCATAGCTTAATTCAATAAGTGCTTATTTGGGAACAATATCTTATTTTAAGTTTATTGAGCCCAAATTTAACACTAGTATTCAAGAATTTTAAATCCCAAAAAAATATGTATGAGTTCATTATTTTTCTTGTGAAATTACTAAGCTCAAGTATTAATACTAAAAAAATTGAAAAAAAATTTCTAAGTTCAAAAAAAAACTTTTCTCTAATAAAAAAAAACTTTCTTTCTAACTATTTAATGTCAAAATAAAATTGTTTGTTTATTTGTCATGACTTCACTTTTTCTTTTAATTAGTTACTTAGAATAAAAAAATATAAAAACAACAAAAAATGCTAGAAACCTTAATATGCCATGATTGAATTTTTAATTTTTAATTTTAAATTGTGATGATTGATTATATGATTATGTCTTTGTTAATTTCATTTTATGAAAAATATATAACATGCTTTTATTAAAAATATTCATGCATACATGCATTTAAAATCTTACATTTTTTTGCACTACATCACATTATGCATTTTTAGTCACATAATCCTTTTTTACAAAGTTTCTACATCACATCACATTTTATATCACATGTTCACTACACATTTTCATGCATACATGCATTTGAAAATCACTACATTTTTTACTACATCACAATCTACACTTCTTGCATTTTTACATGACATTGACACTAATTTTTGCATCACACTACAATTTCACATTACAATCTCACTTCACATTTTCCTACATGCATACATGCATCGCATTTAGATTAGGACAATGCATCATTAAAAAATGCATGTTAGAGACAATATTTTACTTTATAAAATCAATGAGCTCTAGCATTAGCATTAATAGTGAAGGACCATTTTTGGTCTAAATTCATTCTCACAAAAAATAATAAAAAATAAAAACATTTCTTTTGATAAATAAAATTGCATGTTGCTTGTGTGCCTATGTTAGAATTATTTGTTGTTGTGAGTGGCCTCCAAAAATGTATTATCATGTCTTTGCTTCTGACACATTTCTTTCACACACTCCACTTAATTAGGATGTTATTTTGCGATGTTTTCCTTTTCTCCTCCTATGTGCATATTCATCATCATATTTATTTTCCGCACTTGTATTTTTTTATTTTATATGCATCGCCCTTTTATCTACTTATTGCTTATTGTTATTATTATTTATTCAAATTCGATATGGTTGTAAATATTAATCATTCAATTGGGTTGTAATAGCGTAGGACTTTATTTATCGCTCTTTACTGCTTTCCTAGCTTACACATCACACACAAACGCCAAAAATTCATTTCCAAAGGAGAGGACTCGTAATTGATTTTAAATTGATTACGAGACCTTTTTGAAACAAAAAACCTTTTTAAAACAAACGTGCGATCCTTTTATAAGACAAACGTAAATTCACCTTATAATCATCTCTAACAAGTATACTATCTACAATTTATCTTCTTTACAATCTTCTTTTCTTTCAAACACAAAAAAATACACTTTCATTTTTCAAACAATAACTTTTTTCTTTACAACATCTTTTCTTACAACCTCTTTCTCTCAACAATTACACTTCTTTCAAAAAAAAATCTTTTTACAAACAAAAAATATTTACACTTCTTTTCTTTTATTTACTTTATGAAAGAATATTTTCTTAATTTCTATCCACTTTCTTTTCTACAATTTCTCCCTCCATTCTTAAAGCATGTTTTCCAAAAGCACTAAAAACATATAAGAGGTTACCATGGAGTACCATGGGCGCTTGGGGTGCTAACACCTTCCTCAAGTGCAACTAACCCCCGTACCTTAGAATCTCTTCTTTTAAAAGGTTTTCAATTTTTCCCCTCCTTTGGAAATGAAAAATAAAACTGTAGTGGGATATGTCACAAAAATCCCGCAACACATGTGTGTACAATTACCCCTTTGCCCCTTATGTCTATATTGAACACAAAGCATACTTGATGTCATCTTTGTCCAGTTCAATATTGGGCCCATGACATTTATCCTGTTATGCAGGATTGGAAAATTCCATCTAGGACACCGCTGCCCCACAGCATGCTTTGTGAAGTACCAATTAAGTGCCTTTATGATCATCCTGTTACGGACAATGTTAGATCAGTAACAAAGTACTCAACTCCACATCTAGGGTACAAGGGTGGTTTCAGGTCTAAGGGCGGTTTACACCATTATCATTATAAGAGTGACTTATGACACTTTGCATAACTTGGCATGTAGTCCTCTTATGGCGGGTCAATCCAGTATAAATACTACTCCTAATATTTTATACTTATGTCAAGACTTGATAACTCCTTATCCTATGATCCATGAGATGCGATCATCAGTCTATCTTCATAATAGTCTTTATGCTTTAAGGTTATCCCAATTTCACCTTAAAGCTTGACTACGGATATTTTAAGAATAGCGTCCTTATGTTTAATTTAGTCTCATGATTAAGTCATACTTAATATTAAACGGACTATCTATTCTAGGGATTTCATTACTTTGAACTCTTACAAACACAATGAAAGAAATGCCTTATATATTATTAATAAATAAAACTTTATGTCATTAATAATTAAATCAATACAAATACTAAAAATGTTGGCCTCAAGGGCTTACACCAACAATCTCCCACTAGCACTAGAGCCAATTAGGCATTCTTCTAATGCCCATAGACCTAGTATGCCCATCATGCTTCAACTGCGCAAGAGGCTTTGTTAGTCGATCAGCTATGTTATCAAGTGTAGGTACTTTGCATATTTTCACGTCTCCTCTATTTATTATCTCTCGAATGAGATGAAAACGCCTGAGTATGTGTTTGGATCGTTGGTGAGATCTAGGCTTCTTAGCTTGTGCAATCGCTCCATTGTTATCACAGTATAGTTCAATGGGATCCACAATGCTAGGGACTATGCCAAGTTCAGTTATGTACTTTTTGATCTAAACCGCTTCCTTTGCCGCATTTGATGCAGCAAGGTACTCAGCCTCAGTTGTAGAATCAGCTACTGTTTCTTGCTTTGAACTTTTCCAGCTAACAGCACCGCCATTTAGGCAAAACACATAACCAGATTGCGATTTAAAGTCATCTTTATCGGTTTGGAAGCTAGCATCGGTATAACCTATAACCGTAAGCTCTTCCAATCCTCCATATATCAAGAATGAGTCCTTAGTCCTTCTCAAGTACTTAAGGATGTTCTTGACAGCTATCCAATGAGCTTCACCGGGATCAGATTGGTACCTACTCGTTGTGCTTAAAGCATACGAGACATCTGGTCGAGTACATAGCATTGCATACATGATAGATCCAATGGCTGAAGCATATGGAATGTTATTCATGCGTTCCCTTTCTTTTTTAGAAGAAGGGCATTGTGTCTTCGAAAGACTTAAGCCATGATGCATAGGTATGAATCCTTTCTTGGAATCATGCATGCTAAAGCGTCTTAACACTTTATCTATGTATGTACTCTGACTTAGGCCAAGCAGTTTCTGTGATCTATCTCTATAGATCCTTATTCCTAATATATAGGCTGCTTCACCAAGGTCTTTCATAGAAAAGCAATCCCCTAACCAAGTCTTTACTTGTTGTAAGTTAGGGATATCATTTCCAATTAGTAATATGTCATCTACATATAGTACTAAGAAAACGATCATGCTCCCACTAACCTTCTTGTAGATACAAGGTTCATCTTCATTTTTAATGAATCCATAACTCGTTACAGTTTCATCAAAACGAAGATTCCAGCTTCTGGAAGCTTGCTTCAATCCATAGATTGATCGTTGTAATTTGCATATTTTATGATCTTCATTTGGTATGCCAAATCCTTCAGGTTGTGTCATGTACACATCCTCAAGGAGGTTTCCATTTAGGAAGGCGGTTTTGACATCCATTTGCCATATTTCATAATCATAATATGCAGCGATAGCAAGTAAAATCCGAACAGATTTAAGCATTGCAACTGGTGAAAAGGTTTCATCATAGTCAATACCATGAATTTTTTTATATCCTTTAGCAACCAGTCTTGCTTTATAGGTATTTACTTTACCATCCATGTCGGTCTTCTTTTTGAAGACCCACTTGCACCCGATAGGACGAACTCCTATAGGAGGCTCTACCAAGTTCCAAACTTGATTTGTGTACATGGAATCCATTTCAGATTTCATGGCTTCTAGCCACTTCTCAGATTCAGGACCAGTTATGGTCTCTTGGTAGGTTACAGGCTCATCTTGATCCATGAGCAATACGTCACCTTGGTCGGTTATGAGATACCCATATCTCTCCGGTTCGTGACGTATTCTGTCTGACCTACGCTGGACTTGTTCTACTTGAGCAGGTTGTTCTTCCACAACTTCTTGTGGTGGCTGCTCATGTTCATCCAAATATTGCTCAATATTTTGTGGTTCTTGAATTTCTTCTTGAATTTCTTCAAGTTCTACATTCCTCCCACTGGTTCCTTTGGAAATAAACTCTTTCTCCAAGAAGACTCCAGTTCGAGCGACAAACACTTTGCCCTCGGAAGGATTATAGAAGTAATATCCCCTTGTTTCTTTAGGATATCCCACAAATAGGCATTTGTCAGATTTAGGTTCGAGTTTAGTTGAAATTTGTCTTTTAACATAAACCTCACAACCCCAAACCTTCATGTAAGACATGTGTGGTTTCTTACCACTCCATATTTCATATGGTGTCTTATCGACCTTTTTGGATGGAACGCGGTTTAGTGTATAAGCTGCTGTCATTAGGGCATGTCCCCAAAAGGAGTTTGGAAGATCCGCATGACTCATCATTGATCGTACCATGTCTAACAAGGTTCGATTTCTTCTCTCGGATACACCATTCCATTGTGGGGTTCCGGGAGGAGTTAGTTGTGATACTATACCACATTCCTTTAGATGGTCATTGAATTCTTGGCTTAAATATTCACCACCTCGATCTGATCGAAGAGTTTTAATATTCTTGCCTAGTTGGTTTTGTACTTCATTCTTGAATTCTTTGAACTTTTCAAATGATTCGGATTTATGTTTCATTAGATACACATATCCATATCTACTAAAATCATCAGTAAACGTTATGAAGTATGAAAAACCACCTCTAGCAGGTATATTTAATGGTCCACACACATCGGTATGTATGAGTGCCAAAATATCGTTAGCCCTTTCACCTTTTCTTGTGAATGGGGTTTTTGTCATCTTCCCAATTAAACAAGATCTACATGTATCATATGATTCAAAATCAAAAGAGTCCAAAAGTCCATCTTTATGGAGTTTGGAGATACGTGTCTCATTTATATGGCCTAAACGACAATGCCAAAGGTAACTTGGATTTAACTCATTAGGTTTCATCCTTTTAGTATTAATGTTATAGATTCGCGTTTCAAGATCAAAGACATATAGTCCATTATACATTTGAGCGCTAGCATAGAATATATCATTTAAATAAATTGAGCAACAATTGTTCTTTATTATAAATGAAAAACCAAACTTGTCCAAACAAGAAACGGAAATAAAATTCCTGCTAATGGCAGGTACATAATAGCAATTCTCTAATTGAATTATTAAACCACTAGGTAAAGCTAAACTATAAGTTCCTACAGCTAAAGCAGCAACTCTTGCTCCATTGCCAACTCGTAGGTCAACTTCACTTTTTGCCAATTCTCTACTCTCCTTGAGATCCTGCACATTAGTACAAATGTGAGAACCACATCCGGTATCTAATACCCATGATGTAGAAGTAGATAAATTAATTTCTATAACAAAAATACCTGAAGTAGTAGGAGCTACTCCATTCTTTTTATCTTCCAGGTACTTTGGGCAATTTCTCTTCCAATGTCCGGTCTTACCGCAATGGAAACAATTGCCTTCCTTTGATACGCCACCTTGAGGTTTCAAAGCAGGAGCAGTTGGTTTTGGATTGGCAACCTTTTTGCCTTTCCACTTGCCTCCTTTCTTTGCAGGCTTCTTGTGATGCTTTTTCTCATTACTGATTATCAGTATTGATTTCCCTTTACCCTTCATGTTTTGCTCGGCAGTTCTCAACATGCTTAGCAATTCAGGAAGAGTTTTATCCATATTATTCATATTGAAATTTAGGATAAACTGACTGAAGCTATCCGGCAACGATTGCAAAATAACATCAGTTACAAGTTCCTTGTCAAGTGGGAATCCCAACCTCTCTAAGTTTCCCGCATACCCAATCATCTTGAGTACATGAGGACCTACCGGGGATCCCTCGGACAACTTCAAACCTTTCATGGCGGGCTTGCTCCGCATAAAGAGTTTTCAAATGAGTGATCATTTCAACAGCACTCATGTTTTCATGTTGCTTTTGGAACTCCGAATTCATGGTTGCCAACATGAGGCAAGCAGCCTCATTAGCATCATCAACATGCTTCTTATAAGCATCTCTTTCAGCCTTAGGAGCATTATGAGCAGGCTCCTTGATGACACGAAATCATATCGTATTTTTAGCTTGATTTAGGTGAATTTTAGTTGCATTTGCATACGTTTTTATTTCATTTATGTCGTTTTATGTTTGTATTTGATTTGTTTTTAGTTTTGTCAAATAAAATAGGTCGGAGAAGGAAATTGAGCAAAAAGTATCAAAAACGGAGCAAAAAGGGGGTGCAAAGCCCAAATTCGCGCAGCCCACAAAGGAGCCTAGCAAAAATGGGCATTTGCCCAAATTTGCATAGTGGCGAGCGCCACAGGAGGGTGGCGAGCGCCACCCAGCGCAAGCCCAAAGTGGTGAGCGCCACAGAATGGGTGGCGAGCGCCACAGAATGCAAGGCCCAGTACAACTGAATTTCGCGTGACGTGGGGAAGAAGCACACCGTCTGATCCGTTTCAGTTCCTAATCGCACGGCTACTGGATGATATCAAATGAAGCCTATCCTTTCCTAAAATCATGGATCGTTGAAGCCAAATCTCTCCTATAAATAGAAGACTCAAATTTCATTCTCCGCACGCCTTATTTTCTTTACTTTTCAGTCAGTTTTAGTTTCTTGTTATAGTAACTGTAACGGTATTTCCACATCGGGAATCCGTTTTCAGTTCTGTTTTCACTTTCCTGTCAAGAATATTATTCCGATTAATTCCAGCAGTTTTATTTCAAGTTTCCAGCAATTTCTGTTTTCAGGTTTTTATGCCGTTATTTAATTATTTATTTATTATGCTTTATTTAATTTCCTGTTTTTATTTATTTATTTCCTTTGTCATGTCTAGCTAAATTTCTAGATATCGGTATGTGAATTAATTCTCCGAAGGGAATTTAATAATGATTTAGCGCGCACTTCCTAAACTATTATTCTGATTCGAATTCCTAATTGTAAAACTCCTAAGCTTTTGAACGAGAGTAATATAAAGCGATTAAGGTTAAAATCAATAGAGCGAGAGTTTGAGGTTTTAACTAGATAGTAGGAATTTGATATTAATCTTTGAACGAGCGAGAGCCACGTTAGGATTAATTAGAACTAATTGATTTTCAAAATATACTTTCGAAGTTAAGGTGGTAGAAAAGTGACAGTAAAACTCCTAGCTTAGAAAGTACGGTTTTTATCAACAAAACGAGAGTGTGAGGTTTAAACCTTTGAATTAAGAAAGTTCTTATGAAAAATAAACCCTTTTTCGCACGCTATTAATTTATTAAATTCCCGAAGGTTAATTAAGTTACATACCGATATCCCGCTTTAATTAATTTAAATCTTAATTTTAAATTTTCTTTTTAAATTCCAATCAATCCTAAACATCTATTAGCCTTAGATTTACACCGTGACGACAGAAATACGGTAGCTCGACTATTGGTCTCTGTGGTTCGATATCTTTTAAAACTCAACACCGAAACTGTGCACTTGCGGTTATAAAATATTTATTGATACACAAATCGTCGATCAAGTTTTTGGCGCCGTTGCTGGGGACCAATTTAGTCGATATTGTAACTCCGTCGTTACAACGTAGAGACTAAGGCATTTTAATTTTAAAAATCGAAAAAAAATAATAATAATAATAAGTAACAAATTTAGGATAAGTCCTTTGAGCTTAAATGTATAACTCAAATCCCTTTTATAATGACTATCCTCAAAATTTCAACTACCCTAACCATAACTTCCAATATAACTACCAGCCTCAACCGTCCCCATACTCTGAGGGACAATACCTTAACTCTCAGTACAATTACTATCCTCCATATTTAAATCCAAATGAATCCGTTAGTCCTAGCCTATTAGTGGTATACAATGAATTTATGGAAAATTCCGCTAAGGCTAGTCGAGAGCACCGATTTAGAGAGATGATGAGGGAACAAGACCTTATAAATGAACGGATTAGACAAACCAATCTTGAAACCCAAAGGATGCTCGACGCCATGGTTGCCTCAACAGCGACTCCCCAAGAGTCGATGGAGACACTAATCTCCCAGTTCACCCAGTCAACCATAGAACCCTCTTACGAGAGACAAGTAGACGTCGTAGCAAACGTTAATGAAAGCGAGATTGAGAGGGCTAGTGAGGATGATAATGTTGTTGAGAGTTTCAGCGAGGAAAGAGTGGAGATCGAAAAAGCATCACCGATACTCCTCCCTAGTGAGGTAGTCGAAGAGGTAGAGAAGGGAACACTGCATGTTTTCCCTGCTCCCTACAATCCACCAATCCTTGTTCCCCAAAGGATAGTAGAGGCTAGAGTAGACCCAACTCCCCAACCATGTGAAAAGAAAAAGGATGTAAAAATTAACACACATGGGGATCAGGGCGCAAATAGAAAGAGGAAAATAGGGGAAAGAAAATTTGAAGGGAATGTCAATACAAAGAGGATGAGAGTGGCGTTTGGAAAGGCGAGTGAAAGTCCTAAGTCAAAAGAACGGAGGACACTTGAAATTGAACCAAAACCCCTGCCTGAAATTGATAAAATTCCTTTTCTCCCAAATCACAAAATAATAGAAGAGGGCAAGGAAGCTGAACCGCCCTATAGGAGAAAAAAGAGAAAGAGCGAGGGGTATGTGAGAGTGCGTGATAAGTGGCCGTGGAAATCATTCTCGATTCGGCCATCACAAGCAAGATAAAAAACACAAAACCGTCGAGCTCACCGACTTTAAACAAAGCGCTTGGTGGGAGGCAACCCACATGTAGGTTTAATTTTGTTAGTCTAGTCTTAAAATGAAAAAATAATTTTGCATATGTCATTAGTTGTTGCTTGTTTTTCTGAATTATTATGTTTTTTAAAATTAAGCGGTATTATTATATATCTTATTTCTCACTCATATTTTTGGTATATATTTTCAAATCTATTTTTTTTTAGATACCTTTCTTTCTTTCACGATGAATCGAGATGAGAATCATGATATCAAGTTCAGAGGAGTAGGACAGATCAAAGGCTATGAGATTCTAGCTCAGAGAGATATGCACCTATCCATCTACCCTGACAGCGCTACTATGGACAAGCTAGGGATCCGCGAAAGCGTGATGTTCTTGCTTAATGAAGTCGGATGGTCCGGCTTTGCTGTGGGGAGAAGATTTAGCTCTTACCGAAGCCTAACCCTCGAGTTCCTAAGCTCATTTTCCTATCACCCGGAGATCGGAAAAGGATTCAGAAGATGCCTGATAAACTTTAGGATGTTCGGCATTGACTACACCTTCAACAATCTAGAAATAGCCAACCTCCTAGGTTTCCCGAGTGATCCACATACTTTCACATCAGTTGAGGAGACCACTTTCCCCTTCCGTGAGCTAGTCTATTTCTGGGGTAAAATCTCAGGAGAAGGACATGCTGATTTTGGAAACATGTATTCTGAAAACATACACAACCCAGCCTTCCGCTACTTTCACAAAATCCTAGCCCACACCCTTTTTGGAAAGGAAGAGAACAACACCTTTGTGTCCCGTGAGGAGCTTTTTATCATGTTATGTGCTTCACAGTCCAGCCCTGTTAATGGGGCCACCTTTATGATGACCAACATGTACAATATAGCCCTTGACTGCCTGGGACCCATACTAGTTGGTGGGTTGGTTACAATGATTGCAGATGCCCTAGGCCTGAGAGTTCAACTTAATCAACTTCAACCCTTGGGAGGAATCTGATGCATGGACATAAACTTTTGCTTTAACCGTGGCATTATAGGGAATTTAGGACCCGACAGATTTGACCTCCTTATCAATCGCCAAGTCGTGCCCCACTTTACCTTGCCTAACAATAAAACCAGCGTTCATGACAGAAGAAATTGGCTCTATGATTTGGAACCTCAGTATACACCCTTGACACCTCCTTCTTCACCCCAAGCCTATGAAAACCTTGACACAGATCTCTCTGATGCTGATCCAAGTGAGTCTCCTGATTCTGATCCTGCTCTCTCTACTCCTACTCCTGCTGCTGATCCCCTAGTTGGGCCACCGACCGTGACTGTTGCTATGTTTGAAGCATTGCAAGCTAAAACTAATGCAATGGAAGCCGAGCTGACTAAGTTGCGCGCGGAATTTTATGCTTTCTTGGATACCGCCGCTACGCAAGTAGAGAATATTTGGGATGAGTTAGGCTTCGTTGTGAATGAAGTCAAACATCGTCGTAGTGGCTAGGACCGTCCCGACGTATTTTACCGCATTCCTAGGATTTTCATTTACTTTTCCTTGCTCTAGAATAATAAATCCTAGGAAATTTTCTTTACTAGTACTTTAATTTGAATTTCAGAAATCAGCAATAATTATATTTACTTTTATTTAATTCGTTTGATTAATAAGAACTCCTGATGAGAGACCGTTTGTTTTATGTTCTTGTGTGCTCATGTGGTTTTTCTTGTGAATAATTGCTCTGTGTTAGAAATTTAATTTGGTGAAAATTTTTGTCCTGTTAGAACTTAATTCAACTGTGTGCAGGCTGTACAATTTCCTTTAGACAGGTATAGGTACAAATGAACAACAACACGCTACAGGACGAAAAAGGCCAAAATACAAAATTTGGCCTGGTGGCGCTCGCCATAGAATGGAGCTTCATAAATTTTGGCAAATTTTGTACAGGATGCGTGTTACAGTAAGCTTGTATTGAATGGTTTTGTTTTTATGGGTTTGGAAAGGAATTGATTCTCTGTGAAATGACGACACCATCATTATGTTCCATTAAGATTTTCAACTACACAATCACCACATTCACCTCCATTTTCCATTATAAATACACACACCATAACACATTCACTTCACAACACATTTCTCATTTCACAGAGGCTTTCTTTCTTTCTTTCTTTCTTTCATTTTCTTCTAGTATTGCAAGCTAAGGTAAGTCAAGTTCATGGCACAACAAGGGGAGTATGCAATCAACTTCCGAGATGGAGACCAAGCTAAGCTCTACCGACTCCTCCGCCGAAAGGAATACGAACCAACGAGGTATGCCGATGACTTTTGTCTCGAGACTCTAGGATTATCGGATAGTGTGCACCATTTGGTTCGTTCATTTAAGCTTGATTTCTTGCTTTCTTTTAAAGACCCCGTTCATGTCCAACTTACCGCAGAATTTCTTAGCTCTCTAGAACTAAACCCCACCCCCGACCGTGTGAGATTCCGTTTGTTTAATGTTGATTACAATTTTAGCTACGATGAGCTAGCCGAGTTGTTGCACTTACCACACGGCGAGGGAGTGAAAGATGAGCTGCCTACTCAAGTGGGGTGGCCAGATGCCGCAAAGAAACTTTGGTGGGGATTAACCGGAAAGGATATGAGTAGTTTTGAGGGTAACAGAGCGTCATTGATCCAAAACCCCGCTATTTGCTACTTTCGCCATCTTTTGGCTTGCACTGTGTTTGGCCGCCTTGGTTCTAACAAGGTCAATGAAAAAGAGCTCTTTTTGCTGTTCACTTACAGCGTCTCAAAAGAAAAGGTCCATACTGCCCGCTTTATGATGTATCACATGTTTTCAATGGTTAAGTCCAAAGGGGCAATTGTTTTTGGTGGTCTAATCACAACCTTAGCACGCTTGCTAGACCACGGGGCGCAACTTTCTACACTTACCCCACTTGACCCTCGTACCATTGATTTAGACATGGTACGAAACATGAGGCTAGTAAAGCAGCGGGCTGATGGAAAATACATTCTCATGATAGATAACAAAGCCTGCCCTGATATCACCCTCCCTGACCCCGCGCGCTTCAATGTGCGCTCGATAGCCAAATTTTGTTGTCTCCCCGACCCACCCATCCCCCGAGATTGGACTGATCCCAATGCCCCTGCTGATGAGGGAGAGAGTGACGGATCTGAGGAGGAGGAGCACGAGGCTCCGGAAACTAATGCACACAGCACACACACTTCTTCTAGTTATTTTGCAGGGACTACTTCTAGAGCTGCCCATGCTAGTGGCACAGCCACACTTGATACCGTTTTAGCTGAGATGAGGCAGCACTACACCTTAGATGCCCAGCGGGACCAGCATATCCAGGACATCCAGACTCGTCAGACAGAGATGATGAGCATGATGCAGCAGTTTCAGAGCGACCAGCGTGGCTTGATTGATGGCATGGCAGATATGTCCTTACGCATGGATGATTTCGATGACTATTTCCAGCAGCTAGGTGCAGGACCTCCACCACATGAGAGGCGCACGAGGAGGCGCGGCCCAGACCGCCAGTAGTTACTTTCTCTCAGGTTGTACCCTTCCGAGCTCACCTTTAGTCGTTGCATTGGGGACAATGCTCGATTTAAGTGTGGGGGAGGAAGCTTTATCGCTTTCCTTTACTTACAGTCATTTAGTTTTGCATGCATAATAAAACCTTAGGTTAGTTCACTTGGATTGAGTTGATTTTGCGTGTTGGTTTTGATGTCGTCTGATTTTCCCATTTCTTGAGCCATACCAAAATTTTTCTTGTGAAGAGCAAGTGTTGAGTTATGATGCTTGATGTTGATTGTTTTAAAGTATATAGGTTGTTTGCACTATCTAGGCTATTTTGTGAATTTGGGTAACGGTTAGATAAAATCAATACCGTTTTAACACCTTAGATTCCCGGAAGTGTGTAAAACCGATTTGAGCACTAATTTTGACAAAGCTTTGAACTTGAGTTTTAATGAACCCTTAGTAGTTTATCTAGCATTCGGCACCATCTCAAGGCACAAACTAAGTGGGAAACCGAAGAATATAAGTGAATGATTTTGATTATAAATGTTATAAATGCTATTGGTTGATTCCTTGAAATAATTGATGAAAATTCAGCAAATGTTGAAACATGAGAAGGAAAAAAAATACCATAGTATAGAAACTCATTAGTAGTTGGTTCAGAGGTGTCTGATTCTGAACTTGGTAGGGCGGGTTACGATCCGATCCCCCGCAACTGCGAAGTGGGAAAAATAGGGGTTACCAAACTTATGTTATCAGCACCCCTCGCTATATGATGATCATAATCACTAACAGGTTTCCTACCATGGGCGTGTACAAGATAACGGGCTTAATGTGATTGCGCTAGAATGAAAAGGGGGAATGAAACTTAGGTGAGAGGTAGAGTCAAGAGGAAATGCTTCAGGTCTGTTTTCACATGACCAGGAGTCTCTTGTGTCATTACGGTGTTTTTGTTATTTGCACTGTTATTTGATTTTCATAGTTTAGCCGGCAACCACGTACGAGTAAGATGATCGTGTCATGTGTTTTTACTTATGCTTTGCAATTCGCTACTCTTTTATGCTTGAGGACAAGCAATGGTTCAAGTGTGGGGGAATTTGATGACACGAAATCATATCGTATTTTTAGCTTGATTTAGGTGAATTTTAGTTGCATTTGCATATGTTTTTATTTCATTTATGTCGTTTTATGTTTGTATTTGGTTTGTTTTTAGTTTTGTCAAATAAAATAGGTCGGAGAAGGAAATTGAGCAAAAAGTATCAAAAACGGAGCAAAAAGGGGGTGCAAAGCCCAAATTCGCGCAGCCCACAAAGGAGCCTAGCAAAAATGGGCATTTGCCCAAATTTGCATAGTGGCGAGCGCCACAGGAGGGTGGCGAGCGCCACCCAGCGCAAGCCCAAAGTGGCGAGCGCCACAGAATGGGTGGTGAGCGCCACAGAATGCAAGGCCCAGTACAACTGAATTTCCCGTGACGTGGGGAAGAAGCACACCGTCTGATCCGTTTCAGTTCCTAATCGCACGGCTACTGGATGATATCAAATGAAGCCTATCCTTTCCTAAAATCATGGATCGTAGAAGCCAAATCTCTCCTATAAATAGAAGACTCAAATTTCATTCTCCGCACGCCTTATTTTCTTTACTTTTCAGTCAGTTTTAGTTTCTTGTTACAATAACTGTAATGGTATTTCCACACCGGGAATCCGTTTTCAGTTCTGTTTTCACTTTCCTGTCAAGAATATTATTCCGATTAATTCCAGCAGTTTTATTTCAAGTTTCCAGCAATTTCTGTTTTCAGGTTTTTATGCCGTTATTTAATTATTTATTTATTATGCTTTATTTAATTTCCTGTTTTTATTTATTTATTTCCTTTGTCATGTCTAGCTAAATTTCTAGATATCGGTATGTGAATTAATTCTCCGAAGAAAATTTAATAATGATTTAGCTCGCACTTCCTAAACTATTTTTCTGATTCGAATTCCTAATTGTAAAACTCCTAAGCTTTTGAACGAGAGTAATATAAAGCGATTAAGGTTAAAATCAAAAGAGCGAGAGTTTGAGGTTTTAACTAGATAGTAGGAATTTGATATTAATCTTTGAACGAGCGAGAGCCACGTTAGGATTAATTAGAACTAATTGATTTTCAAAATATACTTTCGAAGTTAAGGTGGTAGAAAAGTGACAGTAAAACTCCTAGCTTAGAAAGTATGGTTTTTATCAACAAAACGAGAGTGTGAGGTTTAAACCTTTGAATTAAGAAAGTTCTTATGAAAAATAAACCCTTTTTCGCACGCTATTAATTTATTAAATTCCCGAAGGTTAATTAAGTTACATACCGATATCCGCTTTAATTAATTTAAATCTTAATTTTAAATTTTCTTTTAAAATTCCAATCAATCCTAAACATCTATTAGCCTTAGATTTACACCGTGACGACAGAAATACGGTAGCTCGACTATTGGTCTCTGTGGTTCGATATCTTTTAAAACTCAACGAAGAAACTGTGCACTTGCGGTTATAAAATATTTATTGATACACAAATCGTCGATCACTCCTCCTCAGGAACAACTTCCTCAATGGCATACAACTTATTATCATGTTTGAGGACAATCCTCAGATTACGGTGCCAATGAAGAAAATTTGAACCATTCAATTTCTCTTTGTCAAGGATTGATCGCAAAATGTTGTTTGATGTATTTGATGACATGGTTATCTACATAAAGAAGTGAAAATATAAGTATTGTATTATCATATTTAATTAGGTCTTTAATTAAATATGTTCCCACTATTTTACTCAAAACAAATGACCCTCATCATTTGATTCGGAAAATCCCTCTTGAAGATTTTCTAGTGGGTCGAGATCCATATTTCACTTTGTCTTAAGTCCGCGTGGGCGGATCACCCAAGACTCATCTATTTAGGTAGGAACTCCTTCCAATTACATCTCATGCAATTCTCGAATGTCTCCGTTGGGTGAATAACTCCTTATTCTAATTCATCATATGAATTATTCCTAACGCTTGCTTCTAAACTCATACAATATTATTGTATTTGTTTAGTTAAGTTTGACCCTTATTTTAGAAGTTGGATATTACAATTATCCCATCGCACCTTACTAATGTAAAACAAGCACCTTCGCGTGGGCGAAACCTACATTGTTCGATACTAGTCTTGATGAGTTCTAAAACTTGGAAAGCATAAACTTAATATTCACATATTTTACTTAGTAAAGAGGATGCACATCGCGTGGGCGAAACCTACATCTTCTTTATTAGTCTCTTATGTGTCCTTGAGGGGTTTAATTAAGGTATGATCTCACCGGTTTAAATTAAATTTATGTAATTGATCACGTTGTGCATATCAGCCAAAATCGTGCCATGATTTCTCAAATCGTGCCACGATTTTGACAGCATCAGAAACAGAAAAATTTTCAAAACTGCATCAGACATTCTGCCAAGAAAATCGTGCCACGATTTCCCAAATCGTGCCACGATTTTGCAGACTGAAAAACAGAAGGTCTCTGCCAGGAAAATCGTGCCACGATTTCCAAAATCGTGCCACGATTTGGCAGTCTGAAAAACAGAAGGTTTCTGCCAAGAAAATCGTGTCATGATTTCTCCAAATCGTGCCACGATTTCGGCGAGTTCTGAAGCAATTTTTCTGCATAACACAACCCTTGTGTTGTCTTGAACCCTAATGCGACAACTTCATGCCATCAAGAATCACCATTAACGATTAACGGTTCATGAATTCAATGGATGAAAGTTGGTATATCAAATATACTCTATTTGCATCATGTTCCCTTATATCACATATAAGTCTTGACCAATTAAAAGGACAATTCCTCAATTTTGTTAAATTTTAATCTAATTAAAATTATGAAGTCATGATATAAATAAACATCATAATCATGGTTTCGTAAGTGGCCTCTGATACCACTGAAGGAAAATCGTAACGGTTACGCAGCGGAATTCAAAAATTTTCCTTAAGAGATCCTTACGAATGAGCATGATATGTGTCTAGGGTTTGTTACCTCCTGGAGAGCAGAACCCTTTGAATCACGAACTAGTAACGATCACGAGCGTTGATGAAGATCACCGACGCCTCTAGCTAGTCCACACGAACAGTCACCTTCAAAAGAGTGCTAGCCCTTAAGTATGAAGGCTTCCAAGAATATTGAGAGAAGGATTATTTTAGGGTTTCCAACTCTAAAATATTTCTTATGCTTTTTGGTGTGTTGAGCTTTTGCCAAGAGTTCTCTATATATAGATAGATATATTTGTCTTGTGCAACAAGACAAATCTTTTATCTTGGACAAAAATAAAACAAACAAAAATCTCTTAAGAGATATACTAGGGCGCGCACGCCCCACATGAGTGTACATGATCATGTGCGCGCGCTCCCACCGTACTCTACGGTGTGTCTCGTTTGTTTAATTACCGTGATACCCTTATCACTTTGCATACCTACCGTACCTTACGGTGCTCCTTAATTATCTCAATATTAGACTGTCCTTATGTGTGTGACCCTGTAGGTTTCCATGACGTTGGCAATTATATTAAATTTCCTTTTAATACAATAAACAATGAGCGGTATCTAGCAACACATCATTGCTACCCAAGTCATGAGAAATTACATGTGATCTAATCATAACCTTAACTATGATACATGTGTGTACAATTACCCCTTTTCCCCTTATGTCTTTATTGAACACAAAGCATACTTGATGTCATCTTTGTCCAGTTCAATATTGGGCCCATGACATTTATCCTGTTATGCAGGATTGGCAAATTCCATCTAGGACACCGCTGCCCCACAGCATGCTTTGTGAAGTACCCATTAACTGCCTTTATGATCATCCTGTTACGGACAATGTTAGATCAGTAACAAAGTACTCAACTCCACATCTAGGGTACAAGGGTGGTTTCAGGTCTAAGGGCGGTTTACACCATTATCATTATAAGAGTGACTTATGACACTTTGCATAACTTGGCATGTAGTCCTCTTATGGCGGGTCAATCCAGTATAAATACTACTCCTAATATTTTATACTTATGTCAAAACTTGATAACTCCTTATCCTATGATCCATGAGATGCGATCATCAGTCTATCTTCATAATAGTCTTTATGCTTTAAGGTTATCCCAATTTCACCTTAAAGCTTGACTACAGATATTTTAAGAATAGCGTCCTTATGTTTAATTTAGTCTCATGATTAAGTCATACTTAATATTAAACGGACTATCTATTCTAGGGATTTCATTACTTTGAACTCTTACAAACACAATGAAAGAAACGCCTTATATATTATTAATAAATAAAACTTTATGTCATTAATAATTAAATCAATACAAATACTAAAAATCTTGGCCTCTAGGGCTTACACCAACAACTAACTCCTTGGGCAGTGATCTAATTATTTGTCTCAACAACAAAATTCTTGGTTTCTTGCATGAAAGCTTTGAGAATGCATTCCAGTTGATTAGTGTTGGCAACTAGAGGCATCGCCTTCTGCTGATTGTTGGACCAAAAAAAATTAGGATGGTTCTTCCAATTGGGATTGTAAGTGTTGCAATATGGGATGTGGTTCCTAGCCACATAGTTTACACTTGCAGGGTTTACAGGATAATCCTCAAACAGATGAGCATTAGCACAATACACACATGAAACCTCAGCTCCACTAGTCAATGCCTTAGCAGTCTCAGTAGCAGGCTTCTCTAGAGTAAGCAGATTCTTCAACATGGTATGCATAGAAGCTATCTGAGCAGCTAGTGCAGTAGTTTCACTGACTTCATGCATTCCAGCAGCCTTCTTAGTAGGTTGAGGGTTAGCCCTCACAGTTGGCCACTGATAAGTGTTAGCAGTTATGTTCTCTATCAGTTCAAAACTATTAGTATAAGACTTTGACAACAAAGACCCGCCAGCAAATGCATCAAGCATATTCCTTGAAGCAGGTACCAACCCATTATAGAATTTCTCAAGTTGGATACACACAGGAATACCATGGTGTGGACATTGTCTCAGCATCTATTTGAATCTCTCCCAAGCATCAAACAAAGTCTCATCTTCTCCTTGTCTAAATGAAGTAATCTCATTTCTCATCTTTGCATTATTGACAGGAGGGAAGTATTTGGCTAGAAACTTCTCAGCTAGAGTATTCCAAGTAGTGATGGAACAGGCTCTAGAGAGTTTAGCCAACTCTTAGTTATGTCCCTTAATGAATAAGGAAAGTGTCTAAGCTTGAAAGCGTCATTAGTAATTCGAGGGATCTTAAAGTTACTTGCCACCTCTAAGAATTGTCTAAGGTGGAAGTGAGGGTCATCAGTTGCAACTCCACTAAATTGGCCAATGGTATGCAACATCTGGAACATCATAGGCTTGAACTCGAACGCAGCAGTTGTAATATCTAATTATGATCAAACACGGCGTAGTCTCGGATACTTCTCCCTCTATCATTAGCAATGCCAATAA
Source organism: Trifolium dubium (assembly GCA_951804385.1). Classification (NCBI taxonomy): domain Eukaryota; kingdom Viridiplantae; phylum Streptophyta; class Magnoliopsida; order Fabales; family Fabaceae; genus Trifolium; species Trifolium dubium. Next base: position 19,752,561 of record OX638068.1, read on the forward strand.
TATCAAGATTCTGAGCTTCAGCCATATTCACTTATCTTTCTCCTTCTGAACTAGAGCCAGAAAATTGACTTTGTTCACTTGTGTCTTCAAAAACCAAACGAACACTAGTGTCTTGCCTCTGGTTGCCTCTTGAATTCCCCCTACGAATTCTGAATGTTCTTTCTATCTCAGGATCTGGTCTGTACTCAGGGTTAAGCAATCTACGCATGCAATGTCAGAGCACACCTGTAGATAAACCACTAGACAGAAAAGATCAAATAACAACAATAAACTAAAACTACAATAAATGAAATTTGGAACTTAAAACCGTCTATTCCTCGGTAACGGCGCCAAAAACTTGATGGTTGGATTATATACGCAAGTATACGCAGTCAATCATAGCAAGTAATAAGTAAAGAGTGTGTCGAACCCCCATGGAATAGATTAAGGGTTATACATTCCAATTTCATTAAAAGTGTTAGTCTATTGTGATGGTAACAAAACATATTTGGTTTTTAACAGAATAAATAAAATAACAGTTGAGTAAGGTGATGATTGAAAATAAGAATAAAAGGGTAGCTGAGATCATGATCCATTTAACATATGAACGAAGCATAGTAAATGATAACTTCTGTCGTGCCATCTGTGAGTAAGCTTGCCTTGTGGTGTATGTCTACAACGTTAGATATTAAAACGGGGTATGAGGTCACTGGCCATGTCTGGGTTCCTTTAATCCCATTAGAGTTCAGAAACGCAATTGCTTGTTTAGTGTCCCACTAAGACCCTTAACTTATCCATAAGAGAAGGTAGGGATTAGTCTGCTCCCACTTAACCTTATTAACTTTATTATTTCCATTAACATGCTAGATGTCTCTACACATGCAACTTGTATTTAAATCTAAGTTGATCAGTCAAAGAAATAAATGTATTTTCATAAAAACATAAAGTTAAAGATGACACAATAACAAGCATTCATTCACATAAATACTTCATTCATTATATTAAACTTCACATAATCTCAACTACAAAGAGTTTAGCTCAAAGTGAGCATACAAACAACAACAATAATAACAACTAAAGTAGTGATACCCATTACAATGCAATAGATACTCCTACAGACACTGTCGTGCCTCCCGTTATCACCGGTCGCCTCCTGCAACTAAGTCTCTCTGACGGCGCTGCAACTCTTCTTCTCAGATATATTCTATGAATTTCAAGCATGTATTTTTAGGTTTAGGGACGTGTATTTATAGGACAATCCTTCTTGGATCGGGTGCAACCTTAAATTGTAAGACTTTGCCCGAGGAATAAAGGATATTCCATTTGCAAGGACCACTTAATCATAGTACAATCATTGCTGATGCTGACAGCTGGCAAGCCAGCAGTCATCCTTATCCTTTAAAGATGCCTTTCACAAAGCTGTACTACGTCTCCCTATTTTGTCTGCTAGCAGCGCTTGACTTGTTGACTTGTACGGAGCTCAATGTCTTGAAAGTCATTATTATTAGATGCTTTTTGATGACGATCGAGAACCAAATAACATGCCTTGACATAAGTTGCCTCTAAACTAACTCTTTTTACATCAAAATTACATAAATACTCCTAATACATAATTCTAGACTCAAAACTAAATAAACTAATGAAATTGCATTAAAACATGGTTTGATCACCATATTGGCAGGAAATAACTCATGAATAAAGGCCTAAATAACGCACAATTAGTGAGTCATCAGTCATAATTTAGATAATTTTTTTACATTTTCAACTAAAAAGAGACTTCTTATTGCAGATCTTCATATTGAAGACGATGATTTAAAAAATCTATGTCTTATTCAAATTGATATAGGGCTTCGATCAAATGGAAGATCACTTGCAGACTACCCTTCTTTGCCTCAACTAACAATGTCATACAATCATGAATTTGAAAATAAATTAATTGCAGCAGAGCTTAACTATGACTGAGTCGAGATGGAAAAAACCATTTGTCTCTAATTGAAAAATTCACATTAGAGCAACAAGTTGTATACGATCAAATCACTACAGTTGTTCTATCTAGATCAGGTGGATTTCTTTTTCCTCTATGGATACAGAGGTACAGGAAAAATATTTCTTTGGAATACATTATCTGCGGCTATCCAGTTAAAAGGACTAATTGTCCTCAATGCAGCTTCGAGCGGCATTGGCTCTCTTTTTTTACCTCGCGAAAAAACAGCTCATTCTACGTTTGCACTTCCTTTGAAAATTATAGAAGGTTCAACTTGCAATATTAAACTAGGAACACATAGATCTGATTTGCTTTTCCATGTGAGTCTAATCATATGGGATGAGACACCTATGATGAATAGATATTTCTTTGAAGCTTTGGATCAAACATTGCAGGATATCATGGCATCTCAAGATGAATCCAACAAACATAAACCTTTTGGAGGATAAAGGTGATTGTTTTGGGCGGAGATTTCAAATTTTTTTTGCTAATATGAGACTCGGTGCTTCACATAATTCTACAAATCGAAACGAGATAAAAGATTTTGCAGATTGGGTTCTTAGTATTGGAGATGGAAATAGTAGTGCGCATGAAAATGGTGAGATTGAAATTGATATCCGAGAAGACCTACTAATTCCATATTGTAAAGATCCATTACAATCTTTAATTGATTTTGCATATCCTAATTTACTTCAAAATACCAACACGTCGCACTATTTTCAGAACAGTGGAATTCTTGCACCTACTTTAGAATTCGTTCAACACATTAATGATTTTATCCTCTCAAAGTATCCCGGTGAAGGAAAGGTTTATTCTAGCTCTGATCCTGTTTATAGGTCGGACGAGGACAATGAGGTACAAGGAGAATGGTTCACCACCGAGTTTCTAAATGAGATTAAATGTTTTGGAATTCCAAATCACAATTTGACCCTAAAGGTTGGAGTCCCTGTAATGCTTATGAGGAACATGGGTCAAGCTGATGGCTTATGTAATAGAACTAGGCTAATGATCGATGTGTTAGGAAAGAATCTCATTGGTGCAACAATGTTGACGGGAACTAATATAGGTGACAAAGTTCTGATCCCCATAATGAATCTAATTCCCAACGACCCTGGCTTACCATTCAAGTTCGAAAGACGTCAATTTCCATTGGTCATATGTTTTGCTATGACAATAAATAAAAGGCAAGGGCAATCTTTCTCTCATGTAGGAATCTATCTTCCTATGCCTGTATTCACTGATGGACAGTTGTATGTGGCAGTATCTCGGGTCACTTCAAGAAAGGGACTAAATTTTTTGATTTTGGATGACGAACAAAGACAACGCTCAACAACAACAAATGTTGTTTATGAAGAAGTTTTTAATAATGTTTAATTTTTTATAATTTTTCCATTATATTGTCTTTTAATACAATTGTTATACATTATTTATGATTTACTCGGAGATTTCGGAGTGTTTGCGTTTTATTTAATATAATGACAAACAAAATAAGCTAGAGACTAAATATTTAGTTTAACATTTTTTTTCATGTTTATTATGATAGCAGAAAGAACTATTTAGTGCATCATACTTAGGAATTAGGTCATTATGAATTAATAATATGGCTCATTGTTAAGGAATAAAAAATATTCTTAAGGAATAATACTTAGGAATAAAAAATCATGTTGACTAAAATAAAATAAATTAAGAAATAAATTTAAGAAAAAAAAATCGTATATTTCATATCAATAAATTATTAATAAAAACAATAAAAGTGTATCTCATGAAAAATTATTAAAAAAGTGTTTCTTTTGTAATAAATCAATTGATCAATAATTATATATTTTTGAACTTTATATTTATGAGATACACTGAAACGTTTAACTTATTTTATGATTTCATTTTAATGGATTAATTACTATGTAACGGTTTACTTAAAACTTATTATTATTATTATTATCATTGGTAATAAATAATTTCATAATTTATGATAAATTATTTTTTATATAAGAATAAATTATTAAATAAAAATTTCATAGGATGAAAAATAAATTCTTTTATGGGTTATTTATGTATAAATATCGATTTCAAAATCTTTACTTATTTTGCAATAATTAACTTATAAAAACTAATATATATATATATATATATATATATATATATATATATATATATATATATATATATTTCAACAATCAATAATGTAAAATTTTTGTGTTGTGTAAATCATTAATTAATGTCAATCTGAATAATATATTCAAACTCACAAACATTAAATGTGGAATCATATTAAACTAAATTAATTTTTTCAGTTACAAACATTTAACTTTTATATAGTTTCATTATAAATCAATTGATTAACAATTATATATTTTTGAAATTTATTTTTATAAGATACACTAAAACATTTAACTTTTCTATGGTTTTTTTCAAAATGATTTATATATTTGTGACATGTTTCTTTAAACTTCATAATCAATTCTTCTGAACTACATATCTTCTTCGCTTTATAAGATAATTCTAATTTAGAGTCACTATTAATTTTTGACTCAACCTTAAATAGAAGGTAGAATCACCCATTGCAGAAATCTCGTTTAGAATAACTTCAGATGATATATCCTGAACTTCCTGGCACGCTATGCACAGTGTGGGATACGATGTGCTAAGCACTTGCACAATGCTGGCTACGTTGTGCTAAGCACTTTATCAGATGTAATACGCAATAGCACAAAATAAATAAATAGCAACAAATAAAAGAGACACAGTATTTGTTGAACCAGTTCAGCACACAACGGCAACCTAATCTGGAGGATACCAATCCAGGAAGGAATATCACTATGATGGTCCTAGTTCAAAGTGCTCAGCAAACGCTCCGTTTACAACTTATCACCTAGGCACTACCCAATGACTCTTCAACCTAGGAATTCCTAGATCAGAGATTCCATCTCTCTCCCTTACAACCTTATAGACAGGAAGGATTTCAGTTACGCACAAACAAATACTTCTCTTGGAGACACACTCCTAAAAACTACACACTCGTACCTCCAGGCTTAGAGTGTTGTAAAACCACAGTATCCTAACTCCGTACTTCACAGATTAAGAGAGGAACACAAATAATACAACTCGAAGAGAACACACCTAAGCTTGCATCAAGGAGACACAAGAAAGGCTCACAAATAAACACACGCAAAAACTAGAATCCTAGACTCTAGACACAAAAAGGCGTGAACAAGTCTCTCAACAGAATTAGGATTAGCAACTCCTTTAAATAGGCAGTAGACAGTCTTGAGTCACAAGTAACTTGGGCTTCACATATTTGATCCAACCTAATTTCTTCAATAAATATAATATATCTTCTGCAGAAATAAGCTTCATGGAGATTCTTGATAAAAATATATTTGACAATAATCTAAAGTAATAAATGCGCCATGCATGATCCATGAGAGAGAAATAAAGATATTCCTTGAAAATATAAACGCGCGCGCATGCAGACCAGTATGTTGATACAGTGTTTGAAGCAGTGTATCCAACATCCTGTCACAATGGTTTATCAACAAAAAATGCAGCCAATACCAAAGACTCAACAAACTCCCCCTTTGGCAAATTTTTGGCTAAAACAAATTATGACCATCCAGAGGTCACATAAACAGATACTTCAGTTAAAAAATAGATTCTTCAACAAAAATCATTTTCTCAAGATAAAACACATACGCATCAAGAGCAGTAGTAGTCATTCTTCAAGATTAGTAGAAATAGATAAGTCTTCAACCTTCTACACACATCAGAGAAACATGCAACAACGGAACATAGAATAACTACTTCGCTTTAAATAATCAGAAGCATAAACATTGAAAGGATGTCGACTAGAATGCTTCAACATTTCATCAACACATCTCCCCCTGCACATATGCATAGGGTGTTGGAACATCATATCCAACATCTCCCCCTACAGAACATAAATCAGCTCCCCCTAAACACATGCATATCAGAGAGCATACACAACTACATACTCCATCCAAACAACACTACCACTACAAGAAAAACGTAATTTCCCGACGGCCAAAAGCCTTCAAGAAATAGCTAAATCCGTCAGGAAATATTAATTTCCCGACGGCCACCTGACGAAAAAATTCCGCTGGGAAATGGCCCGTCGGGAAATTTCCCGACGGTCAAAGCATTCAAAAAGTGTTCAACACGAAACAGACAGATTTCTTGACGGCCAATACATTTAGAAATGACTAAATAGGTTTGTAAACTTCTCGACGGCCATAGCCGTCAAGAAATAAAGACAACATACTCGACAGCCCAGGCCGTCAAGAAGTTCGTCTGTTACATAATTTTTCGACTGTTATGACCGTCGGAATCTTCCTTTAATTATATATATTTTATCAAAATATATATATATATATATATATATATATATATATATATATATATATATATATATTACTGATTAATTTATATATAATAAATAAACATTTAATTTATTTTAATCCATAATATATTGTCGTTGTCATAATATTAAAAATACAAACAAATAAAATATTGTCATACATAATATTTGTAAGCAAATAAATATTGTCATAATATTACAACTACGCGCATATAGAAATCATAAAAAATATCATGAACGGCCGGCGATATCAGGATCGTGACTTTCCAGGTACCTCTAACATGCCCTCTTTTCTTGCCTCCACAAAATCAACATATTTGTCCAAAATAATTTCCTGTCGAGTATTAGCATCCGCACTCTCAGATAGAGAAAGTGTAAGTTGGTGCACATCAAAATCCAGTATAAATTGATCCATAGTGTCCTACAATTTAAAGAAAAATATTGAAACAATTTCACATTAAATTAGATAGAAGAAACAAAAGCCAGAATTCCAGAGCTTCCAAAAGTGCAACCAAAGTAGGTATATCATGGACAGTAACAATCAGAGAGTTGATTCAATGAAAATTACCAGAGAATGATTTTGTGCGTCCAGCAGTTCCTTCAGAAATTGGGGACATTTGCCATCGATTCCTTTGATAACTCTGCAACGGGCTTCCATCCTCAGATGCATGCGATTCATTTTGATTCTACAGTCTGTCGTTGCTGCTAACACCATCAGAAAACCAATTTATACCAGTATCTTCTCCAGCTACACGGCCTCCATGTCGGGGAACACCTAACATTCCTATGTCCAGTTTCACTGGTTGGTCAACTTTGAATAGTTTCACTGGTTAGTCCATTGTGAAGTCGAGAACAGTATTTAGATACTTATATTAACACAACCACTAGAAGGGCCCATTCACCGGTGAACACCGCTCTCTCCCTGAAACAGATGAGAAATCTATAACGTGACAGCCAAAAGCATGATAAAAATTACAATCATTTCTCAGCAATAATCAGCTCTGTTTTTGCTCTGTTGATTTTAACTTTTAACAAAATCAGCTCTTGATTGGCGGTTCGATTGAATGAAAAATTATATCCTTCAGAAAAACTTCCTACCTAGTAACATTGAGATATACATTTTGAGTTCTAAAAAGGGTTAATATTCAATTTATCAGAGTAAGACTCATGATCAAACTTCATTCAACAAATTCAATCCAACTAAATTACAAAGGGTATATAATAACCTGACACTAGGAAATTAAGCACACACAAAAACCACTTAATCAAACTAATTGAGTCAGTAACCAAGTGATTGGACTCAAGTGGTTAAACGAGTTCCTCCTAGGACGAATAGTTCAAGAGAAAAACAGTTGAGTTAAGTTTAGCACAGTGTTCTCAGTTCTCACAACAATACTTTCATTTAGCTATTTTTATTATTATTACCAACCTCAAATCAGCATGAAACAAAGAGAAAAAACAATTTGTAAATCAAAAGAGGAAAACCCCAATGGTGATAGCACCTCACATATGTTTTTCCTCTTTTGAACTTAGTTTTCTTTTGTGTTATTTATTTTAATCCAAAAAATTGCTAACAAAAAGGCACTAAGATGTCTTTGCAATTTCAATACATTTAAAGAACAAGGTGATAGCACATCACATATTTTGATGATTTGATCTATAATCTTCATACATTTCTAACTTTTGGACTATCCAGCATTTGATCAACTTTATCTTGTAAAAATATCCATGACTTTCATATGTCAAAACCAACTATAAACAAATATTGTAAACCAATTCTCTAGATCCATTTCAAAGGAGTATGTAGCTAATCAGCAAATATCATATTCTCATTTAACAACAATACCAGAAAACAAATTACTCAAATTGGCTAAGAGCGTAAGAAAGTTCCAACTTCGTAGTGCTTTCAAATTTCAATCGTATTATAAAAGCATTTGAATTTAATCGTAACTACTTCTAAAATTACACAGGACTGGTTATGATTAGCCGACTATGCAAAACATTTTACAGCGGGAGTGTATCAAAATTAAACTCAGAAAAATATTTCCACTATTAAGCATATTTTACAACCGGTTATGACTGGTTATTATTAGCCTTCTATTACAATTTTTTTTCTTCATATTTGAACTAATGATGCTGTTTTTCTATATGGCATTGAAATGTATTACCCATCCTTTCCTTAATTAATTTTCTTTTTATTATTCACTTCACTCGCTCTCTTCCTTATTTGAACAAGAATTAGAAAAAAGTTGCAAAATAAAACTTGTGCAAAATAACCTTGTTTATCTACATTTTTTCTACAACCAAGATTAACTTGTGCAAAATTAACTAACTATAACCAAGATTACTAACTATAGATAGAAAAGAGGATTATACCTTAGCAGAAATGAAATGGAAGGTTCGGAATTCTCAACCGCAGAGAGAGAAGAACAAGCGAAGAGTGAAATGAAAAAAATAGGGTTCCAACAAATTCAATCAATTTAGATGATGAACAACACAAAGATCGCAGATTTCAGCAACACATAGCCAACGGAAGAGATTGAGTTTCTTAATATGCTATTCCACCAACACATAGCCAACAATGAAACTCTGAAACGCGGAGAAGAAGGGCGTGAAGGGCGCGGCGGAAAGGAGTGAAGGGAGTGAATACGCGGCTGAAAAGAGGGTTAGGTTAGATTCTAGAAGAGGGTTAGGCTGCGATTTGATAAAGAACCGGTATCAATCTTCACAGTTCACGTGAGAAGTAGGAGGTTAGACTGCGATTTGTGAGAAGGAAGAGGGTTAGGTTTCTCCAAACGCGGCTGAGGTTTGAGAAGAATGAAACATTAGGTGAGAAAATCTTTTGTTTCAGTACGGTGAAGATCCCGACAGCCTAAGCCGTCGGAAAATAAAAAATAATTTTCTGACCGTCCAAACCGTCATTTACATCCAAAAGCCATATTAATATTTATTCTTATAATTTCCCGACTGTTTAAACCGTCGGAGAGTATAAACATCCTGACGGCTAATGCCTCTAGGATAAAAAAATTACTGTATGATAACTTTCCGACGGCTTAAGCCGCAGGTTTGTATTTTTTATTTATTTTTAACTACTCTCAAAATTTATTGACGGTTTTCTACTGTTTTTGACGGCCTAAGCCTTCAAAATATTTCCTGAAGGCCTAGATCTTCAACCCTTCTATTTAAGTTTGGTTGGAAAATTAAAGTTTTCTTGTAGTGTACTATCATATCATAATCAGATCAGTGCAGATAAAACATTCTTGAAGATAGATGGATCATAATCAGAGCATACTAGATTGTATCAGAACATACCAAATTTTACTCCCCCTTTTTGCCACAAATTTGACAAATTAGGAGATCACATAGTCAGGATTGTCAAGAACTTAGTACAGACAAAAAGAAATAATAAAATATATGCCCATGGATAGGAATTAACACATCAGAATAGGGCAAATACACAGAATATTAATACATCATTAAAAAGAAGTGCTGGAATCAGTCACTTCCACCTCTTATGTATCACCATCTGTCTCATCATCATTAGCTGCATCACCATCATCAGCAACACCAGCATTCACACCTGCAACACCAACACCAGCTAACCTTTCTTCCTCAGCCTCCTTTTGCTTCAAGGCAGAAATAACCCTTTCCAGCTCAACCTTTTGCTTATCCAGAGCTCTCACACTAGCTTCCATAGAACTAATCATAGCTTTCCTGTTCATAGTGGTTGAAGGTTCTTGCACAGGTACAAATTTTCTCTCAGAAGGCCCTGCTATATCAACAACATGGGTTCCTTCAAACAATTTAAAATGAAGAGAAAGAGGAGGCTTTCTCTTGATGGGTTCATCATCAGCAGTCAAAATATTTGGATGTTGGGAAAGTATGATGCCACAAAGAAGTGTGGGAAATGCAATAGGCAACTGAACATCCAATGACTTTCCATGAATCATTGTTTGTTCAAAAATATAAGCCCCAAAGTCAGCTTCAGTTCCTGTCCCTATAGCATGAATCATTCTAGCCAAAGAAATAGTTATATGGGAAGAGTGGGTAATGGAAACCCAGTTGATAGTCCCTATCCTATTCAACACAGCATACTTCACAGACAACATACATGACTGAACCTTACCCTTGGTTGGCCACACCTTGACCTGATTGGCAATAATGGTTTTACACACATCATTATTGGTCACTTTCACCTCAGGGTATCCAATCTCCTTCCTACCAAAGAACCTATTTATTATCATTGGAGAAAACTCCACACATTGGTTCCTAATATAAATTTTCTAATACTCCTTACTAAGAGGGTTGTCACAATCTTCAGCAATATTAACAATAAATTCTTTAACCAGTTTTTCATAGCAATGGCCTAACCCACTAACAGTTTTCATCAAACCAGCTTTTTCAATTAAAGTGATTACCTCTTTCCAAGCTAAAGTATCATCAGACAGCTCCCTTTCCAGACCAATTCTTCTACCATACACATACTTCCATTTGGAAGCACTGTCAACAAAGTGGAATGACACATTGTCAATAGGAACATCAGGAAAATTGGGTAGAATTGACTGACAAGGTGCTTGGAGCATCCTCTTCAACATCTTCATCAGTGTCAGCAGCAGCAATTTTCTTCCTCTTTAAAGTCTTCTTTTTGGAGAAGGAGGAAGTGCTTAGAACATCTTCTTCAGCTTCATAGTCAAAATCACCTGTGCTGACTTTCTTTCTCTTGGAAGACTGTTTTAGAGCAGGGATTTCCACCTTGCTATAACTTCTGCTAGGACCAACAGATTGCTTCTCTGAGGACTTGGTTGTTTCAGCTGCAACCTTCTTTTTCTTTGTAGACTTTGTTGCAATAGTTGCAACCTCATTCTGCTTTTCTTTTCTTTCTCTCAACCTTCTACCAATACCAGTTTAACTAACTTTAGGACCACCAAAAGTTTTAACTATTGTCAAATCATCTTCTACAGACACATCATCAGTAATGTGCACATCATCATCGTCAGAACCATTCTGCACTTGCTCCTCATGTGAATCAGCAAGTGTCTGGTCAACATTAGGCTGAGCATCTTCTTCAATAACATCATCAGACTGAGTCTGTGCCAAGGGTGTTTCAACATCCGGCACAACATTCTTGTTATGACCCATATGCGCCAAGGAGTTTAGAGCATCTTCAGCAACCTTGGTGTTTGTCTCTTCTTCATTAACAGCTTCATGAACTGGAGAATCAGGCACATTCACATCCAACTCTTCAGATTCCACAAGGGTTTTCCCTTCTTCAACAGTTGGGATTTTTGCAGGATTCACATTAGACGGAGCACTAGCGCTGGCAGATCCCAAATTCTCAAAGTATAACTCTTGCATGGTGAAGTTTGCAGAGTATCTGGACCTTGATCAATCGTGAACTAACTGGGGTACTAAAACCTGAACTTGAATGGACTCTAGATGAGGAATCTGCAGCTCAGTATAATAACAAGGCTATTTATGTTTTATTTAATGGAGTGGACTGATCGACGATTTGTGTATCAATAGATATTTATAACTGCAAGTGCACAGTTTCGTCGTGTAGTTTTAAAAGATATCGAACTACAGAGATCAATAGTCGAGCTACCGTATTGCTGTCGTTACTGTGTAAATCTAAGGCTATGAATATTTTGGAGTTGTTTGGAATTTTAGAATTAAAGAAATTAAATTAAAGAATTAATTAAAGCGGGATATCGGTATGTAACTTAATTAACCTTCGGGAATTTAATAAATTAATAGCGCGCGAAAAAGGGTTTATTTTTCAGAAGAACTTTCTCAATTTAAAGGTCTAAACCTCACACTCTCGTTTTGTTGATAAATTCCATACTTTCTAAGCTAGGAGTTTTACTGCCACTTTTCTACCACCTTAGCTTCGAAAGTATATTTTGAAAATCAATTAGTTCTAATTAATCCTAACATGGCTCTCGCTCGTTCAAAGATTAATATCAAATTCCTACTATCTAGTTAAAACCTCAAACTCTCGCTCTATTGATTTTAACCTTAGTTGCTTTATTTTACTCTCGTTCAAAAGCTTTGAATTAAATTAAGAATTTGAATCAGAAAAATAGTTTAATAAGTGCGCGCTAAACCATTATTAAATTCCCTTCGGAGAATTAATTTACATACCGATATCTAGGAATTTAGCTAGACATAAAGCAAGAAACAAATAAATAAAAGTTGTAAATTAAATTAGACATGATAAATAAATAATTAAAATAACGCATAAAAAACCTGAAAATAGAAATTGCTGGAAACTTGAAATAAAGCTGCTGGAATTAATCGGAATAATAATCTTGACAGGAAAGTGAAAACAGAACTGAAAACGGATTCCCGGTGTGCAAATACCGTTACAGTTACTGTAACAAGAAACTAAAACTGACTAAAAATAAAGAAAATAAGGCGTCAAGAATTCTGAAATTGAGCTTCCTATTTATAGAGGATTTTTTTCCTCTACGATCCACGAAAGTATGAATGGATATGTCTCCTTTGATCTCATCCCTTTGGCGGTACGATTAGGAAAAACAGTTGATCAGACGCGTGCGTGCTCCCCACGTTGCGCAAAATTGGTTTCAATTGGATCCTGAATCTGTGGCGGGCGCCACTGGGCTGGTGGCGGGCGCCACCAAGCTACTTTCTTGCTGGGCTCAATTGAGCTGCGCAGATTTTGTGCTTTGCACCCCCTTTTTGCTCCGTTTTTGACACTTTTTGTTCTATTCTCTTCTCCGACCTATTTTATTCGACAAAACTAAAAACAAAACAAATACCAACATAAAAATAGACAAAAGAAATAAAAACATATGAAAATGCAACTAAAGTTCACGTAAATTAAGCTAAAAATACGATATGATTTCGTGTCATCAAATTCCCCCACACTTGAACCATTGCTTGTCCTCAAGCATAAAAGAATAGTGAATTGCATAGCATAAGTAATAACACATGACACGATCATCCTACTCGTACTTGGTTGCCGGCTAAGCCAAGAAAATCAAATAACAAGGCAAATAACAAAAACACCGTAATGACACAAGAGACTCCCATTATGTGAAAACGGACCTGAAGCATTTCCTATTGAAGCATTTCCTATTGATTCTACCTCTCACCTAAGTTTCATTTACCCTTTTCATTCTAGCGCAATCACATTAAGCCCGTTATCTTGTACACGCCTGATGACACGAAATCATATCGTATTTTTAGCTTAATTTAGGTGAATTTTAGTTGCATTTGCATATGTATTTATTTCATTTATGTCTTTTTATATTAGTATTTGATTTGTTTTTAGTTTTGTCGAATAAAATAGGTCGGAGAAGAGAATTGAGCAAAAAGTATAAAAAACGGAGCAAAAGGGGGGTGCAAAGCCCAAATTCGCGCAGCCCACAAAGGAGCCCAGCAAAAAGGGCATTTTGCCCCATCCTGGCACAGTGGCGACCGCCACAGAAGTGGTGGCGAGCGCCACCACTCACAAAGCCCAGTAAACTTGATTTTGAGCAACGTAGGGCGCACGAACGCGTTTGATGGTTTTTCTGTTCCTGATCGTGTGGCTATTGGATAGAATCAAAAGAAGCTTATCATCTCCTATTTTTGTGGATCGTAACCAGAAAATTCCCTCTATAAATAGAGGACGAAATTCTGTTCTCCGCACGCTTTAATTCCTTTAGTTTTCAGTTAGTTTTTATTTCTTGTTACAATAACTGTAACGGTATTTCCACACCGGGAATCCGTTTTCAGTTCTGTTTTCACTTTCCTGTCAAGAATATTATTCCAGTTATTTCAGTCAAGTTAATTCAGCATTTATTCCAGGTTTTTTATTTAATGTTTTTATTTAATTATGCTTTATTTAATTTTCTGTTTTTGTTTATTTAATTTCTTTACTGTGTCTAGCTAAATTTCCTAGATATCGGTATGTAAACTAATTCTCCGATGGGGATTTAATAATGATCTAGCGCGCGCACTAATTACACTATTTTTCTGATTCAAATTCCTAATTTAATTCAAAGCTTTTGAACGAGAGTAAAAGAAAGCAATTAAAGTTAAAATCAATAGAGCGAGAGTTTGAAGTTTTAACTAGATAGTAGGAATTTGATATTAATCTTTGAACGAGCGAGAGCCACGTTAGGATTAATTAGAACTAATTGATTTTCAAAATATACTTTCGAAGCTAAGGTGGTAGAAAAGTGACAGTAAAACTCCTAGCTTAGAAAGTATGGTTTTTATCAACAAAACGAGAGTGTGAGGTTTAGACCTTTAAATTGAGAAAGTTCTTCTGAAAAATAAACCCTTTTTCGCGCGCTATTAATTTATTAAATTCCCGAAGGTTAATTAAGTTACATACCGATATCCCGCTTTAATTACTTCTTTAATTTAATTTCTTTAATTCTAAAATTATAAACAAACCCTATTAATCAATAGCCTTAGATTTACAAAGTAACGACAGTAATACGGTAGCTCGACTGTTGGTCTCTGTGGTTCGATATCTTTTAAAACTCAACGACGAAACTGTGCACTTGCAGTTATAAAATATTTATTGATACACAAATCGTCGATCAAGTTTTTGGCGCCGTTGCCGGGGACCAATTTAGTCGATATCGTAACTCCGTCGTTACACCGTAGAGACTAAGGCATTTTAAATTTAAAAAACGAAAAAAAATATAACAAACAATTTTAGGATAAGTCCTTTGAGCTTAAATGTATAACTCAAACCCGTTTTATAATGACTATCCTCAAAATTTCAACTAACCTAACCATAATTTCCCATATAACTACCAGCCTCAACCGTCCCCATACTTTGAGGGACAATACCCTAACTCTCAGTACAATTACTATCCCCAATATTTAAATCCAAAAGAATCCGTTAGTCCTAGCCTATTAGCGGTATATAATGAATTTATGGAAACCTCCGCTAAGGCTAATCGAGAGCACCGATTTAGAGAAATCATGAGGGAACAAAACCTCATAAATGAACGGATTAGACTAAGCAATCTCGAAACCCAAAGGATGCTCGACGCCATGGTTTCCTCAACAGCGACTCCCCAAGAGTCGATGGAGACACTAATCTCCCAGTTCACCCAGTCAACCATAGAACCCTCTCACGAGAGACAAGTAGACGTTGTAGCAAACATTAATGAAAGCGAGATTGAGAAGTCTAGTGAGGATGATAATGTTGTTGAGAGTTTCAGCGAGGAAAGAGTGGAGATCGAAGAAGCAACACCGATAATCCTCCCTAGTGAGGTAGTCGAAGAGGTGGAGAAGGGAACACTGCATGTTCTCCCTGCTCCCTATATCCCACCAATCCTTGCTCCCCAAGGGATAATAGAGGCTAGAGTGGACCCAACTCCCCAACCATGTGAAAAGAAAAAGAATGTAAAAGTCAACACACATGGGGATGAGGGCGCAAATAGAAAAAGGAAATTAGGGGAAAGAGAAATTGAGGATGACGTTAGTGCAAAAAGGATAAGGGTAACATTCAGAGAGGCGAGTGGAAGCCCTAAGACAAAAGAAAGAAGGACACTTGAAATTGAACCAAAACCCCCGCCTAAAATCAATAAATCTCCTTTTCTCCCAAATCACAAAATAATAGAAGAGGGCAAGGAAGCTGAACCGCCCTATAGGAGAAAAAAGAGAAAGAGCGAGGGGTATGTAAGAATACTTGATAAGTGGCCGTGGAAATCATTCCCGATCCGGCCATCATAGGTGAGATAAAAAACACCAAAACTGTCGAGCTCACCGACTTTAAACAAAGCGCTTGGTGGGAGGCAACCCACATGTAGGTTTAATTTTGTTAATTTATTTTTGTGTCATTAGTTGTTGCTTGTTTTTCTGAATTATTATGTTTTTAAAGAAATTAAGCGGTACTATTATATATCTTATTTCTCACTCATATTTTTGGTATATATTTTCAAATTTATTTTTAGATACCTTTCTTTCTTTCACGATGAATCGAGTTGAGAATCATGATATCAAGTTCAGAGGAGTAGGACAGATCAAAGACTATGAGATTCAAGCTCGGAGAGATATGCACTTATCCATCTACCCTGACAGCGCTACTATGGACAAGCTAGGGATCCGCGAAAGCGTGATGTTCTTGCTTAATGAAGTCGGATGGTCCGGCTTTGCTGTAGGGAGAAGATTTAGCTCTTACCGTAGCCTAACCCTCGAGTTCCTAAGCTCATTTTCTTATCACCCTGAGATCGGAAAAGGATTCCAAAGAGGCCTGATAAAGTTTAGAATGTTCGGCATTGACTATATCTTAAACAACCAAGAAATGGACAACCTCCTAGGTTTCCCGAGTGATCCACATACTTTCATATCTGTTGAGGAGGGCATGTTCCCTTTCCGTGAGTTGGACTATTTCTGGGGTAAAATCTCAGGGGAGGGACATGCTGACTATGGAAACATGTATTCTGAAAACATACATAACCCAACCTTCCGCTATTTCCACAAAATCCTGGCCCACACCCTTTTTGGAAAGGAAGAGAACAACACCTCTGTGTCCCGTGAGGAGCTTTTTATCATGTTATGTGCTTCACAGTCCAGCCCTGTTAATGGGGCAGCCTTTATGATGACCAATATGTACAAGATAGCCATTGATTGCCTAGGACCCATCTTAATAGGAGGATTAGTGACCATGATTGCAGATGCCATAGGACATATAGTACACCTTAACCAACTTCAACCCTTGGGAGGAATCCGATGCATGGACATAAACTTTTGCTTTAACCGTGGCATTATAGGGAATTTAGGACCCGACAGATTTGACCTCCTTATCAATCGCCAAGTCGTGCCCCACTTTACCTTGCCTAACAATAAAACCAGCGTTCATGACAGAAGAAATTGGCTCTATGATTTGGAACCTCAGTATACACCCTTGACACCTCCTTCTTCACCCCAAGCCTATGAAAACCTTGACACAGATCTCTCTGATGCTGATCCAAGTGAGTCTCCTGATTCTGATCCTGCTCTCTCTACTCCTACTCCTGCTGCTGATCCCCTAGTTGTGCCACCGACCGTGACTGTTGCTATGTTTGAAGCATTGCAAGCTAAAACTAATGCAATGGAAGCCGAGCTGACTAAGTTGCGCGCGGAATTTTATGCTTTCTTGGATACTGCCGCTACGCAAGTAGAGAATATTTGGGATGAGTTAGGCTTCGTTGTGAATGAAGTCAAACATCGTCGTAGTGGCTAGGACCGTCCCGACGTATTTTACCGCATTCCTAGGATTTTCATTTACTTTTCCTTGCTCTAGAATAATAAATCCTAGGAAATTTTATATATTAGTACTTTGATTTGAATTTCAGAAATTAGCAATAACTATATTTACTTTCATTTAGTTCGTTTGATTAATAAAAACTCCTGATGAGAGACCGTTTGTTTTATGCTCTTGTGTGCTCATATGGATTTTCTTGTGAATAATTGCTCTATGTTAGAAATTTAATTTGGTGAAATTTTTTGTCCTGTTAGAACTTAATTCAACTGTGTGCAGGCTGTACAATTTCCTTTAGACAGGTATAGGTACAAATGAACAACAACACGCTACAGGACGGAAAAAAGGCCAAAATGCAAAATTTGGCCTTGTGGTGATCGCCATGAGCATAGTGGCGCTCGCCACATAATGAAGCTTCATGAATTTTGGCAAAATTTTGTATAGAAAGCGTGTTACAGTAAGCCTATCTTTAATGGTTTTGTCTTTAAAGGCTTGGAAAGGAATTGATTCTCTATGAAATGTAGACACCATCATTATGTTCCATTAAATTTTCAACTACACAACACTACATTCATCTCCACTTTTCCATTATAAATACACACACCATAACAGATTCACTTCACAACACATTTCTCATTTCACAGAGGCTTTTCTTTCTTTCATTTCTTCTAGTATTTCAAGCTAAGGTAAGTCAACTTCATGGCACAACAAGGGGAGTATGCAATCAACTTCCGAGATGGGGTCCAAGCTAAGCTATACCGACTCCTCCGCCGAAAGGAATACGAACCAACGAGGTATGCCGATGAATTTTGTCTCGAGACTTTAGGATTATCGGATAGTGTGCGCCATTTGGTTCGATCATTTAAGCTTGATTTCTTGTTTTCTTTTAAAGACCTCGTTCATGTCCAACTTACCGCGGAATTTCTTAGCTCTCTAGAACTAAACCCCACCCCCGACCGTGTGAGGTTCCGTCTATGTAATGTTGATTACAACTTTAGCTACGATGAGTTAGCCGAGTTGTTGCACTTACCACACGGTGAGGGAGTGAAAGATGAGTTGCCTACTCAAGTGGGGTGGTTAGATGCCGCGAAGTCATTTTGGTGGGGTTTAACCGGAAAAGAAACAAGTAGTTTTGAGGGAAACAAAGCGTCATTGATCCAAAACCCCGCCATACGCTACTTCCGCCATCTTTTGGCTTGCACTGTTTTTGGCCGTCTAGGTTCTAACAAGGTCAATGAAAAAGAGCTAGTTTTGCTGTTCACTTACAACATTTCAAAAGAAAAAGTCCATACTGCCCGCTTTATGATGTATCACATGTTTTCAATGGTTAAGTCCAAAGGGGCAATTGTTTTTGGTGGTTTGATCACAACCTTAGCACGCTTGCTAAACCACGGGGCGCAACTTTCTACCCTTACCCCACTTAACTTTCGTACCATTGATTTAGACATGGTACGAAACATGAGGCTAGTAAAGTAGAGAGCTGATGGAAAATACATGCTCATGATAGATAACAAATCCTGCCCCGATATCATCCTCCCTGACCCCGCGCGCTTCAATGTGCGCATGACAGCCAACTACCGTTTTCTCCCCGACCCTGCTTTTCCCCGAGACTGGATAGGACAAGATGCACCTGATGAGGAGGGAGAGAGTGACGGATCTGAGGAGGAGGAGCGCGAGGCTCCGGAAACTAATGCACACAACACACACACTTCTTCTGGTTATTTTGCAGGTACTGCTTCTGGAGCTGCCCATGAGATGAGGCACTGATGAGCACTAATTTCATACTTTATTTCACTCTCATATTTGGTTTGATAATCATCATTTTTGTTTAATTGATGGGTTTTAGATGAATTTTATAATTATAGGTTTAATTTGGGCATAATTGCTAAATATTATTAATTTCTGGATTTTTACTCATCTTGACCTTTCTGCCTTCGACAGTGCATATCTGGAGCTACTGATATCGGATTTTGATGATTCTTGCGGCTCTGGAAAGCTAAGACAAATTACTACAATTTTGTGTTTCACAAGCTTCGTCAAATTCGACTTAATTCTAGACGAAACTGGGCTCTAAAGTTTCAGGTCGTAGCTTTCAAATTGCCAAATACCTTTCTCCACTAATTGGGCCATAACTTTCTCATTAGTAGTCCAAATTGCACAAAATCTATGGCCCAAGTTAATTAAAAGACAGAGTTGCTGGTGGCACTACACTTAAAGACTTAATTCATAAGAAAATAAGCTGTATTCACAACAACAAGCAGGCGGTGATGGATATCAATAGAAGCAAATTGAACTTGGCTTTCTTTCTTACAACTTGTCTTTCTTTCTTAATTCATAAGAAATTGAGGAGCTGGAAACAACAAATGGGGCGGTTTATGTGTAGTATAAGTAGGGAAGTAAAGCTTAGCTATGGGGAGAGAATTTTTAGATAGAGATAGATAGAACTTTGGTGGGAGCTTTCTCACTTTGAGTTTACTTTAATTTTAAGCTTTCTTCTACTATTTTCTTTTGTTATCATGAATTCCATGAGTTTTATCATCTCAATGGAAGGCTAATTTTCTCTTAATCAATCTATGGGTGTAGACATTATTGAGGTTTGATTTATGAAACTTTGCTCTAAATGGTTTATTCATTTGAACTTCATTCTTCTTTGTTTTCTCTTTTTGAACATGATTTTGTTTGCTTAAGTGAAATTAGGTTCTTGAATGATTGTGTTAGTGGCTTCATTAACTCAATTGTAGGAGAGAAAACAAGAACTAGAGATTGCATTGAAGGTGTTTGATGTTATGTCTAGCTTGGTATAATTTTGGGTCTTCAAGTTTATTCTTGGTTAAATGTTTGCTTAATTCATTTTCCTTGATTAATCTTCATCCTAGAAGCTTTTCTAGTATTAAATTTGTGGATTGTGATGAGCTTATTATTGCAATTCACAACCAAGAATGAAATTAACTTATGAATATTTATTTGTTGTTAAGGATTAAATTAAACTCAATAATGTTGAACCCCTTGGATTGATTGTTTCTAAATCATTGTTTACAAATCTATTTGTTTATTTGTTTTTGTTTATGTTTATTTTATCTTCAAAACTAAAAACCCCCTAAACCTTTTAATTTTGCTTCTATATTTGGTTGAATTTCAAAGTTGGTCGATTGGGAAACGATTCGGGTTGTCACTAATACTACAAGTAGTGTTTTAACTCGGTTATATTAATTTTGGTGAGTTCGGCGCTCGTCAGGCACTGCCACACTTGATACTGTTTTAGCTGAGATGAGGCAGCACTACACCTTAGATGCCCAGAGGGACCAGCATATCCAGGACATCCAGACTCGTTAGACAGAGATGATGAGCATGATGCAGCAGTTTCAGAGTGACCAGCGTGGCTTGATTGATGGCATGGCGGATATGTCCTTACGCATTGATGATTTTGATTGCTATTTCCAGCAGCTAGGTGCGGGACCTCCACCACATGAGAGGCGCACGAGGAGGCGCGGCCCAGGCTGCCAGTAGTTACTTTCTCTCAGGTTGTACCCTTCCAAACTCACCTTTAGTCGTTACATTGGGGACAATGCTCGATTTAAGTGTGGGGGAGGAAGCTTTATCGCTTTCCTTTACTTTCAGTCATTTAGTTCTGCATGCATAATAAAACCTTAGGTTAGTTCACTCAGATTGAGTTGATTTTTCATGTTGGTCTTGTTATTGTCTGATTTTCCCATTTCTTGAGCCATACCAAAAATTTTCTTGTGAAAAGCAAAAGTATTGAGTTATGATGCTTGATATTGATTGTTTGAAAGTGTATAGGTTGTTTGCACCATCTAGGCTATTTTGTGAGAATTTGGGTAACGGTTAGATAAAATCAATACCGTTTTAACACCTTAGATTCCCGGAAGTGTGTTAAACTGATTTGAGTACTAATTTTGACAAAGCTTTGAACTTGAGTTTTAATGAACCCTTAGTAGTTTATCTAGCAGTCGGCACCATCTCAAGGCACAAACTAAGTGGGAAACCGAAGAATATAAGTGAATGATTTTGATTATAAATGTTATGAATGCTATTGGTTGATTCCTTGAAATAATTGATGAAAATTCAGCAAATGTTGAAACATGAGAAGGAAAAAAAAATACCATAGTATAGAAACTCATTAGTAGTTGGTTCAGAGGTGTCTGATTCTGAACTTGGTAGGGCGGGTTACGATCCGATCCCCCGCAACTGCGAAGTGGGTAAAGCAAATAGGGGTTACCGAACTTATGTTATCAGCACCCCAAACATGGTAGGAAACCTGTTAGTGATTATGATCATCATATAGCGAGGGGTGCTGATAACATAAGTTTGGTAACCCCTATTTGCTTTACCCATTTCGCAGTTGCGGGGGATCAGATCGTAACCCGCCCTAGCAAGTTCATAATCAGACACCTCTGAACCAACTACTAATGAGTTTCTATACTATGGTATTTTTTTCCTTCTCATGCTTCAACATTTGCTGAATTTTCATCAATTATTTCAAGGAATCAACCAATAGTATTCATAACATTTATAATCAAAATCATTCACTTATTTTCTTCGGTTTTCCACTTAGTTTGTGCCTTGAGATGGTGTCGACTGCTAGATAAACTACTAAGGGTTCATTAAAACTCAAGTTCAAAGCTTTGTCAAAACTAGTACACAAATCAGTTTTTCACACTTCTTGGAATCTAAGGTGTTAAAACGGTATTGATTTTATCTAACCGTTACCCAACTCTCACAAAATAGCCTAGATAGTGCAAACAACCTATATACTTTCAAACAATCAATATCAAGCATCAGAACTCAACACTTTTGCTTTTCACAAGAAATTTTTTGGTATGGCTCAAGAAATGGGAAAATCAGACAATAACAAAAGCAACACGCAAAATCAACTCAATCTAAGTGAACTACCCTAAGGTTTTATTATGCATGCAAACTAAATGACTGAAAGTAAAAGGAAAGCGATAAAGCTTCCTCCCCCACACTTAAATCGAGCATTGTCCCCAATGCAACGACTAAAGCTGAGTTTGGAAGTGAGAACCTGAATAGCTAAGCCTTCACAACTGCAAAGTCGTCGAGCATGCTATCTCTTTATTACCTGCAAAATAAAATGGACTAAAAAGAAAACATTAGATTCAAAATCAGCGGGTTGCCTCCCACCAAGCACTTTGTTTAAAGTCGGTGAGCTCGACTTTAAAGAGGGTGAACTTAATTCACGTTTTAGCGGACAGGGCGGATAGGTTAAAATTTGTAAGAGTAGTGTCAATATCCTTAAGGTTGTAATGTTTCAACTGTTGTCCATTAACTGTGAATGTATCACCGGAGTCACTCTTTATTTCAATCGCCCCATGAGGATATGTCGTAGAAATTGTAAAGGGGCCTGACCACTTTGAGCGAAGTTTTCCGGGAAAGAGTTTAAGTCTTGAATTAAAAAGAAGTACTAGCTCTCCTACCTTAAACTCTCTCCTAGATAGACGCTTGTCATGCCATTTCTTTGTTCTTTCCTTGTAGATTATGGCATTCTCATAAGCGTCCAACCTAAGCTCTTCTAACTCATGGATATCCAAGGTCCTTTTCCTACCGGCGGTGGTGTTGGGTTTTTGTATGTTGGCTACATTCTTGCAAAAACAACTACTAGCCAAAATGCTGAGACAAATGCTGAAAGCAAGTGGCACAGCATTGTGTGACCTGACTGTTGCGCACAAACACGCGCTATATTTATGTTGAAGATCTTCTGGAGATTCTATGGAGTTTTATATTTAACCTAGCGTGCTGATCAAGACGCGCAGGTTTGCTGAGCTGTAATAAGGCTACAGGCCTTTGTATTTCCATAATTAATCTTGATGTATTTTTGGAAATAATATTCTTGCTCATGAAGAATTGTTAGCTGGACCTTACAACGTCCAAGCTATGTTTTGAAGCCCAAACCCGTGCTTGCTGAATACTATATATGTATGAAGACAAACCCTAAGTTTGGTGTGTTGAAAACCGTGTGTGTACCAAAGCGTGAGTATTAGGTTTTCTTGTTAGTGTGAGTCTTGCTTGTATCTGTTGATGCATGTCAAGTTCTCTGTGTGTTATTGAGTTGTAACTGTGTACTACTCCTAAGCTGTGAAGTAAGGAGTTAGTTGTGTCTTTAGAGTGTGACTCTTCAATCAAAGCAAAAGAACAATTGATAACAGTGCTGGTTGTACTGTTTGGTAGGAATTGAGACGGGGTCTCATATCTAGGAGTTCCTAGGTAGAGCAGCACGGGATAGGGTCTAGGTGCATAACCAAGTAGTGAGGATACGTTGGTGTATTTCACTAGAGCTATTATAGTGGGTTCATTCCTGGATTGGTATCCCCCAGACTAGGGCAAGTTGCGCCGAACTGGGTTAACAAACTCATTGTGTTCTTTACTTTTCAGTCACGCTTATTTTATTTTGCTACGCTAAGTTATTTTATTATTGTGTGACAAATGCTCAGACACTAGTGCTAACGTTGTGCACAGCATTTGTCTGTCTGGTAGCCAGAATTTCAATTGGCATCAGAGCAGGCACCCTGCTTGATTGGGTGAGCTCCAGGGAAGATATTTCTGGCTAAGATGGACAAAGAAGGAGGACTCATGAATAGACCACCATTGTTGATTGGTGATGCTAACTATGATGACTGGAAGTCTAAAATGACTACGTTTTTGAAATCCATGGATCACAAAACATGGAGAGCTGTGGTAGTAGGATGGGAACCCCCTGTGGTTACTACTGGTAAGGAAGGAGAGACTGTTACTAAGCTGAAACCTGAGGACGAATGGAGCAAGGATGAAGAAGCATGGGCAAATGCAAATTCAAGGGCTCTAAATGCCTTAACCAATGGAGTTGATGCACATATTTTCAGATTGATAAAAAAATGTACTATTGCTAAGGAAGCATGGAAGAAACTCCAAACTGTTCATGAGGGTAACTCAAAAGTAAGAAGCTCAAGGCTGCAACTTCTGACTAGCAAGTTTGAGAACTTGAAGATGAAGGATGATGAAAGCATTCAAGAATTCCACATGAGAATACTCGAGTTTGATAATCAATTTGATGCCTTGGGAGAGAATATCTCTGAAGAGAATCTGGTAAAGAAAATGCTTAGGTCACTACCTAAGAAATTTGACATGAAGGTTACTGCTATAGAAGAAGCCAAGGACATCTCAGAATTGAAAATGGGTGAAATAGTGGGGTCTTTACAAACATTTGAAATGGCTGCAAATGAAAGATCAGAGAAGAAGACAAAGAGTATTGCTTTTGCCTCTAAATCTGAGGACAGTGATATGGAGGCTGATGATAGTCTATCTGAGACTATGGTGATGTTAGGTAAGAAATTTAATAAAGCCTTCAAAAGGTTTGATAGACAAGCCAAGACACATGCTCCAGAAAACAGTCACAGCATTAATAGGAATACCAACAGTCAGAGGAAACCAAAAATAGATGAAAGGTCAAGTCAAGGCAAAGGTGTTCTATGCCATGAGTGTGAAGGTTATGGTCACATCAGAACTGAGTGTGGCACTTATCTTAGAAAGCAAAAGAAAGGGATGAATGTTTCATGGTCAGATGAAGATGACTCTGAAGAAGAATCTGAATCTGCCAATCATGTAACTGCTCTAACTGGGGTATGTGAATCTGATACAGAATCACACGATGGTGAAATGCCTTATGATGAACTGGTTGATTGCTACAAGGGCTTATGGCACAAAAGTGTGGAAGTGGCCAACACTGTGTTAAAGCAAAGGAAGACCATTGCTTCACTACAGGATGAGAAAATTAAACTTCTGGAAGAAAATTCAAGATTAACTGATGAAGTGGAGCTATACAAATCCAAGATGGATAACATGAACAAACAAGTGAGGATACTGAATACAGGAACTGAGAAGTTAGAAGAAATCCTAGAAATAGGACAGAGTTGAAAAGATTCCAAGGGTATTGGTTTCAACTATCATTCACTACGTCATCAGAAACCTGCATCTGTGTTGAAGTTTGTTCCAGCTACTACTACCTATGATCCAACTATGCCAAGACAGATGCCCCAGCATCAGGTGAGGCAACAGAAAAGCAGATACAAGACCAAGTCTAAGAAAAGATATTCTGGTTGGGTGTGCTATCACTGTGGAAAGAAGGGACACATTAGGCCTTATTGCTACAAACTATATGGGTATCCTAACAAAGCTGTTCTATCAAAAGTTGAATCTACTATGAAGAAAGAATGGAAGCAGAAAAGCAATATTGTGGATCCTGACCAAGCTGGACCTGAAGGTGTGGAAATTGCTCAAATTGCTCATACATCTCTAAGAGCATCATCTAGGAGTGATTGGTACTTTGATAGTGGATGTTCAAGACATATGACTGGAAATAGAGACTACTTGACAGATGTCTTGCCATATGCTACCAGCTTTGTGACCTTTGGAGATGGAGCCAAAGGAGAGATTAAAGGTATAGGAACTTTGATAACTGAAGGGTTGCCTAAACTTGACAAAGTGCTTCATGTGAAAGGACTGACTGCTAATCTTATTAGCATTAGTCAACTATGTGATAAAGGTATGAAGGTCAACTTTACAAAGGATGAATGCTTAGTTACTAACAGTAAAGGTGATCTACTGATGAAGGGAGAAAGGTCAAGGGATAACTGTTATCTATGGGTCTCCCAAGACAAAGCTGAGTTATCTACGTGCCTAACAGCTAAAGAAGATGATGTGAAACTGTGGCACCAAAAGCTTGGACATCTAAACCTCAAGAGCATGAAGAAAGCTATTGCTGAAGGAGCTATTAGAGGTTTACCAAGACTTCAGATTCAAGAAGGGAGCATATGTGGAGAATGTCAGATAGGCAAACAGACAAAGATGTCTCACCAGAAGCTGCAACATATGACCACATCTAGAGTACTTAAGTTATTACATATGGACTTAATGGGGCCTATGCAAGTTGAAAGCTTAGGTGGAAAGAAGTACGCTTTTGTCATGGTAGATGATTACTCTATATACACTTGGATTGACTTCATCAAAGAGAAATCTGACACCTTTGAGAAATTCAAGGATCTTTGCCTAAAACTACAAAGAGAGAAAGAATGTGGCATAACTAGGATCAGAAGTGATCATGGCAAAGAGTTTGAAAACAGTAAGTTCTCTGAATTCTGCACTACTGAAGGGATATTTCATGAGTTTTCTGCACCTATTACTCCTCAACAGAATGGAATAGTAGAGAGGAAGAATAGGACATTACAAGAATCAGCTAGGGTTATGATACATGCTAAGAAGTTACCTTTCTATTTCTGGGCTGAGGCTATGAATACAGCCTGCTATATCCATAACAGGGTTACACTGAGAAAGGGAACATCTACAACTCTGTATGAGCTATGGAAAGATAGAAAACCAACTGTGAAACACTTTCATGTCTTTGGAAGTAAATGTTATATCTTAGCTGACAGAGAACCAAGAAGGAAGATGGATGCTAAAAGTGATGAAGGGATATTCTTAGGCTATTCAACTAACAGCAGAGCCTATAGAGTATTCAACTCTAGAACTAATACCATGATGGAATCCATAAATGTTGTGGTAGATGATAAAGGTGCAGATGCTACACCAGATGACAGTACATTTGACCAAGCATGTGGTCTACAAGAGGAAACAGCCCAAGGGATTTGTTGATCTAGCCTTTCCAGATCATGTTTACAAATTAAAGAAAGCATTGTATGGTTTAAAGCAAGCTCCCAGAGCTTGGTATGAGAGGCTAACTGAGTTCTTGGTGAATAATGGTTACAGAAAGGGTGGTAATGACAAGACACTCTTTGTGAAAGATGTGAGTGGTAAGCTCATGATTGCACAAATATATGTGGATGATATTGTCTTTGGAGGAATGTCCGACCAAATGGTAGAGCATTTTGTTCAGCAAATGCAATCTGAGTTTGAAATGAGTCTTGTAGGTGAGCTAAATTTCTTTTTGGGTCTTCAAGTAAAACAAATGGAAGACACTATATTTATTTCTCAGAGTAAGTATGCCAAGAATATGGTCAAGAAATTTGGCATGGAGAATGCTGCCACTAAAAGAACTCCTGCTCCTACACATGTCAAGCTTTCAAAAGATGTCAAAGGTGAAGATGTAGATCAAAGTTTATACAGAAGTATGATAGGTAGTCTACTTTATCTAACTGCAAGTAGACCAGATATCACATTTGCTGTTGGAGTATGTGCTAGGTACCAAGCTGAACCAAAGGTGACTCATTTAACTCAAGTAAAAAGAATCTTGAAGTATGTGAATGGTACTAGTGATTATGGGTTACTATATTCTCATGGTGAAAGCAATAAGTTGGTAGGATTCTGTGATGCTGACTGGGCAGTAAATGCAGATGATAGAAAAAGCACTTCTGGTGGATGTTTCTTTCTAGGTAATAATCTTATATCTTGGTTCAGTAAGAAACAAAATTGTGTTTCCTTATCAACTGCTGAGGCTGAATACATAGCAGCAGGCAGTAGTTGCACACAATTGGTATGGATGAGACAGATGCTGAGTGAGTACAATGTAAAGACAGATGCTATGACATTGTATTGTGACAACTTGAGTGCTATCAATATTTCCAAAAATCCTATACAACATAGTAGGACCAAGCACATTGATATCAGACATCATTTCATCAGAGATTTGGTTGAAGAAAAGATCATTGCAATTGAGCATGTTTCAACTGAAGAGCAATTAGCAGATATATTTACAAAAGCTCTTGATATTGCTCAATTTGAAAATTTGAGAAGGCGGTTAGGCATTTGCCTAATTGAGGAATTGATGTAAGGCGTGCATCAGTTACTCTCTCTCTCCCCAACCGCTATTTGCACGTCAATCAAGGAAGTAAATCAAAACTTCCCTTATACAAAACAATCACACGCAATCATCATTATTCCTTACAACACTTTTCTGAAACACTCAACCGCTCTATTGCCGCTCCCATTGCTGTTCAAAAATTCTCAAACCTCCAAATTCTCAAAAACTCTACTACGATCATGTCTACATCTCAATCTCCAATCGCAAACGATCAAACTTCTCCTACTGTTCCAGAAACCACTTCAACGGTTCTGAATATACAACCTCTCGCAACAATGACTGATTCACCGGCAATCAAACAGCGTCCTAAAGCGCTGGTGTCAAGAAAGAGGAAAACCAGAAAAGGATCTACTTCTTCTGCTGCGAAGAAGACTGCAAAATCAAAAAGTAAGAAATCCTCTTCTGTTCAACGTGTAGGTCTAAGCATGCATGATCTATACTGTAAGGAAAATCCTTTCAAATCAACTGTTGTAGAACCAGATGTTGACACTTCTGTCACTGGATCTGATGAAAAGCGCTCTGAGGGAACTGAAGCGTTTACGGAAACCCTAGGATCTGTTAATCCTAAGGTAGATGAAAAGGTAGATGATGTTATTTCAAATTTGCATGTTGATGTTGCAGAACATGTTGATGACAAGACTGCTGCTGATGTTGATAATGTTGCTGAGAACATTGCTGTGACAGAGGAAACTGTTAAACCCTCTGCTGATATGTCAGATGCTGTGCCAGATGCTCCAGCATCTTTGGCACAAGCTCATGTGGAGTCTTTGGATGTTCCAAATACTCCTGACACTATGGTGGCTGAAGAGAATGGCTCTCCCAAACCTCAGGATCAGAATGCTGACAATTATGAAGATGATGGTCAGGCTGAGAATGTGAACATTGACCAAACTGATGTGGTCAATGTGGATGATGTGGAGTCTGAAGGAAGACCTTTAGAAGAAACTCCTGTTATTGGTGTTGCTCGCAGGACAAGGAGCAAATCCACCATGGTTGCATCTACTGCTGGTAAAGATGCAAAGAAGGACAAGAAGAAAGTTGTTGATACTGGGAAGAAGCCCATTGGTCCTCCCAAGTCTTGGAGTAAAGTCACTCCCAAGCCTGATCAGAAGAAGAAGAGCCTTAAAAGAAAGGATCACCCCTCAAGTGATTCTGACTTTGAGATTGCTGAGACAGATGCTGCCCCATCTGGTGGAGCATCTAGAAGAACTGTCAAGGGAATGAAAGTCCCTCTGGTTATTCCTCCAGCCCCTCTGGATAATGTCTCCTTTCATCTGGAAAGTGGAGCTACTCGCTGGAAGTTTGTTTATCATAGAAGGCTTGGCCTGGAAAGGAACTTGAAGGCAGATGCATTCAAATGCAAGGAACTTATGGATGTGCTGAATTTTGCTGGGTTAATGAAGACAGTGAAGAACCTGGGTAACTGCTATGACAAGCTGGTTAGGGAGTTCGTGGTCAACATTTCTGAAGACTGTGATGATCCTAGGAACCCAGAGTACAGGCAGGTGTTTGTTCGTGGTAGGTGTGTCAATTTTTCTCCCCAAATTATCAATGCTTATCTGGGAAGGTCCACTGCAGACATTCCTGAGTTGGAAGTGACTGATGACACCATCTGCAAGGAGATAACAGGTAACATGCTTAGACACTGGCCTAGACATTTGTCTGCTGCAAAACCGTCCCCATTGTATACTCTGTTAAATAAAATTGCTGCTCATAACTGGTCCCCAACTACTCACTCCAATTCTATTGCTACTGGTTTGGCTAAGCTCATCTATGCAGTAGGTACTAAGTCTGCATTTGATTTTGGTTCTTATATATATTATCAATTTTTAGAGCAAGCTAAGTCTTTTGCTGTTAAGTTCCCAATTGCCTTCCCTACTTTGTTATGTGATATTATCCTGCAACAACATCCTGATATTTTGGTTAGTGCTGCTGAGCCTGTTAGGAGGCTTAGTCCTCTTGCCTTGGATTGCAAATCTTTATCCCAGCCACAGGCTGATGAGTTGGCTGGCGCTTCTGTCCAGACAACTGGTATTATGGATAGGCAGGCTATGATTGCTGAACTTACTGAGGTTAGTTTGGATTTGGGTGCTAAGAAGCTGAAGGTTGATAGGGTTATAGCTGCTTTGAGAGCTGAGGCTGAAGCTGAGGGTGAGCTGAATGCCCAAGGGCAAGACAAGGAAGAAGAAGGAGGAAATGGTAATGCTTCTGCTGCTGGTGACACTGAGGAAATGTCTGCTGCCTCTGATGAGACTGCCTCTTTTTAATCCTTGTGTAATTTTTTTTTCTTTTATTCATTCACTATGCACCTGTGTGTGCTCTATGGTCTGTAATAACACTTATTGGGGCTTCTATGTGCTACTCTATGACCTTTCCTTTCTATGCCTTATTGAAGTTTGTCAGAATTTATGGCTAAAAAGGGGGAGTAGTTATATGTTAGAAATTAATTTTTCTTATGCCTGAAGATGATCTGTTGCATGCCCTTGAAGTTGCTTGAAGTTGCTATGCTATTTTTATGCATGAAGATGTATGTTAGAATTAAAATTCATACGATCTGAAGATGCTCTGACACATGCTCTAGAAGTTGCTATGTCATTTATATGCATGAAGATGTTTGGACAGATGCTCTGACATTTGTCTCATTGAAGTAAGTATGTTATTTTATATGCATGCATGTTTTGAGGGGGAGCGCTTATGTTATATGATGTTAATGCATGTGTTGAGGGGGAGCACGTATCTCTGATCTCCATTTGTTGTGGAAGACTTATTTTGTTAAGAGTATGTTTTCATCTCTTTATATGAACTCACTATATGTGAAATTTTTATCTGGCTATGTTCTGTGAGGCTAGGCGTATTATGATTTCTGATGATGAATGCCTCTGATATTGTTACAAGCTATCTTTGTTAGAAGAATTTTCTTGAAGGTAGTTTTGGTATATGCCATGATTATTGTGTTGCTTATGCATGATGTGAACGTGAAAAGTTCTGTGTATTTCTCCAAGAACTGCCTATAGATTGTTTTCGCCATAAATTTGCCAAAGGGGGAGATTGTTGGGTTTTTGTATGTTGGCTACATTCTTGCAAAAACAACTACTTGCCAAAATGCTGAGACAAATGCTGAAAGCAAGTGGCACAGCATTGTGTGACCTGACTGTTGCGCACAAACACGCGCTATATTTATGTTGAAGATCTTCTGGAGATTCTATGGAGTTTTATATTTAACCTAGCGTGCTGATCAAGACGCGCAGGTTTGCTAAGCTGTAATAAGGCTACAGGCCTTTGTATTTCCATAATTAATCTTGATGTATTTTTGGAAATAATATTCTTGCTCATGAAGAATTGTTAGCTGGACCTTACAACGTCCAAGCTATGTTTTGAAGCCCAAACCCGTGCTTGCTGAATACTATATATGTATGAAGACAAACCCTAAGTTTGGTGTGTTGAAAACCGTGTGTGTACCAAAGCGTGAGTATTAGGTTTTCTTGTTAGTGTGAGTCTTGCTTGTATCTGTTGATGCATGTCAAGTTCTCTGTGTGTTATTGAGTTGTAACTGTGTACTACTCCTAAGCTGTGAAGTAAGGAGTTAGTTGTGTCTTTAGAGTGTGACTCTTCAATCAAAGCAAAAGAACAATTGATAACAGTGCTGGTTGTACTGTTTGGTAGGAATTGAGACGGGGTCTCATATCTAGGAGTTCCTAGGTAGAGCAGCACGGGATAGGGTCTAGGTGCATAACCAAGTAGTGAGGCTACGTTGGTGTATTTCACTAGAGCTATTATAGTGGGTTCATTCCTGGATTGGTATCCCCCAGACTAGGGCAAGTTGCGCCGAACTGGGTTAACAAACTCATTGTGTTCTTTACTTTTCAGTCACGCTTATTTTACTTTGCTACGCTAAGTTATTTTATTATTGTGTGACAAATGCTCAAACACTAGTGCTAACGTTGTGCACAGCATTTGTCTGTCTGGTAGCCAGAATTTCAGGTGGGGTAATCAAAATTGAGGGCTTTGATAGCCCAATAATCTTTGTGTTCTAGTTCCACCGGTAGACGGCATGATTTGCCATAAACAAGCTTGAAGGGAGTGGTCCCAATTGGGGTCTTATAGGCTGTCCTATATGCCCATAGCGCCTCATTTAGCTTTAAGGACCAGTCCTTCCTTGAGGTTGCAACTGTTTTTTCTAAAGGACCAGACCTGCCCACTTGTTTGTGGGTGATAGGGAGTTGCTACACGGTGTCGGACCCCATATTTAGATAATAGCCTTTCAAAGATCCTAGAGATAAAATGGGAGCCACCATCGCTGATGACAAGTCTCTGCACACCGAACCTAGGGAAGATCTGGTTCTTGAACAGTCTAATCACTACTTGGGCGTCATTAGTTGGAGAGGCAACAACCTCGATCCATTTGGACACGTAATCAATAGCCACAAGTATGTATTTATTCCCAAAAGAAGTTGGGAATGGTCCCATGAAAACTATCCCCCATACATCAAATACTTCCACTTCAAGGATGCCATGTTGAGGCATTTCATCGCGCCTAGAGATGCCACCAGCGCGTTGGCACTGATCACAACTCTTTATGGCAACGTGGACATCTTTCCGAAGAGTAGGCCAAAAGAGGCCAGCTTGTAAGATCTTAGCACAAGTTTTGGAAGTACTTGCATGTCCTCCATAGGGCGCAGAATGACAATGAGAAATAATGTTTTGCGCCTCATCCTCAGGGACACATCGACGGAAAACTCCATCGGCACCCCTCTTGAAAAGAAGAGGGTCATCCCAATAGTAATGTTTAAGATCACTGAAGAACTTCTTCTTTTGTTGGTAAGTTAAATCAGGCGGAAGGACTCTCGCTGCTAAGTAGTTGACAAAATCAGCATACCATGGCAGGGAGTCTCTTGTGCAGACAGAGTTGACAACTTCGATGTTGTCTTGAATCAAAGGGCACTCGGAGGCGACACTCTCCATAAGGGCTACAAGCCTCTCATATGGGAAGTCATCATTTATAGGTACCGTTTCAGGCACCATTCCCTCCATTCTTGACAAGTGGTCCGCGACTGTGTTGTCGATCCCTTTCGTGTCTTGGATCTCTAAATCAAATTCTTGAAGGAGCAAGATCCATCTCAGGAGCCTTGGCTTGGCATCCTTTTTGTTCACTAGGCACCTAATTGCGGCATGGTCAGTGTAGACAATGATTTTGGCTCCTATTAGGTAGGAACGGAATTTTTTCGACTGCGAATACAACAGCCAGGAGTTCTTTTTCTGTGGTGGCGTAGTTCATCTGCGCGGGGTCTAAGGGCCTACTAGCATAATAGATAGCATGAAGCTTCTTATCTTTCCTTTGACCAAAGACCACGCCTATAGCATAGTCACTAGCGTCACACATGATCTCAAATGGCAAACTCCAATCAGGTGGCTGCATGATGGGGGCAGAAATGAGAGCTGCCTTTAATTTTTGGAATGCCCTTAGGCACTCCTCATCAAAAATGAACTCGACATCTTTCATTAGTAGCCCGGTTAATGGCTTAGTGATTTTAGAGAAATCCTTAATAAAACGCCGATTGAAACCAGCGTGACCTAGAAAGCTTCGAACTTCTCTAACAGATTTGGGAGGTGGTAGATTTTCTATGACTTGGATTTTAGCTCAATCCCCTTGTTGGACACTATAGCCTTAGGTTTCCATGGCCACTTATCATCTGCTCTCACATACCTCGCACTTTTTATCTTTTTTCTCCTATAGGGCGGTTCAGCTTTTTCGCCCTTTTATATTATTTTGTGTTTTGGGAGAAAAGGAGATTTATTGATTTGAGGCGGAGGTTTTGGTTCAATTTCAGCTGTCCTTCTTTCTTTTGATTCAGTACTTTCACTCACCTTTTTAGATGTTACCCTCATCCTCTTTGCACTAACGTCCCCCTCAAATTCTCTTTCCCCCAATTTCCGCTTTCTATTTGCGCCCTCAACCCCATGTGTGCTGGCTTTTATATTTTTTTTCTTTCCATATGTTTGGGGTTTTGGGTCCACTCTAGCCTCTACTAACCTTTGGGGAACAAGGATTGGTGGGTTATAGGGAGCAGGGAAAACATACAATGCTTCCCTCTCTACCTCTTCGACTACCTCACTAGGGAGGGGTATCAGTGATGTTTCTTTGATCTCCACTCTTTCCTTGCTAAAACTCTCGACAACATTGTCGTCCTTACTAGACATCTCAATCTCGCTTTCATTAATGTTTGCTGCAACGTTTACTTGTCTCTCGTGAGAGGGTTCTATGGCTGACTGAGCGAGCTGGGAGATTTGCGTCTCCATTGACTCTTGGGGAGTCGCTTTTGAGCCAATCATATCGTTGAGCTTCTCTAGGGTTTCGAGATTGCGTAGTCTAATCCTTTCATTTACGAGGGCTTGTTCTCTCATGATTTCTCTAAATCGTTGCTCTCGCCTAGCATTAGCGGAGGTTTGCATAAATTCATTAAATACCGCTAATAGGCTAGGACTCACGGATTCTTCCGGTTCCTCGAAATGTTGGGGATAGTAATTGTACTGAGAGTTAGGGTATTGTCCCTCGAAGTATGGGGACGGTTGAGGGTGGTAGTTATAATGGAAGTTGTGATTAGGGTAGTTGAAATTTTGAGGATAGTCATGATAAAAAGGATTTGAGTTATACATCAGATTAAGCTCAAAGGACTTATCCTAAAATTGTTTATTATTTTTTTTTTCAATTTTTTTAAATTCAAAAAAAAGAACGCCTTAGTCTCTACGGTGTAACGACGGAGTTACGATATCGACTAAATTGGTCCCCGGCAACGGCGCCAAAAACTTGATCGACAATTTGTGTATCAATAGATATTTATAACTGCAAGTGCACAGTTTAGTCGTGTAGTTTTAAAAGATATCGAACCACAGAGACCAATAGTCGAGCTACAGTATTTCTGTCGTTACTGTGTAAATCTAAGGCTATGAATATTTTGGAGTTGTTTGGAATTTTAGAATTAAAGAAATTAAATTAAAGAATTAATTAATTAAAGACGGATATCGGTATGTAACTTAATTAACCATCGGAATTTTAATAAATTAATAGCGCGCGGAAAAGGGTTTATTTTTCAGAAGAACTTTCTTAATTTAAAGGTTTAAACCTCACACTCTCGTTTTGTTGATAAAAACCATACTTTCTAAGCTAGGAGTTTTACTGTCACTTTTCTACCACCTTAGCTTCGAAAGTATATTTTGAAAATCAATTAGTTCTAATTAATCCTAACCTGGCTCTCGCTCGTTCAAAGATTAATATCAAATTCCTACTATCTAGTTAAAACCTCAAACTCTCGCTCTATTGATTTTAACCTTAGTTGCTTTATTTTACTCTCGTTCAAAAGCTTTGAATTAAATTAGGAATTTGAATAAGAAAAATAGTTTAATAAGTGCGCGCTAAATCATTATTAAATTCCCTTCGGAGAATTAATTTACATACCGATATCTAGGAATTTAGCTAGACATAAAGCAAGAAACAAATAAATAAAAGCTGTAAATTAAATTAGACATGATAAATAAATAATTAAAATAACGCATAAAAAACCTGAAAATAGAAATTGCTGGAAATTTGAAATAAAGCTGCTGGAATTAATCGGAATAATAAGCTTGACAGGAAAGTGAAAACAGAACTGAAAACGGATTCCCGGTGTGGAAATACCGTTACAGTTACTGTAACAAGAAACTAAAACTGACTGAAAATAAAGAAAATAAGGCGTCAAGAATTCTGAAATTGAGCTTCCTATTTATAGAGGATTTTTTTCCTCTCCGATCCAAGAAAGTAGGAATGGATATGTCTCCTTTCCCTTTGGCCGTACGATTAGGAAAAACAGTTGATCAAACGCGTCCGTGCTCCCCACGTTGCGCAAAATTGGTTTCAATTGGATCTTGAATCTGTGGTGGGCGCCACAGGGCTGGTGGCGGGCGCCACAGGGCTGGTGGCGGGCGCCACCAGCCTACTTTCTTGCTGGGCTCAATTGGGCTCATTGGGCTGCGCAGATTTTGTGCTTTGCACCCCCTTTTTGCTCTGTTTTTGACACTTTTTGCTCAATTCTCTTCTCCGACCTATTTTATTCGACAAAACTAAAAACAAAACAAATACCAACATGAAAATAGACAAAAGAAATAAAAACATATGAAAATGCAACTAAAGTTCACGTAAATTAAGCTAAAAATACGATATGATTTCGTGTTATCATGGACACCAATGTTTTCAAGCTCATTCAAAACTGTGTGTCAGCCAAGGAAGCTTGGGATATCTTGAAGACTTGTTATGAAGGTACTAGTAAAGTGAAGCTGTCTAAGATTCAACACCTCACATCCAAGTTTGAATCCATGAAGATGAAAGATGAAGAGAGTATCCAAGATTTTACTCTAAGCCTCTTAGACATTGCAAACTCTTTTGAAGCTTTAGGTGAAAAGATCACTGATGAGAAATTATCTAGAAAACTGCTTAGATCTCTTCCCAAGAGGTTTGATACGAAGGTTACAGCAATTGAGGAAGTGAAAGACATCTCTACCATGAAATTGGACAAACTAGTTGGATCTCTTCAAACTTTTGAGAATGTTCTGAATGAATGTACTGATGATGGTAAAGATCATACTGAGGATGATGGTGAAGAAAGCATAGCAGATTCCATTGCCATGCTTGGAAGACAATTCAAAAAGGTACTAAGAAGAGTTGATGGTAGAAATCGACAAGGTGGGCAGAACATCAGATTCGACTCTAATAGACAGTTGAACACCTTGAAGAAAACCAAACCTGAAGAAAAGAGCAGTCAAAGCAAGGGTGTAAAATGTCATGAGTGTATGGATATGGACACATAAGGTCTGAATGTGGTACGTATCAGAAGAAGTAGAAGAAAGGGTTAACTGCCTCTTGGTTTGATGAAGATACAGAGGAAGATAATGAATCAGCTAGACATGTGATTGCCCTCACAGGAGTCTGTAAAACTGAGAGTGATTCAGATGAAGAGTGTGATGTATCTTATGATGAACTTGTGTGCACTTACAAAGAATTACTTACTAGGTACAATGAAGCATATGGAATTCTTGAGAAGTAGAATAAAACTATTAACAAGCTCCAGGCTGAAGTGAATGAACCGGTTGAGAAGATCTCAACGGCCCAGGATGAAGTCACTCATGTCAATAACCAAATGGATGAATTAAGAAAGCGTGTGAGTCAACTAAATCCAGGAACAAACATTCTTGAAGAAATTTTGGAGAATGTGTTTAGTGGCAAGGCAAAGGCTATTGGATATGACTACTCAAATCTGAATCAGTATCAACAGAATCCTAAAACCAAGTTTATCTCTTCCAAAGAAGAGTTTGATCCTTACATTGGAAAGATGATGTAGAAGCATCCTACTCAACACTGTCGAGTTTATCCTGTTCCAAAATTTGTTCTAGAATCTATTTCCCAAAATCATAAGAGACCCAAAAATCAGAGGAAATATCATAGATGGGTGTGTTACTACTGTGGTATTCGAGGACACATTAAACCTTTTTGCTACAGGTTGCATGGATATCCTTATCAACAATCAAAGACAGCTGTTGTACAAGACATTGGAACTGCGAAGAAAGAATGGAGACCTAAAACAGAAGTTGTTGGATTGATTGCTCATACATCTCTCAGAGCTTCCTCCAATGAAGACTGGTATTTTGATAGTGGATGCTCTAGGCACATGACTAGTGTGGAAAAGTATCTTACAAATGTGAAACCTCACAAGGCTGGTTTTGTGACTTTTGGAAATGGTGCGAAGGGTAAAATACTAGGAATGGGTGATTTAATTAATCATGGATTACCCAATTTGGAGAATGTACTTTTGGTCCAAACACTTACAGCTAATCTAATCAGTATAAGCCAACTATGTGATCAAGGGCTGAAAGTAAACTTTACCAAGTATGAGGAAGGACAGCTGTTGATGAAAGGAACCAGATCTAAAGACAATTGCTATCTGTGGATGTCTCGAGAAGAAGCTCATACAACAACTTGTCTTAGCACCATAGAAGATGAAGTACAAATGTGGCACGAAAAGCTAGGTCATCTTAATCTTAAAGGGATGAAAAAGCAATGTCAGCTGAAGCTATTAGGGGGTTACCCAAACTGAAGATCATTGAAGGCAATGTATGCGTGGTGAATGCCAGATTGGCAAGCAAATCAGGATGTCGCATCCAGTGTTGGAGCACCAGACAACTTCCAACAAACAAAACCTTTTTCAGGAAGAACTACGTGAGCTTTGACTTCCTCATTGTACTTGGGGGATACGTAGGAGCGAGAGCCTCTCTCGTCAAGCCAAATAATAAAAAACTCTTTTTTTTCTTTCCCTTTTTCAGCTTATTATGCAGTAATTTAATTCTTTTTATACGGTTATCTCTATTTATGCAAACCAAAATTCCTCAAATGGTTCCCGTTGAGTACAACAGATATGAGGGGGTGTTAACGTCTTCCCCTCATGTAACCAACTCCCGAACCCGATCTTTTTAAGGTTTTGTCATTATTTTCCTTTCCCCTCATGGGATAAATAAAATGTGGTGGCGGCTTCATTGTTTACATTTGTTCATTGTATTTCATCATTGCATATCTGTATATTTTTTGCGCCGGGTGTTACAAGTACAAGTTTCAAATGTGAGATGAAGTTATCTGCCTTATAACCATCATTTTTAATAATTTCTGTTAATTGGTCATAAAAGGATGAGGATGGTTTAATAGAATAGTCACATTGATCTTGTCAATCAATGCCTCATAAGGTAGGGATTGCTTATACATAAGTTCATGAATGTTAGGTTCAGGGTCTGCTTGGATGGGTTCTAAGGAAAGATCCTGATTAGCAGCTAATTCAGGAGTTTGAACTGGTTCAGCTAGATTTGGGATTTTCTTGACAGTTGGTGGAGGGAAACCAATTGAAGATGATGATTATGATGATTCATAAGATACATCATGAATAACTTGAAACTTGTTTATCATAGGTGAGGGTAGGACATTTTCAGGTTCAGGAAGTACTTCTTGATTAATGATAGGTTCATTTTCAGCAAGTACTTATGGTTCAATGACAGACTCATTTTCTTGGTTATGGGTCATTTCTGGTTCAGTTGTAGATAAGGGATCATTAGGGTGTTCATTGATTGGTTCAGGTGAAGTTTGTTCAGGAGACCACTCAACTTGCTCTTCAATGAAAGGAGATTCATCATAAGGTGCAAAGTCAAAAGGTGTTGATTGATGAGTTTCAAGTTCATGTGCATTGTGGACAGGTGGGAGTGATGGAGTGGGATGTATCTCAGACATAGTGGTGTCAGTATTCAAAGGAATTTGATTAGTTTCACTAGGTTGATGTTCATCATTTTGATCAGACACTAGCGATGCATCAACAATATTAATGGGTTAGATTGATATGGGGGAGTTGTTTATGAAAGTACTTATGGGTAGGTTATCATCTGGTGATACATCAAGGTTAGTCACAGCAATGGTCTGATTTGGCTCAACATTTTCAGATACAAAATAAATCGCAACTAAGGTTTCTGACCTAGGGTTGGAGCAAACATCCTTACTATGATCAACAATTTCATTATCAGAAGTAATGGCAAAAGGCACACCTGAGGTGTTTCCTTCAAGTCTTCTTCTTTGAGCAAGAGATTCATTATCTGATTTTGTATCATCACTACTCTCATTCAGAATGAGTCTTGAAATTCTTTTCCCTTCTGGTTTAGACAACATCTGAGCAGCTTTCCTTTTTGCAGAGGCAGCTTCTCTAGCTCTTGCTGTAAGTTCTTCTTCAGAAGAAAAATGGATTGTCTTGCCAGATCTTAGTGTTTTGTCTTCAACAACAGGTGCAGTGACAACAAGCTTTCTTCTGGGTTTGCGTTTGACAACAGGCTTGTTTTGCTTGACAGTTTTGTTCTTCCTTGGTTTAAAACCTAGTTTTTCTCTTTCAAGGGCCTCTTCAAACTCTTCCTTTGAAGGAATGTCACTCCTGTCAATATGGACTCCCCTAGATGCAACATCTTTAATCATATCTTGAATTACATGCTCTGCATCAACTTCAGATATCATAGGGAAGCCATTGTCATAGATAAAAAGCTCCTTGCTCAGAACCAAGGGGTTTTCAGGGATACGCACTACATTTTTCACTATCAATTTTTTGTGAATCAAGGTTGATTCATTAATTACTTTCTTGTCAATTTTGTATGGTTGACATACAATGTCTACATACTCAGGATCAACTTTTTGAAACATCTTTACAAATCTGCTTTGATGAAAAAGCTCTGAAAGTAGCCTTGGATGATGCACTACTTTATGGCTTTTCAATTTTCTTTTCTTTAGAGATTCACACAGATGTTCAAACAGACACCCACCAAGGTCAACCTTCTTTCCAGTTACCAAAGAATATAAAAAGGAAGCACTGTCAACATAGAATCTATGATGATGTGGTATATAATGTTAAACATAGGATGGAGTTGAGCAGCAGTAGGTTTTTCATTTTTACCTTTCTTTTCGTAGAACTCTCTCAGCTTGCCAGAATCAAATAGATATTCTACTATATCTTGTGGGATAGGAGTTCCCTTATCAGCAACCTTTGGAGTTGATCAGTGCATTTTAGTGCACTTTTTAATCACTCCATGCTATGGCAATTATGTGACTTCTCCCACTATTTTAGTGTTTTTATCATGTTTTGTGTCTAGAGTCAAGTTTTGCTAATAATTGAGTTTTGCTATCTATTTTCGTAATAAACAGTAATTTGACACCTTCTCATTGCGCAGACCATAACTGGAGCTAGGAATATCGGATTGATGCGCGGCCAGTTGCATTGGAAAGCTAAGACACAGAGCTACAACTTTCATGTTGAAGTTTAAAGATAATTCAGAGCGCAAAGGAGTCATATTTACTCGTCAATGTTCCAGACTTTTTGCTAATAATCCAAAACCGGGTCAAACTTGTATTTTTCGACCCGAGGCTCTTAAAGCCCGTTTCCTTTGCTTATTTAAACCAAAATTCGCCCTAGGTCAGGGTTACACTTCATTCACGAAAATAAACCTTAGAGCAGCCGTTTTTGCTATGGAGAACTAAGAACCCTAGATCAATCCGTTGGTTTAAGACACTTCAATTCATTATCTTGAGGTTTGAATTCTAATGCAATTTCAATTCATGTTTCTATTTCTTTCTCTGTAAATTTCGCTGCCTCCCTTACCATATGACTTGCAATTCATTTATCATTTGATGCTTTATTATATGTATTTCGGTTTGCAAGTTTCTACGAGGTTATTCGAATTAAGTTACCGCTTGTTTAATTTAATTCGGTTAGGAATTTACAGAGTCTACACGCTTGTTATATGATTGATTGAATTCGGTTAGGAATTTATAATATTGATCGTGATTCTGTAACTCTTGTTTGCTCTGTCGTGATCAATTAAATATTCTGTTTTACGCTTGTTAAAACTACCTGAATTCATATAAAACTAATTGACGCTTTATTAGTTAGTTTTATGATCAATCAAGAATAGAAACTGAAAAGAATATTTTTCTGTGAACCTGTGATAGATAATGGATGAAGTTGGACGAAACCAATGGATTGATTTCTTTACTATCTATTAAATTTCAAACACTTTTACTTTCTGTCTTACAAAACAAAACCCCCATATTTCAACTTTCTAAAATTGTTCTAATATTGTTAAACTGATTGAGAGTCTTTGGGAAACGACCAAGGTTAACTACCTTGTACTACTCTTTAATTAAAATTATTTTGACCACAAAACGACCGTGATCAAATTGGCGCCGTTGCCGGGGACTCTCAATTGATTTTAGTCAATATTAGATTCAGTTGCTGTGTTGTGTGTTCTGGCCTTGCTTTCCCGTGTTTTCTGGCCTTTACGCGGCCTAATAATCAGTTTTCATGAAAAACAGTTTTCTGAAAAACCTCCTCTGATTCGAGTGCTGCCTGTGCTGTTTCATCAGAAAAAAATCATAGTTAAAATTCCCCTCCTATTTTGGGACAAAATAGGTGAGGGCAGCGTAAAAACCCCAAATTCCGTGTTTTACTATTTTATTTTAATTTATTTTTGTTTTCATAGTTTCATAAAATTCCCAAAAAAATTCTAAAATTCTTATTTCGCTTAATTAGGTTAAATTTCGTGTTTTTATATTTTTCAGATTTTATTTTAACCATATCTCTTCTTTCGTATTGTTTCTGCTGAATATATACATTGTCTATTTGAATCTGAACTTGCGTTTGATACCATGGCCGATCAAAGAACACTAAGGCAACTTGCTGCCCCTGATGTTAATTATAATGGCTTATGTATTGAATATGCTGCTGTTGCTGTACCTTTTGAATTAAAATCTGGTTTAATACACTTGTTGCCAAGGTTTAGTGGTCTTGCAGGTGAGGATCCGCATAAACATTTAAAGGAGTTTCAGGTTGTATGCTCCACGCCATTGAGGCCTGAAGGTATCACAGAAGATCATATCAAGCTGAGAGCCTTCCCATTCTCATTACAGGGTGCTGCCAAAGACTGGCTCTACTATCTTGAGCCAAATTCTGTTACATCTTGGGCTGATTTGAAGAAGGTTTTTCTTGAAAAATACTTCCCTGCCTCAAGAGCTGCTTCGATCAGAAAAGAAATATGTGGTATCAGGCAGGGCAATGAGACATTGGCTGAGTATTGGGAGAGATTCAAACACCTAGTTTCCAGCTGTCCTCAACATCAAATTACTGAACAACTTCTCATCGAGTATTTCTATGAAGGCTTGCAACCAATGGACAGAAACATCTTAGATGCTGCCAGTGGTGGAGCACTCGTTGATAAAACTCCAGCTGCTGCAAGAACTCTAATTGAGAATATGTCACTCAATTCTCAACAATTCTCAATTAGAAACAATGATGTGAACCAAAAGGGTGTCAATGAAATTCAAGCTTCTTCTTCTTCCATCAAGGCTCTAGAAACCAGATTCGAAACCAGAATTGATGAACTTACCTCTTTAGTCAAACAGTTGGCAGTAACCACGACTGGATCTGCATTAGAGGACCTTGTCAAGCAGATGGTCGTGCAAAATATGCAAATGGCTGCACAGAACATCAAGTTCCAGGAAACAACAACTGCTTGCATCAGAGATTTACAAGCACAGGTTGGACAGTTAACAACTTCTATGAACCAAATGCAAGCTCAGGGCTCCGGCAACCTCCCAACGCAAACAGTACCAAATATGAATGTCAGTGCGATTACATTGAGATCTGGAAGAGTTGCAGAACCGATTCTAGAAAAAAAGAAGAAAAAAATTAGTGCAACATCTTCTACTCCTGAAACTGCACCTGAACATGTTATTGAGCCTGCTGTTGTTACTGAGACTGAAAAAGAAAGAGTGTATGTGCCGCCAATTGCTTTCCCACAAAGAGTGCAGAAAAATAAAAAGAAGACTGTTGAGGAAGACAAAGAGATTCTGGATGTATTCAGAAAAGTGGCAGTCAACATTCCTCTTCTTGATGCAATTAAGAAGGTTCCTAAATATGCAAAATTTCTAAAAGATTTGTGCACACACAAGAGGAAATTGAATGAAAATGAGAGAATCAGTTTGGGAAGAAATGTTTCTGCTTTAATTCAGCCCAAAACCAGTTCCTCAGCTAATGTCTCAGCTCTCAGTCAGACCCTACCACAAAAGTGCAAGGATCCAAGAGTTTTTGCTATTCCTTGTTCCATTGGGGATAGAAAGTTTGAAAATTGCATGCTTGATCTGGGAGCAGGTATTAATGTTATGCCTACTTCTGTTTATAATAACCTTGATCTTGGTCCTTTGCAGCCTACAGGTTTGATTGTTCAACTTGCAAACAGGAGCAATGCCCGCCCTGCAGGAGTGGTGGAAGATGGAGGGAGAAACTAATTCCAGCAGGGCACCCATTATTCTAGGCCAACCATTCATGAGAACGGCCAAAACAAAAGTTGATGTTTTTGATGGAACAATGTCCATGGAATTTGGTGACATTATCGCCAAATTTAACATTTTTGATACCATGAAACATCCATTGGAAGAGAATTCTATTTTTTATATGAACTTGATTTCTGAGCTGGTTGATGATACTTATTCATATACTGACACAAACTTTTGCTCTGTTTATGTTAAGACTAATGTTGCCTCCAAGGTTAACAATTGCCTTGCAGGAAAGGATGAAATTATCAAGGAATCACTTGTCATTCCGGCTGTCCCTACTGAACCATCCATTGAACAGCCTCCGTCCTTAAAGCTTAGACCACTAACCTCAGACGTGGTGGTAAAAGAGAAAGCCAAACACTTCCTTGACAAAACAATTTCTCAGAAGGAATTCTCTATTGGCCAAAAAGTCTTATTGTTTAACTCCCGCCT
The DNA here is from genome assembly GCA_951804385.1 of Trifolium dubium. Lineage (NCBI taxonomy): Eukaryota > Viridiplantae > Streptophyta > Magnoliopsida > Fabales > Fabaceae > Trifolium > Trifolium dubium. Next base: position 19,797,293 of record OX638068.1, read on the forward strand.
AAAAGCAATGGCTGGGAAACTTCGCTCCCAGTGGATTGGCCCCTTTACTGTTACTAATGTTTTCACTCATGGTGCAGTTGAATTAAAAAATGCAGGTACAGACAAATTGTTCAAGGTAAATAGAAAGCGTCTGAAGCTGCTTCATAAAAGATCGACGCCTGCTGCTGAAAAATCAACTGTTGAAGAGCTCTCCTTGGATGAGCCTTCCTATGCCTCGACTGCTACACCTTAGCCCCTCGGGTGTGTTCCTTCCTTTACTCTCACTTTCTGTTTATTATGACATTGTGGACACTATCTGATTTAAGTGTGGGGGAGGGACATTTTACTATGTTTAAAACAAAATAGAAAATAGAAAATTGTCATGAGTAGTCACATGTTCCGAGGCTAATAGCAGATAGCTGTAGGGTTGGTGAAATCTTTGGAAATTTTTGTTTTGATACTTGATATGATAGTCTTTGCAACTTTAATGTACAACTGCTTGAACACTGTCAATCTTAGTAATGTATAGATAAATCTCTGAATTACACATTCTTTAGACTAAATTATCTGAATTTGAATATAATGAAGGGTATGATTAGAACTAAATGTGGGGGTAAGGCTAAATAAAAGATAGACTGATCATTGCTATTAATTAAAGAAAAAGGGAAACTTCTTGAGAGCTAAAAAAAATAATAAGTACCCTTAGTAGTTTATTTTAGCAGTCGGCACCATCTCAAGGCACAAACTAAGTGGGAAACTGATGAATATAAGTGAATGATCTTGAAATTTATATGTGTATAAACTCATTAGTAGTTGGTTCAGAGGTGTCTGATTCTGAACATGGTAGGGCGGGTTACGATCCGATCCCCCGCAACTGCAAAATGGGTAAAGAAAATAGGGGTTTACCAAACTTAATGTTATCAGCACCCCTCGCTAAATGATCATAATCATTAACAGGTTTCCTATCATGGGCGTGTACAAGATAACGGGCTTAATGTGATTGCGCTAGAATGAAAGGGGTAGAGTAATACCTAAAGCTTTAAAATAATAATAATAATAATAATAATAATAAGTAATAAAGCTTGAAAGAAGTTGCCCCTGTACTGAAATTGAAAAGCTTTGGATCTCTTGAATTTAAATAGCCCCCCTAGACTGAAATCCTGGTTAAATCCAAAGTTATAGGAAAAGAATGATAGCTTAGCATTTAGAATGGGTAGTTCAGAGAGGGATCTTGACATTACTTCGGTTGACAGTAGGAGACAGTGCACACACACACACGCAAGATTGTCATTGAAGGTTGATAGATGAGAATTGTGCCAATTTTTGAACTTTAACCCAAGGTTTGAAACTTGAAGCCTAGAATATGTTGACTGCTTGTGACCAAAAAAAATAATAATAGTAGTTTTTCATTTTGAGTTTTGCACGGAGAGCAAAAGCTTAAGTGTGGGGGAATTTGATCAGTGCATTTTAGTGCACTTTTTAATCACTCTATGCTATGGCAATTATGTGACTTCTCCCACTCTTTAGTCAAACAGTTGGCAGATACAAAATAAATCGCAACTAAGGTTTCTGACCTAGGGTTGGAGCAAACATCCTTACTATGATCAACAATTTCATTATCAGAAGTAATGGCAAAAGGCACACCTGAGGTGTTTCCTTCAAGTCTTCTTCTTTGAGCAATAGATTCATTATCTGATTCTGTATCATCACTACTCTCATTCAGAATGAGTCTTGAAATTCTTTTCCCTTCTGGTTTAGACAACATCTGAGCAGCTTTCCTTTTTGCAGAGGCAGCTTCTCTAGCTCTTGCTGTAAGTTCTTCTTCAGAAGAAAAATGGATTGTCTTGCCAGATCTTAGTGTTTTGTCTTCAACAACAGGTGCAGTGACAACAAGATTTCTTCTGGGTTTGCGTTTGACAACAGGCTTGTTTTGCTTGACAATTTTGTTCTTCCTTGGTTTAAAACCTAGTTTTTCTCTTTCAAGGGCCTCTTCAAACTCTTCCTTTGAAGGAATGTCACTCCTGTCAATATGGACTCCCCTAGATGCAGCATCTTTAATCATATCTTGAATTACATGCTCTGCATCAACTTCAGATATCATAGGGAAGCCATTGTCATAGATAAAATGCTCCTTGCTCAGAACCAAGGGGTTTTCAGGGATACGCACTACATTTTTCACTATCAATTTTTTGTGAATCAAGGTTGATTCATTGATTACTTTCTTGTCAAATTTGTATGGTTGACATACAATGTCTACATACTCACGATCCACTTTTTGAAACATCTTTACAAATCTGCTTTGATGAAAAAGCTCTGAAAGTAGCCTTGGATGATGCACTACTTTATGGCTTTTCAATTTGCTTTTCTTTAGAGATTCACACAGATGTTCAAACAGACACCCACCAAGGTCAACCTTCTTTCCAGTTACCAAAGAATATAAAAAGGAAGCACTGTCAACATAGATGTATTCCATACCACCATCTCTAGTCCAAATAGAATCTATGATGATGTGGTATATAATGTTAAACATAGGATGGAGTTGAGCAGCAGTAGGTTTTTGATCGACGATTTGTGTATCAATAAATATTTTATAACCGCAAGTGCACAGTTTCGTCATTGAGTTTTAAAAGATATCGAACCACAGAGACCAATAGTCGAGCTACCGTATTTCTGTCGTCACGATGTAAATCTAAGGCTAATAGATGTTTAGGATTGATTGGAATTTTAAAAGAATATTTAAAATTAAGATTTAAATTAATTAAAGCGGATATCGGTATGTAACTTAATCGACCTTCGGGAATTTAATAAATTAATAGCGCGCGGAAAAGGGTTTATTTTTCAGAAGAACTTTCTCGATTTAAAGGTCTAAACCTCACACTCTCGTTTTGTTGATAAAAACCATACTTTCTAAGCTAGGAGTTTTACTGTCACTTTTCTACCACCTTAGCTTCGAAAGTATATTTTGAAAATCAATTAGTTCTAATTAATCCTAACGTGGCTCTCGCTCGTTCAAAGATTAATATCAAATTCCTACTATCTAGTTAAAACCTCAAACTCTCGCTCTATTGATTTTAACCTTAGTTGCTTTCTTTTACTCTCGTTCAAAAGCTTTGAATTAAATTAGGAATTTGAATCAGAAAAATAGTTTAATAAGTACGCGCTAAATCATTATTCAATCCCCTTCGGAGAATTAGTTTACATACCGATATCTAGGAAATTTAGCTAGACATAAAGCAAGAAACAAATAAATAAAAGCTGTAAATTAAATAAAGCATAAATAAATAATTAAATAAAAGCATTAAAAAGAACCTGAAATAAAATTCTGAAATAACTGGAATTAAAGTTGACGAAAATAACCGGTACAGAATTCTTGACAGGAAAGTGAAAACAGAACTGAAAACGGATTCCCGGTGTGGAAATACCGTTACAGTTACTGTAACTAGAAACCTAAACTAACAGAAAACTGAAGGAAATAATGCGTAATCAGATCTGAAATTTGAGCTTCTATTTATAGGGGAGGATTTGCTAGTACGATCCACAAAAGTAGGAAAGATAAGCCTCACTTTGATCTCATCCAATTGCCATCCGATTAGGAACAGAAAACGGATCAGACGAATGCCTCTTCCCCACGTCACGCAAAATTAGTTACTGCTGGGCTTTCACTGGGTGGCGCTCGCCACTGAGCCTCCAACTGGGTGGCGCTCGCCACCCTCCTTGTGGCGCTCGCCACTGTGTGTTTTTGGGCATGTGCTCATTTTTGCTGTGCTCCTTTGTGGGCTGCGCGAATTTGGGCTTTGCACCCCCTTTTTGCTCCGTTTTTGATACTTTTTGCTTAATTTCCTTCTCCGACCTATTTTATTCGACAAAAGTAAAAACATATCAAATACTAACATAAAAAGACATAAATGAAATAAATACATATGCAAAATGCAACTAAAATTCACCTAAATTAAGCTAAAAATACGATATGATTTCGTGTCATCAGTTTTTCATTTTTACCTTTCTTTTCGTAGAACTCTCTCAGCTTGCCAAAATCAAATAGATATTCTACTATATCTTGTGGGATAGGAGTTCCCTTATCAGCAACCTTTGGAGTGTAGACACTTCAGTTCAACTTCAGGTTCAAGATTTTAAGAATATGCTCCGGTCTTATGATTACGTTAGTTCCAAGAATAACAGACCTAATTTCCTTTCTAGTGAAAGGTCTCAAACCCATTGATACACCGGAAAAAGAGAGCCACAAAGAAGGATAAACCCTATTCTAAGTGAGTTAAAGGAGTAGTTTTTAGAATTTTAGAATATTTTAACTCATCTTTTTCTAATTCGTTCCTACATTCTTCAATGACATCTAACATACAACAATTATCATCTAAGTTTGGTGCTTTTAGAAATTGTGTTAGGATAAATTCGACCTTTTCTTCACCTACTTCAAAACTAAGTTTGCCTCGTTTCACATCTATTGTGGCACCGGCTGTTGCTAAGAACGGCCTTCCTAAAATGATAGGAGTATTTGAATCTTCCCTTATGTCCATTACTATGAAATCAGTTGGGATATAGAATTTACCTACACGCACTGGTACGTCTTCTAGTATACCTAAGGGGTATTTAACAGAACGGTCGGCAAACTGTATTGACATATTAGTTGGGATTAATTCTCCTATGTTTAGCTTCATATATATGGCCACGGGCATTAAGCTGATATTGGCTCTTAAATCGCATAGGGCCCTATCTATGACATATTTCCCAATTACGCAAGGTATTGAGAAACTTCCTAGATCTTCTAATTTAGGAGGCAATTTGTTTTGAAGAATAGCACTACACTCGGCAGTAAGTGTAATTGTTTCATTATCCTCAATCTTTCTTTTATTGTTTAATATATCTTTTAGGAATTTAGCGTATGAGGGTAATTGGGTAATAGCTTCGGTGAAGGGTATTGATACATTTAAATGTTTAAGAATCTCAACGAATCTATTAAATTGCCCTTGATTTTTAGATCTTTCTAACCTTTGAGGATAAGGAATAGGTGGTTTATAAGGTGGCGGAGGCACATAAGGATTCTTTTTCTCAACGGCCTCTTCGTTTTTATCTTCTCGTTCTACCTCGATTAATTCACTCTCTTTTTCAGTTGGTTCAGTTGATTCATTAAGATATTTAGGTTCAGAATCTTTAGTCCTACGATTAACTGGTTCTTTTTAATTTGTTCCACGTCGTAGTGTTATGGCATTCACTTATGTCTTTGGATTGGGCTGGGGTTGACCAGGAAATATTCCGGCTGGGGCACTAGTGGAAGCTAATTGTTGTGATAATTGCGCAACTTGGGTTTCAATCATTTTATTATTTGTAGCGGAATTATCAAGTTTGCTATTCATAATCTTAATTTGCTCGTTAATATGAATATTTTGATTCATGAATTCTTTGTTGGTTTGTTGCTGAGCAGCTATAAAATTTTCTAGCATTATTTCAGTGTTGTTCCTCCTATTAGAAGCATTAGGAGCAGCGGGGGCTCCTTTCTGAAATCCTGGTGGAGCAGGTGGTGCTAAACCAGGGGCATATAACGTATTATTGCTTCTATACGAAAGATAGGGGTTGTTCTTCCAACCTGCATTGTAGGAATTAGAGTAAGGGTTTCCTTGAGTGTAATTCACTTGGTCGATAGGGACACCGGTTAGAAGATGACATTCGTTAAATACATGACCTGGTACTCCACAAATTTCGCAATTTAGAGTCACGGCAGCCATGGTGGTTGCGGATGTAGCGGCTATGGTTTCGTATTTTTGAGTCTGAGCCTCAATTTGGGCTTTAATATGGTCTAGCTCGCTTATCTCATGCATACCCCCTTTCGCTTGAGGTTTCCCAACAGTAGTTCTTTCACTCTCCCACTAGTAATGGTTTTTAGCCATACTTTCTATAAGCTTGTAAGCTTGGGTATAAGGTTTATCCATTAATGTGCCACCGGCAGCAGCGTCTATAGTCATTCTTGTTTGATACAAGAGACCATTGTAAAATTTATGGATAACAAGCCATTCCTCTAGACCATGATGTGGGCAGAGCCTTATCAGGTCTTTGTATCTTTCCCATGCCTCGAATAGATACCCGTCTGCTTTTTGTTTAAATCCATTGATTCGGTCTCTAAGCATAGCAATTTTGCTAGGTGGGACATATCTTGCTAAAAAGACTTTCTTCAACTCATCCCATGTGGTGATTGAGTTGGATGGTAGAGATTGGAGCCAAGCTCTAGCTGTATCTCTTAATGAGAAGGGGAATAAACGTAGTCTTATAGCGTCGGGAATGACACCGTTTGCTTTTATTGTATCCGCATATTGCAGAAATATTGATAAATGAAGATTAGGGTCGTCCGTAGGTTTTCTTGAGAATTGGATTTGTTGCACAACTTGCAACAATGAAGGTTTAAGCTCAAAATTATTCGCTTCAATATTAGGGGGAGCGATGCTATTGTGTGGTTCAGCTTCTGAAGGAATAGTATAGAACTTAAGGGGTCTATCTTGTGGAAAGTCTCCCATTTCTAGTTCTATGTTTTGCTCTACTATTTGTTCTTCAACTATTTCGAGGTTTAAAGTTTCTAAAGGATTTTCTAATTGATTTTCTTGTGAATTTGGGATCCGGCGTCTTAGGAGACGTTCGGGATTGTCAACTAGTTGCTCAATGTGCTCGCCTCGAGAGCGAGTACTTGGCATACAACGAACAAACTAAAAGGGTAGAATATTTTTTAGATTTTATAATTTTTTTGTATTTTTTTAAATAAATTGCCTTAGTCTCTACGGTGTAACAACAGAACTACAATATCGACTAATTGGTCCCCGGCAACGGCGTCAAAAACTTGATCGGACGAAACTGCGTATTAAAATCAATGACTACAAGTGCACAGTCGCGTCGTGTAGTTTTAAAAAGATATCGAACCCAAAGGACCAATGTGAGTACCGTATTCTATTATTACGTTGTAAATCTAAGGCTATGATTAATTGAAGATTTGTTGTCACGTTTTAAAATAAAAATGGAAATTAAAATTAAGATTTAATTAATTAATAAAAGGAATTACTAGGATGTATACTTAGTCACTTAACAAGGCTTAAGTAATTAATTTGTGCTTAGATAAAAAGAATAGTTTTCTCACAACTACCTTGACTTAAAAATACTAATCTCAGCTTTTGCTAATCTTGACTAGCACCGTATCCTATAAACTCATGCTTTGCTCTCGCTCACTCATTTGTTTATAAAATACTTTTTGGGAATCAAAAGTAGTTAAATTAAATTGTCTTAAAAATACTAATCGCAGCTCTCGCTAATCTTGACTTAGTATTACACTAATCGCGGTGTTTAGAATTAATGTTTCAGTTTTTACTATCTGGTGTGAACCGCAGCGTTCGCTAATTTGGCCCACATCTTAGTTAACTCTCACTCTCGTGATTAATTATGGTAACTCTCACTCTCGTGATGAATTACGAAACGTATACTTAAAAACTGATTATAGAAAACTCATTAAAAGTGATCGCACAAACTATCAACCTAGCCCTATTGGCTCCTAATCCTACATCCTAGAAATATTAAATTAGCTAGACATAATTAAAACTAAAACTAAAGACATAAATAAATTGACAGAAATTAAACTAAACATAATAAATAAAAGCAATAAAATAAAAGCAATAAATAAAAGCATAAAATAAATAAAGCAATAAATAAAAATAAAGACAAAACAAAAAAAATAAAAAGAACCTGAATAAATATATGGAAAAAGACTTCTAGTACAGACACCGGAACAGCAACTAAAACAATTACAAAATCAGGATTATACAAAACAAAGAACAAAACTGGTACAACTTGTAACCTTCATATCAAACCTCTTGGGAAGAGATCTAAGTAGTTTTCTAGATAATATAACTTAAACCATAACAAAATTGGTACAACTTGAAAGCAAAATGACAACCATTGTTTACTTCAAATCCATCTCAAAATGACAACTCTAAAAACTCGCAACCACAAAAACATAAATGTGTATGACATCGAACCTTACGAAGTAATAAATTGCAATGACTTAAACTCAAATTCAGTGACATTCCTACCAAACAATAAACTGTAACTTAAGTCACTATCTTCAATCTTCATTGGTGTCTGGACTTAGAGGATATATTCGGTTGGGGGAACTTGAAGCATCTGTAACCTATAAAGTAAATAAAAGAGATAATATTACAAACTTAATTTAATTGATGTTTTTATAATATTTCATTCATGAATTCGAAGAGTAAAATTAAATATACCTGTCTTGCAGCTCATAAAATGTCATTTACATCTTCTCCGGCAAAGAGATTTTGAATCAATGACAACACATTTGCCAACACCGCATTTGTACAATCTTGCTTTTTTTCCATTTGCTTCAGTTTATCGCGCAACTCTTGATTTTTAGACAAAGTAACTTTCAATTTTTTGGGCTTCGGAATCTTGCCCATACAACGCACTCGTCCTCTCTTTTCAGGTTCTTTTACTTGGGAATATATATCATCCTTCCAAGGCATTTGACTTTGTATCTCTTGGGTCGAATGAGATGTTTCAGCCTCATTATCATGTTTGTTTAGTTCATCCTTCAACATTTAAAATAGATGAACCAAAAATAAGCAATAACAATTTTCATCCAATCATGTTTGTTTAACAACACTACATGAGCTTGAAAAGTGAAAACCAATTAATGTGTATAAATCAGTGGTGGAGAACTAAGTGATTATATTTTAATTCAATAATATTTTGAGATAAACTAAAGTCTATCAGTTAGTTAACAAGGGTCATGCATAATGTGTTAGTGCCTTCTTACGTCCTACTATCTCAATCATGGTTTGACTAGAATTCCAAACTAACACCTTCACCAAGTCAATGAATCATGACACCAAATAGATACAGAACAAAAAATTAGAAAACAACTACAAAAAATTCCATAATTCAGAAGGCAAGAAAGAAAATCTTACAATAACTCTAGCAGCTTTTTCATTGACAATTCAACCGTCTTTACGTGTACGGGTATCAATGTAAATCTATTTACGTTTAGGTGACACTCCATTGCTTCCTAAAATGATAGGTGTATTAGAATCCTCCCTTATGTCCATGACTATAAAATCAGTTGGGATGAAGAATTGACCTACACGCACAGGAACATTTTCTAGAATACCTAGAGGGATTTTGAAAGAACGATCAGCGAATTGTATAGACATTCTAGTTGGTCTCAACTCACCTAACTTGAGTCTCTCACAAATGGTCATGGGCATTAGACTAATTCTGGCCCCTAAATCCCATAAGGCCCTATCTATGACAAACTTTCCAATGACACATGGCATAGAGAAACTTCCTGGATCTTTGAGTTTAGGAGGCATCTTGTTTTGAAGGATGGCATTACACTCGGCAGTGAGTGTAATGGTTTCATCATCCTCAATCCTTTTTTTGTTGGTTAGGATCTCTTTGAGAAATTTAGCATATGCAGGCATCTGAGTGATAGCTTCAGTGAATGGGATAATGATATTTAACTACTTGAGAAGCTCCACGAATTTATTGAATTGCCTCTTGCTTTTGGTCTTTTCAAACCTTTGAGGATAAGGAATGAGTGGTATGTACGGTGGCGGAGGCACATTAGGTTTCACTTTTTCTTTAGCCTCAACGCCATTTCCTTCTTTCTCTTTAGGTTCACTCTCTTTCTCAGCTGGTTCGTCAAGCTTTTGTTGCATGGCTGACCACTCAGTTCTAGGATCACTCGGTTCATCATACTGTGTTCCACTTCACAGTGTCACAACGTTCACATATACCTTAGGATTAGGTTGTGGTTGGCTAGGAAATATGCCTGTTGGGGCACTAGTAGACGCTAGTTGTTGGGCCACTTGAGATATCTGAGTTTCAAGCATTTTATTGTGTGTGGCTAGAGCATCTACTTTGCTTGCTAATTGGTTAATCACCTCAATCGTTCGAGTGTTTTGTTGAGCTTGGATAAGGTTTTCCATCATCAGCTCTAGGTTTGATATTGTAGGGACATTCGGAGCAGTAGGGGCTCCTAGTTGAAATCCTTGTTGAATGTAGGGATGGTTCTGCCAACATGGGTCATAGGTGTAAGGGTTTCCTTGAGAATAATTTAATTGGTCTGGGGAAACTCTTTCCAAAAGTTGACATTCAGAGGTAGCATGTCCAGGAATTCCGCATTTTTCACAATTTGAAACCACTGCAGCCACAGTAGCTACAGGTATTTTGGTTAAGCTCTCTAACTTTTGAGTCAGAGCATCCACTTGTTCTTTGACATGGTTAAGTTCGCTAAACTCATGCATACCTCCTTTCTTAAGAGGTTGCTCTAAAGGTGTTCTTGAGCTTCCCCACATATAATGGTTTTGAGCCATGGTTTCAATAAGTTGATAGGCTTCATTGTAAGATTTATCCATTAGTGTGCCTGATCGATGATTTGTGTGTCCAAAATATTTTATAACTACAAGTGCACAGTTTCGTCGTTGAGTTTTAAAAGATATCGAACCACAGAGACCAATAGTCGAACTACCGTATTTCAGTCGTTACGGTGTAAATCTAAAGCTAATGAATATTTTAGGGATTTAAGAATATTTAGAATCTTAGAATTAAAGAATTTTAAAAGAATTAATTAAAGCGGGATATCGGTATATAACTAATTAACCTTCGGGGATTAGGTAAATTAACGGCGCGCGGGAAAAGAATTTATTTTTCAAAAGGACTTTCTTAATTTAAAGGTCTAAACCTCACACTCTCGTTCTATTGATAAAGACCATACTTTCTAGACTAGAAGTTTTACTGTCACTTTTCTACTACCTAATTTCGAAAGTATATTTTGAAAACCAATGAGTCCTAATTAATTCTAACGTGGCTCTCGCTCGTTCAAAAATTAATATCAAGTTTCTACTATCTGATTAAAACCTCAAACTCTCTCTCTATTGATTTTAACCTTAATCGCTTTATTTTACTTTCGTTCAAAAGCTTAGGAGTTTTACAATTAGAAACTCGAATCAGAAAAATAGTTTAGTAAATTAGCGCGCCAAATCATTATTAAATCCCCTACGGAGAATTAAATTACATACCCATATCAACTAATCCAGCCTAACATGGTAAAAGAAACAAATAAATAAAAACAGTAAATTAAATTAGGCATAATAAATAAATAATTAAACAAAAGCATAAAAACCTGGAAATAGAAAATCTAGAAAAACTGGAATTAAATTGGCTGAAAATAATCAGTACGAAATTTTTGATACAAATATGCAATTAAAATTCGTAACGGATTTCCGATGTGGAAATACGGTTATAGTTTATTGAACTGGAATTATAAACTGACTAGAAAAAGTAAAGAAAAGGACGTGAAAAAGAAGAGAGAGAAGTTTATGTTTTCATCCTCTATTTATAGAGTGAGTTTGGCTTGTACGATTCTATTTTTAAGGAAGGGATAAGTTTGGTTTTGAGATCAATCCATTGCCGTACGATAAGGAACATGTTGTTCAGACTTGCGCAGAAATTGTAATTCTAGTAACCCAGAGGTGGTGGCGGGCGCCACAGAGGTGGTGGCGGGCGCCACCAGACTGCTTTCTTGCTGGGCTCAGTTGGGCTGCGCAGATTTTATGCTTTGCACCCCCTTTTTGCTCCGTTTTTGACGTATTTGCTCAATTCTCTTCTCTGACCTATTTTATTCAACATTATTGAAAAGGAAACAAATACCAACATAAAAAGAGACAAATGAAATAAAAACATATGAAAATGCAACTAAAGTTCACATAAATTAAGCTAAAAATACGATATGATTTCGTGTCATCAAATTCCCCCACACTTAAACCTTTGCTTGTCCTCAAGCATAAAAAGAATAGGAAATTGCATAGCTTAAGTAATTCACATGACACGATCATTCTACTCATACGTGGTTGCCAGATAAAGTGTGAAAATCAAATAACAATACCAACAACAAAAACACCGTAATGACATAATAGACTCCCATCACATGAAAACAGACCTGAAGCATTTCCTTTTGACTCTATCTCTCACCTAAGTCTCATTTCCCCTTTTCATTCTAGCGCAATCACATTAAGCCCGTTATCTTGTACACGCCCATGGTAGGAAACCTGTTAGTGATTATGATCATCATATAGCGAGGGGTGCTGATAACATAAGTTTGGTAACCCCTATTTGCTTTACCCAGTTCAGAATCAAACACCTCTGAACCAACTACTAATGAGTTTCTATACTATGGTATTTTTTTCTTTAACATGTTTCAACATTTGTTAAATTTTCATCAATTATACTAAGAATCAACCAATAGTATTTATAAACATTTATATTCAAATCATTCACTTATATTCTTCGGTTTCCCACTTTGTTTGTGCCTTGAGATGGTGCCGACTGCTAAATAAACTATGAGGGTTCATTAAAACTCAAGTTCAAAACTTTGTTAAAACTAGTACTCAAATCAGTTTTACACACTTCTGGGAATCTAGGGTGTTAAAACGGTATTGATTTTATTGAACCGTTACCCAACTTTCACAAAAGAGCCTAGATAGTGCAAACAACCTATATACTTTCAAACAATCAATATCAAGTATCAGAACTCAACACTTTTGCTTTTCACAAGGAAATTTTGGTATAGCTCAAGAAATGGGAAAATCAGACAATAACAAAAGCAACACGCAAAATCAACTCAATTTAAGTGAACTAACCTAAGGTTTTATTATGCATGCAAACTAAATGACTAGAATTTAAAAGAAAGCGATAAAGCTTCCTCCCCCACACTTAAATTGAGCATTGTCCCCAATGCAACGACTAAAAGCGAGGTTGGAAGTAAGAACCTGTGAGAAAAGCTTTGCACAACTTGTCAGATTGTCGCGCGCGCTATCCTTTTATTTTCTGCAAAATATAAATAAACTAAAAAGAAAATATTAGATTCAAAATCAGCGGGTTGCCTCCCACCAAGAGCTTTGTTTAAAGTCGGTTAGCTCGACTTTTGAATCCATTAATTCAATCTGGTGCCTCATCTAGACTCACATTCTTAAATTTGTGTACAACATCCCGAGGTTTCCATTGGAACATGTCAAACCATCTCATGGGTATTTTCTTTTTTACTTTCTTTTTCTTGGAAACAGACAGGGGTGACTTATCTAGAAAGATATTATGTCCTCTATAAGCTTTTAGTTTGTCAGGAGGGACTCGTTTAAAGAAGGTTTTATCGACATTTCTTTCAACTATGTCGATTGTACAACAAGAGTTTTTCAAGGTAGGGATTTTCATGAATTGGGGCATTATAAACTCAATCTTTTCATCACCTACCTCAAAGGTACTTCCTAGAGGCTTGTAAGGAGGAGGTTCTGGTGCAATTTCTAAACATTCCCCTAGACTATCATTATCATCTTTAAGAGTTGAAGGGGTATGAGGTTTGAAAACTTCAGAATATGTGGTTTGTCCCATTTCTTTTCTACATTCGTCAATGACGTTTAACACATAACAAGTGTCATCTTTAACTGGTGCTTTCATGAATTGTGTTCAAACAAATTCGACTTTTTCATCACCCACTTAAAATGTGAGCTTGCCTTTCTTTACATCTATTAATGCACCAGCAGTAGCTAAGAATGACCTTCCTAAAATGATAGGTGTATTAGAATCCTGCCTTATGTCCATGACTATAAAATCAGTTGGAATGAAGAATTGACCTACACGCACAGGAACGTTTTCTAGAATACCTAGAGGCATTTTGACAGAACGATCAGCAAATTGTATAGACATTCTTGTAGGTCTCAACTCACCTAGCTTAAGTCTCTCGCATATGGTCACGGGCATTAGACTAATGCTGGCACCTAAATCGCATAGAGAAAATTTCCAATGGCACAGGGTATAGAGAAAATTCCTGGATCTTTGAGTTTAGGAGGCATCTTGTTTTGAAGGATGTCGCTACACTCAGCAGTGAGTGTAACAGTTTCGTCGTCCTCGATCCTCTTTTTGTTAGTTAGGATTTCTTTGAGAAATTTAGCATATGCGGGCATTTGAGTGATAGCTTCAGTGAATGGGAAAGTTATATTCAACTGCTTTAGAAGCTCCACGAATTTATTGTATTGCCCTATGCTTTTGGTCTTTTCACACCTTTGAGGATAAGGAATGGGTGGTTTGTAGGGTGGCGGAGGCACATAAGATTTCTCTTTTTCTTTAGCCTCAACGCCGTCTCCCTCCCTTTCTTTACGTTCACTCTCTTTCTCAGCTGGTTCATCAGGCTTTTGCTGCATGTCTGGCTGAAGGAAAATTGGTATAGTAAAGCAGCGGAATTTCAAAAAATTTCCTTTGTTGATCCTTACGAATGAGCATGATATGTGTTTAGGGTTTGTTACCTCTTGTAGAACAGAACCCTTAAAGCCACGAACTAGAAAAGATCACGAGCGTTGATGAAGATCACCGACGCCTCTAGCTAGTCCACACGAACAATCACCTTCAAAAGAGTGCTAGCCCTTAAGTATGAAGGCTTTCAAGAATATTGAGAGAAGGATTATTTTTAGGGTTTCCAACTCTAAAATATTTCTTATGCTTTTTGGTGTATTGAGCTCTTGCCAAGAGATCTCTATATATAGATATATTTGTCTTGTGCAACAAGACAAATCTTCTATCTTGGACAAAAACAAAAACAAACAAAATCTCCTAAGAGATATACTAGGGCGCGCGCGCCCCACATGAGTGTATATGCTCATATGCGCGCGCGCCCACCGTACACTACGGTGTGTCTCGTTTGTTTAATTATTGTGATACCCTTATCACTTTGCATACCTACCGTACCTTACGGTGCTCCTTAATTATCTCAATATTAGACTGTCCTTATGTGTGTGACCCTGTAGGTTTCCATGACGTTGGCAATTATATTAAATTTCCTTTAATACAATAAACAATGAGAGGTATCTAGCAACACATCATTGCTACCCAAGTCATGAGAAATTACATGTGATCTAAACATAACCTTAACTATGATACATGTGTGTACAATTACCCATTTGCCCCTATGTCTATATTGAACACAAAGCATACTTGATGTCATCTTTGTCCAGTTCAATATTGGACCCATGACATTTATCCTGTTATGCAGGATTGGCAAATTCCATCTAGGACACCACTGCCCCACAGCATGCTTTGTGAAGTACCCATTAACTGCCTTTATGATTATCCTGTTAAGGACAATGTTAGATCAGTAACAAAGTACTCAACTCCACATCTAGGGTACAAGGGTGGTTTCAGGTCTAAGGGCGGTTTACACCGTTATCATTATAAGAGTGACTTATGACACTTTGCATAACTTGGCATGTAGTCCTCTTATGGCGGGTCAATCCAGTATAAATATTACTCCTCATATTTTATACTTATGTCAATACTTGATAACTCCTTATCCTATGATCCATGAGATGCGATCATCAGTCTATCTTCATAATAGTCTTTATGCTTTAAGGTTATCCCAATTTCACCTTAAAGCTCGACTACGGATACTTTTAAGAATAGTGTCCTTATGTTTAATTTAGTCTCATGATTAAGTCACACTTAATATTAAACGGACAATTTATTCTAGGGATTTCATTATTTTGAACTCTTACAAACACAATGAAATAAATGCCTTTGTATACATTTAAACTCCTAAAGCAAATACTATAAAATAGATTGGCTCATAGGGCTTACTCCAACAATCTCCCACTAGCACTAAGGCCAATATGGTATTAGTTTAATACCCATAGACTTAGTATGCCCATCACGCTTCAACTGCGCAAGAGGTTTACATAGTGGATAAGGAACAATTCCTTATGTTGTTATCTTACGTATCTTCCAACGTTCTATTTCGATCTCTATCGAAATATAGAAGTGTCTAAGTATAAATGAATCGTCAGTGAGATCTATTCTCAAGTGTTTTGCAAGATTTAATCATTATCATCACTAATGTGATTGATGTGACTTGCAACACCGGAAACATAGTTTTAGCTCAATCATGAGCCAAACAATCCAAGTCAAATACATAACTTCTATAATTGAAATAAACATACTTATGAAACTTATCTTATAGCCTTCAATGTTTATATTCAAGCATGATATACAATACATTGATTATGGAAACTAGCCATCATTATAACTTTCTTATAATGACCCTTTCCCATGCCTATCTATTCCAAGAAAATCCTTAGTTCCATTGTGGTCCTTAGGCATATTCTTGAAGTTCAGTTAGTGTCCAACACTTAGTTTCAAATTTTGGTACTTAACTGATTGTGTTACAATCATACGGTGTATCTGATATAGTACATAATATGATGTGTATAATCAATCCATCTTGCAAAGCATATGGATTATTATCACGTGTCCCATTCTCATCTAATGAGGTATGACATTGTCCTTTTAGACAAAATCAATCATTTGACACATGATATAATTTCACACATTTTAGTGTCTTGAACACTTAGTCAAATTATGTACATAGGCTATTCCTGACTCCTTAGAAATCTCCATCTAAATGCTTAGGTAATTCCTAACTCTTTAGGAATTTTTTCCCTAAGTACTTCATCAAAAGTTATTTCTTTAATCATGTCTCACATGTATAAGGAAAATATTTTGATGATTAATATGTCATCCACATATTATATCAGATATAATATTATTGCTCCCACTAAATCCTTGTGCACAACTTATATTTGTTCTTCATTAATTTGTTTCCATAAAACTTCATAAAAGGAACAAATAAATAATAATTAAATTTCTGAGATCTCTTATCTAATCAAAATTAGATAACAACAAGTTGTATACCTTTCTAGCATCCTTTGGATCAACAAAAACCCTATACATATGTCTAGTACGTATATATGAGGTCATTCCAATTAAGGAAAGCAACTTTGTTATCCATCTACTAAAATATGTACTACAACATTTAGTAAAAGAAATCAAATAGATTTTAAGCTTTTATGATTAATTATATTTAGAGTTTCATCATAATATGCATTATGATTTTGTGTGAAACCATTAGTGATTAATCAAATATTAAAGGTATTCTTAATACCATCCATATTAGTGTTCAATAAGAATACTCACTTCATCGTATAAGTCTTACTTATCTTGATGACTTAACCATTATCTACATAAGGTTAGTGTATATGGATTATTTATAAGATTTCCTGGCATTTAGCCACTTCTCAGAATTTAGACCGTCTAACGACCTTTAATAAAGTCAGAGACTCATCTTCCATGAGAACCATATCACATTGCCGAGTCATGATTAAATCATACTTTTGGTCATATGTGATACGTTAGACTCATCTTGGATTTGTGCAACTTAAACCGATGGTTCTTCAACATCCTTAAGGAACCAGTTTATGTTCCCTTTCCAATAAATATGTTTTGTAGTACTTGAATAATTTTTCAAGTTCTATATCACTCCCACTGTTTCTTTTAGAAACATACTCCCACTAGAGGAATGTTTTAAACCTAGCGACAAAACAACTTTTGTCCTTTAGAATGATATAAGACTAGTATCCCTTAGAATAATTCCACATATTTATTCATTAGACATGGATTTAATTTATCTAATAAATTTTAATCCAAAAGGTCGCATAAAGACAAGCTTGGTGCTTTTACCTCCATATCGCATATGGTGTCTTCATGATTATCTTAAAAGGGGAACTAACTGTGGGTGAAGATTAACTATAAGCAAAGAGATTTTAAGAGTCAATAATGTTTATAATAAACTTATCTTAAATAATATCATGTCGAACTTGATGTGATAAGATAGTTATTATACTCATTAACTAAGTATTTACTAATATGACTCATTCATATGATTTAAATACTTTTGTCAAGTTATTATTTACTTCATTATTGAACTTCCTTTGACAAATTCAAAGATTTCTAATTTGTGTCACACACATATCCATATTTAATGATTTTAATCATCAATGTAAATAAAGTAAAATAAACTTTAATATATCAAGGACGTTTTAGTAGTCGACACACATCTCATGTATATTGTTCAAATAGGTCATGCGTTATTAACACTTAATATTCGACACATCAAATATTTGTACTAAACAACGTTCTTGATATATATATGTATATTCAAGTTCCAAATCTTTATTTGGTTCTTATCATAATTGTTATAGATGATCCCACCAAGATCATGGAACCCTAGTCCATCACTTGACTTGGATCAATAGTATAGAAAATCTTTCTTAATTGATAGGACAATTGCTTGTCTTAATTATTCAAGGCTACAACTCATACCTTGTCAATACAAGATATAATTAATATTTCTATTACTAGATGGAATTCAATAACAATTATTGTGTTCCACCTCAAACTTGATTTTAAGTCATTGTGTAAGCACTAATGAACAAAATTTTCATTCTAGACAAAAGATCTTATTCTCAATGAAACAATTTTCATTCTAGACATAAGTTCTCATTGTCAATGAAACAATTTTCATAAGCTCCGATTGTCAATGAAACAATTTTCATTCTAGACATAAGTTGACTTAAAATTATAGTCAATGTTCTAATTCTTTAAGCATCTCTATTTTCAAAAATTGAGATTCAATCATCTTTGTATCTAATACCTTTGATGTAGAAATAGAAATTTTGACTTTCTATAACACGATGTTCAAATTGAAGTCTTACTTCATCATTTTAGTTTGACTCTTCAAAGAACTATTTACGGCATTTTAATCAATGGTCTAACCATTAAAATAGCCGTTCTCCTTTGGCACCCATTGTTGTTCTATACAATGAGAGAAATATATAAATATCATTTATATTATATCTCAAATTTTAATAGTGCAAGTTATTTCTCATTCAATTCAACAATTTCCGGTAGATATAGGAAATTCATATTAAATAAATTTGACTACATCTATCCATTATAATTTGTTAAATTGAACCTATGATCAACTCTTTGATCTATTGAGAAATCTTATCATACTTTGAAGTTCTTTCAAAAAGATCTTGCTTGAGATTAAATGATCACATCATTCATTCTTTAAAAGTATGATATATTCTATATCTAGATGTCAACTTTGATACTTCCGAAAAGCATCCCTTTTAAATCTAGTTACAGTAGGTTCCTTTAGGGCATAGTTCAAGATCTTATAGTTCCTTTTGTATTCGAGAACAATTCTCATTTGTGTACCAATTCAGAAACTATTTTCTGAAATTCTTGTCCTTCATAAGGGCAACATAGTTTGTATTGTATTCAATTTTCAAAGATATGTAACATAATAGTATTTATAATTAAATCTTTTAATAAGGTCTTTTATTAAAAGGTTCCACTATTTTCTTCAAAACAAACGACCCTCATCATTTGATTCGGAAAATCCCGTTGAAAGACTTTCTAGTGGATCAAGATCCATATTTCACTTTGTCTTAAGTCCGCGGTGGGCGGATTACACAAGACTTAGTTATTTAGGTAGGAACTCCTTCCAATTGCATCTCATACAATTCTTGAATATACTAGTTAGGTGAATAACTCTTTATTCTAATTCATCTTATGAATCAATCCCAACTAATGCTTCTAAACTCATATAATCTCATTATATTTGGTTTAGTTAAGTTTGACCCTAATTTTAGAAGTTGGATATTACAATTATCCCATCGCACCTTACTAATGTAAAACAAGCACTTCGCGGTGGGCGAACCTACATTGTTCGATACTAGTCTTGATGAGTTCTAAAACTTGGAAAGCATAAACTTAATATTCACATACTTAGTTAATAAAGATGATGCACTTCGCGGTGGGCGAACCTACATCTTCTTTATTAATCTCTTATGTGTCTATTGAGGCAATTTATTTAGTTTTGATCTCACCGCCTTGTTAAACATACAAGACGCTCTTATATGCAACCACAATATACAAGATCATATAGTTATGGCATTGGTTCTCTCAAGCCAATGAGAGAGTTTTTCTTAAAAGGATTTTGATCAAAAGAAGCCATAACTAATCATCTTCAACAAACATACTTTATCATTAGTTAAAGTTGTCTTAATTGAAATTAAATTTTAAAACTTGATCATACCGTTCATAACGGATATAATCGTGTCACAATTCCAAAATCGTGATTTTTATCAAGTTTTTGGTTGCACAGCTCGCCAGCACTCGCCACCCAGCGAGCTTCTCTGGACCTCCAGCTCGCCAGCCTTCGCCAGCCAGCGAGCTCCTCTGGCCTTCTGCTCGCCAGAGCTCGCCAGCCCATGGCTGGGCAACCGCGTCAGGTTCTCGCGCACGTCGTAGCGCGATTTCGTAAATCATACCACGATTTCGGCGAATTCAGAAAATGTTTTTCCAGTATAACACAACCCTTGTGTTGACATGAACCCTAGTATATCAAATATACCTTTTGTCATGAACCCTAGTACAACAACTCTATGCAGTCATGAATCAATTAATTTTGATTCAAAACTTTTAATTCTAAATTAAATATTCTGAATCAAATTCTTGATGATTCTTCAATCATCAAGTACGACAACTTATTTGATCAAACTCTTTTGAATCAATATTTGCCAAAATAATGTCGTATTATTTTAACATTAATTTTGAAAGATATCTAATATTTTGAAACAATTTCAAAATCAAATCTAGAAAAATAAAATTAAAACAAACGAAAATCATCATGAATCAACAATTGATTCACGTCGTTTTTTCATTGATGGCATGATATATCACTATGTATCAACTACCATCACAATCAATTCATGTTCCCTTGTATCACATACAAGTCTTGATCAATTAAAATTTAATTCTTTAACTTTATCTTGTTAGGTATTTTAATCGAATTAAATCACAAAGAACAAGATACAACAAACATCATAACCATGGTTTCGTAAGTGGCTCTGATACCACTGAAGGAAAATTGGTATAGTAAAGCAGCGGAATTTCAAAAAATTTCCTTTGTTGATCCTTACGAATGAGCATGATATGTGTTTAGGGTTTGTTACCTCTTGTAGAACAGAACCCTTAAAGCCACGAACTAGAAAAGATCACGAGCGTTGATGAAGATCACCGACGCCTCTAGCTAGTCCACACGAACAATCACCTTCAAAAGAGTGCTAGCCCTTAAGTATGAAGGCTTTCAAGAATATTGAGAGAAGGATTATTTTTAGGGTTTCCAACTCTAAAATATTTCTTATGCTTTTTGGTGTATTGAGCTCTTGCCAAGAGATCTCTATATATAGATATATTTGTCTTGTGCAACAAGACAAATCTTCTATCTTGGACAAAAACAAAAACAAACAAAATCTCCTAAGAGATATACTAGGGCGCGCGTGCCCCACATGAATGTATATGCTCATATGCGCGCGCCCCCACCGTACACTACGGTGTGTCTCGTTTGTTTAATTACTGTGATACCCTTATCACTTTGCATACCTACCGTACCTTACGGTGCTCCTTAATTATCTCAATATTAGACTGTCCTTATGTGTGTGACCCTGTAGGTTTCCATGACGTTGGCAATTATATTAAATTTCCTTTAATACAATAAACAATGAGAGATATCTAGCAACACATCATTGCTACCCAAGTCATGAGAAATTACATGTGATCTAAACATAACCTTAACTATGATACATGTGTGTACAATTACCCCTTTGCTCCTTATGTCTGTATTGAACACAAAGCATACTTGATGTCATCTTTGTCCAGTTCAATATTGGGCCCATGACATTTATCCTGTTATGCAGGATTGGCAAATTCCATCTAGGACACCACTGCCCCACAACATGCTTTGTGAAGTACCCATTAACTGCCTTTATGATTATCCTGTTACGGACAATGTTAGATCAGTAACAAAACACTCAACTCCACATCTAGGGTACAAGGGTGGTTTCAAGTCTAAGGGCGGTTTACACCGTTATCATTATAAGAGTGACTTATGACACTTTGCATAACTTGGCATGTAGTCCTCTTATGGCGGGTCAATCCAGTATAAATATTACTCCTAATATTTTATACTTATGTCAAGACTTGATAACTCCTTATCCTATGATCCATGAGATGCGATCATCAGTCTATCTTCATAATAGTCTTTATGCTTTAAGGTTATCCCAATTTCACCTTAAAGCTCGACTACGGATACTTTTAAGAATAGTGTCCTTATGTTTAATTTAGTCTCATGATTAAGTCACACTTAATATTAAACGGACTATTTATTCTAGGGATTTCATTATTTTGAACTCTTACAAACACAATGAAATAAATGTCTTTGTATACATTTAAACTCCTAAAGCAAATACTATAAAATAGATTGGCTCTTAGGGCTTACTCCAACACTGGCCTCTCAATCCTAAGGTCACTCGGTTCATCGTTTTGTGTTCCACTTTGCAGTATCACAGCGTTCACATGTGCCTTGGGATTAGGTTGTGGTTGGCCAGGAAATTTGCATGCTGGGGCACTAGTGGAGGCTAGTTGTTGGGCCACTTGAGATATCTGAGTTTCAAGCATTTTATTGTGTGTGGCTAGAGCATCTACCTTGCTTGCTAATTGCTTAATTTGCTCATTAGTGTGCTCAATTCTCTCACTATTTTGTAAGCTTTGATTTATGAAATTTTTATTGGTTTCAGCTTGAACAGTTATGAAGCTTTCCATCATTATTTCAAGATTTGACTTTGTAGGGACATTCGGAGCAGCTGGGGCTCCTTGTTGAAATCTTGGTGGAATGTAGGGATGGTTTTGCCAACCTCGGTCATATGTGTAAGGGTTTCCTTGAGGATAGTTTATTTGGTCTTGGGAAACTCCTACTAAAAGTTGACATTCAGAGGTAGCGTGTCCAGGAATTCCACATAGTTCACAGTTTGAAACCACTGCAGCCATAGTAGCTACTGGTATTTTGGTTAAGCTTGCTAACTTTTGAGTCAGAGCATCCACTTGTGCTTTGACGTGCTTAAGTTCACTAAACTCAGGCATACCTCCTTTCGCGAGAGGTTGCTCTAAAGGTGTTCTTGAGCTTCCCTACAGATAATGGTTTTGAGCCATGTTTTCGATGAGTTGATAGGCTTCATTGTAAGGTTTATCCATTAGTGCGCCACCGGCGGCAGCGTCTATTGTCATTCTTGTATTGTAAAAGAGACCATTGTAAAAGGTGTGGATAACTAACCAGTCTTCTAAACCGTGATGTGGACAGAGTCTTATCATGTCCTTGTATCTTTCCTATGTTTCGAACAAAGACTCGTTATCTTTTTGTCTAAACCCATTAATTTGAGCTCTTAGCATAAAAGTTTTATTAGGTGAAAAGTATCTTGCTAAGAAAACTTTCTTCAACTCATTGCATGTAGTGATAGAGTTGGAAGGTAAAGACTGGAGCCAAGCTCTCGCTCTATCTCTTAAAGAAAAAGGGAAAAGACGAAGCCTAATTGCATCGGGACTAACACCATTTGCTTTCACAGTGTCTGCGTATTGCAAGAAAATTGACAAATGTAGATTAGGGTCGTCATTTGGACTACCAAAAAATTGATTATGTTGTACGGCAGACAACAATGAAGGATTAAGCTCAAAACAATTTGCTTCAATAGCAGGGGCAGCAATGCTATTATGAGGTTCTTGTGAAGGAATAACATAGAACTTAAGTGGACGGTTTTGCGGATGGTCACCCATTTCTGGTTTTACGGCTGGTTCTTCCACAAGTTCGGGAGAAAGAGTTATCAATCAAGGAATTTTTTTTTTGTTTTTTAGATTTTTTTCTGTTTTTTTTTTTGGTTTTAAATCTTTTATTAAAAATTAAAAACGCCTTAGTCTCTACGGTGTAACAACGGAATTACGATATCGACTAAATAGGTCTCCGGCAACGGCGCCAAAAACTTGATCGACGATTTATGTATCAAAAATATTTTATAACTGCAAGTGGACAGTTTCGTCGTTGAGTTTTAAAAGATACCGAACCACAGAGACCAATAGTCAAACTACCGTATTTCTGTCGTTACGGTGTAAATCTAAGCCTAATGAATATTTTAGGGATTTAAGAATATTTAGAATCTTAGAATTAAAGAATTTTAAAAGAATTAATTAAAGCGGGATATCGGTATGTAACTAATTAACCTTCAGGGATTAGGTAAATTAACGGCGCGCGGGAAAAGATTTTTTTTTCAAAACGACTTTCTTAATTTAAAGGTCTAAACCTCACACTCTCGTTCTATTGATAAAGACCATACTTTCTAGACTAGTAGTTTTACTGTCACTTTTCTACTACCTAATTTCGAAAGTATATTTTGAAAACCAATGAGTCCTAATTAATTCTAACGTGGCTCTCGCTCGTTTAAAAATTAATATCAAGTTTCTAATATCTGGTTAAAACCTCAAACTCTCGCTCTATTAATTTTAACCTTAATCGCTTTATTTTACTTTCGTTCAAAAGCTTAGGAGTTTTACAATTAGAAACACGAATCAGAAAAATAGTTTAGTAAATTAACGCGCCAAATCATTATTAAATCCCCTACGGGGAATTAAATTACATACCGATATCAACTAATCTAGCCTAACATGGTAAAAGAAACAAATAAATAAAAACAGTAAATTAAATTAGGCATAATAAATAAATAATTAAATAAACGCATAAAAATCTGAAATAGAAAAACTGGAATTAAATTGGTTGAAAATAATCAGTACGAAATTCTTGATACAAATATGCAATTAAAATTCGTAACGGATTTCCGGTGTGGAAATACCGTTACAATTTATTGAACTGGAATTATAAACTGACTGGAAAAAGTAAAGAAAAGGACGTGAAAAAGAAGAGAGAGAAGTTTCTGTTTTCATCCTCTATTTATAGAGTGAGTTTGGCTTGTACGATCCTATTTTTAAGGAAGGGATAAGTTTGCTTTTGAGATCAACCCACTACCGTATAATAAGGAACATGTTGTTCAGACTTGCGCAGAAATTGTAATTCTGGTAACCCAGAATTGGTCGGGGGCGCCACAGAGCTGGTAGCGGGTGCCACCAGGCTGCTTTCTTGCTGGGCTCAATTGGGCTCAGTTGGGCTGCACAGATTTTGTGCTTTGCACCCCCTTTTTGCCTCGTTTTTGACACTTTTTGCTCAATTTTCTTCTCTGACCTATTTTATTCAACATTACTGAAAAGGAAACAAATACCAACATAAAAAGAGACAAATGAAATAAAAACATATGAAAATGCAACTAAATTAAGCTAAAAATACAATATGATTTCGTGTCATCAATGCCACCAGCAGCAGCGTCTATTGTCATTCTTGTATTATACAATAGACCATTGTAAAATGTGTGGATCACTAACCAGTCTTCTAGGCCATGGTGTGGGCAGAGTCTTATCATGTCCTTGTATCTTTCCCATGCTTCGAACAAAGACTCGTTATCTTTTTGTCTAAACCCATTAATTTGAGCTCTTAGCATAAAAGTTTTGCTAGGTGGGAAATATCTTGCTAAGAAAACTTTCCTCAACTCATTCCACGTAGTGATAGAGTTGGAAGGTAAAGAGTGGAGCCAAGCTCTAGCTCTATCTCTTAAGGAGAAAGGGAAAAGACGAAGCCTAATTGTTTCGGGACTGACACCATTTGCTTTCACAGTGTCTGCGTATGGCAAGAATATTGACAAATGTAGATTAGGTTTGTCATTAGGACTACCAGATAATTGTTTCTGTTGTACGGCAGACAACAATGAAGGATTAAGCTCAAAACTATTTGCCTCAATAGTAGTGGCAACAATGCTATTATGAGGATCTTGTGAAGGAATAGCATAAAACTTAAGTGGACAGTTTTGCAGATGGTCACCCATTTCTGGTTTTACAGTTGGTTTTTTCACAAGTTCGGGAGAAAGTGTTTTCAACTGGGGAGATTGTTTTGTTTTCTATATTTTTTTATTTTAAATTTTTTATTTTGATTTTTTTTTGTTTTATTTAAAATTAAATACGCCTTAGTCTCTACGGTGTAACAACGGAGTTACAATATCGACTAAATTGGTCCCCGGCAACGGCACCAAAAATTTGATCGACGATTTATGTATCAAAAATATTTTATAACTGCAAGTGCACAATTTCGTCGTTTAGTTTGAAAAGATATCGAACCACAGAGACCAATAGTCGAGCTACCGTATTTCGGTCGTTACGGTGTAAATTTAAGGCTAATCAATATTTAAGATTGTTTAGAATTTAGATGAAATAAAATTAAAGATTTAAATTAATTAATTAAAACAAGATATCGGTATGTAACTAATTAACCATCGGGGATTCAGTAAATTAATGGCGCGGGGGAAAAGAATTATTTTTCATAAGAACTTTCTTGATTTAAAAGTCTAAACCTCACACTCTCGTTTTATTGATAAAGACCATACTCTCTAGACTAGAAGTTTTACTGTCACTTTTCTACCACCTAATTTCGAGAATATATTTTGAAAACTAATGAGTTCTAATTAATTCTAACGTGGCTCTCACTCGTTCAAAAATTAATATCAAGTTTCTACTATCTAGTTAAAACCTCAAACTCTCGCTCTATTGATTTTAACCTTAATCGCTTTATTTTACTTGCATTCAAAAGCTTAGGAGTTTTAAAATTAGAAACCAGAATAAGAAAAATAACTTAATAAATTACGCGCCAAATCATTACTAAATCCCCTACCGTGAATTAAGATTACATATCGATATCAAGGTATTTAGCCGGACATGGAGAAATAAATAAATAAACAAAAACAAAAAATTAAATTAAATATAATAAATAGATAAATATTAAAGCGCATAAAAACCTGGAAAATTACTGAATGCGAAAACTTGAATTAGAGAGCTTGAAATAACTGGTACAGAAATCTTGATACAAAAACTGAATTTAAATTGGTGACGAATTCCCGGTGTGGAAATACAGTCACAGTTTATTAAACTGAATATAAAAACTAACTGGAAAAGGACGTGAAAAGAAGAGAGAAAATTATGTTTTTGTCTTCTTATTTATAGAAGAATTTTGCCATCGTACGATCCTGAAAAGTAGGAAGAGATATGCTTCTTTTGAGATTATCCATCAGCCGTACGATAAGGGATGTGCTGTTGAGATCACACGTAGAAATTGCAAATTCTGGTAAACCAGAATTGGTGGCGGGCGCCACAAAACTCGTGGCGGGCGCCACCAGCCTACTTTATGCTGGGCTCAATTGGGCTGCGTGATTTTGTGCTTTGCACCCCCTTTTTGCTCCATTTTTGACACTTTTTGCTCAATTCTCTTCTCCGACCTATTTTATTCAACAATATTGAAAAGGAAACAAATACATCAATAAAAAAGACAAAAGAAATAAAATCATATGAAAATGCAACTAAAGTTCATATAAATTAAGCTAAAAATACGATATGATTTCGTGTCATCACGTTCCTTTAAGAAGTATGAAGGAACTGAAGGTGTGAAAAACACAAGAAGGGGGGGTTGAATTGTGTTTTGGTATTTTGAAAACTTCTGCTAAGTTCTGAAGCTTATCAGAAGCACCAGCGGATAAAGAAACACAATTAACACACTCACACAAAAGAGTAAGGATAGAGAGAGAGGCGAGACAAGCAATTTTATACTGGTTCCTCTCACAAATCGAGAGTAGTCCAGTCCCCTTGCACTTCCAAGGGATTTCACTATAATCACCTAGACTATTACAATGCTCAAACACACTAGTAAGAGACTTCCTACTTGCTCAAGCACACTAGCAAGAGGCTTCCTAATATAAAAGAAATAAAAATAGAAAGTGATAAACACTTGATTATAAAATCAAGAGTTTTCTCAAGATTACAACTCAAGACTCTTAAGACTCTAACACAGAATTCCTAATGAATTAGAAAAACAGAGTGTCAGAAGCACAACAGAAATAGTTTCAGAAGCAGTGCTTTCAGTCTTATGTAAAGGAGTAAAGTTGTATCAGTGCGTGTGTTATTGTTGTAACCTTGATCTTCAAAGAGAGTTTCTCTATTTATATGTGAAGAGGAAAATAGAGACGTTTGAAGATAATGACCGTTGCAGAGGTCATTTTCAAGCCAATTGTGAAAAGGACAAGGTAACATGGGATATTTGCCAATTCTGGTAATGCTTATCCTGTTATTCCTTTTGCTTGAGAATATTCGCCCTTATGGAGTAAAATAGTACTAACGTCACAATCCTTGATGATAAGGTTGTAGTACTATGATGTATCAATCAATCACAGCCTTTAATTCAAATGATTTCCAATCATTGAATCACTATCAGTTAACACTGACTTTTCTGGCTTGTTATTCAGAGCCTATGTATCAGACATATGCTTCTGATGTCTTCAGCTTCTGAAACTGTTGGTCTTCTCCATACGTTGCTTCTGATTCAACATTAATCTTCTGAGATGACTTGCTTCTGATTAGCTTTTCTTCTGATATCTTAGCTTCTGATGTCCATGCTTCTGATGTCCATGCTTCTGATATCTATGCTTCTGATATCTTATGCTTCTGATATCTTATGCTTCTGATATCCATGCTTCTGATATCTATGCTAATGCTTTGTTTCAGAGCTTAATTAAATCAACATAGTATATTTAATCTGCACACTCAAAATTAAATATTAAAATACCCTATTGTTCATTAATACTTTGTTATCATCAAAACATTAAGAGTCAGATTCTGAACATCCTTTGTTCCAACAGGAACTATCGATATGGTCTAATGGTCGAAGTTTCTAGTAAACAAAAGAGTTGAAGTATGTGTTCGGTCAGAAGGAGTTGAACGCGAGGCAAAAAAGATGGTTGGAGCTTTAAAAGACTATGACTATGAGTTGAATTACCATATTGGTAAAGTTAACTAGTAGCTGATGAGTCAAGTGGAAAATTATTGCATGAGTCATGTACAACAAGATATTCAATCATGTACATGCATCCAAATTTCATATTATTCAATTATACGAAATTCATAACAACAGCCCAAACATGTGTATAAAATAGTATGTTCTCAAACAAGTTCTCGTGACGAGAATACATCACAAAACAAACATGCTCATAATTCACATTGCATCACATCAAGAAAATACACATATTCAAGCAACAATTACACATGCATAAAAAGAGCTTGATATTTCGAGGTATATGAAACTGTTAGAAAAAACCCTACCTTAGCAAGCTTCCAACACGTTCATTTACGCTACACGAACAACGCCTATCTCTCTCTCAACGAAGTTCCCATTCAGGCTAATACTTAACCTTTTAAAACATATAATTTATCTATGTCAATACCAAATTCTAATTGATCACTGAAATAGTCCTAGCTCGGCTACTAATGATTTTCAGGCCTATGATTGTTCTCTCTCAATTAATGCAAGCTCAAATCTTTTCAAAACAACTCAAAATAATATTTACACTTAAATAAATAATTTTCCTCGTCAAAGCGCTATAACAAATATTTTTACCCAAAATCATCGCCAACTAAATTCAACTAGAAGTATCCTCCACAAACTTAAAACAAAATAATTGAAGATGTATTTATATCAGAATAAATACAACGATGAGTTATTAAACAAGTGAACACTAGTACCAAGCGGAACTCACACTTCCATTAACCCCAAAGTTTTGAAAGATTACCAATTATAAAGAATGGCAAACTAGTAAATACTAAGCAAACCTCTTGACAATTTAAGTCACTTGTACCACTAAACCATTCATTCTCTTCCTACAACAACAATCAGATTTTAATTTCTCTCATCTCTTCCTCCATTTTCTCTTATATCCCACGAGTTTCATCATCATCATCATCATCGTCGTCGTCGTCTCATTCATCCACTCCATTCAATCCAAAGCCAATGTCCCACATGCAATTGATGATTCTTGCTTCTTGAATCATTATGGTCATGAGAGGTAAGTTTGATTCTCCAAATTCCTTTCCATTCTCGCAAATTCGTGCCCTAATAACCAAGCTCTGTTCTTGTTTCATCTTGCATGAGAGTTTTCAAGGGTTAAGAAACCATGGATACAAGATTGGAAGCTAGTTTATGGAAACCCGTATTTGGATATACCCTTCACTAAAACAGTAAGTTCTCTCTTCTGGTAGCTCCGATTGAGGTGATTCTTTTTGTTACAGTTAGCTAACTTAAGCACGGTCATTTTAGTACCAACCTTGTGTAATTTGATGAAGAAATGAGGTCTGGAGACAATTTTAATTAGAGGGTCTGAAGCAGAATTTATGCAGAATTCGTGTTTAGTACTGACCTCTAATGTTAAGGTAATAACTCTCTCCCTGTAACTTCAAATTCAATGAGGTTTGTTGGTATGGAAATCTAACGTAATACTCTTCGTTTGTGTACAAATTTCATGGAATTCATTTGTGAACTGTATTTGTGTCCTATGATGTTTTAAAGGATTTAGACTTGATATGTGCTCTGGTTTTAACTTCTAAATCGATAAATTTTATAAGTTTTATTAAGATGTATCGGTTCAAGACAACCTTGAATCAATTCATGTGAGTTTATGAGAAGTAAACATGCAATTTTGGGTAACTTGAACTGATGCATTTTCAAGATGCATTGATTCAAGCAAGCTTTAAGGTTGCAGATGAAACACATGAACTTTCATGAACCGGTACAATGGGAGAATGAGCCTGTGCATCCCTTCAAAGGTTTTCTTGAATATTTTTAAGTTATCATGTATCGATGCAAGTGAGTTATGAACCGGTGCACACTATCATGAAAGTTGGTTTTGCTAGTTTTTAATAAATGTTGAGTTTTATTAAATTACACGAATACGGTTGATCATACATGCTATAAAATGATTAATTCAAGAACGGGTAGTCATGTTAGGAGGGTAATTCCCCTCAGAGCCGAACTTTGATATTTTGAGGATTCAGTGAGTAAGTATATTAAGGATTATTAAGTAAGGTGGTTTAATTTATACCACAGCCCCTTTCTAGCTTTATTGCTATGAGTTTAGTTTTATGCTAAGTATGATTTCTGTATATTATTAGAAATCAAATAAGTTAATTTAATTGTGAGCTGATTTCTCCGTATCGATTCATTTATATCTATTAAGTATTGTGAATATGAGATGAGTTACTATTCAGTTTTATGAATATGAGTTAAGATTAAGCTATTCATTTATGAATATGAGTTAGAGTAATAAGTTATGATTATGAGAGTCCCGGTGCTACCAATGAGTGGGGTAGTGAGGAACTCACTGAGGCTTACAAGTCTCTCCCCACAACTTTTGATTTCAGATAGTCAGGTCGATCAAGGAAGAAAACTCACGGAGTAGCAGATGTTGGAGTATTGGATCGAGAAGTTCATTAGATTTATTTATTTAAGTACTATGTTTTATTAAGACATGTCTTACTAATATTTGAGATTTGGACCGAGTGTTGTAATTTAAAGTTTTAAGTGATACTTCTGTGTGATGTTTTGTATTAAACAACTATTGTAATTTTAATGTATCCAATTCTATATATAAATATTCTATATCGTATTCTAGATATTCGATATGGGGTGTTATAAGTGGTATCAGAGCAGGTCGATTCAGACTGTCTCGTGGGTCATTAATTATTACAATATTAAGTAGGATGGACCCTTTGGATTTTATCGGTTTATTCTGAATCGTCGCATATTGAGCCTAGCTAACTCAATATTGTGTATGATAGGCAGGATATTATGGGTAAGAACTAGAGTGAACCTAAGAATTCAAGAAGTGAAGAGCACGTTTGGAGTATAAGTCAAGGTGGATTTAAAAGGAATTTTAGTGTCGACCGAAGTAGTAGTAATATTCGATGCTCAGAGAAGTGAATTGGCGACATAAGAGACGTAGAGTGATGCAGTCAGCAGTGAAGTAAAAAGTATGTAGCGCAGTAGTGTGAACATTAACCGAAAGTGTTTACAAGAATGGAGGTGTTTAGATGCGCGATGAATAAGAGACGAAGTTAATATAACGGAATGTGGACGAACCTTAACTCGGTATGGACTTGTGACTGAGTTTGAGGCGACCATGACGAATGACATGCCAAATGGAGTAGAAATTAAGTCGTGTAGAGAATTAGATACATACTTCGAAGTTGAGTTTTGCTTCGAATCTATATCACCGGCAGGAAGTTTTACAATGATGGAAGTAGTAAGTGCAGAAGGAGATGAAAGTTATTGACACCACATTATTCGTAATTACGAAGAATGGTTAAGTGATGGATGGCAGGGAGTCAATGGAACGTAATACGAGACTTACAGAAGTAAAGGAATTGTAAGACTGACAAGTGTGAGACGGTGTCAATACACTATATAAATAGTACGCCGGTGAAAAAGGAAGAGACACAACAGGTGAAACTAAACGGAGACATTAAGATTACCTAAGTTGTACAATGAGGTTAATAAGAGGAGTTATGAAGATCTACAGTTTAGGACTGTCGTATGGAGTTGTTAGGAGAATAAGCAAATAGTGAATGGAGGAACTACAAACTATGTAGACGTAATTGAAGGGAAAATCTGGGAGAGTCGATAGAGTAGATTGACGAAGTATGTTTAGTCGAATGAAGAGAGAGGATTCGAACGTAAAGTACGTAGAGACTGAAGTAGTAAAGTGGACCCTGTCCATGCCACTGCAGTAGTGAATGATTCAGAAAAATCCAGATAACATTCTTTTAATGTAGGAACTTCTTCCTGAGAATTATGTGTTTCGAGTTGGACCTGACTCGTAATGTCTAACCCTTCTAGTAAAGCACCAGTAAGTCAATTCCTTTCAAATTCTTTAACCGATCGGATAAATCCAGCCAGTTTGATGACAATATACTCCAATCTGTTACCTTTATGTTCTTGGTAATGTTGGATTATTATATATAGCCTTACTCCTAATCACCAAGTGTATCTCATTGAAGACCTAATATCTCATTAACTAATTTCATTCCAATGATAAGTAGAGCTATCTAAGCTCATGTGTGGACCAAAGATCATTTAATTGACTTTTATTGGTCAGTCCAGTGTAGACGTCGTCATTTAGGAACATATAACGAAATGATAAGTTGACCAATGAAATTCCCCGAATGATCTGTTAATCAAGAACTTTCCCTAATCGTTCACTCTGGTACGTTTTACCAGCTAAGTTTCATTAAGTCTTAATCTGTTTCACTCAATGATTGTCTACACCAGAATGCCCTAACTTTAGCAAAGTAAGCTGAAGGAGCAAAGACACACTGAAGGAGCAAACAAAGTGAAAGTAGGAAATTCATCACTGTCTAGCCGGTAAGTTCTAAACCGATGAAACTAGTTGAGACTAAGATAAGAACTCGTTAGAGTTTGTACCAATGTATACGGAAGAGTGAACTTCATCGAAGCTATACAATCGAAGTAACCAACTCAGAGAACACAAATTGATCTGTAACAATCCAAACTTTGTATCCAAACAAACCATATAAGTCCTAGCAATGGTGTTGAGTCTGAGTATGGTCAGGAGAGATACCAAACAGATGTAACCTGTAGTGGACGATATAAATCCTAGACGATTGATGAGAAGTAAGTAAGACAAATTACGTAAGTAAACGAGAAATGGTCTCGAATGCGGCAAGTAACATAGGAAGTGAATGACGCTGTAGACTGTGAAAGACAGTGCATGACACAGTAACGAAAGAGTCTAGTTGAAAGGATAATCTAGACAATCAATGTTGGAGAAGTACACCGTATTGTGTTAGGAATTATAGTACGTTCGAGGATCAGAAAAATATTGCACACGAGAAGATTGAAACTTGTGTGTCCTTTCAGCCAAAAGTTTATCCTTAGTAAGATTTTATTGAACCGATAACCTTATACCATTCGAAACCAAAATAAGGCAATAGTGAGTTAACCAACTTGAGTATTTAAACAGACAAAAATTTTGGAGAGCTTAGTGATCTTATACCACAACTAAATAACCTTTCCAGCAATCTCTAAATCTATCAATGACTCAGAATTATGTTCCCTCCCTAAATTAGCATCAGTTCTTCACATAACATGAATCTCATTTCGGGATCTCTGCATCAGTAGCCAACCAGGCCAGATACCGTGAGGGTTATACCTAATTACACACTAGAATTATCAGACCAAGTTAAACCTTCAAATTGTAGTTAAGGTACCATTAAAGATCAGAGTGCGCAGCGAGTTAGAAACTAAGACATACATCAGAAGGAAACAGTGCTAGTAAACTAAGAGTGTGATGAACATAGAACCTTAGTTGAAATATTACAGTTGTATTATTAGGAACCTTAGTTAACATAATATAAGTCGAACCTAGTATCGAGATAATGTTGACCGAACGAGTTAGATTACTCAAGTAAGAACTCGAAGCGGTTATTTGAGATTGCTATATGAAGTGAGTTAGGACTAAGGATAGTTGTGGAAATAACTAAACCTCAGATGAATAGGAATAGTCGGAGTAAGATGTTGAGAATTGAAAAGAAAGTGTTGCGACCAAACTTTGAGAAAGAATCACGTCATAATGACGATTGATTGGGGAATTCAGAAGAAAAGTTTCAAAGTATTAGAATTGTGTAAATTTGACGAATGCGGTTTTCGTATGAGCTACATTCGCAAGTCTCATACTGAAGTGCAGTAGTCGCAGAAAAATGTATGGTAAGGTAGAAAAGATGCAGTACAGTTAGTCTGACAGTAGATTAATGAAGTTTAGAACTATGAATGATAGTAGTGTAAGTCAATCTGTTGAAGAGAATCGATTGAACTAAATATGAGTTAAGTGATGAATAGAGAGTGTCTAGAGAGTTGTGGCGATATAATGAGACGACAAGGTGAAATGTTGGTGACTCGGCTGTACTCGTGATGAAGGTTGAGAACAGGTGTGATCATGGCATAATTATAACGTCATAGAAAAGGAAATTGTGTCGGAATCTAAGCTTAGTAGTCTGAAATTGTGTTGGAAGGTAAGCTTAGTGCAACGAGGCGTTGTAAACAGATGCGGAAGAATGAGTATACATGTGAAAGTTAGAAAATTGAAACCCGAATAAGTTAATGATGATGGTAGTACAACCAGTAATAGTGCAATAACCAAATATAAAAAGAAGTATGGAACGATTTACTTGTTAGGAAAGTAAATTTCAGAATTTCAAGGACGAAATTCTTTTCAAAGGGTAAAGTGTAACAACCCAGTTTAATAATTAGAAGTAATAATAATTGAAGATGTATTTATATCGGAATAAATACAACGATGAGTTATTAAACAAGTGAACACTAGTACCAAGCGGAACTCACACTTCCATTAACCCCAAAGTTTTGAAAGATGACCACTTATAAAGAATGGCAAACTAGTAAATACTACGCAAACCTCTTGACTATTTAAGTCACTTGTACCACTAAACCATTCATTCTCTTCATACAACAACAATCAGATTTTAATTTCTCTCATCTCTTCCTCCATTTTCTCTTATATCCCACGATTTTCATCATCATCATCATCGTCTCATTCATCCACTCCATTCAATCCAAAGCCAATGTCCCACATCCAATTGATGATTCTTGCTTCTTGAATCATTATGGTCATGAGAAGTAAGTTTGATTCTCCAAATTCCTTTCCATTCTCGCAAATTCGTGCCCTAATAACCAAGCTCTGTTCTTGTTTCATCTTGCATGAGAGTTTTCAAGGGTTAAGAAACCATGGGTACAAGATTGGAAGCTAGTTTAGGAAGAAGAGTATGGAAACCCGTATTTGGATATACCCTTCACTAAAACAGTAATTTCTCTCTCCTGGTAGCTCCGATTGAGGTGATTCTTTTTGGTACAGTTAGCTAACTTAAGTACGGTCATTTTAGTACCAACCTTGTGTAATTTAATGAAGAAATGAGGTCTGGAGACGATTTTTAATTAGAGGGTCTGAAGCAGAATTTATGCAGAATTCGTGTTTAGTACTGACCTCTAATGTTAAGGTAATATCTCTCTCCCTGTAACTTCAAATTCAATGAGATTTATTGGTATGGAAAGCTGACTTAATACTCTTCATGGAATTCAGTTGAGAAATGATGTCGGTACGTTGTTATGATGTTGGGGGACTCATATGGAGTTATGCAAAAAATTCTGGTTAGCGGGTAAAGGGACTTTAAGTACAAAATATGTATTGCGGCAAGCTTCGGAAATGTTGGTAGTACTGTTCAATCTCAATTATCAGGTGGGTTTTCTCGTTAAGTAAGGACATGGCACCCATAAGTCCAAAGCATAGGATTTTCATTTATTTATAGAGATGTATGCAAACTAGGTTTTGGAAAACTTAGTAACTAGACAACTCTCTAAATTGATTAATAAGCTATCTCATAATGCCGTTGCGTGTATTGATTGTGAACTGTATTCGTGTCCTATGATGTTTTAAAGGATTTAGACTTGATATGTGCTCTGGTTTTAACTTCTAAATCGATAAATTTTATAAGTTTTATTAAGATGTATCAGTTCAAGACAACCTTGAATCAGTTCATGTGAGTTTATGAGAAGTAAACATGCAATTTTGGGTAACTTGAACTGATGCATTTTCAAGATGCATTGATTCAAGCAAGCTTTAAGGTTGTAGATGAAACACATGAACTTTCATGAACCGGTACAATGGGAGAATGAGCCGGTGCATCCCTTCAAAGGTTTTCTTGAATATTTTTAAGTTATCATGTATCGATGCAAGTGAGTTATGAACCGGTGCACACTATCATGAAAGTTGGTTTTGCTAGTTTTTAATAAATGTTGAGTTTTATTAAATTACATGAATATGGTTGATCATACATGTTATAAAATGATTAATTCAAGAGCGGGTAGTCATGTTAGGAGGGTAATTCCCCTCAGAGCCGAACTTTGATATTTTGAGGATTCGGTGAGTAAGTATATTAAGGATTATTAAGTAAGGTGGTTTAATTTATACCACAGCCCTTTTCTAGCTTTATTTCTATGAGTTTAGCTTGATGCTAAGTATGATTTATGTATATTATTAGAAATCAAATAAGTTAATTTAATTGTGAGCTGATTTCTCCGTATCGATTCATTTATATCTGTGACGGATGAGCAGGCCTCTGAGACCCGCTCACCTCAGAGTGTCCTTGAGTTATAAAATGAACTAAGATTATTGATGTTTTACACCTTTATCTATTTATTCTATTAAGTATTGTGAATATGAGATGAGTTACTATTCAGTTTTATTAATAGGAGTTAAGATTAAGCTATTCATTTATGAATATGAGTTAGAGTAATCAGTTATGATTATGAGAGTCCCGGTGCTACCAATGAGTGGGGTAATGAGGAACTCACTGAGGCTTACAAGTCTCCCCCCACAACTTTTGATTTCAGTTAGTCAGGTCGATCAAGGAAGAAAACTCATGGAGTAGCAGATGTTGGAGTATTGGATCGAGAAGTTCATTAGATTTATTTTTAGTCAAAAAAAAAAAGTTCATTAGATTTATTTATTTAAGTACTATGTTTTATTAAGACACTAGCATGAGACCCGCGCGTTGCGCAGTTGTGAGTTAATTTTACACAATTTTGTGAGAAGTTTTAAGTAAAGGTTACCAAAAATAAATGTCATAATAGTAGTGTTAATATTTATGTAAAATAATAGATAATATTAATATGCTCCTCTTCAATTTGGTCCTTCATGTTATTTTGAGACTTGTCACTTGATTCTTCATCAGATGAAGATATGAGGATTTTTTGTTTCAGGCGATGAGATTTGAGTTTCCGCTTAAAAATCGGCATATCATCTTTCTTAGACTCCTAATGAATTTTGACTTTGTTGGTGTTGTCGTCTTTAAAACATCTTCCATTCTTGGTTGTTGTGAGAGGGGATCCTAGTAGCAAAAATGAGTAAATTTTAGTATATTAAATTAACAGCTTAGTTTTAAATTAAATTTTAGCAAAAATGACTATATATGTCTGAGACTCTTCTTTTAAGTTATGAAGACAACCTTATCTCAAAAATTAGTGTGCATTTACGCTGATTGTACAGTTTGGATGGTGTGTCCTTGTTCCCTTGTTCCAATAGTTGTGGTGTTGTTGTATTGAGAATTTTTGCGCATCTTTATCGAACAATGTAAATGTAGCTGCCGCTGTTTTATAGGACACTTTCACTTGAATTTTAAACCTGCAAAGTTATATATGTTATATGTATAAGGTTAACAACATAAAGGTTAGGAAGTAAAAATTTATGTGCTATCTTGGTGTTGGGTACTTAGATGAAAGATCACATGAGGGCACTTGAATTGGTTGCCATTCTTGGATAGTTTTGTATGATAATTCTCACATCGAATATAATTCGATCCAATTTTTTAATGAATGTCATCGATGGTTGCACAAATTGTGAATACACTTTCCTGTATTTAAGAGAAAAATATTGTAATTTGCTGCCATACAGTTATTTAGAGGAAATATGTTCGTTAATTATATTGTAAAACTTTAAAAGTTAAAATACAATAAATTATGAATGTAAGATGTTGTCAAAACATTTTAACCGGCAGTTAAGTTGTTATTGGCTGAGTTAACGACATTTAACTCACCAAGAGAGTGTTAACTTCCCACTTCGCGTCTAATTGCACCAACAACACCAGAAAACCACGACTTATCAGATGGAACTAAGACTGGATCAGAAGAAGAGAATTGAGGAGAGGAGCATGATGAAGATGTTGTCTCAGTTCCAGAGGCAACTTGTGCAACTGGATTTGATTTATCGGAAGGTGAAGTACTATGCACATTATTATTAATATTATTATTGCCAGACGATTGAACCATTATGTCTCCATTTCCAGCAGATGAAAGGGAAGGACTCACACCACTAATAGTTCTAGAAGCCGCATTTGTAGGATCATTGGCAATAATAGGTCGCGAGCTGAAAAGACATGTGTACAGTTATGTAGTTTACACTTTAAACAACATACAAAAGGACTTAATTCACATTTCAGTAACATAAAATAAAGAAGATAACAATTATAATTAGGGCCTGTTTGGATTTAAATATTTGAGTTTATTTATCGGCAAAAGCACTTATGAGAACTTACGCACACAACTTATGACATGTCCATAAGTTGTTCTTTTAGTTAAAGTAGAAACCAAAATTGACCGGAGATATGATGCATATGATCTCCTTTGAATATGATAAAAAAATCACAAGGAAATTGAGGAAAAACATCACAATACATAAAAGAAATGCACAATGGATTCAAACTTAAAATAGAATGAACCATCAATTTTTATGTGTATAAACTTAATATATATATATATATATATATATATAACAAATCAATTATCAAAATATAGTGAAAGGCATTTCAAGGTGTGTAAGCTATTAATTGGAAGACAACATAAAAAAAATTCCAATTGTACAACAATTACATAAACCGATACTTACATCAATGATGCGTTGGCAATTGAATGCAGCCATCGATTGAGACGCACAAAAGAGGTAGGCGAACGACGGCACGGTGCATCGATGTCGTCACGGCGACGACGGAGGAGATACAACTTTGAGTGTGAATCACGGCAAAGACTGTTGCCGCCATTACGACGATTGAGCAGAGAGATTTTTGTGCAAAATTGCAATGATCGAGAGCAAAGTTACGCAGCGCAGGATGGCTAACGGCGATGGAGTGAGAAGGGTAGAGGCAAGAACATGCATGGTTGAGGTATGGGTGTTAGAAGAGGATTGGAAAATTGGGAGATTGGGAAATTGGGATTAATGTTAGTACAATATGAGATTAATGTTAGTAAGAGAAGAGAATGATGGATTAATGTTAGAAGAAAATTGGGAAATTGGGAA
The DNA here is from genome assembly GCA_951804385.1 of Trifolium dubium. Taxonomy (NCBI): domain Eukaryota; kingdom Viridiplantae; phylum Streptophyta; class Magnoliopsida; order Fabales; family Fabaceae; genus Trifolium; species Trifolium dubium. Next base: position 19,836,955 of record OX638068.1, read on the forward strand.
TTAGGGATTAGAATAATAGAAATTGCAAGGATGGAGTTGTAGCAAATGTGAGAGAAGAGAAGTGCAATGAGATATGACACATAAGATTTTTGACATACATGGCACTTTGATGCATAGGTGGAGAAAAAAAGGACACATGGCAAGAGAGAAATTGGAGCCTTACAATTAATATATTAAAATAGATGTTGTACTAATATTTGAGATTTGGACCGAGTGTTGTAATTTAAAGTTTTAAGTGCTACTTCAGTGTGATGTTTTGTATTAAACAACTATTGTAATTTTAATGTATCCAATTCTATTTATAAATATTCTATATCGTATTCTAGATATTCGATATGGGGTGTTATAGACCCTTAACTTTTATCAAATAACTTAAAACTCTAAAGCATACATTTTTTTTTAAATTCTTAAAATAATAGATTTCCAAAAAAATTTCTTAAACTTCTTTCATATTCAAATTTCTTCAAACACATTAAAATAACTAGTTAAAACATTCTAATACATTTTTGACAAAGTCTCCTTTGTGTTTACGCCGTTTAACCGAACCTCGGGTCATTGAAAGAGTTAAAGGAAAAATAGTTGTCATTGAGCATTAAGAAAGTATAGGACGTAGTTCCTTCTTATGATTGCATACATATAATTTATAATTTATTCAGTAAAACTCTTATATTAAGAAGTTTTCTCATATTCATGCACACTATAGTTTTGAGAAAACATATTTCATTTAGACTAAGAATAAATATATGATTTATTCATTAAGTTTTGTTACCACATTTCTGAAATTCTAGATCCCCCATGGGAAAGTTGTTAAGCAAGATGCTTTGACAACTTGTTCAGCTTTATGCCACGACAGTATAACAATAATAAAGTGCAGAAAGAAAATAAAGAACACAAGTAATTGTTTACGCAGTTCAGTGTCAAAACACTTAATCTAGGAGATACCAATCCAGGAGAATTACCTTCACTATACCATAGTTCCTAGTCTCTAGGTCTTAAAACTACCCGAATGAAATTATTTAAGACTCCCCCTAAATATGTGACTCTCCCTCAACCAATTACTCTAATTGGAGGAACGATACTCAGCTCGTTATACTGGTGCAAAGCCTTGCACGACTACCACAACAACAATAAGAACAATGAAAAAAGAGTCAATAAATACTTAGAACTATTACTATAATTTTGAGTCATGTTTTGCTTCAATGTTTGATACACTATTTATAGCCTCTGAATCTGAGATAAAACCAAGCTAAATAATAGGAAAGTCTTTGAAGTTTGTTGAGAATAAATCTTTTATCTTCAAAAGATAAAATATTTGTTTTTGTAACTTCTTCAAGCTAATCCAAAAATCTTGTGATACGCAAACAAATAATCTTTTGATTTATTATTTGTTTAGTTGAGCTAATAATCTTGTAACAAAAATATCTTCAAAATATATTTGTTTGAAATATTTGTCTTCAATCTTTTCAAACAAATTTTTCAACAAAATAAATCTTCAACAAATATATTCAAACCAATCTCGTCTGAATATATTTCTTCTTCTGGAAGTGAATAACTGCTGTCAATCTTAAACAAGTAACAAACTTATCCTTTTTGTTTGAAATATTTGTTTTCAATCTTTTTAAACAAAATTGCTCCAAACAAAAGAACTTAAGAGATATACTCATAGTGAGCACGTATGAATATTTATTTCTTCATCTCTAAGATAATAACTAACAATTCCTTCGGGCCTGTGATTGAAAATAGCACTTAATTTCAACTAGTGTGCTCTGCAGAGGCAACATGTCACAGACCTCTGGTAGAAAGATGTCACGACATCTTGCGTAACATGTTGTTTGATCAAAATGCATGACAACAAAAGAAAAACAATTTCGCACATAGTTGAGAAACAAAACATGTCGTAATACATAGATGATAATACTCACCTTTAGAGGAATTATCTCTATAATTCACATGGTTGTATCTTAAGGAAGATTTACCGTGACTCAGTTTAAGCCAATAATTGAATTCTATTAACCAAGTGGGAGAACGTAAGAATATAATGGTTTTTTACCATTGATTATTAGTAAAAACAACACAATTTAGTGGTCCATAGAATTTAGAGTTTTGGTTATTAAAGGGTCACGAGATTAAAGACCACTCATAATGGGTGGTAGTGGGGTGGTAGTGACTTTTAATTCTTGATGCTATAAAATTAAGCTATATAAGCCTTTGATCCCAAAACTTGCTCTTATGTATCAAAATTTAGAAAATATACACCATCTCTATTATAGAGAGTAAGAGCTTGGAAGATCCAAAGACATTGTACTCACTGTAACAATTGCTAGAGGTAATCATATAAATTTTATTTCCATAATTGATTTGTTGATCCTTGATCTGTTTCCTCTTGTTCTCATGGGTAATTTTTCTGGACATCAGTTCATCGAGAAGGCGACGCTTAGTAACACTTTTATCCATATCTCTATTCATTCCCTGTTGAACTTCGACTATCCGGAAACGAATCTCGTTTAACGCCCCCTCAGCTCTTATTGCCTGAATGTCCAATTTAGCTCTTTGGTCAGCACCCACGTGGAGGTTGTGTTCTAGCGTCAGGAGATCATTATTAAGGGTCGTATTTTCCTCGTTTAATTTAGCCATTTTCCAGTAGTTATGGTAATCATGGTCATTTACCTCCATCAAAGCATCCTGGTGCCTACGGAGTTGGTGGTGGACCCAGGGCCGTAGATTAGCAAAGGCAATCTAGGCTATATCCTAGAGCCTCCAAAAAATAGGGGCCTCCAAAAATATTTTTTAAGGTTTAATGGATTATCAATGATAGCAATAAAATAATTTGTTGGAGAATATATGATATAAAAATTTAATGGAATAATGAATTTGCTTCAAAAAATATTAGGAGGCAGACTATTTTTAAGTAGCTAAAATATATTTTGATGATATTGATTAGAATATGACATTTTTTAATTATAATATTTTGAAATTGTTGATGTTATTTATAATTTAAATATATGATGTTCTTTTGAAAAATATAGTATATGTTTTTTTTTGGTATATTTTTTTTATTAAGGGTCCATTTTAATTTTTTTCCTCGGACCTCCAAAATGTCGGAACCGGCACTGGGTGGACCCAGTTGGCTGAGTCCAGAACTTTGACGTGGCCAGAACCCAATGGAACGGGGTGATTAATAATATTATCAACTATCCCTGTTAATTTTTCCAGCGCGTCATGGCTATTCAAAGCCTCTTGCGGGTCGCCCCTCAAGAAATCACCAAGAGATTCAATCAAAAAGGCCAGTTGGGAAGCCATGGCTGAAAAAACAGGAGAAGTAGTGGAGGAGGAAGATTTTCTAGACATAGTGAAAATGTAGAGAAAGTTGTGTATTCAAAGCTTCAGGAAATTTCCTTTTTATAGTAATATCGCCAAAGGGAAGCGTATAGAATTTTGAATGTTGAAACTAACTATATATGAGAAAGCTTGGGAAATATAAGGATAAAATGATGATGTTTGTTGTGATGGTCACGCAAAGTTAGCATGTGGCCTGCATAAGAGATAATGTGATAGCTACTAGGATAAGGGTTAAAGTATTGTGTGGTGGTGCCCCAATAGTAGGGGTAGGCCTCGGCCGTTATATATGATGCATGCATCGCCCTCTCTCAATAAAGTGTTATTTTTTCATAAGAAAAATCAACACTTGGGGGGCTGTGGACCGGGCTAAATTGGCAATTGGGCCTAGTGGAAATCCATATTAGTAAGAGGAAAAGGCCTAGGCCCATTTCAAGGTAAATTCACATGTTAGAGTCAAATAACAGAAAAAGAGGTAACTTGCGGAGGTTGATACGAGAATTGAGGGGCAAGCATCGCCCACGTGGCTAGGTGAATATGTGTATAAAAGGGTGATTAGATAGAAGGAAAAGATATGAGATCAATAAACCAACTACAACAGATATATTCCAACATTATATACGAACCAAAAGAAGAAAAAGCCTAGGCCCATTTGCCAATTTAGCCCGGTCCACTAAAGATATCTATTTTAAGGGTTAAATATTTTTTATCCTTATAAAGTTACAAAATTTTGTATTTATTCCTATAAAAAAAAGTGGCAAGTTTTGATCCTTATAAAAGTTTTATCCATGTAATTTTAGACCCTGCAATTTTTCAAAATTTTAAAAATTGTTTAATCATCATTAAACTTTTAAATTTTTAAATAATTTTTGCTATACTTGTTTTACTATAAAAAAAGGTTTTTAACAAAAATTTAGAATTTTTTAAAATGAAAATAATTAAATATGAATTTTTCAAATTTTAAAAGTTGAAGATAAAAGTAATAGAAATTTTAGTTATGTTTTTTTCGAGGAAATTTTTACAATGTTTTAAACATGTCTACGAAAAAATCATTCAAAAATACACGTTGATTTAACAGTAGGGACTAAAACTACATGCATAATAAATTTATAGGGACCAAAAAGTTGGAGATTTTTTTAAAGGGACAAAATGTAGAAATTTCAAATGTTTACAAGGACTAAAAACATATTTAACCCCCTATTTTAAATATAAAATATTTTAAAAATATTTAAACATTATTTTCAACTAAGAGCTTATGTTCTGAACTCTCCACATTCTCAGTGGCGAGATTAGTGCTGAAGCGTATAGTGGAGTATTTCAGAAATTTTTTGTAAAAGTGGGGGACATTTTAGTGTTATTTGTTTTTTGAGTAAAGAAAATCCTCTAATTGCAATAAAAGAATATTTATTTGCAGTAAAAGAAAAGCATATTTATCTTAAGAGTTAAGATTTGTTGATATCGGCTAGTTTGACATCAATTATAATCCATTTAAACAATGTAAATTTTATAAAATTTATCGTTAGATTAAAAATTTATATCATATAGATCGTTTGTGTAAAATTTCAAACAAATCTAAAATCATTTGATATGTTTTTGAGATATATCAAAATTAATGGTTTGTGTGTTTTTTAAACGCCGGGAATTTTTTATGTGTCCAATAATCAATCAAATGATTTTGAATTATTTATTTCAAATTTTATACAAATAATTTATATGATATAAACTTTCAATCTAACGGTGATTTAATACAATTTATAACAGTTAAGACATTATTGAGAGATATTAAAATTGATATCAAACTAGTTGGTGTCTATAATTTTTAAAGTCCACATTTTTTTAGTTGGGTTGGATTTTTTGTACCGGTTTTCTGTTGTAATAGTAATTCATATTAATCTTCTTTTCTTTTTTTTGACGAAATCATATTAATCTTTAAATGTCTAGTTTTTTGATAAATATTTTATTTACCACTATCATGTGAGTCACACCATCATTAAATATTTTATTTCCAAATAGAGATCTCCATTTATTTTGATAAATGGAGATGATCCTAACTCATTAATACGTTGACTAGAAGTTTGAATTTTATGATACAACCATCATCAAATTGAGTGACGCAATATTTTTTATTGTATAGATGCCAAGGTGTTGGAGTCAAACAACATTTAAGTGTACATATTTTATTGTCCTTTTTAATTTTATTGGTCAGCAAAATCCAATTAAAATTAATGCAAAAAATACATATGAAAGAAGGAATCATTTGAAGACGTCACATATACTTTTTCTTTTTTTGAAAAAGAGGTCTAAAAATAATAGTACATATAGACTTATTTTAATGAGATTAAAACTAAAATTTAGTATATTTATAAAGACCAAAAATATATTTAACTTTTTTATTTGAATAGCTAGATTTATTTTTTTATACCTTTTTGTAAATTCTTCTTGAGTTCCTTTCCTTATTCAACCTTAGCAATCGAACGGTGGATATAAAACAGACATTAAAATAACCTTCAAGTTTCAACTTTTTCCATCTTTGGTTCTTGTCATTATTTCTCATTTCATTAATTAATTAGAAGGAAAAAAAAACCACACTTTATTTTACTCTTTTTTTCATTTGTCGGCTTCACTATTCTCTACTCAAATTTTCCACTGTCATAAATTTACTCACAGAAATTTATGATCTCGTCATCATTTCATTAATTAATAAAATTTTCACTTTTTATTTTGCTCTCACTTCTTTCACAAGTAACGCTTCTACTCGTTTTCTGAAATTCACAATCCTCAAAGTTAGTGCCCAAGTGAACATTGGTTGTTATATATAAAGAACAAGTTATTTTAATTTGTTCATAAAATCAAACACATAAGTTGCAGTTGGTTTTGGATTTTGAGCTGAGTTGTTGTTGGTTTTAAAAATGCGGCGTCGGGCAGCTGAGTTTCGGCGCCCGATTGGACTGAGATTGTCTAATGGGATCTGCTTTCTTCTTGGAGCGTTTTCTGTTGTCGGTTTGGTTTTGATTTTTGTTCAACATAATTATCATCACGATCGGGTCGACCAACAGGTAACAACAACATTACATTCTCCTTTTTATCTTTCATGATTTTTTTCTTTTCTTTTTTGTTTTGTTTGGTGATGTTTAATTGATGTTATTATACATTGGGATGTGATCATGGTTCAAAATTGCAGCTGCAGTTACAGTTTGTTTCGAGCTTTTATATTGTAGTACTCAAAATGAGTACTAATACGAGTGTAATTGCGTATGAGTTGTCGTTGAGACATGTAAAACCTTTATGTTGCGGGCGTAATTATGGTTGCAGACTGCAATTTAGAACTTTGGATGTGATGTTGTTTGTTATGGTTTTTGAAGGATTGTATTGTGTAGGATTCTTTTTTGCATATCTTTGTTTTGTTTTCTTTTTTTTTTCAATTCATGTTATTCATATTATGAATTTCGATGGTTTTGTTTGATGACTGCATTTGTTGGTTTTATTTGTGTTACTCTCTCTCTAATCTTAAATATAAACGAAATGTCAAATGTATTTGGTTCAAATTTCAAACAAATACATTTGACTTTTTGTATATGATAATTATGGTAATTCAATTAACTTGTAACTATTGGAACCTTTGCCCATTACAATGGTCAAAAAACTAAAATGGTATAATTGAATTAGAAAATTGATGTATTACAGAAGGAAAATCCCTTGTAATCCCAAAGCTATTGTTTTCAGAGAAGAAAAAAATCTCTCTGCCCAAACATGAGGTCTTAACTATAAAATGATCTAGAATAAACCTTCCAAGTGACAGGCTTCTTCGTAGTAAGGCCTATATCAGATATGACATGGGGCCATTATTCAGAACTCTATCATTCAGCGTTATCGCTTTGAGAGTTGTATGTCAGCTGTGAAGCACGGACACGGACACAGACACAGACTTCATAGTTTGTTTTTACTTTCATACCTAAACTGATGAGAGTCAAGTCAATTTTAGTAAAAATTGTTGATTTGATAATTTCGGATACCGGCTGATAAATGTGAAAATTCATCTATTTCTTCTGTTGCTGAGGCTGTAGACCTGCAATTAGACTTATTACTTGGTCATTTCTTATTGTAAATTAATTTTTTCTAACTGCAACTGCATTATTTTGATCATAGTAACTGCATTTTTTATCATTGTTCTGTTGTCTTTGATCATTTCTAATAAGATTTGATAATTTCAGATTTCAACATATATTTTTGTTAATAGTAGCTTCTATATCATTCTGCGAAATGGTTATACTTTTCGCAATTCCTTGTACAATTCGGCCATTGCTTCAGATTCTCTTCTGTCATTTTAAATATCAATCTTTCACTTACTTAGTTCTTTTGACAAGTTTCTAGATATCTTGAATGTTGCATAGAAAATCTACATTTCAAGATTGTGTTGTAACGCCTCATTATTACAGCACCTCTTTAGTTTTTCCCTTTTCAGTCTTTTTTATGAATGTAGTGTTAATTATACAAATTTACTTCTATACATGACGAATGATGCAATAAAAACTGATATATTTTTCTGCATCAAAACACGGTAAAGTGTGTATGTGGAGAGCGATCCTTCTTGTGGTGCATGAAAAAATAATCCAAATAGATCCTATCTAAATGTAATTGTAACTATTGATTTTAATTCTACTATAATTTTACATTACGGGCAGCGGCTACATGGCGCTTTTATAATGTAATGACAGTTGTTACTTGTTAGTTACGCTTTATGTGATATTACTATTTGATGTTAAAAGCACTATTTCTTACTGAGTAAGTGGTTTATTTTCAGGAGAGAAATACAAATGTTGATCATTTTGCAAACGATAGACTGAATTTTACTGAAGAAATTTCGAGTGCAACATCTTTTTCTAGGCAAATAGCGGAGGAAATGGTTCTAGCGAAGGCTTACGTGGTTATTGCGAAAGAACACAATAATATTCACCTAGCATGGGAACTTAGCTCAAAGATTAGAAGTTCACAGCTTTTGCTTTCAAAAGCTGCCATGAGCGGAAAGCCTGTCGCCAAGGAGGAAGCTGAACCGATTATTAAAAGCCTATCTTCTTTAATTTTCAAGGCACAAGAAATCCATTATGACATTGCAACCACTTTAGTTACAATGAAATCACATATTCAAGCTCTTGAAGAGCGAGCGATTGCGGCTACAGTTCAAAGCAATGTGTTTGCTCAAATATCAGCCGAAGCACTACCGAAGAGTCTTCATTGCTTACATGTGAAACTTACTGCTGATTGGCTAAAGAAACCTTCCCTGCAAAAACTTGCAGATGAGAGAAGAAAGTCCCTAAGGCTCGCGGATCTGCATCTATATCATTTTTGCATCTTTTCGGATAATGTACTGGCAACATCGGTCGTTGTTAACTCAACAGTTCTTAATGCTGAATATCCAATGCAGTTTGTTTTTCATATTGTAACTGATGGTGTAAACTATGGAGCGATGCAAGCATGGTTTCTCAGTAATTACTTTAAAGGGGCAACCATAGAGGTGCAGAATGTCGAGGAGTTTCATTGGCTGAACAAATCTTATTCTCCGATTGTCAAACAGCTGCTCAATTCAGAATCTCGAGCTTTTTATTTCGGGGCATATCCAGATGTAAATGCGAAAACAAAACTGCGGAACTCCAAGTTTTTATCTTTACTTAATCATCTTCGGTTTTACATCCCTGAGATTTATCCACACCTTGAGAAGATTGTTTTCCTTGACGACGATGTAGTAGTCCAGAAAGACCTAACGCCACTTTTCTCACTTGAATTACATGGAAACATAATCGGTGCAGTTGAAACCTGTCTTGAAGCATTTCACCGTTACTACAAGTATCTCAACTTCTCAAGTCCAATTATAAGCTCAAAGTTCGACCCACAAACATGCGCGTGGGCATTAGGTATGAATGTTTTTGATTTGGTAAAATGGAAGCAAGAAAATGTGACCGCAATATATCACTATTGGCAAGAGCAGAATGCTGATGGATCACTCTGGAAGCTCGGTACACTTCCTGCTGCACTTCTTAGTTTTTATGGTTTGGCCGAGCCACTTGACCGAAGATGGCATGTTTTAGGATTAGGTTATAACCTAAATATCGATAATCGACTCATTGAAAGTGCAGCTGTTATTCACTTCAATGGAAACATGAAACCGTGGCTGCGATTATCTATAAGCCGGTATAGGCCACTATGGGACAAGTACATAAATCCATATCACCCTTATTTTCAAGAATGTGCAATAGGTTAAAATGCACTACTTCTTGATTACTTATAGATAATTTTGACTTGAAATAGAGAAAGAATAAAGTTTTTGCCATTGCTGTTTTTATTTCCTTTTTGTCTTTGATTTTGCAGTCACAAATTCACAATCATGGTTTTAAATTGCGGTTGCGGTAACGGATGCGGTTGCGCCTGCGGACGTTGCGTTTGCGGTCAATGCGGCTGCTGCGACGCACATTGTGGCTGTTGCGGTATGAAATGAAATTTAATATTCACAACTTATATTAAGTGGTATTACTACCCCACTATACAATTTAGCCACTATAGTAGAGTTTTACTTTGCTCAGTATATACTAACTGAGATGTGGTTGAAATACAAAGTGGAAAGACGGCTAAATGTAAGATTTTTCATTGAATCTTTAGTATTTTAGCAGTTAGGATTCTAAAATTTAAATTTTTTATGAGAAAATTTTAATAAATATGTTACAAATTATCCGATGCGGCTCCTGATGCGGTTACGTTGCGGCAAAACACGTGATTTCAAATCACACCGCGATTGCGGTGCGATGCGGTTGCGGTGACTACCGCATCAGCAATATTGCAGTTGCGGACTGCAATTTAAAACCTTGGTCACAATCCTTTGAAATAGAAAATTCTCCCCATGTTAATTTCAAAGTATATATAAAATCTCAATTAAATAGGTATTTAGAGTTAATCTTGATAAATAATTCAACAAGTACTACACGAAAAAGAATTGTATTAACAATTAGTTTTTCTTTGACAATTTTAAAAATGAGATTAACCATGCATAAACTAACTATTTTTGGACAATATTAACTTATTTGTGCATATTGGCCCTAGTTCTAGTGTTAGAGAAACTAAAATATGCAGGTTCTAAAGGATTCTGAAATGTATCAATGTATTTCATGTCTCTAAGAATGCAACAAAACTACGATTTAAATAGTTTCGGTCGTGCTTTAATTACCTTCCTATATTTTTTTTTGTTATCATTACATCTCTTCTTTTCTTTCTTTTTTCTCTGTTTTCTCAGTGTGATGACTATGTCTAAAATTTAAATTTAAAGAATGACTATATTTTATTTAGGTGTCATGATTTTTTTAGAGATCGAGACATCCGGTTCGATTCCGTTCGACCGGTTTAATTACTATATAGTTTTATTATAGATACCGGTTCATTCCACCGATTTGATCCGGTTTGAGGATGCGGTTTGACCAATCACTCGAAAGTTCGACCAGTGACCAATAACCTCACTGGTTCGATGACTGGTCCAATTTTTAAAACATTGGTTTTCTGTATCTCTTGCCCTCCTTTAATTAAGTAAGAGGGAGAGAGTTTTTATCCATACTCAATGGGGGATTTTTCAATCACTCTAAAGTACAAGTAATTATCTGGTTGGCTAGCTGTTGGACTATATGGAAAGAGAAAAATAGGAGACTTTTCGCGCAAACCGGTGTTGCGGTGGATGTGTTCCTTGCTAAGGTGAAAACTATATCCTGATGGTGGTTGAAATCTCGTAAAAAAGGTTTTATATTTGATTTGAATTTGTGGTGGATTAATCATTTGTCTTGTTTAAGTGTCCGACAAGAATAATGACGGGGGAGTTTTAACCACTCCTGTTGTTTTGTGAACCTTGTATTTCTATTTTCTATTAGGTACACCTTATGTTTATAACCTATCTTTAATATATTTTCTTTGGCTTCTTAAAAAAAATTGTTGAGACTTAAAAAAAAAAAAATTGTTGAGAGTTTCATTACTAAAATTTTGGGTAATGCCTAATTTTTCACTAATTTTAGTAACGTATATATCTTTTTTTGTACATATTTAGATGAAATGACAGACCATTGGAAACTCACACACAAAATGAAGGGACCAGAGTACGATCCTCAGTCATGAACATCCGAGCTAGCTATATTAACATGCATTACCAATTAAGCTAGGATTTGCGGATTAACAATGTACTATATCTCTAACTATCTATAATTATAGCAATGTAGTTCTCTATTTCATTTGATTAATAAAATCCTTACTCCGAAGTTACCTCATACTAATTAACACATCGTTCTTTTTAGAAATAAGACATTAATCTCTCACAATGATATATATGTAGTTATTTCTTTCTTGCATTAAATGTTCACATCAATGGAATTTAAATCAAGAGCTGTTTTTTCATTGTCTACGATGTAACCAATATCTAACGTATTACCAAATCTATCTCAACTTCTAAATAATAAGTTACTATTAGTCATGAGAGAGAGGTGGTTGAAGAGCTAAACATCAATGCCAGTTAAGTCTTTTCTTTATCAAACTTCATGAAAACTAATAATTAGTGACTTTATGACCACAAGAACATTGCAATAACTTGTAAAGTTCAAACTTGAACCAAATTTTTCAACACATAATAGACAATATAATGATGACAAATAATGATGATTAGGAAGTGTTAAGCCTCCCTAAACCCTAAACCCTAAACTCTATAAGGGTCATGCTAAGATATTTATTGATAGAAATTTTAGATTTATTAATATAATTAAAATAGTCTCTCCCATCCTTTTTATATATAGAAGACATTTCACTTATCTAATCTATTTATATAAAACTACATTAATTATTTAATAAATCTTAAATGCTGAAATTTGTCATAAAAAAGGCTAGAGAGAGAAATTATTATTTAAAAATTTAAGTACACAAGTTTCAAGAAAACATTTCTACACATTTGTCATCTTAAGTTAAGATCATACTATATGTTAGCAGTCTCGACCAAAAAAAATAAAAAAATATTATGTTACTCCCTCCGTACCAAAATATATGTTATTTTGAAGAAAAAAAATTGTACCACAATATATGTCATTTTACATTACCAATGAAGCATTTAATGCTCTTTTTCCTCTTATACCCTTAATTAATTATTTTTCTTTCTTCTTTCAATTCTATAATTTATCTCTCACATACCATTAATGAGGGATAATCTTGTAAACTAACCCATAATTTATCTTTTCCATACAACAATGATTACATTTCTTAATTTGTGTGATTTGGTCAAAACGACATATATTTTGGTACGGAGGTAGTAGCTTTTTTCTTCTTGTAAAACTACTTTTTGGATTGAAAGTTATATAGTTAATTAATTCTACAAAATTTTATGTAAAACTTGCTACTGAAGATCCTATTTAATGAATATCGTCGGATAAGATTAATTCTTGCTTTCCTACTCATCTTACACCCTAAAAACAAAGGCTTAACTGTAATTTTTGTCTCTCTATTTAATTTCAATTTTTCACAATTTTGGTCTTTGTTTTATAATCTGTAATTTTAGTCCTCTATTTTTCAATTTAATAAATTTTTGTCATTCTTTCAATTTTTTGATGATTTGGGGTGTAATGTTGATATGGTGAGGTGACTATTAAGTGTTTATGCGAATTAACGAGTCATCATACAGTGAAATATATGTGACATTCATAAATAATATATTAAAAAATATGAAATCATCATATGTGGGGCTTGATTACTAACATAATAAGAAAAGGTAATTGAACCACTAACATATTAAAACCATTTGTTAGTGAATGATTACTAACACATTTATATATTGTATCAAAATTGAAGTCCGGTAGGAAAATTAGTTTCAAGATACAATTTCGCAAATAAGAAAATGAGTTACAAAGAAAAGATGACTTAAGTGACACTATAAGAAATTTCTTCATTTCTGACAGAATTTTCTTAGAAAAATAAATTTCTCGCAAATGTTTTATATTTGAGAGAAAACTTTCATGACAAATGTACTTTTGACTGACCGTTCTGAAGCCCACATTGACTGCACGTATATCTAAGGTATTTATGAGAAAATTTCCTCCTAAGACCACTTTTTTTTATAAATATTTAATTAACACTTATAATTTTTCTTCTTTCTCTCCATTTTTTTCAACACCTTCCGACCACTTTTTTATATATATCACACTATACACTCTCAAAAACTCATTCTTAATTTCAACATTCATTCATCTTTCCTTCATACTTCTAATTTTTCTTCTTTCTCTACACTTTCTTTAACACCTTATAAACATTTTTCTCTACACTTTCTTCAACAACTTTCAACCACTCTCAAAAACTCATTCTTTCAACATTTCTAACATTTTCTTCATCTTTTCTTTCAACACTAACATCCATTCATCCTCTCAAAAACTCATTCTTTCAAAGACTCTAATTTTTTTCATCTTTTCTCTACACTTATCTACAAATAGCACATTCTTTCAACATTCATTCATATTCTTTACTTCACTCATCTAATTTTTCATTTCATTCAACATTATCTTCAATTCAACATTTCATTCTTTCAACACTAACATTCATCATTTAAATCTTTTTTTCTACAATTTAACAATATTAATCTTTCAACATCTTCAAATTTTGAATTTTTGGAAGCAAAATCAAAATTTTCACGAAATTTCAAAATTTGATTTTTGAATAACATTTGCGAGGAAATTTCCTCACAAAGGGTCTGACATCATTTGTGAGAAAATTTTCTAGCAAATGTCTTGGGAACAAACTGCTATTTCCTTATGAACACTTTCCTCACAAATTTTTGGTCATTTTGTGAGAAAAAATTTTGTGGAAAATGTGTGGTTTTCTTGTAGTGTGAGGATATGAAAAATTTTAAAAGAGTATTTGACATAATTGATTTTTCAGTTTCAAAAGAATTAATAAGGTATTTGAAATTTATGAAAATAAAGAGATCTCAATAAATTAAGTCAAGAATGGAGTACGGTGGAACCAAAATAAAGTCAACGTTGACAATTTTTGTATATAATATAGCGCTACATATAATACGAGATACTGAGTATCATGAACAAAAATCTATTAAGGATTATAGATTGTATATATTGATAGACACAATTGATGTGAAATTAAACTAGCTTTGCAAAGTAAAAGATTTTTGGATCAGTAGTTCATACTGTTGAGACAAAATCTCTTTTGTACATGTTTTAATGACAACAAACCTTATGGAATAAATGTTAAGTTTTATGAATGGTGATCTACTAATGTTTGCACTTGAGTTTTTGTTGAAAGCTAAATAATGATAAAAGTGGACAAGCTAAAGATCACTCACATCAACAAGTGCATTCTATATACTCAATGATAAAAGATTTTGAGTAGCATCAGATCATCATAACATTAGCATCATGAATATTCTCAAAGGATATTGTTTGAATCATAAGATAATTCATTTGAAGGTTCAAGCAAAAAAGTAATTTTCATGGTTGATAGTCTTCTTCTACACCACAAGGTTTACAATGGTATTGAATGATCAAGGAAGATTATGAGGATCATAAGTTCAAGAATGAGGACGGAAGAACCTGCATCATAAGTTACATAAAGATATATTTGATGTTGCATGACAAAATTCACAATGAATTTTGTGATACATGCTTTGATGATTTACTACCACAACTAACATCAAAAGAAATGATGCATATTCTAAGTATCTTCCTACCAAGATTTACTACTCAAGGTATCATCCTACCAAAATTTTGTGATACATGCTTTGATGATTTACTACTCAAGGTATCATCCTACCAAGACTTCTTAAGATGAGAATATTTGAGAATGATATTTATGAGTTTTCAAAAGAACTTATGCAAAGGGCATAAATGTTTTAAGTCATTCTCCAAATTAGAAGATGATCCTTCTCATGATGAGTATACTCATGCCTCCACTAAAGCATCTCAAAGATACTCCATTATCATGTAAGGAATGTGTGCTAAACATCAATTCAGTTATGGGAAGTTTTACAACAACAAGATTATATGTCTCGTCTCTTAAGAAAAGCTTCAGAAGAATATTCTGAGAACATTCTATGTCCAGTGCTACATCTTGTTCTTAAGAAAAGCTTCAGCAGAACATTCTAAGAACATTCTCTGAACAGCACTACATCTTGTTTCAAAGAAAAGCTTCAACAAACATTCTGAGAACATTCTCTACATCTTGTTTCAATGCTTTAGCCATCATTCTCAGAACATTCTCTGGTATGGCCTCTAAATCTCTTTCAAAGCAAAAGAAACATTTTGATATCAGCTTTGAGAATGTTACAAGAATAACAGTCATCATTCTCTGGACATTCTTTAGGATTTGGGTGAACCAATATAAATTTTGTGTATGCATTTCTCTTACCTTTAACTATTTATTTTATCTAAACACACAAAACACAAACCACATTGTTTATATCTCATTTGGATTTCCATATAGTTGGGAGAACGTTCTTTGAACAATCTCTACTTGTTCTCTTAGAACGAGTTGTTCTATAGTAGAGAATATTCTTTGATCAATCTCTTTTATTGTTTACTAACATTTATCCAAGTATACACTTGAGATCCATTTAGTTGACTACATGATTGAGTTTTAAAAAGGGTCACAATTCAAACCCCCCCTTTCTTGTGACAAATTCTTCCACTTCACATGCATCTGAAGATGAAAATAAATAAATACGAATGAGTTTTCGCGCGAAAACAAAAGAAAAATTAAATATTTAAAGTTTGACTTGTTGTTCAAGAGCATTGTTAGAAATCTGTTTTTTACTTTATAAGTAACATATTCACCTGAAGTGAATCGAAGGTAATTATGACACTTTGATTAAATATAATAATATATGAAAGGCTCAATTTATATATACAAGGTGTATTACCATATATTTATGGCTTTCTATTTTTTTGATAAAAATATTTATGGCTTTGTCTAAGGTGGAAGACTTGGACAAGTCTTTCACCGTACACAAATCGTCGATAATATTGCTATAACGATTACAAATTTACAAAAATCACTATTAGATTGAAAGTTTAATTTATATCATATAAATTATCAATACAAATTATTAAAGAAATTGAAAATTATTTGATATGTTATTGAGATCCATTAAAATTAACGTATTAAATAAAAATTGATAATAGATAGATAGTGTTGCTTGTAAAACAAATCCACATGAATTCTTTTTTAATAAATATATATATATATAGAGGATTGCTAACTTCGACCATGGATCAAAGTTAGCAATGTATGACCCACATGTAATTACTTAATAAACTCCCCATTGTCTTCGCGCGCCCCCCGGCTACTCATAAGCCCCCCACATGCACCCCCTTGTAATTACATGTGGGTCATACTTGCTAACTTCGACCCACATGATCAAAGTTATCTGCCCCATATATATATATATATATATATATATATATATATATAATTTTCTGTGATTTTCCGGGATATATGCAAGAAAAAAGTTGAAAATAAAATGAAAGAAAAAATAAATACAACAGAAAAAGTTTGTCATGTTTATTCCGTATGAAAACTATAATTGTATCCTACCTCTTTACCTTCAAAATAAATCTGCAGGAAAATAATTTAATACAAAAAATATGATTTTTCTTATGAATTTTCATACAAATAAATCTGCAGTAAATTTTTAATATTTTTGAAGATAAATTCACAATAAACTGTTTTTAAGAAAAAATATATATCTTTTATTCTATATGTTTGTTACGATCCTTAAAACTCAAACAACAATTTAATATAATTTTTCCCTCCCAATCATCAATTATATTTCTTTTAAAATTACTCCTTATTTTTGTAAACTCTTATTTATATCACCCCTCCTTTTTACTATTTCCACTGCATTGAAATTGTTATTTCTGGTAAGTTGGAATCGTGCCATGTACCTTGCCATTGTTACTAATTTAAATTAAATGTAGTTCCAAAATAGATATAACTACTCTCTCTCATACTATATTATCTTTCACGTTTTTTTTCTTTCTCCCAAAAATTTTCCAATTTTTAGAGAACTCTTTAATTTCTTTTCAACACTTTTTTTTTTGACTAAATTCTTTTCCACCCTTCTCCACTATTCTTCTTCTCTTATCTTTGCCTCTCAACATGACTCTCCTTTTTGGATTTCTTTGATATAAGTTTGTTAATTTAACAAGTTCAAAAATATAATCGAATATAATATACAAATTTTGCTTCTTTTTTGTTTATAACCACAAAATCTTACTTTAGTTCCTTTTTGCTTTGTTTGCTAATGTGAAATTAATTTTCGTCCAATTTCAAACAAGATTCATTTGCACCGATTCATACTTATCTTCTTTCATTTTCTCTACAAACTCATATGTACAATTTTCTTCAAAATGACACCAACAATTGACTTTTTAAGAGAATGTTCTTGAAACTAAGATTATTAGAAGTTGAAATAGAAGGAATAGAAAATTGCAGATGTATTCGACTAAATAATATTAGTGTACGTTTTGATGTAGTTTGTTTATTCTCATTCTAGGGTGGTTATAGTTTTATATTTCCATGCTTGATAAAATATTCTCATTATTTGAATATGTATACTTCTTTTTTCCAACTAAACATATCAATATTTATGTGTATATACTTATGCTAAATTAAACTATTGCCATATCATTTATTCATATTTGGGATGAACTTGTTGAATCTTAGGGATTTGTGCTATTGGTGCAGATAAATTCTTAACGACAACGAGATTAACACGCCTCATGTATTATTTTATGGTTTATTGTTTTGCAGTTCATTCATAGTTTGTGATTTCATGATTGCTTTATTGGCGGTTGTTGACGTCAATGAAGATAAGTTACTATAATATCTATTTTAAGTTTTATAGTATTCTTTATTTGATGGTTATATTTATATGAAGTTTATTATTATTGATGTGATACTAAGTCCAATTTTACAATATTATATTAGTTTAGTGATATGTCGATGAGAATGTGATACCTTGAACCAATTTTATACTCCCTCCTTTCATTTTTAATTGTATTTTTGGAATAGTAACACCAAATTAAGAAATAATATTTTTGCATTTTTTCCTATTATACCCTTATTTAATCTACCAATAAATTTCTATTTTTTTGCTCACACTTTCTCTTTCCAATAAATTTAATATGTGATTTACCAAAAAAATTTAATATGTTACCTTTCTCTCATAACAAACAATTGTTACTTACTACTTCTAAATATTGTCGATTTTCTAAATATTTAACAATTACTACTTATTTTATTTTAACTCCTCTTGGAACCATCGTTAGATCATATATCACGTCGTTTAAAACATATCATAAGGTCAATTTATAGTTAATAAATAGGATGGAGGACCAAAACTATCAAATTTTAAAATAGGGAATCGATTGTGCAAAATGGTGAAAATAGGGGGACCAAAATTACAATTAAACCTAAATTTTAATATAACAAGAAACAAACTTTGTTTAAAACAAAGGCTTCAAAGCATTTTTGACCCTCTAGCATTCACAAATTTTCATAATAACACTTTTTGTCCCTTATGTTTAGCCTTTTTGTAAAAGTTTAATTTTGACTAAGTCAACGTCTATATGAACAGTCACTACTTAAGTGACTTACTATCCACATCAACATTTTTATCCATGTCAGCAATTATTACAAAAATTTAGATAAAGCCTAAAAACACAACAACACATGATCCGTTTATGCTAGTAGAATTGTTGATCAGTTGTTGTAATTGATTTCTATTGCTAGTACTACTATTGTTCTGCCTCATAAATCATTTAATACAAAATAAATAGTAGTATTAAGAAATTAATAATCAACAAAAGATTTAGTTTCATTACAAAATATGAAACTAACATCATATTATCCAACATAAAAAAATACTTGTCATGTTGTGAAGCATGGAAACCATAACATGGCATGACAATTTTCATAACTTTGAATGAGTATTTGTCCATTCAATTAAATAAACAGTTACAGTATAAAAAGAAAAAAAAAAAATACAATTACAACAACAATTCCACTACTATAAACAGAACAATGACAAAATCAAATTTTAATGACAATAAAGGAATCACCTGTTTTTGAGTTTTATACTTTTTTTTATAATTTTTTTAATAATTGTTGTGGCCAAAAATGTTGACATGGACAGTTAGTCACTAAAGTAACTGTCCACGTAGGTATTAATTTGGTCAAAATTGAATTTTTGTAAAAGGGCTAAATATAAGGAGCTAAAAATGCTATTATGAAAGTTAGGGGCCAAAGGTGCTTTTAGCCAAAAAATAAACTTTTGTTTTCCAATTATATTCAACCAAGATAATGTTTTATTGAAAAAGATAAGAGTAATTGATAAAGGATATAATTGACAAATCATAGTGTTAAAATACATAAAGACATTTAAATAAGTACGCCAAATCCTTCATTTTTTGACAATTAAAAAGGAATTGAGGGAGTAGTAATTTCATTAAAAAACATTTGAAAATTAGATTACTATTATTTTCAAGTTTAGGATGTTACACCAAGGTCTCTTAAGTGGACTTAGTAATTTTTCGGCAACATTAAGCCCAAATTGTCACAAAAAAGACAACAAAAACTTAATCAAATCAAGGAAGTGAAAAGTCAAGTTTTGAGGGTTCTTATGAGTGCTACTGTCGTGTGCGGTAGTGGAAGGACCACGTGAGTTGTCCAGAATTTGGAAAATCACATGTTTTAAGTTGGCACGACATCATCCAACTATCTTGTAATCTCTTGGCATTGTTCTCTAAAATTCTAGTGTTTATTTTTGATTTTTTAGCATTTTCTTTCTTAGTTATAGAGTTGTGTTGTTCATGCAATTGTTCACATAGTTCACATCTATCTTAGGATTATAAAATATAGTCTTAGGTATGTTCTAATGAACATGAGGTTTGTGATTGAAATTTCTATTATCAAAGATTTTTGCAAATCACAATAGCAATGCTTCATCAAAAGGAATTAGTTCCCCAATATCCAGATTATGAGTATGCAACATATTGTAACCAATGGTGCACCAAGAAGAATTGGAGGTATATTTATGTCATTAGGCCGAGTGTTCCTTTAATCAATTCTAGGGGAGGCGTTCGAAACACGGTTTATCCATCTCCTTACTTTTTATTTATAAACTTGTTTTCTCATAATGTCTATTGTGATATAGATTATTGCCTATCATAAAATTTATAATTTTAAGGCGCTTTATAATATTGTTAATTTAAACTTAAAACTAATCATATTCTTTTCCACTTTAATTTATCTTTTTTCTTAATCTAAAATCTAAAAATAACCATAATACTCTACAATTTATTTACTTGCTGATACACCGGAAAAAGTACTATTTATTTAGTCATTTTTATATTTGTTTTACTATTTATTTCCACTTTTTCGTCGTATCACGTTGGTATTTTTATTTTTTTCTGTCATTTGTCCTGGAAGCAGCTAAATAGTACACATTGAGCAAAACGAAGAAAATCGGATCAAAAAGACACAAAAAGCACGCGAAAACACGGCCAGACCCACACCGCACGCGCCCTCACGCGCGCAGCATGAGCCAGCCATGTCCACGCGCCCTGCATACCCTCCACGCGTCCCACCAGCGAACGCGGAATCCCTCCGCGCGCGCAACGTTGGGAGCACGCTGTCCCAACCAGCGGACGTGCGCCCTCCGTCCATCAAGATTGATCGTGTGGCTGTGATGCCATACGAAATTAAGCCCACATCAGGCAGTTTTGTTTTTTATGCATAGGCAAATTAGTATAAATAGGTCCTCATTCTTCACATTTCAAACACACCACAATTACCGCTCCTTTGAGTGTTTGGGAGATAAACTTAGGACTTTTGTCCTTTATTTTTGATCGACGATTTGTGTATCAATAAATATTTTATAACTGCAAGTGCATAGTTTCGTCGTGTAGTTTTAAAAGATATCGAACCACAGAGACCAATAGTCGAGCTACCGTATTTCTGTCGTTACTGTGTAAATCTAAGGCTATTGAATATTAGGGTTTGTTTAGAATGTTTAGAATTAAAGAAATTTAAATTAAAGAATTAATTAATTAAAGACGGATATCGGTATGTAACTTAATTAACCATCGGGAATTTAATAAACTAGTAGCGCGCGAAAAATGGTTTATTTTTCAGAAGAACTATCTCAATTTAAAGGTTTAAACCTCACACTCTCGTTTTGTTGATAAAAACCATACTTTCTAGGCTAGGAGTTTTACTGTCACTTTTCTACCACCTTAGCTTCGAAAGTATATTTTGAAAATCAATTAGTTCTAATTAATCCTAACGTGGCTCTCGCTCGTTCAAAGATTAATATCAAATTCCTACTATCTAGTTAAAACCTCAAACTCTCGCTCTATTGATTTTAACCTTAGTTGCTTTATTTTACTCTCGTTCAAAAGCTTTGAATAAAATTAGGAATTTGAATCAGAAAAATAGATTAATATGTGCGCGCTAAATCATTATTAAATTCCCTTCGGAGAATTAATTTACATACCGATATCTAGGAATTTAGCTAGACATGGCAAAGGAAATAAACAAATAAAAACAGAAAATTAAATAAGACATAAATAAATAATTAAATAAAGACATTAAAAACCAGGAAATAAATTTCTGAATAAACTTGAATTGAAATTGACGGAAATAACAGGTTCAGAATTCTTGACCGGAAAGTGAAAACAGAACTAAAAACGGATTCCCGATGTGGAAATACCGTTACAGTTAATTAAACAAGAAATAAAAACTGACTGAAAGAAACAGAAAATAAGGCGTGGAAAATTCTGAATTTGAGCTTCCTATTTATAGAGGATTTTTGCCTCTACGATCCACAAAAGTAGGAATGGATAGGCTTCACTTGATCTCATCCCTTTGGCCGTACGATTAGGAAAAACAGTTGATCAGACGCGTGCTTGCTCCCCACGTCGCGCAAAATGTTGTTGCAATGGGATCCTGAATCTGTGGCGGGCGCCACCAGGCTGCTTCCTTGCTGGGCTCAATTGGGCTCAGCTGGGCTGCGCAGATTTTGTGCTTTGCACCCCCTTTTTGCTCCGTTTTTGACCCTTTTTGCTCAATTCTCTTCTCCGACCTATTTTATTCGACAAAACTAAAAACAAAACAAATACCAACATAAAAAGACATAAATGAAATAAAAACATATGAAAATGCAACTAAAGTTCACATAAATTAAGCTAAAAATACGATATAATTTCGTGTCATCAGTTTTGTATTATCCCGATCTTGTAATTGTTTTAGTTGTTGTTCCGGTGTCTGTACTAGAAGTTTTTTCCTTTATTTATTCAGGTTCTTTTTATTTATTTTTGTTTTGTCTTTATATTTATTTATTGCTTTATTTATTTTTCCGCTTTATTTATTTTATGCTTTTATTTATTGCTTTTATTTTATTGACTTTATTTATTTCATGCTTTTATTTAATTTTCTGTGTTAGTTTATTATGTTTAGTTTAATTTCTGTATATTTATTTATTATGTCTTTAGTTTTAGTTTTAGTTATGTTTAGCTAATTTAGTATTGCTAGGATGTGAGATTAGGAGCTAATAGAGGTTCGGTAGTTAGTTTGTGTAATTAAGTTTAAATAGTTTTCTGTATCAGTTTTTAGTAATACAATCTATAATTTTGCATGAGAGTGAAAATTAGCTAAGGTGTAGATCAATAGCACGACAGTGTGAGGTTTGTACCAAATAGTAAAAACTGAACATTAATTCTAAACACCGTGACAGCTGTTTAGGATTAATTAAACTAAGTTGATTTCCAAAAATTATTTTATAAATAAATGAGTGAGCGACAGCAAAGCGTGAATTTATATTATATGGTACTAGTCAATAGCGCGAATTTTTAAGTCAATTTAGTTTTGAGAGAACTAACTATTTTTCCAACACAAATTAAGTACTGAACCCTCTGAATCAACTAAGATCGCATCCTAGTAATTCCCTTATTAATTAATCTTATTTAATCTATTTTATATTTTAAAACGTGACCACCAATCCTATAATTTAATCACTAGCCTTAGATTTACATAGTGACAATAGATAACGATAATATCACATTGGTCTCTTGGGTTGGATATCTTTTAAAACTACACGACGCGTGCACTTGCAATCAATTGATTTTATATACGCAGTTTCGTCCGATCAAGTTTTTGGTGCCGTTGCCGGGGACCAATTTAGTCGATATATCGTAAATCCGTTGTTACACCGTAGAGACTAAGGCAACTTATTATTATATATAAAAAAAATAAAAAATTTAATAAAACAATTAAAAAAAACTAAAAAAATTAAAAAATTAAAAAAAAATTAAATATTAAATTGATTTAGGAAATCTTCCAGTATTAGAAACTCTCTTTTCATAACCAGTTATAAATGGGTGACCATCCGCAAAACCGTCCACTTAAGTTCTACGCTACTCCTTCACAAGAACTTCATAATAGCATCGTTGCCCCTGCTATCTAAGCAAGTAATTTTGAGCTTAAACCTTCATTGTTGTCTGCTGTACAACAGAATCAATTTTCTGGTAATTCTAATGATGACCCTAATCTACATTTGTCAATATTCTTGCAATATGCGGACACAGTGAAAGCAGAAGGTGTCAGTCCGGAAGCAATTTGGCTCCGTCTTTTCCCTTTCTCACTAAGAGATAGAGCTCGAGCTTGGCTCCACTCTTTACCTTCCATGTGGGAAGGCGAAAGAACACCTTTAGAGCAACCTTTTGCCAAAGAAGGTATGCGTGAGTTAAGCAAAATGTCTACAGCTACTGTGGCTGCAACGGTTTCAAACTGCCAATTATGCGGAATTCTTGGGCATATTACCCCTAAATGTCAACTTTTGACCGAAATCCCTAACAACCAAGTAGATTATTCTCAAGGAAACTATCACTCAAACACCTATAACCCAGGTTGGCAGAACCATTCCTACATTCCATCAGGATTTCAACAAGGAGCCCCTGCTGCTCCAAATGTCCCTACAGAGTCAAACTTAGAACTAATAAAAATCCTTATCCAACATTTTTGTATTGGCCTCATTTTTGCTAAAACACTAACTAGCCAGACGTTGGACCAAATGCTCCAGCATGTGCGTACAACATCAGGACGTACACGTATTTTTGCGCGAGATCTTTTTAAAGATTTGGTTTAGTTTTATATTGATTACTTGTGTACTAAGTCTCGCATTTTTGTGTAGAACCTTCAGGAGGTTGCGTTTTGCCCTGATTACTTCATAAAACATGTTTCTCCATTTATGGAAACATATTATATGGTTTTAAAATATATTTGCTAGATTTGTTTTGGACCAGCTGAATTCTAAAGCCCATGTATCTTGTTCAACACGTTCTTACTAAATATATATATTGGAAGATGTAAAACCTAAGTTGATGCGAAACCATTATTTACAAAAAGGAGTCTTTAGGGTTTTGTGAATAAAGCCTTGTGCTTTAACGTGTACACTCCTAAGCTTTTAAGTATGGAGTTGTTTGTGTACCACTCTTAAAATGTGAAGTACGGAGTCGGTTGTTCTTGTGTTCACTAAAGCGTGCGTTGTTTATATGTTAAGTAGTGAATGTGTGAGCCTTTCCTGTATCACGTTGATACATGAAGGACGTAGAGTGTTTGTATTGTTAATTGTGAAGTTGCTCCTAAGCCGTTAGGTACGGAGTTTATTTCTATGTTTGAGAGTGTTCTCATCTGAGTATTTGTCTATTGAACTTAATGCCAGTGCGAAGATTAGTGAACTAGAGGTTGTTTGCGTGGATGTCTTCAAACTGAGAGGAAGTGAGCAGAGGTTCTCATATCTAGGAGTTACTAGGTAGAAGTCTAGACGTGTATAATTAGGTGATAAGTTGTAAACGGGGCGTATGCTGAGAACTTTGAACTAATACTATTTAGTGGATTCCTTGCTAGATTGGTATCCCCCAGATTAGGTGAGTTGCACCGAACTGGGTTAACAAACTCATCGTGTTATTTATCTTTTTGTTGTGATTTGTTTATTTTGTGCTTTACTACGCTATGTTATTTTACTATTGTAAGTTTTGAGTTAGACAAGTGCTCGGACAGTTGTGCCAACATTGTTCACCGCATCTGTCTGTCACGTTGCCAGAATTTCACATAGTACCGGGAGAAGTCATATATATATATATATATAGTCATAAATCAATATATATATATATATATATATATATATATATATAAATCAAAATAAAAGAGGTTTGTCACTTTGTCAACAAAAATAATTAAAATTAAAAAGATGAAACATAGCATAATATGCTAAATAAAACCATAAGGAAAATGCCCTTTCCGAAACTTCTTTGCGGAGAATGATCGAATAATATCAACATCATTAAGTAATTTGAATATCTGCCGTTCGATGTAACATATCATCAAGTCTTTGAACCACTCATCGGTAATCATGTTGTGTAAGTTAGACTTGATAATCTTCATTGGTGAAAAAGCTCTTTCAACAGATGTTGTTGACACCGGAAATATCAAATGTTTCTCAGTTTGAACCATCTTCATAGACAAACTTTGAACATCTTCACAAGTAGAAAAGGAAACATGCCTTTTCACATGAAGTATATAAGTATCAGCAAAGTCTGCTTGATAAATATCAACAAGACGAGCAAGCTTATCAACATTAAACTTGGAGAAAATGTTCTTGGGGTCAAGACATGAGAAGCAATCAAGCTCAATGTTACTTCCTTCATTAAAGAGGTTATCCATCTCCACACATATTTTGTCAATAGCAACATAAAAAAAATCTCTGCACGATAATGGTGAAGATTAGTGACAGTCATCCCTTCTAGACTTGAACGACCCCGAAGCGGTATTTCTTCATCCATATTTGCTACAAGAATGCCTTTAGCAACACAAAATTCTTGGACAACAACAAATAAATTATCCCAACCACTCTCTCTCAATGTGGCCAACCGAGCTTTGACATCATCAATTAACTGCACAATATCCTTGTGTTGTGCCTCCGTCAAAGCATCCCTTCTCTTGCAAGATGCACTTGTTGTGGTTACAATTAAAGAGATGTACTCAAAGAAATAATGAATAGATGAGCAACTACTAACAACAGATACAACCACCAATTGCAAACGATGCGCATAACAATGGACATAGAAAGCATAAGGGTTTTAATCTAGAACTTTTCTTTGCAAGCCATTAAATTCACCTCTCATATTTGAAGCGCTGTCATATCCTTGCCCTCGTATCCTTGAAATAGATAACATGTGACGATCAAGAATACCAAAAAGAGCATCCTTTAATGCCTTAGATGTAGTATATGTGACATGATGTAGAGCAATAAATCGTTCCACAACCTTTCCTTTGTCGTTCAAAAACCTATAAAACAAATTCAACGAGGTTAATAGAAATTGAAAATTAGGTAATATGTAATAGAAATAGGTAATGAAAATTGGAAAATACAACTACTAACCTCAACATCACCACCATTTGCTCTTTGATGGATATATCACGTGACTCATCAATAAGCACGGAGAATTGTCTATCTCCAAGCTCTTCCATAATCACCTTTGTAACTTCATGTGCACAAGAGCGTGTAAGATCATGTTGAATTTCACTGCAAACCATTTTCTCCCTTTTTCCACCATTTTCAAAAGAAAATCTCACTTGTTCATTCCTAGATTTTACAAACTCTAACATCTCTTTAAAATTTCCCTTGTTTAGAGAACTAGATGATTCATCATGGCCACGGAAAGCCAAGCCTTGTGATATGATATGTCTTACACAATCTACAGAACAAGTCAAATGGATCTTATACAATTCTTCTGATTCTTTAGTTGCTCTAGCAAACTTACTTGCCCCGCTTTGTCTTTGATTAATATAATCATCGTAGTGCTTGATACATGAGTTGCGCTCACTATTATGACTATATTCTCAATACTTGTTCTATTAATTAGACACCTCTTCATCTCTGAAATTTAATGATTTAAAGTTATTATTCAATTCACATAGCTTACAAAACAGAGGGTTCACAATTCACAAAATAACATCATGAATGGATTCACAAAAGACAGGGTTCCTACTTAGGGTTGAAAAACACTATCAAAATTAGCAATAGTGTTTTTTGTAACAGCAAATTAACAAATAATAGAGTCATAGAGGGATTAAAAACATTCAAAATTCTATCAAAACAGAGGGTTCAACCCAACTATCAAATCAAAATTCAAAAACACTACCAAAAAGACAAAGATGTACGCGAGAGAGAAAGAATCGTTCCTAATTCCAATTGTATTTTGCCCTTTATTTTTTTTAGCCCATACTTTTTTTTTACTGAACAAATAAAAATTATTTAGGCCAGGTTCGGGCAAGTGCCCAGGCATGCCTGACCCAAAAAATGCCCCTTGTCTCATCCCTCATCTCTTCATTTTTTTTCTTCAGATTTCAAAAGGCAATACACAAGACGAAAGAAGTGGGAGATTAAGTCGAGCTAGAAGATACTTTTATTCTAGGAATTTATATTATTGTTTATTTTTTTTTTTGAAACATAGACCTTGTCACTTTAAATTGGACCAACTAAAATAAATTAAAAATATTGAAAAAATTTAGTTTATGTTTTGTGAGTTATTCTTATAATCTAAGAGACATACTACCGCATAATTGTTTTCCTTAAAATTCCTAAAAAATGAAGGTCCGATAACTTAGTGTGTGTGTGCGCATATATATATACCACATAGTCTCAAACTTAATATTATCAAATATAATAATATGATATTGCGAGCGATCAAATTACACTACTCTAACAGTTTAGTAATATTACAACGCTTAATAGTGCTATAACGAATACAAATTTTACCCAATTTCCCTTTGAATTGAAAGTTTATATGACATAGATTGTACATTCAAAATTTTAAGAAAATAGAAAATCATTTGATATATTATTGAGATTCATCAAATTTATCGATATTCAATAAAAACACATTAACTTGATGAATCTCAATAACATATCAAATTATTTTTAATTTTTTTAAAATTTTGTGTAAATAATCTATATGATATAAACTTTCTATATGATATAAAATTTTGTTATAGCATTTTTGAATGGTGTAAAATTACTCAAATGTTACATTACATTGATTTCAAAAGATTAATCAGTATTAGCAGAATGATCTCTTTCATTTTGTTTCCTAACAATTTGAAATCAAATTCTTCAATTGTTAACTCCACTTCTTTCACAATTATATATGACAAAACATTTTTTTTTTCCATATTTTAATTAAAATAAGTGAATTTCGCATATATTTTTGTGATTTCGTCTTCTTATAGTGGGACGTTGTGATTTCGTCATCTTATAATAGGACGTTGTGTTGTTCATCATTTTGTGCGGTATTTGTTTGGTTCAAATTCTCATATTATATTCAATTAAGTGCAAATTCAATCAATGACTTTGGCATCTTTAACGGTCAACATTGCATATCTGGAAACATCGGAATTTTAGACACTCTAATCTTGTCATATTTGTAGGCAATTTACCGTTGTAGGCTATTAAATTGAATGCTGTGAATTTGTTCGCAGATTTATCCTTTTTAGTTCTTTAACAATTTTGAATTTATTATATGATATATTCTTTGCTTTTTAATGAATGAATGTTGGTTTAGTCAAAAGAAATATATGACATGAATTAAAATAATACATAGTATTATTTAGAGAAAGAAAAGTTTACATCACATATATGATCACTAATAATTATTCATTTTGCCACAATTCAAGAAGCTTGTAATTAGATCCATCCAAACTATGATAGAAACCATCCTTTCTAACAGACCAATAAATGGTTGAATGACCTCCATCCCTATTTTCTTGATAGCCGTCCCAAGTATTGAACAAGTTTAACCATGCTGCAACACAACTAACACTTTTATTCACTTGGAATGTTCGTTTGTAGTGAACGCCTACATTGATATGAGAGGTAGCGTCTTTGTCACAACGAATCGCCAAATTCCCTGAGGCATTGTTTGGCAAGTCGTTTCGTATATCGAAGATGACAGTGTGTGGACTTGCGAGCGTTGTTGTTGTGCTTTGAAAGTTGAATGAGAAGAAGATGAGTGTAAAGAAGGTGAAGTAGTTTTGAAAAGCCATTGTTTTGTGTGTTATGGTGATGTTAGTGGTGCTTTTATATATTAGAGAACCTAATGTTTTTGAAGAGATTAGAGAACCATAATTAATGTTTTAAAAATCTTGAAATTCTTATTGGTTCTATGAATGATTCCATTTTTAAAAACAATACCAAAAAAAAATGGTTTCTAGAAAATTGACTAAATTGTTTATGAAATTGTAAATATGTTTGTTATTTTAATCTTGTCAAATGTTTGAATTTGAAGTTATTCGATTTTTAAAAATATCTATGAATTTCCTTATATATTTTTATTTGACTAATAAATTTTTTTTTTTTTTTCAAAAAGTCTTAAAAATAGTTTTTAGTCAAAAGATTTTTTTTTGTTTCCATGATAAAAAGAATATGGTTTTATGGTTTTGGCTAAATTGTATTTTTAGCCTCCTATGTTTTAAAAACTTGCGATTTTGGCCTCTTATATTTCAAAATAGCACTTACAACCTCTTATATTTAGCCCCTTTTGCAAAAACTAATTTTGACTAAGTCAATCCTAATGTAGTGGGTCACTTGAGTGATAAAAATGCCACATCACATTTTATTTAAACCTTATAATTAAAAAAGAAGGGAAAATAGCAATAAAATAAAGAACAAATCACGTGATATCAATTCCAATTAGCAAGGATTCTGCAGTTTTTAAAACTTCACTTGAAATAGAACTATTTTCTTTATTAACGGTGTGTTATTTTTATGCTTCATAATGAGAGTTTTTTCGTTGTTTTAGCTTCAACTATAGTGAAAGGAGCTTGTTGTGGAATATCTATAATTGGAACCTTTTCTAAAGATCTTCTTCAACTTTTGCCATGTTAGCCCAAGATTTCTTTAAGAACTCAATGTTGGCTTGAATTTTAATACTAGCAGTTGCTTGAATTGAACCCTCTAGATTGTCACTAGTACCTGTTGTGTCTTGAGAATCCACCACAAATTATGTGTCATGAGAACTTAAAGATTTCTCAGATGCTGCCATATCTTCATTTTGGATTTGGCCTTGTTCATCCTCTTTGTCTTGTTCATCATTAATGTTTGTTTCACCAAGTGCTGCAAATTTATTAGTGCTAGTCACATGATCATGAGCCTTCTCTCCAGTTTGAGCTAACACCAGTGAAGGTGTTCTCAACCAATAACAACCCTGTATGAGAGATTTAACCATCCTTTATGATCCTACCCAACTCGAGAGATACCCGCCGGTACAAACAAAAAAAAAATAACAACTATATATATCATCTATTCCGTCATGTCACTTCATTTCACAACATTTTCCTGAAACTACTTGAAAAACAACTTAAAGTATAGTGTATATCCTTTAAACCCTTAAAACAACTTAAATTTTCTTACGAGTAACAGTGGTTTTTTCGACTCGCGGCAGACCTTGCCAACTCCCTTGACAAAAAGTCTCTTTCAATGTTGCTACTCAAGCTTCAAACACCTCGTCCAATGATGCCACGCTGTCATTTTTTATGGCATTATTCACTAGCTCCGCAGGTTGGAATTTAGAAAAATCAGGTAAATGATAGAACATGTTATGCAATTGACAATGAAAAAGGGATTTTTATTCATTGTAGTGAACGCAAATGATTACAAGCACATCAATACAACCCGAGGAAAATTTCTATCCGCCCATGATTCTCTATAACTGATCGACGATTTGTGTATCAATAAATATTTTATAACCGCAAGTGCACAGTTTCGTCGTTGAGTTTTAAAAGATATCGAACTACAGAGACCAATAGTCGAGCTACCGTATTTCTGTCGTCACGGTGTAAATCTAAGGCTAATAGATGTTTAGGATTGATTGGAATTTTAAAAGAAAATTTAAAATTAAGATTTAAATTAATTAAAGCGGATATCGGTATGTAACTTAATTAACCTTCGGGAATTTAATAAATTAATAGCGTGCGAAAAAGGGTTTATTTTTCAGAAGAACTTTCTTAATTCAAAGGTTTAAACCTCACACTCTCGTTTTGTTGATAAAAACCATACTTTCTAAGCTAGGAGTTTTACTGTCACTTTTCTACCACCTTAACTTCGAAAGTATATTTTGAAAATCAATTAGTTCTAATTAATCCTAACGTGGCTCTCGCTCGTTCAAAGATTAATATCAAATTCCTACTATCTAGTTAAAACCTCAAACTCTCGCTCTATTGATTTTAACCTTAATCGCTTTATATTACTCTCGTTCAAAAGCTTAGGAGTTTTACAATTAGGAATTCGAATCAGAAAAATAGTTTAGGAAGTGCGCGCTAAATCATTATTAAATTCCCTTCGGAGAATTAATTCACATACCGATATCTAGAAATTTAGCTAGACATGACAAAGGAAATAAATAAATAAAAATAGGAAATTAAATAAAGCATAATAAATAAATAATTAAATAACGGCATAAAAACCTGAAAACAGAAATTGCTGGAAACTTGAAATAAAACTGCTGGAATTAATCGGAATAATATTCTTGACAGGAAAGTGAAAACAGAACTGAAAACGGATTCCCGGTGTGGAAATACCGTTACAGTTACTGTAACAAGAAACTAAAACTGACTGAAAAGTAAAGAAAATAAGGCGTGCGGAGAATGAAATTTGAGTCTTCTATTTATAGGAGAGATTTGGCTTCTACGATCCATGATTTAAGGAAAGGATAGGCTTCATTTGATATCATCCAGTAGCCATGCAATTAGGAACTGAAACGGATCAGACGGTGTGCTTCTTCCCCACGTCACGCGAAATTCAGTTGTACTGGGCCTTGATTCTGTGGCGCTCGCCACCCATTCTGTGGCGTTCGCCACTTTGGGCTTGCGCTGGGTGGCGCTCGCCACCCTCCTGTGGCGCTCGCCACTATGCAAATTTGGGCAAATGCCCATTTTTGCTAGGCTCCTTTGTGGGCTGCGCGAATTTGGGCTTTGCACCCCCTTTTTGCTCCGTTTTTGATACTTTTTGCTCAATTTCCTTCTCCGACCTATTTTATTTGACAAAACTAAAAACAAATCAAATACAAACATAAAATGACATAAATGAAATAAAAACATATGCAAATGCAACTAAAATTCACCTAAACTAAGCTAAAAATACGATATGATTTCGTGTCATCAATAACCCTCCAAAACCCCAATTACTCTTCAATTCGGAACGTAGATCCCGAACTAAGATTCGGGATGTAGAACCCAAAGTTTGTGCGGAGTTTTGCGGGGTATAGGCACCAGTTCGGGTTCTAGAAGTTTGTGCCTATACCCGAACTGGTGCCTATACCCACCCGAAGTTTGTGCAGAGTTTTGGGGGTATAATTGTTACACTAATAGGCTATCACTTAGAAGGGGGGTTGAATAAGTGATCCGACAAACAATTACGGATTTTAAAAAATGCGGCACGTGGAAGCCCACCGGATCGATAGTCTACTTTCCACCTACTTGATTAAAGAAAAAGTAGTATACACCTTAATGCGAATGATGATTAAAACGAATTAAAGCGATGCTTTGTGATCAATTGTTTAAGATAAACAGTTTCAAAACTTACCACAACAAACCAACGGTTCAATATTCCCAAAATTGCAAACAAAGCAAATCAATTGAATTTAAGCAAACACTTGGCGTGCACTAAATTCAATGTTGTTCAAACTTACAATTCAAGCGAAATTAAAGAGTAAAAGGAAAGAGAAAAGCAAACACGTGATATGGGAGTTTCCTAGTACATCTCCCTCCAATTCGGCAAAAACACCGCGAATTGAGATTTTTATAGAAAATCTTTCTTTACTTGCGTAGCTTCGATCAATTTGCGCAAACCTCGACACAATCCTCAACTTCAACCTCTAATTACCATAATTGATCCTCACCTTGTTCTTCCACAAAGAACTCCATGACAATTACTCGGCTGATTTCCTCGTTGATACGTCGATCCTTCAAGAACTTTACCTTCTGGAATATCCGATGAGAAACCTTCCTTTAAAACCAATTCAAACCGAGCACGATCTGATTCACCGCGATCTGTGTCGAACGTTATCTTCCAATCGAACTAGAACCCCTTGATTGAACCAATATTCAACCTTGAAGTAATTGAGAATTGAAAAAAGATGAAGAACTTGGTTTTAATGCTCTTTGATCCAAAATATCCACTTAACTCTGATC
Organism: Trifolium dubium; assembly: GCA_951804385.1. NCBI lineage: Eukaryota > Viridiplantae > Streptophyta > Magnoliopsida > Fabales > Fabaceae > Trifolium > Trifolium dubium. The sequence goes on from OX638068.1 coordinate 19,870,603, forward strand.
AAAGGTGTTTTTCAATAGTTTCGCACACTAACAACAAGACCCGATGATGCTATTTATAGAGAAAATATAATGGAGTAAATTTAGGCAAAATTTAACTAATATGTATCGATACAAGTATATATTTGTATCAATGACAACTGAAAATTATGAGCATTTGACTTGTGTGTATCGATACAAACCTAAATGTGTATCGATACACACACCAGACAGTTTAAAAAATCTGAAAATTTATTGATATGTATCGATACATCATCACATTTCTGTTTCAAAAGTCTTTAAGCGAATTGGTTTTGCAATTCAAAAAGGAGTAGCGGCGCAGCTTGTTGCCCGTTTACCTTCGACACATATGTAATTATCTTTTATATATATATATATATATATATATATATATATATATATATATATATATATATATATATATTAACTCTCTAGTAAGGGTCTTTTATGTAAAGCTTGTTTGTATCGATACATTCAAGCATGTTTCGATACACCACACACCTTATGTCCCTTTGAAGCCAGGTTTGTATCGATACAAATGAGTCATGTATCGATACAAACGCGTGTGTATCACTCAGAACATTTTTCAAAACATTTTTGTCGATACAAATGAAATGTGTATCGATACAAAAGACCTGTAATTTGATTTTTCAAAGTTTAAAACCATTTTTCGCTGTCAAGTCAATATAATTTCACCAAAATGTATTCTATTCTATTTTCATGTGTTTTGACAATTATTAAAACGTGGAGGTGAACTAGTGCACTTATATTCTCCCCCTTTTTGATAATTGTCAAAACATTTGCATAAGCTAACTAAGCCTACCTAATATTCAATAAAATAGCAACATGTTACAGACGCAAATATCAAAGCTAACCACTAGCAAGCTCCCACTGAGTTGATGCCAATTTGCCCTTGAACTATCGAATCAATATTCAAAAAACTCTTAGCTTTATCCTTAGCTTATGCTTGCATTCTTCTCTCCCCCTTTGACAATATCAAAAAGAAGACAAGAATACACATATGAGAAGTATCGAAATTCAAAGTAATTTTCAAAATAGTCACATTGTGCACTTACATTTGTCGAAATGCACTTAATGACGAACAACCATGTCAATTAAATAAGCTCAAGATATGCAAAATGTATTCTAATGACGAATCACCAAATATCATGACAAACAATGGTATGTAGAACAACAAACCAAACACAAAGCATGAGTATCATAAACATCGACATTTTGAACATATTATCACATCAAGATAAAATGAGGACATAATTAAAGCAACTCATGCACAAACCATCCATACATAAGAAAAATCCATACAAATAAAGTCATACACTCTAAAATGAGTTTTTCCGTAAACATGACAAAACTAAAATATTATCCGTACAACCAAATTGAAAATAAAAGTCATAGAGTTATAACAAAGAAACTAGAAGTTCATGAGACAAAAAAAAAAGTAAAATCTAAAAATGCATTATTTTCAATTTTTCTTAGAACTCATAAATCTAGAGGTTTGAAAAACACATTTTATGACTTCAAAATAGTATGTATGTATGAAACAATTATTTTCAACAAGGTACCACAAATATGTATGTGATCAAGACCATCAAAGCATAACATTAACATGAGAACACATGTTAAACCACAAAATGCATGATAAGATATTCACATATTGAATCAAAGTAACAAGTCACAACTGTTAGACTACACGGCTATCACTTAGAAGGGGGGTTGAATAAGTGATCCGACACACAATTACGGATTTTAAAAAAGTATGCGCGGAAGCTCACCGGATCGGTAGTCTACTTTGCACCCACTTGATCAAAGGAAAAATAGTATTACATTGTGTTTCAAATGATGATAAAATCGAATTATAGGCGATGTATTAAGATCAATTATATAAGATAAATCATTTCAAAAACAACGCAACAAACCAACGATTTCAATATACGCAAATCACAAACTAAGCAAATTCAATTGATGAAATTCTGGCAACCAGACAGACAAATGCTGTGCACAATGTTAGCACTAGTGTCCGAGCATTTGTCACACAATAATAAAATAACTTAGCGTAGCAAAGTAAAATAAGCGTGACTGTAAAGTAAAGAACACAATGAGTTTGTTAACCCAGTTCGGCGCAACTTGCCCTAGTCTGGGGGATACCAATCCAGGAATGAACCCACTATAATAGCTCTAGTGAAATACACCAACGTAGCCTCACTACTTGGTTATGCACCTAGACCCTATCCCGTGCTGCTCTACCTAGGAACTCCTAGATATGAGACCCCGTCTCAATTCCTACCAAACAGTACAAACAGCACTGTTATCAATTGTTCTTTTTGGTTGAAGAGTCACACTCTCAAGACACAACTAACTCCGTACTTCACAGCTTAGGAGTAGTACACAATTACAACTCAAAAACACAGAGTACTTGACATGAATCAACAGATACAAGCAAGACTCACACTAACAGGAAAACCTAATACTCACGCTTTAGTACACACACGGTTTTCAACACACCCAAACTTAGGGTTTGTCTTCATACATATATAGTAGTACTCAGCAAGCACGGGTTTGGGCTTCAAAACATAGCTTGGACGTTGTCAGGTCCAGCTAACAATTCTTCAAGTGCAATAATATTGTTTCCAAATATATCAAAGTTAAATATGGAAATACACCAAGGCGACAGCCTTTTACATTTCATCAGCCAAGCGCGTCTTGATCAACACGCTAGGTTAAATATAAAACTTCATAGAATCTCCAGAAGATCTTGCACATAAATATAGCGCATGTTGGCGCGCAACAATTAGGTCACACAATGCTGTTCCACATGCTACAGCATTTGTCTCAGCATTTGGCTAGTAGTTGTTTTTGCAAAATGTAGCCAACATACAAAAACCCAACAATCTCCCCCTTTGGCAAATTTATGGCGAAAACAATCTATAGCCAGTTCTTGGAGAGATACATAGAACTACTTCACGTTCACATCATGCATAAGCAACACAATAATCATGAGATATAACAAAACTACCTTCAAGAGAATTCTTTGAACAAAGATAGCTTGTAACAACATCAGAGGCATTCATCATCAGAAATCATAATACGCCTAGCCTCACAGAGCATCGCCAGATAGACATTTCACGCATAGTGGGTTCATATAGAGAGATGAAAGCATATTCTTAAAAAAATAATTCTTCCACAACATATAGAGATCTGAGATACGTGCTCCCCCTCAACACATGCATTCACATAACATAAGCGCTCCCCCTCAATATATGCATGCATATAAAATAACATACTTACTTCAATGAGACAAATGTCAGAGCAGCTGTCCAAACATCTTCATGCATATAAATAACATAGCAACTTTTAGGGCATGTGTCAGAGCATCTTCAGATCATAAGAAAATTAATTCTAACATACATCTTCATGCATAGCATAGCAACTTCAAGCAACTTCAAGAGCATGCAACAGAACATCTTCAGGCATAAGAAAAATTAATTTCTAACATATACTACTACTCCCCCTTTTTGGCCATAAATTTTGACAAACATCAATAATGCATAAGGAAAGATAATAGAGTAGCACATCAGTCACAGAGGCACAGAGAAGCCCCAAATAATGTTATTACAGACCATAATGCACACACAGGTGCAGAGTGAATGAATAAAAGAAAAAAAATAACACAAGGATTAAAAAGAGGCAGTCTCATCAGAGGCAGCAAACATTTCCTCAGTGTCACCAGCAGCAGAAGCATTACCATTTCCTCCTTCTTCTTCCTTGTCTTGCCCTTGGGCATTCAGCTCACCCTCAGCTTCAGCCTCAGCTCTCAAAGCAGCTATAACTCTATCAACCTTCAGCTTCTTAGCACCCAAATCCAAACTGACCTCAGTAAGTTCAGCAATCATAGTCTGCCTATCCATAATACCAGTTGTCTGGAGAGAAGCGCCAGCCAACTCATCAGCCTGTGGCTGGGATAATGATTTGCAATCCAGGGCAAGAGGACTAGGCCTCCTGACAGGCTCTTCAGCACTAACCAAGAATCAGGATGTTGTTGCAAAATGATATCACACAGCAAGGTAGGGAAGGCAATTGGAAACTTAACAGCAAAGGACTTAGCTTGCTCTAAAAATTGATAGTAAATATAAGAACCAAAATCAAATGCAGATTTAGTACCTACTGCATAGATGAGCTTAGCCAAACCAATTGCAACAGAATTGGAGTGAGTAGTTGGGGACCAGTTATGAGCAGCAATTTTGTTCAATAAGGTATACAGGGGAGACAATTTTGCAGCAGACAAATGTCTAGGCTAGTGTCTAAGCTTATTACCTGTTATCTCCTTGCAGATGGTGTCATCAGTCACTTCCAACTCAGGAATGTCTGCAGTGGACCTTCCCAGATAATCATTGGTAATTTGAGGAGAAAAATTGACACACCTACCACGAACAAACACTTGCCTGTACTCTGGATTCCTAGGATCATCACATTCCTCAGAAATGTTGACCACAAACTCCCTAACCAGCTTGTCATAGCAGTGACCAAGGTTCTTCACTGTCTTCATCAACCCAGCAAAATTCAGCACATCCATAAGTTCCTTGCATTTAAATGCATCTGCCTTCAAATTCCTTTCCAAGCCAAGCCTCATATGATAGACAAACTTCCAGCGAGTAGCTCCACTTTCCAGATGAAAGGAAACATTAACCAAAGGGGCTAGAGGAATAACCAGAGGGACTTTCATTCCCTTGACAGTTCTTCTAGATGCTCCACCAGATGGGGCAGCATCTGTCTCAGCAATCTCAAAGTCGGAATCACTTGAGGGGTGATCCTTTCTTTTGAGGCTCTTCTTCTTCTGATCAGGCTTGGGAGTGACTTTACTCCAAGACTTGGGAGGACCAATGGGCTTCTTCCCAGTATCAACAGCTTTCTTTTTGTCTTTCTTAGCATCTTTTTCAGCAGTAGATGCAACAACAGCAGATTTGCTCCTTGTCCTGCGAGCAATACTAACAACAGGAGTCTCTTCCAAAGGTCTATCTTCAGACTCCAATTCATCAACATTTACCACATTAGTTTGGTCAATATTCACATCAACAGTCTGACCATCATCTTCAATAGTGTCAGCACTCTGATCTTGAGGCTTGGGAGAGTCATTCTCTTCAGCCACTTCAGTTTCAGGAGTGTTTGGAACATCCGAAAACTCCATATTGGCTTGTGCCAAAGATGCTTGAGCATCTGGCACAGCATCTGGCTTATCAGCAGAGGGTTTAGCAGTTTCCTCTGGCACATCAATGTTCTCAGCAACATTTGCATCATCAGCAATAGCCTTGTCATCAGCATGTTCAACACCATCAACATGCAAATTTGAATTTCCAGCATCTAACTTTTCATCTACCTTAGGATTAGCAGAACCTAGGGTTTCAACAAACGGTTCATCTCCCTCAGAGGGTTTTTCATCAGATCCGTTGACAGAAGTGTCAACATCTGGCTCTACAACAGTCGATTGGAACGGATTTTCCTTACAATATAGATCATGCATGCTTAGACCTACACGTTGAACAGAAGAGGATTTCTTACTTTTTGATTTTGCAGTCTTCTTCGCAGCAGAAGAAGTAGATCATTTTCTGGTTTTCCTCTTTCTTGACACAAGCGCTTTAGGACGCTGTTTGATTGCTGGTGAATCGATCATGTTGCTAGAGGTTGAATGTTCATGACTGCCTGCGAAGTTATTTCAGAAGCAATGGGGGAAGTTTGAGCGTTAGAGACTGGAGAGTGAGTAGAATCAGACATGATCGTAGTGAGAATTTGGAGATTTGAGAATTTTTGAATAGCAATGGGAGCGGCAAGAGAGCGGTTGAGAGTTTCAGAAAAGTGTTGTAAGGAATAATGATGATTGTGTGTGATTGTTTCGTATAAGGGAAGTTTTGATTTACTTCCTTGATAGACGTGCAAGTAGCGGTTGATTGGAGAGAGAGAGTAACTGTTGCACGCCTTACACACATTAACTGCTACAATTCCTCAATTAGGCAAATGCCTAACCGCCTTCTAAGTTTTTCAAATTGGGCAATATCAAGAGCTTTTGTGAATATATCTGCTAATTGCTCTTCAGTTGAAACATGCTCAATTGCAATGATCTTTTCTTCAACCAAATCTCTGATGAAATGATGTCTGATATCAATGTGCTTGGTCCTACTATGTTGTATAGGATTTTTGGAAATATTGATAGCACTCAAGTTGTCACAATATAATGTCATAGCATCTGTCTTGACATTGTACTCACTCAACATCTGTCTCATCCACACCAATTGTGTACAACTACTGCCTGCTGCTATGTACTCAGCCTCAGCAGTTGATAAGGAAACACAATTTTGTTTCTTACTAAACCAGGATATGAGATTATTACCTAGAAAGAAACATCCACCAGAAGTGCTTTTTCTATCATCTGCACTTCCTGCCCAGTCAGCATCACAGTATCCTACCAACTTATTACTTTCACCATGAGAATATAGTAACCCATAATCACTAGTACCATTCACATACTTTAAGATTCTTTTTACTTGAGTTAAATGAGTCACCTTTGGTTCAGCTTGGTACCTAGCACATACTCCAACAGCAAATGTGATATCTGGTCTACTTGCAGTTAGATAAAGTAGACTACCTATCATACTCCTGTACAAACTTTGATCTACATCTTCACCTTTGATATCTTTTAAAAGCTTGACATGTGTAGGGGCAGGAGTTCTTTTAGTGGCAGCATTCTCCATGCCAAATTTTTTGACCATATTCTTGGCATACTTACTCTGAGAGATGAATATAGTGTCTTTCATTTGTTTTACTTGAAGACCTAAAAATAAATTAAGCTCACCTACAAGACTCATTTCAAACTCAGATTGCATTTGCTGAACAAAATGCTCTACCATCTGGTCAGACATTCCTCCAAAGACAATATCATCAACATATATTTGTGCAATCATGAGCTTACCTCTCACATCTTTCACAAAGAGTGTCTTGTCATTACCACTCTTTCTGTAACCATTATTCACCAAGAACTCAGTTAGCCTCTCATACCAAGCTCTGGGAGCTTGCTTTAACCCATACAATGCTTTCTTTAACTTGTAAACATGATCTGGAAAGGCTGGATCAACAAATCCCTTGGGCTGTTCAACATAGACCACTTCATTCAAGTAACCATTCAGAAATGCACTCTTGACGTCCATTTGATACAGCTTAAATTTGAGTATACATGCAATCCCAAGCAGTAGCCTAATAGCTTCTAGTCTAGCTACTGGAGCAAATGTTTCACCAAAATCAACTCCTTCTATTTGAGCATAACCCTGAGCCATTAGTCTAGCTTTGTTTCTGGTGATAGTTCCATTCTCATCTGACTTATTCTTGTATACCCATTTAGTTCCTATGATGTTTGCATTATCTGGCCTAGGAACTAGATCCCATACATCACTTCTCTTGAATTGAGTTAGCTCTTCTTGCATAGCATTTATCCAGAACTCATCAGTCAGAGCTTCCTTGACATTCTTGGGTTCAAAGTTGGAGATGAAATAGGAATTGGATATCTCATTATTTCTTCTTCTTGTTGTGATGCCCTGATTAGGATTACCAATGACTTGATCAATAGGGTGATATTTCTGAACTCTGGTAGATGGCCCTTTGTTATTGGCTAAATCTTCAGAACTGATCACTCCTGAGTCTTCTTCAATGACAATCTCATCTTCTGTCTCCTCTGGTAAACCACATGCTTGGTCAAATGTACTGTCATCTGGTGCAGCATCTGTACCTTTATCATCTATCACAACATTTATAGATTCCATCATGGTATTAGTTCTAGAGTTGAATACTCTATAGGCTCTGCTGTTAGTTGAATAACCTAAGAATATCCCCTCATCACTTTTAGCATCCATCTTCCTTCTTGGTTCTCTGTCAGCTAAGATATAACATTTACTTCCAAAGACATGAAAGTGTTTTACAGTTGGTTTTCTTTCTTTCCATAGCTCATACAGAGTTGTAGATGTTCCCTTTCTCAGTGTAACCTTGTTATGGATATAGCAGGCTGTATTCATAGCCTCAGCCCAGAAATAGAAAGGTAACTTCTTAGCATGTATCATAACCCTAGCTGATTCCTGTAATGTCCTATTCTTCCTCTCTACTATTCCATTCTGTTGAGGAGTAATAGGTGCAGAAAACTCATGAAATTTCCCTTCAGCAGTGCAAAATTCAGAGAACTTACTGTTTTCAAACTCTTTGCCATGATCACTTCTGATCCTAGTTATGCCACATTCTTTCTCTCTTTGTAGTTTTAGGCAAAGATCCTTGAATTTCTCAAAAGTGTCAGATTTCTCTTTCATGAAGTCAATCCAAGTATATCTAGAGTAATCATCTACCATGACAAAAGCATACTTCTTTCCACCTAAGCTTTAAACTTGCATAGGCCCCATTAAGTCCATATGTAATAACTCAAGTACTCTGGATGTGGTCATATGTTGCAGCTTCTGGTGAGGCATCTTTGTCTGTTTGCCTATCTGACATTCTCCACATATGCTTCCTTCTTGAATCTGAAGTCTTGGTAAACCTCTAATGGCTCCTTCAGCAATAGCTTTCTTCATGCTTTTGAGGTTTAGATGTCCAAGCTTTTGGTGCCACAGTTTCACATCATCTTCTTTAGTTATTAGACAAGTAGATAGCTCAGCTTTGTCTTGAAAGACCCATAGATAACAGTTATCCTTTGACCTTTCTCCTTTCATCAGTAGATCACCTTTACTATTAGTAACCAGACATTCATCCTTTGTGAAGTTGACCTTCAGACCTTTGTCACATAGTTGACTAATGCTAATCAGATTAGCAGTCAGTCCTTTCACATGAAGTACTTTGTCAAGTTTAGGCAACCCTTCAGTTATCAGAGTTCCTATTCCTTTAATCTCTCCTTTGGCTCCATCACCAAAAGTCACAAAACTGGTAGCATATGGCAAGACATCTGTCAAGTAGTCTCTATTTCTAGTCATATGTCTTGAACATCCACTATCAAAGTACCAATCACTCCTAGATGATGCTCTTAGAGATGTATGAGCAATTTGAACAATTTCCACACCTTCAGATTCATCTTGGTCAGGATCCACAATATTGCTTTTCTGCTTCCATTCTTTCTTCACAGTTGTTTCAGTTTTTGATGGAACAGCTCTGTCAGGATATCCATACAGTTTGAAGCAGTAGGGCCTAATGTGTCCCTTCTTCCAGCAGTGATAGCACACCCAACCAGAATATCTCTTGGTCTTGTATCTGCTTTTCTGTGGTCTCACCTGATGCTGGGGCATCTGTCTTGGCATAGTTGGATCATAGGTAGTAGTAGCTGGAACAAACTTCGTCACAGATGCAGATTTCTGATGTCGTAGTGAATGATGGTTGAAACCAATACCCTTGGAATCCTTTGAACTTTGTCCTATCTCTAGGATTTCTTCTAACTTCTCAGTTCCTGTATTCAGCATCCTCACCTATTTGTTCATGTTATCCATCTTGGATTTGTATAGCTCCACTTCACCAGCCAGTCTTGAATTTTCTTCCAGAAGTTTGATTTTCTCAGCCTGTAGTGATGCAATGGTCTTCCTCTGCTTTAACACATTGTTGCCAACTTCTACACTTTTGAGCCATAAACCTTTGTAGCAATCAACCAGTTCATCATAAGTCATTTCACCATCGTGTGATTCTGCATCAGATGCACATACTCCAGTTAAAGCAGTTACATGATTGGCAGATTCAGATTCTTCTTCAGAGTCATCTTCATCTGACCACGAGACATTCATCCCTTTCTTTTGCTTTCTAAGATAAGTGCCACACTCAGTTCTGATGTGACCATAGCCTTCACACTCATGACATTGAACACCTTTGCCTTGACTTGGCTTTTCATCTGTTTTTGGTTTCCTCTGATTGTTAGCATTCCTATTAATGTTGTGACTGTTGTCTGGAGCATGTGTCTTGGCTTGTCTGTCAAACCTTTTGAAAGCTTTATTAAATTTCTTACCCAACATCACAATAGTCTCAGATAGACTATCATCAGTCTCCATATCACTGTCCTCAGATTTAGAGGCAAAAGCAATACTCTTTGTCTTCTTTTCTGATCTTTCATTTGCAGCCATTTCAAATGTTTGTAAAGACCCCACTAGTTCACCCATTTTCAATTCTGAGATGTCCTTAGCTTCTTCTATAGCAATGACCTTCATGTCAAATTTCTTAGGTAGAGACCTAAGCATTTTCTTTACCAGGTTCTCTTCAGAAATATTTTCTCCCAAGGCATCAAATTGATTATCAAACTCGAGTATTCTCATGTGAAATTCTTGAATGCTTTCATCATCCTTCATCTTCAAGTTCTCAAACTTGCTAGTCAAAAGTTGTAGCCTTGAGCTTCTTACTTTTGAGTTACCCTCATGAACAGTTTGGAGTTTCTTCCATGCTTCCTTAGCAATAGTACATTTTTTTATCAATTTGAAAATGTGCGCATCAACTCCATTGGTTAAGGCATTTAGAGCCCTTGAATTTGCATTGGCCCATGCTTCTTCATCCTTGCTCCATTCGTCCTCAGGTTTCAGCTTAGTGATAGTCTCTCCTTCCTTACCAGTAGTAACCACAGGGGGTTCCCATCCTACAACCACAACTCTCCATGTTTTGTGATCCATGGATTTCAAAAACGTAGTCATTTTAGACTTCTAGTCATCATAGTTAGCATCACCAATCAACAGTGGTGGTCTATTCATGAGTCCTCCTTCTTTGTCCATCTTTGCCAGAAATATCTTCCCTGGAGCTCACCCAATTAGGCAGGGTGCCTGCTCTGATGCCAATTGAAATTCTGGCAACCAGACAGACAAATGTTGTGCACAATGTTAGCACTAGTGTCCGAGCATTTGTCACACAATAATAAAATAACTTAGCGTAGCAAAGTAAAATAAGCGTGACTGTAAAGTAAAGAACACAATGAGTTTGTTAACCCATTTCGGCGCAACTTGCCCTAGTCTGGGGGATACCAATCCAGGAATGAACCCACTATAATAGCTCTAGTGAAATACACCAACGTAGCCTCACTACTTGGTTATGCACCTAGACCCTATCCCGTGTTGCTCTACCTAGGAACTCCTAGATATGAGACCCCGTCTCAATTCCTACCAAACAGTACAAACATCACTGTTATCAATTGTTCTTTTTGGTTGAAGAGTCACACTCTCAAGACACAACTAACTCCGTACTTCACAGCTTAGGAGTAGTACACAATTACAACTCAAAAACACAGAGTACTTGACATGAATCAACAGATACAAGCAAGACTCACACTAACAAGAAAACCTAATACTCACGCTTTAGTACACACACGGTTTTCAACACACCCAAACTTAGGGTTTGTCTTCATACATATATAGTACTCAGCAAGCACGGGTTTGGGCTTCAAAACATAGCTTGGACGTTGTCAGGTCCAGCTAACAATTCTTCAAGTGCAATAATATTGTTGCCAAATATATCAAAGTTAAATATGGAAATACACCAAGGCGACAGCCTTTTACATTTCATCAGCCAAGCGCGTCTTGATCAACACGCTAGGTTAAATATAAAACTTCATAGAATCTCCAGAAGATCTTGCACATAAATATAGCGCATGTTGGCGCGCAACAATCAGGTCACACAATGCTGTTCCACATGCTACAGCATTTGTCTCAGCATTTGGCTAGTAGTTGTTTTTGCAAAATGTAGCCAACATACAAAAACCCAACAATTGAATTTAACAAATACTTGGAGTGCGTTAAATTCAATTGTGATCAAACTTAAAATCAAAGCAAATGTAAAGAGTTAAGGGATAGAAAAGACGCAAACACGTGATATAGGAGTTACGCGTTCGGCCGGTACGTCTCCCCCCAAATCGTCAAACGGACGATTTGAGATTTTTTTGAACATCTTCTTTGAATATTTACAATGTGCACAAATTCGAACAATACAATACGCTAGACTATACAAAAGACACACTTGTTTCTTCACTCGCGTAGCTTCGATCGAATTGCGCGAACCTCGGCGTAATCCTCGACCTCAACCTCCGGATACCGTAATTGATCCTCACCTTGTTCTTCCACAAAGAACCCCGTGACAATTACTCGTCTGATTACCTCGTCGATACGTCGATCCTTCAAGAACTTCTCCTTCTTAAATACCAGATGAGAAACCTTCCCTTAAAACCAATTCAACCCAAGCACGATCTGATTCACCACAATTCGTGTCAAACGTTATCTTGCAATCGAACTAGAACCTCTCAATTGAACCCATATTCAACCTTGAAGTAAATGAGAATTGAAAGAAGATAATGAACTTGGTTTTAATGCTCTTTGATCCAAAATTTCCACAAAACTCTGATCAAAGGTGTTTTCCAATTGTTTCTCACACATACAAAGTAACCTCATATTACTATTTAAAGGGAAAATAGAATGGAGTAAATTTAGGCAAAATTTAACTGATATGTATCGATACAAGCAATCCTTTGTATCGATACAAGTCCCTAACAGCTTAAAAATTGTGAAGTTTTGATGGTGTGTATCGATACAAACATGAATGTATATCAATACACACACCAGTAAGTTTAAAAATGTTGAAAAACAACTGATATGTATCGAAACATGTCTCCATGTATCAATACACCATGTACCTCATGTTTTCAAGAAGAGGCTTGTGTGTATCAATACATGCAAGCATGTTTCGATACACCATACACCTCCTGTCCCCTTGAAGACATGTTTGTATCGATACAAGCTCCCCCTGTATCGATACAAACGCGTGTATATCAGTCACACCATTTTTCAGAACATTTGTATCGATACACGTGAAATATGTATCGATACAAAAGACCGGTAATTTGATTTTTCAAAGTTTAAAACCATTTTTCGCTGTCAAGTCAATATAATTTCACCAAATTGTATTCTACTCTATTTTCATGTGTTTTGACAATTATTTAAACGTGGAGGTGAACTGGTGCACTTACAACAACATGATATACAACCATATACAAACACAAATATGAACTTAATATGCCATTTGTTATGATTTTTGTCAAATCCCTATTTTAAACAAATGAGTCTCAATAACTGATCAATATCCTTGAGCAAAATTCTTGGAAATGGAGGATTAGACAAACATCAATGCAAATTTCATATTAAATTTGAAATATATGTATATGAACACAAAATACAAATGCAAAGTAAATGATAGGAATAAATTTGGAGATTAGAATCTTTCCTTAAGTGTCAAGTATAGAAAGTGATCAAGTTCCATAACCTTTGTAAATGTGGAGTTGAAACTTTTCTCATTTCTTTGCACATTTATGAGTCTTGAACGCCATTGTTGTTGGTGTCTCTCGTCAATGGTTCAATACGTTTTTCCTAGAACTTAAACATTTGAAATAGGTCCCCAACTCTCATTAGGTCCTAGATGGTTACTAACAAAACCATTGATGAATTTAGGAATCCATTGCATTTTGCCTTTAGATACCAAAATTTTTCTAGCTTGGCACTTAGCAATGGTATGTCCTTTATCACAACAATAGTAACAAATAACATTGGAATGATACTTGTGACTCAAAAATCTTCTTTTAGGATTCATTTTCTTTTTAAGAAATTTGTCATTTTTAGAAGGTCTAATCCTAGGCTTGTTAAAAATCTTTGGCACATTCACAAAAGTAATTTTTGGTACAAGAGCTTCGTCTAATTTGGCTTGAAGGGTTTTCACATCTCCTTGCCAAATACAACAAGCATCACAATCATTCCTATATGACTTATGAGCCTTGTCTAATTTGGCTTGAAGGTTTTTCACTTCTCCTTGCCAAATACAACAAGATTCACAATCATTCTTTGATGACTTAACATCTTCAAAATCATCTTTTGAATTGACCATGGTAAGTTTTAATGCCTCTAAGTCATCTTGTAATTTTTCAATTTGTGACTCTAAGAGAGAAATCACTTTCTTCCTTTTAGTCAATTTCTTAAAGGCATTAGTAGCTTCACCATATAGTTTTTCAAAAGCATTTTGAAGTGCATCATATGAGGGATTATCATTAGAGATAGAGCTAAAATCACTTACTTGACGTTTGTGATGTTTCTTTCCTTTACTTGGTGAACCGGTCATGAGTGCCACATGAGTGCGTTCTTCCTCCTCTTTACTTGAGCTATTGGATCTAGATCCATATTCACTTGCATTATCCCAAGCAATATAAGCTCTTTTACCCTTGTGATTTTTCTTGGAGGTTTTCCCCTTTATTTTATTATAGAATGGACACTCCGGTTTAAAATGGCCGGATTTGCCACATTCATAACATTTTCCAATAGGCTTGCTCTTTTCATTCTTTATATCCTTCTTATCATCCCTTGATTGCTTTCGTGACTTTGAGCTATTTTTGTTCGAAAATTTGATACCATGTGCTTTTGCATACTTGTAAAATCTTCAAACAAATATCTCCATTTCTTGATCATCCCACTCTTCATCACTAGAGCTATCACCATGTTACTCTTTACCTTTGGACTTGGAACTTGAAGCCTTTAGAGTAATGGACTTCTTTTCCTTTTCTTTATCTTTCTCGGTATGCTTCTCCTTTTTAACCACTTTCTCATGTTTTTTTCAAAGACATGAGTACATGCTCATGCTCCTCAAGTTTGCCAAAAAGTATAGTGAGACTTAATTGAGTGAAATTGTTAGCTTCCTTTATAGCGGTAACTTTTGGTTGCTAAATCCTAGACAAACATCTCAAAATTTTGTTAGTAGCAACTTCATTTGCGATTGGTTTACCTAATTCGTGTAATTTGTTGGTTATCATTATAAATCTTTGTTGCATATCCGCAATGGTTTCGCCATCACGCATATGAAACAATTCAAATTCTTGTGTCAAAGTGTTTATCTTAGATTGCTTGACCTCATTAGTACCGTCAAAATGAGTAACTAATGTGTCCCACATCTCTTTAGTCGAAGCACAATGCGAAACGCGATAAAATTGATCAATCCCCAAAGAGGAGATAAGAATGTTTTGCGCTTTCTCATCATAGTTGACCTTTTTATCATCATCCGTCCATTGTGCCATAGGTGTAATTGTTACCACACCATGTTGATCGGTCGTGGATGGAACATACAGACCGTTCAATACGGTGTTCCACACTTCGCCATCAAAAGAATTGATGTGAATACGCATACTACTTTTCCAATAAGCAAAATGCTCGCCATTGAATTTCGGACCTCTATTATAAGCCCCCTTAGGTGCAAAAGCCATCGTGATCTATCAATTGACACAAATCCACACAATTTTATGTAAAATCGAATCGGGATCGTGATACCACTTGTTAGACTACTAGGCTATCACTTAGAAGGGGGGTTGAATAAGTGATCTGACAATCAATTACGGATTTTAAAAAATGCGGCACGTGGAAGCCCACCGGATCGGTAGTCTACTTTGCACCTACTTGATTAAAGAAAAAGTAGTATACACCTTATGCGAATGATGATTAAAACAAAATAAAGCGATGCTTTGTGATCAATTGTTTAAGATAAACGGTTTCAAAGCTTAACACAACAAACCAACGGTTCAATATTTCAAAAATTGCAAACAAAGCAAATCAATTGAATTTAAGCAAACACTTGGCGTGCGCTAAATTCAATGTTGTTCTAACTTACAATTAAAGCGAAATTAAAGAGTAAAGGGAAAGAGAAACACAAGCACGTGATATGGGAGTTCCCTGGCTTTCGTGTCGTCCTCGAGTTCGGCCGGTACGTCTCCCCCCAATTCGGCAAAAACACCGATTTTTATAGAAAATCTCTTTGAATCTTTACAAAGTGCACAAATTCGAACAAATACAATACACTATACTATACAAAAGACCCAATCTTTCTTCACTTGCGTAGCTTCGATCAATTCGCGCAAACCTCGACGCAATCCTCAACTTCAACCTCTGGTTACCGTAATTGATCCTCACCTTGTTCTTCCACTAAGAACCCCGTGACAATTACTCGGCTGATTCCCTCGTTGATACGTCTATCCTTCAAGAACGATACCTTCTTGAATGCCCGATGAGAAACCTTCCCTTAAAACCAATTCAAACCGAGCACGATCTGATTCACCGCGATCCGTGTCGAACGTTATCTTCCAATCGAACTAGAACCCCTTGGTTGAACCCATATTCAACTTTTAAGTAATTGAGAATTGAAAGAAGATGAAGAACTAGGTTTTAATGCTCTTTGATCCAAAATATCCACTTAACTCTGATCAAAGGTGTTTTCCAATAGTTTCTCACACTTACAACAAGACCCCATGATGCTATTTATAGAGAAAATATAATGGAGTAAATTTAGGCAAAATTTAACTGATATGTATCGATATAAGTATATATTTGTATCGATACAAGTCCATGATAGATGAAAATTATGAGCATTTGACTAGTGTGTATCGATACAAACCTAAGTGTGTATCGATACACACACCAGACAGTTTAATAAATCTGCAAAATTTACTGATATGTATCGATACAACCATGTTTCGATACACCACACACCTTTTGTCCCTTTGAAGCCAAGATTGTATCGATACAAATGAGTCTTGTATTGATACAAACGCGTGTGTATCAGTCAGAACCTTTTTCAGAATATTTGTATCGATACAAATGAAATGTGTAACGATACAAAACACCTGTAATTTGATTTTTCAAAGTTTAAAACCATTTTTCGCTGTCAAGTCAATATAATTTCACCAAAAAGTATTCTACTCTATTTTCATGTGTTTGGACAAATATTAAAACGTGAAGGTGAACTGATGCACTTACAATAATCACCAGTTCGGGAACTAAAACTCGAACTGGTGCAAGTTTTGGGGACTTGCACCAGTTCGGGTTCTAGATCCCGAACTTGTGTCTATACCCCCAAAAACTCCGCACAAATTTGACGGGTTCTAGATTCCGAACTAATGTCTATACCCCCAAAACTCTGGACAAATTTGGGGTTCTACATCCCGAAGGGATCTACGTTCCAAATTTTACTTAAATACCCCCTAAGAATAAAAATGGTAGTTAATGGGGAGAAAGAGAATGATGGGAATGAGTTCTCCTAACAAACACTATCCGTAGAACTCCAGGAGTTCTCCTAACATCTTCCAATGATACAATATCATAGGATTATTTAATATGGTTGCACTCATTGTAGATTATTTAGTTATTATATTAATATGGTTGCACTCATTGTAGATTATTTAGAGAGACAAACTGAAGTACACTGAAATTTACTTTATTATTTTACAAAACCGATTCAACAAAAACAAGTATCTTACATACATGTCTTCATAAATGAATGTCTTTAAATTAAATAAGTAAAGAAGAGTATATGCATCTTTAAATTAATTTTAAGTACATGTTGATCTTAATAAAAAATATGCCAATATCTTATGCATTCATTGTGAAAAGAAAATTCTTTTCCTTATATAGACTTCAGAATAGCCAGCACAATCCTTAGAGTATTAGTTCTCTGCGTCTAGAATACCCTGTAAGAACATTTTTGGTTACCAAAATGAAAATGGAAATGCAATCATAAACTAAAAATCATGAGTTTGAATGGAATTAAGTCACTACCTTGATGATCATAATGGCCGCATCCTTGTGCAAAACTTCGTTATACTCATGGCAAGCAAAGCTCTACAAAATATAAGAACTTTATGAAAAATGAATGCCGATTACTGATACAATAAAATAAATAAAAATAAATAAATAAATAAATAAACATGACATGACTCAACATTTTACTAATATAATAGTATCATATAAGTATGAATTTCAAATGATTTAAATCAATTGTCTTAGTTTGTCAAAAAAAAAAAAATCAATTGTCTCAGAAAATATTAGGTGCTCAATATGGTAGTTAAGCCATGAGGCTCTCCCACCTATTGGAATAGTCTTTTTGGGTTGGGCTCTCCTCTTGTGTTTAAGTTCTAACAAAGAACTTTACGAAAAATGAATGCCGATGACTGATACAATAAAAAAGAGAAAATGAAATAAACTTGACTCAACATTTTACTAATATAATAGGATCATATAAGTTTTAATTTCAAATTAATAAAATCATTTGTCTCAGAAAATGTTTATCCAAACCTGAACACAATTAGGACAACCAACTTCAGCCGAACAGCGGCAACATGTGAGCACCTCTAGAGCAGCTGCCAGTAACTTTGAGAAATGGGGTTGAGCCTATCAAAATAGAAGAAAAAAAATAATTAAACAAAAATGTTTGCCGTTTATTGGTACTTGAGAATACTGTTAAACCAAAACAATTACATTATAAGAGGTTATTGATATCCTAAAACACAAGCACCATATAAGTATTACAACAAGATTTTTCCAACTATGGAAAGTTTGCACCATTAACCAATTGTTGTCATAATACATTATCGTATTAAATCTAAAAGTTCACCATATGTCTTATCTAGTTCAGACATCAAACGCAACATTTTTCGCTGTCAAGTCAATATAATTTCACCAAAAAGTATTCTACTCTATTTTCATGTGTTTGGACAAATATTAAAACGTGAAGGTGAACTGATGCACTTACAATAATCACCAGTTCGGGAACTAAAACTCGAACTAGTGCAAGTTTTGGGGACTTGCACCAGTTCGGGTTCTAGATCCCGAACTTGTGTCTATACCCCCAAAAACTCCGCACAAATTTGACGGGTTCTAGATTCCGAACTAATGTCTATACCCCCAAAACTCTGGACAAATTTGGGGTTCTACATCCCGAAGGGATCTACGTTCCAAATTTTATTTAAATACCCCCTAAGAATAAAAATGGTAGTTAATGGGGAGAAAGAGAATGATGGGAATGAGTTCTCCTAACAAACACTATCCGTAGAACTCCAGGAGTTCTCCTAACATCTTCCAATGATACAATATCATAGGATTATTTAATATGGTTGCACTCATTGTAGATTATTTAGTTATTATATTATTATGGTTGCACTCATTGTAGATTATTTAGAGAGACAAACTGAAGTACACTGAAATTTACTTTATTATTTTACAAAACCGATTCAACAAAAACAAGTATCTTACATACATGTCTTCATAAATGAATGTCTTTAAATTAAATAAGTAAAGAAGAGTATATGCATCTTTAAATTAATTTTAAGTACATGTTGATCTTAATAAAAAATATGCCAATATCTTATGCATTCATTGTGAAAAGAAAATTCTTTTCCTTATATAGACTTCAGAATAGCCAGCACAATCCTTAGAGTATTAGTTCTCTGCGTCTAGAATACCCTGTAAGAACATTTTTGGTTACCAAAATGAAAATGGAAATGCAATCATAAACTAAAAATCATGAGTTTGAATGGAATTAAGTCACTACCTTGATGATCATAATGGCCGCATCCTTGTGCAAAACTTCGTTATACTCATGGCAAGCAAAGCTCTACAAAATATAAGAACTTTATGAAAAATGAATGCCGATTACTGATACAATAAAATAAATAAAAATAAATAAATAAATAAATAAACATGACATGACTCAACATTTTACTAATATAATAGTATCATATAAGTATGAATTTCAAATGATTTAAATCAATTGTCTCAGTTTGTCAAAAAAAAAAAAAATCAATTGTCTCAGAAAATATTAGGTGCTCAATATGGTAGTTAAGCCATGAGGCTCTCCCACCTATTGGAATAGTCTTTTTGGGTTGGGCTCTCCTCTTGTGTTTAAGTTCTAACAAAGAACTTTACGAAAAATGAATGCCGATGACTGATACAATAAAAAAGAGAAAATGAAATAAACTTGACTCAACATTTTACTAATATAATAGGATCATATAAGTTTTAATTTCAAATTAATAAAATCATTTGTCTCAGAAAATGTTTATCCAAACCTGAACACAATTAGGACAACCAACTTCAGCCGAACAGCGGCAACATGTGAGCACCTCTAGAGCAGCTGCCAGTAACTTTGAGAAATGGGGTTGAGCCTATCAAAATAGAAGAAAAAAAATAATTAAACAAAAATGTTTGCCGTTTATTGGTACTTGAGAATACTGTTAAACCAAAACAATTACATTATAAGAGGTTATTGATATCCTAAAACACAAGCACCATATAAGTATTACAACAAGATTTTTCCAACTATGGAAAGTTTGCACCATTAACCAATTGTTGTCATAATACATTATCGTATTAAATCTAAAAGTTCACCATATGTCTTATCTAGTTCAGACATCAAACGCAACATTCTCATTTCTGCTACACCGAATTTACTCACGTTTTGGCATTTTACGCCCAACACAACGTTAGAGAATCATTGGTCTTACAGTTGTACGATAAAACATTTCCGTTAATTTGAGCATTATATTTTTATCACGTCAAACACAAAATCCTCCTTCATTTCATCCACCCACTTGAATGAGATAATTTGCATCTCCCGATATTTCAATGTTGTTTTGTACAGCGGTTTACTCATCTTTGTAATATTCTCATTTCAAAAATATTGAATTAATTTTCTTGTAGACTCTAACTCCCGACATTTAGTGCCATACAACAGCATTAAATAAGTATTAACTAAAAATAGAGAAAGGAAATAATGTTATTTGACTGCTAGACTACTCATACTATCTACCTGTACTGAAATTCCAGACCCTCCAGGATGTTGATCATATATTAAGATTCTTTCAGGACAATATCGGCTGTCATGAGGATTTGGACACTCAGGAGCCAAATCAGACAAGTTGCACATTATATGTCTGCAAGCACAGATGTCATGATATATTAGACATGATGAACACGATAACTGTTTGGTCAACAGGAAAGAGGAAGAGATTCAATTTATTAGTTAAAATGTCAAACCATTTAGCAAGACAGTAAGTAATACTGACTGCTCATATAACAATTTTACTTTCCATATTAACTTTGGTCAATACAAGGTCCACAACGCAGAAAACGTTTGATACATTAATTAAGTTCACTGATATCTTAAAATGGGGAGAAACTTACAGCCGCAGACCTTCCCCTAAACACATGCATAAACACAATAAAACAAGAAGCATGTACAAACACAAAGACAACCAGGTGTACAATTATTACCTACAAAAAAGGCCAACTGAAAACTTATGAGCAACTAAACATTGAGCTTGGATATAAAGTTACATACAAATCATTAAAACTCCTAATGCTAATAGTATGCAGATCCCCAAACATTATCTCTGAGGAATGCTTTACGGATATCTGTATGTCTTCTGATGGAATAACTAACTAATATTATCAATACTGATAAGAACAATGACAACATCCTTGTATTTTGTATTTTAATTCAAATCCACTCACTCCGTTGGAATTATACTAATTCCCCTTTTTGTCAAAATTTTGGTCAATATATAAATCTCCTCTACAGCAGTACAGTATGATTAACATTTATACAAAACTTACAGAGGAACTACGTTTAAAACAGCATGAGAAGCGGCGTGCAAGCCGCCACGGAAATCATAATTTTGCTTGACCACTGCTTCTTTTATTGACTGTGGCAGAGGAACCCAGACCGCCTTTTAACAGCAAAATAACACAACAAAGTTAAATCAAACACGTCATATAAGGATAATAAAAAGAAAGTTGCAATAAAAAAATACTAACAGTGCCTAGTTTTACCTGGGACTCGAATGAATATTGGGGAAGTGTTAGATCAACAGTGTCAATGATTTCATTGCTTCCTCTCCAAATACGATAAAATCCAAACCAAGTAGTTGTCACTCGGCATGCATTAGCACGGACATTTGTTTTCGGATACATAGTGGAATCAATTACTGGATAAGCCTGAGAATAGGAGGAAAATAGGTGTTCAAACACCTTAACATCTCTAGCATTACCCATCAGATATAATGTGAAAGTGTAAGTTTTAAATTCTATGCATATAGAGACTTTTCACTGAATTTAAGAATGATATACCTGAAGATTTTATAGATTCCAGTTAAATTACCGAGCCTTAATCGGCTTTATTTTCATTTTAGAAGTTTTGTGAGAGATACTGATTTCAGAAGTATATTTTTCCTGATTATAATGTCAGGTATAAATGCTAGGATAATAACGAGAATAAGATCCAAATATAAAATTCCTGGTTGTTTGATTATGTCTTACTAGAATTTTATGAGATTATTTGGAGAACACAATTTGAAGAGATGAAATTTGTTAGAGCATCCACATGAATTTTAATTGATAATGAAGTCTGTTGAAATTTGCCGGAGTGTGTTGCTAGCATTAATTGTGAGATTATTTGCATAACATGACTTTAAGAGTTAAAATTTGGAGATATGCAACAGATGAAATTATGTTTTGATAATTAAAAAAACAAATCATACATTCTTTAATCCCCTATTTCATGAAAGAACCGATCGAATAAAAATTGGTTGTCACAATTTGCAAGAGAAATAGGTTGGAAAGATAATGCAAAGGATCTTGACAAAACTGAAGATGACATACAATATTACCCCCAATGACATGGATATCGGTGTAATCTCGAGTCTTTGTATAATACTTCAGATCAGCCTCTTTGCAGAAAGCAGTTTTGCTAGATAGATCTAATTTTTCAACCAAATAGGTTTTCCCCTGACGCAAGTACATTGCACCTTCATA
Source organism: Trifolium dubium (assembly GCA_951804385.1). Taxonomy (NCBI): domain Eukaryota; kingdom Viridiplantae; phylum Streptophyta; class Magnoliopsida; order Fabales; family Fabaceae; genus Trifolium; species Trifolium dubium. The sequence continues at coordinate 19,893,255 of OX638068.1, forward strand.
TACCTGGAATCGAGTACAGCATAAATAAACTTTATGAATCTAGAAAGGTAGTGGAGTCCTTTGTCCAAATTGGTAGAATTCAATACCTGAAAGAAAGCCTTGCTTTCCTCTATCTCTTCAAGGACTTTTTTCGTTTTCTGATCGATGACAGTGTATCTAACAGTTTCTATTGCTCGGATATTGACTTCACGTGAAGGTAATTTCTGTAAAAAATAAGGTGCCATGAAAAACAAGAAAACAATTTCATTGTACAATATCTAAATATTTCGAAGAGTTCAACAATAAAGAAAGTAAACTGGACCAGAATGATATTAAACCTCAGGACCAATGTAGTTCCAAATTCTAGAAGAATCGGACAGATCAGGACATAAGTATCCTCTATCTTTTAGAGAATTCATAATACTCTCTAAGAAAACACCAAAATACTGCTCATCATACTGCACGCTCAGAGGGTGTTCATAAGCTGCACAGGCCAAATGTTGTTTTAGAACCTGGAGAGAGTCTGTCATAATTAGCATAAACCATTCCATTTATTAATAACTCTATAAATAATCTTGAAAATACTATTTCTTAAAACTAATAACCTGCTTGTTTTGAGAATCAATATGACAGCATTCAATTGGTCTTTCAAAAAGTTTTCTAGGATTTTTCATGAAATATTGATCAAGTGGTCCACCAAATGCAACATAGATAGCAAGAGATGGTCTATCTCTCCTCCCACCTCTACCAGCTTGTTGCCACAAACTAAAATACAATATACTTATTAGAAATTAAATACGAAATCAGAAAACCCCACACACAAGAAGCTATTAAAAAACACAAGTTAGGATATCAAAGAAAAAGGGTAAACACCTTGAAATGCTACCAGGAAACCCTAGATGCAGAGTGACATCAATTTCTCCAACATCAATGCCCAATTCAAGAGCATTAGTTGCAGCAACACCACAAATTTTACCACCAAACAATGCACTCTCTATTTTTCTTCTTTCCTGTCAATGTGAAAAAGCCAGTATTAGTGTCATGCCATTTAATCACTAAAACTGAAGTTACTGAACATCCGGTTAATATATCAAAACAAAAGAATAACTGCACTGCTATTGTTCGAATCATGAATCTAACTTGAATGGAGAATGATTTCATTGCTTCCAAGATTCATAAATATAATATTAAAAAATACATTGAAATAATAAACAATGCCAAGTTCCACAATAAAGAAATTGATAGGTACCAAATATATTGATACTAGAAATAGGTAGTAATGGAGCTTTGCTCAAAAACAATAAATAAACAGCTCCTCTGTAATACTGGGTATGAAAGATAGATATGCAGAAAATCAGAGAATAATAAAGGAGATGACTCCTCCTTCAAGCTGCTAAGGTTGTCCAAGCCTATTCCTCAAAAATATTTATTAACCACGTACATTCCCCTCACAGAATTTTTAACTGTAGAGATATTTTAGTTTGACATATTATATTATGATACTATCGTTGTAGATATTCTGTTGTAACAAAATATAATAGATTTTGGACAGAATAGAGATAGTTTATATCCTAATCTTCAGTTTTACATAATAGCATACATTAATATCAGTAAAAATATTGAGACTAAATTCAGAACCAGTTTCAGTCTTTCTCTCCGAACACAAGTATTCCATTAAATTATTAGAACTTGTTGGAACCAAATTTGTGATGAAGTCTGGCTCTCTAATATTTTAACATAAAAAAGTCATTTTTAAAGAACAATTGTTCTTGAGGTAGTTAACGAACCTTGTGCAGGTGTGCAGATAAGAAGTCTTAAGGAAACCTGGAAAATATTGCATCAATCACAAGCTTTACTACTTGCAAGAAATGCATATGATGGACATTTAGTGTTGTTGTTTACAGAACGTGCTACGTCATTTGGAGGAAACCATATTAGACACCTGCTCCTAGGGTAAGTAATATTTTACCAGGGCAGTTTCGAGTACCAGTTACATGAACATGACATGCAGACAGATTGTATTCGCACCAGAAGCATGCAATTGCACAAACACATTAAATGCGGAATATTGTAACAAGACAGTAATCTAAAATTGACCTCTGCAATGTAGCCACCACGATATGCATATACGGAATCCAGTAGATGCGGGGCTGTCTCATGAAGAATCTCACGGCTGTGTCATTTTAAATCATTACAGTTGTGAAAGAACTTTCCTTTCTTAACAACTAAATAGCCATTAACTTGAATTCGAAAATGGATAGAATTTAAGAAAACAAACAGTTACTCGCTCCGGTCTCATATATAAACAAATTTACAAAAAAAGCTCTTCTTTTAAGAAAAATGTCTAATACACTCTTTCTAATTTTACCCATATTTTTTTTCTTGGAAACTGTTACAAATATGGGAATGTGAAAAAAGTAGGGATATATTTGGAAAAGTGACATTGATTGTAATGATTAGAGGTTACTTTTGCTTATATTTGAGACTTTCAAATTTTTTTGTTTTGTTGCTTATATATGAGACCGGAGACAGTATATCCCAACATCAATTCAATCAAACTACACAGAGGGAATAGATTTTACATACGTATAGGATAAAACCAGCTCGCAAAGCTTCCGCGATTTACAAAATGCAATGCAGCGAAGACCATGCTGAACCATTTCTGCAAGAAGGCGCGAAACATCCACGATGGGGCTGCATAAGGAACAGAATGCAATGCATTAAAACTTTAGATACATAAGAATACTACAAATTGAGAGGAATTGTATACAAAATTTAAACTTATTTGATATTATTAGAATTGGGAGTTGGGTCTAACTCATCCCTACAAAACCGGCTTGTAACGTGAGGATTGTCTCTACTTATAAACCTATGTATAGACCATCTCACTTCCGATGTGAGAATCTTTTTAACACACCCCCTCACGCCCAACACTATCGGGCTTGGTGCGTGGATATAAATGGTTGGTGGCCCGATAACAAGTGGCCCAACAGATTTTGCAGCGGCTCAAATACTATATTAGAATTGGGAGTTGGCCTAACTCATCACTACAAAACCAACTTGTAAGGTGAGGATTGCCTCTACTTATAAATCCATGTATATGCCATCTCACTTCTGATGTGGGACTCTTTAACAGATATCAATAATTTAAATTTCTCACAGTATGTTAAGTTGATTTGATGGTAAGCACTACATTTAATCTGGAGCACACTGTAAAATATTCATAACTCTCATGGTTAACAACTCTAAATTTGAAGATGAAAATCTTAAATAGACTTGGTCCAATAACATGAAAAATAAAACAATTAGAAGGGGAGAAAAACTATCCATGTCAATGTCCTTTTTGAGATTCTAGAGAATTAGACTGGGAATGAACTACATTACTTTGTGAGACCACGAAAAAACGAGCATCATAGAGTTGATATCAAGCTTGCTTAGCATCTTTGAAAGATCATCAGCGGTCATGATTAACTTCTTCAATGGTGGACTATATTTGGTCATGGTCGATCAATTAAAGTTTCACCGATCCCCACATTGTGTACAACATAATGTATACATTAAACAACATTTGTGCAGCACTTCAAGCATTCTATAATATATCATAATATGGCTTATAAGAAAAAAAATGAACCAATAATTTTGGTTCAATGGACTTCCATGGGAGAGGAACCAACTGATAACAAGTCCTCTTCCACTATGTTGTAATGTCTTCAGCTATCCTGGTCAAGAGATTAGAAAGACCAAGTTCAGAGAACCATAACATATGTCCTTTTTCCCATCGAGTCTCTAAAAATTTTGATGGATGGAAAATAGAACAAAGAGAATGTGGGACCTCTAGTTGTTTGTGTTAGGAACACCAAAGGTGCTGCTTCGCAGTCAAACCATTCAATTTTATCTACCTCTGTTACTTGGTCCAAGAAACCAACCTAATGTGTTCTTTTTCTCAAGTTCATTGAATGTGTTTATTTGGATGGCGGGGAAATGGAGGGAAGGGGAGCAATTATTTTAAATTTAAGTTGTTTGGATCAATACTTTGGAGCAGATGAGTGAGGGCAATGGAGCAAAATCCCTCATTAATCAATTTTAGCTCCCCTTCAATATTGGGGTGACTTGGAGGGAAGAGAACGTGTTTTTATAAACATAGATATGCATTGACTAAAATATGTTTGCATTAAATGTCACATGAAACCTTATAAGGGTCTGAATGTAATTAGCTTTTTCCCTTTCATTAAAATATCTTCCCTCCCTGTGTTTGAACCAAACAAACCCTAACAACTACTTGAGAATTAGACAGAGTATTCTAAAAAGTAGATATAAAACTATTCTTACACTTCCACGTAACAACTTAAGCTTTTAGTAACATTGTTCATTAACATGGTAATAGAGTTAAAGACAAAGTTCCAAATCTTAAATTCTTGTCTCCACTAACAGCCCAAGGTCATTAAAAGCAATGTATAGGTAAATAATCTGTCTATGAACTAAATACATGACAGGACTTCATGGTGTTGATTGATCCATATAACCGAAACCACCTTCTGGGAACAACCTCGGTTGTTTTGTTGTTGTATCAGCTCAAGGTCAAGGAAACATGTGCATTGACCATATATACTTTGAGCCTTAAGAGGATTAATATAAGATGAAATATTAAAGGTATAAATAATTCTTTTAACTCCATTCAATATTAGCCTAAGCTTTAAAATAAATTGGTCAATAACACACTTAAGCTTAAGCTTTAGTTGCAAAATTTCATATTGTTATACATATGGGAATTATCACCTTGAACGAACAAAATTAGCACTTTCATCTGCCAACTCATAACTATCCATAGCAAACTGATCTTTATTGAATATCTGCAGTCGAGTAGAAACAGCATTTGGTTTGTTAAAATGTGTTTTCTTTTCAGTTAGCACTACCAGAGCTATATTACTTAACTAAAACAACAGAACTTCAACTCACAGATTTTGGGCACAAAACAGGATTCCAAAGGATGAAAAGTTTTCTTGCAGATGGACTTCCATCTTTCTGAAATAACTCCACCGTGGGTAAATTTGCAAGTTCCTTCGACATAGAAATTTATGGTTAGTACAGCAGTATGTTAGTTTTGAGAAGATTACCCAAAAAATCTTAGTGTATGTAATGTGAGAAGCCAAAGGGAGTATAGGGAATCATAGAAGAGAGAGAGAGAGAGAGAGAGAGAGAGGCAATATCACCGCCTATGTAACTAATTGATGAGTTGGCAAGGAATGGAGAGAGTGGGAGGATTCTACTGTCTTCAGTTATATGATCTGATAGTGGGGGGGAGCAAAACAGGGTGGGAATCATCTAGAACCTTTGCAAGAGATTGGCTCTCTCTAATAGGTTGGGATGTTTCTTTTCCCCGCATTGTATTTTTTTTTACCATTTTCCATATTCGCATCCTATTATCACCTTGATACAGGTCTATAATCAAGCATTAAAATAATGATTTTTTATTTCATTTATCACAATTTATCTGGTAACAAATCTACGAATTAAAGAGGTTATGGATGAACACTATGCGAGCTGCAATGTATTCATGAATGGATATATTGGAGATGAATTGGTCGATGCAGAAACAAAAGTCAAATGCAGCTGAAAGAGATTAGAAACTTCTATAGAGACAAGTAGAGTGAGAATAGGAGACGAAGAGAGGATCAAGGGAGCTAACTGGTTTCAAGTCAATTTTCTAACTCACAGTCCATAACATGTGTGACACCAACCAGACATGGAAGGGGGTTCTTCAAGGGGGACTCAGTACTCACCATACAATATGTGACAAAAGAGGAAGAAAGTTGGGAATCCTGATTTTCCCTAGGGACAATGCTTGTTGGTAGATGCTCTGTTATCAATCTCGGAATTCGGCGCGGCGCGGTCAACCCTAAAATTGGATCGGCGCAGGCGTGGAGCTCGGTGTTGGTGATATTCTAGTGGCGTGGCGCGGACACTAAAAAATAAATATTTAATACTACAAATACCAAAATAAAAACTCAAATTTCATCAAGTCTTAGAGCAATAAATTAAAATACTTCCAAATCCAAATACCAATAAAAGGCATAAGCCTTTAGCAAAATATTGCAAAATACTTCCAAATACTAAACAATTCAAGGAAACAAACACTTAACCATCTAAATCTTATAGTAACAACATAGCTAAAGTCAAATAAAAGTTCAAGCATCATTAAAATCTAAGTCTTCATGTGTAACTCGCCGCGCCGACACCGAACAGATACAGAACCTCGTGAGCAACTCGGCCGAGATATCGGCCAGTGCGGCCGAGATTCATAACAGAGGGTAGATGAACATAGTTGAGCAATAACTCAAACAATATAGTACAAAACTTTGAAAGGTTAGATGTTGTACCGGTGGTTTTAGAGGATAGTGGGTTAAATTAGTACTCCTCGAGTTACGATCTTATGACCCCCTCATGATGCAAATATCGTCTCATTATAAAAATTTTGGAATATCGAAAACAACTGAGCATTCTTTCATTGGGATATTTGCCACTAAAAGTGACAAAGTACCTAAACCTTAAAACACAAGTGACATGCTATTTTTGGAGAGACTAGGCAGGCACTCTCTAATTGCTTCAACTATTTTTTTTCTCTACATTGTATTCATTTTCTTTCCATTTTCCAGATTCAGACCCTGTTATCACTTTCAATAGTTTATACATGTCTAGGACCACCACTAATACAGTGAATTTTCACTCTTAGTATGACTACTTCTCTTGAGCAGTTGTGCCTATTATATGTATTGAAGGGCAGATACATAGCGGCTAACAGCATGTATATGTCCGGCCTCTTACTTGTAAACAATATGAGAGGCAGCCAAGAGATTTAGATTGAATGGTCTGAACCAATTAAGCAGTTATTATTTTATTAGGCAGAAGTTATTATATTACTAGGCAGCAGTTATGTATTAGGCAGCAGTTATGTTATTAGACAGTTACAGCATAAATAGGGAAACTAATAGTCGGTACGAAATTAATTGGGACTAGATATTGGTTGGGGACAGATCGAGCTCTCTAATTCTAGGGAGATACCACGACTCTCGAATTTCTTGGATAGGAATTTACTTGCAAGTTGCAACCACATACTATCTCTTTCATTAATTTCTAGGTTATTTCCTAGTGTTTTTATTGTTAAAGAACTCATTTCCATTCTAACTATGATGCAGCAGTGCAGAGATTGTTGCAATTAAAATTGTTGTTTACTTTTAAATAAACAACAAAGATACCAGTTTCTATCAATAGACTAAGTGTATAAAAAAGTTAGTATTTCAGAGAAATACTTACCATAGAATGTTCATGAGGATTCGCAGAAGTTGCAGTAGAGAAAATAAACGAAGGAACAGCTCCATATACTGCAATTGGAATGCAGAAAAATTGCGTTCACATATTTATTTAAAATTTAAATAGAAGTATAGAACAATAAATATGAAGACATTTCCTGAAGCTCCACACACCGTGTGAGCAGAGTCGCCTAAGCCTTCTTAATATAAGAGCGGTATGACATCCAAATGCTCCCTTGTAGGTATGTGTTTCATCAATTACCAGAAACCTAATTGGTTAAGAGTGAGTAAGCCTCTCCACAATACAATTAAGCAGTATTAAATATAAAAACCTAACTAATATGGTTTTCATAATCTGATTGAACATTTCATATAAAATACCTTAGATTCGATAAAATCCGGCTAAATAGCCAATGGTGGGGCAAGATTGTTATGTGTAACATATCTGGATTTGTGATTAACTGCAGTATATATAAAATAAAGTGAAGCATTTTTCAACGTAATATGTCCAGTCTGAAGAAGAAATTAGTTATTACTTATTACATTACCAGTCTAGAATTATCACGTAGCCATGTCCTTTCACTATGAGAAGTGTCACCATCATATATACCAATATTTAAGTCAACGTCAAATTCCTTTGTCATGTGTAACAAAGATCTTAGTTGATCTTGAGCTAACGCCTGCCAGCATGAAATAATTTAGTTAACTTATTACAACAGGCTCCAGGTGAAAAATAGTGAGAAAATTAAATAACAGACTGAAAACAAACCTTTGTAGGAAATATGTACAAAGCACATGACGATGAATTCTCAAACAACTCTTCTAGAACAGGCAAGTTGTAGCAAAGAGATTTGCCACTAGATGTCATTGTAGCCACAACAACATTCTTCCCGAGAAGAGAGGCTTGTATAGATTCTGCCTATGTAAACCATGCAATAGAAAATATATTTTAGAAACTATTATCCACAAAGGCACATTCTTACACATTCAACTCATACCTGATGACTATACAACTTGGAAACTCCAATATGCTTAAGTGCAGATCTCATTTTCTCTGATAATTCGGCTGGGATGTCACTGTAAATGGCTTTTCTGGCACATATGTCTTCAATATGCACAATCTGCATTAACAAAATTCATAATTTAGCGCTAAGCTATTAAGTCATGCCTTGATACATCTTCATTAGGGATAAAAAGAACATCAAGTTGGATAATAAATACTTAGAATTGTTGTAAATAGGATAATCATGTAATTAGAAAAATTAGAGACATTATAATCCTGGTAATCATCACTCTGTATGTAGTGTAGTCTAACTGGGTCAATGAAGTCTAATTGCGACAGACCAGACAGATTCACTTAAATGTTTTCTCGTTTTCATTTTCTCGATATGGTATCTAAAGCCAGGTGAGAAACTCTAATCCATGTAAACAGGGAAGCACTTTGACTATATATATATATATATATATATATATATAGAGAGAGAGAGAGAGAGAGAGACGGATTAACTCTAATGTTTTCTCGTATTCATTTTCAAACATTATTCCAAAAGCATGAAACACTGATTATTACAGTAAAAAAGAAAAAACCTGTCCTTCAGATCCAATTCCTTTCTTAAGATGCTCAACCATGTCCACCGCCATTAATGACTTTGTGTCCTGCCAAGCCAAGAATAACTCATATGAACTAATACTGTCATTCAATCCTAACAGCATAAATTAAACATCTATGGGTTGCAGCACAAAAGTATGTACAGCTTGAGCAACACAACAACAAGAAGCTAAAAAGTATGGCTAATTGATTTTTCTCATAATCCATATACTAGTTTCCCCGCAATATATTTTGACCTGCAATAACTGCTCACATTCGTATCTTTAATCATCAACCAAATATCTGTCATAAACTTCATTGGTATAAAACACATGTATGAACTCGAGAGGTTTGAATTTTGAATTCTTATCCCAGCAGCCATATTACTTTGTTTTAGATGGGTAGTTATTTTGTTCGAAAACCAGTTGACCAATAAAGAAAAAGGAAAAATATGCACTATCATGGCAGTGAAAGCAAATTGACAAAAACAATTGCAACCAAACCTTTGAATTAGTAAAAATTCCTTTAGATTTAAAACTTAAAACCAACATTTTATATCCCTCTAATGCTGTTTATCTATATGTTTCTAATATATGATAAGCTTTCATTATTTGATTATATGACCAAAAAAAAATGAATAGGTCACAAGATTGCTATTCAAAAAAAAAAAGATGAATACACACATGACAGCCAATGCGGTCCACGTCAGATCTTGAGGAAGTTGGGCTTCTCTTTACGCGTTTTGATTTGTTTTCTTTTCTGGTAAAATCACGGTCCTTGACCACTGCAAGCAGTTCTTCGAAGGATATTCTCACATTCATCCCACCTCCAATTTCAAACTGAAAATAAGATCGATGGCAATGCACATTATTCAACATAACAGATAACTGACATGAGCAGTTTATTTTATGTAATGTTTTTATTTTAATTGGTTATAATTGAATTTAACACAATATTCTTTAGATAAAATGGTCACACTCACATAACTAGCATATGACTTTATAATGAGCTTTGAACATAAGGCTTTCGGGCCTTCAAAAATCGGGCCAAGATTAGGAAATACATATAAACCTAGTCGTATAAATAGTCCTAGTCAAAGACATGTACTTAAAACCTTTAAGAGGTCATACCATATCACAACTTCAGATCCAAGTGGTTTTAAACCCAGGAACCGCTCTCTATTTATTGATCCACTTCAATTTATCCTACTTTGGTACTTCCCAAATCTAATGGTTTAGGTGTTAACTAGCATCTTTTACAGCATTAGTTCCTCTGGAAAGAATGTTGTACGTCACCCTATAACGGGAGTTATATAAATCAACTACCCTACTGATGCATTTGTCAAAAAAAAAAAACTACCCTACTGATGCAATTCTAATACATGGTTATACAAAGCCAATTATTTGCTTGTGAAAGTAGTAAATTTAAAATTGTTTGAGTTATTATAAGAAGTTACTACAATAAGACCCTATGCAAACTTGCAGTCAATACACATGAGTCTACAATTGATCATTCATGCTAGTTAATGAAAAAAGCACCTGAAGCTGCTCAAAAGCCCATCCGATATATTTTCGGAAAGAACTGTCCCTTCTCTTTAATGTACTGAAGGTCTTTGAAATATACAGCGTCTTGCAAGCTATTAAACAGTACATGTGAAGAAAAATAGAAAGAAAAAACCATCGTCAGAGAAAAGAATATCACTGAACTTTGCAAAACAACAGTACAAATCTTCGATTTATATACCTCTTTTAGGAATATTTTCAATTTGATCTTCATTACAAGTTGAATGATTTACTACAACAATGACATCACCAAAAAGTGCCTTCTTTATGTCATCTACAAAACATACTAGCTGCAAAGGATTCAATCCCTAAATTAGAGCACATAATGCAAGCCTAGAAAAACATTATTTCACAGAGACAGAACAAGTGTTACTACTCCTAAGGCGTTACCTTACCTATAATTAATACTATATTAGGCGTACCAACATCTTGACATGAACCATAAGGTGACAAATAATGTAAAATGAAATATTTTAAATAAAAGAAATAAACCTTCACAACCCAAAAATAAATAAAACATTGAGATAAAATCAATCAAATTACATGAGGACAAAGAAGGGAAAGTTGCTTCATGTCATGGAGACCAAGTTTGACTCCAAGCTTTGAAAACTTCTCAAGTGCTTCTTCCAGTAGACAAATAGTGACCTTCCTACCCTGCAAATGAAGAAATGCGGAAAAAATATTTATGAAAGCAAATGACTTCACAACCATCTTCAACCACGGTGGACACAAGCAAGTAACACCGCCACCACCATCATTGCCACAAGCTCCCTTCAAACTTGCTCTCTTAAACAACTTGCAATGTCCAAGAGGCAAATCAGATAAACAATTGACCGACTCCAAAACCTTCGAAAAAACCTTACAATTACTCTCTCCAAGAGCACTCTTATCATTACAATCCAATGTATTCAATATCAAATGATAAGGAAGCTCTATCTCTTTCTCAGAACCAAAACCCCTTTTCTCTTTATTCCTTTGCAAATTAGATACATCATTATTATTATCAATTTTTTCAGAAGCTTCACGCAATTCTGACAAATCTTCAATTATATTAGACCAAGTTGCATTCGCGAGATTAGATGTTGAAGTATTGCAAGCAACATTTGGAGAAGAGAAGACCGAATTCGGTTTCTCTATTCGAGTTTTTTCCTTCTTGGCAAATGGAATCAAGACAAGAAACTCGCCTCGTTGGATCATATAAGAACCAATTACATCATGTAATTGCAATTTATTTCCCTGAAACAAAAAAATGCACAATCATTTTAGATCAATATCGCATTATGAAGCGCATAGCCGCAGACACTTCTCGGAATAGGCATGTCCCTGTATCTGACATGCGTCGTGCCCGACACAACAGCGACACTTACGTTTACATTGAAATATATCATTTTCTCAAAAAATAATTATCCCTGTCAACATGTCAGTGTATGTATGTGTCGTGTCATGTGTCCGTGCTTCATAGTCGCAATCAATGTTAAACTAAAAATGCTAATGTTTCTAAAATACTTTATGAATTAGAAACTATTGAAACTGATGAAGAAGAATGAAAATTAAAATGTAATCAAGTTTAGTAGAAGAGTAGGGAGAGTGTGTGTGCCTTGAAAAAGAGATGGAAATTGGGGGAATTTGTGGCGGGAGGGAAAGAGTGGTTGAGTAGAAGCTTCAGGTGTTGGACGGTGGCAGTGTGAGTGATGTGAAGAGTGATAGATTCGCCGGTTAGGGTTCGGATTTGGATTTCCTTCTGGTTGCTCTCTGCCATTGATGTCCTCGGAATCGGAACTGCGTGGGAAATGTTTCGGCACTCCTTCGTTTTCTTTTCTAGTTTCTTTTCTATGCCGTTTTTTATTTTCAGTTTTCTTCTTAACCACAAAGATACTAATAAGTAATACTCCCTCGGTTCCACAATATGAGTCTTATCAAAATTGTTTGTCCCAAAATAAATGTTTATATTATTTATAACATTAGTTTTTCCTATTTTATGTCTTTAAAGTTTAAACAATCATTAAGTAGGAGAAAAAGTATACTCAACTATATACCTTTTAGTATTTCAATGTCTACTACCAATAGAAAAGAGAAAGTATCTTAGTAAAAGTAATATTTTCTCTCTTTTATTTATACACTTTTCTTAAAGTGTGTGATTTGGTCAACTGTAATATTTAAAATGGGACAGAAGGAATAACTAACTATTTTTTGGGTTAAGGAGTCAGTTGGTATCTGTAATTTTTTTTTTCTTTTGAAAATAGTTCCTAAAAAATCAATTTTATTAGTTTTGGTCCTTGATGTTGAAGTTCGTTAAAAAAATGTATATGTGGCAAATGGATGTTGCATGGTAGAGAGATCAAATTTGAAAATAAAATTGTAAAGAGTAATTAAATTAATTCATGTTTCTCTAAACATATAAATCTATATTGAAGGTATTAAAACATGAGTCAATTTTTGAGTTTAGGCTAAATTGTAATTTTGTCTCCTAAGTTTTATAATTGTGCAATTTTGGCCCTCTAAATTTCAAATTTGCAATTTTAACCCTCATGTTTTTTGACTGTGTAATTTTGACCCTCCAAGTTTCAAATGAGCAAGTTTAACCTTTAAAATTGTGCTTCCTGGATTATACTTCTCATATAACTCCTCATATGCCTAGGGGTGTAAGTGGATCGAACAAAACTGATGAAAATTGTTGATCCAAACCGATCTAAACTGAAAAAAAACCAACCTTTTTTGGTTCGGATAAAAAATCGAACCGAGCTAAACCGAACTAGTTGGTTCGGATCTCGGATTTCATTTTTGAAAACCGGTGAACCGAACCGACCATCTTATAACAGTCCATTTGACTCATATTTTGACAGACTCAAACTACATTAATGAAAACATAGAAACTATGTTATTGTTTATTTAGTTTATGTTATTATTGTAAGTCGTTTGAAAAATAGGACTTAAAATATATCGTGTTTGAAAAAATAATAGCAAAAATTATACCGAAAAAATAAAATATTGTGAATCGAGTATAGTATTTGATCTAAACCGACTAGTTCAGATCGAATTCATTTTTGAAAACCAAACCAAACCGACCTAAACTGAAGCAATTGAAAGTTCATTGGTTCGGACATCAGATTCACTCGAAACCGATCTAAACCGGTCCAATTACACCCCTACATATGCCTATATTGCTCGTCTCTTTCAATCATTTTTAAAGCTTTTATTTTCACTCTATAATCTTCATATCTCCTAAGCATCACCTCCACCTAGTTCTAGTTTCCTCTTACAATACTCTAATTTTCATGTTTGGTGTATGTTTCAACATGCTTGTCTACTCTTGGCCGTCGTACGACATGTGTGTTTTTTTGTCTAGACTAATTATATGCTTTGTTTTCCTTGTTCTTTTGTTTGGATGTGTTTTTTAGCATTTTAGTGTGACAATTTTAATTAAAAAACTCTAATATCTCATTGCTATATTAAAACTTTCTATCTCCTTTTTCTTTACAAACAAAAATATTATGAAGATCTTTTCAATAAAACTTTTAAAATATTTAGTGAAAATAGTCAAGAGTTATATGAAATCGCACAATTAGAAAATATGTGGAGTTGAAGTCGCACATTTAAAATTTAAAAGGCCAAAATTGCACAATTAAAAAATATAGGGAGTTAAAACTTCAATTTTATTTTTTGAGATTTGATTCGAATTTTTTTTTCCAAATACCCCTAATACCAATTAAAAACACCAAACTACCCTACTTTTCAAAAAAAAAAAATCCAAAATACCCTACTTTTTGGAACATAGTGAGATGGTTCCATTCTAATTGGCGCGTCCAAGGCATTTAATTTTTATTTTTTTTAATTAAAATAGGTAACAAGTTTTAAGTGTTGTCTTTTGTCAAATTTTTTTTTTAAGTGTTGTCTTAGAGCTTGTTCTCTTACGTTTGGTTTTATTCTTCGTATTTATTCTCTCCGGTCTCAAATATAAACAAAATCTGGTCAATGAAAATTAATGTATCATTATATCAATTTTCTTTAACTAAATTTTGGTTATATTTAGAACTAGAATAGTATATTACAATAGGAAACAAAGTTGAGTGTTGTCTATTGGTTTAAAAAGTGTTCAAATAGCAACGTTTTAGTGTTGCCTTAAATTTTAATATGTTACTACCTCTATTCTTAAACATAAGATTATGTTTGATCACTGCATGTACGCCTGCATACTTTTAATCGTTATAATATTTAATTATCTTGCAGTAAAATATTGATATTTTGAAATTATTGGTCAAAACAAATCAAACGAGATCTTACATGCTAATATTTACTTCTATATATTATTAAAAAAATATGGTCAAAACATGATAAATGAATAGTATAATTTGGTCAAACATGATCTTATATTTAAGGATGAAGATAGTATGTTTAACAATTTGTCTCTACTTATCATTACAGGGGCAAAACAGGTGGCCCTCCCCATTTATGCTCGCTTCGGATAACCCCGCCCATTTATGCTCTGCTTTGTTTATCGACGAGTTAGCGGGCCGTCCTATGAAAACTTTATTTTTATTTTTTATAGGCGAGTTGGTGTCCGCCTGGTTTTTAAAACGGACTATGCGGGGCAGGGCCGGCCAACTTAAGGCACCAAGCCTGAAAAGCTCGACTTAAGGCACCCTCTGATTATAAAGTTATCAAATGGGTTGGCCCGAACTAATTATAGTTTATTAGTCATGCTTTAACAAGCCCGACTAGACCCAGCATGGGTCAAGTGGACTAATGATTTATTTGAGGCAATATTTTAGAGTTTAAGGCAACACTGAATATATAATATGATTTGTTTGCATATTTTTGAAGTCATAAAACAACACTAAACTTTGTCGTATATTGTAATATAAAAATAAGAATAAAACAATGTTAAGAGAACATTTTTAAAACTCTAAGGCAACTTTTAAAAACTGTTGCCTATTTTAACTAAAAGAAAATAATTAAAACTGCAATGCCTTGGACGCGCCATTAAGAATGGAACCATCTCACTAGGTTCCAAAAAGTAGGGTAGTTTGGTGTTCTTAATATGTGTCAAGGGTATTTGGGAAAAAAAATATTTGATTCCTTTCCACAATTTTATTTTTAAAATTTTTTTGTTCTTATTTTATTTTTGAATTTAGTCCCTATAAATAGATGATTAAACATTTATAACATAATCATAAATATTTAAAACGATATTTTATGAGATGATATTTAAACCAATTTCTTTGTTAAAAAACTTTTAACAAAAAAAATATAATACATTACAAAAATTAATTCAAAAAAATTAAAACAAACAGGCCCCAGGCCTTTATTGTCTGCTTTTGTCTTTTAAATTGGACTCTTGTTTCAATGGATAACTTAAATTAAAAAAAATATTTGAAAATACAAGAAGGATGTCAAAAGATGATCACTCAAGTGTATATAATTCTGTGAGCATAATAACTATCCTTAGTTAATTTGGAGCATACATTTTTTGTTTTTGATTTTAGAGAACCTATATAAGCAAAATTCACACTAATTGCAAAGAAATAGGAAATTGCAAATATGAACTCATGATCTAATATATTAATGAAGTTTTTTACTATCTGAGTTGTACTTAGAGAGCATAACATCTTGTTAATACCAACACTAGCCGACTAAAGTAAGCAAAAATCCGAGTTTACGCAGCAGGAGCATAATCATAACCACCATCATCGTCATCATCACCTTCCCTGTATAAAATTAGTGCTGAATCTTCGTTCCCATTGTGATAATCTTCTTGAATGCAAACTACTGAAGCATAAACAAACCATTCACCTTCGTTGCATACATGCTTAATGCTCCTTGGGGCAATAGCCATGGAAATGGATGCCATTAACATGAGTGTGTTGAAAAGAAGTGAATGGAATTAGCTCTAAGATGCTAATTAGCTAATTAAGCTTTGTTTGTGTTGAATGTGTTTGAGTTAAGATAAGAGAGTTGGTTATGTTTATATAACAAGTAGACAAGTTGTTGGAGTTATTCTTCCCACAAGAATAACACAGAGGGAGTGTGGATTTATGATTAGGGTGTGTGCATCACTTGTTTTCTACATGTTTCATGCATTCTTGTGCAGCCACATTGCCAATTGTCTTTACAAATAAGCTTACACATTGAAAAAAGCAGCTAAGAATCAAAGATTGACAAAACAGAATCTTTGAGTGGAAGCATATAATTGTGAATTTGGGACATGTAAAGTGTTTGATTTGATCCATTCATTTAGCTAGGAATTTGGATTTCTTTTTTTTGAACGACAAGGAATTTGGATTTCTCTATTGGTTAATTAGTCAATGACCTTTATATCTGTCGTCAACATGTCTAATAATGAGTAACAATGCTCCGTATTAAAATATAAGCCGTTTTGTGAAAAATATTTTTATTAAAATACAAGTCGTTTTACATTATTGATGAAATAAATATTCTCTTTTTTCTATATTAGTTTAAGAGCCCGTGCCATGTACGGGAAAAAAATACGTTTATAAATTTATTGACTTTTAAACATATTTTATAAAAGTATATTTCTATCCATTTTATAAAATAATCCTTCTAGTTCAACTGATAAAAAATGTCAAAAATTTTAAGCAAAACGGGCATGACCAGATTTGATCCCTTATCACTCCACTTTATATGTGATTTTGTCATTTCGTCTATGTACCAAAAAATATTCCCCTAAAAAAACAAAAAAAAAAAACAAATTAATCTCATAATATCTATAATAAAATAAATATGAATAATATTAATATCATAGAATGCAAGTATATGGAATACAATTTGGAATACCATTAGCCATTATGATTTGTCATTATGATTTTTTTTTGTAAAAAACAAATTTGAACCGTAGCCATTATGATTTTTTGTATATGATTTAAACAAAAACTATTAATATTCATATATAATATACAAATATGTTTTAAAAAATATATTATTATATGTCAAAAAAAATAGATTATTAAAAAATCATATATTTTAGGTTAAATCGCATTTTTTTTGTTAAATCGTATTTTTAAAATACATTGTATCATTTTTTTTTGTTTAAATCATATTTTTTTTTGGAAGAAAAAAAAAAACGTATAAGGTTTCTTTTTTGGTTAAATAAAAATATTTTTTAACATGTATTAAAATGACAAAATAATTATATAAGGTTTTCTTGTTCCAAAAGAATATATTGTTATAATCCCTATAAAAATCTGAATATATCATCCCTTTAAATATGTTTTTATTGTTGAAGCAAATAATCATTATTATTGTTAATAAAAAAAAATCATTGTTATTGTTGTTAAAAAAAAAAGAATCTTTGTTATTAAAATTTATTTTTTTTCCAAAAAATCAATATCTTTATTAGAGCAATAACAATCAATTAAGCAAAAGCATTGGATGTGAATGTCAATTTTTTTTGGAATCAAAACCTGGGAGTCAATCTTTATTACTGAAGGTTTTACCGCTCTTATAAAAAATTTTGTGGCAAGTGGTGACTTACACGGTATAAGAGTTTGTAGAGGGGCACCAGCGGTGTCTCATCTCCTCTTTGCCGATGACTGTTTTATATTCTGCAGGTCTACTCTTGACGAAACTAGAAAGTTAATGGAGATTCTAAAAACTTATGAGACGGCATCAGGTCAAGAGATCAATTTGTCAAAATCGGAGGTCTTCTTTAGCCGGAATCTTAGTACAACAGCACAGGCAGACTTATCCAAATTTATGGGTGTGAAACACGTGTTGGGTACGAGCAGTTATCTTGGACTACCGTCTATGATAGGAAGAAGTAAGAAAGCCACCTTCACCTTCATTAAGGACCGTATCTGGAAGAGAATAAATTCATGGAGAAGTAGGCCTTTGTCCAAAGCCGGGAAGGAAGTAATGATCAAATCAGTTTTGCAAGCTATACCTGCTTATATCATGAGTGTTTATCTTTTACCGGAGACTTTAATTAGTGAGATTGAGCGTATGGTTAATTCTTTTTGGTGGGGAGGAGGAGACAATAGAAAAGGCATACGGTGGATGGCGTGGGATAAACTGGCGAGGCCAAAAAGGGAGGGGGGACTTGGCTTTAGAGATTTTCAGAATTTTAATAAAGCCATGGTTGCTAAACAAGGATGGAATTTCATTCATAATCCATCTTCTTTGGTGTCGCGAATTTTCAAGGCTAGGTATTTTCCCCGCACTTCTCTATTTGATTCTAATCTTGGTAATAATCCTAGTTTTGCTTGGCGAAGCATTTGGTTATCGAGACATGTGTTATTGAATGAATGTAGGTGGAGTATAGGTGATGGGAGAAACATTAAAGTAATGGGGGAGCCGTGGTTGAGAGAGTTTGATGGGAAGTGGATTCACGGTCCACAACAACAAGGTGTGTATTCTCTTCATATTAGTAATCTCTTGCTACCAAATTCTAAGCAATGGGATGTTGAGAAGGTAACCTCTTTGTTTGCAGAGCAAGATGTAAGCCGTATACTCGCTGTCCCATTAGTACCTTTAATAGAGCAGGACATGATAGTGTGGCAGGGGGAAAGCAACGGCCTTTATACGGTCAGATCGGGTTACCGTAAATTGATGGCGGAAAGAAGGAGTATGGGAGAACCGGGTGAAGGGGAACAATGGACCAAACTCTGGAAGATCAAAGCACCACCAAAAGCCAAACACTTATTATGGAGAATTTACAAAAAATGTTTACCAACTCGTACTAGACTCCGTGATCGTAATGTGGATTGCCCGGTTGAATGTCCTCTATGTGGGCTAGTTGAGGAGGACGAGTGGCACCTGTTTTTGGAGTGTGAGGGATCAAATGCGGCTTGGTCCGAGGCGGGGCTGAATACTATGTTATCACACCGAGCCAATAACAATACTCATAATATCAGTTCATTTCTGTTTGACACTTGCAGGCACAATTCTCCCGAAAACTTGGGAAGACTAGCAACTCTCTTTTGGTGTATATGGCTTAACCGTAACGACATGGTATGGAATTCTCACAAATTAAACGCGCAGCAAGTTGGAGCACAAGCAAAACACATGTGGTCGGAGTGGGCGGTGGCGAATGATTTGGCCAGCAACATACACCAAAGTCATGACCAGCAAAGGATCCCTGCCGTGAATTTGCAATGGCAGCAGCCCCCGATGGGAGTAGTAAAATGCAACGTAGATGCTAGTTTTTTTGCCGCAGCTCAAGCTACTGGTTGGGGATGGTGTGTACGTGACCACTATGGGCGGTTTATACTCGCTGGAACTGATTTTTTGCAAGCAAATCTCACAACCTTGGAGGGAGAAACAATGGCACTACTAGAGGCTATGAAAAATATGGTGCAAAGAGGTTACTCACAAGTGATCTTTGAGAGTGACTCTAAACTCATGGTTGATGCCATTACTTCTACAATCCATGGAATTTCCGAGTTTAGTATTTTAATTTCTCATGTTAAGGCTCTTTTGTTAACTAACCCAAACTTTGAGGTTAAGTTTGTTAGGCGGCAAGCGAATATGGCGGCTCATTTGCTAGCTAGGGCAGCCTATTCTATGGCTAGTTGCCAAGTTTATGATTCTATTCCTCTTTGTATTGCTACTGCTTTGAATAATGATATGAATTAAGTTTCCTTTTGTCGAAAAAAAAACCTGGGAGTCATTAAACAGGGTGCAACTTTTTTTTTTTTAAGCAATAGTATTTTGGAAAAAGGGTCCTAAATAAGTATAGACTAGTATGAGATTGCAAACAGAGCCATTGACTTCTCAGAAAAACTTGGTCATATGATGACTCAGACAGTGATGGGAGTGATTTTGAGACTACAAATAAAGTCATTGGCTTCTCATGAAAACTTGTTGTTGATGATTCAGATGGTGAAAACATGACTGATGAAGAACTGGCAGAGACTTACAAGCTTCTATATACAAAATATCATGAAGCTCTACCAGTGATTTAAGGGTCTGTTTGGCAAACACCTATTTTGAGCTTATAGCTTATAGCTTATAAGCTCATTTGTCAAAAAAAGCCCTGTTTGGTAACATTTTTGGAACATTAGCTTATAGCTTATTTTACTGACTTTTAGCTTATTTTCCAGACGCTATTTCGTGCCCGTTTGACCCGGCTTATTTTCTACTTTTCAATTTAGCTTAAACGAAATAGAGAAGTATAAAATTGAATTTAACCATATTTCTCTTTAAAAGTATTAAAGAAACAAAGTAAAGAAGTAAAAAATAAAAAAAAGTAGCGTCAAACACAATTTTTTCCTACTTTACTATTTTTAAGGAGAAGAAAAAAAGTAGAAAATAAGCCGGACCAAACGGGCACTTCATATAGCGTTTTAGCTTATAGCTTATAGCTTATCACTTTTTTTTTCACTTCTACCCTTATTATTTTAACCAAACCCATTTCTACCCTTAATATATTAAATGCTAATAATAACAAAAATCACCTCTTTCACTCTATTTTTTTGTTTTACGTTTTTTTTTTAATTTTTGTTTAGAGAGATTTTACGTTTTTTTTTATTATTCAGTATGATTTCTTTTCCCTGTATTATACATACGGTGTTTTTTTTTGTAACATTAAACAAACATCCCAGCCAAATGAACCAGTATGATTTCTTTTCCCTGTATTATGCATACGGTTTGTTTTAACGTGTTCCATATTTTTTTTAACGTCTGTACCTTTACCTCAAAAAAATTAAACGTCACTGTACCTTTACCTTATGTACTAGTATGTTAACCCGTGTCGTGCACGGGATTATTTTCTTTTTAATATTATTTATTAATTTATTTTAAATTTATTTTAATATTAAATAGTGAATTTGAGATATTTTTTTGATAAACCAAAGGTATTTTCCGCACACAACTGCAGAGATAAATCCACTCGAGATAACTGGAATCCATTTAAGAGGTTTTTTTTTTGAACGGCAAATATTATACTAATAAGACCATATTTATGCACAAGACGAACATAGAACGCCAAAATAGAAGTTACAAAACAATGGCGCCCCGTATATAAGCAGAACGCCATAAAAAACCAAAACCTACACTACCTAAAAGAGATATACTTCTAATCTCATTCTTAGAAGCTACTCTTCTGCTTTCATACCACCAGAGATTTCTCAACCCGACCCAAAGAGTTGCCAAAAGACACTAACTTCTGAACTCGAATCAAAAGTGCTCAGCCCAAAGAACAACTTCTTGAATCGAAATAAGGGGACAACGGTAGAAAATAGTTGCTTATAAATAATATGTTTTTGCACACAATATATTATGTATCAATATATTATCTGATACATGTGTAAAATAGTTTTATACCAACAGTATGTATAAATTAATAAATTAAATTCATAATATAATGGATAGTTGAGTGCGGGCCACACGGGAAATGAACGGTATGATCACAATTTTTTGTGGATACCTCACATAAATGATAAATCGATGCTATTATGACATAGTATCCATGATATTTTGTGATAAATTGTGTTTCCAAAATTGGCAATGTGTCTGTGCTTGACATCACTTCTTTTCCATTGTTTTTGCATATTAAATATTTTTTTTGAAAGTGCACATTAAATATTATTATTATAATCAAATATATACAATATTTGTTTGTACAAGTAATATGAATATATTGTGGTTTGATATATGGTATGAATATTTAGAAAATATAATTAAATTGTTTAAATAATTATACATATATTTAATAATGTATCAAAAAACATATATCACACAATTATTCTCACAATTATCTTTTTAGGGTTGAATATGTTTTTGATCCTTATAAATATTCCAAATTTTGGTTTTAGTCCCTCTAAAAATTTTCTTCGACTTTTTGTCCCTATAAAAATTTTCATCTTCACTTTTGGTCCCTCATTTTAAATAAACTCATAAGTAGAATTCATATTTTTGAATAAAAAGTTTGCAGAAAAGTTTATAAAATTATAATGATCTCTCCAAAAAATAAAATTAGAATTTTTTAACAAAATAGGAATTAATTATGAATTTTTAACTTTTTGTGGTTTAAAATTCATATTTAATTTATATTTTGTTAAAAAATTCCAATTTTTTTAGGGAGAGATTATCATAATATTTTTCACATTTGTGCATAACTTAATTAAAAACATAAAGACTAAATCCAAAATTTGATATATTTATAGGGACCAAAAATATATTTAACCCAAAAAAATATCTAAAAAAATAAAAAAAATTGGTTAAATATGTTTTTGGTCCCTATAAATATATCAAATTTTGTTTTTAGTCCCTCAAAAATATTTCTTCAATTTTTAGTCCCTATAAAATTTTCAATCACCACTTTTAGTCCTTATTTTTAATTTAACTCATGTGTAACTTTGTATTTTTTTTAATAAAATTATGCAGAAATCTGTACAATATTATGAAAATCTCACTATAAAAGAATTGTAATTTTTTAACAAAACATAAATTAATTATGAATTTTTAACCACAAAAAATGTCAAAAATCATATTAAATTCATATCTTGTTAAAAAATTCTAATTTTTTTGAGAGAGATTAATATAATTTTATGAACTTTTCTGCAAAATTTTATTTAAAAATATGAATCATACATATGAGTTTATTTAGAAGAAGGGACCAAAAGTGAAAATAGAAAATTTTATAGGGACTAAAAGTCGAAGAAAAATTTTAGAAGGACTAAAAATTCACGAGAATTTTGCCCAAAAAAAAATCTTAGAGAAGCTCTAATTGAATGACACATAATCAAATTTTCTTGAGAATGCACGAGAGAGCTCCATGGAACTATTGTAATGTATATAATAGAGATAGAGATAAGAACTTCTCCCACAAATTTTTTGAATTTTTTAACCTAAGATGAATTATTTATAAATTTTTAAACGCAAAAAACTAAAAAATTCATATTAAATTAATGTATTGGTAAAAAAAATTCATCTTTTGTAATGGAGATCCCCATAATGTACTAAACAGCAGATTTTTTTTTAAAATTTTGAATGATATACTCGAGATAAATGATAAATAAGGACCAAAAATCATGATAGGAAATATTTGAGGGACCATAACCTATTGAAAATTTTTTTAGGGACTAAAAATAAAATTTTGTATATTTATAGGGACTGCAAACGTATTTATTCCCAAAAAAAATCTAAAAAAAAAGACTGCAAACGTATTTATTCCCAAAAAAAAATCCAAAAAAAAATATGCTAAGAATGCAACTGAATTACGCTACAAAAAATATCTAAAAAAAATATAAAAAAAAAATCTTAGAGAAACTCTAATTGAATGACACATAAGCAAATTTTCTTGAGAATGCACGAGAGAGCTCCGTGGAGCTATCGTAATGTATATAATAGAGAAAGAGAATAGAGATAGAGATAAGAACCTCTCCCACAAAAATTTAGAATTTTTTAACCTAAGATGAATTATTTATAAATATTTAAACGCAAAAAACTAAAAAATTCATATTAAATTAATGTATTGGTAAAAAAAAATCATCTTTTGTAATAGAGATCCCCATAATGTACTAAACAACGGAAATAAATTCAAAACTTTGAATGATATACTCGAGATAAATGATAAATAAGGACCAAAAATCATGATAGAAAATATTTGAGGGACCATAACCTGTTGAAAATTTTTTTAGGGACTAAAAATAAAATTTTGTATATTTATAGGGATTGCAAACATATTTATTCCCAAAAAAAAAATCTAAAAAAAAGACTGCAAACGTATTTATTTCCAAAAAAAAATCTAAAAAAAAAGACTGCAAACGTATTTATTCCCAAAAAAAAAATCTAAAAAAATATATGCTAAGAATGCAACTGAATTACGCTACAAAAAATATCTAAAAAAATATAAATAAAAAATCTTAGAGAAGCTCTAATTGAATGACACATAAGCAAATTTTTTTGAGAATGCACGAGAGAGCTCCGTGAAACTATCGTAATGTATATAAATAGAGATAGAGATAGAGATAGAGATAATAGAGATATATGCTAGCTATATCCATAATCCATATGTACCAATACAATCCCTTTTTATTTTATTTATGAGCTCTTCTTTGATTTTTTTTTGTTACAAGTATTTCTTTTGATTTATGCATTTAATATAAAAATTGTTATGTTTAATTTTTTTTCATAAAGTGTAAAAACTGAAATGAAAAAAAAAATTTAAGGAATAAAATTATATTTAAAATATATAAAATTTATATTAAAGTAATAAATTTAAATTATTAAATTCTAAATATTTTAAATATTAATTGATATAGATTTTATTATATTTTTACAAGAGATGAATTAAAAATGTCCTTTTATGTCATTTTACATTTATCAGCTAGTTCAACCGCTAATTTTACCAAACACTTTAATTAGCTTATCAGCTATCAGCCATAAGCTATCAGCTATCAGCTATAAGCTATAAGCTATAAGCTATCAGCCATCAGCTATAAGCTACAAGCTATCCGCTATAAGCTATTTTTGCCAAACAGACCCTAAGAACAAAAGGTAACCATCAGTGGTTTAATAGCTGAAAAAGGGAAGCTGACTAGTACTATCTCTGTGTTATCTAAAGAAAACATCAGACTGAAATCAAGAATAGATGGTATGTCAAAAATCTTAATCTTAATCTTATCTTATCTTAATCTTAGTGCCCGTTTGACCCGGCTTATTTTCTACTTTTCTATTTAGCTTAAACGAAATAGAGAAGTATAAAATTGAATTTAGGCATATTTCTCTTTAAAAGTATTAGAGAAATAAACTAAAGAATTAAAAAATAAAGAAAAGTAGAATCAAACACATTTTTTTCCTACTTTACTATTTTTAAGGAGAAGAAAAAAAGTAGAAAATAAGCCCGGCCAAACGGGCATTTAATATATATAAAAGTAATTAAGTCTGCTAACCCTAATTATTAAACCTAATTGCTAATCCTAATCACTACTTAAACATATTCAAACCCGGTTCAGCCCAATTAGTGTGACAAGTTATTATTGGATAGGTGGTTCTAGAATAGTGTAAAAAGAATTGCTGCCATTGGAAACAGAAAAAGGAGCACGCGCAGTAGAATAAGAAAATACCATAACTCTGCCAGCCGAAAATGTCCCCCTTAGGTCTACATAGGAAATCAAATATAATTATTATCATCTTCTTCCAAAACACAATTTCCTTCTCTCCATCTCTTCCTCATCATAAAAGTTGAAATCAGGTTTTCTCTCCATTCACTCGGCATCACCGTTTCAATTCTCTCCGGTGACATCCAAGTCGGCCATGGAATAATACTCTCTTTCCGACACTGGTAAAAGATAACTACCCCTTTTAAAAGCTTCAATTTCAAGCAGCAGAGAACACTAGAAAGCGATCCTGCTACAGGGCTGAAGAAAAACATGAAGAGAAATTGACTCTTTAATTGATAAAGAACTTGATGACAGAGCAAAATCATAGTCGATGAGGTGTGTTGTGACTTTATTTTTTAAAATTTCAACTGATCTTTGTTTGGATTGATGGCATAGAGAGGGTATTAATGGTATGGCTGAGGTTGAACAATGTATTCATGGAGGAAATCTTCAACCAATTAAGGTATTTATAGTTACTATAATATTTTTTGGGTGGTTTTGTTCTTTGATTTTTATTGTCTACATTTTCTATTGGTTTTTGTTTAGTTATCTCATATATCTTAAAGACTAAAGATATGTAATATTTAGCTCTACAAATTTATATGGTTTTTATCAAAAGATATGTGATATATGTGAATGTTGGAAAATAGTATTATAAATTTAGTATTCATCTTAAATTTGCTTGATTTTTGTTCTGTTTACTTCAAAACATGTTGATAGATATACTTATTGTCTATGGTTTGTTCAATAGAAACTAGCTCACTCTAAACTTATTATTAATGTTTTTATTTTTCAATGGGAGGAACAAAGGCTAATTGATTGAGTTTTAGCAAAAGCATAAAAATGGTTGGAAAGAAATTTATGTTTATTCTTCCCCATCGCATCAACTATCATATCTGAAATTGTTCCTCCTCACACGAAAATAAGAGAAGACCTTTCTTTTGCCGTCACCGACGAAGGTAATAACCCCATATTGCCATTTCTTCTAACCTCTTTAATCTGTTTTTCCATTTGGGTTTTCTAATGCAAGTATTATGTGTTCAATTTTATAGTTGAAATCCATTTGTTATATTGATTTTACGGTGGCCACAATTTCTTAACCTAGATGGTTTCTTCAATGTTTGTCAATGAGTACTGTTATTTATCTACTCCAACTACTATTGTACCTATGGATATTTACATAGGTGAGTGGAATAACTCATAACCTGCATAATTTGCTTTGATAGCATGTTTATTGTTTGGTGTTTTTGGAACAAATGTGATGATGCATTAAGGGCTGGCTTTGCCATAGACTTGATGGTGCATAGAGTGGGCAACAGAAGCAGCAATAGAAGTATTTTTTACTCTGAGATTTTAACAGGATTAAGAGTAAGAATGAGTGGCAAAAAATAATCCATTTAATATATCTTTTTAATTTATCTCTTGCAGATATATTAGATATTTGGAGAGAAATTTAATAAAGAGAAGTTACTTCATCATTATTTCCATTTTGTTTTACCATTTTGAGTGGAAGCAGTTAAATTGAGAAACTATTTATATATGAATTTTATTTGATCTACTACATGTTTGTGATAAATTAGAAACTTTCCAAGTAATTGAAAGCATTTATTAATTTGAGAGCTAATGTCATGCACTTATGCTTAATACTTTTATATGTTTGTTGGGCTTTCAGTTGAAAAGTTGGAAATTGGAATAACCCGCTGAAATATGTATTAAGTTTTCAAGTTTCAACTTGGATTGTTACTTATTGAGTCATTTACAGTTTATTTTTCATTCTTCAGATATACAGTGAGGTTCAATATATTAATTGTAAACTATTCAATGCCATATTACTTTGATAATATAAGTTTTGTTTTATTTTGTTTGTTTCTTCAATGTTTAAGCAATTGGGTATCCTTAATTGGAGTTTGTTCATAATGGATTTTGTTAAATATTGCAATTTCATTTAAGAGTTTTTCAAGTCATGTTACAAGTTTTGATTTTGATGTCTGTCGATTTGTTTTGCTGTGCTTTCTTAACATGTCAATTAGTAAAGTCCATAATATTTGTAAGAGCAGCCTAATTTGATATTTAAATCCCTCTAAAAATATAATATAATACTATTAATTTGCATTGATCAAACATTTTGAATGTTATATGACATTCTAAAAGACCCGTGCATCGCACGGGCGAGAATCTAGTAGATACTAAAAACACTTTTGCTCGCCATCTGTGCACCCTTTTCTTTCATCAATCTTCTTAGAATTCTTTAATTCTCTTCTCTCCAACGGTTTTCAGGTATATATCTATAAAATTACTGTTGATTAGACCTTATTATATTTGACATGATAATAATTTATTAATTACGTAACTTATTTCAAGAAAATAGAATTGGTAATGTTTGCCAAACCGAACCTAACTATACTTAGGGCAAGGACACTTGTTAAGAAATCTAAACGTAAAAATTTCATATTCCAATTAAATATTACTAAGTTTGATTGCTTAAGAAGTGCCCTTCGAGACATGACCATTTGAAAATTTTGAGTACTTTTGTGTACGCACCAATTTTATTATGAATTTTTTTTCTTCAATAATTTTCTTTGTTAGAAAAACCATTTATAGTTGTATTCTAATAAAGATTTATCAATTGGAGAAATGAGACATAGTCCGATCAATCACCAGTATCCAAGTTTAGTTTTTGGTTGGAACAATTTTTGGCCAAATTTTATTTAACTCTCGCCAATCTTCCATGGAAAGTGGCAAATATATGGTTTTTCAGCATGAAGAATAACACAATAAGAAAGTAGGTCAAAGCTCATAGAAGAGCATGCATCCAAACTATTTGGAGGTTTTACTTAGAAACTCTACATTATTATTTTCTTGTCCTATTTTCATCATTCATTCATGTCCAAATATACAGAGTCAACTATATGAAGATACATATGGAACTTCTCGGTCGTTAATCCTCTCAAATTTATTTATTGCATATGACAAATTTGCTGATCATCAAATTCATATAGGTTGCTACTCTATGGTAGGAATTGATCTTTGGTTTGTATGATTACTCTCAAAACACTTGATTTTAAAGATTTAATTATCCAATTAAATGTTTAGATTTAATCGAGACTTTATAATAAGTACTTAATTAAGGTTTTTATCCAAACAGGGCCAATTCCTCTACTTTTTCATCTGAATGGGGTTGACTTAGAATTCAGGTGAGTGCACCAACTTCTGTGAGTTTCACAATTTATATTGTGAACTCGATCTTTGACAATTTAAAGCTGCATATGATTATGAGATCACAGAGATTTTCTAGTTATGTATCATATATTGATTAATAAATTCTTTACTTATTTAGATTATACATTAATATATATTTTTATAGCCACATAAGCAACAACAATGATTGAAAAACTAGAAAGTGAGAATGTTAACATAGGAATCGCGCAACGATGTCGCATAGAGTTTTCCCTCAGCTTCTTGAATTTCACTGACTGATTTAGTACTAAACTCCTCAACTAGAGGAACAACCTGTAAAATTAAACCTTCCTCATTGACTCTTAGTCCTAGCGGCAAAACAGGAGGCACTGGTGGTGGTTGTGACCCAAAAGGATAATTCACTGCCACCCAAAACTCGTTCCTCGAGTTTCTTTTGATGCTATCTGGTTTTCCCGGAAGGTGCAAGAATATCTCCGAAGTATATGCTTTAGGTCCTGTTAGCCAGAATCTTCGGATTCTGTTTGCCTTATACTCGCTAACAAGGACAAATGAACCATCGTTGCTAACTGCTACCCCAGCTGCCACAGTTAGATAGCTGAGCAACAATGTGGTTTCGTTTGTTGCTGGATCGTATCTGAATAGGTTTCCTGAGTGATCTGTCCTCTTTAGCAGTTTCTCGAGATCCCTGCTAAAAATTTGTTCCACAATTATAACTGACCTAGACTTGATAGAACATTTGATACAATGAACAGTTATGAAGATATAATTGATTGTATTACCTGATCTTGTAACGAGAACTAGCTTCGGTGAAATAAATGATTCCATTTTGAGGATCTACATCCACACCAGCAAGAAATCCAAAAGGGTTTCCAAGTACATCATTAGCAACAAGTTGTGTTGCAGCACCGCCATCAAAAGGAACTTTCACAAGCCCATAATAAGCATCAGCTATATATAATTCCCCTGTCTTGTAATCAAAACTTAACCCCATAGGCCTTCCGCACGTTTCTTGGAGTTCTGAGAAGTCAGAGATGCCACCACAAAGTGTGTTGTTCCTGTACCAACAATGGTTTGGTTTAACCTTAACAACCTTTAGTTACATCAAAGAAAATATGTATCTCCCTCGGCAAAATTTGAACCACAGTTCAACATATTGTGCAGACTAAACCATTCTACTATAAATTTTATAATATATAATACACAACTCTTACAAATGAAGTATTTTTTATATAGGGTGAATGATTGTGAGGAGGTTGTGCAAACATCAAGTTAGAGATATGGGAATGATTTTCTGCCTCAATCGAAATCATTAGCTTTTCTCTTTTATGAGTAGACAATCGATCCTATGGAATCATTAGGGACAAGTTTGTATGTCTCTATCTTAGTTCAGATTTAGTTTTGTTGTGTATCTTTCTCTGTGTTTGCTGTTGTGGGTTGAAAATCAAAAATGTTTTTACCAGACATGTATGCTATGCTATTGTATGTTCATAATTTTAACAAATGAAAATAAAAATGTTTCTAGGAGACGCATATACCTTTCGTTTCTTAATATAAGTTTTGCTTCTTAAAGAAAAGTTTAGAGAATACACACCTTTAAACTATAAATATGGATATCTCTCTTGACATAGATTCGAACCGCAGGGTCCGAACTCCAAAGTTCAAACTATTGTGGGAGTTAAACTATTATATTATTTAGTACTAAAAATTATATCCTGATAGATAGGGGTGGGAATAAGCTACAAATTTTATACTGTTATATACTTATTGTTTAGGCATGTGCGCGACCTTTTGAAAGCCCGAGTCTGACCTGTTAGCCTGTTTAAAAGGTTATTTCATACATTAGAGACAAACATACCTGTCTGGTGAAATATGAGCAAATTCAAGGAAACACGAACATTCTTCATCATATTTTAGAATTCTTCCATCAGAAACACCAGTGTAAGGTCCTCCACCAATGGAATCAAATGCTAGGGACTCAGGGCCTGTTAGTGGTGATGGAAGATAGAATCTGTCAAGTAATTTGCAATAGACAACTATAGATGGTGAATAGAGGATCAAGGAGATTAACATCCCAATGACAACAACTATGTTGCTACTCATGTTCAACATGATGACTAACATTATTGTTGAGCTAATTTTAGTATCTTATGTATATATAAGAACAAAATTGTTAAATTTGACACTTATATCCCATTTTCTCAGCATTTATTGTTATTATACGTAAGGTTATCGGGCTCATCTTCACGCAAGAACACCCGGAAAGTTGAGTAATCTATCATGGTTTGTTACTAGTTTGGAAAATTAAAATGTGAAACTATTTTGTTTGTTTGTCACCACCTATTTGTTTAATATTTCCCCTCTTAAAATTAAGAAACTTATACTTTTTTTAAGAAAAACTA
The DNA here is from genome assembly GCA_951804385.1 of Trifolium dubium. Lineage (NCBI taxonomy): Eukaryota > Viridiplantae > Streptophyta > Magnoliopsida > Fabales > Fabaceae > Trifolium > Trifolium dubium. Next base: position 19,924,347 of record OX638068.1, read on the forward strand.
TTTATCTAGCTTATATAATCTTTTTGCATATAATTGATCAAATGAAAACATAACCTCAACTCAATATTAAGACAAATATTTAGGGATGTCAATTTGATCTGTATATAGAAATTTCTATGATGATTGCTTTTTTTGGGATCGAAGACGGAGAATTTATCCTCTCAGAGATGAGGATGGAGAAAAAAGTCCACCAAAGGAGGTTTGGGGATGGGATTTTGTCCCCCATCTGGCGGAGACTCCATCCCCGAACTCTTCTTTAAAATATATGTGTCTAATTAAGTACTTTATATGTTATATTTATTTATATTTTCACACAATGTGTGCTCAAAATTATTTTTTATGTAATGTTTATTATTGTCACAAGACTTGCAATAATGTCTTAATTTTTTTATTTGTTTTATGATTAATCTTTTATTTACAACTAGTTTAATTCAAAATAATCAAAATTTGATCATTTTTTTCTTTGAAGATGGATTCCAGCGTGAACTGTTTGGATCTATAGGAATATAGACCATTTTAAATGATAGAGAATTGTGTGGTAAGTACTCCTTGCTCATTTTCCGCTGTATTGACATCCTACATATATTATTAAGGTTTCTTGATTTTCTACACCTTTGCAAGTCACATGCTCTTTCAACATTTTTTTTTTCTCTTTTTACTAAATTTCTGGAGGCAAATTAAATAATATATTTTTTTTCAAAACATTATATGCGTGGAAGGTGGGACTAAAAGTAGGTAAAGTTGTTAAAAAAAAAAAAGTAGATAAAGTTGAAGTAATATGGTTGAATTAAATTGAGTGAAGTATGAAATGTGCCACCCCACATGAGAAATGAGAAATAACACATTGATCATCATATTCGACCCTGAAAAAGTCATTCACACTATGAGTGAGTTCCTTGTATTAAACTCTTACGGAAATTGTTGATGGGTGGCAGTTTAAGTTGCTAGCTTGAAAATCACTTTTTTAACATATAAACGAGACTAACGCTTTTGAGTGGCTCTTTTCATTTCTAAAGTGGCCGTGTTGCGGGATTTGGGGTTTGTTTTGACCATTTTTTTAAATGATTTTTGTAATGTATTGATTTTGTGTTAACATTTTTTTTAACAAAGAATATTTTTATAAAAGCAGAAAATGAAAATTTAATTTAATACCTTATATTAAATTGTCGTTTTAAGTATTTTATCATTTTATTATAAATTATTTTGGAACATCAAATTTCAAAAATATCTCTAAAAAAACAATATTTCAAATAGCATTTCATAAAAATATTTTTTAAAAAAGATAAATTGTTTATAAAATTGTGTTCTTTATTAAGTTAACATCTTTAACATGAATATTTAAATTATTGAATGTTAAAATTATTATCATAAAAATCATTTTTCAAAATACATAGAAAAAAATTACGTTTTTAAAAGGTAAAACAAATGCACTCTTGTTCGTTGTTTTTCACATTAAAAACGACTTCTCAAATCTTACCTAGACTAGGATGCCCTACAGCCACAAAATGGAGCTCTAAATGGATTATGATTCCCAATAGTGATAGAATTAGGAGTGGCAAAATAATCCATTAAGCTAAAATCCATCCAATCCATCCACTAATTTATCCATCCAATCCATCCACAAAGAAATTTATTTTGTAGGCTTAAATGCAGTTTTAGCCATCCTATTTTGACGGATTCGGATTTTCAACCCCTCTATTTTAAAGCTCGGAATTTCACCCCCTCTATTTTAGATTTTTCAAAAAAAATTTACCCTAATCATATTTGACTTATTTTTGCTTATGTGACAATGGTGATGTGTATATTTATTTTGACACATGTGTATTATCTTTATCCACCTAATTATTTTTCTTAAAAAATTACTAGAAAATTATGTAAAATGCCGTAAAAATTTATGAAATAAATTATAAATAAATAAATAAATAAATAAAAATCTGTAAATAAATTATTATATAAAATAATTATAAAATCAAGAAAAATATCATAAAAAAAAATTTGTTTATCGTATGACAACTTCACACTCCATTTTTTAATGGCTAAAACAATCAACCCCTTCACTTTCATTCAAGGAGTATGTCGGAGTGTATTTACAAATTTTTTAACAAGCAAATTTGTCAAACAATTTTTTCAATATATTTAAATGTCTTTTTATGGTATTTTTCTTGTTTTTCTAGTATTTATCTTGATTTTTATTATTTTTTATAGTAATTTATTTTCTAGATTTTTATAATTTTTTCCCTAATTTTATGGCATTTTTTAGAATTTTTTAGTAATTTTTAAAGGAAATAATGGATAAAGATAATACACATGTGTCAAAAAAATAAAATAATATACATATCACCATTGCCACATGAGCAAAAAATAACCCAAATGTGATTGTGGTGAATTTTTTTTTGAAAAAATCAAAATAGGGGGGGTGTGTAACACCCCAATTTTTTATAATTTGAAATTTTATTTGAAGTTAATTGGATATGACTTATTAATGTGTTATTTGATTTATTGAAACATATTTAAGTTTGCTTATGTGTTCTTTATATGTTACTTAATATAGAGTGAAGTGAATTATTGAGAATATGATAGTTAGAATTGAAAATAGAATGTTAGTGAGTTTTATTAAATAATAATTTAGAGACATGAATTATATACATGATGATGTGAGAGAGGGTGTTGGCCAAATTTGTGGGAGTATGTCTAAGAGCCCAATTAGCTTATGAGGAGAATATTGGAAGTTGTCGAGAAAACCTAATGTGATGATACAAATAGAAAGAGTAGTATAAAAATAGAGTTTTGGAGGAAAAGAAGACAAGAGAAAGAAACAAGAACTTGAGAGAAAACCAAATCCCGTTTTCAACACAACACTCTCACTAAAACTTAGATTCCCGGTTCGTTAACCGTTGGATTTGTCTGAAATTTTGAGGGGTGGTTCGCAGCTCAAATGGCTACACTTTCAACGGTCGGATCTTTGAAACAACGTCCGAGGAGGGAGAAATCGTGCTCGGACTGCACCAGGTTTTTGAGGAGAAAAAGAAGAAAGAAAAGGGTGTTGGAGAAAAGAGGGAGAGGAGGAACTTCAAGAATCATTCCATCAACTTCATAATCTAGAGGTAAGGGGGGAGATTATTCGCCTTAAAGGTGCTAATTTAGGAAGGGTAGTGAGGGTTCCTTACCCTATTGCCATATACCATTTTTTGGTTTCTCCATTAATGGGTTGTTAGAGATTTTGGGGGTTTTGATCATAATTTTACAATGATGGTGTTTAACTTCCCTTTTAGCCTGTTTTGTGTTTTGAATTTGATGTGAGTTTTGTGTCAAGAAAAAGTAAGCATTATGATGGGTAATACTAGACTTTTAGAGTTAGTGAGATAAACTTAATCAAAATTACACTAATTATTGATATGTTGGTTGAAAGATAATATAATAAGATTAAATCAAGTGATTTTTCCATAAATCCCATCGTGTTATTCATTTAGCATGTGTAGTAAGTGGCTTTTGAAATGGTATGTGTATAGTTGAAATAATCGCATGGAGACTTTGTGGTTGTACCAATTATGTAACAGAAGTATATGCTTTTCTGAAGTAGGTGAATGCAATTTTGGGTAATTATAGGACTCATTCCCTTATGGAGCTGTAGTGTTATATCACCGTAGATAGTGTACTGTAACACATAGTTAAATGATTTTAGGTACTGGATTTGGCTACTTTAGAAATAAACACTAAATGAAGCTAAAATCATAAGTTTGATATTGAATTTAATGAGTACTTAGGAGAGTTTTTGTATTAAATAGAATGAAGTAACATTATTATTTGAGAGGTGGTTGTGCGTTGACAGTTTTAGTCGGATTTATTCGAGTGAGTTTTGGGTTAGTGATTAGCTAGATTTAATAAATTAGAAATTAAGTTGAATTAGATGTCAAAGTATATGATGAGTTAATTCGAATGTAGAGGTATGATGAGTTGATTCAAATAGAGGTATGCTTAGTTAATTCGAATATAAAGAACCATAGCGAGTATGATGTTGAAGGTTTATTATAATTTATATGCCGATGCTACGTGAAATAATGTCGTTGAATATGCTGTTGAATAATTATGCTGTTGATGTTGTCGAATATGCTGTTGATTTATAATGAAGTGATGTTTGTTGATTAGTAAATATCGTGTTGGATGTTGTTGATTGTTATGCTGTTGAGTTCTATTCATTCATCATATAGAATGCATCTAGAAAGTCCTTATGCTGTTGAATGCTGTTGAATGCTGTTGTGGGACTGTTCAGTAACATAATTCTGACACCCAAAAATTTGGTACCACATGCATATAGAGTCGAATAGGTGAAGCATTGCATACTTTTATGTATTAATGATGCGTGGCATGAATTTTGGAATGTTTGAATGCTGGTGTTTGATGAATGTGGTGTGATTGTATATGTTGTTGATATACGAGTGAAATACTACGAATGCTACCCTTACTATTTAGTCACCGTTTTTTTTGTGAACGTATTCTCACCCCTTTTGTTTGTTGTGTTTGTGTGTCTGGACTCTTGGGAGTTCAGGTTCTCAGGTTGAAGAGTTTTATCTCCAAACAGTTTGGAAGAAGCCCCGCTCTGATTGGGACACTTGGGGAAGGGTCTTAGAGTGTCATATTATAATATTTATTCTAGACTATAATGTATTGTATAGAAAAGATGTTATATTGTTTTACTTTACCCAAATTAATTACCTTAGTGATGTATGGATTTGAAAAGTATCGCCTTGAACCAAAGTTTAACGATTTTATTATTGGCTTCAAGTTTTCAAGTTTTTATTTTTATTCCGCTGCGAGATGTCTTTAATAAAAGAGTTATTTTGGGAAAAACATTACATCAATTGATTATTAAATATTTTGGGTTTAGGGTGTTACAGGGTGAAATTCCGAGTTTTGAAATAGAGGGGTTGAAAATCCGAATCCATCAAAATGGTATGGTTAAAACTGCATTTAAGCCTATTTTGTAATTGGATTGGATCGGATCCATCCACTAATTGATTGGATGTATTTAATCTATCCATCTTAAATTTAAAATCCATCGGATCATTCATTATTTAAATTAATTTATACTTACAAAAAATCTAAAAAAAATAAAAAAGAAAATTTTGAAAATTAGATGGATCGGATGGATATCCATCCATTTAAATATGTTAATGGATGGATTGGATGGATTTTTTGTTAATTGGATGGATCGGATTGGATTTATTTTCCTAAAAATTTATTGGATTGTAATTGATTAATGAATTATTTTAATCCATCCATTAGAATCCAAATCCATCCATCCATCCATTTTGTCACCCCTAGATAGAACCATGTAGTCATGCATTCAATGTATTGTAAACCATATGATTAAAATCACACAGTATCGATTAAAAATAGGAACATATATAAAAAAAATTGGTTAAATATGTTTTTATTTCGTACTAATCTACATGTAAATTTCAAATAACAAAAAAAAAGTACAATTCCATGATAACCTTGCATATCACAAAATCCTCACTATTTTTTTTGTTATAAATTAAGTGTTAAAGTCGTCTCTTAATATTTTAAAACTTTTTGATATGAAAAATATTTTTAATTTAAAATAATTACTTTTTGTTATAGATTAAAAAATAAGAGATTTTGTTGTCAAAATAAAAATTAAGAGATTATGACATTAAGGGCCCGTTTGTTACAGATTAAAAAATAAGTGATTTTGACATTAAATAATTTAGAGATTATTTTTTTAGAGATTTTACAAAAAATCAGAAGCTATTTTGTGTTTGTTTACCATTAAAAAATTACTTTTTATAAAAAAAATAATCTTTAACTTGTTTGGATACAACCATATAAAAGTGATTTTGCATCACAAAATTACCATAAAGTACAATTATCCAAATATAATATATCATATAAAATAAATATATGAAAAATACTCAAGTTTTTTTTTTTCATTATGGTCATATGATTTTATATATATAGCTACAAATAAAACAAATTTCTAAATCTTATCTTCCTAAAATAACAAACTAATTTTATAAATTATAAACAGGATATTTGTTATAGCTTTTTTTAGAAAATAATCACCTATTTTTAAAAAATAATCACTTTTAAGAAAATAACATCCGTTTGTTATAGCTTTTAAAAATAATCAGAATCTGAAAATAATCTAAAAACTGCTAAAAATCTGAAGCTGATATTAGTAGCTTTTTTTTATAGATTTTTTTTAGAGGAAAGAGAAAACAAGTGTCAAATAATTTCAGACAAAAATATCCTTAATATTATTCTACTATTCCTATAATATCCTATTTAGAATTTAAAAAATTAGTTTGTTGAGTATTTTTCATATATCTCTATTATTATTATTATTATTATTATATACATTACGATAGATCCACGGAGCTCTCTCGTGCAATCTCAGAAAAAATTGCTTAGGTGGCATTCAATTAGAACTTCTTAAGATTTTTTTTTATATTTTTTTTAGAGATTTTTTTTAGTATAATTCAGTTGTTTCTCTAATATTTTTTTAGAGATTTTTTTTAGCATAATTCAGTTGAATCTCTAATATTTTTTCATTATGAATAACAACAAAAAGAAAATTTTATGGATAACAACTAATTTGTTTCAACTGTACTGATAAAAACTATTTTGTTTCCAATATATATATAGAAAACACATTCATTCCAAATCATCTACTACCTCCGTTCCTTTTTACTTGTCGTTTTAGAAAAAATTATTTGTTCCTTTTTACTTGTCGTTTTGACAATTTTTGATATAGTTTGTCTATTATAACCTCCTTCTTATTTTATTTTATTGACTAAATTTTATATAACTTTTTTTGTTGAAACAATATAATCTTTTTATTGTATACAAATTTTGTTTGTTTTTAAATAAAGTTTGTTACAATTTTTTTGGAAATAGATATGTTTGTGAAAAAGTAGGAATTTATTGGTGGAATAAAAATATGATATATTTTAAAAAAATGGCATAATAGGAAAATAAGGTGCAAAAATACATTCTCCTATTTTGGTCTTTTTTTCTAAAACGACAAGTAAAAAGGAACAGAGGTAGTAGAATACAAATAAAAACTATTCTTATTCCAAAAAATAATTCACCTTCCTTTAAAGATGAATACACTAGATTATACTATGATCAAAGACATCACATAAGTGTGCTAATGTTAATTGTGTTGTCTGAGTTGTTCGGAAGTGGTTTGCCGTTGATCCAAAGAATTCTAAGATGGTCTTCTCAATGAAGTGTGTTCTCCTTGATTCTCAGGTATATACTCTCAGTTTTATTTTTGTGCACTTTTGAAAGTAAAATTTTCACACGTATATTAACCATATTTGATAAGATAATAAACAGATTCGAGTTCGATAACAGGTCAGGTTCTTCATTCTTTATTTGATTTATTGTGAGTTAATTGATTTCTAAATTGTGATTGAGGTTGATTGGTTGTGAGGTTTGAATTTAATTTGATCTGATCTGACTTATTTTTACAGTTTTGTTTGATACATATTATTTGTTTTGATAGAGCTACTGAAAATTTGTTTTAATATACGTGTGAAAATTTTACTTTTAAAAGCGCACAAAAATAAAACAAATTTGTTTTAATGTCTTTTTTGTTTCACATGTATATTTTCACACATATAAATACATATGATCATAATATTGCTTCAGATTTGTTTGGTACATATTCTTTGTTTCTTCAATAAGGTGTATGATCATTTGTGTTGAGATTATTTTGACAATATCGTGTTTAATCTTGGTTTTACCACGTAATTGATATTATTTTGTAGGGTGACAAAAGAAGTAGCGACGTTAAAACCGATGTATAATTCCTTTATTATATCAAACATTTACTTTTAATAAATTCCACTTATACATATATGCAATTGTTTATTAATTTTTTCTTTCAATTTTTTTAGAACTAATGAAAAGAGTGATTCTGTTATACAAGTGTTCAACTCATCTCCAAAGTTTTCCATCAAAAACGACCTACTGAAAATCACATCTAGCGGCAATGTTGACACACTTCTACAATGTCAATTTATGGATATTATTATTATTATTATTATTATTATTATTATTATTATTATTATTATCTTTATCTTTACTATAAATATTATGATAGTTTCACGAAACTTTCTCGTGCATTATCAAAAAAAAATTCTTATGTGTCATTTAATTAGATCTTCTCTAATATATATTTTTTTTGTGAAGATTTTCTTAGCTAAAGTTTGTTGTTTGATTCTCATTGATAACAATAATTTAATTTTATATATTTTTTTGTAAAGATTTTTTTAGCTAAAGTTTGTTGTTTGATTCTCATTGACAACAATAATTCTATTTTTATAATATTTTATTGAATTCTATTTTTTTTATTAAAACAAATTATGGATAACAACAAAAAGAGAACAGTTTACGGATAACATTTATTTTGTTTATACTCTAGCATAACAACAATAAAGTTACAACCTATCTATATATACAAAAAGCAATCATTGAGCAACCTCAATCCACACCACGTAAAAAAGTGTGTAGTGTAGTTTGATGAAATTTAGATGAAAAATCTACGATAAATATAGAAAAATCACTGAATGTGATAGTTTTTTTTTTTCACAAAAAATTGTTAAAGTTTTGTGATATGCAAGATTTTCTATTTCTTTGTTTTTTTTTTTTGAAACTTACATGTGGATTAATACGAAACAAGTTAAAACAAAGTGAGAGATGGATGAAAAAAATACTCCCTACATTCCTTTTTATTTGTCGTTTTCGAAAAAAATGACTAATTTAAAAAGATGTATTTTTGCATCATATCTTTCTATTATACCCTCTCTTTTTTTGGAATATATATCCTAATTTTATTCTACAAAAAAATTCTTACTTTTTTGCACACACACTTTCTTTTTAAAAAAAAATCACAAAAAGAAAAAAACAAACAAATTTTTTTCAAAAACAAACAAATAGGAAGGAGGGTATAATACGCAAAATATAACCTAAATTTCCAGAACAACAAATAAATAGGAACAAATATTTTTTTTCTTTTTAAAACGACAAATAAAAAGGAACAGATGGAGTATCTTACATTATAATGTATTTAAAAATAAAATATGTAGTATGGTGAAAATTAGTTGAATAAATCTACGATAAATATGAGAGTTTTTTTTTTATGTTTTTTTACAAAAAAAAAAAGAGGTTTGTAATATTCAAGGTTTCCTATTTCTTTATTTATTAATTTATTTATTCTTAAAATTTACATGTGGATTTCTACTAAACAATTTAATCCACGAAACAATTTAAAACAAGTTGAGAATAATTGGAAAAGTTATCTAAATTTACATTGTATTTAACAAAAAAAAGGCGAAAAAAATGTGGGAATTTTGTGATATTCATGTTTGTCTATTTATTTGTATTTTTTTTTTGAAATTTACATATGAATTTTTACGGTATAAGTTGAAACAAGAAAGTGAGAGAAAGATGGGAAAAGATATCTTAATTTATATTGTATTTAAAAAAAATAGTTTGATGAAATTAAATTGAATAAAACTACAATAAAAGTTGAAAGATCACTAAATGTGAGTTTTTTTTTTTTGAAGAAAAATGTGGGAGTTTTGTGAAATGCAATGTCTATTTATTTGAAAAAAAAATTGTTCTTGAAATTTATATGTGGAATACTACCAACAAGTTTAAATAAGGTGAAAAAAAGGTGAGAAAAATATCTTAATTACATTGTATTTTTTTTTTTAAAAATGTGGGGGTTTTGTGATATGCAAAGATTTTCTATTTCTTAGTATTTTTTGTTGTTCTTGAAATTTTAATGTGGATTACTACAAAACGAATTGAAACATTGTGAGAGAGAACAATGAGAAAAAATATCTTAATTTACACAGAAATTTTAAGAATGTAATATGATGAGATTCAATTGAATAAATATACATTAAACGTCGGAATATCACTTAATGTGAGATTATTTTTTTTGATAAAAATTTGAGAGTTTTGTAGTGAAAGAACGAAGAAAAAAATAACTTACTTGGCACTGTAATTAATAATATTTTTTTTGATGAGATTCGGATAAATAAATCAACAGTAAATTTAAGAAGATTGTTGACTAATAGAGGAGTTATTTTTGACGAAAAATGTGGATTACTACAAAATAAATTTAAATAAGGAGAAAATATATCTAAATTTATTGTATTTTAAAAGAAAAATGGTAGTTTAATGAGATTCAGTTCAATAAATTTATAATAAATTTAAGAAGATCACGAGAGTGGGAACTTTTTTTTTTTAGAAATAATTGTGGGAGTTTGATTATATGCAAAATTTTCTTTTTCTTTTAAATATGAGAAAAAATATCTTAATTTACACTGTATTTTAAAAAAATTTGTAGTTTGATGAAATTAAATTGAATAAATATACAATAAACGTACAATGTATGGAGTTTTTTTCTTAGAAAAAAGTGGGAGTTTTGTAGTGAGAGAAAGATGGAAAAAAATATCTTGATATACACACTGTATTTAACAAGAAATATATTTTTATGTGGTTCAGATGAATAAATCAACGATACACATAGAAATATCATTGAATATGAGATTTTTTTTTTAAAGAAAAATGTGAGAGATTTTTGATATGCAAGATTGTCTTTTTTTTTTTTTTTTTTTTTGAAATTTATGTGTGGATTACCAGGAGGTGAGAGAACGATGCGCAAAGATATCTTAATTTACAGTGTATTTAAAAAAAATGTAGTTTGATGGTATTAACTTGAATAAATCTACAATAAACGTATAAAAATTATGGAATGTGGAAGTTTTTTTTTTGACAAAAAAAGTGAGAATTTTGTAATGAGAAAAAATATCTTAATTTACATTGTATTTAACAAAAAAAAAATAGTTTTATGAGATTCAGATAAATAAATCAATATAAGAAACATAGTAAGATCACGAAATATGAGAGTTTTTTTTTTTGACGAAAAAATGTGGAAGTTTTGCGATATTCAAGGTTTTATTTGCATATATTTTATTCTTGATATTTAGATGTGAATTACTACGAAACAAGGTTAAACAAGATGGTGAGAGAACAATGAGGAAAAGATATTTTAATTTATACACTGTATTTCAAAAAAATATAGTATAATAAAATTTAGTTGAATAAATTTACAATAAATGTAGAATAAAAGTATGAAGATCATTGAATGTGCGAGTAATTTTTTATTTGTATTTCTTTTGTTTTTGAAATTTATATGTGGATTATTACGAAATAAGTTGAAAAAAGTGAGAGAACGTTGAAAAAAGATATATTAATTTGCACTGTATTTGAAAAAAAATATGTAGTTTGATGAGATTCAATTCAATAAATCTTTAATAAACAACGTTAGAAGGTTATTGAATGTTTGAGTGTTTTTTTACAGCAAAATGTGTGAGGTTTGCTATTGGAAGGTTGCTTTTTTTTGTATTTGTTTGTTTATCATGTTTAAATTTTAATTTTATATTATATATTTTTTTCTCACCAATTTCACATGCTCATTCTTTATTTAGTTATAGTGACAAACAAAATAAGTTAAGCGACCAAATATCTAATTTAACTTTTTTTTTTAATTGTGATAACTGAATGAACTATTTAGAGTATGATACATTGGAATTATGCCATATCGAATTTAAAAGACTATGAAAATTTCAAAATATTAAATTTCATTATTTTTCTTTAATAAAAATTATAATGTTTGTTCATTATGAAGAAAAAAAATTAAAATATGACTTCACTTTTTATTTTAAGAGTTTAAAGTGTCTTTTTCGTAATAAAAAAATTGATTAACTATGTTTTTGATTTATGCTATTTTTTTTGAAAAAAATTGTGTCGTATAACTTTTAAGTTTTTAAAATAGATTATTTTAATATAACTTATATTTTTATTTAATGTCATTTATCCGAATCATAATATATTTAATCTAATTTCTATAAAAAAGATATTTTTTCTCCAATAATATATTTAAGCAACTTATAAAACATAATATATGAAATTCACTATTTAATACTAAAATAATTTAATAAATAATAATAAAAGAAAATAATTCCGTACTTGGTACGGGCTAACATACTAGTTTATTTTATAAGATATATTATATTTGGATAATTAGTCAAAAAAAAATTATATCTGGATTATTGTATTTTATGGTAATTGTATTATGCAAAATCACTTTTATATGGTTGGATCCAAACAAATTAAAGATTATTTTTTTTATAAAAAGTAATTTTTTAATGGTAAGCAAACACAAAATAGCTTCTGATTTTTTTTTATAATCTCTAAAAAATAATCTCTAAATTATTTAATGTCAAAATCACTTATTTTTAATCTGTAACAAACGGGCCCTAAATAATTTAGAGATTATTTTTTAAAGATTTTACAAAAATATAGAATCTATTTTGTGTTTGTTTTCCTTTATAAAAATTACTTTTTATAAAAAAAATCTTTAACTTGTTTGAATGCAACCATATAAAAGTGATTTTGTATCACAAAATTACCATAAAGAACATCCAAATATATCATATCTCTATTATATACATTACGATAGGTTCACAGAGCTCTCTCGTGCATTCTTAAGAAAATTTGCTTACATGACATTCAATTAGAGATTCTCTAAGATTTTTTTTTATATTTTTTTTAGATATTTTTTTTAGCATAATTTGGTTGCATTCTTAGAAAAATTTGCCTAGGTGTTATTCAATTAGAGTTTCACAATATTTTTTTGTAAAGATTTTTTTAATTAACTTAAGCAATTAAAATAAAAATTATGGATAGCAACAAAAAATAATATCCTACGTATAACAACAACTTAATTTGTTTCCACTCTAGCATAACAAGTCCGAATATAATTTAACTATATATAGAAAACACATTCATCGTGAGAAACACATGACATTCATGGTCAAAGAATTTAAACATCAATTTAGACTATTCGTAGCTCATGTTTAATCCAGATTTTCCGAAGCTGCGACGTTAAAATTGATGTATGATTCTATTATTATATCAATTATAAATTACATTTAAGAAATTTTAAGTTATGCATATATGTAATTGTTTATTAATTTTTCCTTTCAATTTTTTTTTTAGAACTTATGAAAAGAATCATTCTCTTATACAAGTTTCAGTTCATCTCCAAGGTTTTCCATCACGATCTACTTAAAATCTATGAGAAATATTGAGACACTTCTAGAATGTCAACAAGTAAGACAATTTTCTTTTACAAATTATGGGAATTTTATTATTATTATTATTATTATTGTTGTTGTTGTTGTTATTATTATTATTTCTTTTACTAAAACACTAACAAATATCACTGTGAATAAATTGTATGAATCAATGTTTATAATCATGGTTGAAATCAAATATATTGATGATGGTATTTGGTGGTATCAGTCGTGTCAAAAACATAATATATAAAAAGATCATGACACAAATTTCTAATGCAAGCAGAGTCAAAGACATACATCAAAAGTAGTTCCACAGTAAGCACCTAAAATTTTTATTTAAAAAACTAATTTTCATAGATTAACTATTTCATCTTAACTTATTAAATCTATAGATTAACTTTTTCTTCTTGACTTATTACTATGATACTATCAATAATTTTGTGTACTAATAAGTTTCATACTCTATATTTTCTAAGTTTTTATCATTGCAATTCATACTTTATATTTTTCTAATTTTTATATGTGAAATTCATACTTTATATGTTCTAATATTTTATCAGTGCGATTCACAAATTCTTATAACAAAGTTTGATGAAACAGTAGAGGAGAAGAAGGTCAAAGATAGAACTGCTTTAGATGTCGTAGACAAGTTGATGGTATATCAATTAAGAGAGCTTACCCTGATGAAACTAATTTATCCACAACTAAATATATGAAGACCAATATAAAAATTAAGAAAGATTAGACAAATTTATGATCGTCAAACAACAGATTTTCATTGTTTAATTTTAATGCATTATTATGCACTTTTTTTATTGACAATTTTATTCAATTTTGTCATTTAGTTTAGTAGACCGATGTTTTCACTCATTCATTATTATGCATTATTACTCACATTGATAGAATTAATCATAAATTTGTTTGGTGACATATATTGTTTTCGGTAATACATTTTGATTATTTGCAAATGTGCTTTAATACTCTCTCCATTCCTTTTTATTTGCCGTTTTTAAAAAATGTATGTTTCTAATTATTTGTCGTTTTGACAATTTAGGTTATATTTTACCTATTATACCTTTCTTTCTAATTTTTTGTAACAAAGTTGGTTTGTTTTTTTTTTACATAAAGTTTGTTATAAATTTTGCACAAAAAAATAAAAGTTTGTTACAATTTTTTATTTGGTGCTTTTAGTTTTTTGAAAGAGAAAATGTGTATCTTCCGATGTACCAAAAATAAGGAAAGAGAAAGTGTGTGTGCAAAAAAAACAAGAATTTATTGGTGGATTAAAATTAAGATATATATTTAAAAAGAAGGGTATAATAGGAATATAAGGTGCAAAAATACACCTTCCTAATTTGATCTTTTTTCTTTCTTTCTAAAATGACAAATAAGAAGGAACGGAGGGAATATCAATTAAGAGACATTTTTTTTGTAAGAATTAGGAGACATATAGTGACCGTTTGTTATAGATTTTTTTAAAAAATAATTACTTATTTTTAAAAAAATATAACTTTTTATAAAATAACATATGTTTGTTATAGTTCTAAAAAATAACCAGATCTAAAAATAATCTAAAAATTGCTAAAAATCTGAAGGTGGTATTATTAGCTTTTTGTATAGATTTTTTAGAGGAAAAAGAAAATAAGTGTCAAAAAATTTCATACAAAAAATTTAGAAATTTGTTGGGATATATTTATTTTATATGATATATTGTATTCGGATGTTCTTTATGATAATTTTGTCATACAAAATCACTTTTATATGGTTTCATTCAAATAAGTTAAAGATTTTTTTTTTATAAAATGTAATTTTTATAAAGGTAAACAAACACCAAATATATTCTATATTTTTGTAAAATCTCTAAAAGATAATCTTTAAATTATTTAATGTCAAAATCACTTATTTTTTAATCTGTAGCAAAAAGTAATTATTATAAATCAAAAAAAATTTTCATATCAAAAATTTCCAAAATATTAAGAGACGATTTTAACACTTAATTTATAACAAAAAAATAGTGAGGATTTTGTGATATGCAAGGTTATCAAGGAATATTACTTTTTTTTGTTATTTGAAATTTACATGTAGATTAGTACGAAATAGGTTGAATTGAGAAGGTGAGAGAACGACGGAGAAACATATTTAAATATATATTGTATTTTAAAAAAAATGTAGTTTGATGAGATTTAGTTGAATGAATCTACAATAAACATTTATAAGAAAATATACAGTTTGATGATATTTAGTTGAATAAATCTAGAATAAATGTTTTTTTAAAAAATCTATTATAAAGGTAGTTCAATTCTAAAACTTTAACATAAACGCTCTATTAAAGAAAATTGTTCTAAATCACAAAAAAAAATTATATGAAATAGTTATACAATATCAAGGAACGATTTTTGACACTTAATTCTAACAAAAAAAAACAGTGGCAAATTAGTTTATTGAAATACAAGTGATACACCAAACTTATCAATGAATAAAAATATGTAGTCTTATGAAATTCAGTTGAATAAATTTATAATAAACGTAGGAACATTACTCAATATGAAAGTTTTTTTTTTTTGACAAAAAAAAGTGTTTTGAACTATTCAAGGTTGTCTATTTTTTATTTTATTATTTTGTTTTGGAAATATATATATATATATATATATATATATATATATATATATATATATATATATATATATATATATATATGTGGATTACTATGAAACAATTTGAAACAAGGTGAGAGAATGATAGGAAAAGAGATCTTTTAAATTTAACAAAAAAAGTAGTTTGATTATATTCAGATGAATAAATCTATAATAAATGTAGAAAAATAACTAAATATGAATTTTTTTTGACAAAAAATGTGGGAGTTTTGTGATATACAAAGTTGTCTATTTATTTGCTTCAAAAAAAAGTTGTCTATTTATTTGTATTTTTTTCTTGAAATTTATATGTAGATTATTACGAAACAAGTTGAAAAAAAATGTGAGAAAATGATAAAAAAATATCTTAATTTACATTGTATTTAAAAAATATAGTTTCGTTGGATTAACTTGAATAAATCTATAATAAACGTAGGAAGATCACTGAATCTGAAAGAGTTATTTTCCGAAGAAAAAAATGTGGGAATTTTGTGATATGCAAGGTTGTCTGTTTATTTGTATTTTTTTTAAATTTACATGTGGATTACTATTAAACAAGATGGAAGAATAGTGTGAGAATACATCTTAATTTACACTATATATTTTTTTTTAAAAAAATGTAGTTTGATGAAACTTAGTTGAATAAATCTACAATAAATGAAGGAAGATGATTGAATGTGAGAGTTTTTTCTTTTTTACAATAAAATGTGGAAGTTCTATAATATGCATGAATTTCTATTTCTTTGTATTTTTTTGTTGTTCTTCAAATTTACATGTGAATTTCTGCGAAATGTGTTGAAACAAGATGAAAGAATGTTTGGTGTCATCTATGATTTATATTTACGGAGGTCTCTCTCATGAAAAAAATTTCACGAAACAATCTCTAATGAATCAAAGTTTATGTGTGTCATCTATGTCTCTCTCACGAACAAAATTTAGTATGAGATACACAGTTCGATTCCACCAACAACTAAAACTATATTTTTATGATTTTCTTTTAAGAAATTTTATGATATTTTATTTTATTGCGTATGAAAAATATTTTCATTTATATTAATATAACTTTTTTTTTGGTAATTTATATGGGATAAATATTTATACTAATATAATA
The DNA here is from genome assembly GCA_951804385.1 of Trifolium dubium. NCBI lineage: Eukaryota > Viridiplantae > Streptophyta > Magnoliopsida > Fabales > Fabaceae > Trifolium > Trifolium dubium. The sequence continues at coordinate 19,941,275 of OX638068.1, forward strand.
ATACAAGTACCTATTTTTTTTAATTTACACGTGATTTATATTTATGTTCATATATCATACAAGGTTTATATTTCTTTTAATAATTTCTATGATGACAGGAGAAAAAATATCATATTGTTGAGAACGGAAAGTGAGATATCACTCTCTAGAATATTATTTTTCATATTTAAATAAAATCAATATAAAATGAACGTCTACGTAATTTAAAAATAAAACCATATATTAATACGAGAATGTGGGAGATCACTCTCTAGAGTTTTTTTTTTTGTAATTTTAAGAGAACGTATATTTCTATGAGGAGTTATATTTCTACCCATATATTAATAAGAGGACTATTTTTTTTTGTAATTTTTACAGGAGCTATATTTATACTCATGTACGAGTTTTTTTTTTAGTTTTTACGGAATTATATCTCTACGAATGTTTTAGTACGAAATTTATTAATACGAGACGAAAGACTTTTTTTAATAGGAACTTATATATTTATATATATTAATACGGAAAACCTATTTTTTATAATATGACTTATATTAACACTCCTATTAATATGAGTGTCTTTTGATTTTATAATTTACACGATCATTAATATTTATACCCTTATATTAATACACGACACTATCTTTTTTTCAATTTCATTGAGGACTAGAAACGAACAAATGTGTGAGTTTTTTTTTTTTTTTTGATAATCAAAAAATGTGTGAGTTGTGTGATATGCAAGATTGTTTATTTATTTGAATTTTTTTGTTTTAAAAATTTACATCTATATTACTACGAACCAAGTTGAAACAAAGTGAGAGAATAATGGGAAAATATATTTTAATTTACACTGTATTTATAAAAACATGTAGTTTGATGAGATTCAGTTGACGATAAAATGTGGGTGTTTCGTGATATGCAAGGTTGTCTATTTCTATGTATTTTTTTTATTTATATATGAATTACTATGAAACAAGGTGAAAAGATGATGAAAAAATATATTTTATTTTACATTGTATTTAAAAAAAATGTAGTTTGATGAAATTAAGTTGAATAAATCTATAATAAACATTAAAATTCGCTGAATGTGAGTTTTTTTTTTTAGGCGAAAAAATGTGAGAGTTTTGTGATTTAAAAAAAATATCTGTAAAAAAATATACTTACTCCAACAATTTATTTTTAAACAACTCATAAGATATAATATCTAAAATTATTATTGAATAATAAAATGAAGTAATCAAATAATAATTTAGAATAAATTAAAAAATAATATTAAAAAAGTAAATAATCCCGTGCACGGCACGGGCTAACAAACTAGTAAAATAAATATATCCCAGGAAATTTCTAAATTTTTTGTCTGAAATTTTTTTACACTTGTTTTCTCTTTCCTCTAAAAAAATCTATATAAAAAGCTAATAATATCACCTTCAAATTTTTAGCAATTTTTAGATTATTTTTAGATTCGGATTATTTTTAAAAGTTATAACAAACATATGTTATTTCCTCATCCTCCCTTAACCAAGGGTCGAGGGTTCGATCCTCACCTTGAGTATTTGGGTATGGAGCAGCTTTAAATCCTTGGGACAGCTATCCCACCCATCGAGGTGCGTCCAATCTAGCGAGGGAATAGTCACTGCGTTCGGCGGTGGATACCCCGGTCTCGACCAAAAAACAAACATATGTTATTTTCTAAAAAGTGATTATTTTTTAAAAATAAGTAATTATTTATAAAAAAATCTATAACAAATGACCACTATATGTCTCTTCATTCTTACCAAAAGAAATATGTCTCTTAATTGATATTCTCTCTGTTCCTTTTTATTTGTCGTTTTAAAAAGAAAGAAAAAAGACCAAATTAGAAAGGTGTATTTTTGCATCTTATTTTCCTATTATACCCTTCTTTTTAGAATATACATCCTAATTTTAATTCACCAATAAATTCCTATTTTTTTGCACACACACTTTCTTTCTTTTTTTGGTACATCGGAAGAAGGGAGTGAAATTCTCTTTTAACAAGCTTGGTCTCACAATAATGGATTTGAATATGCATGTATGAGTTGATATGAGAATGGATGATTTATGGTGATCGAAAGTCTTGGAACGAGAGGGAGAGGAGAGTGGGTGGAGAGAATTATGTTTTGAGAAGAATGAATGAAATGAGAGGAAGTAATGTGTAGTGATTCTTATAAGATAAATGGACTCACTTAAGTCATATTGTTTCACCAATGCTTACTGATGTCCATTAACTTAATATTTCATTGTTACAGGGGTTATGAAATCGCACAATTAGGAAATATGAGGGATTAAAATCGCACATTTGAAATTTAAAAGGCCAAAATTGCACAATTAAAAAATATGTGGAGTCAAAATTGCAATTTAACAATATATATTTTTGGATTCAAATTTTATTTTTTTAGATTTGATTCCTCTCCAGTCTCCACGTACGATTTTATTTTTGAATTTAATCCATATAAATAGATGATTGAACATTTATAACAGAATCATAAATATTTAAAACGATATTTTATGAGATGATATTTAAACCAATTTCTTTGTTAAAAAACTTTTAACAAAAAAATATAATACACTACAAAAATTAATTTAAAAAAATTAAAACAAACAGGCCCAAGCCTTTATTGTCTGCTTTTGTCTTTTAAATTGGACTCGTGTTTCAATGGATAAGTTAAATTAAAAAATATTTAAAAATACATGAAGGATGTCAAAAGATGATCACTCAAGGGTATATAATTCTGTGTGAACTCTCACGACCCAATATAGTAATGAAGTTTTTTTACAATCTGGGTGCGTTTGATCTGCTAAAAAACAGAGTATTGGACAGGACAACTTTTTGTATCCTGTTTGATTTAAAAACAGGTTATGGGACTGGACAAAATAGGTAGCAAGGGACAGGACAAAATCAGGAATTTTTGTCCTTCACTAAACCACAGGACAACTTTTTGTCCACAGTACAACTATATAAAATACGAAAATACCCTTTTTATTTTCAAATATTAAAAAATTATCTCTCTATCTCTCTTCGATACAATTTTGTCATGTCCTGTACTATCTTATTTTGTCTTGTACTATATTGTTCTGTCATGTACTGTTCTGTCCAGTACTTATTACTTTACGAATCAAACGCACCCAGCTGAGTCGTAATTAGAGAACAGAGGCAGACATCTTGTTAATACTAACACTAGCCGACTAAAGTAAGCAAAGATCCGAGTTTACGCAGCAGGAGCATAATCATAACCACCATCATCGTCATCATCACCTTCCCTGTATAAAATTAGTGCCGAATCTTCGTTCCCATTGTGATAATCTTCTTGAATGCAAACTATCGAAGCATAAACAAACCATTCACCTTCGTTGCATACATGCTTAATGCTCCTTGGGGTAATAGCCATGGAAATGGATGCCATTAACGTGAGTGTGTTGAAAAGAAGTGAATGGAATTAGCTCTAAGATGCTAATTAGCTAATTAAGCTTTGTTTGTGTTGAATGTGTTTGAGTTAAGATAAGAGAGTTGGTTATGTTTATATAACAAGTAGACAAGTTGTTGGAGTTATTCTTCCCACAAGAATAACACAGAGGGAGTGTGGATTCATGATTAGAGTGTGTGCATTACTTGTTTTCTACATGTGTCATGCATTCTTGTGCAGCCACATTGCTAATTGTCTTTACAAATAAGTTTACACATTGGATAAAGCAGTTAAGAATCAAAGATTGACAAAATAGAATGTTTGAGTGGAAGCATATAATTGGGAATTTGGGACATGGAAAGTGTTTGATTTGATCCATTCATTTAGCTAGGAATTTGGATTTCTTTTTTTTGAACGATAAGGAATTTGGATTTGGTTAATTAGTCAATGACCTTTATATCTGTCGTCAACATGTCTAATAATGAGTAACAGTGCTCCGTATTAAAATATATGCCGTTTTGTGAAAAATATTTTTACTAAAATACAAGTCGTTTTACATTATTGACGAAACAAATATTCTCTTTTTTCTATATTAGTTTATGAGCCCGTGCCATGTACGGGAAAAAAATACGTTTATAAATTTATTGACTTTTAAACATATTTTATAAAAGTATATTTTTATCCATTTTATAAAATAATCCTTCTAGTTTAGAAATTCAAATTCTAGTTCAACTGATAAACAATGTCGAAATTTTTAAGCAAAACGGGCATGACCAGATTTGATCCCTTATCACTCTACTTTGTATGTGATTTTGTCATTTCGTCTATGTACCAAAAAATATTCCCCTAAAAAAATAAAAATAAAAACAAATTAATCTCATAATATCTATAATAAAATAAATATGAATAATATTTATATCATAGCATGCAAATAAATGGGATACAATTTGGAATACCATTAGTCATTATGATTTTTTTGTAAAAAAGAAATTTGAACCGTAGCCATTATGATTTTTTGTATATGATTTAACCAAAAACTATTAATATTCATATATAATATACAAATATGTTTTAAAAAATATATTATTATATGTCAAAAAAAATAGATTACTGAAAAATCATATTTTTTAGGTTAAATCGCATTTTTTTGTTAAATCGAATTTTTAAAATACATTGTATCATTTTTTTTGTTTAAATCATATTTTTTTTGGAAGAAAACAAAAAAATAGTATAAGGTTTCTTTTTTGGTTAAATAAAAATATTTTTTAACATGTATTAAAATGACAAAATAATTATATAAGGTTTTCTTGTTCCAAAAGAATATTAATTTTTCTCAAAGAATATATTGTTATAATCCCTATAAAATATCTTAGGATTCTTTGGATTAACGACAAACCACTTCCGGACAACTCAGACAACACAGTTAATATTAGCACAATTAGTTGTGATGTCTTTGATCATATATAGTGCCTGTTTGGCCCGACTTATTTTCTACTTTTTTTTTTCTCCATAAAAATAGTAAAGTAGGAAAAAAATTGTGTTTGACTCTACTTCTTTTTATTTTTTACTTCTTTACTTTATTTCTCTAATACTTTTAAAGAGAAACATGGCTAAATTCAATTTTATACTTCTCTATTTCGTTTAAGATAAATAGAAAAGTAGAAAATAAGCCGGGTCAAACGGGCACATAGTATAATCTGGTGTATTCATCTTTGAGGAAAATTAATTATTGTTTGGAATAAAAATAAGAATAGTTTTTATTTGTATTCTTGATGATTTGGAATGAATACGTTTTCTATATATAGAGTGAAAATAAAATAGCTTTTATCCGTGGAGTTGAAACAAATTAGTTGTTATCCATAAAATTTTCTTTTTGTTGTTATTCATAATTAAAAAATATTAGAGATACAACTGAATTATGCTAAAAAATCTCTAAAATAATATTAGAGAAATAACTGAATTATACTAAAAAAAATCTCTAAACAAATACAAAAAAAACTTAAGAAGCTCTAATTGAATGCCACTTAAGCAAATTTTCCTGAGAATGCATGAGATAGCTCCGTGGAACTATCGTAATGTGTATAATAGAGATAGAGATAGAGATAGAGATGAGACTGCAAACAGAGTCATTGGCTTCTCAGGAAAACTTGGTCAGATGATGTAAGACCTGTAGAAATACTATGTCAAATATTAGATTTTTGATAAAATTAAATGATATTTTGCTTTTCATTTTTGTCGGTTTTAACAAAATTTATGCTGAGATTGAGCCTGCGTGTTTCTTTAAGATTTGAAAAAATTGGAACAATGATTTTATAACCTATAAATGAGTCTAGAAACATTTTTGTCTCTTGGCTATTTCAAAAATAATTTACTATAGAATTTTGAGAAAACAGGCAAGATATACCTGCTGTTAGAAATTTTACTGTTTCTGATTGCCGTCAAAATTTAAACAGAGACTTTATATATCGACTGTAATGTGAATTTGATCTCATAATATTTTTACGAGCTAAGGAGCGAAAATTTATTCGAAATAAAATTTATTCAAAAATTTATGAATTGTTTTAATTAAATTGTTTACAGTAGAATTTTTATGTTTCCGTAAAATTTATCGGTAAGCAAGATACGACTCGTTTAAGAAAGAGCGCGGGCACTGAGCGAGGTGAGGTAGCAAAAGGTAGATATTTTGTTAGGAGACTTAGTGACCAAGTAATTGTTCCAAGGATAGGGAGTTAATCTTATCACTTTAGCACTTTTTATCCAATGGCTATGAATTAATTGGGAGGTTTATAAATAGAAAAGTTGAGGCTTCCCTTCCTTTTTTCTTCAAGCACGGTCGCTCTCTCCCTCCTCTCATTCTTCATTGCCAAAATATTTAAGTTTAGAAAATATAATTTTGGGAGATATCTAGGAGGAGTTGGAAGTTGGTTCTTGAAGCAAAGATGCTTGTCTCAACTAGGTGATCATCTTGGTACTAAATTTGAAGTAAGAAATTCATTCTCTCTTTTATTTTTTTTCTTGTGACCGTGATGCCATATTTTTTTTTGGTACATCGGAAATTTAAATTGCTCCCGCCAAGGATTGAACCCTGGACCTCCTCCTACCCAACCCATATGTGCCCCAGCTCTTACCACTTGAGCTATCCTACGGGGACCGTGATGCCATATTTGGATGCATGACATGTTGTTTTCTTTTCAATTCTTTCTTTAATTAATGTTATAGATCCATGATAGTTAATGATAGATCCAAAAGAAACTTTTGATTTTGAACACTTTAAAATCGTAGCGACTTTGAAGTCATCGCAAGGAAGAGACTTGTTCCGCGTTGAGAAACGGTGAAGCTTGAAGCTGTCTATGGGTCTCTGTCACACAGTCATCTTCAGTAGAGTTTAAGGATCAGCTTAGGGGTAGTTGTTTCAGAGTCTCATTTACTCTTATTTATTTGTCCACTGTATGTATACGCTGAAAGTGTATTATGTTATTTTTTTAAATAAATGGTGCCGCTATGTTTGTTTAGACATAGCGTTTGGTTTTTATTCTGAAAACTTTTATTCATGAATATTATTTATAAAAGAGGCATTGCATTGTGATTGTTATTTTGAAAAGTGGTACTCTGATTTATTTTAAAGACGATAAAAAATGTTTGATTTCAGGTCTCTGTTGTTTAAAAAAAAAAAAGAGCCTACTTTTGGGCTATGAAAAACGGGGTGTTACATTGTGGTATCAGAGCTCGGCGGTAGATTCTCGCCAAGGGGTTCTGAGTAGGGTTTCCTAAGCTGATCAAGTGTCGGGTTTAGTGAGTATAAGTCTTGAGTCCTTATGGGTTATGTGGTTGTTGTCTTAAGTCAAGCATGATATATGCTTAGGTAATTTATTGTTTCTTAACCAAAATAATGTTTCCCATAGTACATCAGTGAGTAAATTAGTTAATACCCCAGAGCATTGGTCGAGTAGTGGCTTCAAATTCTTTAGACGCCGAAGTCTAGAGAGGATGGACATGAAGCCGATAAGAACTAAAAGGTATTATTGAAAGTAATTTAATGGATTGAAGCAGCATTGGTCGTTGCCACTCGAAGGTGCTGAGTATGGATGAGTGAATGTTATTCTATAAAAGAGTTAAAGCCATGACTTGAATTGGGAGACTCTCTAAGTGGAATATTGGATGTTTGTATTGTTATTTTGGGATGAGACTAGATGAAGTTGTTTAGTTGTCAAAGAGGATACGACCACTGTGGAATAGTGGAGCAGACAGAGCTGTCGATTGGAAAACAATTACGATGTTTGGATGATCATTCAGACAACTGATGTTGGAATTAAAGAGTGTTGCACGTCAAGAGTGAGCGAACCTAGTAATATTAAACGACGATGATACGAAGGTTGGATACATTAAGAGGAGTGTTTGAGATATATTAGATTATAAAATATGATTTTTAAGGACGAATCTCGTGACGATTATAGGCATGAGACCAAATATCACGTTGATAAGTGTAAAATTATATGTAGTTCGGCAGACAGTTTGTTTAGAGGTTAATGAGAGATGAAACTATAGGTGATTGATCAATTGGATAAGCGTGGATTTGGAGAGTTGTTTAGATAAGGACGAGGAGTTCAACCTTGGAAAGTGATTTGTATGTCGAGGAGAGGTGATACTAGGGGCGTAAAGTATGGAAATACCTAAAGAATTGTAGCAGTGCAAGGGAAAATGGTTGGCTATTGTCAAGTAAACCCTAAAAGGATGGAAATATCTTGAGTAATTCGAAGGGGTTAGTCAGGAGTTGAGACTGTGTGAATCACATTTAAGTCAATGATTTAATCGACTAAGGTGCACTACAAGAATTTTTCGCATTACCGACCAACATTTGCGAGGAAACTGCAGTTGTCGCTAATGATTTACATTTGCGAGGAAATTTCCTCGCAAATGTAGTGGGGCCCGTTGAAGAAAAATACGTTGACTCGTTTCTGACACGGAAATACATTTGCGACGAAATTAATATAATTTTCCTCGCAAATGTACTAGTGGGACCCAGCAAATGGCGAGAATCTTTGAACCGTTGGCGCGTGTTCGCACGCGTCCGACACGAACTGACACAATTACATTTGCGAGGAACTTTCCTCGCAAATGTCTGGGGCCCACCTTGAAAAATCATAACGTTGTGTAACGGCTAGCAACGTGTATGTATATACGCTCCCCCTCTCCCTCATTCTTCCTCTATATATTCTTCCCATTCTTCTTTCTTATTTCATTCATTCATAATTCTTACTTCACAAAATTTTCTTCTCTTCAAATTTTTTTATATAATTTCATCTAAATTATATTTATCTACTTCTATTTTATCATCTCATTATTTATCAAGGTTAGTTTCTTAAATTATGTTATTATTTTTTTTATTATCTAAATCTTTGTTATTTTATATTTTTTAACACATTTTTGATTTTGTTATTTAATTAGGTTGTTGTTGTTGTTGGATTGTTGTTGCAATATTTTGGTTCGGAGCTCTTTTTCATCCCATCTATTATCATATTATTCGAGGTTAGTACTTTAACTTGGTTAATTTATTTTTAATTGTTGATTAATAATTTATATGAGTATTATTACTATAAATTAATAAAATTATAAAATTATTTTTGAAAGCAACACACCCACTGTGTTTCAAAATTGCAACAAACCCCATCCCTTAAAAAAAATTTGTCACGTCCTCCCCCCCACCCTTAATTAATTATTTATAATTTATTTTATTATTTCTATTTATGTTAATTAAGTATATATAATAATGTATTTCTTTTTAAAATATAAGTTAAGTAATTTTAATTAATATTGAAAATTTAAGTTCAATAATATTGTGTATTAATTAGTTTGTTTTGTAAAAAAAACTAGTTAGTAAAAATAAATTTGTTATAATATAAAAATGTGGTCTAATTGTTTTATTATTTAATTATATGTTTTTAAGGTGATATAATTTGTTGTTGCTCAAGTTATATATATATATATATATATATATATATTGTATTTTTCAAAATATGTTATATTTTAAGAGATAATTAAGAAAAATGACAAATTATAAATTATTAGTATTATTATTTATTACTTTAAATTAACAAATTAAGACATTAATTAAAAAATTGAAATAAACACCTACTATATATGTTTCCAAATTGAAACCCCCATCCCTTTAAAAGAAATTAGTACGCCCCCACCCATAAGTAATTAATTAAAATTTATTTTATTATTACTTTTTATTTTAATTAAATATTTTATTTAGGTAGTTAATTAATTAGTTTTGTATAGTTTAATATATAATAATGCATGTTAGTCTTTTAAAAATAATCGTTAAATAATGTTAATTAATAATCTTAATTAATTTGATCTTTTTTAGGGAGATTGTTTGTTGTGCGTTGATTTGTTGGATCGGTTCTTCCTTCTTATAAACTCATTGGCATAATTATTTGAGGTAAGTATATATCTTAGTTATTTTAAATAATTATTAGTTAATTAAATATGTTATTAATTTATGTGTTAGTTTGTTTTGATTAAAAAAATATTAGTGGTTAAAAATAATGTTAATTTTTAATTAAATGTATTGTAGTTTAAATTTAATATATATCGTAAATTTGACTAAAAAAATTATTTAGTAAAAATATATAGTGTGAAAACATTATTAGTAACAAAACTAGTTAGTAAAAATAATATTGTAGAAAAAATTAGTTAGAAAAAATTATAAGCTTGTATTAATTATTAATATTATTAGTATTATATTATTTATTAATTTAAAATAAAAAATTATCAAAAATAAAATAAAACAAACAAATACACAGTGGTGCCACACCACCCACTGTGTTATATGTTTCCCCCACCCATTACTTTAAAAGAAATATGTACGCCCCTCCCTCCATAATAGTTTAATTATAATTTATTTTATTATTACTTTTTATTTTAATTAAGTATTTTATTTAGGTGGTTAATTAGTTTTGTATAGTTAAATATATAATAATGTTAGTTTTTTAAATATTAATTAAGTAAAGTTAATTAATTAGTTAGTAAAATTAATGTTAATTTGTAAAAATAAAGTTGTTATAATAGTTTAGTTAGTAAAAATTAGATAGAAAAAAAGTACCACAAATTAGTTAGTAAAAATTAATTAAATATGATGTTTTCTTATAATCTTTAATTTCATCTTTTAGGGTGATTCTTTGCTGTCCGTTGATTGTTGGATCGGTGTTTTCTCCTTCTTCTAAACTCACCGACATAATTATCTGAGGTTAGTATATCTTATTTATTTTAATTAGTTATTTATTAGTAATATATATTAATTTATATGTTAGTTTGTTTTGACTAAAAAAATATTCAGTAGTGGTTAAAAATAATGTTAGTTTTTAATTAAATGTATTGTACGTAGTTTAAATTTAATTAATATATCGTAAATTTGACTAAAAAAATTAGTTAGTAAAAATAATGTGAAAAAATTAATGTAAGAAAAGTAGTAGTTAGTAAAAATAATGTTAGTCGTTAAAAATATTGTTAATTTTTAAATGTATTGTTAGTAAAAAATTTATATTTAATTAATATTTTAGTTGATAAAAAGATATTTTATAATTTATGAAAACAATTTTATAAAAAGATAGTGCTATAAATATATGATAGTAAAATATTTATAAGTTAATCGTTAATTTAGTTTAATGTATTAATTAATGGATAAAATATTTAATTAATTTATTGAAACTGATTAATTTTTATTATTGGAAACGACTCGGTACTTATATATATATATAGATGGATCAAATTAGATCTGAACGAGGTTGGATGTACAAAAGAAAATATCCGGGCATGAGGATGATTAGAGCTCGTTTTAAGGAAGGAGTTGAACAATTTATTGAGTATGCGAAGTCACGAGAAGATTTTAGGACGGAAGGAGGGATAAGATGTCCGTGTATCAAATGTATGTGTGTCAAGATTAAGACGCAAGAAGAAATCATGGCTCATTTAAGAAAGGATGGATTTATGAATGACTATTACGTGTGGAGACATCACGGTGAAGAAGAGCCTGCGGATATTAACACTCAGCAGATTGATGGCAATGCGCAGGCTTCGGGCAGTGAAGCGCAGACTTCGGGCAGTGAAGCGCATGCGGAGTTTGAAAACTTTGATAGGATGGATGATATGGTTGGTGACGCTCTCGGGGTGAACCTGTCGTACGAAGGGGGAGGCGAAGAGGAAATAATCCCGAACCAGAAAGCGCTGAAGTTTTATGCAATGTTGGAGGAAGTGAACCGACCGTTGTATGAAGGGTCGGCTGAGTCGAAGTTATCGGTGTGCGTGAAGTTTTTAGCCGCCAAGTCAAAATGGAATGTACCTGAAGATTGCTTGGAGTTCTTTAACAAGGTGGTGTTGGATGTGTCGTATGTACCAGAAAATCTGCCATCTAGTTATTACGAAGCGAAGAAGTTGGTGTCGAAGTTGGGATTGCGAGTTAACAAGATCGACTGTTGCGTTAATGGCTGCATGTTGTTCTATGACAACGAGTTCGGTACGAATGACGGTGATCTGGAGGAGTGTAAATTTTGCAGTGCACCGAGGTATCAGGTCCGCAACAGTGATGTGCATCGCAAGCAGAAACGGGTGTCGGTTAAGTCAATGTTTTATCTGCCGTTAATACCGAGGTTGCAGAGATTGTTTGCATCATTGGAAACTGCGAGCAAAATGACATGGCATCATTACAACGCAGCAAATTCAAATGAGATGCGGCATCCATGTGACGGGATGGCTTGGAAACATTTTGATCAAATGCATCCTGATTTTGCGAATGATCCACGTAATGTAAGACTTGGATTGTGCTCTGATGGTTTTACCCCTTATTTCCAAGCGTCTGCATCGCCGTATTCTTGTTGGCCAATTATTGTCACTCCGTATAATCTTCCTCCTGAGATGTGCATGACGAAACCGTACATGTTCTTGAGTTGTATTGTCCCGGGACCGTCGAACCCAATCGATGGCATTGATGTATACTTACAGCCGTTAATAGATGATTTGAAGAGGCTCTGGAATGGTGTATTGACGTATGATATTGCAAAGAAGGAGAATTTCAAAATGAGGGCTGCTTTGATGTGGACCATTAATGACTTTCCTGCATATGGCATGTTGTCTGGTTGGTCGACTCATGGAAGATTGGCGTGTCCACATTGTATGCGTGACACCAAAGCATTTCAAATAAAAGGAAAGGCTTCGTGGTTTGATTGTCATCGTAGGCTGTTACCTAAAAATCATCAATTTCGGCGGATGGAGGATGAGTTCAAGAAAGGAACTGTAGAAAGAGATGGTCCCCCTACTTTGTTATCTTCGTATGACATATCTCAAGTAGTGAGCGGCCTAGATAAATATCCAGATGTTGGAAAAAGAGTCAGATACGATGGATATGGCGAGAGGCACAACTGGACAAAACGAAGTATCTTTTGGGACCTCCCTTATTGGAAGGACAATTTACTGAGACACAATCTTGATGTTATGCACATTGTAAAGAATTTTTGTGATAATATAGTGAACACAGTCATGAATGTGTCCGGTAAAACAAAAGATAATGAGAAGGCTAGACTTGATTTGGAGAAGTTTTGCAATAGACCGGAGTTGCACCTAAAACGTCTTCCAAATGGAAAAGTTCTAAAACCCAAGGCGGTTTATTGTTTAACATCCGATGAGGCAAAATCTGTTTGTTAGTGGTTAAAAGAATTGAAAATGCCAGACGGATATTCTTCAAATTTGGCAAGGTGTGCAGATGTCAACAATGGAAGATTGCGGGGGATGAAAAGTCACGATTCTCATGTTTTTATGGAACGCTTAATCCCAATTGCGTTTTGTTCATTACCAAATCATGTCTTGAATCCATTGACTGAATTGAGTCAATTTTTTAAAGATTTATGTGCTTCAACGCTCAGGATGGATGAACTTGTTAAAATGGATAAGAATATTGCAACAATACTTTGTAAATTGGAGCTAGTTTTTCCCCCCGCTTTCTTTGATTATATGGAACATCTTCCGGTACATCTCGCGTATGAAGCTATGCTTGGTGGACCTGTTCATTATAGGTGGATGTATCCTTTCGAAAGCAAGAGTGAAAAATAAAGCAAGAGTTGAAGGGTCAATATGTGCATCTTACTTGCATCGGGAAACCACTCATTTTTGCTCTCATTATTTCAACAACATGATGCTAACACCGACAAGAACGCGAAATGATGTTCCTGATGAAAGTAACTCTTCCGCTTTGTCGGTGTTTCGTGTTTCTGGGCGTTCTTCAGGGGCAGCGAAAGAGTATTGGATGAACGATGAAGAGATGCGATCAGCCGAAGTTTATGTCTTGATTAATTGCATTGAAGTTGAACCATATATTCAATTTTTTGAAAAGAAACAACTTGGAGACACATATACCAACTTTCCAGAATGGTTTAAGGATAAAGTGGCAAAATATGAATGATCGACGATTTGTGTATCAATAAATTTGATTGACCGCAAGTGCACAGTCTCGTCGTTGAGTTTTAAAAAGATATCGAACCACAGGGACCAATAGTTGAACTACCGTAATCCGTTGTCACGGTGTAAATCTAAGGCTATCAGATAGGGGTTTGTTTAGAATTTTAGAATTTAAAATTAAAGAAATTTAATTAAGGAAATTAATTAATTAATAAAAGCGGATATCGGTATGTAACTTAATTAACCATCGGGGATTTATTAAATCAATAGCGCACGAAAAAAAAAGGGTTTATTTTTCAGAAGAACTTTCTCAATTTAAAGGTCTAAACCTCACACTCTCGTTTTGTTGATAAAAACCATACTTTCTAAGCTAGGAGTTTTACTGTCACTTTTCTACCACCTTAGCTTCGAAAGTATATTTTGAAAATCAATGAGTTCTAATTAATCCTAACGTGGCTCTCGCTCGTTCAAAGATTAATATCAAATTCCTACTATCTAGTTAAAACCTCAAACTCTCGCTCTATTGATTTTAACCTTAGTTGCTTTCTTTTACTCTCGTTCAAAAGCTTTGAATTAAATTAGGAATTTGAATCAGAAAAATAGTTTAATAATTGCGCGCACTAAATCATTATTAAATCCCCTTCGGAGAATTAGTTTACATACGGATATCTAGGAAATTTAGCTAGACATAATTAAGAAATTAAACAAAGAAAAACAGAAAATTAAATTAAACATAAATAAATAATTAAATAAAAACATTAAATTAAAACCTGGAATTAAATGCTGAATAAACTTGAATTAAATAACCGGAATAGAATTCTTGACATGAAACTGAAAACAGAACTGAAAACGGATTCCCGGTGTGGAAATACCATTACAGTTACTGTAACTGGAAATATAAACTGACTGAAAATAAAGGAAAATAAGGCGTGAGAAAGAAGAGAATCTCGTCCTCTATTTATAGAGGGATTTTTCTGGTTACGATCCACAAAAATAGGAGATGATAAGCTCTCTTTTGTTTTTATCCAATAGCCACACGATTAGGAGAAACGGTTGATCGAACGCCTGCTTGCTCCCCACGTTGCGCAAAACAGTTGCTACTGGGCTTTCACTGGGTGGCGCTCGCCACCCAATCTGTGGCGCTCGCCACTGGGCCTCCAATTGGTGGCGCTCGCCACCCCCACTGTGGCGCTCGCCACTGTGCAAATTTGGGCCAATGCCCATTTTTGCTATGCTCCTTTGTGGGCTGCGCGAATTTGGGCTTTGCACCCCCTTTTTGCTCCGTTTTTGACACTTTTTGCTCAATTCTCTTCTCCGACCTATTTTATTCGACAAAAGTAAAAACATATCAAATACTAACACAAAAAGACGTAAATGAAATAAATACATATGCAAATGCAACTAAAATTCACCTAAATTAAGCTAAAAATACGATATGATTTCGTGTCATCAATGAACAAATGAGGCATTTTAGAGGATTAGCTGAAGGTCCTCGGAGAAATGTCATTGAATGACACACATACTTTTTAAATGGATATAAATTTGAAACTGAGTCATGGACAGCGGGCAAAAAAACGAAAAGTAGTGGAGTTTATGTCAAAGGGGTCAGTGATAGTGGCGAAGATGACTTCTATGGTGTGATTAAGCGCATATTTCAATTGAGTTACTATTATGAGGGTCAAGACAACAATGTTGTGTTATTTTATTGTGAGTGGTTTGACCCAACTAATGGGATAAAAATTGATCCAAAGCACAAACTTGTTGACATACTAATGAGTAAAAGGTATAATCAATTTGATCCGTTTATCCTGGCGACTAAGTGTTGTCAAGTGTATTATGTACCTTATCCTTCTCATCACCGGTGTAAACGAGGATGGTGTTCAGCTATCAAGGCAAAACCAAGAGGTGAAATTGAAAAAATAGTTCCAGATATAGAAGCACCTTACCAAGATGATGAAATGTCAAGAGTTCCCGAGATGATTGAAGTCGATCACATTACAAACTTGGTTGACCAAGAAGCTGATGGTGATCAAATTGAGTATGAGGCGTTGTTAGCAGTGGTGCAGAACAATAATGATAATGAGGATGATGATGCAAATAACTCGGAAGATAATGAAGACGAAGATAATGAAGATGAAGACAATGAAGATGAAGATACATATTATAATAATGACGATGATGATGAATAAATCTCGTTTGTAATTATTTATCTTTAATTATTATGTAATGATAAAATATATTCAATTAGAACTCTTTATTATCATATATTGTAACTATTTATCTTTAATTAGTAATGAATTAAAAATATATCCAATATAATTAGAACTTTTTATTATCATATTGCAACCATTTATCTTTAATTAGTAATGAATTTTAAATCCAATTGGAATTTTTGTTATCTGCGCTAACTACTATTTATTGTTGTACTGGATTGTTTAATTTTAATTAAATTGTTTTACTCGTTTATTTAATCGTGTTTAATTTTATTAAAATTGCAGGGATGGCCGATCAAAATAATCAGGACAATGGTCAGAAAAGGGGAAAAAAGCCGGCAAAATTTGTAAAAAGGATCGTTAGAAGTATGATACCGAAAGTTCTAACGGCTCGTCAGGCTGCAGGAGTTGCTATTCGAGAACCCACTTCTGCGGCACCTACTCCACCTACAGCCGCCCCACGGAGGAACTCAGTTGATATTCCTAGATCTTCTCTTCCAGCACACTCCTCCACTGTTGATGTGCTCTCTAGACCGACTCCACGAAGGTCTTCGGTTGATGTTTCGAGGTCTTTCTATCCAACACCCTCACCGACTTATAGACCTGATATTAGCTTCTTGATGAATGATATTCCTGAGGTTGGCTTATCGAATATGCCTTTCCTTAATACTGGTGTAACCAATGACAATGATGATGATTTATTGGGTTTTATGCAATATACACCTAATGAAGCTTTCATCAGTCAACAACAACAACAACAACAACGACGACGACGACGACGACGACAACCACATCAAGATGGTTCATTGTCGTCACAACAACAAGGACGACAACCACATGAGGATGGTTCATCGTCGTCACAACAACAAGGACGACAACCACATCAGGATGGTTCGTCGTCACAACCACAAGGCTCACAGGAGCAAGAGCGACCAGTGGCTTTCAGACCACCAAGCCGTCGCTTCACCGAAGGTTGTCGCGTATTGGGTGATAAAAGGGTCATATACCCTCAGGGCAATGGGTAAGTATGTTTTTATTTTATTTTTATCTTTAATTTCTTTAAAATTTACAATTTAATTAAAATATTAATGTGTGTAGGTTGGAGCCGTCTAAGGATGCAGCTAGAGGAGTAGCGCATGTTGTCAAACTCGCCCTCAAACATTTTGCCCCCAGCTACAGAAAATTAGTGATAAATAATCATCAATTAAGGAAGCAATTTTTTGATGAATTTAAGGTAAACACAAATATTTTCATGTTTACATACATATATAATAATTACATTTAAGATTTAAATGTTTATTATATTTAATGAATATATTTATTATTTCAGAGATACTGTACTTGGGAGCCTTACCATGAAGAAATGGTTAAGCAAAATTTTGAGCTGGCATGTGGGAAGCGATTCTCAGATAAGCTTTACAAGGAGAAAATGCTCTACTTAAATAATCCTGATCAATATCGTCCAGAATTTATCGGAGAGAATGTCTGGGACCAATTTGTAGAGCATTGGACAAAAAATGAGGCTTATCTAGCTCAGTGTCAAACCAATAAGAAAAACAGAGCTAATACCAAGGGTACGAACTTGCACACTGGGGGATGTGTCAGCTTCTCCACTCATGCTCGACATTTGGTATAACAATATATTTAATTTGTTTTTTTAATATATTGAATTATATATTATATATTTAAATACTAATCAAGATTTTTTTGGAATATTAGGAAATTACTCTGGAGCGAGAACCTTATGTTAATGAAGTCTACAGACAGACTCACTTCAGCACCAGAGACAATTCTTGGGTTTATCCTACAAGTGAACAACTTTGGGTAAATTTATAATTTGATATATATTTTATAATTATTTTCAAACATTTTTATTCATTCGCTAATTTTTTTTATGTATATATATATACAGGAAGAGAATGGTAAAGTTGCTGCAATGTATTTGTCTCAACATCCCGAGTATGCCTTCTACGCTGATATACCATATGGAATTAAATTTGAGATATGGAAAGAGGCAACCACAAATGTCGGACTTAGAGGAAGAGAAAATCGGTGGCCTGGTTTAGGGACGATGACACGTAACTTTTATCAAGGAACCAGCCTAACTTATGTTCCTGGTCCTGACGATTGCCCTGAGCCAAGGATGTCTGAGGCTGAAATGTGGCAAAGATTCAAGGAGGAGATGCAGAAAAGGGATGAAGAGAGTGCTCAAGAGACTCAAAGATTGCAGCAACAGATTCAAGATGAAAGAGCCGAAAGGGTAAAATGGCAAGAAGATTTGATGCAACGACTATCCAACGATCCTAGGTTTCAAAGAGCATCGACGTCACATGGGGGTCCAACATTTGAGCAGCAGGATTTGGGTGACAGTGATGATCCGGAGGAAGAATATTATGTAGAGGAATATGAATCAGATCCGGATGAATTTTAAATAATGATATTTTATATTATGTAATATTATTACTTTTTATGGATCTATAGTAATTATTTATTTTTATGCAACAAAAATATTTATTTTTATCATTTTTACTTTAATTCAAAATTTAACTTCAGTTTTAACGTAACATTGTAAAAAAAATTGAATTACGATAATTTAACTTTAATTACGATAATTTTCTGCCAAAAAAACTAAATTTATGTATATATATTGACGCAAAAATTTAAATGAAATTTGATTTTTCGATAAAAATGAAATTCGAATTTTTGATAAAAATTTATTAAGAGAAAAATTGAAATTCAAAGTTTCTATAAAAATAAAAATTTATATTGCGGGAAAAAGTGAAATTCGAATATTCGATAAAATTTATTGCGGGAAAAAATGAAATTTGAATATTCGGCAAAATTTATTGCGGCAAAAATTGAAATTCGAATTTTCGATTTAAAATTTAATTTTGTGCCAAAAATGATTTTTAAAATTCAAAAAGACATTTGCGAGGAAATTTCCTCGCAAATGTATTGGGTCCCAGCGCATCTTATGTATCAGAAAACATTTGCGAGGAAATTTCCTCGCAAATGTATTGGGCCCAGGACATCAGTCACTATAAAACATTTGTGAGGAAATTTCCTCGCAAATGTTATTATATTATTTATTCATCCAACAACTTTTCTATATATACCACACTATCTACTCTCCAATACTCATATTCTCTAACACTTCTCTCTAACACTTTTCTTCTTCTCTTCAATCTCTTCAACCATTTTTCTTCTTTCTCTTCAATCTCTTCAACCATTTTTCTTTTCTATCTTCCATTTCTTCAACACTTTCATTCTTCTTTTCAACCATTTTTCTTCTTTCTCTTCAATTTCTTCAACCACTTTTCTTCTTTCTCTTCAACCATTTTTCTTCTTTCTCTTCAATTTCTTCAACCACTTTTCTTCTTTCTCTTCAACTTCTTCAATTCTTTTTCTTTTTTCTCTTCAACAACATCACTAACAAATTTATCATCTTTTATTTTTAAAACACTTTCAACAACATCATATCTCCCACAAATTTTATATTTTTCATATTTTCTTTTCAACAACATCACTAACAAATTTATCATCTTTTATTTTTATCATTTCAATAAATTATTTTTAATTCATATCAATTTTAAAACATATTTTAACAAATTCAATAGGTATTTTAATTGAAAAATATTATTTTTGGTGTTTTTTTATTTTTTAAATCATATTTATTATTCTTAAAACGTATTTTATCATTTTTTTTAATATTTTTTTTTTAATTTTTTTTTATACATTTGCGAGGAAATTTCCTCGCAAATGTTTTCTATTTTTTTTTTTTATATTCGTGACATTTGCGAGGAACTTTCCTCGCAAATGTATTCAGCGAAAATTTTGGCGCAAAATTCAATTTTCAATTTTCCCGCAATAAATTCAAACGAAAATTTGAATTTCATTTTTTCCCGCAATAAATTTTGACGAAAATTCAAATTTCATTTTTTCCCGCAATAAATTTTCGTTTTTTGCCGCAATAAATTTTTAACCAAAATTCGAATTTCATTTTTTCCCGCAATTTTTTTTTGCAATTAATATTGATTAAATTTTATTTATTATTTTTAAAATTAATATTGATTAAATTTTAATTTTATTTTAATTATTATTTTTAAAAATTATAATTATTTTAATTATAAATTATTTTAATTATAATTAAATTTGTGACTGATTTGTTGTGCTTTTTTAAAAAAATTAATTTAATACGTTTGCGAGGAAATTTCCTCGCAAATGTATGTTCAGACATGTCACATCAATGTCCCCCACGTGAATGCGCGTGACGCTTTTACATTAGCGAGGAAATTTCCTCGCAAATGTCCTATAAAATGACCTGATACCGTTTGCGAGGAGATTTCCTCCCAAATGTCATCACAACAGACTTTGATTTAGGCACCACTGGTTTCCTCCCAAATGTCCTCGCAAATGTAGCTTTTTCTTGTAGTGGTGGTTGAAGGACCAAGTGGCACCTTGAATTTATGGAACCATATAAGTATAGTTAATCAAGTGTTTAGCAATTCAAGTAATGGACAAGAATTTTGGATTTTTACTAGAGATGTTGTACAAAGAGTAGAAAAGAGTTTGTTATTAAAGTACTAAGGCAATAAGAGTAGATAGTTGGAAAGACTTTTTGTTGATTATTAAGATGTAACGGAGGAATTTAGATGGTGTAGTAAGTATTTGGAGTTCTTGAGGATTATATTCAAGAGTTTGATTTGGGTATCAACAAAGTGATGAAATAATAGTAGCAAATGATTAATGTTTTGGTGGGTAGTTTTGTGAAGTCAATCGTTAAGATTTGAGATAAGTGCTCATTGGCTATGTAGATGAGTAAACTAAGCTAGTTTTTGAAGTGATTTATAGTGAGATGTGAGTGAGAATAAGTATGGAGATAGATATGCATGAGATTGGTTATTAGTATTAAAGAATACTATGACTTTTAGAATAGTCACGATGATTAGGGATTAATTGAATAGAGAAGTGTATACTTGATTGGACATAAGTTGATGTGGAACCATAATTTTTGGTTTGTGTGTGAAGAATTAAAGATGTTGTTTGGAATCAACAAGATAAAGATCTTGGTGTTTTGGAAACCAACTCTAAGAAGTTGCTAAATTTTAGAGTTTTAAATTACTAGATATTCGAGAACTAGTGGAAGGAATTGCAAAGGCTATGTAGTCGACACAAAAGAGAAAGAAATAGTTGTGGTTGTGCATGCAAGTGTGGAAGTAATAAGGTAACTCACATTGTCAATAAAGTGATTAACAAAGTCATGGTTTAGTTGGTAAATTTAAAAGGAATAGTAAGAAAGACTACATTTGAGTTAAGAAATAACTGAGAAGTGTATGCTAATGAAAGTGGAGCTTGGCATGTTTGGATATAAGCACAGAAGAGTAAATATGAGAAAAAGAGTTTTAAATTGGAAAGAAACTATTACGGTTATTATCCGGACTATTAAGTAACTAAGTGGAAAAGCATGTTGGAGAATTTCATAAGAGACTTTGGAAGTCGAGACGAGTTAAGTATGATGTGTCATTAATGGAGGAATGAATGAAGTGAGAGAGTTAGCCGTGGATAAGGCATGTTAAGAACAAGTGTAGGAGAAGTAAACATAGATGTGACATATGTACATTATGAATTCGTTCGAAAATTTCCAGATTCAAAATTTTTAATTTGAGATTGAGAGCATTAGATGATTATTAGTAAGCACTACCTGAGTGGATGTCATGGGGGGGCATATATTCAAAAAAAAAGATAAGAGTTAAGCATTGATCTATCGAGAAAAAATGAGTACAGAATTGAGAAGTTCTGTGAAAACCATTAAGTTTGAAGATATTGTACTTGTTAAGAAAGGCGTGGCATAGTGGAAAATGCGCGTTGAGAAAATAAAAGATTTTGAAGGTTGACAACATGGACAGTTGAGTAGTGGTGGTAGTGAGGAATATCCAGAGATGTATTTTGGATGTAAGAATTTATACTAAGGATTAAATGTTGAAACAAACATGAATGGTCAGGGTGACAAGAAAAAAACATTTAATAGTAAGAGGGAAGGAACTTTATAGTTCATAAATAGTTTGAGGATATGATCTAAGATGATGTGTGCTAACGGTGGTAGTCAGGGAAGAGAAATGTTGTGTGTTAAGGCATGCAAGAGTAAGCTAAGTGTTCGGTTTGAAAATAATATGGACGCATAAGAGATTGATTTTTGGGAATTTGAGACTTGGATAAACGAAGTCCAAGAGAAGTACATGATGAGTTGGCAAGTGCCAGAAAAAAAAAATTGTGGAGCTTTGATTACCATCCGAATGTTGGGATAGTGTTATTAAGATTGTGATTAGGATGAGATTTAAAAGTCAAAGTTGACAATTCACTGCAATTATGAGAGTTTAATTGACTTGTTAGCATTGTGTCTCGTCGACGAGATCGAAGTAGTAAGAGATCGAGTAAAATGTGTCGTAAATCTCGTATGGATTGTTGGACCATTGTGCCTTAGATGAATTTGAGCACAAGCGGAAGGGAGCATTATAAAAGTTACGTAAAGATGGTCTAAGCCACCATCTTGGTTGTCGGCTATATATTGACAAATTGAGGAACTGATAACCCTTAATCTCTTGTTAATAATAGACGAAATCATGTTAACTGGAATGACTAGTTTTGCTAGCTTTGAAAGTGCGTAGAGAATTCTTGGTGTTCTTCTTTGGAGAGTAGCTGGTCACCATTTCGCGTGAACCTAGTGGAATGGGCTATGTCGCGGAGGCGAAAAAGGTGACTTTGGAGGTTTGTTGTGATAACCTAAGATCTTTGAGGACCTAGAGTTCGGTGAACTCTTTGAGGGATGTCTAGCTTTGTGTCTAGAATTTAAAACGAGTGCAACATGTAGAGGGTTGTGATAGGTGCACGGTTGTCCCAGTGATGGTGATAGTAATAACCAGCAGAGTTGTTACTCTTGCCTTTAGTTTCGAGGACGAAACTTCTTTTTGGTGGGTAGAATGTAAGACCCGTAGAAATACTATGTCAAATATTAGATTTTTGATAAAATTAAATGATATTTTGCTTTTCATTTTTTCGGTTTTAACAAAATTTGTGCTGAGATTAAGCCTGCGTGTTTCTTTAAGATTTTAAAAAATTGGAACAAAGATTTTATAACCTATAAATGAGTCTAGAAACATTTTTGTCTGTTCGCTATTTCAAAAATAATTTACTATAGAATTTTGAGAAAACGGGCAAGATATACCTGCTGTTAGAAATTTTACTGTTTCTGATTACCGTCAAAATTTAAATGGAGACTTTATATATCGACTGTAATGTGAATTTGATCTCATAATATTTTTACGAGCTAAGGAGCGAAAATTTATTCGGAATAAAATTTATTCAAAAATTTATGAATTGTTTTAATTAAATTGTTTACGGTAGAATTTTTATGTTTCCGTAAAATTTATCGGTACGAAAGATACGACTCATTTAAAAAAGAGCGCGGGCACTGAACGAGATGAGTTAGCAAAAGGTTGATATTTTGTTAGGAGACTTAATGACCAAGTAATTGATCCAAGGATTGGGAGTTAATCTTATCACTTTAGCACTTTTTATCCAATGGCTATGAATTAATTGGGAGGTTTATAAATAGAAAAATTGAGGCTTCCTTCTGTAGTACCCGGCGCAAAAAATATACAGATATGCAATGATAAGATGCAATGCACAAATGTAAACAATGAAGCCGCCACCATATTTTATTTATCCCGTGAGGGGAAAGGAAAATAATGATAAAACCTTGAAAAGATCGGGTTCGGGAGTTGGTTACATGAGGGGAAGACGTTAACACCCCCTCATATCCGTTGTACTCAACGGGAACCATTTGAGGAATTTTGGTTTGCATAAACAGAGATAACCGCATAAAAAGAAATAAATTACCGCACATTGAACAGAAAAGGAAAAAAGAGTTTTTTATTATTTGGCTTGACGAGAGAAGCTCTCGCTCCTACGTATCCCCCAAGTACAATGAGGAAGTCAAAGCTCACGTAGTTCTTCCTGAAAAGAAAGAATTTGTTTGTTGGTTGTTTTTAGTGAACGATGCTTAGGTCGCATTCCACTGATACGACAGTATGCTTGTGTGCTCAACTGAGGCTTAAGCGTTTGTCTGTAGCAGGGAAATGGATAAAGCACTATTCGTTTAAGAAAACAGTTGAAAAGAGATTTGATAGTTGAAAAGAGTTGACTGCACAAGGGCATGAAAAGCAGTTGAGTGTGTTGAATGTTTTTTAGGAGTTTTCAAGATTGTTTAGTGAATGAGGATAAGTCACAGACACAAGCAGTGCAGCAGGGACTGAACTATCCAGAGAAGCAGGTCACTCACCGTACATCCCCTTTTCATTCAAATAAATTAGTTAAACTTTATTAATTAAAGTGAGATGAATCAGAGACAAGCCGTTCAGCAGACACTTCCTCATTCTCTTTAATTAACAAAGTTCCGGTTTAAACGGAATGAGAATAATTCACAGACACAAGCTGTACGTCAGGGACTGGATTTATTCTCATTCCTCTTGTAACAGAAAAGAGTTTCACATTTTCAGATCAGAACCAAAAAGAAAAGAAAAAGAAAGGTGAAGAAGGAGAGAAATGCGTATGTAAATGCACATGAATGATATGATAATAATAATGATGCGGAACAGTTAAATGCACAGAGTACAGTATGCACAGGTAATAACAAAATTCAAAAATAATTGCGACATGAAAGATCGAACATCACATAACAACTAAATATGAACTTCATTAATTAAAATGAATTAAGTCCGAGACAAGCCGTGCGGCAGACACTTCCTTAATCCTTTTTAATTAACAAGTTTCCCTTTGACTGGTCCAAGCATAAATCACAGACGCAAGCCGTACGGCAGGGACCCGTTTGTGCTCATTTCAGTCAAAAGCTTTTTACAATATCCAAGTTTAGACAGATCAAACAGACATATCACAGTAATTGTACCATATGAATGTAAACGCATAAATAAACAAATAAATAGCGCATACATAGACTGATGAGCCAAAATAATTAACTGAACATTAAATAGAAAGTTTCAACTAAACTTTATTAATTAAAATAAAATCGAGTCGGAGACAAGCCGTTCGGCAGACACTTTCCCATTCTATCTTAATTAACAAGTTTTCAACATTCGAGATAAAAAATAAATCTCAGACACAAGCCGTACGGCAGGGACCGGTTTACTTTTCATCTAACTTTTATAAAAAAGCTTTTTAGGTAAATAAAATAATAAACAAATAAATAAAAAGAAACCCCACCAACAAGCCAATCACATGGTGACACGTGGCAGGGTATTCTCCTTCTTCCTCACAACAACATTGAACCACGAAGAAGCCATGGAAAACATTGCAAGCTCGGTTAACAACACAACATCCAAACGGTCACCGAATCACACAAACGAATAGTCGATTACATAGTATTTTCCGCGTAGATCACGAATATATCATTAGTTTTCACAATCGGTGTTCGTACAGGATGAAAAAGACCACGCAAGTTTGAACTCAAAATTTCAAAAAAAGATTTTCACATGGAAACAATTAAAAACAACAATCGAAACTAGTTTATAGATGTTCCAGAAGCATGAATTGATCGTTTTCTATCTTCGATTGTGAGCAAAATGACCGATTCGGAGAGTTTGGTTTTGGCCGGAACTTCAAGCTCGCGATTCACTGCTTTCCGGTCGTTTTTTGGCGAATCAGAGGCCAGATTTGGATTCAGGAGGGTCTAAAGCTTTGGAAATGAGTGTTTGATTGTTGATTTAGTGTTGATTTTTGGTGGTTGAATTTTCCGGTGAGGGGTGGCTCGGATCCGGCGGTTTCCGGCCAATTGTGGGTCGTTTCTGGTGAAATTAATAACGGATTTGTGATGTAGAGATGATTTGGAAGCTAATGGTGTTTTTAGATTTTGATTTGGATGAGTTTTGAAAAATGGGTGGTGGTTTTCCGGCGACCGGAGGTGGTTTTCCGGCGGTGGTCGCCGGAAAAGTGTTGGTGGAGGAAGGAGGAAAGATTTTCTGATTTTTTTTTGGGAATTGTGTAGAGAATGATTGGTAATGATTGAGTGATGTGAGGTTTGTATTTATAGAGGTGGAATTAGGTGGGATGACATTAGTGTAAATAAAATGATAATTGTGTGGTTAAGAAAAAGGTTAATATGATAATGGTAATGAGAAATGATTATGAGGTGAAGTGTTATCGTTTGATTGGTTCAACAAAGTAGAAAAAACTCACAAAGGATAAAAATGCCAACATATTGAAGAAAAAAGAATAAAAATGTAAATAAAAATATAAAAAATGAGAAAATGAAATATAAACCTAAATAAAGAAATAAAAACTATTTTCAATTATTTTGCTATTTTTTTGTATAAAAAAGATAAATTGCTATATTTAAGAGAAAAAGAATAAATTGTAAACAAAATTATCTAAAATCTATTTTTTGGCATTTCTTAATGAAAATAAGAAATAATTTTCAAATAAAATATTTATTTTTAAAAGCACAAAATTAGGGTATTACAGTTGCCCCTATTTAATTGTCTTATACTCGAATTCGTAAATAACTTTCGTCTTTACGTGTTCGAAGTAAAAGATAATTAAATACAAATGCCCTAATTTTGTGGTGTGAAGGTGATGTAATGATAATGAATGCATATGGAAGATGAAGGTAGAAAACATACCTGGAATGATTAGTAACTGAATACCTGAGAATGAAATGATCATTACCCGCCCTATGGGTGTATAGACCACAAAAAAAACTGGTTGTTTCCCCCCTATGGGCGCATTAACTCGAAAACTGATCATTACCCGCCCTATGGGTGTATAGACCATAAAAAGCTGAGTCGCCTCCCCTCAGGGTGCGTTATCTCCAAAACTAATCATTACCATTTCACTGGTGTGTCGACCATAAAAGAAAAATGAAGTCTTCTCCCCTCAGGGTACCTGAACTCCAAAACTGATCATTACCTCTCCTCCGGGTGTGTTGATCACAAAAGAAAAATGAAGTCTTCTCCCCTCAGGGTACCTGAACTCCAAAATTGATCGTTACCACTTCACTGGTGTGTCGACCAAAAAAGAAAAATGAAGTCTTCTCCCCTCAGGGTACCTAAACTCCAAAACTGATCATTACCTCTCCTCCGGGTGTGTTGATCACAAAAGAAAAACGAAGTCTTCTCCCCTTAGGGTACCTGAACTCCAAAATTTATCGTTACCACTTCACTGGTATGTAGATCTTTTACTGAAAAACGAAGTCTTCTCCCCTCAGGGTACCTGAACTCCAAAACTGATCGTTACCACTTCACTGGTTTGTCGATCGTTGAAATCATGAGATAACATAGCTTACCAACCAAACTAGCAAACCATGTTTTGAAATATTTTCTTGACCAATCTGAAGAACCATGGAAAGGACAACCATCCGACCAATCCGGAAGATCAAGAGATAACACAGCTTACCAACCAATCTGGAAAACCATGATATGAAATGGTTTATCGACCAATCCGAAAAACCTTGTAAAAGACAACATTCCGACCAATCCGGAAAATCAAGAGATAACACAGCTTACCAACCAATCTGGAAAACCATGATAGGAAATGGTTTATCGACCAATCCGAAAAACCTTGAAAAAGAAAACCTTCCGACCAATCCGGAAAATCAAGAGATAACATAGCTTACCAACCAATCTGGAAAACCATGACATGAAATGGTTTATCGACCAATCCGAAAAACCTTGAAAAATCTTACCTTCCGACCAATCCGGAAAAATGCGAGATAACTTTCCGACCAATCCGAAAAATCACCTTGAGATAAAAGAATTTCTCGACCTATCCGGAAAAATGTGAGATAACTTTTCGACCAATCCGAAAAATCACCTTGGGATTAGAGAATTTCCCGCCCTATCCGGAAAATTGTGAGATGAGATACTGACTTGAATCATTCACCATCCAATCTGGAGAACTAACAATCTGAACCGTAGCTCACTGAAAATTTGCTGGAGTAATTTGCTGAGGTTTGAGGTATCTTGAAAAAGAGTACTCGCTAGGGAAAGAAAGTTGAACATTCTGCCATTATTCTTGGCAATTGTCAGACACCTGTCTTGTTGAGAAACATGGTTCATCAATCAACTTGTTGTAGATGCGGAAACTCCTTTGAGGATATGGTTTGGGAAACCAACTTGCTGAGGTACGGAGTACCAACTTTACTCAGGATGATGTATGCTGATCAACTTACAGGAGATAATGACTTATTGATCCATTCGCTGGGGACGTTGTGCATAAGTCAATTTTACTTGGGAAAACGGTTTAACAACTGACTTGCTGAAAATGCGGTGTTCCAACCGACTTACTGGAGATGAACAATTATCAACTGCCTCATTGGGGAAAGAAACGATTCCTCAACCTTTCTCATGGAGAATATGATGCACTGACTGATCTGCTTGGGGATGACACTTTGTTGACCAGTTCACTGAGGAAAAGATTCAACAACCCTTCTTGTTGAGAAATTGCAATTCAATAACCGTTTTGTTGGAGAATTAGGTACATCAACCTTTTTCACTGAATGAGAGATCCAAGTTTGCAACCTGTTAAAACAAAATTTTGAACATGTGCTTTATGAATACATGATTATGTATTTCTGATGCCTAAATGCAAAACTAATGCGAATGAATTATCAGATAATATGCAGGAGTTTGTGTGCATGTATGCGTGAATGCATGTATGCATGAATGCATGAATTTATGAGTTTCTGTTGAAGAGAATTTGAATTTCCCGGCACCGAGAATCTGAGTAACTCTGGCATTATTGAGATGAGGACCCTTGCAAGCTTCTGTTGTAGGACGGGTGTTCAAACAGGCTTCCAAAGTGGAACAACAGCTTTCTTTGACTACAACAGCGTGCACTGAGAGTGGAAACTCTTTACCATTCATTGTATTGACAACCACAGTTCTGCCGTATTTCACCACATGTGACTTTCAGGAAGATGTAATCTTGACATAGTTTGCCCCAAGCAATTGAATCCATGAAGGATATGCCCCTGATTAACTGATATTTGCAGTGTATCCAATTGTTGAACCAATTCACTCTTGATAAGCAGGGCATTTAACTTGTTTTCCCCTGATTGGCATAATCCATAGATGACTTGCCGTTAGCTAGGAGCGTCTTCAAATCATCTTTGTCCATGATCAGACAATGTTCAAATTTCTTTAATGTCAAGCACTAATTTGCAAGTAAAATCGTTTCTTTTGAACATGCTAGTTTTTTTTTGAAACACATATGTGAAGGTGTGAAAAACACAAGAAGGGGGGGGTTGAATTGTGTTTTGGTATTTTGAAAACTTCTGCTAAGTTCTGAAGCTTATCAGAAGCACCAGCGGATAAAGAAACATAATTAACACACTCACACAAAAGAGTAAGGATAGAGAGAGAGGCGAGACAAGCAATTTTATACTGGTTCCTCTCACAAATTGAGACTAGTCCAGTCCCCTTGCATTTCCAAGGGATTTCACTATAATCACCTAGACTATTACAATGCTCAAACACACTAGTAAGAGACTTCCTACTTGCTCAAGCACACTAGCAAGAGACTTCCTAATGTAAAAGAAATAAAATAGAAAGTGATAAACACTTGATTATAAAATCAAGAGTTTTCTCAAGATTACAACTCAAGACTCTTAAGACTCTAACACAGAATTCCTAATGAATTAGAAAAACAGAGTGTCAGAAGCACAACAGAAAAAGTTTCAGAAGCAGTGCTTTTAGTCTTATGTAAAGGAGTAAAGTTGTATAAGTGCGTGTGTTGTTGTTGTTGTAACCTTGATCTTTAAAAAGAGATTCTCTATTTATATGTGAAGAGAAAATAGAGACGTTTGAAGATAATGACCGTTGCAGAGGTCATTTTCAAGCCAGCTGTGAAAAGGACAAGGTAACATGGGATATTTGCCAATTCTGGTAATGCTTATCCTGTAATTCCTTTTGCTTGAGAATATTCGCCCTTATGGAGTAAAATAGTATTAACGTCACAATCCTTGATGATAAGGTTGTAGTACTATGATGTATCAATCAATCACAGCCTTTAATTCAAATGATTTCCAATCATTGAATCACTATCAGTTAATACTGACTTTTCTGGCTTGTTATTCAGAGCTTATGTATCAGACATATGCTTCTGATGTCTTCAGCTTTTGAAACTGTTGGTCTTCTCCATACGTTGCTTCTGATTCAACATTAATCCTCTGAGATGACTTGCTTCTGATTAGCGTTGCTTCTGATATCTTAGCTTCTGATGTCCATGCTTCTGATGTCCATGCTTCTGATATCTATGCTTCTGATATCTATGCTTTTGATATCCATGCTAATGCTTTGTTTCAGAGCTTAATTAAATCAACAAAATATATTTAATCTGCACACTCAAAATTAAACATTAAAATACCCTATTGTTCATTAATACTTTGTTATCATCAAAACACTAAGAGTTGGATTCTGAACATCCTTTGTTCCAACAATCTCCCCCTTTTTGATTGATGACAAATCTAGTATTAATTAACAATGGTTGTTATTTTAATTTACTATGTTCAACAGAGGTTCATAAGCTTTGCACGCTCCCCCTAAGTTGTAACATTTAGTAATTAAAATAGTTTAAGAATAAAATTTTATTTTGACTCAAATTCTTCATATTTTGACTCTTAGAGACTAGTTTTGTAAGCTCTCCCCCTGAGTCTGATAATTAATGGAAAAATTGCACTCTTTCCATTTATCATCATATGAAGAACTTAGTTCAACATAAAATATTATTCTCCAGAATAAAGAAACAAATAAAATAATCTAAAAAAACGTAAAATTAAAAGGATTCTTTTAATTGGTTTCAGTTATTAGCGCTTCTAATTTCAATAATTAATGACTCTTACTCCCCCTTTTGTCATCAAACAAAAAAACAGTTTGTATAAAAAGAAGTAAAAGCATTTAAAAAAGCGCATAAAAAGATCAGTCAAAAACACAACTTTCAAGGAGTCAAGTCAGGAAAACAGTTACAACAACTCCATTAAAGGGATTGTCTGATTCCAAGAACTGAGAGACTTTGACTCTATAAAAAGTCTATAAAAGAAGAGCGCAACACCATTACAATTTACTCAACACTTCCACACATTATTATCAGAAATAATGGATAAGGATAGAAGAGCAAATAAGGGTAAGGCTCCCCAAGAAGTGAAGAAAGAAGAATCACCACAGAAAACGAAGCCAAAAGCAAAGAAGGTTAAGGGTGAAGCATCTTCTTCAGTTCCATTAAGAAGAAGTTATAGAACCAGATCAAAAACAAAGCCACAACCACCAGTATACATCAATCTCTCATCAGATTCTGATGATACTGATTCTGATTATAGAGAATTTCTCAGAACATATGATCCAGATCAATGTGAAGGTTCTTCAGAAGGATCCTCTTCTGGTTCTGATAAGCCAGATTTTGATTATCTGAGGTACTTGGAGAATTATCATTCTCCAACAGAAACCTCAGGCTCTGGTGACTCACAGAAGTCAGATTTAGATTCTAAATAGATTTAGGACCTTATGTAATGATATTCTATTTAATCAAATAAAGATTTATGATTCTGTTTTGAAATCTTTTTCTATAATTTCTTTGTGTTTGACATAATTTGCAAAAACATATTTGGACTAAAACAATGCAAACAGTTAACAACAATCAAAACAAATTAAAAAAAAACAAAAAACAAAAAACAAAAGATGTTCATGCAATTAACAGAAAGTAAACTTGTTCAAATATTACAACCACTTAAAAACAATTTTGTGCGCAAACATAGAATCCTAGGGTTGAGATGACGAGGGGTTAGAAGGAAGTCTTGAGATGAGCAACATCATCATCTTCTCAAGAGCTTTGTCAGACTTCTCAGAATTCTTGTTGATAGTTTCTTTCAGATCCATCTGATTAGTCTTGACCTCTTCCAATCCAGCTTCCAGCACTAAGAGTTTATCTCTTTGTTCTCTTTGAATCTGTTCAACCTTTAGAATCCTAGTAGCAGCAGCATCAGAACTTTCAATCATCTGTGTATCAAAACTTAGCACATTAACATCTTCTTCCAGCATCATCTTCTGTTCCAGACTTCTCTGTTCTCTTTCCTTAACTTTTAGAACTTCCATCTCATCATGTGATAAGTTAGTTAACATCAATCTTTTCTTTTGAAGAGCACTTCCAAAAGCATTTTCAAAAGAGTCAGTGAATTGCAGATGTTCATAAACTAGCTCATCAACATACTTTTTCTTCAAAGCAGCCATGATCAACCTCTGAGCATTGTCAATCTCATCAAATTTTTCAACAATCTGACTTGGCATAATACCACGTTCAGATTTTAAGCTGTGCATTCTTCTAACATCATTATTAACAAGCCTTGCTAAAATCTCAATGCTAGAAACAGTTTGGTTAGAATGTTGAGTTTGAATGCTTTCTAGGATAGATTGATATGTAATTTCAGGCTCAAAAACAGTTTGGTTGATATTTTGCTCAAGGTTAGATGGAGGTGAGACTGTGGATTGAGGTGATGAAGGTATGCTAACAGTGAATTCAGGTTGTGAAGATGATTGAGTTAAAGGATTAACAATCTCTATGGTTGGAATGGAAGGTTGAGTGACATGTGGAGGAGTGTCAACATGAATTGGAGTGGGGATGGGATTAGTGTTATCAGATTCAGTATCAGAATCAGAACTGACATCACTAAGAGGATCACCAAATTTTTCTTTAAGCTTATCAAGACTTGATTTCTCAGAAGGAGAAGGTATAACAACAGAAGGTTTGGAGGGAGTTTCAGGTAAGTTGTTAGTTTCTGCATGAATGGTTTGAGGTGACAAATGTTTAGATAGCATATCTAAAACATTTGGTTCTGATGAAGGTTCAGAAGAAGGTTTGGTTGGAGAAGGTTTCACAAAAACAGGCTCAAGAATAGGTTCATCATTTCTAGTTTGAGATTCAACAGACTCATTAATAAAAGCATTAGAAGATGTACCTTGATGTTTCTGTCGTTTGTGAGCAGCTCTATCTCTGACTATCTTCTTCTTCTTCAATATCAGAGGTTCATCATCATCCTCTTCTTCTTCATCAGACTCAACAAAAACTTTCCTCTTGTTTTTATTGTTGTCCTCATCCTTCTTGGACCTTTCTTCTCTCCTCAGATTGTCAATCTGTTCTTCTGTTAAGATCTTGACACCACCAATTGAAGGAGTTTTTAGCTTTACTCTATCTCTTGTCATAGTGGTCTTCATCACAAAGTCTTGCTTCTGATCAAAACCAAGTTTGGTTATATCCACTTCATCTCCAGGAGTTTCCAATCCATCCTTATCCTTCCAGTGATTGAAACATCCATCAGCAATCTTCTTTCTTTCTTCAACATTAACAGCAGGAAAGGAAGAATCAATCACTTCTTCTTCTTTGTTCATTAGCAAAGGGTTGTTAGGAACCACAACCTTACCTTTTACTAAGAACATCTTCTTTAGAGACTTTCCATCAACAACTCTTGATTCCAAAAAGGTAGGTTTGACAAAACTTGGGTAGTTTTCTTTAAGAATCTCATGAAAGTTGCTCAGATAGAATATATGAGATAGCAACCTAACATGATGACAGTTGGAGTGATTCTTTTCCATACTGCTTTTAATCATTTCACAGAGATGATCAAAGATGTATTTAGCCACATTCATTTTGACAAAACTGTGAAGATAATACATGAAGTATTTCTGTTCAGAAGAAATGCAGTCAGTTCCACCCACTTTTGTAGCAATAGACTCAAACAGTATCTTGTAAATACTTTTGAAGAATGTTTTCAAATCTTTCTGACCATTTGAATTGACATTCTCAAACAGAGTTGCTTGAACAGTTGGATCTTGTGGCTTAGTCCTGTAACCAGCAAGATGAATTCCTTGATTTGGTAGGTTCAAAACCTTTGCAATATGATCTGCAGTGATTTTGATATCCATACCAGCAATGTTGGATCTAATTTCAGTTTGGGTAAACTCAGGAAGACCCAATTCTTTTCTTGATTTTCCTTTCAACATAGGATTTTTCTTCACCAGATTTTGAACTTCAATATAAGCTAACTGCTTATCATACACGTACGCCTTCATCCAAAACTCTTTTACCATCTCTTCAAAGATAGGACCATTCAGAATCATGAAGTAGCGTTCTAATCCTTGATAGTAGAACATCTTCTGTAAATCAAAACCATTTGCTTTCAGACTTTCAAAATCCACCCGTTTCTCTATCATGCACTTTAACTCTTTAAACTTGAAGGTCATAGAGTCTTTTCTGATTGAGAACTTCTTTTGATTTTCCAAATCAACGATGGGTTTTACTGATATAGAAGCAGTAGAAGATGACGATGCCATTGTTGAGGGTTAGGGTTTTGGTTTTGCTAGAGAGGGAAGAAAGAGAACTGAAGAGTTTAAGGTTTAGAGAGAATATGAAAAAGTGTGGGTTGTGATCGTGTTTGTGTGCAAGTGGTAAAAGTGTATATTTTTAGAAAACAAACAAACAGTACAACACACAAAAGGACAGAGTAGTCATATTCATTTTAAGCGCTAAACTCATCATAAACCAATACTCATCTAATTGCAAAACGACACGTGTATTAGAAAATTATTTAAATAACTGGTGCGTTAGTGGACAGCAGTTAAAAAAGAAAGGTTGTAAACTGTTCCACTACCACATCAGAACCATTCTTTTGATTCTGATACTTATCAGAAGTAGTCATACATCAGAACTTCTGACCTTGAGGTTCTGAGGTTCAACATCTTCTGATCCTTATCAGATTTTTTTAAAAACAGTTTTACTCAAAAGAACTTAACAATCAGGAACAAACACCATGTTAAGATTTTTCTTTATGAAATCAAATCTTTCAACAGCCAAAGGTTTTGTACAAATATCAGCCCATTGTTTTTCAGTATCAACAAACTTGATATCTATAACACCTTTCTCAACATAATCTCTTATAAAATGATGTTTGATCTCAATATGTTTTGCTCTAGAGTGTAAAATAGGATTTTTGGAAAGCTGAATGGCTACAGTGTTATCACAATATAAAGGTATATAGTGACTGCTTATATGATAATCTTCTAATTGATATTTCATCCAAAGAAGTTGTGTGCAACATTTTGCAGCTGAAATGTATTCTGCTTCTGCTGTGGACATAGCAATGGTGGTCTGCCTCTTGCTACACCAGGAGATAAGATTTTCACCCATAAATTGGCAACTGCCACTTGTTGATTTTCTTTCAAGTTTATCTCCAGCATAATCAGCGTCACAGAATCCATTTAACTCATATTTCTTGGATTTCTTATAAAGTAATCCAAAATTACAAGTAGCTTTCAGATATCTAAAGATTCTCTTCACAGCAGTGAGATGAGATTCTCTAGGATTTGATTGAAATCTTGCACACAAGCATACAGAGAACATAATATCAGGTCTAGATGCAGTTAGATAGAGTAGAGAACCAATCATACCTCTATATAACTTCTGATCAACTTTGCCTTCAGATTCATCCAGACTCATGCTTGTTGTTGGATGCATTGGAGTATTCATTGGCTTACAATCTTCAAGATTGAACTTCTTCAAGAGATCTTTTGTATATTTGGTTTGATGAATGTAAGTTCCTTCCTTTGTTTGATTGATTTGAATTCCAAGAAAAAACTTCATCTCTCCCATCATGCTCATTTCAAATTCTTTTTCCATTAACTTAGAGAAATTCTTGCATAGAGTAGCATTAGTTAAACCAAAAACAATATCATCAACATAGATCTGAACGATCAGAATGTCTTTCTTCAAGGTTTTTCTAAATAGTGTACAATCAACTTGTCCTTTTTCAAAACCATTATCAACCAAAAAGTTACTCAGTCTATCATACCAAGCTCTAGGAGCTTGTTTAAGACCATAAAGTGACTTTTGCAGTTTATAAACATGATCAGGATTTTGAATATTTTCAAAACCAGAAGGTTGTTTGACATATACTTCTTCAGTAATAAAACCTTTAAGAAATGCACTCTTCACATCCATTTGATATAAAGTAATACCAAGGTTAACTGCATAGGAAAGAAATAACCTGATTGCATCCAATCTTGCAACTGGAGCAAAAGTTTCTGTGTAATCAATTCCTTCCTGTTGACTGTAACCTTGTGCAACTAATCTTGCTTTGTTTCTAGTTACTTCTCCTTTCTCATTGAGCTTGTTTCTGAACACCCATTTTGTTCCAATAATGTTCTTGTCTTTTGGTCTAGGAACTAGATTCCATACTTCATTTCTATCAAACTGATGTAGTTCATCTTTCATAGCTAAGATCCAAGCTTTTTCTTTGAGAGCTTCATCAATAGTCTTTGGTTCATTGAGAGAAACCAAACTGACCATTGCATCTTCATTTTGTGAGCTTGATCTTGTTTTTCTAGGACTTTCTTTATTTCCAATGATCAAATCTTCTGGATGAGATGACTTATATTTGAATGAATTCTTCTTAATAACTTCTTCAATCTCAGCATCAGAATCACTATCAATTTGAGGAGTTGGAACCTCTTCAGAAGGAGCAGTTTCTTTATCATCAGAAGTTGTCTCAGGTTCTGAACTCTTGTTAACCTCTACAGTTTCAACTTCTGAATCTGGATTATCTGCAATAACTTCAACTAGCTCTGACTTATCATCATCAGGCTCTTTGTCATCAAATCTTACATGCATAGATTCTTCAACAGTGTTAGTTTCAGAATTATACACTCTGTATGACTTAGAGCGTTCAGAATATCCAATAAAGATACCCTTAGAAGCTTTAGAGTCAAATTTCTTTAAATGAACTTTAGAATTCAGAATGTAACATGTACAACCAAATTGATGAAAATAAGAAATATCAGGTTTTCTTCCTTTGAACAATTCATATGCTGTTTTATTCAATAAAGGTCTGATATAGATCCTATTTTGAATATAACAAGCAGTGTTTATTGCTTCTGCCCAAAAATGTTTTGCTAGGTTAGTTTCATGCATCATGGTTCTGGCAATTTCTTGTAAAGATCTGTTCTTTCTCTCTACAACCCCATTTTGCTGTGGAGTTCTAGGAGATGAGAACTCATGAAGAATTCCATTGTTTTCACAATAGATTTCAAAAGGTTCATTTTCAAACTCACCACCATGATCACTTCTAACCTTGACAATTTTCAAGTCTTTTTCAACTTGTATTTGAGTGCAGAAGGTTTTAAACACATAATATGTATCATCCTTGGATCTAAGGAATTTAACCCATGTCCATGCTTGCTAAGGTAGGGGCACTTTCTAACGATTTCATATACCTCGAAATATCGAGTGCTTTTTATGCATGTATAATTGTTGCTTGAATATGTGTATTTGCTTGATATGATGCAATTTAAATTATGAGCATGTTTGTTTTGTGATGTATTCTCGTGACGAGAACTTGTTTGAGAACATGCTACTTTGTACACATGTTTGGTTTGTTGTTATGAATTTCGTATGATTGAATAATATGAAATGGTGATGCATTTACTTGATTGAATATCTTATGGTACATAATTTTATTTGTTTTACATATGATTTGCGAATATATGTATTAACAGGAGATTTTGATTACATAGCCAGTGATTGGTATGTGAATTGAGAGAATTATATATGTTGAGTTACTATGATATTTGATGCATCAGTATATGTAGAGAAAGCGTATGCTCATGCATCTTCATAGTTGCGTGTATGTCAAGAGGACTGCACCGGGTGAGGACTCTAGAGAACGGAGCCCACCTAATCCTGCGGGATTTTATTGAGTCGTGTCGGCGCAGAGGACTGTGTGACACTTTTAGTAGGGGTGAACCTACGACTCTCTGCGGAGAGGTTAAATTCCGGGATTCATGCATGTGAAAAAGACCCAGCAAGGGTGATCACAATCATATAGAGTCTGCATTAATAGGCTAATTGTGCATTTAAATATTGTTGTGTGTGACTGATAAATAATCGTGCACTTAAACTTTCTATGATGTGTGATCATATGATTAAATGTGTAAATGATGCCATGTATTGTGTATCTTGCGCTGCATATTTTTGGTTATATGTTATTTTTAGTTGGTGACCCTCTACGAGACTTTTTTAGGTCTTTACTTGTACCGCGTTGAGAAGCGGCGAGGCTTGAAGTTGTCTATGGGTCTTCGTCACCCAGTCATCTTGAGTAGAGTTTAAGGATGAGCTTAGGGGTAGTAGTTTAAGAGTCTCCTTACTCTTATTTATTGTTCGCTGTATTCATACTCTGAAAATTGTATTATGCTATATTTTAGAATAAATGGTGTCACTATGTTTGTTTAGACATAGCGTTTGGTTTTCATTCTTAAAACTTTTATTCAGGAAAATGATTTATAGAAGAGGCATTGCATTCCAATCTCTATTTTAAAAGGCGTTACTCGGATTTAATTTAAGGGTGATCGTGAATGTTATATTTCAAAGGCTTTGTTTATTTTAAAAAGAAAAAAAAGACCCACTTTTGGGCTATGAAAAACGGGGTGTTACATTGTGGTATCAGAGCTCGGCGGTAGATTCTCGCCATGGGGTTCTGAGTTGGGTGTCCTAAGATGATCAAGTGTCGGGTTTAGTGAGCATAAGTGCTTGAGTCCTTATGGGTTATGTGGTAGCTGTCTTAAGTCAAGCATGTTATATGCTTAAGTAAGTGATTGTTTCTTAACTAAAATAATATTTCCCATAGTACATTAGTGAGTAGAATAATTAAAACCCTAGAGCATTGGTCGACTTTGGTCGAGGAGTGTTTCTGAATTCCTGAGACGCAACAGTCTAGAGAAGATGAGGTTGGAGCAGATAAGAACTACAAGAGATTCTTGGAAGTAATTTAATAGATTATAAGCAGGATTGGTTGTTGTCAATCGAAAGTGCTAAGAATGGATGAGTGGACGTCATTCTGATAAAGGATTGCAATTAGGGACATGTTTTAGGAGACATTTTGATGTTCATTCCGATGAGTTTCGAGATAAACTGGATGGAGTTTTCGACTATTACGGAGATGCGGCCAGCATGGAATTATGGAGCATAAGAATATGTCATTTGGGTTTTGGAATCAATTATGATGTTTGGATGGCAAAGAAATGGCTTGTATGAAAACCCAGAAGGCGTTCCACGTCAGAGTGAGCGAACCTAGTGATGTTAGACGACAATTATACGAATGATAGTTACATTAAGAGGTAAAGAGGAATGTTTGAGATATATTAGATTCGAAAATAAGAATTTTAAGGACGAATCTTGTAGTGATTGTAGGTAAGAAACCAAATATCATGTTGATAACTGGAAAATTATATGTAGTTCGACAGATAGTTTGTTTAGAGATTAATGTGAGATGAAATTATAGGTAATTGATCGATTGGATAAGGGTGGTTTTAGAGAAACGTTTAGGTAAAGAACGAGGAGTTCAAACTTGAAAAGTGAGTTGTATATCAATGATAGGTGATACTAGAGGTGTAAATTATGGATATACCTAGAGAATAGTAGCAGTGAAGGCTAAAATGGTTAGCTATCTGCATGTAAACCCTAACAGAATGGAAATATATTGAGTAGTCTGAAGGGATTTGTCAAGAGTTGAGAAGAGACTCTGTGTTGAATCACTTTTAGGACAACATTTTAATCGGCTGAGGTGGTTGAAGGACCAAGTGGCACCTTGAATATATGGAATCATATAAGTAAAGGTAAGCAAGTGTTAAGTAATTCAAGAAATTGACGAGAGTTTTGGATTTTTACTAGAGATGTTGTACAAAGAGTAGAAAAGAGTTTGTTATTAAGAGTACTAAGTCAATAAGAGTTGATAGTTGGAAATAATTTTTGTTGAATATTAATATGTAATGGAGGAATTTAAATGGTGTAGTAATTATTTGGATTTCTTGAGGATTATATTCAAGAATTTGATTTGGGTATCAACGAAGTGAGGAGATAATAATAGTGAATGATTACTGCTTTGGTGGGTAGTTTTGAGAAGTCGAGTGTTAAGATTTGAGGTAAGTGCTCATTGGCTCTGTGGATGGGTGAACTAAGCTAGTTTTGAAGTGATTTATAGTGAAAATGTGAGAATAAGTTTAATACTATGATTTTAGAATGGTCACGATGATTAGGGATTAATCAAATAGAAAGGGGTATACTTGATTGGACACAAGTTGATATGGAATGAGAGTTTTTGGATTGTGAGTGGAGAATTAAAGATGTGGTTTGAAATCAACAAGATAAAGGTCTTGGTGTTTTGGGAACCAACTCTAAGAAGTTGCTAAGTTTTTGGAGTTTTAAATTACTAGATGTTCGAGAACTAGTGGAAGAAATTGCAAAGACTATGGCTTCGACACAAAAGCGAAAAAGAAAAGTGGTGGTTGTGTGCAAGCAAGTAAGTGATAAGATAACTCATATTTTCAACAAAGAGATTGACAACGTCATGGTTTAGTTGGTAAAGTTATAAGAAACAATAAGAAGGACTACACTGATGTACCTCGTAGGAGTTGAGGTTGAGTAAGAATTAACTGAGGAGTCTATGCTAATGAAAGTGCAGTTAGACATGTTTGGATATAAGCTAGAAGAGTAAAGATGAGCAAAAGAGTTTTAAATTGGAAAGAAACTATTACGGTTAGTATCCGGACTATTAATTAACAAAGTGCAAAAGCATGTTGGAGAATTTCATAAGAGACTTTGGAAGTCGAGATGAGTTAAGTATGACGTGCCATTAATGGATGAATGAATGAAGTGAGAGAGTTACCCATGGATAAGGCGTGTTAAGAACAAGTGTAGGAGAAGTAAACAGAGATGTGATGATATATGTACATTAAGGATTCATTCGAAAATTACCGCATTCAAAATTTTTAATTTGAGATTGAGGGCATTAGACGATTGTTAGAAAGAACTGCCTGAGTGGATGTCATGGAGGCATATTTGTCATATTCAAAAATGATAAGAGTTAAGCTTTGGTCTATCGAGAAAAATTGAGTATAGAATTGAGAAGTTTGGCGGAAACCATAAAGTTTTAACATATTGTACCTGTTAAGAAAGATGTGGCATAGTGGAGAATTCGTGTTGAGAAAATAAATGATTTCAGAAGTTGACAACATGGACAGTTGAGCAATAGTGGTGGGGAGAATTATCTCAAGATATATTTTGGAAGTAAGAATTTACACCAAGGATAAGATGTTGGAACAATTAAGAATAAACAGGGCGACTAACTCATTTCCGGAAAAAAGAATTTAATAGTAAGAGGGAAGAAACTTTATTGTCCATAAATAGTGTGTGGATATGATGTAAGATTATGTGTGCCAACGATGGTAGTCAGCGGAGAAAAATGGTATGTGCTAAGGCATGCAAGAGTAAACTAAGTGTTCTATTTGGAAATAATATGGACACATAAGACATTAATTTTTGGACATTGGAGATTGGGATAAAGGATGACTAAGAGAAGTTGGCGAGTGCAAACAATAAAAAAAAAAGTGGAGCTTTGTCTACCAACCGGATGTTGGGATGATGTTATTAAGACTGTGAGTAGGACAAGATTTAAAAGTGAAATGATAATTCAACGCAATTATGAGAGTTTAAGTGACATGTTTTGTGCATTGTGTCTCGTCGATGAGATCGAAGTAGTAAGAGATCGAAGAAATGTGTAGAAATATTGAAGGAATTGTTGGACCAATGTGTCTTGGATGACTTTGAGCACAAGTGGAAGACAACATTATTAAAGTTAGGCAAAGATTGTCTGTTGGAACAAAGGATGTTCAGAATCCAACTCTTACTGTTTTGATGATAACAAAGTATTAATGAACAATAGGGTATTTTAATGTTTAATTTTGAGTGTGCAGATTAAATATATTATGTTGATTTAATTAAGCTCTGAAACAAAGCATAGATATCAGAAGCATAGATATCAGAAGCATGGATATCAGAAGCATGGATATCAGAAGCATAGATATCAGAAGCATAGATATCAGAAGCATGGACATCAGAAGCATGGACATCAGAAGCTAAGATATCAGAAGCAACGCTAATCAGAAGCGAGTCATCTCAGAGGATTAATGTTGAATCAGAAGCAACGTATGGAGAAGACCAACAGTTTCAGAAGCTGAAGACATCAGAAGCATATGTCTGATACATAGGCTCTGAATAACAAGCCAGAAAAATCAGTGTTAACTGATAGTAATTCAATGATTGGAAATCATTTGAATTAAAGGCTGTGATTGATTGATACATCATAGTACTACAACCTTATCATCAAGGATTGTGACATTAGTACTATTTTACTCCATAAGGGCGAATATTCTCAAGCAAAAGGAATTACAGGATAAGCATTACCAGAATTGGCAAATATCCCATGTTACCTTGTCCTTTTCACAGCTGGCTTGAAAATGACCTCTGCAACGGTCATTATCTTCAAACGTCTCTATTTTCTCTTCACATATAAATAGAGAATCTCTTTTTGAAGATCAAGGTTACAACAACACACGCACTGATACAACTTTACTCCTTTACATAAGACTGAAAGCACTGCTTCTGAAACTTTTTCTGTTGTGCTTCTGACACTCTGTTTTTCTAATTCATTAGGAATTCTGTGTTAGAGTCTTAAGAGTCTTGAGTTGTAATCTTGAGAAAACTCTTGATTTTATAATCAAGTGTTTATCACTTTCTATTTTATTTCTTTTATATTAGGAAGCCTCTTGCTAGTGTGCTTGAGCAAGTAGGAAGTCTCTTACTAGTGTGTTTGAGCATCGTAATAGTCTAGGTGATTATAGTGAAATCCCTTGGAAGTGCAAGGGGACTGGACTACTCTCAAGGGGATATGGACTTGGTTATTCTGCATCTTCTGATAAAGAAAAATCAAGTCAGTCTGTTTGTTTGAGCAAAACACCTCCTCCTCTCTATTCTACTTTCATATCAGAAACTAGTAATTCTGAGAAAGCTTCACAAACTTCTGTTTTGAATAAGGGCAAATCAAAAGTCTCAGAAGATAACAATTCAGTGATTTTTGATAACTCAAATTCAAAAATGAGATACTCATAAGTAAAGATTCTGAAGAGACCAGTTCCTAAACCAACTAAGGTTCTGAGAACTTCAGAAGCTAGTACTTCTGATACAAAGTCTGTGAAACCTATTAGAAGTTTTGGCAAGAAGAAGTATGCTCCTCAAACTGGTTTTCAAAAATCATACTTCTACAAGGCCTACACTAACCCATCAGGACCCAACAAGTTGTGGGTACCAAAATCTGAAATAGTTTATGTTGCAGGTTTGCACTCAAAAAGAGAAAAACTCAAGTACATGGTACCTGGACAGTGGCTGCTCTCGACACATGACGGGAGAAAAGCATTTATTCCTCACCCTGAATCTGAAAAAGGGAGGATCTGTAGGATTTGGTGGGAACCAAAAAGGCACAATAATTGGTACTGGTACAGTAGGTAATTCCTTCTCTACTATTTCTGATGTTCTTCTTGTTGATGGACTTTATCATAACCTTCTTAGCATAAGCCAATTATGTGATAATGGTTATGAAGTTGTGTTTAATAAGAACACATGTACTGTAAACAGATACTCTGATAAGTCTGTAGTTTTCAAAGGAAAAAGGAAAGGCAATGTTTACAAAATCAATCTTTTTGAATTAGTAGAACAACAAGTTGTTTGTCTTCTGACTCTGAGTGAAGAAAAGTGGGTCTGGCACAAAAGATTAGGACATGCTAACTGGAGATTAATCTCTAAGCTAAGTAGTCAAGATCTTGTGAGAGGCCTACCTGTTTTAAAATATCAGTCAGACACAATTTGTGGTCCTTGTCAAAAAGGAAAGCTTTTCAAAAGCTCTTTTAAAGATAAAAACATTGTCTCTACCACAAGACCTTTGGAACTGCTTCATATTGATTTATTTGGACCAGTTAGTACTGCTTCAATAAATGGTAAGAAGTATGGACTTGTCATTGTAGATGATTTCAGTAGATGGACATGGGTTAGATTCCTGAGATCCAAGGAGGATACATATTATGTGTTTAAAATCTTCTGCACTCAAATACAAGTTGAAAAAGACTTGAAAATTGTCAAGGTTAGAAGTGATCATGGTGGTGAGTTTGAAAATGAACCTTTTGAAATCTATTGTGAAAACAATGGAATTCTTCATGAGTTCTCATCTCCTAGAACTCCACAGCAAAATGGGGTTGTAGAGAGAAAGAACAGATCTTTACAAGAAATGGCCAGAACCATGATGCATGAAACTAACCTAGCAAAACATTTTTGGGCAGAAGCAATAAACACTGCTTGTTATATTCAAAATAGGATCTATATCAGACCTTTATTGAATAAAACAGCATATGAATTGTTCAAAGGAAGAAAACCTGATATTTCTTATTTTCATCAATTTGGTTGTACATGTTACATTCTGAATTCTAAAGTTCATTTAAAGAAATTTGACTCTAAAGCTTCTAAGGGTATCTTTATTGGATATTCTGAACGCTCTAAGTCATACAGAGTGTATAATTCTGAAACTAACACTGTTGAAGAATCTATGCATGTAAGATTTGATGACAAAGAGCCTGATGATGATAAGTCAGAGCTAGTTGAAGTTATTGCAGATAATCCAGATTCAGAAGTTGAAACTGTAGAGGTTAACAAGAGTTCAGAACCTGAGACAACTTCTGATGATAAAGAAACTGCTCCTTCTGAAGAGGTTCCAACTCCTCAAATTGATAGT
This sequence comes from Trifolium dubium, assembly GCA_951804385.1. Taxonomy (NCBI): domain Eukaryota; kingdom Viridiplantae; phylum Streptophyta; class Magnoliopsida; order Fabales; family Fabaceae; genus Trifolium; species Trifolium dubium. Next base: position 19,986,055 of record OX638068.1, read on the forward strand.
GATTCTGATGCTGAGATTGAAGAAGTTATTAAGAAGAATTCATTCAAATATAAGTCATCTCATCCAGAAGATTTGATCATTGGAAATAAAGAAAGTCCTAGAAAAACAAGATCAAGCTCACAAAATGAAGATGCAATGGTCAGTTTGGTTTCTCTCAATGAACCAAAGACTATTGATGAAGCTCTCAAAGAAAAAGCTTGGATCTTAGCTATGAAAGATGAACTACATCAGTTTGACAGAAATGAAGTATGGAATCTAGTTCCTAGACCAAAAGACAAGAACATTATTGGAACAAAATGGGTGTTCAGAAACAAGCTCAATGAGAAAGGAGAAGTAACTAGAAACAAAGCAAGATTAGTTGCACAAGGTTACAGTCAACAGGAAGGAGTTGATTACACAGAAACTTTTGCTCCAGTTGCAAGATTGGATGCAATCAGGTTATTTCTTTCCTATGCAGTTAACCTTGGTATTACTTTATATCAAATGGATGTGAAGAGTGCATTTCTTAAAGGTTTTATTACTGAAGAAGTATATGTCAAACAACCTCCTGGTTTTGAAAATATTCAAAATCCTGATCATGTTTATAAACTGCCAAAGTCACTTTATGGTCTTAAACAAGCTCCTAGAGCTTGGTATGATAGACTGAGTAACTTTTTGGTTGATAATGGTTTTGAAAAAGGACAAGTTGACTGTACACTATTTTGAAAAACCTTAAAGAAAGACATTCTGATCGTTCAGATCTATGTTGATGATATTGTTTTTGGTTCAACTAATGCTACTCTATGCAAGAATTTCTCTAAGTTAATGGAAAAAGAATTTGAAATGAGCATGATGGGAGAGATGAAGTTCTTTCTTGGTATTCAAATCAATCAAACAAAGGAAGGAACTTACATTCATCAAACCAAATATACAAAGGATCTCTTGAAGAAGTTCAATCTTGAAGATTGTAAGCCAATGAATACTCCAATGCATCCAACAACAAGCATGAGTCTGGATGAATCTGAAGGCAAAGTTGATCAGAAGTTATATAGAGGTATGATTGGTTCTCTACTCTATCTAACTGCATCTAGACCTGATATTATGTTCTCTGTATGCTTGTGTGCAAGATTTCAATCAGATCCTAGAGAATCTCATCTCACTGCTGTGAAGAGAATCTTTAGATATCTGAAAGCTACTTGTAATTTTGGATTACTTTATAAGAAATCCAAGAAATATGAGTTAAATGGATTCTGTGACGCTGATTATGCTGGAGATAAACTTGAAAGAAAATCAACAAGTGGCAGTTGCCAATTTATGGGTGATAATCTTATCTCCTGGTGTAGCAAGAGGCAGACCACCATTGCTATGTCCACAGCAGAAGCAGAATACATTTCAGCTGCAAAATGTTGCACACAACTTCTTTGGATGAAATATCAATTAGAAGATTATCATATAAGCAGTCACTATATACCTTTATATTGTGATAACACTGTAGCCATTCAGCTTTCCAAAAATCCTATTTTACACTCTAGAGCAAAACATATTGAGATCAAACATCATTTTATAAGAGATTATGTTGAGAAAGGTGTTATAGATATCAAGTTTGTTGATACTGAAAAACAATGGGCTGATATTTGTACAAAACCTTTGGCTGTTGAAAGATTTGATTTCATAAAGAAAAATCTCAACATGGTGTTTGTTCCTGATTGTTAAGTTCTTTTGAGTAAAATTGTTTTTAAATCTGATAAGGATCAGAAGATGTTGAACCTCAGAACCTCAAGGTCAGAAGTTCTGATGAGTAACTACTTCTGATAAGTATCAGAATCAAAAGAATGGTTCTGATGTGGTAGTGGAACAGTTTACAACCTTTCTTTTTTAACTGCTGTCCACTAACGCACCAGTTATTTAAATAATTTTCTAATACACGTGTCGTTTTGCAATTAGATAAGTATTGGTTTATGATGAGTTTAGCGCTTAAAATGAATATGACTACTCTGTCCTTTTTGTGTGTTGTACTGTTTGTTTGTTTTCTAAAAATATACACTTATATCACTTGCACACAAACACGATCACAACCCACACTTTTTCATATTCTTTCTAAACTTCCAACGCTTCAGTTTTCTTTCTTCCCTCTCTAGCAAAACCAAAACCCTAACCCTCAACAATGGCATCATCATCTGCTCTCACTCCTTCTGTTAAACCTATCGTTGATTTGGAAAATCAAAGGAAGTACAAGATCAGAAAGGATACTATGGTTTTCAAGTTTGAAAGTTTAAAGAGCATTGTAGAGAAACGGGTCGATTTTGAAAGTCTAAAAGCTAATGGATTCGATTTACAAGAAATGTTCTACTATCAAGGGTTAGAACGTTACTTCAATATTCTAAATGGTCCTATCTATGAAGATATGGTTAAAGAGTTTTGGATGAAAGCATACGTTTTTGACAAACAATCTGCGTATGTTGAAGTTCAAAATCTGGTGAAGAAAAACCCTACGCTGAAAGGGAAATCTAGAAAGGAATTGGGTCTTCTTGAGATAACCCAAACGGAAATAAGGTCAAACATTGCTGGAATGGATATCAAGATTACTGCTGATCACATTGCAAAAGCTTTGAATCTACCAAATCATGGTATTCAACTGACTGGTTTCAAGACTAAACCACAAGATCCAACAGTTCAAGCAGCCTTGTTTGAAAATGTTAACTCAAATGTACAGAGAGATTTGAAACCGTTTTTCAAATCTGTTTACAAGGTGATGTTCGAATCAATTGCTACAAAGGTTGGTGGCACTGACTGTATTTCTTCTGAACAGAAATACTTCATGCATTTTCTTCATGGTATGATCAGAATGAATATGGCAAAATACATTTTTGATCATCTGTGTGAAGTTATCAAAAATAGCATTGAAAAAGGTCATGCCAACTGTCATCATGTTAGATTGCTGTCACACATCTTTTATCTAAGCAACTTCCATGAGATTCTGAAAAAGAATTATCCAACTTTTGTCAAGTCTTCTTATATGGAATCAAGGATTGTTGATGGTAAGTCCTTGAAGAAGATGTTCTTAATCAAAGGGAAAGTTATTGTTCCTAACAACCCTTTGCTTATGAACAAGCAAGAAGAAGAGTTTGAATCAACCTTTCCTGCTGTGGATATTGAACAAGGAAAGAAGATTGCTGATGGTCTGTTTAATCATTGGAATGAGGAGTATGGTCTGGAAACTCCTGGAAACGAGGTTGATATAACCAAGCTAGGATTTGATCAGAAACAAGATTTTGTGATGAAGACTGCTGTCACCAGAGATAGAGTCAAAATCAAACAACCTTCTGTTGGTGGTGTTAAGATCATGACAGAACAAGAGCTTGAAGATAAGGAAAAGGAAGCAAGGTCTAAGAAGCTTGAGGACAAGAACAAAAACAAGAGGAGAATGGTTGATGTGTCTGTTGAAGAATCTGATGATGATGATGATGAACCTTTGGTAACAAAAAGGGAGAGAATTGCCAGAGATAGAGCTTCTCACAAACGTCAGAAGCATCAAGGTACATCTTCTAACACTATTAGTAATGAGCCTGCAGAATCTCAATTTAGAAATGAACCTGCTTCTGAGCCTGTTTTTAAAATTTCTTCTCCAATCAAACCATCATCTGACCCTGAATCTGAACCAAATGTTTTAGATATGCTATCTGAACATTTGTCACCTCAAACCATTCATGCAGAAACTAACAGCTTACCTGAAACCCCCTCCAAACCTTCTGTTGTTATACCTTCTCCTTCTGAGAAATCAAGTCTTGAAAAGCTTAAAGAAAAATATGGTAATCCTCTTAGTGATGTTAGTTCTGATTCCGATACTGAATCTGATCACACAAATCCCATCCCCACTCCAATTCATGTTGACACCCCTCCACATGTCACTCAACCTTCCATCCCAATCATAGAGATTGTTAATCCTTTAACAGAATCATCTTCACAAACTCAACCTGCTTTCACAGTCAGCTTACCTGAATCACCTCAACCCGTCTCTGAGCCTATTCTTAATCCTGAGCAACATATAAGCCAAACCTTCTCTGAGCCTGAAATAACTTATCAATCCATTCTTGAAAGCATTCAAACCCAACACTCTAACCAAACAGTTTCTAGCATTGAGATTCTAGCTAGGCTTGTTAATAATGATGTTAGAAGAATGCACAGCTTAAAGTCTGAACGAGGCATTATGCCAAGTCAGATTGTTGAGAAGTTTGATGAGATTGACAATGCTCAAAGGTTAATAATGGCTGCTCTGAAGAAGAAGTATGTTGATGAGTTAGTTTATGAACATCTGCAGTTTACTGATTCTTTTGAAAATGCATTTGAAAATGCTCTTCAAAAAGAAAAACTGATGTTAACTAACTTATCACATGATGAGATGGAAGCTCTGAGGGCTGAAGAAAGGAAACAAATGTTACTAGAACAGGAGCTGATGATGAAAGAAGATGTAAATGTTTTGACTACTAGTGACTTTGATACTGTTATGGTTGAAAGTTCTGATGCTGCTGCAACTAGGATTCTAAAGGTTGAACAGATTCAAAGAGAACAAAGAGATAAACTCTTAGTGTTGGAAGCTGGTTTGGAAGAGGTCAAGACTAATCAGATGGATCTGAAAGAAACTATCAACAAGAATGCTGAGAAGTCTGACAAAGCTCTTGAGAAGATGATGATGTTGCTTATCTCAAGACTTCCTTCTAACCCCTCCTCATCTCAACCCTAGGATTCTATGTTTGCGCACAAAATTGTTTTTAAGTAGTTGTAATATTTGAACAAGTTTTATTTCTGTTAATTGCATGAACATCTTTTGCTTACTTAATTTGTTTTGATTGCTGTTAACTGTTTGCATTGTTTTGTTCAAATATGTTTTTGCAAATTATGTCAAACACAAAGAAATTATAGAAAAAGACTTCAAAACAGAATCATAAATCTTTATTTGATTAAATAGAATATCATTACATAAGATCCTAAATCTATTTAGAATCTAAATCTGACTTCTGTGAGTCACCAGAGCCTGAGGTTTCTGTTGGAGAATGATAATTCTCCAAGTACCTCAGATAATCAAAATTTGGCTTATCAGAACCAGAAGAGGATCCTTCTGAAGAACCTTCACATTGATCTGGATCATATGTTCTGAGAAATTCTCTATAATCAGAATCAGTATCATCAGAATCTGATGAGAGATTGATGTATACTGGTGGTTGTGGCTTTGTTTTTGATCTGGTTCTATAACTTCTTCTTAATGGAACTGAAGAAGATGCTTCACCCTTAACCTTCTTTGCCTTTGGTTTTGTTTTCTGTGGTGATTCTTCTTTCTTCACTTCTTGGGGAGCCTTACCCTTATTTGCTCTTCTATCCTTATCCATTATTTCTGATAATAATGTGTGGAAGTGTTGAGTAAATTGTAATGGTGTTGCGCTCTTCTTTTATAGACTTTTTATAGAGTCAAAGTCTCTCAGTTCTTGGAATCAGACAATCCCTTTAATGGAGTTGTTGTAACTGTTTTCCTGACTTGACTCCTTGAAAGTTGTGTTTTTGACTGATCTTTTTATTCGCTTTTTTAAATGCTTTTACTTCTTTTTATACAAACTGTTTTTGTTTGATGACAAAAGGGGGAGTAAGAGTCATTAATTATTGAGATTAGAAGCGCTAATAACTGAAACCAATTAAAAGAATCTGTTTAATTTGTTTTACGTTTTTGTTGATTATGTTATCTGTTTATTTATTCTGGAGAATAATATTTTATGTTGAACTAAGTTATTCATATGATGATAAATGGAAAGAGTGCAATTTTTCCATTAATTATCATACTCAGGGGGAGAGCTTACAAAACTAGTCTCTAAGAGTCAAAATATGAAGAATTTGAGTCATAATAAAATTATATTCTTAAACTATTTTAATTGCTAAATGTTACAACTTAGGGGGAGCGTGCAAAGCTTATGAACCTCTGTTGAACATAGTAAATTAAAATAACAACCATTGTTAATTAATACTAGATTTGTCATCAATCAAAAAGGGGGAGATTGTTGGAACAAAGGATGTTCAGAATCCAACTCTTAGTGTTTTGATGATAACAAAGTATTAATGAACAATAGGGTATTTTAATGTTTAATTTTGAGTGTGCAGATTAAATATATTATGTTGATTTAATTAAGCTCTGAAACAAAGCATAGATATCAGAAGCATAGATATCAGAAGCATGGATATCAGAAGTATGGATATCAGAAGCATAGATATCAGAAGCATAGATATCAGAAGCATGGACATCAGAAGCATGGACATCAGAAGCTAAGATATCAGAAGCAACGCTAATCAGAAGCGAGTCATCTCAGAGGATTAATGTTGAATCAGAAGCAACGTATGGAGAAGACCAACAGTTTCAGAAGCTGAAGACATCAGAAGCATATGTCTGATACATAGGCTCTGAATAACAAGCCAGAAAAATCAGTGTTAACTGATAGTGATTCAATGATTGGAAATCATTTGAATTAAAGGTTGTGATTGATTGATACATCATAGTACTACAACCTTATCATCAAGGATTGTGACATTAGTACTATTTTACTCCATAAGGGCGAATATTCTCAAGCAAAAGGAATTACAGGATAAGCATTACCAGAATTGGAAAATATCCCATGTTACCTTGTCCTTTTCACAGCTGGCTTGAAAATGACCTCTGCAACGATCATTATCTTCAAACGTCTCTATTTTCTCTTCACATATAAATAGAGAATCTCTTTTTGAAGATCAAGGTTACAACAACACACGCACTGATACAACTTTACTCCTTTACATAAGACTGAAAGCACTGCTTCTGAAACTTTTTCTGTTGTGCTTCTGACACTCTGTTTTTCTAATTCATTAGGAATTCTGTGTTAGAGTCTTAAGAGTCTTGAGTTGTAATCTTGAGAAAACTCTTGATTTTATAATCAAGTGTTTATCACTTTCTATTTTATTTCTTTTATATTAGGAAGCCTCTTGCTAGTGTGCTTGAGCAAGTAGGAAGTCTCTTACTAGTGTGTTTGAGCATTGTAATAGTCTAGGTGATTATAGTGAAATCCCTTGGAAGTGCAAGGGGACTGGACTACTCTCAATCTGTGAGAGGAACCAGTATAAATTGCTTGTCTCGCCTCTCTCTCTATCCTTACTCTTTAGTGTGAGTGTGTTAATTGTGTTTCCTTATCCGCTGGTGCTTCTGATAAGCTTCAGAACTTAGCAGAAGTTTTCAAAATACCAAAACACAATTCAACCCCCCCCCCCCCCCTTCTTGTGTTTTTCACACCTTCATTGTCTAAGTCACCATCATGATTGTCGGCTAACTATTGACAAATTAAGGAACTGATCATCCTTAATCTCTTGTTAATAGTAGACGAAATTGTGTTGATTGGAATCGACTAGTTTTGCTAGCTTTGGTAGTGTGCAAAGAGTTTTTAGTGTTTCTTTTTGGAGGGTAGCCGGTCACCACTTCGTGTCAACCAAGTGGAAAAAGCTATGCCGCGGAGGCAAAAAAAAAGTGACCTTGGAAACATTGCATGGTGACAATAGGATCCTCGATGGAATAGGATTTGTTCACGTTCTTTCGTGTTTATTTTGGGTAGTGAACTCTTTGAGGGATGTCTAGCTTTATGTCTAGAGTTGAAACTAGTGCGACTTTGTAGAGGGTTGCGATAACTACATGTTTATGTCAGTTTGGGCATTAGTAATAACTAGTTGAGTTGTTACTCTTACCTTGAGTTTCGAGGACGAAACTTCGTTTTGGTGGGTAGAATGTAAGACCCGTAGAAATATTGTAGTAGAGAATATATTTTTGAAAATATTAATTAATATTCTATTATTTGTTTTTATCGGTTTTTCGTTTGATTGTATGTTTTAACTTAATTGATGTTGCGATTGTGCCTGCACGCTAGTTTATCATTTGGAAAATTAGAACAATGATTTTATAAGCATTAAATGAGTTTAGAAATATTTTTGTCTTGTCGGAATTTGGAAAATAAATTACTTGAGAGTTTTGAGAAAACGGACAAAATATACCCGCTGTTTGAAAATTATACTTTTTCCGATTTCCGTCAAAATTTAAATGGAGACTTTATATATCAACTGTGATGAGAATTTGATCTCGTAATATTTTGCCGAGTTAAGGAACGAAAATTTATTCGGAATAGAATTTATTCGTAAGTTTTCGAATTGTTTTAATTAAATTGTTTACGGTAGAAATTTTCTGTTTCCGTAAAATTTATCGGTATGCGAGATACGACTCGTTTAAGAACGAGCTCGGGGACTGAGCGAATGAGTTGGCAAGATCAAAAAATATCTAGATATTTTGTGAGGTTACTTGGTGACCAAGATTAGATGAGTGGCTAGGATTAGTTCTTGCAACTTTACACTATTGAATCCAATGGTTCATAAGGCAAGGCTTACACTATAAGCAAGTGACATAGGAAATTTGGAACCCCATTTCTCTTCTTTCTTTCTCAGCTCACGAGCTCTCTCTCTCCCTTTATTATTCCAATTTTTCTTTTCCACCATTAAAGATAAGAAGAAATCCATTTTTGTGGGAGATCTAGGAAGAATTAGGAGAAATGCTTGGAATAGATATTGATCCTTGTAACTTGGTGAAGCTTTTGACATGAGCAAAATGGTATGAAAAATCTCTCTCCCTCTTTTCCTCACTAGGTTGAAAATTGATGATGAACTAGAAAGTTTTATTTTGATTTCTTGTTTCCTTAATGTTAGATATCCATGCTTGTTAGTACTAGATCTAAAAGAAAATTTGTCTTTTAGAATAGTTTGATAAATGATTTAATTTGTTATGATTTTATTCAATTGAGTAAATTTACTTGAAATTGAAACTAGCACTAGTTGTTTTATGAGTGTAATTTTTGAAAGAAATCATATTAAAACAAAAGTCTCAAATTTTGTGATTGATTTTGAAGTTTAGGGTTTTTGAAAATGTTTCAAGTGTAGAATCAAACTAATTTGAGGTCGCTCATGAAAAATTGATAATGTTATAAGCATTTTAACTATGTTTGATTCTTGAAACCAATGAATTTGAGATAATTTCAATTCTGTCCGAATTTGTAAAGGGTATTTTCGTCCTCTTAAAATTTTTAAGTCGTCCTAAGAAGTGAACCATTAGATCCGCCTTTTTAAAACGATGAAAATGGACATATGATTTGCGATGATCAGACGAAGAATGATTGAGTTATGGTTGTTTCAAGTTTATGATTATTTATCGTCTTTTTTTTTTATTTAAAATATAGTAGTAGAAAAATAATAGAGATTATTTTCTATGAAAAGAGAAAAATATTTGGAAATCGATTTAGGAAGTGAAATAAAAATTCTTTTGTCGAAGATTGTATTTAAAATGTTTTAAAATGGTTTAAATTTATTTGGCGATGTTTTTGGATAAAATATTTGCTATACCACTTTTACGAGAAAAACTATTTATTTAAGTGTTAATATTTTTGAGAGTTGTTTTGAAAGATTTGAACTTCAGTTAATGGAGAGAGAACAATCCTAGGTCTTGATCCATTAGTAGCCGAGCTAGGACTATCTGAGTGATAAATTAGAATTGTGTATTGACTTAAACAAGTTATATGATTAAGGTTAAGAAGATTAGCCGGATTGGGAACTTCGTTGAGAAAGAGACGGATGTTGCTCTTGTAGCGTAAGTGAACGTGTTGGAAGCTTGCTAAGGTAGGGGCACTTTCTAACGATTTCATATACCTCGAAATATCGAGTGCTTTTTATGCATGTATAATTGTTGCTTGAATATGTGTATTTGCTTGATATGATGCAATTTGAATTATGAGCATGTTTGTTTTGTGATGTATTCTCGTGACGAGAACTTGTTTGAGAACATGCTACTTTGTACACATGTTTGGTTTGTTGTTATGAATTTCGTATGATTGAATAATATGAAATGGTGATGCATGTACTTGATTGAATATCTTATGGTACATAATTTTATTTGTTTTACATATGATTTGCGAATATATGTATTAACAGGAGATTTTGATTACATAGCCAGTGATTGGTATGTGAATTGAGAGAATTATATATGTTGAGTTACTATGATATTTGATGCATCAGTATATGTAGAGAAAGCGTATGCTCATGCATCTTCATAGTTGCGTGTATGTCAAGAGGACTGCACCGGGTGAGGACTCTAGAGAACGGAGCCCACCTAATCCTGCGGGATTTTATTGAGTCGTGTCGGCGCAGAGGACTGTGTGACACTTTTAGTAGGGGTGAACCTACGACTCTCTGCGGAGAGGTTAAATTCCGGGATTCATGCATGTGAAAAAGACCCAGCAAGGGTGATCACAATCATATAGAGTTTGCATTAATAGGCTAATTGTGCATTTAAATATTGTTGTGTGTGACTGATAAATAATCGTGCACTTAAACTTTCTATGATGTGTGATCATATGATTAAATGTGTAAATGATGCCATGTATTGTGTATCTTGCGCTGCGTATTTTTGGTTATGTGTTATTTTTAGTTGGTGACCCTCTACAAGACTTTTTTAGGTCTTTACTTGTACCGCGTTGAGAAGCGGCGAGGCTTGAAGCTGTCTATGGGTCTTCGTCACCCAGTCATCTTGAGTAGAGTTTAAGGATGAGCTTAGGGGTAGTAGTTTAAGAGTCTCCTTACTCTTATTTATTGTTCGTTGTATTCATACTCTGAAAATTGTATTATGCTATATTTTAGAATAAATGGTGTCGCTATGTTTGTTTAGACATAGCGTTTGGTTTTCATTCTTAAAACTTTTATTCAGGAAAATGATTTATATAAGAGGCAATGCATTCCAATCTCTATTTTAAATGGCGTTACTCTGATTTAATTTAAGGGTGATCGTGAATGTTATATTTCAAAGGCTTTGTTTATTTTAAAAAGAAAAAAAAGACCCACTTTTGGGCTATGAAAAACGGGGTGTTACAATGGTAGTGATTTTGAGATTGCAAACAGAGTCATTGGCTTCTCAGGAAAACTTGTTGATGATGACTCAGATGGTGAAGACATGACTGATGAAGAACTGGCAGAGACTTACAAGCTTCTATATACAAAATATCATAAAATTCTACTAGTGATTTAAGAACAGAAGGTAAAGCTGAAAAAGAGAAGCTGACTAGTACTATCTCTGTGTTATCTGAAGAAAACATCCTACTGAAATCAAAAATAGATAGTATGTCAAAAATAGATACTGGAAACACTTTTGCTCGCCTTCTGTGCACCCTTTTCTTTCATCAATCTTCTTTGAATTCTTTAATTCTCTTCTCTCCAACAGTTTTCAGGTATATATCTATGAATTATGTTGTTTAGACCTTATTATATATGACATGATAATAATTTATTAATTACGTAACTTATTTCAAGAAAATAGAATTGGTAATGTTTGCCAAACATAACCTAACTATACTTAGGGCAAGGACACTTGTTAAGAAATCTAAACGTAAAAATTTCATATTCCAATTAAATATTACTAAGTTTGATTGCTTAAGAAGTGCCCTTCGAGACATGACCATTTGAAAAATTTTAGTACTTTCGTGTATGTACCAATTTTATTATGAATTTTTTTTCTTCAATAATTTTCTTTGTTAGAAAAACCATTTATAGTTGTATTTTAATAAAGATTTATCAATTTGAGAAATGAGACATAGTCCGATCAATCACCAGTATCCAAGTTTAGTTCTTGGTTGGAACAATTTTTGGCCAAATTTTATTTAACTCTCGCCAATCTTCCATGGAAAGTGGCAAATATATGGTTTATAAGCATGAAGAATAACACAGAAAGAAAGTAGGTCAAAGCTCATAGAATAGCATGCATCCAAACTTCAGGATTTTGAAGGTTCACTTAGAAAATCTACATTATTATTTTCTTGTCCTATTTTCATCATTCATTCATGTCCAAATATACAGAGTCAACTATATGAAGATACATATGGAACTTCTCGGTAGTTAATCCTCTCAAATTTATTTATTGCATATGACAAATTTGCTGATCATCAACTTCATATAGGTCACTACTCTATGGTAGGAATTGATCTTTGGTCTATATGATTACTCTCAAAACACTTGATTTTTAAGATTTAATTATCCAATTAAATGTTTAGATTTAATCGAGACTTTTATAATAAGTACTTAATTAAGCTTTTTATCCAAACAGGGCCAATTCTTCTACTTTTTCATCTGAATGAGGTTGACTTTAGAATTCAGGTGAGTGCACCAACTTCTGTGAGTTTCACAATTTATATAGTGAACTCGATCTTTGACAATTTAAAGCTACATATGATTAGGAGATCACAGAGATTTTCTAGTTATGTATCATATATTGATTAATAAATTCTTTACTTATTTAGATTATACATTAATATATATTTTTATAACGACATAAGCAACAACAATGATTGAAAATCTAGAAAGTGAGAATGTTAACATAGGAATCGCGCAACGATGTCGCATAGAGTTTTCCCTCAACTTCTTGAATTTCACTGACTGACTCAGTACTAAACTCCTCAACTAGAGGAACAACCTCTAAAATTAAACCTTCCTCATTGACTCTTAGTCCTAGCGGCAAAACAGGAGGCACTGGTGGTGGTTGTGACCCAAAAGGATAATTCACTGCCACCCAAAACTCGTTCCTCGAGTTTCTTCTGATGCTATCTGGTTTTCCCGGAAGGTGCAAGAATATCTCCGAAGTATATGCTTTAGGTCCTGTTAGCCAGAATCTCCGGATTCTGTTTGCCTTATACTCGCTAACAAGGACAAATGAACCATCGTTGCTAACTGCTACCCCAGCTGCCACGGTTAGATGGCTGAGCAACAATGTGGTTTCGTTTGTTGCTGGATCGTATCTGAATAGGTTTCCTGAGTGATCTGTCCTCTTTAGCAGTTTCTCGAGATCCCTACAAAAAATTTGTTCCACAATTATAACTGACCTAGACTTGATAGAACATCTGATACAATGAACAGTTATGAAGATAGAATTGATTGAATTACCTAATCTTGTAACGAGAACTAGCTTCGGTGAAATAAATGATTCCATTTTGAGGATCTACATCCACACCAACAAGAAACCCAAAAGGGTTTCCAAGTACATCAATAGCAACAAGTTGTGTTGCAGCACCGCCATCGAAAGGAACCTTCACAAGCCCATAATAAGCATCAGCTATATATAATTCCCCTGTCTTGTAATCAAAACTTAACCCCATAGGCCTTCCACACGTTTCTTGGAGTTCTGAGAAGTCAGAAATGCCACCACAAAGTGTATTGTTCCTGTACCAACAATGGTTTGGTTTAACCTTAACAACCTTTAGTTACATTAAATGAAATATGTATCTACCTCGGCAAAATAGGAACCACAGTTCAACATATTGTGCAGACTAAACCATTCTACTATAAATTTTATAATATATAATACACAACTATTACAAATGAAGTATTTTTTATATAGGGTGAATGATTGTGAGGAGGTTGTGCAAACATCAAGTTAGAGATATGGGAATTGTTTTCTGCCTCAATCGAAATCATTTGCTTTTCTCTTTTATGAGTAGACAATCGATTCTATGGAATCATTAGGGACAAGTTTGCATGTCTCTATCTTAGTTCAGATTTAGTTTTGTTGTGTATCTTTCTCTGTGTTTGCTGTTGTATGTGGGTTGAAAATCAAAAATGTTTTTACTAGACATGTATGCTATGCTATTGTATGTTCATAATTTTAACAAATGAAAATAAAAATATTTCCAGGAGACGCATATACCTTTTGCTTCTTAATATAAGTTTTACTTCTTAAAGAAAAGTTTAGAGAATACAAACCTTTAAACTATAAATATGGATATCTCTCTTGACATAGATTCTAACCGCAGGGTCCGAACTCCGAAGTTCAAACTATTCTGGTTGTTAAACTATTATATTATTTAGTACTAAAAATTATATCATGATAGATAGGGGTGGGAATAAGCTACAAATTATATACTGTTATACACTTATTGTTTAGGCATGTGCCCGACCTTTTGAAAGCCCGAGTCTGGCCTGTTAGCCTGTTTAAAAGCTTATTTCATACATTAGAGACATACATACCTGTTTGGTGAAATATGAGCAAATTCAAGGAAACAAGAACATTCTTCATCATATTTTAGAATTCTTCCATCAGAAACACCAGTGTAAGGTCCTCCACCAATGGAATCAAATGCTAGGGACTCAGGGCCTGTTAGTGGTGATGGAAGATAGAATCTCTCAAGTAATTTGCAATAGACAACTATAGATGGTGAATAGAGGATCAAGGAGATTAACATCCCAATGACAACAGCTATGTTGCTACTCATGTTCAACATGATGACCAACATTATTGTTGAGCTAATTTTAGTATCTTATGTATATATAAGAACAAAATTGTTAATTTTGACACTTATATCTCATTTTCTCAGCATTTATTGTCATTATATGTAAGGTTATTGGGCTCATCTTCACGCAAGAACACCGGGAAAGTTGAGTAATCTATCATGGTTTGTTACTAGTTTGGAAAATTAAAATGTGAAACTATTTTGTTTGTTTGTCACCACCTATTTGTTTAATATTTCCCCTCTTAAAATTAAGAAACTTATAATTTTTTTAAGAAAAACTATTTATCTAGCTAATATAATCTTTTTGCTTATAATTGATCAAATGAAAACATAACCTCAACTCAATATTTAAGACAAATATTTAGGGATGTCAATTTGATCTGTATATAGAAATTTCTGTGATGATTGCTTTTTTTGGGACCGAAGACGGAGAATTTATCCTCTCTGAGATGAGGATGGAGAAAAAAGTCCTCCGAAGGAGGTTTGAGGATGGGATTTTGTCCCCCATCTGGCAGAGACTCCGTCCCCGAACTCTTCATTAAAATAACCTTTATATGTGTCTAATTAGGTACTTTATATGTTATATTTATTTATATTTTCACACAATGTGTGCTCAAATTTATTTTTTATGTAATGTTTATTATTGTCATAAGACTTGCAATAATGTCTTAATTTTTTTTATTTGTTTTATGATTAATCTTTTATTTACAACTAGTTTGATTCAAAATAATCAAAATTTGATAATTTTTTTTCTCTTGTAGATGGATTACAGCGTGAACTGTTTGGATCTGTAGGAATATAGACCATTTTAAATGATAGAGAATTGTGTGGTAAGTACTCCTCGCTCATTTTCCGCTTTATTGACATCCTACATATATTATTAAGGTTTCTTGATATTGTACACCTTTGTAAGTCACATGCTCTTTCAACATTTTTTTTCTTTTTTTCCTAAATTTCTTGAGGCAAATTAATTAATTTTTGTTTTTTTCAAAACATTATATGCGGGGAAGGTGGGACTAAAATTAGGTAAAGTTGTTTCAAAAATAAAAAGTAGATAAAGTTGAAATAATATGGTTAAATTAAATTGAGTGAAGTATGAAATGCGCCACCCCACATGAAAAATGAGAAATAACACATTGATCATCATATTCAACCCTAAAAAAGGCATTCACACTATGAGTGAGTTCCTTGTATTAAACTCTTACGGAAATTGTTGATGGGTGGCAGTTTAAATTGCTAGCTTGAAAATCACATTTTTAACATATAAACGAGACTAACGCTTTTGGGTGGCTCTTTTCATTTCTAAAGTGGCTGTGTTGCGGGATTTGGGGTTTGTTTTGACCATTTTTTTAAATAATTTTTGTAATGTATTGATTTTGTGTTAACATTTTTTTAACAAAGAATATTTTTATAAAAGCAGAAAATGAAAATTTAATTTAATAGCTTATATTAAATTGTCGTTTTAAGTATTTTATCATTTTATTATAAATTATTTTGGAACATCAAATTTCAAAAATATCTCTAAAAAAACAATATTTCAAATAGCTTTTCATAAAAATATTTTTTTAAAAAGATAAATTGTTTATAAAATTGTATTCTTTATTAAGTTAACATCGTTAACATGAATATTTAAATTATCGAATGTTAAAATTATTATCATAAAAATCATTTTTAAAAATAGATAGAAAAAAATCATGTTTTTAAAAGGTAAAACAAATGCACTCTTGTTCGTTGTTTTTCACATTAAAAATGACTTCTCAAATCTTACCTAGACTAGGATGCCCTACAGCCACAAAATGGAGCTCTATAATGGATTATGATTCCCTATAGTGATAGAACCGTGTAGCCATGCATTCAATGTGTTGTAAACAATATGATTAAAATCACACAGTACCGATTAAAAATAGGAAAATATAAATAAAAAATTGGTTAAATATGTTTTTATTTCGTACTAATCTACATGTAAATTTCAAATAACAAAAAAAAAATACAATTCTTTGATAACCTTGCATATCACAAAATCCTCACTATTTTTTTTGTTATAAATTAAGTGTTAAAGTCGTCCCTTAATATTTTAAAACTTTTTGATATGAAAAATATTTATAATTTAAAATAATTACTTTTTGTTATAGATTAAAAAATAAGAGATTTTGACATTAAGGGCCCGTTTGTTACAGATTAAAAAATAAGTGATTTTGACATTAAATAATTTAGAGATTATCTTTTAGAGATTTTACAAAAAATCAGAAGCTATTTTGTGTTTTTTACCATTAAAAAATTACTTTTTATAAAAAAATAATCTTTAACTTGTTTGGATTCAACTATATAAAAGTGATTTTGCATCACAAAATTACCATAAAGTACAATTATCCAAATATAATATATCATATAAAATAAATACATGAAAAATACTCAAGTTCTTTTTTTTCATTATGGTCATATTACTTTATATATATAGCTACAAATAAATTAAATTTCTAAATCATTTCTTCCAAAAATAACAAACTAATTTTATAAATTATAAACAGAATATTATTGGAATATTAAAATAATATTAAAGATATTTTTATCTGAAATTTTTTTACAGTTATTTCTCTTTCCTCTAAAAATAATCTATAAAAAAAGGCTACTAATATCAGCTTCAGATTTTTAGCAATTTTTAGATTATTTTTAGATTCTGATTATTTTTAAACTATAACAAACAGATGTTATTTTCTTAAAAATGATTATTTTTTAAAAATAAGTGATTATTTTCTAAAAAAATCTATAACAAACGGGCACTAAATAATTTAGAGATTATACAAAAATATAGAATCTATTTTGTGTTTGTTTATCGTTATAAAAATTAGTTTTTATAAAAAAAAATTTTAACTTGTTTGAATGCAACCATATAAAAGTGATTTTGTATCACAAAATTACCATAAAGAACATCCAAATATATCATATAAAATAAATATATCCTAACAAATTGCTAAATTTTTTGTCTGAAATTTTTTTAAACTTATTTTCTCTTGCGTCTAAAAAAATCTATATAAAAAGCTAATAATATCACCTTCAAATTTTTAGCAATTTTTAGATTATTTTTAAATTCGGATTATTTTTAAAAGTTATAACAAACATATGTTATTTTATAAAAAGTGATTATTTTTTAAAAATAATTAATTATTTATAAAAAAACTATAACAAATGACCACCATATGTTTCTTCATTCTTACCAAAAAATAATATGTCTCTTAATTGATATTCTCTCTGTTTCTTTTTATTTGTCGTTTTAGAAAAAAAGAAAAAAGATCAAATTAGGAATGTGTATTTTTGCACCTTATTTTCCTATTATACCCTTCTTTTTAGAATATATATCCTAATTTTAATCCACCAATAAATTTCTATTTTTTTGCACACACACTTTCTCTTATTTTTTTTGGTACATCGGAAGATACATATTTTCTCTTTCAAAAAAACTAAAACCACCAAATAAAAAATTGTAACAAACTTTTATTTTTTTGGTGCAAAATTTGTAACAAACTTTATGTAAAAAAAAAAACTTTGTTACAAAAAATTAGAAAGGAAGGTGTATAATAGGTAAAATATAACCTAAATTGCCAAAACGACAGATGATTAGAAACAAATATTTTTTTAAAACTACAAATAAAAAGGAATGGAGAGAGTATTAAAGCACATTTGAAAATAATCAAAATGTATTATCGAAAACAATATATGTCACCTAACAAATTTATGATCAATTCTATCAATGTGAGTAATAATGCATAATAATCAATGAGTGAAAACATCGGTCTATTGTACTAAATGACAAAATTGAATAAAATTGTCAATAAAAAAAAGTGCATAATAATGCAATAAAATTAAACAATGAAAATCTGTTGTTGGACGATCATATAATTGAAATGGTCTGGTCTTTCTTAATTATTATATTGTTCTTCATATATTTGGTTGTGGATAAATCAGCTCCATCAGAGTAAGCTCTCTTAACTGATATACCATCAACTTTATGTGAGCATAAGTCTACGACATCTAAAGTAGTTCTATCTTTGACATTCTCCTCTACTATTTCATCAAACATTATTATAAGATCTTGTGAATCGCACTGATAAAAAATTAGAACATATAAAGTATGAATTGCAATGATAAAAAATTAGAAAATATAGAGTCATAGATTTGAACACCAGTTTCGGCTCTTCCCGAGTCATATTTAACTTAGGTATCTCCGATGTTGTAGCGTTAAAATTGATGTATGATTCTATTATTATATCAATCATAAATTACTTTTAATAAATTTTCACTTATGCATGACCTTAAAGTACTAATTTTTGATAAGTGCAACTCATACTTTATATTTTATAATTTTTTATCGGTGCAATTCATATTTTATATGTTCTAATTTTCTATTAGTATAATTCACAGGATCTTATCACAAAGTTTGATGAAACAACAAAGGACAAGGTCAAATAAACAATAGAGAAGAAGGTCAAAGATAACACTGCCTTGGATGTCGTAGAGTTATGCTGACATAAAATTGATTGTGTATCACTTAAGAGTATTTTCCTCGGTGATCTATTTTTTTTTCTTTTTTATATTTATATTATTATGAATTATAAAAATAAATATAGACCAATTAATTTTTCATTGTTTAATTTTAATGTTTTATTATGCATTTTTAATTGACAATTTGTTTCAATTTTATCCTTTAGTTACATAGACCGGTTAATTGACAGAATTAAAAAGTATTTTTTTGGTGACATATATTTTTTTGGGAATGTGGTGATATCCAACTTTGTCTATTTCTTTGTTTTTTTATTTGTTATTTGAATTTTATATGTGCATTACTATGAAACAGATTGAAACAATGTGAAAGAACAATGGAAAAAAAATATGTTTACACTATATTTAAAAAAATGTAGTTTCTTTTTTAATAAATCTACAATGAACATTTGTAAACAAACATTTATCATATCAAAAAAATTTACCATATCAAGGGACGGATTTTGACACTTACAATAATTTCTAACAAAAATACAGTGGGAGTATTGTGAGCTAGGTTTATTTGTTTGTTTTTTTTTTGTTATTTAAAATTTACAGGTGGATTATTACGAAACATATTGAAACAACACGATTAGAAAATGATGAGAAAATATATTTTAATTTACACTATATTTTATAATAAAGAATAGTTTGATGTGATTCGATCAATTGAATAAATCAACAATAAACGTTTATAAGAAAAATCTATTATAAAGGTAGTGCAACTTCTAAATATTAATTAAGCGCTTTCTTCATAAAGGAATTGTTGTGATATGCAAGGTTCCCTATGTTTTGTTTTGTTTTGTTATTTCGAATTTACATCTGGATTACTACTAAATAGGTTGAAACAAGAAGATGAGAGAATCATGGGAAAAATATTTTAATTTACACTATATTTGTAAAAAAAATAATATATAGTTTGATAAAATTCAGTTGAATAGATCTACAATATACATTTATCAACAAAAAAATTATAATAAAGGTAGTGTAACTTCTAAAACCTTAACGTGAGGACTCTATTAAAAAAAGAATTGTTTTAAATCACAAATATTTTTGATATCAAAAGTTATATTCCTTTCGTCCCATATTATAAGGGAAAGATGTAAAAATAAATTTTATTGGTTATTGGTTATGAACAAATACTTCATCTGTTCCTTTTTAATTGTCGTTTTAAAATAAAGATCAAATTAGGAAAAATATTTTGCACCTTTTCTTCATATTATACCTTTTTTTGGAATATATATCCTAATTAAATCGACCAATAGAAAATAGTTTGATGTGATTTAGTTGAATAAATCTACAATAAACGTTTATAAAAAAATCTATTATAAAGGTAAAACAACTTCAAAAATCTTAACTAAACGCTCTCTAATAAAAAGAATTGGATCTAAAGCACAAATGACAAATACTTTTCATATCAAAAAGTGTTACAATATCAAGGGACAATTTTTGACACTTAATTTATAATTAAAAAATTGTGGCGAACCGGTCCTTTGAAACATAATCATGAAGGTTCAAATCCCTGTAATGCTTATGAGGAACATGATTCAAGCTGGTGGGTTATGTAATGGAACTAGGCTAATGATCAATGTGTTGGGCAAAATTTCATAATGTGTTGACGGGAACCAATATAGGTGACAAAGTTTAGATCTCAATGTGTCAATTTTTATTAGTTATATGTTTTGCTAATAAAAAAGTCAAGGGAAATCTCTTTCTCATGTTGGAATCTATATTCTTAGGCCTGTATTCACTCATGGGCATTTGTATGTTGTAGTTTCTCTGGTCACTTCAAGAAATGAACTACAATTTTTGATTTTTGTTGACGAACAAGGACAACGTTCAGCAACAAAAAATGTTGTTTATCAAGAAGTTTTTAATAATGTTTAACTTTTGTAATTTTATATTATAACGTCTTTTAATAAAATTTGTATACATTATTTGTATTTTTCTCGATGATTTTACAATGTGCACTTTTCATTTTGTTATAGTGACAAACAAAATAAGTTAAGATACCAAATACTTAATTTAGTATTTTTGTTAATGTCTATTATGATAACGGAAATATCCATTTAGTGTATGATATAGAGGAATTAGAACATATCGAATCAAGACTATAGAAATTTCAAAATATTAAATTACAATATTTTCTTTAATATAAATTAAAATGTCACTTCATTATAATTTTTTTTTTAAAATGTCACTTCACTTCAATTAAAATGTTTTATTTTGAAAGATCAACTATGATTTTAGTCCTTACTCTTTTTTTAAATTTTAAAATTTTTTAAATTACCATTTAACTTTTAAGTTTTTAAAAGATTTTTCTTAATATAATTTTTTTTTATTTAATATAATTTATTTAATCATAATATCATTACTTTTTTTTTTTTGACTTCCATAATATCATTACTTCAATTTCTATATTTATACAATTTATAAGATATAATATCTCAAATTCACTATTGATTATTAAAATAAATTACTCAAATAATGATTTAAAATAAAATAATAAAAACGTAATCCCGTGCTTGGCACGGGTTAATATACTAGTATTAATATATTACGTACAATAAAAAGCACAAATATTTCATAATTATACAAATTTTAAATTTATGACTCATAACTAGGGGTTGAGAATAGGCTAGGTTAGGTTTTGTCAAATCTAAGTCTACCTTGTCGAAAAATTGATGGTCGTCTGAGCCTGGCCTGTGGCTTGTTATAGGCTTATTTCACATGAACATATTAAAATAAGCAATTATATTTATGTTGAACTAGTGGCCAGACAGGCACGTTCCGTGCCCGCCTGTGTGATAAGATTTGATGAAAATATAATTTAAAAAATATTAATAGTTTGATGAGAATTAAAATGTATAGAAATTAGTAAGATAAAAGTTATAAAAGTTAAGAATTGTTTTAAAAAAACAACAGAAGTTTGAGTTTTAAAAAAAAATAGTTAAAGGCTTTTTAGGGATTATGAAAAAAGGTTACACCAAAAGTATTCCCTTTATATATAGTATAGATATACTAAGAAACTAATAGACCAATGAAATTATACACTCTTTTTTAATATTTAATATGATATTTTAGAGAATTTAATTATATGTAACTTTTATTTCAATTTTATAGTTTATAATAATACACTTATATATATGAAAAAACTAATGAAGATTAGTAAACTTAAACTACTGAAAATGTTAACATATTTATAATTTAATCAAAGTACAAATTTCAATATCATACAATATAATAAAGCAAGAGTAGTATTTTGACAAGTTTGCCATTTGTCATCTATTAAGAATGCTTACTATTTTAAAAAATACTATATTTTTTTGAAGCAACTAAAATAGAACTTTATTATCACTTGGCGAGCACAAGGAGCAGGGACGTATCCACATACATCAAATTGGGGGCAATTGACCCCACTTGATTGTTGATTTTTTAACTAATAATAAAATATTTATACATATTGACCCCACTTGTGAAAAATTATTGTCCCCACATAATATATTTACTTCACGAAATTCACTAAAGACAAACTAAAATTACACCAGAAATATAAACTCTTTACTACACTAGAATAAATTAATAGAAAGAAATATAATAGTACTAATAACTTGGTAGAGTGATATAATGACGTTGATAAAGTAATTGTTTGTAATTACTACTACTAGTACTAGTTAAGTGAGAAGTTGAAAAGATTGCAGACACAACCTCTTATTACTATATCAAACCAAAAAAATTAATTCCATACGAATTTCTATCTCTTTTTCATCTCTCTCAATTTCTATTTCGAATTTTGGCAAAAAACAATTTCTGTTATTAAAATTGGTTGAAGACAAGAAACTAATTCATGTAAGTTGCTTTGTCTATCTCTTATTAAAACAAGAAAAAAATTATTCAGATTTATTATTTTTTTCCCATTTTGTGTGTGTTTATAATTAGAATCAAGTAGTTAATTAGTGTCGAGTTATAATTAAAAGTTATCTTTCAACTTATTTAAAGGTTTTGAGTTTGAATCAAACTCTACGAGTGCAACAATATTAAATTTTTTAGTGGAAAATATTAATCTCTATAATTACGCATAAAGAATACTTTATTCATATACACACAAAAAATACGTAGACTTTACGAGGATGAACTTTTTAATGTAACATTCAATTGAAAAACGATAATATATTTGATAGAGTTGAAAAATAATAAAAAAAGTCTTACAACAATCAAATTCAAAATAAGAAGATACATGGTGAGTGATTATATCAACTTTTGAATAAACAATGCTACAATTTTGCAATACTCAAAAATATATTCTCGTAATTTAATGATGTCATCTTTTTATTATTTAGGTATTTATATTTATAGTAAATGACATTGACCTAAGTAGTTAAAATTTCTCGATACGTCCCTGACAAGGAGTGCATATACTATTAATAGTAATATTTCCTTAACTATATTTTTATTTATTTAATTCAATATATTTTATTATATTTTAATCATACTTTAAATGTACTCCAATGTAGAGTAAATATGGTGAATTGGTACTATGTAAATTAAATATGCATGTTTCCAATGTCAAACCAATATTGGAATGGCAAGAGAAAAAAGGCACGCTTTGTTTCAACCAATACACTATTTTTCCATAATTTTTCAATTTCCTTCTCCATCCTTTCACTTCTCCATATTCTTTAAATACTATTTCTATTACCTATGTTTATTTCAACTAATGAAAATGTTCCTTTTTAGTTTATTAATTCTCATTTATCCCTTTTGATTAAGATTTTTTAGGTATAAATAGGACCTATTTGTTCTAAATCACATATTTCGCTATATTTTCAGTTGACATATTCTTTTTCTTTGATTATTACGAATAAGAAGCTTAATAGCAAGCTAGTATGTATTGGAATATGTTAGTCTTGATTGTTTGATTAGCAAAGGTTATAGAGAGAAGAAGTCCGTATTGAGGGACAATACAATATTTTGCTCAAGATGGATTAAGTTGTGCACTTAGTCTTTACTTTGTTTTTTGTTTATGTGAAGATATCATCTCATGCATATTTCAATTTAGTGTTTGGCAGTTTTAAACATCATACTGTTGTATTTATCTTGGTTAATTAGCGGTTTTTTTGTTTGTTTTTTTGTGAACAATGGTTGTATTTTTTACTGATGTGCTCAATTATATTGGTTCTTTGAGTTTTGTTGTCTTGCATATTTTTCTTCCCTAAATGTTTATTTTGATTCTACTGTTTTTTTTTATTTTATAAATACATAAATTGAAGCTTTGTAAAAAAAATTGCGATTAAGTTTTGTTTTGGTTATTTTAAATGCAATCAATGAATCTTATTGTTTTAGATTGGGTTACATAATTATTCGAAGTAATCTATATACTCTATATAAGATCATGTTAACATGTATCTTAAAGGTACATATATTAAGATATTTACTATTTAGATATAGAAAATTTGTATATAATAATATGAAAAATTTAATGTTTAAAAAATAAATAATTTCTAAGAGAATATTTTCACTTTTATCTCATTAACATGTGGTATTATGACATAGCATTATGCTAATATTATTAAACGTACTATTTCGTCTTTATATTATGAATTATGTACGTACGTGTTAATGTTGTCTTCAGTAACATCTTTGTATCATGCAAATCCTTGCTTTTCAGCAATGCATCACAACATTGTGACAAAATCAATTTAATATCTTAAATCCTAAATACAATCCAACTTTTTATACTCTTAATTTCATTAAAAATTGTATTTTATAATTTTATAATGTCGTTGTGATGCACTTTTCTTCCTCTTCATTTCTCTATTAAATGGCATTTTAATTTTATTTTTTTAATTTTGAAACTAAATTTTGCAATAGAACAAATTTTATTGTTGCCAAAACTGTGTAAAATTGTCCCATGAGCTTAGCTCAATTGGTTGGACATATTGCACGAAAGTGCCGGGATCCGGGTTCGAACCCGGATACACCCACTTATTTCACCTTTAAGGGGTGAATATCTAGCCACTAGGCTACTTGACCAAATAAAAAAAAAAACTGTGTAAAATTAAAAATATAAACTATTTTATTTTTTATTTAATTTAAAAAAATATTTTTCCGTGTATTGTACGGGCATACACACTAGTATAATAATAATAATAATAAAATATTATTGATTTTATTTAAAAAGTTCAGCCTAGTAGGCCTAAAAAAGCTTTTTTTATGACTTGTGCACTGTCCTTTTTAACTTAATAGGGTTATAAAAAGTTTAAGTCTGTTCTATTTAAAAAGTAGACTAGTCTGGCCTGAACTTATGTGGGCTAAGCCGTAGGCCCCTGTAAGTCGGTCTGCCCTATTCTCAAACCTACTCATATATAGCTTATAAGGACGTATTAAAGAAAACATGTACCAAAAAATACACTATTAGGTAATTTATTTTTGCATGAGCTTATAGCTTATTTATACTAGGTGATAATTTATTTTGGGTGGGGATACGTTGGACTGTTTGGAATCATAGGAATCGGGTGATTTTTCAAGGGGAGAGGCCTAATGTGTCTTCTTTGTTAGACACTATTCAAAGGATATCTTGGTTTTAGTTTAGTGGTCGGGCGGGTCTTCATTTAACTTTTTCTTTTTCAAATTGGTGTTGTGATCCTTTGGCATGTTTACTCTCTTTATGATGTTTATTTTTTGTGTTGTAAGGGTTTGAGTACCCCTTGTACTCCCTTATACTATATTTTTTGCTTATAAAAAAAAACTTTGTTTAATATTTCAATATTCACACTCTATATTTCACCAATCTAACCGTTGACTATCATGGACCGAGCTACGTTTGATCACTATGGGGGCACATGCCTTCACGTACTAATTCTTGAGAATAGTTTTTCTTCTGGTGCTGTTGGTGTGTAGTTAATGTTGCGTATGTTGGACTAGATTCTTTTTGAGTCTCTGATGGTTTTCAAATCTATTGAGATTTGCATGTTTCTTTGTATTAGTTGACTTGTACCGCATCGATATTGACTGTTTAGTGGTGACTGTGTGCTGAGACGTATTTGCTTGAGTTTTCATTCTACTGTTGCCCATCAACTTCTTGTTCACGAAGTTGTTCATTGGATTCTAATGGGTCGATCACTTTAGATTCGAGATCGGGAGTTTGCGTCTACTATAACTTTCTCTTTGGGTCAGGTTGTGTTCTCGTTTAGAGTTTACTAGTTATCTGAGTGTGTATATTTTGGTTAGCGTTTGTTTTGAGATTACTGGCATTTGGTTATGCTCTATTTATAGGCGTTTGATCAGGGCAGTTTTCCTCTATTGATCATGGGATTATTCCTCCACCACTCTCGCGATATGCTTGCTCAACTTCTCCATACTGGTGATCGTGGCATTGAGGAGGAAATATGCTCTTCAGCACGTGATAAATGCTTCCTCGTGATCGTGTTGAGTCGGTTGATTCGTGCGGTCGTTATTGGGCTGGTCCAGTGCGTATATCCGAGGCCCATAAGTGACTATTCTTTGCTGAGCCTTTATGCTTGGCCCAATTCCAAGTTAGGGACGGTCCAGGTTGATATATCTTTGGTGGTCTAGAAGCTAAAGAATGTCTTTCTAAGAATGGAATTAGATGTAGTCCTCTTTTAGGTCGTGTTTTGTTTTGATATTTTTCACGGTGTTTCGCTTATACATGGAACCTTTATTTTATAATAATAATTTGCCGTTAAAAATAGATAATCTAGTACTATTTGATATTGCCCACACCTACTAAAAAATATGTTAGGGCTGCTCCACTCCACATACACTACAGCACATTACACATCATTAATTTGTTTTGGTTTTATTGTTTTAAAATAAACACTAATTCAATTGTTAAAAATGTCGAAATTCTTAGAGAGGATGTTGTGATCAAAGTTTAAACATCATCTTCATTTATGTATCATTTTATTTATCCAAAAAAAAAAAAACACAAATCCTCTCTTAAGTGACAAATCACAATTAGTAAGAAAAATGATAAAACTATTATTTTGATCCATATAAGCGTAACTCGTTTTATTTTTCTCTAGAATCTATCAAAATTACAAACACATTAAAAAATTTGTTTTTATTAGTTGTTTAATTTTGATCACCCTAGTCTACTTTTATTTAGTCAATTTAATCATCAAATGTATTTTTTAGGTTAAATTAGATTTTTGGTCCTTAATTTATTGATTGATTTCATTTTAGTCCTTCAATTAATAATTGTTACATTTTAATCCCTTAATTTATTTATTGATTTTATTTTAATCTCTTAATCAATTATTGTTACATTTTTTGTAAGTATATGTAGGATTTCAATAAATAGTCACTTAATAGGGTGGCATTTAACATGGGTAAGTATTCATATTCAGCGAGCATAATAACTAATCTTGGTTAATTTGGAGCATACATTTTTAGTTTTTGGCTCTAGAAAACTTAATAGCAAAACCACTAAATGTTAAGAAATAGGAAATTGCAAATTTATACTCACACTCTAACATATGAAACACAATCTTTTACTATCTGAGCTATATATACTTATAGAACTGAACATTTTTTTTAATAGTAACACTAGCATGATTAAAGTAAGCTAACATTATAATGATTTTACGCAGCGGGAGCATAGTCATAACCACCATCATCGTCATCATCACCTTCCTCATAAGCAGTTAGTGCTGAATCTCCATTGACGTTGCGATAATCTTCTTCAACGCATTCTACAGATGTATAAACAAACCATTCCCGTTCACTGCATGCAAGTTTAATGCTGCTCCTTGGGGCAATGACCATGGGATTAATGGATTCCATTAAAGTGAGTATCTTGAAAAGAAGAAAATGGAATTAAGCTAGTTGTGATCAGAATTGAAATGTGTTTTGAGTTATTATAATTATGATATGAGTGGTGGTGTTTTTATAACAAGAAGAGAAGTTGTTGAAGTTGCTCTGCCACAAGAATAACACTGAGGGGAGTGTGGATTCTTACTTAGGGTGTGTGCATCACTCATTATCAGCATGTGTGATGCAGTCTTGTGCAGCCACATTGCCAATTCCCTTTACAAATAAGCTTACACGTTGGAAAAAGCAGCAAAGAATCAAAGATTTGACAAAATTGAATGTTTGAGTGGAAGCATATATAATGGTCGAGACATATAAAGTGTTTGATTTGATTCATTCTTTTTGGTAAAAATTTGTATTGCACTAGTTTGTTGGTCAATGGCCTTTATGTTGTCATTTTTTTTTCTTTCTTGAAATGCTTTCATGTGATGATTCTTTAGAAGCCAATGATGCGGCAACATGAGTATACATAATAAATTCTTTTGGATCATACAATTTTAACTATATATGTGACGGAGACATCTAATTAATTACATGTAAAATTTCGATTAATTGTTAAGAAGTTCTAGATAAATTAGCAGAAAATATCAAATGTTGTTATTTATGGATAGGACCGATAATGAACTGATCGAGGCAACTCGAACATAATTCAAAACTCAATTTAGCAATTGGTTCGTTAGATTAAGTTCATGAATCAAATATGTCGAACTTGAATTGAAAATTCAATTCGTTAATTAAATGAGTTGAACTTAAACTCTATATTGTTCAACTCATTTGATTCACGAGCTGAATCGTTGATATATAATACTTCAATTTATATAAATGATTTTATACATTTAGATAATATTATATAAATGTATAAATGGGTGTATCTTACAATTTTTTTTGAACAAGAATCTTTCAAATTTCTTTTGACTTTTTTGAGTTATGTGGTTTAAGCTAACAAGCCGAACTGATTTGTTTGTGATCTTAAATAGAGTTGAGTTTGTGTTAGAAAAAATATTTGGGACAAACTCTAGACTTTAGTTTTGAGCTGGAAAAAAAACTAAACCTAACGAATTGAACTAAATTGTTCGTTGACCGGGTTCTGGCAAGTGCTTCAGTTCTTTGTCAGATTATAGTATAAAAGATATTATTTCCATAGGGATTGTGCCAAGTCAACAAGTTTCAGTTAGGAATAGTTATTTATTATCTACCTTTTATGTTGAATTTAAATAACAGAAAATAAAAGAAATAAAATAAAATAGGAGTTTGCTTAGCTTGGTTGTAACGATTGGATTGATGTCACTTGAATCCAAACAGTAAATAAAATTGTGGTTAGGCTCTCGATCTCTCCTCTAACATTACTTGGTAATTAGCGATATAATAAAAGAGCTCTCGATTGTTATACCATGGGCAGGTTAATTCTTTTATAGTAAATGTGATTTCTCATGCCAAAATTACCTTTCACACTTCCTCATGGCAGGACAATCACCACTGTGTGTGTGCAAGCATTAGTTTGTTTTCAGTAACCTTTGGTTGGACTTGTATCTTCAAGATATTTAGCTTTTGATGTTACTACTATTGGATGATTAGATAACCTCAAGCCTGAGTGATGACTTTGTTACGACATTCATCTTCCCTCAGATATAAAACAAGTTGGTAAATCGCAGGTGTATAACAATGATGCAATAATTATATTCTTTTTCAAACTAAGATTACATGTCTCAAATAATATTAAATAATATTAGAGGAGTTTTCTACATACCTAGTTAACTCCTAATAACTTTAGCTACTCATAGGTAGTTTATCTAAGATAAGAAGCCTAATCATAAATAATTTAGGTGCCTTAGTCGAAGAGGGTACCCTTGCGAGGTAACCTTCCTCTTGGAGCACCCTTAACTCCCCTTGACTCCCGGAGAAGTTGCTCACTAATGATGTGTTGCAAGCTCTTCGAATTCTGTGATTATGGAATTATTAAAACTGAGGAGTGAGGAGCTCTATTTATACTATTTTAGGTAGGCAAATCAGCGCGCCATCGTACGTGGAACGATGAACAAAATCTCTAATCTTTTGGGTGTATTGGCCATTGTGTAGTTTGTGTCTTGTGAGCGTTTGTAAAAATGACAGTTTGAGCAGTGTTTTAAAAATTGAACCGGTTTTTGTGGAAATTCGATTTTTTTTAGGAAATTTAATGCACGCGTTTTTTTTTTGGGCCAATTTAATGCACCCGATTTTTTTAATATTAATAAATTTTTGAACAAATAATTTAATGTTTAAAAATAAAGAAAATTGTCATCACCAAGTTTTAAACACTTGACCTTTCCATAAAGATTGAAGCACTCTACCGTTGTGCTAAGTTGTTCATTTGTAAATATATTTTTTCTGTATTCAACATAATGCATATTTTTGTATTATTAATATTTTTGAAAAAAATATAGTTCCGTTGTGCTAAGTTGTTCATTTGTAAATATATTTTTTCTGTATTTAATTCAACATAATGCATATTGTTGTATTATTAATATTTTTGAAAAAAATATAGTTTTCTCACAGGTTTTGATTTATTTAAGAAGCATATTTGATTTTTTTATTTTTTTATGCACTTTAGATTTAAATTATTTTTTGCCTAATTATGTTTTTTAGTAAGATTTAAATTATAGTTTGCTTAATGTTATTTAATTTTTCAATTATTATTTTTTACTTATAATAATTTAATGATTCTAATTTATTTATTTTTACGATAAAAGCAAATATGGTATAATTTTTTAAATAAAAATATATAGGTGTTTATTCTTTAATTCAATCCAAGTTGATATTTTTTAACACTTTGCAGGTGTTAAATATATTTAAAGACTGAATCGTCTGGTTCGATACAAAAATACTTTATATTCTCTACTTATTTTATTGTGTGCGTGATAACTATATTTATAATTTAAATTTAAAAAATAAACTTGTTAAATTATGATATTTTGGAATTTTTACAATTTTAAGGTGTCGTGATTTTTTTAAAAACCGAGTCACCGGTTCGACTGGTTTAATACCAATATAATTTTATTATAGAAACCGTACTATTCATCCGAGTTATCCGATTTTATCCGATTGAGTCATACGGTTCGACCAATGACTAATCGGTTCAACCAATGAACCTGTGAACCAGGAATTTCACCGATTCAATGTCTGGTCCAATTTTTAAAACCTAAGTTTGAGTAGTAAATTACTTGATGAAGTCTCGAGAGGAGCGTTGGTTCAGGACTACACAAGAGAAAAACACCACATCTCTACTCAAAATCTTAACCACTCATTTGAAAACCCAACACGTTGTAGAACATGTTGTGATTAATTCACAAGGAGTCAAAAAGGGAGTCTAGTAACGGAACTACAATAACTAGCCTTGCTTCATTTTGAGCATACTTTTTGTTTTTAATTCTAGAGAGTCTAGTGGCGAAATTCATATATTAAATAGAGAAAATGAAAAATTACAGCAGATTCAAATATGAATCCCGGTATATCAAATGATTTTCTAGTTCCAGCCTTTTAGCATATGAGATACAAGAGTTAATACTATTACTAATACTAGCCAACTATATTAGCCAACATGAGTTTATGCAGCAGGAGCATAGTCATAACCCCCATCATCGTCATCATCACCTTCCTTGTAAGCAGTTAGTGCAGAATCTCCATTGTCGTTGCGATAATCTTCTTTATTGCAATCTACAGATGTATAAACAAAACATTCCTTTTCACTGCATGCAAGATTAATGCTGCTCCTTGGGGCTATGGCCATGGAAATGGATGCCATTAAAGTGAGGTACTTGAAATGTGATGAGTTGAAAAGAAGATATTATTGGAAATAGCTATGAGAAGCTAATTAATTATATGCTAGTTGTGTGTGAATTGAATTGAATTCAATGAGTTGTGTTTGTGCTAAGATAAGAGAATTGGTGGTGTTTTTATAACAAGAAGAGTTGTTGGAGTTGTTCTGCCACAAGAATAACACAGAGGGAGTGTGGAGATCATGATTAGGGTGTGTGACACACTCGTTTTGTGCAGCCACATTGCGAACTCTCTTTACAAATAAGCTTACACACTGGAAAAATAATCAAAGATTGACAAAATAGAATATTTGAGTGTGGAAGCATATGTTGGGACATATAAAACGTTTTGATCCATTCATTCAGCTTGGAATTTGTATCGCTCTATTGGTTAGTCAATGGCCTTTATGTTGTCATTATTTCTGTTGCACCAAATGTTCTGATCATTTGATGATTCTTTAGAAGACATGATTCGGTAATCATATTAAATAAAGGGTTATTTAGTGAGGGTTCTAAATTGCTGCAAAAAAAACTACTGCAAAACATAATTTTGGTGAGAATTTTAAACCGTCGCAAAAAAAATGCCGCATAATATAATTTTTAAAACCCCTAACATTATAGGGGAGAATTCTCAAAAAAAATTTAAAAAAGTGTTACAAAATTTGAGTATTTTAGGAGAGATATTAACGCATTAACCCTTATATAAATTTTGCTATCACTACAAAAAAAGTTGTAAATAGCGGCAGATGGATTGCGGCGGTTTCCTTTAAACTGCCGGTAATGCAAAAAAACAAATATAATTGCGGCGGTTCTGTGGCGGTTTTGGTGAACCGCCGGTTTATTTGGTATACTGGCGGTTTATTTGATAAAAAAACCGCCCCAATATACCAAACCCTTTTTTTTTCGCTTCATTATTTTTTTTTGTTTACATTATCAAATCAAAACCACGCAGAAACCCTTTTTTCGTTCGTTCTCTCATGTTCAAACTGTTTCTCTCCTTCAACCGCTGCTTGTCGTTGTTCACTCCTTCAATTTCGTGTTCTGCACAATATAACAACAAATTTTTCTCTTATTCCTCATTCATGCCCTAACCTGTTCCGTTGAATTCATGGCCCTAAATCCCTAATCGCATATACAACGCAAATCTGTTCTATTGAATCGTGTTCATCAATCCGTCAAACCTCAAAATGCATATTTGTTCCGTTGAATTCACGACCCTAAATCCCTAATCGCAAATCATTCATGAATCGTGTTCAATCGTGTTCCGTGAATCAATTGCTGGTGTGTTCGTCTTCGTAAATCAGTTGCTGGATCGTGTTTGTGTTTCAAACCATTTCATTCACGCCAATCTGTTTGTGTTCGAGTTGTGTTCTCCGCCACCGGTCGAGGATTTCTGTACGTGTTCAATCGTTCTGTTCTGTTTGTGTTACTGCGCTGTTCAACGATTTCTGTTCGTGTCTTGTTCAATCGTTCCTTCTTGTTCGTGTTATCGCCGCCGTTCGACGATTCTTCAACTTGTTCTCTTTTGCAGGTAAATTTCTATTTCTTTCTCAACTCTATTGTTCTTTTTTTTGTTCTTAGTTCTCAGTTTGCAAACCCTTAAATTTTTTGAAATAAGTAGAAATGTAGCATAATAAGAGTTTCACTTATGATTTACTTGTAGCATAATAAGTAGAAACAACATTACTGAAGGATGTGTAGCTCATATTGCTGCTAAGCTAGAATATTTGCAATCCTGCTGCAGTGTTAAAGATAGGTATGAAATGGAACACTTTTATTTCACAAACTAGAGTTGTTTTTGAATTGTAAGGTTTTATAAGATTCTTATTTAAATAAGAATTTGTAATGATGATTTAATTTTTCTAACTCAGGATAGCATTGGGCATGATTGAAGATGCTGAAAATAAAGGCCTCATTACACCTGGAAAGGTAACTAGTCAAATAAGATAGAAGTATTTAGGTTTTCTTTTCTTATCCGACTCATAAGGCGACGATCACCATCTTCTACAGTCCGAGTTCAAGTGGTTTCATGCAATAGTTAATCTCAACTGCTGATTTGAGATCAAACGGTTTATATCATATGGTCACTTCACTCAGTGAAGCAATCTCAGCCGTCTATTTAGATCGGATGGCTGAGAGCTGTAAGAGAATCCAATTCCGTAAGGTGAGGGGGTGTCAAGCTCTAATATCGTATTAGGTTTTGTATACTGAGTCTAAGTCTCCTTTACAAAACGGGGTGATGAGGAAAGGAGATATCACTCATTATTAACTCTGTTAAGGTCTTACACTCTTACTTATTTTCAATGTAGGACTTGAGTTTTTTCCGATACTAATTGTTAAGCCATGCACTTTTTTACGTGGATTTTATATGGACAATTGTGTTATTAAAATTTCATTACGACGTTTGATTAAAATTTTCCAATCTTATTGCTTATAATGTTGAAAGGGGCATGTTCAGCCACCTGTAGTATTGTCCATATTGTTGAATGTATGATCTAAGTAAGTTTGATCTTTTTAAACAATGGTTGAAAAGACTGTTCTTGTTGAGCCAACAAGTGGTAACACCTTCATAGGATTGGCGTCTATAACAGCACTAAGAGGCTATAAACTTTTAGTGACTATGCCATCTTATGTGAGTCTCGAGAAAAAAATTATACTGCTAGCTTTCGGAGCTAAGGTTTATCTGACAGACTCTGCCAAGGAGTTGATGGAGTGTTTGCGAAAGCAGACGAACTATTAGCTAACACACCTAATAGTTATATGCACAATCAATTTGAAAATCCTGCCAATGCAAAGGTATTATCATAATTCATATATTGCCTAATTTGGTTCGTGAGTTGGAAAAAAATGTAGCCGATGTATTTGTCATCATATTAGATTCATTACGAGACGACTGGCCCTGAGATTTGGAGAGACTCTGGAGGTAAAGTTGATGATTTGGTTGCAGGGATAGGAACTGAAGGAACATATATCAAGGTTTAATTTTTTACAGTGCATACTTTTTGTTTACAGAATGAATGAGAATAAGTTCCTTATGATTTATGTTACTTTTCTTCTCTAGGTGTATGGTATATGCCATGTTTTGAGGAATCGTACTTTGTGCCTTCCCATGTGTTTTTTGTTGCTTATATTTCAGGTGTTAGTTCTGTTAAATCAATTGCTCAAAAATCAAAAGGAATGCCTCTAATCACCATTCCTCTCACCAAACTTGTGGACTCAAGTGCTAGTGAAGCTGTTTCAAATTTATCCTTGAGCCTCCTTAAAGCATTCAAAAGTATCAATTTTCTCTTGTAGATGGTATGTTCATCCTCCTGATACTGTATCTATCTTTTGAAACTTACTAAAGGTCTTGGTTTCTGTTTGGCTCTTTCTAATTATGTGCAAAAATCTATTAATTTGAATTATTAAGCTATATCTTTAGAAGCGCCTTCTAAAGACGTGTCCAACTAATATATAACTTCATTTGGATTTATTAAGCTATTTTTACTTGAACCTATTAATTTAGTTAGTATAACCTCGAGGAAAGTTACCGGCATCAGCGGCATGTTTGGTGACTCTTTAATGAATGGTATTTTGTGGAAAAAAATGGTAGTAGACTCTTAATCATGTCAAAGTCCTCAAAGTATGGTAGTGAACTCTTATTTGTTAGAGAACAAAGTTTACTTCAATAATGTCTAAGAATCTAAGATGAGCTTTTGCAAATAAAAAAGTATCACTGAGATGATTATACTCTGGACTTTCAAATATTGACTGCTGAAGTCAATCTGTTTACAATGAAATGTTACCAATATACACAAATGGAAAATCATGTTACATTACATTATTTGGAATATTATTCTGTTATTTACAAGCTTGTTTTTTCTCCTATTGCTTTTTCTCCTTCCTTTCCTTTTGGTTTTATCATTCCAGCTCGATGATTGCGTTGTTGATTATGTGTGATGAAAGATCTCTTTAAGAGTTACAAAACATGGTGCAAATTTTTGGGACGAAAGCATAGTTTGCGGTGATATAACAATCTCAGCATCAATGAAAATTTACACTTTTATCTTTAGCCTTTATAATTTAAAGAATAAAATCTTTTTTAAAATGGTAAAGTGTGCTTATAGTGTTCTTTTACAGACTGCCTCAAAGTCAACCGGACATACATTAGAGGAAGTTGCTTTATACGAGCCTGTATCTTCTCATTTGGGGTGAAGCGTCCAATGTTCGCTTCATGCCAGAGCCCAGAGTGTCTATGCTACATATTTCACAATGTGAGTACGAATATACCACAATGCATAGGTTTGTAAAATGATTTTTCTGCAGTTTTCGTTCCGTTTCTTCTGCATGTGCAGTTTCACTTTCGATTATGGCTTTAATTAGAAATTAAATCATGTAAACTTTATAATTAGATTTTTCTTTTGACAGAATAATTAAAAATTAAATCCTGTAATTTTTTATTTAGTTTGAAGGGATGGGAGATTCTACGGAGTTTGGTATGGAAATATTCGATGCTTTGAATCGTAGAAAAAGATTGAAGGCTGAAAAGATAAACAGAGACGGGCTTCGAGAATTCTGGTCGCAAATTACTGATCAAAGTTTTGATTCGCGCCTCCAGATCTTCTTCCACATGTAATCATTGATTGATTTTGTTATTCTTGTATATAACATAGTTTAATAATTTAATAACAAAATTAATCAATGATTAACAAAAATTTAGAACAGTTCTTGATTCCTGCCATAATATGCCCAAGTTATCCTTATTGTATTGTTCATTCATGTTATTGAATCACTTTATACAAAATGTGAAATTCATATTTAATTATTATATATATTCATATTTGGTACTATAATGAGTATATATATTAGTTCATGTTTTAAGTTAAGAATTTACTTTAGTTGCCTTAAAAATGTATTTATAAACAACATGTAGAATTTTTTTTTTTTAACAAATTATACATATAGCGGCGGTTTGGAACTGCCATAATTTAAATATTTTCTAAAACAAATTCAAAAGTAGCGGCGGTCCTAAACCGCCGCAAATGTGTTATCAGTTTTCCGCTTTTCCTATTGCGACGGTTTCAACCGCCGCTAACAAAACAGCTGCAGTTGGTCTGGCGGTTTCAAAAACCGCCGCTAAACTCGCTTTCGCCACATGATAGTGCGGCACTGTTGAAACCGCCAGTAAAAGTGTTGTGGCAGTGGAAAACCGCCGCTATCTGGCAGTTTTCTTGTAGTGTATTGTGAACAAAATTTATATCTATATCTTTTATATCAATATCAATATAATATAAATTTAAGAATTTTTCATGCATCAATATACATGTGGTAATCTCATGAACTAAAGCTTAATTACATGTCATCTATGTGTCATCTCATTAGATTTTTTTGTTTTCACAAAATTTATGTGTCGTCTCATGACACTTCAAGAAAAATACCATTTTTGGACGGTCAAAAGTCGTTTCAAACTAACAAAAACTGTCTCTAAATAATGATTTTCGGACGGCCACCGGACGGCCCGCATCCGTTCCAAAATACGGCGTCACGAATTTTCTGGACGGTCAAAGTCGTCCGTAAATGGGGGACAAGAATCTGACATATTTTGGGACGGCCTAGGCCGTCTGGAAACATTGACCACTGACACATTTTGGGACGGTCTAGACCGTCCAGAAGTGTTGAACAATAATGAAATTTGGGACGGTTTAAACCGTCGGAAAATTAGTTTATTATTAAAAAAACGTTTTATTAAAATTACGAATAATGAATGATGAGGGATAAAACATGATAAAATTAGTCCAAATTAGTCTAAAAATTAGTTTATTATTTAAAAAAATGTTTTTTTTTTAAATTAGTCCAAATTAGTTTGAAAATTACTTTATTATAAAAAAATAAAAAATTTAGCCCCAATAATAAATAATTAAACATTTAATAATAAAATATTGTCATAATTGTCATAGTTGAGAGAAGATAAAAATGGAGAAAAGGTTGAAAAGATTTAGAAATTTAGTCGAGAGAAGATAGATTTGTAATAGTTAGAGAGAGGTTTGAGAGAGAAAGAAAGTATAGAAATGAAAGTGAAGTGTGAAAAATTTGTAAGTGAATGTATATATAAACAAAAATATGAAGGTTTGCTTTCCGGACGGCTTAGACCGTCCCAAAGTGGTGCCAACTTTTTTTTTAAATGAAGCAAAATTTTATGGACGGCTTAGGCCATCCCAAAGTTACTTCGCCTTCAATATATCCAGACGGCTTAGACCGTCCCAAAATACAATCGTTTTTTTTCAAAATTTTGACTGAATCATGTCATTAAATTGGGACGGCTTTGACCGTCCATTTATTTATTTAAATTAATTTTTATATCATAAATTATTTATGGACGGCTTAGCTTAATTTTGGGACGGGTAAAGCCTTCCCTAAATCATTTTAAGCTCCGTTCTTAAATTCATGTATTCTTGTAGTGTGAACTCGCAATGTCGTCTCATTAGACTTTTGCAATACTCCTGGACTCACATAGATGACAAGTATCTAGTATAGTGGACTTACTAATTCGCTTAAGTGTGAACTCTGGCATTAAATGGTTCAAATTTTCTCTAAAGCGTAGTTGTAGGATCGAAGTCTCCTTATTTTAATGCAACAGTACATGGTTAGACTCCCACCAACAATTGAAAATTTATTTTTATAATATATTTAAAAATTGATTACTTGTAAAAACCCAATTGTTAGCTGTTAAAAGGGTCGGAAGATTGATCCCATGTCATTGGTAAAAAGTTTTAATTCTAGATGGTAAAATCAGGCCTATATAAAGTATTATGTCACTAATTTAGCGCCAATCACAACCAACTAACTTTGGTGCATGGGGAGCATACATTTTGTTAATACTAATACTAGCCGACTAATGTAATCTAACACACAATAATTTATGCAGCAGGAGCATAGTCATAACCACCATCATCGTCGTCATCACCTTCCTTGTATGCAGTTAGTGCGGAATCTCCATTGTCATTGCGATAATCATCTTGAATGCAGGCTACAGATGTGTAAACAAACCATTCACCTTCACCACATGCAAGATTAATGATGCTCCTTGGGGAAATGTCCATGGAAATGGATGCCATTAAAATGAGTGTCTTGAAATATGATGAGCTGAAAAGAAGGAAATGGAAATGGAAGTAATGTGTGTGAATTGAGTTGTGATTTAATTGGAGTTACAGAGTTGGTGGTGTTATATATATAACAAGAAGAGAAGTTGCTGGTGTTGTTCTGCCACAAGAATAACACAGAGGGAGTGTGGATTTATGATTAGGGTGTGTGCATCACTCGTTTTCTACATGTATGATGCATTCTTGTGCAGCTACATTGCCAATTGTCTTTACAAATAAGCTTACACGTTGGAAAGAGCTGCAAAGAATCAAAGATTGACAAACTACAGAATGTTTGAGTGGAAGCATATAATATAATGATTGGGACATATAAAGTGTTTGATTTGATATGTCTCTTTGAGTCAAATTCAGTTGATAGAGTTATCACATTTTATACGTGGATAAGTGTTTAGAAATTCGAACCCCATTCATTTGTAGTTGAAATAGAAGCTAATGTAATTGAATTTATTTTTTAACGTAATTAATTAAATGTCTCGCATATGTAACAAAGAATTATCCCAATATCATTGCTCCAAATTTTGAAAAGAAAGGGTCGTGTTGTGGTTACTTTACAACTTTTTTTTTCCTAAAACTTTACAACTTGTTGAATCACGATATTTGTTGGATGCTTTTGTTTTTCTTTTATTTTATTTTACTTTAAATTTATAATATGGGTCTTGCTAACGAGTGCCCCCGGGGCACACTTTAAGCATACTATTTAAAGTAATTTTTTATTCAAAAATTTAAACAGCACAATTTCCAATGCGTTGATTTTACTTATTTCTATAAATACTTACTATTTAAAGTACTTAAAGAGTGCCCCAAGAGTACTATTTAGCATTTGCCTTATAATATTATGATTCATTTTAAAGGTACATCACCCTTATTCAATTGTGTCCTGGCCTTTTCAATCACCAAGGGACACAGAACTTTCAAACAAGTGTGTTGATTAATAAGCACATTTTTTCACTTGTTGTTGGAGTTCTTAAGGTGTAAAAAGTTTTACACTATCAACAAATCACAATCAATCAAATGAATAAGCTTAAAAGAAATCAATCAAATGATTGTAAAAAAATCAATCAAATGAATAACCTTAAAAGAAATTATGAATAAAATCAAATTTCTTTTATAATATGACGGTTATGATTTATTGACCGTGTAATACATTTTACATAAATGAAATCCAAATAATAATTAAATTAATTAAGATAGAGTGTAATGATAGAATTTAACAACCGGTAGATTTAAGAATTAAACATTTGATTGAATAAGTTGTGTCATAGAGATAACTCAACTTTGAATTGGAAAGTTCAGATCAACTACACGTGACATGAAAAAAATTGCTCAGCTGATTGATTGAATAATTTTAGTCTTAATTTAAATTCTTTTGATTAATATAATAGAGACTCCTTTTATTAGACATCTTCGGAGTATCCTCTTTAATGACATTTTCGACATTTGCATTCTTTGAAATGTTCGTTTAGTTTCAATGTTTTTTATTTCTTTGGGCTTTACTCTCTTTGTTCACCAAAACAATAAAAAAGAGATAACTCAACTTTAATCTTTAGGACTTAGGTAGGGGTGGCAATGAGACGAACCAACTCGAAAAAAGTTCGAGACTCGATTCGATAATTAATTCGTTGAACTTAGTTCGTGAACCAAATGAGTCAAGCTTGAGTTGAAAATTAAGCTCGTTAAATAAATGAGTTGAACTTGAGTTGTATATAGTTCGATTTGTTTAGTTCATGAGTTAGCTCGATATATATATATATATGTTTATGCATAAAATAAAAAATAGCACATATGTGTTGAAACAAATTAAAGTGTAGCTTGAAATTATGAAACTTGGAAGAATAGTCCCACATCGCCTATGTTTATAGAAAATTGGCAATGAGATTAGTTATAAAACCAAGCCAGAATAGGGTGAGGTTATTATCTATTGGCATTGAGAATAGATCAGCAAACATTAATGTTTCGGTGATCAGTTCAAAGTTTATTAATAGTTAATAACTATTGGCTCATTTAAATTTAATGAGTATAGTTTTATTTATCATTGTGTTTCATGGTTCATTTGGTTCAACCGAGTTGTTCACGAACTGCAATCGAGTCGAGCTTCGAGTTGATACAATAACTATCAAGTCGAGCCAAGCTGAACCTAAGTTCGACTCGGCTCGATTCATTTCCAGCCCTAGACTTAGGTGTCATCAAAATTTAGAATAGAACCATATATATGTAGCTTTTATTTGGCTAGAAAAATCAAACCAGACTGCAGACACATTTGACACATGCATGAGATATATAGAATGATTTCAGTTACATTACGTGGTTGAGATGTATCTAGTTCAATAACATATTTTTTTATTAATGGGAGAAAATATATAGTTAAAAGTTAATTACATATGAATATAAAGTAAATAGGTAACAAGTTGCGCCTATTCTTTTTTAAATTGTAAAACTCATTCTTTTGAAAACTTTGTCTATAAATCTGGGAGAGACAACAAGCATGACCCTTTTATAAGCAAAAATTTAACCCATAAAATTTTGTTACAGTTAAGAATTCAAAACAAACTTAACTTCAGCCAAGGTTATTAAATAAAACCAAATTATGAATCAAGTTAGTATGATTTGATTAGATATATACCAGCAAAATTCATCAAAAAGGAAAATAAAAAATATATACTAACACATGGTCAAAAATATTTTCTAATGAACTATGCACAGAAAAATTCATTCTTGAAATGTTAAAATTATAAAAATTGATCAGAATCTAAAACACTGAAATCGCCCACATCGAATCTTCTCATTATTTAGATGCAGATGCTCTGATTTTGGGAAGTTTACCGGGCTTTCAACCAATTCACAAGCTAACCTGTATCATTCACACACAATAACAAAATTAATAATAAGAGTCTTGTTAATAATTCTATAATTTTGATTCATCAATATGTACTATTAGAACTTAGGATACTCTGACCAAATGTATAGTTGTGAACATTTTACAACAGACAAATATGTTATTTAAATTTCATTTTGTGAGGTTAAAACTCTTATATCATTGAGCTGACATGTTATGATCATTTTAGATCAAGGATGAAGCTCTAAAAAAATAAAATAAAATATTGTTAAAATTCTTCTAATCCCATTCATATTCATTCATTCATTTGTCATGTAATAGGTAACTTAACATGCGAGGGAATGTCACACTCAGGGATGGCAACGGATAAGGTCGGGTGTAGGTTTGGCACTACCCAAACCCGAAATATCGGGTAAACCCGAATTCAAATGGGCTTTCGGGTGACAAAATAGCACCCAAACCCAAACCCGTTGGGTTCGGGTTTTTCCCACCCGAACCCAAATCCGAAATTATATTAACAAAAGTTAAAAAAAATACGGAAAATTCAACGAAATTACGGTCTACAACATGCTAACATTATTTTCAACATTAAAATAAGAATGAAAAATAGTCTACAACGTTAAAATAGTCTACAATATGCTAATGTAAGAGTGATAATTATATAATTTAATATATAACGGGTGTGGTTTCGGATTTTGGGTGTGGTTTAACACTACCCAAACCCGAACCCGAAATATCGGGTGTCACCCGAACCCAAACCCAGTCAACTCGGGTTTTAGCCGTTGACTCGGGTTCGGTTTCGGGCGGCCCCCCGCGGGTTTGGGTACTTTTGCCATCCCTATTCTTTTCTAGATCAGGATCAACCGCTATAAAATCTCACAGTTACACACAATATTGAATTTCAACTATTCATTTTAAATCGGACGGCTCATATTACACTTTACCAAAATCAGTACAAAACATCCCTCTTTTGTCAACACTCTCCTGTTGATAAAAATTCAAGTATATCC
This sequence comes from Trifolium dubium, assembly GCA_951804385.1. Classification (NCBI taxonomy): domain Eukaryota; kingdom Viridiplantae; phylum Streptophyta; class Magnoliopsida; order Fabales; family Fabaceae; genus Trifolium; species Trifolium dubium. Next base: position 20,028,538 of record OX638068.1, read on the forward strand.
TAATTTGAAATGTGTACTACTTGAATTTGGTATGACTCAAACAAATTTTAATTGACAAGGAATCTAGATTCTATCATCAATTTGCGTCAATTTGTACTAAGTTTTTATATTAAGTCTAAGTGTCTAATTTACAAAATAGACTTGAAAGATAAAGATTCTTTATATAAACTCATTTGAAGTCTTATCTTTATTATATGTTGGACGTCTTTTTTGTAAGGGCCAGAACTCTTTTATAATAGGTGGCACAACGTACTCTGGAGTTCCAGTACATATTCAATCTTTTTCCATTGTCAATTAAACTAATAATTCAATTAATAGTAGAAATAGATTAAACATGTACTTGAATCCTAAAGTATGTGGTTTAACAGCAATGCCGGATTGACTACTATAAAAGAGTGGAGTCCAGGGCTATTACAATTGGATTTTTTCTCATAATTGCAATTATAAAGAAAAAGAATCAATTTGTTATATAATGTTTTGTTAGCTAACCAAATTATTATAAGACACTAATAATATTAACTTACCTAGGGAATGCAAAAGAACCTCTACTGCCTTCAGATTGATTGGAGTTTCTTGAATCAATAGACACTAACCGACCATCTTCAATCTTTGTCTGACATGATCTTCCAGTGTTGTCTCTATGTTGAGTTGGACTCAAATTTATGGTCTCCCCCTAAAAAGCAAACAGAAAATTCAAAATCTTAGACAACTACAAAATTAATTTAGTGACACTAATCCATCAAACATATAAAAAAAATACTACCTTCGTACCAAAATATATGTCGTTTTGACCAAATCACATAAATTAAGAAATGCAATCATTGTTGTATGGAAAAGATAAATTATGTGTTAGTTTACAAAATTATCCTTCATTAATGGTATGTGAAAGATAAATTATAGAATTGAAAGAAGAAAGAGAAATAATTAATTAAGGGTATAAGAGGAAAAAGAGCATTAAATACTTCATTGGAAATGTAAAACGACATATATTGTGGTACAATTTTTTTTCTCAAAACGACATATATTTTGGTACGGAGGGAGTAGTTAATAGGCTTACTCTCTGCAACAGGGTGAGTTTTCGTTTATTCCTATAATTTTTGTTTTTTGGTTATCCCTTCAAAATGAAGATTTTATGTTTATCCTTTTTGCTGACATGGCGGTGAACATTTTGCATCCATGTCAGTAGATAGTTCATTGAAGAGGGTAAACGATAAAATCTTCACATTACAAGAGGACAGAAGTAATAAAAAATATTTACAAGCGTAAGTGAAAACTGACCCATATTATAGGCGTGTAAAAACCTATTAACCCTAAAAAAAGTATGGTTAGGATGGCAGTATACCTCTTTAAAAGGGGTCTTGTAAACTTGATCACATTGTTCAGTATCTTCGTGTTTTGAATTTGATATATTCTTCTCTATGTGACAATGATTCTTAACTTGTTCTGCACCCTCACCATAATCAAGCTGCTTTTATTCTCATAAGGGACACATGCATATAATAATTCATATTTAGATTATTAAGTAGAGTTTATGTTGAGATTTTGTTTTGAGAATTCGGAGAAGAAATTGAATGATAAGAGCTTCGAAAGTTTGAATGAGAATTAAAATCATAACAAATCATTTGATTAAAGATAGTAAAATTAAATGAGTACAATGCAATGTTCTTATATCTATAAAGCTAGTAGAGGATTAAGCAACTAACTAACAACATAGTTAACAAACTAAACTAACCAAATAACTAATCACTTAAGCTACAAATTATCATTATTCTTAATATTTTTAAAGAAATTTCCCAACCTCAATTGAGGTTGCATTAGTAGGGTTTAAATGGCAAGTGGCAACACAACCACGCCCTATCTCTATATTATGTTCAATGGTTTAAAATTGCAATCTACAATTGCAGCAACAATATAAAAGATTTTTAGATCTCCGCAACCCCAATTTCAACTGCGACGGCTGCATTATCCCACATTTTGCGGCAATATATAATTGTTCGAAAAGTAATTGTGACTGCAATTTAAAGGTTATGGTCATCTCTACTATAACATATAAATTCTAACTAAGTATGAAGAATTTAGACTTGTGTTGAATGGAAATGAATGCATATAATATATATACCTTTCGACTCACTGACTTTGAGTTTCCATGCCTTCCATCAACACTTGTAAAAGAGTCAGATTTGGCACCATTGCAATCTATTACAACATCAAATGATCCATCTTGTCTAAAGCTAAACACAATGTATTCATTATCGTCAACCCCTTCTTTTCCCTTGTTTACTTTTTTGTTGCATTTTTCATTTGGAGGAGATAAATTCTTGATGACCCTATTGTCTTTTTTCTTACCAAATACCATTTCTTTTCTTACTTCTATTTGTGGAGAAGAAATTGATTCATGATCACCTAGATATATAATTTTAAGGATATATAATGATTAAAATAAAAATAAAATAAATGTTTATTTTTTGAAAATTTTGAAATGTAAAATTATAATAATAAACCAATTAAAATATCGTTCCATAAAAAAATATTACAACAAAAATAATGAAATTAGTTTAATTTATACCTTAATGCAACTTGAATGGTGAAAAACATGAAGCTCTCCATTGGATGTCCCATATCATTGTCCATCGTGAGTACATAGTTTATACATTTATTTTATTGGTTATTTAGAAGAAAATATTGAGGTGCTAGAGACAAATTAAGATCATGTAAAAGAGGGAATTTAGGATTTGAATTTGAAAATGTGAATGTGAATTTAAGGTAATGAATTTAAACGTGAATCCTTAATGAGTACGATATGAATTGTGATTCTATTAAAAGAAAGTAGTGGAGATTTTTTTTTATTCGTGACTAATTATTGGAGATTTAATTTGATATAGCAGCCATAATGTGATCCTTCTTATTATCATGTCCAGCGCCTATCACTAAAGAATCAACTAACGTTAGTTGGTCTGGTGGTGGTTGAACGCTGAATTTAATATGAAAGATCATAATCGATCTCTGCAACTGCACTTAAAAGGGAACTAATAAAACAACTTAATGTCAGATTCGCTCTGAACCGGATTAATCGGTCGCGTGGTAAAAATTTTTTTGATTGGACAATATATATATATATATATATATATAGGGGAAGTGATTGATGAATTTTTCAATGTGAAGAGGGAGGGTTTACAATGAATTCAGTCCAACCTGTTAGTGATTCAATTCAAAAGACATAATGCAATTAAATAAACTTAAATATTTATCCTATTTATTACAGATTATTATAATATTGATACAAAATTTTCACTGCTGTTAATGATGACTGATCGACGATTTGTGTATCAATAGATTTGATTGACCGCAAGTGCACAGTCTCGTCGTTGAGTTTTAAAAAGATATCGAACCACAGGGACCAATAGTTGAACTACCGTAATCCGTTGTCACGGTGTAAATCTAAGGCTATCAGATAGGGGTTTGTTTAGAATTTTAGAATTTAAAATTAAAGAAATTTAATTAAAGAAATTAATTAATTAATAAAAGCGGATATCGGTATGTAACTTAATTAACCATCGGGAATTTATTAAATCAATAGCGCGCGAAAAAGGGTTTATTTTTCAGAAGAACTTTCTCAATTTAAAGGTCTAAACCTCACACTCTCATTTTGTTGATAAAAAACATACTTTCTAAGCCAGGAGTTTTACTGTTACTTTTCTACCACCTTAGCTTCGAAAGTATATTTTGAAAATCAATGAGTTCTAATTAATCCTAAAGTGGCTCTCGCTCGTTCAAAGATTAATATCAAATTCCTACTATCTAGTTAAAACCTCAAACTCTCGCTCTATTGATTTTAACCTTAGTTGCTTTCTTTTACTCTCGTTCAAAAGCTTTGTATTAAATTAGGAATTTGAATCAGAAAAATAGTTTAATAAATGCGCGCGCTAAATCATTACTAAATCCCCTTCGGAGAATTAGTTTACATACCGATATCAAGGAAATTTAGCTAGACATAATTAAGAAATTAAACAAAGAAAAAGAGAAAATTAAATCAAACATAAATAAATAATCAAATAAAAACATTAAATAAAAACCTGGAATAAAATGCTGAATTAACTTGCATTAAATAATCGGTACAGAATTCTTGACAGGAAACTGAAAACAGAACTGAAAACGGATTCCCGGTGTGGAAATACCGTTACAGTTACTGTAACTGGAAATATAAACTGACTGAAAGAAATAAAATTAAGGCGTGAAGAAATCTGAAAAATGAGCTTGCTATTTATAGGACGGGATTTGCTAGTACGATCCACAAAAATAGGGAAGATAAGCTTCATTTTGATCTCATCCAATTGCCATCCGATTAGGAACAGAAAACGGATCAGACGGTTCACTTCTTCCCCACGTCACGCCAATTCTGTTTTACTGGGCTTGCATATTTGGTGGCGCTCGCCACCTATTCTGTTGCGCTCGCCACCTAGGTCTTCTATTGGTGGCGCTCGCCACCACCACTGTGGCGCTCGCCACTGGGCAGATTTGGGCCAATGCCCATTTCTGCCATGCTCCTTTGTGGGCTGCGCGAATTTGGGCTTTGCACCCCCCTTTTTGCTCCGTTTTTGATACTTTTTGCTCAATTCTCTTCTCCGACCTATTTTATTCAACAAAAGTAAAAACAAATCAAATTCTAATATAAAAAGACATAAATGAAATAAATACATATGCAAATGCAACTAAAATTCACCTAAATTAAGCTAAAAATACGATATGATTTCGTGTCATCATATTCTTAGTTGCTTAACAGGGCTAGGTAGAAACACTAATCGCAGCTGTCGCTAATTTGACTAGTATTACACTTATATAAATAAATGCCGGCTCTCGCTCATTCCACCTACTTGTATAAATGCTTTTTGGAAAACAATGTAATCTCACTACTCCTAAATAGCTCTCGCGGTGTTTAGAATTAGTGTATCAATTTTTACTATCTAGTACAAACCGCAGCTGTTGCTAATTTGGCTTATACCTTAAATAACTCTCATTCTCGTGACAAATTATGGAAACATATAATTAAAAACTGATTAAGGAAAACTCATTAAAAGAGATCGCACAAACTAATTACCGAGCCCTATTGGCTCCTAATCCTACATCCTAATAATATTAAATTAGCTAGACATAATTAAAACTAAAACTAAAGGCATAATAAATAAATAAATAAATAAATAAATAAATAGACAGAAATTAAACTAAACATAATAAAGTAATAAATAAAAGCGATAAAATAAAATAGAAAAAATAAATAGAGCAATAAATAAAAATAAAGACAAAACAAAAATAAATAAAAATAACCTGAATAAATAAAAGGAAAGACTTCTAGTACAAACACTGAAACAACAACTAAACAATTACAAAATTGAGATTATACAAAACAAAGAACAAAAGTCCTAAGTTTATCTCTCAATCACTCAAAGGAGCGGTAATTGTGGTGTGTCTTGAAATGGAGAAAAGAGGACCTATTTATACTAATTGAGCACTACAAAATTGTTAATTTTGGCCGATATGGGACTTCAATCGCATGGTACCACAACCACACGATTCATCTTAGGACGCGGAGGGCGCGCGGTCGCTGGCAAGGCCAGCGTGCTCCTCACGTAGGGTACGCTGAGGGAACACGCGGTCGCTGGTAGGACCAACTCGCGCGTGAATGGCTTGGCGGGGCGCGTGAGGCATGGCTGGGTCCCATGTTGCGCGCGTGGGGACGTATGGGGTGGGTACGGCTATGTTTTCGCGTGCTTTTTGTGTCTTTTTGATCTAATTTTCTTCGTTTTGCTTAATGTGTACTTTTTAGCTGCTTCCGGGACAATTGACTGAAAAACATAAAAATACCAACGTGATACAACGAAAAAGTAGAAATAAATGGTAAAAACATATATAAAAATAACTAAATAAATAGTATTTTTCCGGTGTATCAATAACACTGCTGTAAAAGTAAATAACATTTTAGTGATATTGCAAGTGTTTACAATGTGGAATGACTTGAGATTTACAAAGGATCAAGGTCCTATTTATAGGCTTAACTATTTGAATTTGTCCCTCTTCCGGCCATTAAACGAATTAATCATTTAAAAGTTATTGATGACGAAAATTTATAAGATGTTTACGGTAGTATTTTAGCGTAGAATTAGTATATTTAGTAGTCTTTAGATAGCCGTATTACATAGAAATCCCCTAAGAACTAGAGTACCTTGGCGAAGAAGCAAGAAAAGAGAAAATTGGGCCAAAAAGAGTAAAAATTATAAAAATTTGCTTTTTGATCCAGGAGGCCATCGTGCCAAGATGGTGTCACCCCATCGTGCCACGATGGTGTCACAATTACACAGCATGGTGCGATGGCCTAAAAAGTTGTACAATGCTCGCGATATGTGTGATGTGTACGATGGAGTTGACGCGCTCCATTGTGGCACGATGTCTTCATCGTGGTATGATGGCACGCTGATCCAACCCATTAAATTCTTATAAATAGAGCTCTCATTCTCATTCTTTCATATAATTATAATATCAGAGAGTACATAGCACAACTCAATGGAGACCAACTTTTCTCAAGGAGTTAAAGAGAGCTCCAATAGGAAGACCATCTCTCCACCATATGAGGTGCCCTCTTCGACTAAGGTACTTAGGTTACTCTAATGTTTAGTCTTTTTGTTTTAGATAGGCTATGACTATGACTATGAGTAGGTAGAGACCTTAGGGGTTAGGTCTAGTAAGATAACTCTTCTAGTACTATTTGAAACATGTAATTTTGGTTTGAAAAATTGTATATTTATTGCATCATTATTATACATTTGTGATTTACAACCTGTTTAAAGAAATAAATATCGTGTACAAAAATGAAACAGAAAAACAAAACGGTGACTATGTATGTAATGGTGGTCCTGGTCATCGTTATGGGTGGCTATGTATTTCATGTGGAGGCCTATTGTGCAGGAAAAAACTGGTGGCCATATATTGGTGCCGATATAAAATTGGTGAAAGAGTAAAAGAAGATGAAGTAGAGAAAGAAGGAACTAAACGATTATTAAAAACTTAGAAAGTAAAAAATAGGCTTAATTATATGTTTAGTCTCATACGTTTATTTTAGTTTTCAAGTTAGTCTCTTACATTTTAAACGTTTCATATTGGTCCCTTACGTTTATAACGTTTGCATAAGTTGGTCATTTCTGTCAATTTTGTCACTAACACCGTTTTAATTGCTCACGTGTCCAAATGTCAAATGTCCGAGTGTCCACATTTGTTGTCTGGAACATGTGACAAAATAGACGGAAATGATCAAATTAAAACCTAAAATAAACTTAAAGTGATCAATATAAAATATTTAAAATATAAGAGACCAACTTAAAATCTAAAATAAATATATGAGACTGTGTAATTAATCCAAAATAAGTTATCTCCTTTCAAATGAAATTGAATCTGACCAGCCTGTTTTATGAGATGTCACTTGGTTAAGAGTCATCTCTTCAACTTCGAAAAACTCGGTTCGAGATCCGACCCAAGAGAATTGAACCAGACCACCTTACCACTTAAAGCAATTCATTGTTGGTCATAACTTCATAAGCGCTGAGAAGAGAAACAAAACAACATCAACAACAACAACAACATGGCGAGCGTGCCTTCTTCACCTAGACGCACTGCTCTCTCTGCCGCTGAATCGGCACACATCACTCTTCCTTCCCCAAATACGGAGGTGACTTACTTCACCTTTCTCTCGCCTCTCCATTCTTCTTTTCTCTCCTATTCTGTTCTAATGATTTATAGGGTTTTTTACAGGTAATAAAGGTGGAAGGTAATGCTATCAACAATGGGGTTTTCAATGATAATGATAAAAAACCTGACCTTAACGATGGACTTGAGTAAGTTTCTATTTTATATATCATTATCCTGTTAGAAATTTCAAGTATCTTACTTTGGGGCGATTTTCCTTTTAGCAACATTAGTATTGTTGTTTTGTAAGTAATGATTTGGTTATACATTGTTAATATATTTTGCAAGTAATGATTTTGGAAGATAATGGGTATGCTTCAATTCACACACTGTGAATGGATCTGCAATTTTTAGGTCTTTTTCAACTCAGTGCTAGGTTCTGTGATTTTGTATTAATTGGTTGTTTCGTTGACTGTTTGATAAAAGAGTATTGGGGATGGGATTAAGGCGCATGTGTTTGGTTTTGCATCAGAGGCATCAAACTCGTGTCCAGCCATTCTTCTGCCGTGGTTTCACAGGAGCTACAAAACCAAGTTTCTACTTGGACCTGAATTTGTCATTGTATTCATTGATTTTTTATCCAAATGCTGGGTTTTTCAAATTATTTTTTTCCGTTAGTTTTTCATTGTAATTCCCTTTGTGGTTTATCTCTGAAGTTAAAAAAAGGAAGAAGCCTAGCTTGCACAATTCCTCCCTGATGGTTGTTTATACTTCTAAAATTCTTCATTGTTTTGCTTATAAGAATTGATAAATGACATGGTCAAATATAATACGTTTGATTATTTGAGGGGCGAGCTTTGCTCAACTACAGTGATAGGAGGCAAGGTTAAAATCGAGATTTTATGCATAATCTGATAAGGGAAGTAAAATCGTAAATCATACAACCATAATAATAATATAGGAAGATTTTTTTTGAAATGGATGTAAGCGTAATCGCTAAATTGCTTGTAGGTTTATGTGTGTACTCTTAATCGGTGAGGCCAAACATATTCGTAAAAATCATAACATTTTTTTATTTTACGATTCAAATTGGGATTCCACCCATTTCCACAAAATAGGATTATATGTGTACTGATAATCAGGATTTTAACTACAATGGGAGGAATCTATTGACAATAGTGAATCTGAATCCTCAGATATGCAATATGGAAAGTATTAGAGACCACATATATATTTTGTATGTAGGATCATGTATATTTTAAAAAGACGCACACCCGTGGGATATCCTTGCAGTGTCATACCCTCCAGATGCGAGCCTAATCCTGCTCGATTGTTTAATGCTGTTACCATGGCTATAAGAATTAAAACTCTAGCACTGTAGGTAAAATTCTACATTGAGCTTTATCTTGACATGATTTCCAAATGATGCCAAAAAATAACCGATGTGCTGAACCTCTACCCTAATTGCAGCAAGATAGGAGAAATTTTCGACCATGTGGGGATAACTGTGATCATAAAACTGGTGTTATAAAGCTCTTGTCAAGACAATATTAAAGGACGAGTTGGACCCATCCCTTTAATATTAATATAAAGCATAAAACTGCATGATATTTTTTAGATGAATTCAGCTGTGGTTCTTCTGATCTCCTAAGTCATATTACTTTGTTGTTAGGTACAAGTGAATAGTTCATTCAATATGTACAAATGGTTAACTGTCTCTGATCTCATTTACTACAATTGTTTGATTTAATTCTTTTTTCCCTTTGTTTTAATGGGATGAAAAATGTGTCTTGTATTTTAAGAGACACAAATTTAATTTAAATTTTTGTGGGAAGTATTCTTTGCTGCAAGTTATTTCCCCAGATTAAGATAATTTACCGTTTTATTCTTTATACAGTCACCTGGACAGCCCACAGTGCATTGAGAGGTTCACAAAATATGAGAATGAATACACTCATCGTTTGTTGGCCAAATATTTCTCTGGCAAAGGCCTTAATGAAGGTACACAACAATAGCCATTTAAAGGGATACACAGAACTTCTCTATGCAAAATATAAATACTTACTTTTCCTCCTAAATTTGTCAATGGCTATGAGAGATATTTCTCATAACTGTTTTTCTGATTCTTTGAATAGAATGAAGACTTAATTGCACTTTTGGCATATTGCAATTACAGATTTCTCCTTTTTGAGCGTCATAGCCCCCCACTCTAATTTTGACTAAATGTTGACTCAATAGTGTTGATAATTTGACCTGTCTTTTTTCTATTGGGAAAATTAGTTAGGGTGCATATTTATAATAAAAACTTGGGTGTTAGAAAACAAAATCAAATAAAAGGAAGCTGGTCACTTGTAAAGAATCACAAAAAATAAGAAGGAAAAATTATGTTAAGTAGGGTACGATTGAAAGTTAGTACAAGAGTATAATTTTTATTCCTAGTTCTCTCTGATATTTTCTTCAGCTCGTGTATGTATTGATTGATAAAGCATGTATTTTGTGCTGGGCGTATTCTTGATTCAATTAGACGTGTCATTTGGAATTTGTCATTTTTACGAGTCAAGGTGTTTTGCTGGTTTTGGATGCTGTATTTTTAGAGTGGGGGCTATGAAATCAAAAAGCGGAAAATTAGGGGGGCAAAAATTACACAATTGGGAAACTATGAGGGTTGATAGTGCAATTAAGCCTACATAGACTAGTTCTCACTTTGTATTAGATTCCCTATTATCTCGCCTTCAAACTCAAGGGGTTGCTAGAGAGGTGTTTACTTATCTCACCTGAAACTTTCTTTATAGGGAAATCTTTATTTCATTAAAGAGAACATCTCTGGAAATGTAGATTCTGCCATCAGCAGCTAGACATTTATATCCTTTGTGACTGGACGAACAGCCAAGAAACACACATTCCTTTGGATGACAGGAAAATTTTGTGAGGGTTATAATGTCTGGTTTGGATAGCAAGCACACCTAAACACTTTCAGAAACTTGTAATCTGGGATTTGTTTATGTAGCATATAGTAGGGAGACTCCATGTAAAGTATAGCAGTTGGCATCCTGTTCATAAGGTATGTTACTGTAAGGAAGGCATGATCCTCAAATTGAAGGGGAAGCTCTGCCTGGGCCATTAGAGTCAACCCAGTTTCAACCTCATTCCTATGTTTTTGTTCCACAGAACCATTTTGGTGATGTGTGTTATGGCATTTGAGCCTATGAGCAATGATGCCTTAGTAGCCTGACCCCTCCTTCAGTTTGGACAGCTTGCACCTTGGTTCTAAATTGCAATTCTACGACAGTGATGATGTGCGTAAATGTGATGCATACATCTGATTTTAATTTCAAGGGAAACACCATGACCACCATTAGCATCTTGACGTCCACCTCTACCACCACTCAAAAAACAATTTTTTTGATATTCTATATTTAATCATGTGTGTTTAACCACACTTCTATCATCATACTTCGTCGTTTTACTTTTTTCGTCCACTGTCTCCACTATTTTCATCAAAAGCGAGACAGCGAGAGAGATAATTGAAATATAATCAAAAATCAAAATACTTTGTTATTTTTTCAACTGTCAACCAAATTAAAATGGGTACGGATCGGTATGTACCCGGTACAGGTACTTGACCATTTTCGGAGTACCCATGCTTCAGATTTATATCTAACTCAGATCACACAACTTGCATTTATGACAGTGTTGTAATAAATACATTGAATGTCTAAATGATCAGCACAAAGTTAGGAAGTTGTATACTCTAGGAAATTGTACAATTTAGGAATATTGACAGATTTACTTGATTCTAGCCCCTACTTTTGCATTGCTTGTAATTACCCTATATATTAGTTATAGTTCTGCAGTGCATAATCTCTACTGCAACTTCTCTTGTGCTTGTTCATTATGATCCATATTCAAGTAAAGTATTCATGTATTCAAAATATCAGAGTGGATATAAAGTGGTGAAGGTTAGCACAAATGTCATTTATGTAATTTTAGACTAATGAGATGAAATACTTTAATGTTGTATATAAGTCGCTCACCAGTATGTTGTAACATACGGGAATTAGGAATGTCTTACTGTTTTTCAATTTGTGTTGTAAGCCTATTTTGTTTAGCACTTGTTCCCTCACTTGTTTGATATATGCTAATGACAGCTCGACTCATAATTCTTAGAATTCATTAGATTTATTGTTTGTAATTGTACTATTGTTAAGTCTAGAGTGCAGATGTAGTCTGCCAATGTTTACAATAACTCTTAATCGATAATATGATCATTTGCATATGAAAGTTGAGGTAGAACCATAATACAGAACATCATTAGTTGTTTCTTGCCAATTTTACTATGAGCTGAAATCCTCATATATCTGTTGAAATATTAATATCTTGTATAAAAAACCTTGCTTGATAGAATGATAGTACATAACATTTGTATTTGCAGGCAACAGTTTTTATGAGGAAACAACAATAGACGGCGAAATTGTGAAGTCAAGCAGGTAAGCATGTGGCCACAGCGCAATAATAATACAGAATAACCTATTAAGCACAGTTATAAATAACTATATGAACATTCAAGAAACTAATCCATGCTTGGACATGTTTGTGTAGGGTGCCTTGTTTCCGGTTATATGCTGATCCTCTCATAGGTTTTGAAGAGCAATGCAGCAATGGATCGTCTTCACCAGCAGAAACAGAAGCTAACACTGCTAATGGCAAACCCACAGTGTCGATGTTTGCATGGTGAAGCATCAATGCATATGTTGTCTTAAAAAAGTTAATATAGATGGAGGCATTAATGCAAGGAGTCTTGGAACTTAAAAGGATGGTTATGACATCATTTTTATGGAGTTAAATATTGAGTAATTATGTGATTATATAAAGAATCAGGATCCGTTGAGACTAGGTATAAATCATAAGACTCATGCCAAATCTTAACTGTAAATTCCAATTAAACAAGACACTTGTAATTGTTTCCTTTCTCTTCTCTAGTTATAGAGTCAACAAAACTTAATACGTTAGTGTAGATCGATTTATTGTCACTGCTATCCAAACTTGATGATTAATCTCCTTGAATTTAAAAACATTTGAAAGAATAGTTGCTTACATCTTAGAAAGAAGTTAAGTCTTTTTGATTTAAACCTAAAACATTTGTCATGGAGGAAGTATATTTGTTAGATTGTTTAAGAAATTCATCTAAGATCGATACATATGAAACTATTATTTTCGTATGTCCATTATTATTGTAGCTTTTTATCATTTTATTATTTTTATTCTTCTTATTGACTTTTAATATTTAAATTTAATTAAAAAAAAATTGATGTTGCAACAAAATAATGACATGTTTGTTTTTTCAAAAATAATGTGTCCATTAAATATTAACATGGCAGACACTGATTATAATAATATTTTCAAAAAAAAATAAAATTACGCATTACTTATTTTATAATCAAAATGTCATTAGAATTGACCTTTGTTCAGGCATGGCCGCATGGGCATAAGCCCAATCCACCTACTCGGTTCAATGAACAGGTTGTAAGTAAACTAGTCGGTGTCTGCTGTTTTAATAATTGTCAAAACCCATGAAAATAGTGTAGAATATATTTTGGCAACATTAGAAATAACTTGACAGCGAAAAACTATTTTTAAATTTTGAAAAAGTGATTTTGAGGTATTTTGTATCGATACATAATCACTTGTATCGATACAAATGTCCTGAAACTACTTCAGACTGATTTTGTGCAATTTGTATTGATACATATTTCATTTGTATCGATACAAAACTGGTCTCTTAGGGGCAGAGAGTCTCCTGTGTATCGAATCATGCTTGCATGTATCAATACACATCAAACTCTCTCAAAAGACCAGAGAACGCTTCATGTATCGAATCATGCTTGCATGTATCGATACATATCAGTCAGTTTTTCAAGATTTTGGTGTATGTATCGATACATATACGTTTTTGTATCGATACATACCTGAAATATTTCAAATTTTGTACGCTGGCAAGTGTTTGTATCGATGCATACCATCATATGATACGATACAAGTCTGTTCAGTTTTGACTAAATTTGCTAAATTCTATTTTTTCTATAAATAGCAATATGAGTTTTTGTTGTAAGTGTGAGAAACCATTGTAAATGTGAAATATCATTAGAGAAAACACTTGTGATCAGATTTTGGAAGAGAATTTGGATCAAAGGGTTCATTCAACACAAGATCATCAATTTTCTATTCAATTGAAGTTGAGTATGAGATCAATTGAAGATTGGTAGTACGATTGTTCGATAACGTTCGGTGTAATTCGTTGTGAATCAGAATTACGATCGGGTTGATTTGCGTTGAAGGTTTGGTTTCTCATCAAAGGATTCAAGATTGTGCGATTTCTCAAAGGATCAACATCTAGGAAGCGAGGTAATCAGCTTGACGATCTTTGCGGGGTTTTTCGGGTCGAAGACGGCGCAAGGTTTTGATCGTTGAAATCAGAGGTAGAAGCTTCGCTACGTGTTGAGGTTGTATCACATAATTTGCATTAGATTCGATATAGGGTTATTGGAGTCTTTGTAAATTGTGCACTAGTATCAAACGTTTTTATCAATAAACGCTCAAATAACCCGTTTGGTTATTTGGGGGGAGACGTACCCGGCCGACCGCGAGGATGACATGAAAACCGTTGGGAACTCCCTAATCAATCGTTTGTGTCTTTCTTCCTTATACTCTTTACTTTACGTAATTGTTTGTAATTTCCGAATCGATTGAATTTGTGTTCGTAAGTGTGCATAAAAATTTAATTGTGTTAATACTTAATTGTGATTGATTTAGAATTCATTGTATAACTTGTTTGGAAAACTATTTTGGAAATAATGAATTCGATCATTTGCTTAATTGTTATCATCATACGTTCAAGGCTATACTATCTTTCCTTTGATCAAGTGGGTGCAAAAAGACTACCGATCCGGTGGGACTTCCGCGCATTCCTTTTAAAAACAACTTTGAAAATTACATTGTTTAAAAGGGCCACTTATTCGTAAGTGTGCATAAAAATTTAATTGTGTTAATACTTAATTGTGATTGATTTAGAATTCATTGTATAACTTGTTTGGAAAACTATTTTGGAAATAATGAATTCGATCATTTGCTTAATTGTTATCATCATACGTTCAAGGCTATACTATCTTTCCTTTGATCAAGTGGGTGCAAAAAGACTACCGATCCGGTGGGACTTCCGCGCATTCCTTTTAAAAACAACTTTGAAAATTACATTGTTTAAAAGGGCCACTTATTCGTAAGTGTGCATAAAAATTTAATTGTGTTAATACTTAATTGTGATTGATTTAGAATTCATTGTATAACTTGTTTGGAAAACTATTTTGGAAATAATGAATTCGATCATTTGCTTAATTGTTATCATCATACGTTCAAGGCTATACTATCTTTCCTTTGATCAAGTGGGTGCAAAAAGACTACCGATCCGGTGGGACTTCCGCGCATTCCTTTTAAAAACAACTTTGAAAATTACATTGTTTAAAAGGGCCACTTATTCAACCCCCCCCCCGAAGGAAAATTAGCATAGTAAAGCAGCGGAATTTCAAAAAATTTCCTTTGTTGATCCTTACGAATGAGCATGGTATGTGTTTAGGGTTTGTTACCTTTTGTAGAACAGAACCCTTCGAAGCCACGAACTAGAAAAGATCACGAGCGTTGATGAAGATCACCTACGCCTCTAGCTAGTCCACACGAACAGTCACCTTCAAAAGAGTGCTAGCCCTTAAGTATGAAGGCTTTCAAGAATATTGAGAGAGGAATTATTTTAGGGTTTCAACTCTAAAATATTTCTTATGCTTTTTGGTGTGTTTTTCTTTTTGCCAAGAGTTCTCTATATATAGATATATTTGTCTTGTGTAACAAGACAAATCTTTTATCTTGGACAAAAAATAAAACAAACAAACAAACAAAAAAATCTCCTAAGAGATATCCTACGGCGCGCGCGCGCGCCCCACATGAGTGTACATGCTCATGTGCGCGCGCGCCCACCGTACGCTACGGTGTGTCTCGTTTGTTTAATTACCGTGATACCCTTATCACTTTGCATACCTACCGTACCTTACTGTGTTCCTTAATTATCTCAATATTAGACTGTCCTTATGTGTGTGACCCTGTAGGTTTCCATGACGTTGACAATTATATTAAATTTCCTTTTAATATAATAAACAATGAGCGGTATCTATCAACACATCATTGCTACCCAAGTCATGAGAAATTACATGTGATCTAAACATAACCTTAACTATGATATGTGTGTATAATTACCCCTTTGCCCCTCATGTCTATATTGAACACAAAGCATACTTGATGTCTTCTTTGTCCAGTTCAATATTGGGCCCATGACATTTATCCTGTTATGCAGGATTGGCAAATTCCATCTAGGACACCGCTGCCCCATAGCATGTTTCGTGAAGTACCCATTAACTGCCGTTATGGTTATCCTGTTACGGACAACGTTAGATCAGCAACAAAGTACTCAACTCCACATCTAGGGTACAAGGGTGGTTTCAGGTCTAAGGGCGGTTTACACCTTTATCATTATAAGAGTGACTTATGACACTTTGCATAACTTAGCATGTAGCACTCTTATGGCGGGTCAATCCAGTATAAATATTACTCCTAATATTGTATACTTATGTCAAGACTTGATAACTCCTTATCCCATGATCCATGAGATGTGATCATCAGTCTATCTTCATAATAGTCTTTATGCTTTAAGGTTATCCCTATTTCACCTTAAAGCTTGACTACGGATACTTTAAGAATAGCGTCCTTATGTTTAATTTAGTCTCATGATTAAGTCATACTTAATATTAAACGGACTATCTATTCTAGGGATTTCATTACTTTGAACTCTTACAAACACAATGAAAGAAATCCCTTATACACATATATATTATTAATAAATAGAACTTTATATCATTAATAATTAATTCAATACAAATACTAAAAGTCTTGGCCTCTAGGGCTTACACCAACAATCTCCCACTAGCACTAGAGCCAATTAGGCATTCTTCTAATGCCCATAGATCTAGTATGCCCATCATGCTTCAACTGCGCAAGAGGCTTTGTTAGTGGATCAGCTATGTTGTCAAGTGTAGGTACTTTGCATATTTTCACATCCCCTCTATTTATAATATCTTGAATGAGATGAAAACGTCTGAGTATGTGTTTCCTTAGCTTGTGCGATCGCTCCATTGTTATCACAGTATAGTTCAATGGGATCCACAATGCTAGGGACTATGCCAAGTTCAGTTATGAACTTTTTGATCCAAACCGCTTCCTTTGCCGCATTTGATGCAGCAAGATACTCAGCCTCAGTTGTAGAATCAGCTACTGTTTCTTGCTTTGAACTTTTCCAGCTAACAGCACCGCCATTTAGGCAAAATACATAACCAGATTGCGATTTAAAGTCATCTTTATCGGTTTGGAAGCTAGCATCGGTATAACCTATTACCGTAAGCTCTTCCAATCCGCCATATATCAAGAATGAGTCCTTAGTCCTTCTTAAGTATTTAAGGATGTTCTTGACGGCTATCTAATGAGCTTCACCGGGATCAGATTGGTATCTACTCGTTGTGCTTAAAGCAAACGAGACATCCGGTCGAGTACATAGCATGGCATACATGATAGATCCAATGGCTGAAGCATATGGAATTTTATTCATGCGCTCCCTTTCTTCTTTAGAAGAAGGGCATTGTGTCTTCGAAAGACTTAAACCATGATGCATAGGTATGAATCCTTTCTTGGAATCATGCATACTAAAGCGTCTTAACACTTTATCTATATATGTACTCTGACTTAGGCCAAGCAGTTTCTGTGATCTATCTCTATAGATCCTTATTCCTAATATATAGGCTGCTTCACCAAGATCCTTCATAGAAAAGCAATTCCCTAACCAAGTCTTTACTTGTTGTAAGGTAGGGATATCATTTCCAATTAGTAATATGTCATCTACATATAATACTAAGAAAACGATCATACTCCCACTAACCTTCTTGTAGACACAAGGTTCATCTTCATTTTTAATGAACCCATAACTTGTTACAGTTTCATCAAAACGAAGATTCCAACTTCTGGAAGCTTGCTTCAATCCATAGATTGATCGTTGTAATTTGCATATTTTATGATCTTCATTTGGTATGCCAAATCCTTCAGGTTGTGTCATGTACACATCCTCAAGGAGGTTTCCATTTAAAAAAGCGGTTTTGACATCCATTTGCCAAATTTCATAATCATAATATGCAGCGATAGCAAGTAAAATCCGAACAGATTTAAGCATTGCAACTGGTGAAAAGGTTTCATCATAGTCTATACCATGAATTTGTTTATATCCTTTAGCAACCAATCTTGCTTTGTAGGTACTTACTTTACCATCCATGTCGATCTTCTTTTTGAAGACCCACTTGCACCCTATAGGATGAACTCCCACGGGAGGCTCTACCAAGTTCCAAACTTGATTTGTGTACATGGAATCCATTTCAGATTTCATGGCTTCTAGCCACTTCTCAGATTTAGGACCAGTTATGGCCTCTTGGTAGGTTACAGGCTCATCTTGATCCATGAGCAATACGTCACCTTGATCGGTTATAAGATACCCATATCTTTCCGGTTCGTGACGTATCCTGACTGACCTACGTTGGACTTGTTCTACTTGAGCAGGTTGTTCTTCCACAACCTTTTGTGGTTGCTGCTCATATTCCTCCATATAATGCTCAATGTTTTGTGGTTCTTGAATTTCTTCAAGTTCTACATTCCTCCCACTAGTTCCTTTGGAAATAAATTCTTTCTCCAAGAAGACTCCAGTTCGAGCGACAAACACTTTGCCCTCGGAAGGATTATAGAAGTAATATCCCCTTGTTTCTTTAGGATATCCCACAAAGAGGCATTTGTCAGATTTGGGTTCGAGTTTAGTTGAAATTTGTCTTTTAACATAAACTTCACAACCCTAAACCTTCATATAAGACATATGTGGTTTCTTACCACTCCATATCTCATATGGTGTCTTATCGACCTTTTTGGATGGAACGCGGTTTAGTGTATAAGCTACTGTCATTAGGGCATGTCCCCAAAAGGAGTTTGGAAGATCCGCATGACTCATCATTGATCGCACCATGTCTAACAAAGTTCGATTTCTTCTCTCGGATACACCATTCCATTGTGGTGTTCTGGGAGGAGTTAGTTGTGATATGATACCACATTCTTTTAGATGGTCATTAAATTCTTGGCTTAGATATTCACCACCTCGATCTGATCGAAGAGTTTTAATATTTTTGCCTAGCTGGTTTTGCACTTCATTTTTGAACTCTTTGAACTTTTCAAATGATTCGGATTTATGTTTCATTAGATACACATATCCATATCTACTAAAATCATCAGTAAATGTTATGAAGTATGAAAAACCACCTCTAGCAGGTATGTTTAATGGTCCACACACATCGGTATGTATGAGTGCCAAAAGATCATTTGCCCTTTCACCTTTTCTTGTGAATGGGGTCTTTGTCATCTTTCCAATTAAACAAGATCTACATGTATCATATGATTCAAAATCAAAAGAATCCAAAAGTCCATCTTTATGGAGTTTGGAGATGCGTCTCTCATTTATATGGCCTAAACGACAATGCCAAAGGTAACTAGGATTCAACTCATTAGGTTTCATCCTTTTAGTATTAATGTTATAGATTCGCGTTTCAAGATCAAGGACATATAGTCCATTATACATTTGAGCGCTAGCATAGAATATATCATTCAAATAAATAGAGCAACAATTGTTCTTTATTATAAATGAAAAACCAAACTTGTCCAAACAAGAAACGGAAATAATATTCCTGCTAATGGCAGGTACATAATAGCAATTCTCTAATTGAATTATTAAACCACTAGGTAAAGCTAAACTATAAGTTCCTACAGCTAAAGCAGCAACTCTTGCTCCATTGCCAACTCGTAGGTCAACTTCACCTTTTGCCAATTCTCTACTCTCCTTGAGATCCTGCACATTAGTACAAATGTGAGAACCACATCCGGTATCTAATACCCATGACGTAGAAGTAGATAAATTAATTTCTATAACAAAAATACCTGAAGTAGTAGCAGCTACTCCTTTCTTTTTATCTTCCAGGTACTTTGGGCAGTTTCTTTTCCAATGTCCGGTCTTACCGCAATGGAAACAATTTCCTTCCTTTGATACGCCTCCTTGAGGTTTCAAAGCAGGAGCAGTTGGTTTAGGATTGGCAACTTCTTTGCCTTTCCACTTGCCTCCTTTCCTTTTAGGCTTCTTGTGATGCTTTTTCTTATTACTGACTATCAGAATTGATTTCCCTTTACCCTTCATGTTTTGCTCGGCAGTTCTCAACATGCTTAGCAATTCAGGAAGAGTTTTATCCATATTATTCATATTGAAATTTAGGATAAACTGATTGAAGCTATCCGGCAACGATTGCAAGATAACATCAGTTACAAGTTCCTTATCAAGTGGGAATCCCAATCTCTCTAGGTTTCCCGCATACCCAATCATCTTGAGTACATGAGGACCTACCGGGGATCCCTCGGACAACTTGCATTGAAAAAGGGATTTCGACACTTCAAACCTTTCATGGCGGGCTTGCTCCGCATAAAGAGTTTTCAAGTGTGTGATCATTTCAACGGCACTCATGTTTTCATGTTGTTTTTGCAACTCCGAATTCATGGTTGCCAACATGAGGCAAGCAGCCTCATTAGCATCATCAACACGCTTCTTATAAGCATCTCTTTCAGCCTTAGGAGCATTATGAGCAGGCTCCTCTTCAGGAACAACTTCCTCAATGGCATACAACTTATTATCATGTTTGAGGACAATCCTCAGATTACGGTGCCAATCAAGAAAATTTGAACCATTCAATTTCTCTTTGTCAAGGATTGATCGCAAAATGTTGTTTGATGTATTTGATGACATGGTTATCTACATAAAGAAGTGAAAATATAAGTATTGTATTATCATATTTAATTAGGTCTTTAACTAAATATGTTCCCACTATTTTATTCAAAACAAACGACCCTCATCATTTGATTCGGAAAATCTCGTTGAAGATTTTCTAGCGGGTCGAGATCCATATTTCACTTTGCCTTAAGTCCGCGTAGGCGGATTACACAAGGCTTAGCTATTTAGGTAGGAACTCCTTCCAATTACATCTTATGCAATTCTCGAATGTCTCTGTTGGGTGAATAACATCTTATTCTATTCATCATATGAATAATTCCCAACGCTTGCTTCTAAACTTTGTATAATCTTATTATTACTTGTTTAGTTAAGTTTGACCCTAATTTTAGAAGTTGGATATTACAATTATCCCATCGCACCTTACTAATGTAAAACAATGCACCTCCGCGTGGGCGGAACCTACATTTGTTTGATACTAGTCTTGATGAGTTCTAAAACTTGGAAAGCATTAACTTAATATTCACATATTTTACTCAATAAAGAAAATGCACCTTGCGTGGGCGAAGCCTACATCTTCTTTATTAGTTTCTTATGTGTCTCTTGAGGGGTTTATTTAGTTTTGATCTCACCTCCTTGTTAAACATATAAGACGCTCTTATATGCAACAATAATATACAAGATTATTAGTTATGGCATTGATTCTCTCAAGCCAATGAGAGAGTTTTTCTTAAAAGGATTTAGTTCAAAAGAAGCCATAACTAATTATCTTCAACAAACATACTTTATCGTTAGTTAAAGTTGCGTTGCTTAAAATCTATCTTTAGATCTTGATTATATCGTTCATAACGTACATAATCGAATCGCAATTTCATAAATCGTGATTTTTGTCAAGTTTTTGGTTGCACAGCTCGCCAAGGCTCGCCGGAGCTCGCCAGCCGGCGAGCAGATACTGTTTTGGTCGCCAGGGCTCGCCACAGCTTCGCCAGCCGGCGAGCAGCTTCTGGTTCGCTCGCCAGCTTGCTCGCCAGAGCTCGCCAGCCGGCGAGCAGCTACTGGTTCACTCGCCAGCTAGCTCGCCAGCGCTCGCTGGGCGACCGCGCCAGGATCTCGCGCACGTCGTAGCGCGATTTCGTAAATCATGCCACGATTTCTGCGAATTCTGAAAACGTTTTTCAGTATAACACAACTCTTGTGTTTGTCATGAACCCTAGTATATCAAATATACTTTTATTTGCAACATTCTTAATTTGTATCACATACAAATCCTCTTGATCAATTTGAATCTAATTCATCATTCTTATCTTGTTAGGTATTTTTAATCAAATTAAATTTATTTATAACAAGATATAACAAACATCATAACCATGGTTTCGTAACCAGGCTCTGATACCACTGAAGGAAAATTAGCATAGTAAAGCAGCGGAATTTCAAAAATTTTCCTTTGTTGATCCTTACGAATGAGCATGGTATGTGTTTAGGGTTTGTTACCTTTTGTAGAACAGAACCCTTCGAAGCCACGAACTAGAAAAGATCACGAGCGTTGATGAAGATCACCGACGCCTCTAGCTAGTCCACACAAACAGTCACCTTCAAAAGAGTGCTAGCCCTTAAGTATGAAGGCTTTCAAGAATATTGAGAGAGGAATTATTTTAGGGTTTCAACTCTAAAATATTTCTTATGCTTTTTGGTGTGTTTTTCTTTTTGCCAAGAGTTCTCTATATATAGATATATTTGTCTTGTGTAACAAGACAAATCTTTTATCTTGGACAAAAAATAAAACAAACAAACAAACAAACAAAAAAATCTCCTAAGAGATATCCTACGGCGCGCGCGCGCGCCCCACATGAGTGTACATGCTCATGTGCGCGCGCGCCCACCGTTCGCTACGGTGTGTCTCGTTTGTTTAATTACCGTGATACCCTTATCACTTTGCATACCTACCGTACCTTACTGTGTTCCTTAATTATCTCAATATTAGACTGTCCTTATGTGTGTGACCCTGTAGGTTTCCATGACGTTGACAATTATATTAAATTTCCTTTTAATATAATAAACAATGAGCGGTATCTATCAACACATCATTGCTACCCAAGTCATGAGAAATTACATGTGATCTAAACATAACCTTAACTATGATATGTGTGTATAATTACCCCTTTGCCCCTCATGTCTATATTGAACACAAAGCATACTTGATGTCATCTTTGTCCAGTTCAATATTGGGCCCATGACATTTATCCTGTTATGCAGGATTGGCAAATTCCATCTAGGACACCGCTGCCCCATAGCATGTTTCGTGAAGTACCCATTAACTGCCGTTATGGTTATCCTGTTACGGACAACGTTAGATCAGCAACAAAGTACTCAACTCCACATCTAGGGTACAAGGGTGGTTTCAGGTCTAAGGGCGGTTTACACCTTTATCATTATAAGAGTGACTTATGACACTTTGCATAACTTAGCATGTAGCACTCTTATGGCGGGTCAATCCAGTATAAATATTACTCCTAATATTGTATACTTATGTCAAGACTTGATAACTCCTTATCCCATGATCCATGAGATGTGATCATCAGTCTATCTTCATAATAGTCTTTATGCTTTAAGGTTATCCCTATTTCACCTTAAAGCTTGACTACGGATACTTTAAGAATAGCGTCCTTATGTTTAATTTAGTCTCATGATTAAGTCATACTTAATATTAAACGGACTATCTATTCTAGGGATTTCATTACTTTGAACTCTTACAAACACAATGAAAGAAATCCCTTATACACATATATATTATTAATAAATAGAACTTTATATCATTAATAATTAATTCAATACAAATACTAAAAGTCTTGGCCTCTAGGGCTTACACCAACACCCCCTCCCTCCCTCCCTCTAAGTGGGAGCCAAGTAATCATGAACCTACTCTCGTGGTTGTTGTGCTCGGAACCAATGAGTAGGGAATCCAATTGAGTGGCCTCACACCCATAATGGGTCAAAACCCAACTCTGAATGGACGAGATTGCCGCGTTGAACACATGCCATCCACGTTGACCACGTGCTTGCCCTGTCGAACATGTTCTTGCCTCGTTGAGCATGTGCTCTCCATGTTGGCCACTTGCTCAACACATTGGCCACGTGCTCATCATAACTGATGAGGACGTCAGTTAATCCTCATCCAATAATGGACGTGATCTCCACGTTGAACACGTACCCGACACGTCAACAATGGTAAGATAGGAGTGGTCTAACGATTATTCCGAGATAGGGGGTGTGGACTTCGTGGCCATAACTACCTGCTCATCATGTTGGGGATTCCGAGATCAACTCTTTTACATTATCTTTCAAAATTTGTAATCTATTAGTAGAATTGACAAAAATAGTATAAATGTTGTAACCAAAATTTTAAGAACCATCAATTTGGAGGCCTGATGGTAATATTGATCTTGATTATGGTCGGCCCTGTGTATAAATTTTTACAGATATCAAATTAACTCATTTATAATTTTGTAATATCATACACAAGACTTTTTAGCAGGATTTTTCTATTTCATCAAGGCTTTCCTACTTCAAAAATTGATCTGTGGTGGCTTGAACCTGGTTTTGCATTCCAAACTTCCATTGGGTCACTATCAAATAAATTGATTGATTAGCTTCCTAATAATGATCTTTATATTAAGATTACCACCACATGGCATATCATATATTAAATAAGAAGCAAGCCACTCCATAAAACACCATATCTCAGGCATTTGATCTCTACATGACAACTCTGTCATTAAACTAGATAAATATATTCATTTGATTGTGGATTTCAAAAATGGATTGGAAGGTTTTGATGGTGTCACCAAACTAGGCTCTGATTTGTTAGTTCCATGCTTACTTGTCAACTTTATAGAGGAACCATGTGGATGAGGAGGAGCTGGCACTTCCTCCTTACCCTTCTTATCACCTGTTTCATCCACCATTGCAGTTTTATTCATTCCATCTTTAGCTACCTCTTGTGTTGTTTTACTTTTCTTTGTGAACAAAGGTGCAGATAAATGTGGTGATGATGAAATAATAGATGCTTTTGATGTTTCAGCCTTGCTTCCGCTAGGTAGAGTACCCGATAAACTTGGTGATGATGAAATAATAGATGCTTTTGATGTTTCAGCCTTGCTTCCACTCGGTAGAGTACCTGACGTAACAGGTGTGAAACTGTTTCCCTTGAGGTTAGTTTCCGTAGTCTTTTTAACTTCATTATATAGCCTTTCCTGTTTCAAATGCAGAAGGAATTACAAGGTAAAGATGTCAGTGAAATGATACCCTTTCTGCATCGATTATGATTGTTAATACATAGAAGGCTTACCTCCAATATGCCGTTGAATTTTTCCGCCAAATTTGGAAGCTTCAGAGCAGTAACAAGTTTTATTGCACCTTTCATTGATTTCTCCAGTGACAGAAGCTTCACAAGTTCAGTAGCTCTCACAAGTTTATCACCTGAAATATTCGTGTGAGATATGATTAACTTTTAGCTTTTACAATTTAGGTTACAAAAAAAGGAGACTCAATCTGACAAAATAGGAACTCACTGTTGCAGCATGATGCTATAAGCCTCAGTATGCATCTATCTTGTGCTGCTTCCAAATTGAAAGCATCATCATCGAGTAAACTAGCATCCAAACCAGCATTATCCATTTCTTCCATTTTTTTCTGAATCTGCATATTTAAAATATTTACTAATTTAGCTATTGAACAGAAATGATAGAAACAGTTTAAAAATTAAAGCCAATGGAAAATGAAAACATCATATTCAGATTAAAAACTGAAAAACTGTAGTGCCTACGATGGACCAGAAATACGTGAATCAGGACTTATGGAAAGTTTGCTCGAGTTAACAAAACAATGGCCTTTGAGATTTGAAGAGATTACAAGAACAAACCTCAAAGAGATGCATGCTGTTCATCATAAACTCATTTTCAAGGGCTTCAGATCCCAAGTCAGAGGTAGCGAGTGGGAATGCAAGATTCATTAAAGTGAGAATTGGTTTCGGCACCACCTGATGGGTAAGGCAATATCAATTGATATTTTAGTCGCGCACAAAGGAAAAAATGGGAATACAACAAATACATCGAACCGTCATGTTCCTACTCATACCTGTGGAAAGAATTCAGGCTTTTTGCATACTACACAAACTAACTTGTTTGTTTTCAAACCCACCATCCAATAGTTTTCATCTGTCTTCTTCTCTTTAAAAGCACTGCATTGAATTTTTGATAAAACTAATCACCATAAGAAAAATATTAAGCACATTAGAATAATACAAGTGGATGAACAAATATTGAACCTGAAGACTGGGAACCAGCTACCACCAAATTGGCTTGTATATAATCTTAGCACACCCTGCATATTATACTTACAAAATTAGGTGGTATAACAATATGCATTCAACGAAAGAATGAAATAAATACCAAAAATCAACACTGTAGTGTAAAATACTATAGTGTAAACACAATTAATACCTTGGAATCATAAGAACACAGTTGGCCCTTTTCAGTAAATCCAAACCAACTTAGAGAGGAACCAGGAGTTATTGGCAAGCAACCTCGAAGGGGTTGGGTCCCATGTGGTATATTAAATAACTTAAACTCTAACACCTGCATGTTTAGAAATATCTTGTCAAAAAATGACATTATTTAATGCTTAAATAACCAGAATAGTATTTTATCAGGAAAAGATATAGATCAGTATGCTTTGGCACAAAATCCTTTCAAAAAAACTTTGAATATTTGTCGGAATCAGTAATCTTATATAGTAAAACTAAATAAACTGCACTGGATGTGCCAGTGTCGAAGACAAACAGCTTCCATGAAGGCTGAACCAACCTGATCATTTGACGAAAAGCAATCAGAAGCATGAGTGACCACAGCAAGCTTATCCTTGAAACCTGATGCAGTCACAACTGGCCCATCTAGTGAAATAACATGTCTCTGCAATGAAATAGATTCAGAAATGTGCACATACTTAAAGACAACAATCATCAAATGTACAGATTCTCTCTTATCTCATGTGTTACACAAAAGTTTAAAAAGTGTTGTTTTGTTCAAATGGACGTAAAAAGCAACTCATGTGTTACACAAATTGTTTAAAACACTTGTTTCTTTCACAAAATAAGATGTAACAAACAGGTCCTGTTATGAGCAAGCTCAATAGCAACAATTGTGAGGCCCAACCCAAAAGGATCATCAATAAACTTAAGAAGTGGAATTATTATGTTGCCATGAAATAGTAACTCATTAGTTCTAGAAGATTGATGACTCATTAGTTTGTTATGAACTTGTTAGAAAATGATTTTATTGAGCCAATAGGAATCTAGAATAATCTTGGCTATATAAGATCAAGTACTTCCTATATTACAATCATCAATGAAATTAATCAACTCTCTTTCTTAACTCTCAATTCTTAGGAGGACCTCTCTGTCCTATAATTCAGAGAATCCCATTCCTAACAGGCCCTAAGTTTCAGATGAGGGATGCTTTTCATATTCATTTATTAAAAATTGAAAGGCATTCAAATAAGCGGTGAATGTGCGGCAAACCTGCATGCCACCCTCAGTAAAGATGCGAAGATAATTAAAACTAGTTACTGCGGCCACCCAAGAAGCACCAAGTGCAACAACCTTTACTTCTTCGCCTTCAAAGCGCATAGACCACTGCAAAAAAAAAAAATTAAGAAAGTCAGCAGCAGTGAAAATTTCTTAACATACACAATGTTAACCACAAGAACTGAAATGTTTTAAGTCCTTATAACCATATAATATTGAACGGGGGTGGAATTACTTATCTCTTTAATATATAAGTTTCTTTCATAAAAAATGCATATAAGGGCAGTATCTGACCTCACTATTGCTAGCCCAGCTACTAAATGGGCGATACATGAGTGTGCTCATGTTCTTCTCCCCCTTGCAAGGATTTGCAAAGACGCTTCCATTCTCATTCAATGCAGCCATTGTAAATCCAAAATGGTCAGTCATTGATGGAACTCGAGGACTACTTCCAGTATCATGAAAATCAATCTGTAACAAAGATATGTCAACTCATTAACATATGTTGTAGAATGATGATTTAATTCAAACTAATATGGTGACAACTTTAAGCTTTAATTATATATGGTTCTAATCCAATGTAATACCTCAATATGAGAGTACCCATCGTGATCGACAGTGGTTATACTTCCAAGCATATTGTAGCATAAGAAGCGCCTTTTTCCAGGCTGCACTGGAGTGGCTCCTGGTTGAAATGCCTCCTGCAATTTTGTCTTAGATGTTACCATTGTGCTTCTAAATCCCACATTCCCATTATCCAAATTTTCCTTGACCGACCGGTTCCTTTTCCTGTGGGATTCAACTTTTGGAAATAGATCAATTCCATCTTCACCATCCTCATCCAAATTTTCCTCAGTTAAGGAATGTTTGCGCAATCTTTTCCTGCTAGTTGGTGGCTCAAACTCACCATTACTATTTTCTCCATGATCACTCAAGCTCCCACTAAAACTATCGTTCTGATCCTCCTCATCAAACAAAAGAAGCCCTTTACTGTTGTTGCCCTGCATAGGTATATCTTCAGTTGGGGACTTCATAGACGAAGGAATAACATTGTCCCATATGCCATATTTTCCCATAACATCAATAACAGACAAAGCATTCCCAATTGGCTTCCATGCCATGCAACACACTATTTCATCAAACTTCTGTCTGTCAATATCCTGCTTCCTATCAACATCCCATATCAGAATCTGTTTATCTAAACCCGAAGTAGCCATGTACTTGCCATTTGGTGACCAACACAAAAAACATATAGGCTGGTTATGATCCCCTCTCAGAGAGAACAATTTCTCAGCCGTGTCCCTATCATACATCACGACATCGTTTCTCAACCCAGGAATGGCTAAGGTCTCACCATCAGGACTCCAGCAAAGAACATTCATAGTTGAAACATCTAACCCTGTGTCAGGAGCAATGCCTTTGAGGTTGTGAAGGTTTTTCCCTGAGTTGAGTTCCCAGATGATAAG
This sequence comes from Trifolium dubium, assembly GCA_951804385.1. Classification (NCBI taxonomy): domain Eukaryota; kingdom Viridiplantae; phylum Streptophyta; class Magnoliopsida; order Fabales; family Fabaceae; genus Trifolium; species Trifolium dubium. The sequence continues at coordinate 20,057,201 of OX638068.1, forward strand.
GGTTCCAATTGAATCCAGAGATGCTAAGTATTCACCATTAGGGTCGAAAGCTAAGCTGGTGACCGGACCTTTGTGTCCTTTCAAAACCCTCGCAATGGAGCCATCAACTGTGTTTATGAGCTTGATGCCCTCATCATCACCTGCAGCTGCTAACATGCTTCCTTTCTTGTTGAATGCTAGTGAACGTATCGGAAGTGTGAACCTCGTTATATTTGTCTCGAACTCTCCACCTGCAAATTGCAAACAAGCAATCCTAAGATCAAACCAACCATCTTAAAAAATAAACATCAACAAATCAACCACAACAAAGGTTTTCTTCAATAGTGAATTATGTTCGGCATATATATAAATAAAAAAATTAAATAATCACTGAAACATGCGTCTCTTAAACTTTGAACATCGATAAAACATATGACCATTCACTAGAGATATAGTAATTAGCAGTAGCACATTACTGACCTAAAACACCTCAGTGAAAAGAAGAAGACCCTCGGAAATTTTGTGCTAAATCCAATCAATTCCGCTAATTTTCACAAAATAACTAAGAGAAGTGTAAAAAAATAGAAATCAAACAAATCAATTATTAAAATTTATTGGTTTAGTAAAATTATAAAAATTAATAATTATAAAAAAGAGCATTCACTAATTAGTAATAAAAAAAAAATTTGAAGAAGTTAAACTAGTTCACCTAAATTGACACTAGAGAGAATCGAACCTGAGACCTCAAGGAAGGTCCCAAGGCAATACCCGAGATTAGTAAAATTGACGTGGCACTAGTCCAAAACTCCAAGGTCCCAAGGCAATACCAGAGATTAGTAAAATTGACATGTTCAATAAACACCAAGTTTGTTTCAGAATTTCAATTAAACATCCTTAAAAAACAATACCTGGAAACTTGTAGAGTTTAACGGAGTGATCAACAGATCCAGAAGCAAGACAAGTGGAATTAGGGCTAAGAGCCAAAGCAGTGACACCGTCACGATGGTGGCGGAGAATCTTCGGTGAGGCGGAGGGAAGAAGAGGGTTATGAATGGAAACGGAAACATCGGAAGAAGAGGCGGTTACAAGATGTTGCGCTTGTTGGTCCCATACGACCGAACAGAAGGAAGCACGGCCGCCCTTTTGGGTGTGTGCCTCCCTCATTTTCACTGACCGGACCTTCATGATGGTTTGTTTTTCCGAGACGGATTCGGATCGGGTTGAGTAAAATTGAAGAATGAATGATTGAGGATTTGATTTGGAGTGGTGTGGTGTGGGGTGAGAAAATGGATCTGAAAGGAGAAGTAGTGAAGTGTTTAGGGCGCCAAATGAGGTTTTGTTTTAAGGAGTTTGGCGGGAGGGGGAAATGGAGTGATGTTTGGTTTTCGATGGAGATAAATAAACAATGGACTTGTCAAGTTTGATAGGGGGTTCATTTTTTTAAACTACAAATTAGCATGGAATTACTTTTTGCACCCTTCTTTTTGACACTATTATTTTTGTTTTTATTTTTTTTTTTGTTTTTGAAGAAGTTTTTGACACTATTACTAGGTGACAACTTGTGTACCCCACAAGATTTGGGGTATATACCCCCAATCATTATAAAAAGTTTTAAGCGATATAATTTTTTATAAAATACATTGTTGAATTGAAAGTTTATATCATATAGATCATTTGTATAAAATTTCAAACAAATCTAAAATCATTTGATATGTTATTGAGACACATAAAGATTAACGGTGTTTAAGATATCACAGAAACCGTTAATTTTGATGCGTCTCAAAAACATATCAAATGATTTTAAATTTGTCTGAAATTTTACACAAATGATCTATATAATATAAACTTTTAATCAAACGGTGTATTTTATAAAAAATTATATCGGTTAAATTTTTTTCTAGTAATTGGGGGTAAATACCCCCAAATCTTAAGGGGTAGACAAGAAAAAGCCCTATTATTATGGTCATGTTAACATGTATCTTTAGGACAATGATACATGCTAAGAATCTAAAAAGAGAAATTTTCTCTTAAAATTTGTGTATCTAAGGACGGATCTACCCTATGATGAGGGTGTGCATATGCACCCTCTGAGGTCTATAAAATTGCACCAATAAACTTAAAATTTTACATCTTGATCACCTTGACTTTTTAAGTTTGCACCATGATCAATTAATCTACTCCAGGGTGTTTTGTGTCTCTGCTCAATGACAAATTAACTCGTTACTCTGTTTTTTTTCTTGCATTATGTTGTTGCTTTTTTTTTTATTTTATAAATGAACCGGCAACGTTTAAAAGAGGTTAAGATATCCTAATTAGGTTGATACCTCTTCACCACCTCCAAACAAAGTAAAATCCCCATATATTAGTAAATAAAAAATAGTACAAAAACTTGGGGAACTAGACCAAAATCCAAGTGGGAGACTGGGAGCTACAAAGAAAAATCAACTGCCTTTTTAGAAACCTTACATGTAAAACCTTTTTGTGTATATCAATAATTAAAAATTGGAATATTACATTTCATAAGGGATCCACCCTAGGATGATTGCATACATGAAACGAACCACAAGTTCAAAATATTTTATCGGATAAATGAAATACATTCAATGTGTTACTGTCATTTTAATTCTTGATACTGGTTCTATGATTGATTATTTAACATACAATATTAATAAGAATAACACTTGAACTATTACCTCCTAACAAAGAGTTTAACCTTATAATTTCACAAATTTCACATTCAATTTTATAGACATTTGATCAAAAGTCTCATCTAAAATCATAAAACAAGTTGCTCCATCAAACATTGCAAATCCTTATCGGAACTTCCACCTTCTCTAACAGCTTTAACCGCCGCTAGCTTCAATTTCAATGATCTACTTCTTTCCTCTCCACTCCCACCAACAGACTCAGCCAAAACTCGACTCAACTCATACGAGTCAGGAACACTCTGTCCACCCTCACACACTTTGTAAGCCACTTTTAATTCATCCACAAGCAATGTAGCATCGATAAATTGATCCGCCGTCATTGGCCACGCAAGACACGGAACCCCAACCATCACCGATTCCAACACCGAGTTCCATCCACAATGAGTTAAAAATGCACCCATAGCCCTATGCTTCAATATCAACACCTGTGGTGCCCAACCTCTAATCACAAGACCTTTACCAGCTATCACATCTTCAAAATCCAACTCTTCATCTTCTTTTTTTGTCTTCACTCCTTCTTTTATTGACCAGATAAAATGGACTCCACTTTTCAACAACCCAGATGCAATAGCATCCGTTTGATCCTTTGTAAGAATAGTTTGACTACCAAAACACACATATACCACATTTTTATCATCTCGTTGATCAAGCCACGAAACGACATCGTTTACTGAAATAGAACTAGACCCACCTCTTTGTAAAGCCATGGTAGAAGAATCATCCACAGGTAGTAACGGTCCAACCGCCCACACACGATCATGACCCAGTTCAATTTTGAGATAATCAATATAAGGCTTTTCAAATTCATCAAAAGTGTTAATAATAAGTCCCCAACTTTGAATGTTACAAAGAAACGAATCTCTTAGTTTCTCCGAATCAGTGTCACCAGAAACATAGCTACGAAACAAAGGAGAAACTTGCCACCAAGGATATTTCGGAGAATTCGGAATATCATGAAACAAAACAACCTCGTTTTCGTCATTTGGGTTTTCTCGCGTTGGAAGATTCTTCCAAAGGAAACAAATAGCGGAGAAAGCAAAAGCACCCGAAGGAGAGAAAACGAGTCTACGAATATTGAGTTGAGAAGCAAGGTTTTGTGTCCATCCACAGAACATATCAGATATTATATATTGAGGAGGTGAAGGGTGAGAGTGAAACCAATGAAGAATAGGATGGTGAAGATTTGAGAGAGAAAGCATGATGTTAGGAATTGATTTTGGTAAATCTTTGGCGTTTTCGACACCAGGTGGGATTAATGGGTGAGATGGAAAAGGGAGGATTAATGGGTGAATTATTGAAGGGTGAGAATTGAGAAGAGGGGTTAAAAATGTTTGGTTTTTTGGGGTAGTGAGAATGGTTATGGTGAGATTTTTGTTAGTGGAGGCAAGTTTGTGAGTTAGATCAAGGAGAGGTATCATGTGACCTTGAGCTGGGAATGGAATGACAAGGATATGTGACTGAGTGTTGTTGGTTTGAATTGCCATTGTGATTGTGGATTTGGAAGAGGAAATGGTGTTATTAAAGTTGAATTACAAATGGAATAGGGTAAGTGGTACTATATAAAAAGGATTGATCGAATGAAAATTGGAGGTAGATGGTTTTGTTTTTTGGGAAATGCTAAAGAGTGCCCCTGAGCACTAGTTAAGCTCCTTAAAAAAGAAATTTTGTCTTGAAATTTGCGCATTCAATATTCTCTGTCTTGGAACTTGTGCATACATTTATTTTTTATTTCTTTTTTTAGTATGCTTAACAAGTACCCGACATGACCCTTGTTTTTTCTACCACAAGTGTTACTTTACTTACTACTCCTTCGGTTTCAATTTTTGACCACAAGTGTTTCAAATTGGAGTTGGTAGTTTGTGTGACTGTGTGGTACTCTCCTCCGTACTTAAATAGAGCTACATGATCCAAAAGTTCATATTTAAATAGAATATCAAATATTAAAAAAGACTACTTTGACTACCAAAAATATAGTTAAAGGAGTAAAAAGAAACTTTAAATAATTAAGGAACTAAAACGAAATTAAAAAATAAGTTATGGGACCAAAACTCTAATTTAACCTTGATTATGTTAAAATTTAAAAAATGTTAGTATAAATTATAATTTGACTACTCAAAATCAAATATGCTTTTTGCTTTGCTTTTTATGTTATTGAACAACCCGTAAACAATTCTAATACTCCCTCCGTTTCAAAATGAGTGTTTCTTTAGTTCAAAAATTTTGTTTCAAAATGAGTGTCACTTTTCAATTCCCAATGCAACATTTTCCATTTATATCATCTAATTACTACTTTATACACTATTTTCAAGAAAAAGTAAGCTTAATTTAGCAAAATTGCTTTTACTTTTAACATAATGATTGCATTCTTTAATATGTGTGAAAAAACCAAAAACGACATTCATTTTGAAACGGAGGGAGTATCAATCTATGATGTTAATGGCTCTGTCAGCCTCCCACCATCAAGAACTCTATTATAAAAAGGATTGATTGAATTGGAGTAGGTGGAAAAATGTAAAAACAATTTTTATTGATTGTTGGTTATAGAAAAAGTAAGAGAGATTAAACTTTTCTTGAAAAAGTAAAAGTTTGGACTTTTTCTCTTATATTTTAGAACAAAAAAATTCAGATTTTTTCTTTTATATTATGAGACGGAGGGAGTATATGTATAAATGTCAAAAAAAACAATGTACTCCCTTCGTCCCATTTCAAATGTCACAGTTGACCAAATCACACACTTTAAGAAAAGTGTGTAAATGAAAGAGAGAGAATATGATTTTTACTAAAATATTCCATCTTTTTATTGATAGTAGACATTGAAATACTAACCGGCTTATTTTCTACTTTTCTATTTAGCTTAAACGAAATAGAGAAGTATAAAATTGAATTTAGCCATATTTCTCTTTAAAAGTATTAGAGAAATAAACTAAAGAATTAAACAATAAAAAAAAGTAGAATCAAACACATTTTTTTTCCTACTTTACTATTTTTAAGGAGAAGAAAAAAAGTAGAAAATATGTCCGGCCAAACGGGCACTAAAAACAGATCTTTAAACGTATTTTTTTCTCTCACCTAATGATTGTTTTAAATGATAAAATAGAAAAAATCAATGTTATAAATATTACTAAAAAAAAATGTTATAAATAATATAAGATATTTATTTTGGAATAAACTATTTTAGAAATTAAGACATTAATTTTGGGACAAAGAAAATATTTTAGTACAAGAGAGTAATACATACTACCTCCGGTCCTAAATATAAGAGAACTTTTGTTTTTTAGATTTATAGAATGATTTATGTATTTGGTCTATATTATGAACCAAATACATCAATCATTCCATGAATTTAAAAAGTAAAATATCTCTTATATTTAGGACTGGGGAGAGTATAAAATACTAGTTGTCAAAACTAATTAATGGTAATGTCCCGATATCATTCAAGATAGTAGTTAATTATCTCATTGGTGCGAACATTATGAGTAATCAATCAATTGATATTGTTACAAATACTCCTACGACTTTACCATCTTCATAGGTGGGTTCCCGGTAGAGATTTCTTTATGAAAATGTGCGGAGATTGTTTCTTCGTTTTTCGTTCTGCTCTTTAGAATTTTCTCGTCTCTGGTCATTATTATGGGGGAAATTTTCCTCCATACTCATCTTCACAGGTCTCCACAATATTCACGGATCTTTATAAATATAAAAATTTAACAAAATTGATATACTTTTTAATCAAAAGTAAAACACTAATAACTTATTTTTTCTTCTTTTTTCTAGAATATATACATATTTTTTATCTTTCATTTTTTTAAAATAAAAATACATTTTGCATCAATAACAAAAAATGCAAAAATACTTTCTAATTTTTCTTTTTGTATAAATAAATAACTATTCAAATGAATTTGTTGTTACGATACATAATCTTAATCTTTATAATATTTTAATTATTAGTATTTTTTATAAAAAAAATCATATAAAGTTATATAATTATACATTATATATATATATAATTTAAATAATATGGTCGGAGTCGGGAAATCCGCGGTGGCGGAAGGACCTTCCCCGTTTCCCGCCCCGATTGTCCACGGAGGAATTTCTCCCTCAATCCCCATCCTTACAAGAAAAAAAATCTGCGATTAATATCTTCACAAATAATCTTCACAGATAATCCGTTATCAGATACAAATTAATATCTTTCAAAGATTGACAACTTCCTAGATGGGTTCCTGATTATTCACACCCTTATATTACTCCTACGACTTTACCATCTTCCTAGGTGAGTTCCATACTTTTGACAACTAACAATTATATATTTTTTTGACAGATCAACTAACAATTATATTACTCCTATGACTTTACCATCTTCCTAGGTTGGTTCCTGGATCATTCAATCTTATATTTATAAAAATATAATCACTGGAAATACATTAAGAATTTATTGGAATGATCTCCATCATATTATTCTATCATTTTATCAAAGATTGATACTCCCTTCGTTTTATGTCGTTTTAGATGTTTGCACACATATTAAAGAATGCAATCATTATGTTAAAAGTAATATTATTTTTTTAAATTAACCTCATTTTTCCCTTTGTTTTCTTAAATAGACGGTGGAATTGAAAATGTTGCATTGTAAATTGAAAAGTAACACTCATTGTGAAACGGGAGAATATTTTAATAGGAGTATCTTAAAATAGTAAGAACCTTTTCAATTTTTTACGTGTCTCCTTTTACACGGTCTCTTTTAAAATTTCAACTATATTTGTTATTATTACTTTTTCATTGCTTTTCTAATTATGATATATTTTTTTCTACAATCTGTAAAAAATATTTTATAAAAAAAATATTCCCTTTTTTCAAGTGGTTCCAGTCCCCTCTCAAACGCAGTTGCGAGATACCCTTCTAATCTTGTACAATATGTAAGCAAAAAAATATATTCTTTAAGAAAGTAGATAAAATGCATTAAATGATGAGAAAAAAATATTTAGTTTGAACTTTTACCCCTACTTTAAAAATTGTTTTGTAGAAACTATAATGATTATTATTTATTATTGACTTACACCATCCGTTCTAAACTATAATGGAAAATAAAAAAATCACACTTATTAAGAAAAAGTAAAATACGAGAATTTGAACTATGTTTTTTTGGATTTTCTTTGAAAAAAGTTGTATAGAAAGAAGTAAACCCCATTTTTATTGGTTGTTTTCTATTGAGAAAAATAGAGAGAAATAAAATTCTAAAGAATAAGGAAAAAAAAACACATTTGAAAATAGTTTTTTCTTTTATAATTTGAGACTAAAAAAGTGAGTTTTTCCCCTTATATTTTGGGATGGAGAGAGTATGAATTTTGTTATTTGGAAAAGTAAATCTACGGGGAGAAGATCTTCAATAAAATTATTAAACATGATTTTTATTCTATCTAACGAAAATCAATAAAATTATTGAATTGATTTATATTTGGATGTTATTGTTATGTTATTTTTTTTCCTATAACAGACATGTCCACGATCTAAATAGCGGACGCGTGAAAGGGGAGGAAGGTGATTGGTGAAAAACATGCTTCATTCATATTATAAATAGCGAACATTGATTCACTGTCTATGTGACGCATTCAGAAGCTCGCATAGGAATAACAAGTGTTAATCCTCGTAGATAGGTTTCATAGAGTACACTAGGAAGAGAATATCAAAGGCTAAACTTTTGAAATCTTTATTTATTTAAATACATTACGATAGTTCCACGGAGCTCTCTCGTGCATTCTCAGAAAAATTTGCTTATGTGTACCCTAAGATTTTTTTTTAATATTTTTAATAGATTTTTTTTAGCATAATTCTGTTGCATTCCTAAAAAAATTTGTTTATTTGTCATTCAATTAGAGCTTCTTTAATATGTTTTTTTTAGCATAATTCAATTTTTATACTACATATTTTGACTCTACTTTTTATTTTTTACTTCTTTACTTTATTTCTCTAATACTTTTAAGGAGAAATATGGCTAAATTCAATTTTATACTTCTCTATTTCGTTTAAGCAAAATAGAAAAGTAGAAAATAAGCCGGATCAAACGGAGCCATATATATTTTGTACGTAGAGCTTTTTCTTTAGCCTAAAGTATATTAAAACTTATACAAAAAAAAATGTATATTAAAACTAAAATAATGGATTACAACAAAAAGAGAACATTTAGCGGATAACAACTACTTTATTTTCATCTATATATAGAAGACACATTCACAGACCCACTGATGTCTGACTTTCACAGACCCTAGCGACGTGTTTACTGATACACATGATGTCAATTATTTGTGTCATAAGTTTATATCTATTTTTATGATCATCAATATATATGAGTATATTTTTCATTCACTGAAATGATTTTTAAAACTAACTTTTATTGTGTAGATTTTATGGGGTATTTTGTAGTATTGGCATGGAGCATTCAAAATAGTTGTTGATGAACAATGGAAAGAAGTAGGAAATTTTAAGGAACTACATACACACTACATGACCTATAAATACTAATTTTTTTATCAGTGTAATTCATACTTTATATGTTCTAAACTATTTATATAAAATTGTGTATCATACTGTACTACCTAGCGTGTCAAAATTGAGTGTTAATTGTGTTGACGTCAAGTCACAATTCAATTATGATATGATAAGGCAGGTAACATAATTCAATTTAAAAATAATTTGTTTCAGAATCTTACCAGTATAACTTAGTGATTTGTCTCTTGACGTTCTTTTGTTCACATAGCCTCATTATAAAGTTTGATGAAATAGCAGTGGAGAAAGTCAAAGTTAACACGGCTATGGGTGTCTAGATTTATGCTCACATAAAGTTGATGGTGTATCAGTTAACAGAGCTTGCTTTGATGAAGCTGATTTACAAACAATCAAATATATGAAGACCAATGTTAAAACTGAGAAAGACTAGACAATTTTAATTATATGATTGTCATCATACAACAATTTTTCATTGTTTACTTTTTATGTTTTGTTATGCACTATTTAAATTGACAATTTTATCCAATTTTTTTTCTGGTTTAGTTCAATAGACCGATTTTACACTACTCTCATTGATAAAATTAATCATATTTGTTTGAGGACATCTTTTTAGGTAATACATTTTTATTGTATGCAAGGATGTCAATTTCTTAGTATTTTTTAGTTGGTCCGGAAATTTACATGTGGAATAGTGTGAAAAAAGTTGAAACAAGAAGGTTAAAGAACGATGAGAAAATATTTATTAATTTACACTGTATTGACCGATTTTACACTACTCTCATTGATAAAATTAATCATATTTGTTTGGTGACATTTTTTAGGTAATACATTTTTATTGTATGCAAGGATGTCAATTTCTTAGTATTTTTTAGTTGGTCCGGAAATTTACATGTGGATTATTGTGAAAAAAGTTGAAACAAGAAGGTTAAAGAACGATGAGAAAATATTTATTAATTTACACTGTATTAAAAAAATGTAGCTTGATGAGATTTTAATTGAATAAATATACAAGAAACGTAGGAATATCACCGATTTGGAATTTGTTTTGGTTGACAAAACAATGTTGTGATATTCAATGTTGTCTATTTTTTTGTTTATTTGTTTTTTTTGAAATTTACATGTCGATTACTACGAAAAAAGTTGAAACAGGGTGAGAGAAAGATTGAAAAAAATATCTTAATTTATATTGTATTTAATGTATTTAAAATTAAAAGTATTAGTCTAATGAGATTCGGTTGAATAAATCCATAATAAATAGTAGGAAGATAACCGAATGTGGTAGTTTTTTTTTTTTGACAAAACAAAGTGGCAGTTTTTTTTTTTGTTATTTTTTTTCTAAATTTACATGTGGATTATTATGAAATAAGTTGAAAAAAGGTGAGACAACGATAAAAAAATATATTTTCATTCATTTGCACTGTATTTAAAAAAATATAGTTTGATGGGATTCAGATGAATAAATATACAATAAAGTTTGGTTTTTGAAGAAAAAATGTCAGAGTTTCATGATATGCAAGATTGTCTATTTATTTATATTTTTTTTAACGTTCTTGAAACTTACATGTGGATTAATACGAAATAAGTTGAACAAGATGAGAGAACGTTAGAAAAAATATCTTAATTTACACTGTATTTAAAAAAATGTAGTTTGATGAAATTCAGTTGAATAAATATGCAATAAATGTTGGAAGATCATTGAATGTGCGGTTTTTTTGGTGACAAAAAAATGTAGGAGTTTTGTGATAAATATTCAAGGTTGTCTTTCTTTGGTTTTTATTTTATTTTTTGTATTCGAAATTTACATGTGGATTACTACGAAAGAAGTTGAAATAATGTGAGAGAACAATGAGAAAATATATACTCCCTCCCTTACTTTTACTTGTCGTTTTAGAAAGAAAAAAAACAAAATAGAAGAGTGTATTTTTGCACCTTATTTTCGGGAGTGGTGATGGTGCATAAACTTTTTCCTTATGCACTGTGCATAAATAAGGAAAATTGCTTAATACACCTCCCATATTGCTTAGCACACCTTTCAGATTGCTTAGCGCACCCCCAAATTTTTTAATGCATCCCCAAATTTTTAGGGGATGTGCTAAGCAATCTGAAGTATTTATGCACGGTGCATAAGCATGACTTATGAACCATAACTTTGTGCCCTTATTTTCCTATTATGCTTTTTTTTTAATATATTATATCATATTTAATCCACCAATAAATTTATATTTTTTCACAAACATTATCTATTTCCAGAAAAATTGTAACAAACTTTATTTAAAAATAAACAAAATTTGTATACAATAAAAAGATTATATTGTTTCAACAAAAACAAATTATACAAAATTTAGTCAACAATATAAAATAGGAAGAAGGGTATAATAGGAAAAATATAACGTAAATTGCCAAAAAGACAAGTAAAAAGGAACGGAGGGAGTATTAATTTACACTATATTTAAATAGTTTCATGGGATTCATATGAATAAATCTACAATAAATGTAGGAAATGTAAGTGCACTAGTTCATTCCTATGTTTTAATAATGGTCAAAACTCATGAAAATAGTGTAGAACATATTTTGACAACATTATAAATGACTTGACAGCAAAAAACTATTTTAAAACTTTGAAAACTGTTTTATAGGTATTTTGTATCGATACACACTACACAAAATATGGTAATTTGTAGGGTTTAATATGCGGTGGTTTTTAAAAACCCCCACAAATTAATATTAAAAAAAGAAAGATTTTTTTTTATTGACTTCAAATTGAAAAAAGAAAGATAGAACTCTTTCATTGTACAAAAAAAAATAAATATAAATGTTATTTTTCCCCTTATCATCATCCAGCGTGTATATGTTCCTTTCCCCCTCTTGTCAAACAAAAAAAAAACGTTACTTTCCCTCTTTTTTTGTTACAACCCTTTTATTGTTATCTTTTAAGATAAATAAATATAATAAAAATTTAAATACAAATTAAAGAGAAAGATAAAGAAAGAACGATACAAGTTCTGAAAACAAAGAAAGAAAGAACGATACAAAGAAAGGAAAACACACAGTGAAAGACTCACCCATCGAGCTGAAGAAAGAAGCATACACGACGATTCTCCCTGCTCACCAACAATTCACCGCCCACTGTTCAGAGTCTCTCCTTCTCGCCGTCGTCTCTTACCCTTTCGCTGGTAAGCATCTATATCTCCTTCTCGCCGTGTTTACGTTTCACTTCATGCCTCTCGCCGTCGTCACTTAGATAAGGAGTTGTTTATGAATTTGGGGGTTAGGGTTTCTTTTGGGTCTTTCTTTTGTTGCTGGCTGTAATTGTGGAAATTGAATGCTTAGGATTGAGTTAGTTTGAAATTGAATGTTTGGATACCGGGTTAGACTTGCGATCAATGATTGAAACAACCAACAACAAAACCAAGAAAGAGTATAAGCAAAAACAATGTGATTTTTATCCGATATCCGTTTAAAATCCAAATAATTGATTCTCGTCATAACATTGTACAATTGGAATATGAATATCAAAAGAATCAAGTACACTTTCATGTTCATCAACATGATAGTTGTTGGAATTGTAGTTGTTCTTGTTCCATTTAGAATTTTTTTTTTTGTGATTTAATGCATCTCCATGTCAATTATTGAATGAGTGTTTGCTTATAAGTAGTAAGTAGTATATTAAAGGAAAAATTAAATGGTGTACGGGATTAAAAAAGTCGTTGGTTGGGAAACGGGCAATGGGAATGGGGAGTGGGACTAGGAGTTTGAAAGAACAATAGCATCACCGTCGATCCTTGGACAGCAGGTAGCTGAGTTGTTGTGTCATGTGTGTGTGCGTAGGAAGATTCGTGTGGGGTCATATCATGTTAAAAATATGTACCAATTTGATTTGCATTCATTATAGGCGTACTGGTATGATGTTCGATTTGGGAGCACACAGTACAGTGAGTGAGTGAGTGAGTGAGTGCACACTCCAATTTTCTATTCAATTCAAATATAGGAATCCGTGCTTGCCTACTTTATCATCAACCTTTTAAACCAAACCGTCGGTGAAGTGAACAAAGTCTACACTCCAATTTGGTTGACTACTTCTCAAATCAAATTAACTAGTAAACAAGAGTATCAAAATCATACTGTAACATTTATTAACTAAACATTTTAAGCAGATAGCTCCCCAAACAATAATCACATTATAAAAAGAAAATATAAAACCAGTTAGCAGCTAATGGATCGTGTTTATGTTTATAAACCTATTTTTAAGACTGACCCTTCCAAAACATGAAAGAGCAAAGGTTATAATCTAAAAAATTGAACAGTTGATCAGTACTACTAATTGAGGCCTGAGGGAGGGATTCCTACCAGCATGAACTTTGCTTTTAACTAAGTAAAGTTGATAGGTGAGATATTAGTCATTGGCAACCATCGCATCAGCAACAAGGCTCTCTTGCTTCTTAATAATCAATCTATTTAAGGGGGGACGTTCCTTGCCTGACGGAGTATCATCGGCATCAACAATGATTGACTCCTCTTCTCTGAAATCTCCCCTTAGTACTCCCATTGCAATTTCATTTTCAACCAGTTGTATTACTCTTTTAACTGGTCTTGCTCCAAAATTAGGATCAAAACCTAATACACCTAGAAGTTTAACAGCTTCTGGTGTGTAATGAAGATCAATTTTCTTCTGTTTGAGCCTGTTCTTCACTTGTTCCATCTGCAACAGATAAGGAAACATATTAACATGCATCTTCATTGATGTGTATGATTTTAATGAAAAAAGAAGCATATTGTGTGATACAAAGTGGAAGGAAGCAGGCCTGTTAGAGAAGGCGTCCTTATACAGACCCTACAAACAGAAAACAAAGTAAAAAACAGCTTTAATTGAGGGCCAACAATAAATGCTTTTGTTCTCTTTTTTCTTTTCTATAATGTTTTGTGAAATCATTACAACACAACTCACGCCCTTTGGATTGGCTCTCAACAAAAGCATAATTTGAATTCTTACATTTATTGAGTGATATGTAGACAGTTTCTATGAATAACATTATTTTAGGATTAGGAATGTTTGTATAAAACAGTAAGTTTAATTTTATAAGAATGCTTAAAAAAACAGAATGCGAACGATTTCTACCTTGGCAGAACTGTGACATAATTTGATACCATTTCAATACCACTCAATCTTTTCATGCAAATTGAAGATTTCAAAAACACAAAACACAATAAATTTTTTTGACAAGCTATTTTTTGCTATAGATTATATTGTTGAGATTAATGTTATCAACCTTAACACAATAAATGCTATATGTTCAGGTGTTGTAAGCTCACACGGTCAACCCATTATTTCTTTTAATTTCATTCAATCAGGTTCTCTCTCTCTCTCTCTCTCTCTCTCTCTCTCTCTCTCTATTTTGTTGGATTTGTAGTTGTTACATTTAGAAAATTATTTGTATTTTGTGATTGAATGCATGTCCATGTCAATATTGAATAAGTGTTTGGCTATAATAAAATAAGACGATTCTGTTGTGAATGTATTGAATTATATCATGATGTTCACTTTCACCTTCTAAATTAGAATTCTTGATTTGCTAGTGTTTTCTGAAATGAATATTTTTTTTTTTTTAATTTTTAGTTAATACCGTACTAAGTCGTCCAACTTTTAATGAAGGGTTTATAATGGATAAATCTTGGATTGGTAAGGAAAGACATACTGATGAATACTTAAATGGCTTAAGTAAATTCTTAGATTTCGCTTTTAAGAATGGAGCTATTGATGATAGGATACGTTGTCCATGTCCCACATGTGGGTGGAAGTATTGTACAAGAGACATAGTTGAGGATCACTTAAAATTTCAACCATTCCCCAAAAACTATATCACATGGAATCTTCATGGGGAGAGACAAGTACCGATATCTTTTACAGATGTAAATCTTGTGCAAGAGACACATCCTTTAGAAAATCCAAATGAAGCAATGGTCAATGATGCATTGGGACACCATAGGGAACAAGATGTTAATATGGATGAATCACACCCACTAGAGGAAAATGAAGGGCCAAGGGAGAATTGTAGCGATTTTCATGAGTTTATCAATGATGGAAATCAGACATTGCATGAAGGGAGCAAGTACACAAAACTAGAATTTTTAACCAAATTATATCATATAAAGGTTTTGTGTGGATTAACTGACAAGGCGATGACTATGATACTAGATTTATTAAGAGATGCGTTTCAACTAGCAACATTGCCTTCTTCTTTTTACGAAGCAAAGAAAATCATCAATAAACTTGGTCTTACTTATACCAAGATCGATGCATGTCCAAATGATTGTATGCTGTATTTGGGAGATGATGAAAAAGATTTGAATGTATGCAAGCATTGTGGAACATCTAGATGGAACCTAGAGAAAAAGAAGAAAAAGCAAGCTGCGAAGGTTCTACGCTACTTTCCGTTAAAACCAAGGTTGCAAAGATTATTCATGAGTAGTAAGACTGCAGAGCATATGAGATGGCATGCTTCAGATATTAAGAATGACGGGTTGTTAAGGCATCCAAGGGATGGTGAGGCATGGAAAACATTTGATTTGATGCATCATGAATTTTCTTCAGATCCTAGAAATGTTCGTTTAGGACTTGCTTCCGATGGTTTTAACCCTTTTGGGACCATGAGTTCTACCTATAGCATTTGGTCAGTGTTCTTAACTCCGTATAATTTCCCACCTTGGATGTTTACTTGCAACCCCTTATAAATGAGTTACTTGAGCTATGGAATGATGGTGTGGTCACCTTTGATGCCTCAATGAATGAAACTTTTAGAATGCGGGGTCTAGGTAACCTGTCTGGTTGGAATACATATACAGGTTTGGCTTGCCCTACTTGTAATACTGATGCCAAGCCTTTTCGTCTCGGAAATAGTTCAAGGAACTGTTTTATGGGTCATCGTCGTTTTTTGAGTAGAAATCATAAATTTAGATTTTACCGTGCTCGCTTTGATGGAAACACAGAGGAACGAAGTCCACGAAAAAAACTATCTGGATCTGAAATTTTGAATAAGGTAAGAAATCTTAAAGTTACATTTGGAAGAGGAGCAAATGGGCCCACAAAGCAATGGAAGAAAAAAAGCATATTCTTTGAACTTCCTTATTGGGAGTTTAATTTGATGCGTCATAATCTTGATTTTATGCATATTGAAAAAAATGTGTGTGACAATGTATTGTATACACTGCTCAATGATAAGACAAAATCGAAAGACCATCTCAATGCTCGAAAAGATTTGAAAGTTATGGGTATACGGCGTGATCTCTGGCCCGATGAGAAAGGGAGGTATCGCCTTGCGGTGTTTTCATTAACACGTGAGACCAAAAGGTTGTTTCTTAAAACTTTAAAGAATGTTAGAGTACCGGATGGTTATTCAAGTAACATCTCTAGATGTGTTGATGAAGCACAACAAAAGATATTTGGATTGAAAAGTCACGATTCTCATATTATTATAGAACAACTGCTACCATTTGCCATTCGCAATTTATTGCCAAACAATGTTACAGCAATTTTGGTGGAGTTTTGTTCATTTTTTAGATCTCTTTGTGGTAAAACTTTGAATCCATCAGAGTTTCAAAACTTCCAAGATCGTATTGTGATTACACTCTGTCACATGAAAATGTTATTCCCTCCAACATTCTTTACAGTTATGGTTCATTTAACTGTCCATCTTATAGAGGAAGCAAAACTTGGAGGTCCCGTGCATTATAGATACATGTATCCTATAGAGAGGTAACATAGTCACATCTTTAATTTAAACTATATATATAGCCCAATCGTGTATACTTATTCTCCACAATTTTGGCAGGGAATTGGGTCATTTAAAATCCTTTGTGCGTAACAAGGCTCAACCGGAAGGTTCTATAGCTGAAGGTTACTTAGCTGAAGAGTCTCTTACTTTTTGTTCTCGATACCTTGAAAATATAGAAACAAGATTCAATAGACCTAGACGTGTTTGTGATGACCCAAATGAGAATGAGCCTTCCTATTCATCGTCTATCTTCCCTCAACTTGGTAAACCAGTAGGAGCATCATCCACATTCACTTTAACTCCGATGCAAAAGCTACAAGCTCATCGATATTTGCTTCTAAATTGTGATGTAGTCGCACCTTTTATTGAGTAAGTAATTGGAAATGAAAACTTCATTTATTAGTTATTATACTACTTAAGACATTACTAGTCATCACCTAAATTGATTGTAATATAATTGTAGTGAATTTAGACAATTCATAAAAAGAAGTTCAAGAGTACGAAGAGTTTCAGCTACAGAGATAGAAAAGAGATTATATAAAGAGTTTGTTGCTTGGTTTCAAAAGAGGGTAAATGAACATTCAGTAGTTATATTCCAATTTTAATGTCCACTTATTTTAAATTTGTCTAATGCAATTTCTTTATCTAGATTTTAAATCCAGACACATTAAGTGCAATGTCTATTGATCTTAAAATTCTCGCCTGGGCCCTTTGGACCATGCAAGAAGATTTACTGCTTATAACATTAATGGCTTCAAATTTTGAACCTTGGCTCGAGAAGAGGGATTGAAAACACAAAATAGTGGGATTTTTTTAACATCCAACACATCATGTGTTTCGAGTAGTGCGGATGGGAACTTAAGACAAGCAGACTTACCCTATTATGGGAAGTTGGAAGATATCATTGAAATTAACTACTATGGTCGATTCAAGGTTGTTCTTTTCAAATGCAAATGGGCAGAAACTACACGAGATAGAGGGTACAAAAAGGATCGTTGGAATTTTAATTGTGTAAATTTCGATAGATTAATTCATAATGGTGATCGTGAAGAACATGAACCCTACATTGAAGCATCTCAAGCACAAATGGTGTATTATGTAGATGATTTGGTTAATGAAGGATGGAGTGTTGCCGTGCATTTAAAGCCACGAGATTTGTATGAAATGGGTGAAGAGATAGAAGAGGAAGTTTATGAGAATGAGCCATACCAAGAGCAACAACTTGAGCAATTTGGTAACATTGATGATGAGTATGTGCAATTGGCAACAAACCATTTTATTGATGATGTTGTTGACTGAGTATAGTTCTAACATAATTCTTCATAAGTATAGTTATATTCTACCAAAATAAAGGTTATAGTTCTAACATAGTTAAATTTTTAGTTATTTTGTTTAAGATTTAATTGTTCATATTTCTCCTTTTAATTCTTCAAAATATAGTAGGATACAACTATGTATTTAATTTTACTTTACTTGAGTTTTATTTATAACTTAATATATTATTTTTATTATGGATATGCAGCAGGCCATGGCTAAGATTAATCCTTTTACAAATTTTGTAAAGGCAGCAAATCAAAAGAAGGATGCAACACATATTCAAGTTCCAAATCAAACTCAAGCTCATTCTTTGCACTTGTCACGTCCGACCCCAACTCCAAATCATACTCAAGCTCATTCTTTGCACCCTTCACGCCCAACTCCAACTCATACTTCAACTCAAACTGATGCTGCAACTCGTACGACACATCAAACTCAGGGTCCAACTCAAACTCAAGCTCATTCTTTGCACCCCTCACTTCCGACTCCAACCCCAACTCCCACTCATACTCCAGCTCCAACACATACTTCACCTCAAACTGAAGCTCCACAACAATCTCAAGGATCAAGGCAATATGTTGGACGCGAAAATCCACAATATTGGAGTGTTGAATCAATAAGTATGTGTCCTATTTTCTTACATATACATATTTTGTATTTAATATTTATTTGGTTAAATGAATGATTTTAATGTTAAAGACTCAGAAGGAGCTATTAAAAAGATCAAAACCACCAAAGATCAAGTTAATAACTTACCTCCGGGGGAACGTGTAATTGTGAACTTTGATGACCAAGGTGCTGCATATGGTGAGGCACAAGGCTTGCTGGCAGGATATTGTGGATTATTAGCAATTGATGGCAAGTTGTTTCCAATCAGTTTTGACAGGTGGTCTGGACCACCACCAGCAGGCATGCCAACATGTTACTTTGAAGATTGCTTTAAAACTGATATAAAGGTATACAAATTATGCATAATTTTTTTTATTTAATTTATTTATTTGAATGCACAAAAACTGACTTTGGATTTTTTGAAAGCCTCGATTTTGTTTTAGGACTACTGATGCTGTTGCAGAGAGATATTGTAGACTTAGCATTTCTAAGAAGTGGGCTACACATAGGCAAAGATTATGGGATCGCAATTTTGATCCAACCAAAACTAGAGATGAAATGATACGCAACAAGCCAAACGGGATTGATAAAGATCAATGGGCTCTTTTTATTAACTATCGTCTAAAACCATCTACGCAGGTATAACTATTGTTTACTTTATCATTTAAGTTCATTATAATATGTTTTATTTATGTGTTGCGGTAAAGCGATTCTTTTGGTTTGTTTACTGTTTTTGTAATAGTGGTTTTTGGTTTGTTTATTATTCTTCAATGTAATTTTGGTTTCATTGTACTATGAGGATTAAAACCATTGTGTGTGTGTTTGAGTGTCTGTGTGTGTTAGAACTACGATTTGATTAATTGCCTTGACAGTTTGGTGATAGAGATTAACTTGGTAAAGAGATAAAAAAAAGTAATAAGTAGGAACAAGATGAGATTATATAGCACTATTGTATTAATGTATTGATGAAGATCTAGCAGAATCAAGGTGGTTCTGTCAATGAATTACAATGTATAGTATTTGGTAAATGGAGATAAAATAGTAATGAAAAAATAGATGATTCTTTAACAAGTGTAAGTTTGAATTTGTATGACCAGATATAGTATTAGTAGGCGAGATATAATGTGCGTGTGACATGTGATGAAATATCAGTATGTAAGGTTTTGTTGCAATTTTATATATGAAGTAGATAGTTAGGAAAAAGATATTGAAGTTTAGTTCAGTTTATCATTATATGGTATTCTTAACCCATGTAATATATGTTGAGCTTATGGAAAGAAACTTATTATTGTTCTCCTATGGCACCTTCCTTCCAAAATACGTAAAAAAAAGTCCTAAGATTTTTAAAGTTATGTGGCACCTTCTATAATACATTTCTTTCTGTTGTCAATCTGTTCACTTCGTCTAGAGCAGAAGGATTTGCAAGTGGTTATATCAGTTCTATTCTATTTGTTTTAATATATGAACTCATGTATTTTTATTCATAGGAGACTTGTCGAAAAAACAGAGAAATACGAAGCAAGCAAGTAGTTCCTCATACCGGTGGTTCTAAACCACTCTCAAGAAAAAGACATGAGATGGTAGTTATATTAATTAACCTTAAAGATTTTATCATTTACTCTTGGATACTATCGACCATAACATTTTTTATATTGGTAGTTTTTGCAAACTGGAAAACAACCTAATCGTGGAGAACTATATATTGAAACCCACAAGAAAAAGGATGGATCGGCTGTAAATGTTGCAGCAGAGGCTATAGTGGTAAGTTGTAATTATATTCTCGTGTATTGAACAACTTGGCTGCAACTTTCATTGGATATAGCATCCATGAAATGGTTGATGTGATTAGATTTTAAACTTCATCATTTTGTATACTTGTAGGAACAAATCGAAGTGGGTTTGGCTCAAAGCACCACCGATGAATCTGAATTTTCTCCTACTGATGTTGTTGGTAAAGTGTTGGGGCCTGAGCATCATGGAAGCGTGCGGTGCCTGGGTATGGGAGCAGTACCTAGTAATACCTTTAGAAGTACTAGACGACGACTTTCTGATTTAAGTACTTCTTCATCTGGTTATGCTTCATCATCTTCTAACTATTGGCAAGAGAAATACACACACTTGGAATCCCATGTTCAAAACATTAAGGAAGCATTTAAAGCTTACATCATGATGAAAGATGGAAGGATCCCTGAAGAAATTGCTGGTGTCTTTGGTTCATCAAATGTGAGTATTATTTTCTTGAATCTTATGTTGAATTGTATTATCTGGTCTCATAGGTTGTACGGTAGTTTATTAGATAAATTAGCTTTTGTTTATAAACCAATTATGTGCCTTTGGTTTGGTGTGTGTACTATGTGGTGACTGTGTTTGGCAGTGTTGTGCTGCAGCTCCCTAGCTTCCCCGTTTTCTGTTTTGTTCCTCTAGGTGGTCAGCCAGTTTCTTGTTGTTTTTCTATGATGCTTTTTTGCACTATTTGTTGTTATTGCCTTTGATGTTGTCTTGACTATCAGCTTCCTATGCCTTATGTGTGTTTTATAGGGGTTGGCTGGTTATGTTCTTTGTGCTGTAATATGTAACTTGGGTCCCTTTATTTCTTTTGTGGCTTGAGTGTACATCTTGTACTTCTCTATGCCTATTAATAATACTTTGGCAGTTCTAAAAAATAAATTATGTGCCTTTGGTTCTCAAGGCTGATGTTGAATTGTATACTTACTTTTTTTTTTGTGCCTCATCAACACATCTAGTACAATATGATATTTGGTGTCTTTGGTTCTCAAGGTTGATGTTTGTGGCTGCGCATCAGGAATTGCAGCTATAAATACATTAAATTCTTCTGAATCTAAGCTTTATTCCTTATATATTAAGCATGGCTTTGTTTGTGACATGTTTTTTTTTCTTTAGTAACATGGGCTTATTTTGGATTCACCATGTTGTTGTTGTGCTGTTTTCAGACCATACGGTTTTGGTCTTTATTGCTGTTTTACTTGTTGTTATTGTCAAACCAAATGACCCTATAGTTGCATGAGTATTTTGATTTGATCTTGCTCCGTTTTTTGTTTGGGTTTTAGTGTTTGTGTTGACTGTTTTTGCTATAGTTCTAGCTAGTGCAATATGCATACTCTCTAATATAATTTGCAATTTCAAAAAACTATCGTTGTATTTGTAAGCTTGATATTAATTGTTATTAGAATATTTTAACTAAAGATTTTTCTTTTGTTATTTTTTCAGTCAACTACTGCCGAAATTGAACCTGATTTGCATACGCATGTGAGGGGATCTGCTGGTGCTAGCAACAATTGATGTTTTGTCTTCATTCGTATATTTTTATTTTGAGTATATTTTAAATTTCTTAGAGTTGAATACATTTGAAGTAGAAGATTTCATTTTACTTATGTTATGAATTTTTGAGTTGTATTACATTTAAAGTACAATTACATATATTATGAATTTTTGAGTTATATTACATTTAAAGTACAATTATATTATTTTGACTATTTTTATTAGAAGCTCTTGATCACTTGGAACATGTTATTTAAGTTGTTATCAATTAGAAATGCAAAAATATTAGAAACGTAAAAAAAAAAAAAAAACAGAGAATATAGAGGAGGTTAAAAACCCCCGCGAAACTATATTTTTCAAATTCACTGGATATATTTAGCGAGGGTTAATAAACCCCGCAAACATTCCATGGATATAGTGGAGGTTTCAAATCTCGGCAATATAACCTCTGCAAAAATACCAGCGTTTGCTGAAAACCCCCACAAATAAACTGCGGCACCCCTGTTTGTTGGGTTTTCAAAAAACGCCACAAACTAAGTTGTGGGGGTTAAAAACCCCCGCAAATTGTAAAAATAACCCCCGCAAATTGCCGCGTTTTTTGTAGTGACATACTTACTTATATCGATACAAATGTCCTAAAAATCCTTCTGGCTGATTTTTTGTATTTTGTATTGATACAAGACTCACTTGTATCGATACAAAACTGGGCTCTCAGGGACAGAGAGTCTCCTGTGTATCGAATCATGCTTGCATGTATCGATACACATCAAACTCTCCTTGGACCAGAGAATTCATTATGTATCGATACATGCTTGCATGCTTCAATACATATCAGTCAGGATTTTCAAGATACTGGTGTATGTATCGATATAAACACGTTTTTGTATCGATACATAGCTGAAAAATTTCAAATTTTGTACGCTGTCAAGAGTGTGTATCGATACACACCAATCTTTGTATCGATACACTTCAGTTAAGTTTTGCCTAAATTTGCTCAATTATATTTTCTCATAAATAGCAATATGGGGTTTTGTTGTAATTGTGAGAAACCATTGGGAAAACACTTTTGATCAGAATTTTGGAGAAGTTTTGGATCAAATAGCATTCAACACAAGATCATCATCTTCCATCAATTCACAATCAATTTGAGATTGTGTATGGGATCAATCGAGAGTTCTTAGTGTAATTGGTCGATAACGTTCCGTGCGATTCGCGGTGAATCAGAATTGAGATCAGGTTGATTTGGGTTGAAGGTTTGGTTTTTCATCAAGCATTCAAGATTGAGAAGAATTCTTGAAGGATCAACACAATCGAGCGAGATAATCAGCTGGACGATTGTCACAAGGGTTTTCGAGTTGAAAACGGTGTGAGGATCAATCGTTGGAATCAGAGGTAGAAGCTTCGAGGTGTGTTGAGGTTTTTCACGCAATTTTCATCGATTCGGTATAAGTGAAGAAAAGGGTTTCTTTTGTATAGTCTTATACGGTGAAGTCTTTGTAAATTGTGCACATTGTATCAAGGAACAAGTTTTTAATAAAACGCTCAAATTGTCCGTTTGACGATTTGGGGGAAGATGTACCAGGCCGACCGCGAGGACGACACGAAAGCCAAGGGAACTCCCTAATCAAGTGTTTGCGTTTCTTCTCTCCTTAAACTCTTTACTTTCGTATTATTTGTTAATTCGATCAATTGAATTTTGCGTTCGTACGTGTTCGTTAAAAGTCAATTGATTTGTGCTTGAATTGTGATTCGTTAAAATTTAATTGGATAACTTGTTGTCTGTAGTTATCTTAAGTATTTGATTGCGAAACATTATCTTTGATCGATTTATCATCATACGTTTTAATCAAGTGGGTGCAAAGTAGACTACCGATCCGGTGGACTTTCGTGCATTCGAAATATTTTTTAAAATTACATTGTTTAAAAGGGTCACTTATTCAACCCCCCCCCCCCCCCCCCCCCCCCAATTGATAGCCAAATAGTCTAACAAGAACATCACTAAATGTGAAAGTTTTTTTTATTTAATTTTTTATGAAAAAATGTCGGAGTTTTGTGATATACAAAGTTTTTATTTAGATAAAAAAATGTCGGAGTTTAGTGATACACAATGTTGTTTATTTATTTATATTTTTTTTTGAAATTTATACGTGGATTACTACGAAACAAGAAGATGAAATAACGATGGAAAAATATATATTAATTTACGTCGTATTTTATATAAATTTAGTTTGATAAGATTTCAGTTGAATAAATCTTTAATAAACTTAGGAAGATCACCAAATTTGGGTTTTTTTTTTGACAAAACAATGTTATGATATTCAATGTTGTCTAATTCTTTGTTTGTTTTTTTTCTTGAAATTTACATATGGATTACTACGAAACAAGTTGAAAGAAAGTGAAAGAACAAATGTGGGTTTTTTTTTTTTGACAAAAAAATATGGGAGTATTGTGATATTCAAGGTTGTCTATTTCTTTGTTTTTTATTATTTTTTCCTCTCAAAATTTACATGTAGATTACTACTAAACAAGTTGAAACAATATAATAGAACAACGAAAAAATATATCTTAATTTACACTATTTAAAAAATATAGATTCATGGGATTCAGATTAATAAATCTACAATAAACGTTGTAACATCACTGAATGTGAATGTTTTTTTTTTTACAAAAAAATTTCGGAGTTTTGTGTTACACAAATTTTTTTTTAGATACAAATATGTCGGAGTTTAGTGATATGCAAGGTTGTTTATTTATTTGTATTTTTTTCTTTAAATTTACACGTGGATTACTAAGTAAAAAGTTGAAACAAAAAAGTGAGAGAACAATGGAAAAATATATGTTAATCTACGATGCATGTAAGAAAAAATAGTAGTTTGATAAAATTCAGCTGAACGAATCTACAATAAACTTAGGAAGATCACTGAATGTGTGAGTTATTTTTTTGATGAAAAAATGTGTTAGTTTTTTGATATGCAAGGTAGTCTATTTCTTTGTATTTTTTGTTGTTATTGAAATTTACATGCAGATTACTACGACACAAGTTAAAACAATATGAGAGAACGCTGGAAAAAGATATACTAATCTATACTGTATTTAAAAAAAATGTAGTTTACTGAATGTGAGAGTTATTTTTTTGACGAAAAAATGTGTGATTTTTGTGATATGCGATTGTCTATTTATTTGAATTTTTTGTCTTAAAAATTTACATCTAGATTACTACTAACCAAGTTGAACGATGGAAAAAATTTCTTAATTTACACCGTATTTACAAAAACATGTAGTTTGATGAGATTCAGTTGAATGAATCTACAATAAACGTAGAAAGATCATTGAATGTGGGTGTTTCGTGATATGTAAGGTTGTCTATTTCTATGTATTTTTCTTAAAAAATTTATATATGGATTAGTACGAAATAAGTTGAAACAAGGTGAACGGATGACGAGAAAATATATTTTATTTTACATTGTATTTAAAAATGTAGTTTGATGAAATTCAGTTGAATAAATCTATAATAAACACTAAAAGACGCTGAATGTGTTTTTGAAAAAAAAAATGTGAGAGTTTTGTGATTTAAAAAAATTAGTAACAAAATGATGAAATACTTTTGTTTTGACGCAAAATAATGAAATACTTAAAACCACATTTTAAGATAAGTTAAACAGTTTTTTTCATTTTTTTTTAGTAAAGTCCGTTAAAGAAAATTTTTATTTGAAGATTTTATAAAAAATTTATTTGCTAAAAATATTTTAACTTTGACCATATTAGACCATATTGAATCAAGACTACAGAAATTTCAAAATATTAAATTATATTATTTTCTTTAATATAAATTAAAATATAACTTTTCGATCTAAAATTTTATTTTATTAGATTAAATATGTTTTTAGTCATTCTTATTTTTCAAAATTTTTAAAATTGTTTTATTATCCTTAAACTTTTAAATTTTTAAATAATATTTTTTTAAATATAACTTTTATTTTTATATAATGTCATTTATACGATTTTAAAATTGAATATTATATCTCAAATTCACTATTGAATATTAAAATAAAGTAATCAAACATTAGTTTAGAATAAATTTAAAAATAATATCGAAAAAGAAAATAATCTCGTGCACGGCACATACTAACATACTAGTAAAACTGAAATCGACAAGAGTGTAAATTTGGAACTATCAACAAAAGAGAAAACTTTGAAGTATTATTATTATTATTGAATTCTCATGGTTACAATAGTTATTTAAATAGTTAAATACACTTAATATTAAAAATTAGAAACAAATCTATCTTAAAATAAAACAGAATATTTATATTTTTTTTTATTTTAACTTAAATATAAATCTAAAAGATATATATTTTTTATTTTTATTCTAACTTAAATCTAAATCTATGAGATTATTATGCTATTTAATAGGATAATCACTAACTTATCCTAATAATATTGAAATTAAAACAAAAAAAATCTTATGAGCCTCAGTTGCATTGAATTACTCCTGCATCACTATGTGGCGATGGAGTATTTATGTCATTTCCGGGAGAGCACAGAAAT
Organism: Trifolium dubium; assembly: GCA_951804385.1. Classification (NCBI taxonomy): domain Eukaryota; kingdom Viridiplantae; phylum Streptophyta; class Magnoliopsida; order Fabales; family Fabaceae; genus Trifolium; species Trifolium dubium. The sequence goes on from OX638068.1 coordinate 20,083,914, forward strand.
ATGGGAGCGTGAAAAACAATTTTACTATGATACTCCCTCCGGTCCTAAATATAATAGAATTTTTACTTTTTATGTTCATAAAATGATTGATGTATTTGATTTATATTATAGACCAAATACATCAATCATTCTATGAATCTAAAAAGTAAAAATTCTGTTATATTTCTACCAAACAAAACTCTTATATTTAAGACAGCAAAAAATAATAATAGCAATATAAATAAGTTTGAATCACCATCAATGAACTTGGTCCGCTTAAGCATGTGGCTGGAGTTCGATTCTTGTCTCATGCGTATGCTGAAAATTTGGTTGAAAAAGGAAAACCCACTTTATGTTCCCATGAATTGCCCGACGTATATTAGTTAACGTTTACGGTGAAAACTTCATAAAAATATTTATAATAACTCAAAAAAAAAGAGTTCGGATCAAACTGGATACCGTCGGATTCAATCCAGACATCTAGACCCACTCTCCTTAACCCTTAATTATCCGAAATGCTCGGTTTGTCGTTTTTTACCCAGCCATAGGCCTACACACTTGCATTATTGCGTGTGGATGCTGGCTATTAGGTAGTTCTTGTGCTTGATTTGATGAAGACAACCCTTCAGCTCAAAATAGTACCATAAGTTAGCATTTTGTTGGTTTTGAAGTTCTTTTCGTTGAAAACGATGCCAATTTGGATTTTTAATAAATGTTGGTTTATAAAAAAGTCTAGCCACGTATGGTGAACCACACGTAACGTAATACTTGCCACATAATGATGAAGCATACAACTTACCAATATTATTATTATTTTTGAACAAAATTCTATACCTTGCAGTTGCACGATGAAAACTTGAAAAGGACATCAATTGGGTTCTTGTATTAGTTAAAAAAATGTGACAATAAAGGAACATGTAAAACAAGGTGCCTGATAACTGTTACTCACATGATAACGCTTGCCAATGATGCATGGTTATTTAAGAAACTTGTGATTTTAGAGACTGGAGCAATAATTAATTTCCAATTTCTGACTGTAAATTTATTAAATTAAAATTAAAAGTATGTTGGTATAAATTTTAGTCTGTCGAAATCAAATATGCCTTTTTGAGGGCTCATCCTCCCTTAACCAAGGGTCGAGGGTTCGATCCTCACCTTGGGTATCGAGCAGCTTTAAATCCTTAGGCCAGCTATCCCACCCATCGAGGTGACTCCAATCTAGCGAGGGATTAGTCACTATGTTTGGCGGTGGATACCCCGGACTCGACAAAAAAATATGCCTTTTTGCACTTACAAAAAATAAAGAGCCTTTTTGCTATTTATATTAACAACTAACCCCTAAATAATTCAAATATCAATCTATTTTTTACCAACCGATGCGGGAATCATACAAAGTTTTGTAGAGTTGTAGTGTAAACTTACAACCATATGAACTCTTGTGACACCCGCTCAAATATCAATCTATGATAGTCGAAAATGAAATAGTGGATGAGGCAAAGAGGAAAAAGAAAGAAGTATGGATGTTTACAGTTAATTTCGAGAAGGCCTACGACTCTGTTGATTAAAATTTCCTTGATTTTATGATGTAAAAAATGGGGTTCCACAAGAAATGGAGGAGATGGATATCCGAATGCTTAAAGACGTCACCAGTTTCAGTGTTTGTAAATGGCAGCCCAACCAAAGAATTTGAGATGGGTAGAGCGCTAAGACAAGGTGATCCTTTAGCTCTGTTTCTATTCTTGATAGTAGCTGAAGGATTCAATATGTTGATGAGGAAGGCAATGGAGACAAGACAATTTATAGGTTTCAAATTTGACTTGGGGGATGAACGTTTCACTCACTTACAATACGCTGATGATACACTGTTTATCGGTTAGAAGAAGTGGACTAATGTGAGAATCATTAAGGCAAACCTGTTGCTATTTGAAGTGATGTCGGGTCTAAAAGTCAATTTCCACAAAAGTTCCTTGATGGGAATAAATATCTCTTAGATGTGGATTGAAGAGGCGGCTAACATTTTAAATTGTAAGGTTTGAGGCATACCCTTCAAGTATTTAGGCATGCCAATTGGAGCAAGCCCGAGGCGAAAATATATGTGGAATCCTGTGATTGATGCAGTGAGAACGAGGTTGTCAAACTGGAAGAATAAACAGTTGTCTATCGGAGGTCGCGTTGTTATACTAAAATCAGTCTTGTCTGCTTTTCCTGTCTACTTTCTATCCTTTTTAAAGGGTCCGTCAGGTATAATTTCCATACTTGAATCCCTTTTTAAACAATTTTTGTGGGGTTGTACCCCAATTTTGGACCTACAAATCGAATTTGCATGCCATTCATCTTTCTGGTGCTCTAGAGGAGGGGGGGGGGGGGGGGGGGGTTGAATAAGTGACCCTTTTAAACAATGTGATTTTAAAAGTATTTTCAAATTCGAATGCACGGAAGTCCACCAGATCGGTAGTCTACTTTGCACCCAATTGATCAAAGAAAAAGTAGTATTAAGACTTAGAAAGTATGATGATAAATCGATCAAAGGTAATGTTTCGCAATCAAATACTTAAGATAACTACACACAACAAGTTCAACAATTAAGTCTTAAACAATCACAATTCAAGCACAAATCAATTGAATTTTTACGAACACGTACGAACGCAAAATTCAATTTAATCGAATTAACAAATAATGCGAAAAGTAAAGAGTTTAAGGAGAGAAACGCAAACAACTGATTAGGGAGTTCCCTCGGCTTTCATGTCGGTCGAGTACGTCTCCCCCCAAATAGTCAAACGGACTATACAAAAGAAAACCCCTTTCTTCACATATACCAAATAGATGAAAATTGCGCGAAAACCTCAACACACCTCGGAGCTTCTACCTCTGATTCCAACGATTGATCCTTACACCGTTTTTAACCCAAAAACCCTTGTAACAATCGTCCAGCTGATTACCTCGCTACAATGTGTTGATCCTTCAAGAATTCTTCTCAATCTTGAATGCTTGATGAGAAACAAAACCTTCAACCCGATCACAATTCTGATTCACCGCAAATTACACCGAACGTTATCGACCAATTGCACTAAGAACTCTCGATTGATCCCATACTCAATCTCAAATTGATTGTAAATTGATGGAAGATGATGATCTTGTGTTGAATGATATTTGATCCAAAATTTCTCCAAAATTCTGATCAAAAGTGTTTTCCCAATGGTTTCTCACACTTACAACAAAACCTCATATTGCTATTTATAGAGAAAATAGAATTGAGCAAATTTAGGCAAAATTTAAATGAAGTGTATCGATACAAAGATTAGTGTGTATCGATACACACTCCTGACAGCGTACAAAATTTGAAAATTTTCAGCTATGTATCGATACAAAAACAGGTTTGTATCGATACATACACCTGTATCTTGAAAATCCTTACTGATATGTATCGAAGCATGCAAGCATGTATCGATACATAACGAATTCTCTGGTCCAAGGAGAGTTTGATGTGTATCGATACGTGCAAGTATGATTCGATACACAGGAGACTCTCTGTCCCTGAGAGTCCAGTTTTGTATCGATAAAAATGAGTCCTGTATCGATACAAAATGCAAAAGTTCAGCCTAAAGGATTTTCAGGACATTTGTATCGATACAAGTAAGTATGTATCAATACAAAATACCTATAAAATAGTTTTTCAAAGTTTTAAAATAGTTTTTCGCTGTCAAGTCATTTATAATGTTGCCAAAATATGTTCTACCCTATTTTCATGTGTTTTGACAATTATTAAAACATAGGAATGAACTGGTGCACTTACATTCTTTTCAATCGTTTTGTCGAAGACATGGAGTTAGTAAACATACTGATTTTGGGAAAGAAATTCACATGGTTTAGCACCAATGGGAAATCCATGAGTCGCCTGGATATATTTCTTTTGTTTGATGGTCTTATCTCGAAGTTTGGTATTTCAGGGCAATGAATAGGAGATAGGGACATTTTTGACCGTTGTCTAATTTGGTTGCTTGTTTCTTCTGAAGACTGGGGTCTGAAACCCTTCCGGGTGATCAATGGATAGTTTGAACATCCAGACTTTTTGTCTTTCGTGTAGTCTTCATGCGAAGTTTTGTTGTTACGGGTAAAAAAGCTTATGTTGTGAAAGAAAAGTTTAGGTTACTAAAAGAAAGTCTATGTAAGTGGAATAAAGATGTTTTTGGTTTTCTTGATATTACTATTGAAATGACGGTCAAGGATTTAAATGATATTGAAGTTGCTTTGGGAGGTAATGTTGATAATCTACAATAAACACAGAGGGAGATGTTAAATAAGGAGTTTTAAGGCCGTATTAATATCAAAGAAAGTTTTAATACAAAAGTCTAGCTTGAAATGAGTTAGGGAGTGCGACTCAAATTAAAAAAAAAAAATTCATGCATCTATCTATTAAACAAAGGCGGCATAGGAATAAATTGGTCTCTCTCAAAGAAGGTGAGTGGTGGGTTCATGGTGTGGCTGAAGTCAAAGGTTGTGTGAAGAATTATTTTGCTAAGAATTTTACTGAGGAGTGGAAGAACCTTCCAAATCTTGATGGGTTTGCTTTTGAAACTCTTTCTGAAGAGGATAATTTTTGTTATTGGAACCTTTTACAATTGAAGAAGTGAGGGAGTGTTTACCCTGAATTGTGGTAAACAATCGCTAGTTTGCAATGCTTGCAGGAACAACTAGTGAATCATAGGACATGTTTGTGAAGTAGCAAAGTTTCACAAGAAAGGGGGGTTTGAATTGTGACCCTTTTAAAAATAAGCTTCTAAAACAAGCAACTTTGTTAGTTTAATAAAACAATTTAAACAGTGAGAGATAAAACGTTCTGAGATCGTTCTCGTTAGTGCAAGCAGATTAACTAAACAAACAGTATAAATGTGTTGTGTGTGTGTAAATGAAAAGGAGCAAGGGAAGAGAGAATAACACACAATTTATCCTGGTTCACCCAAATGTTGGGCTAGTCCAGTCCCCACTCATGTGAGATTTATCACTAGTATGAATGAGATACTACCGATCTCTCAATACAAGTTCTTCTTCTATGATCTAGACCAAGATCAAATCTTTTATGCCTCTAGTCAATCCTGACTATCTAAGGACTTTACCTCTAGCCAATCCTGGCTATCCAAGGTCACTCAATCAATAGTTACGTATTGACTTGAGGACTTCTTTCTTTTACAAGAAGGGTTTGTTTATGGATCTAAGCTTATACAATGACTCAAACTAGAGATTGATAGGCTTTATGTAAACTACTCAGAACACTCTAAATTTGTGATCCAAAGATTGATAGCAGAGCTGGAGTGTGAGTAAAAACAAGCTGGTAAGAGCTTTGATTGCTTGAGAACTAAACTTGTTGTATGCAAACTTGTAACTAAACTTCTTGCTCTTCCAATGCACCATGGGGTGCTATTTATAGATGCCAAATACGTTCCTGATGCTTAGTCATCATGTAAGTACAGTAGAGAGCCGTTGCATCCTTCATATGACAACTCATAGAGAGTTTGCTGCATGATTCAAATCTGTGAGAACGTTCTGCAAACACTCTCTTCAGTTTCTTCATATCACCAAGAAAAGGTGATGAGCTGTAAACAGTTGTATCTGGCTGTATGAAGCTTGATCTTCAAGTATGGACGTTGCAAATAGCCGTTGTGCATCAAATCAAAGTACATTGAACAGCTGGATATTCTTTTTGAATGTTCAAGTACAAAACTGCCTGGGTGAGAGATCGTTCTAGCAACACTCTCCCCTCTCTAGGCTGATGCAAAAATTCATGAGTGGGATTTTATTGCTTGATCATGAACAGCTGTAGTGGAGCGTCTCAAACAGCTGGGACTAATGTAGGTAGTTGTTCATGTTGTCCTTTGCAAGTACAAACCTCCTTGTCTTATATGAGAGAAGCCTTGGAGAATGTTCTTTTGAAGTACATGTGCAAGTACAATGCCAACTATGAGTTTAGTAGCTTGTTGCTGCATTGTGATTGGTCTATGAAACACCATCAGATCCAAAAACTAGTAGAAACACTAGTTCACACTTGCTTGTCTTCATTGTGCATTGATTCCATTCCTTAAACATATCATACAAGGAATGTTCTTCATGCACATGGTCTTGTTTGGCCTTAAATGACTTATCCACTGTTGTGATACTGATTTGAAGTCCAATGATAAAGTGGAATAATGTCTTGTAGCCTGATGAAACATTATTAGACGCTTATGACAAATATCTCTTTTGAAGCCTGTGCTGACTGTTACTCAGAGAGCGTTCTCTGATCGTTCTCTGTAGTAGTGTTCATTTCTTTCACAAAGAGTGATGATTGATCATGATATTGCAATTTGATCTAGCTTATTAAAATCACTCAAAAGCACAGGTTAGATCACAATATGATCAGAATATAAATGAAAATATAATTGAAGATGTTTGTTATCTTTAAAACATCATTTAGGGATTTTGCTTCAACAATTTGTGTATTCATTGTTTTGTAATTGAAAAAACAATGTTAATTGATTGCGATAAACAAGTTTGATTTTGAAAGAAAAGTAAAGGTTTCAATGAAATTAAATATAGAAAACTTAAATGAAATCAAGTAAATTGCATGAAATAGTAAATTGTATTGAAATTAAAAGAAAGTGATCACAAGATCATACATTTGCCTTATTTTCTCGTTTGTCTCGAATGCTGGATACTTTGAGACTTTAAAGGATTTTAGTATGAGGATTTTGTGATAGAATTTACATCAAATGAACTAGTATTTATAGATAAGCACTATAACGGCCTAAATAACGTCTATAAAACGTCCATTCGACGCGTGTCTTGTCACCTAATCTTGATTCTTGAATGTTGATAACTGTCATTTTAAATGAAGCGTTGTGTTTATTCGAACTCGAAACTTCAAGAAGCGCTGATAATCTGCTAAGTTATAATCAACATTCCACATCGAGTGACATTGCGTGCTACTCTAAACCTTGGTGATTCGAAGGCAAAATACTTGTTGATATTTGTCTTTTTTCTTGCTTTCTCAGCTAAAATATTAAGACAAATATTAATAGAACTCTTGTGGATACTTTACATTAGAACTCTCTTGTTCTTAAAGACATTACCCTTCACCTTCATGTCATAATAGAGAATTTATTATTTTCTTCAGTTCTTGGAGACATTATTTTCTATAATTGAAGGTTCATTAATTATGTTCAAAAGAACAATTAGGGCATATTTTTACTTAACCAAAATATGGGCTAACAGGGAGGTGATTTGAGAAAGCGATGGTAATAAGTGCCCAGGCCCTGACGGTTTTAATTTCAACTTTTTGAAGGTTTGTTGGGATATAATAAAAGACGACGTTATGGTTTTTTTTTCATGAGTTTCATTCTACGAATGTCCTCCCCAAAGCAATGACAACATCTTTTTTTGACACTTATTGCAAAGAAGGATCATCCGCAATATTTGACAGAGTATCATCCTATTTTCTTGGTCCATAGTTTATATAAGATATTGTCTAAGGTCGTGGCGTCTCTTTTGAAAAGTGTATTGTGTAAGTAAATTTCGCCGGTAAAGTCGGCATTCATACAAAATAGGCATATTTTAGATGGAGTGCTTGTTGTGAATGAATTGTTAGAATTGGCTAAGAGAAGGAAACACTCTTGTTTGTTCTTTAAAGTTGATTTTGAGAGGGCTTATGATATTGTTAATTGGAATTTCTTGGATTATATGATGTGTTGAGTCTTTGGTATTGGCTGCATTTTTGGTTGATAAACCATTGTGACAGGATGTTGGACAAAGTGCTTTGACACTTGCAACATACTGGCTATTTAAAGGACGTGCTAAACCTAATCCTATTGAGAGAGTTGTTCACGCCGTTTTAGTTTCTAGAGTCCAAGCATTCTAGGTTTTGTGTGTGTTTACTTGTGAGCGTTTCTTGTATCTCATTGATGCAAGTTTAGGACGTGTACTCTCGTGTTGTATTGATTGTGTTCCTCTCCTAAGCTGTGAAGTATGGAGTAGGTATTGTTAGTTGTAACACTCAAAGCCTGTAGGTACGAGTGTGTAGTTTTTAGGAGTGTGTCTCCAACACTAAGTATTTGTGTATTGAACTTAATACCAGTGCGAAGATCAGTGAACCAGAGGTTGTTTGCGTGGAAGTCTTCAAACTGAGAGGGAGTGAGATGGGATCTCAGATCTAGGAAGTTCCTAGGTTGAAGAGTCATTGGTCGTGCCTAGGTGATAAGTTGTAAACGGGGCGTTTGCTGGTAACATAGAACTAGGACCTCTATAGTGATATTCCTTCCTGGATTGGTATCCCCCGGACTAGGGCTGTTGTGCGCCGAACTGGGTTAACAAATACTGTGTTCTTTATTTGTTGTTATTTATTTACTTTGTGCTGCTGCGTGTTATACCTGTCAAAGTGCTTAGCACATCGTGTTCGACACTTTGCATAGCGTGCCAGGAATTTCAATTGGTATCAGAGCAGGCACCCTGCCTGTTTCTAGGGTGAGATTTAGGACCTGAATTCTCTGGCATCATGGATAAGGAAGGAGGATACATGAACAGACCACCTTTGCTCAACGGAGCTAGCAACTATGATACTTGGAAATGAAAAATGACCGCATTTTTGAAGTCTATTGATAGCAAGGTGTGGAAGGCTGTGTTGACTGGTTGGAGTCAACCTACCCTTACCAACAAGGAAGGTACTTCAACGGGGGAGTTAAAACCTGAACTTGAATGGACTACTGAAGAGGAAACTGCAGCTCAATACAATAACAAGGCCATCTATGCCCTATTCAATGGAGTAGACACTAATGTTTTCAAGCTTATCAAAAATTGTGTGTCAGCCAAGGAAGCATGGGAAATTTTGAAAACTTGCTATGAAGGGTCTACTAAAGTGAAGCTGTCAAAGATTCAACATCTTACATCCAAATTTGAGTCCCTGAAAATGAAAGAAGAAGAAAGCATTGAAGACTTCCACCTAAGTCTTTTAGATATTGCAAACTCGTTTGAAGCTCTAGGTGAGAAGATTACTGATGAGAAACTATCAAGAAAACTTCTTAGATCTCTTCCTAAGAGGTTTGATATGAAGGTTACAACTATTGAGGAAGCACAAGACATTTCTATCATGAAAATGGATGAACTAGTTGGATCACTTCAAACCTTTGAAAATGTTCTAAACGAACGAGGTGACAAAAGAAACAAGGGGATTACGTTTGTCTCAAATACTGATGATGGGAAAGATCATAGTGAGGATGAAGGTGAAGAGAGCATAACAGACTCCATTGCCATGCTTGGAAGACAGTTCAAGAGGGTAATGAGAAGGTTTGATGGTAAGAACAGGCAAAGTGGGCAGAACATCAAATTCGACACCAATAAACAATCAACCACTTTGAGAAAAACCAAACCTGAGGAAAAGAGCAGTCAAAGCAAGGGTGTACAGTGTCATGAGTGTGAAGGATATGGACACCTTACGCCTGAGTGAGGTACTTTTCAGAGAAAGCAAAAGAAAGGATTAACAGTTTCTTGGTCAGATGAAAAGTCAGAGGAAGAAAACGAATCAGCAAGACATGCAACTGCCTTCACAGCAATCTGTAAAACTGAATGTGAATCAGATGAAGAAAATGATATGTCTTATGATGAACTTGTGGACATTTACAATGAATTACTCACCAGGTACAATGAAGCTTGTAGAGTTCTTGAGAAGCAGAAGAAGACTATCAACAAACTCCAAGCTGAAGCTAATGAACAGGCTGATAAGTTCTCAAAAGCTCAGGATGAAGTTACTCATGTTAATAACCAAATGAACGAGTTCAGAAAACGTGTGGGTCAGCTAAATCCAGAAAATGAAATTCTTGAAGAAATCTTAGAGAATGTACATAGTGGAAAGGCAAAGGGAATTGGACATGACTACTCAAATCTGAATCAGCGTCAACAGAATTCCAAAACCAAGTTTGTCTCAGCTGAAGAAGAGTTTGATCCTTATACTGGAAAGACAGTGTTGAAGCATCTTGTCCAACACTCTAAAGTCTATCCTGTTCCAAAGAATGTTTCAAAATCTGTGTCACAAACACATCAGAGGCCTAAGAATCTGAGGAAATATCGTAAGTGGGTGTGTCATCACTGTGGTATAAGGGGACATATTAAACCTTTTTGCTACAGATTGCATGGATATCCTGATTGACAATCAAAGGCAAATGTGATACATGACATTGAAACTACAAAGAAGGAGTGGAGGCCTAAAACATTAGCTGTTGGAATGATTGCTCACACATCCTTTAGAGCTTCTTCCAGTGAAGATTGGTACTTTGATAGTGGGTGCTTTAGACACATGACTGGGGTAGAGAAGTATCTTACAAATGTGAATCCTCATAAGACTGGGTTTGTGAGTTTTAGAGATGGTGCTAAAGTTCAAATAATAGGAGTTGGTGACTTGATCAATCATGGAGTACCTAATTTAGAGAATGTGCTTTTGGTTAAAGGACTCACAGCAAATTTAATCAGTATAAGCCAACTATGTGATCAAGGTCTGAAAGTTAACTTCACCAAGTCTGAGTGTCTTGTTCATAATGAGGAAGGACAACAGTTAATGAAAGGAACTAGATCCAAAGACAACTGTTATCTATGGATGTCTCAAGAAGAAGCTCATACAACAACTTGTCTTATTACCATAGAAGATGAAGTACAATTGTGGCACCAGAAGTTGGGTCATCTGAATCTTAAAGGGATGAAGAGAGCAATGTCAGCTGAAGCTATTAGAGGTTTGCCTAACTTGAAGATCATTGAAGGCAATGTATGTGGTGAGTGCCAGATTGGCAAGCAAGTCAGAGTGTCGCATCCAGTGTTGGAGCACCAGACAACTTCCAAAGTTCTTGAACTACTTCATATGGACCTCATGGGACCCATGCAGGTTGAAAGTCTGGGAGGCAAGAGGTATGCTTTTGTGGTTGTTGAAAGTCTAGATACACATGGGTAAACTTTATTAGAGAAAAGTCAGACACCTTTGAAGTTTTCAAAGAACTATGTATTCAAATTCAAAGGGAAAAGGGAAGTAATGTTGTGAGAATCAGAAGTGACCATGGGAGAGAGTTTGAGAACTCCAAGTTTGATGACTTTTGTTCCAGTGAAGGAATCAAGCATGAATACTCATCTCCTATTACTCCACAACAGAATTGTGTGGTTGAAAGGAAGAACAAAACTATCCAAGAGTCAGCTAGAGTCATGCTTCTTGCTAAAAATGTTCCTTTTTACTTCTGGGCTGAAGCTATGAACACTGCATATTACATACATAATAGAGTAACTCTTAGAAAAGGTACCTCCTCAACTTTGTATGAATTATGGAAAGATAGAAAGCCAACTGTCAAACATTTCCATGTGTTTGGAAGCAAGTGTTACATTTTAGCTGATAGAGATCCAAGAAGAAAACTTGACCCTAAAAGTGATGAAGGAATTTTTCATGGGTACTCCACAAACAGTAGAGCATACAGAGTCTTCAATTCAAAAACTCAAGTTGTGGTGGAATCCACAAATGTAATTGTAAAAGACTCTCCTTTGAAGAAGAATGATGAACTAGATCAAGGTACTGCTGTTAGTGAAGATGTGGTACAAGGTGTTGAAGCATCTGAACATTCCAATAATGAAAAATCTAATGAAGAGACTCTTGAAGAAGAAGCTGAATCTCAAATTCAAGACAAAGGTCCTTCAGTACGTGTTCAGAAGAACCATCCTAAAGATCTTATTATTGGAAGTCTTGATCAAGGGATAACTACCAGAAGGAAGAATGATGTGATTGCTAATTCATGTTTTGTATCCTTATTTGAGCCAAAGAATGTCAAAGAAGCCCTAACTGATGGAGCATGGATAGAGGCTATGTAGGAAGAGCTGAATCAGTTTGAGAGGAGTGAAGTATGGGATTTAGTTCCAAGACCAGAAAATATGAATGTCATTGGAACAAAATGGGTATACAAAAACAAGTCAGATGAAACTGGTACTGTTACTAGAAATAAAGCAAGACTTGTAGCACAAGGATATACTCAGATTGAAGGACTTGACTTTGAAGAAACTTTTGCTCCAGTTGCGAGATTAAAATCTATCAGATTGCTATTAGGAGTAGCATGCATTCTCAAGTTCAAGTTATATCAAATGGATGTAAAAAGTGCATTCCTGAATGGATACCTACAGGAAGAAGTGTATGTTGAGCAACCCAAAGGGTTTGTTGATCCTGAACGCCCCAATCATGTCTACAAATTGAAGAAAGCTCTGTATGGTTTGAAGCAAGCACCTAGGGCTTGGTATGAAAGATTGACTCAATTCTTAGAAGAGCAAGGATACAGAAAGGGAGGATCAGAAAAAACACTGTTTGTGAAACAAGACAAAGGAAAGTTCATAATAGCTCAAATCTATGTAGATGACATAGTGTTGGGTGGGATGTCGAACAAGATGGTCCAACACTTTGTCAAGCAAATGCAGTCAGAATTTGAGATGAGTCTTGTTGGGAAATTGACTTACTTTCTTGGACTTCAAATTAAACAAATGGAGAACACCATCTTCATATCTCAAAGCAAGTATACAAGAAACATAGTCAAGAAGTTTGGGATGGAAAATGCTGCACACAAAAGAACACCAGCACCTACTCATCTAAAACTCACCAAGGATGAAAATGGAGTAAGTGTTGATCAAAGTCTTTACAGAAGCATGATTGAAAGCCTATTGTACTTAACTGCCAGTAGACCTGACATCACTTATGCTGTTGGAGTTTGTGCAAGATATTAGGCAGACCCTAAGGTAAGTCATTCGAACCAAGTGAAGAGAATTCTGAAATATGTGAATGGGACAAGTGACTATGGGATGATGTATTCTCACTGTGAAGACTCTGCCTTATATGGTTATTGTGATGCTGATTGGGCTGGGAGTGCAGATGATAGGAAGAGTACTTCAGGAGGATGTTCCTATCTTGGCAAAAATTTAATCTCTTGGTCTAGCAAAAAGCAGAATTGTGTGGCACTATCTACAGCTGAAGCAGAGTATATAGCTGCAGGGAGTAGCTGTTCTCAACTTGTTTGGATGAAGCAGATGCTGAAAGAATATGATGTTGAACAAGATGTTCTAACACTTTACTGTGACAATATGAGTGCTATAAATATTTCAAAGAATCCTGTTCAGCACAGCAAGACCAACATATTGACATTCGTCATCACTTTATCAGAGATCTTGTTGAAAGCAAAATTGTGACCCTTGAGCATGTGGGTACAAAGGAACAAATTGCTGATATTTTTACTAAGGCACTTGATGCAGTGCAGTTTGAAAATTTAAGAGGCAAATTAGGAATTTGTCTCTATGAGGAATTGTAGCAATTACAGTTAAGAGGCATGTGGTGTGCAGCAGTTGTAGTACCCGGCGCAAAAAATATACAGATATGCAATGATGAAACGCAATGCACAGATGTAAACAATGAAGCCGCCACCATATTTTATTTATCCCGTGAGGGGAAAGGAAAATAATGATAAAACCTTAAAGAGTCGGGTTCGGGAGTTGGTTACATGAGGGGAAGACGTTAACACCCCTTAATATCCGTTTTACTCAACGGGAACCATTTGAGGAATTTTGGTTTGCATAAATAGAGATAACCGTTTAAAAAGAATTAAATTACCGCACATTAAACTGAAAAGGGAAAAAAAGAGTTTTTTATTATTTGGCTTGACGAGAGAGTTTCTCGCTCCTACGTATCCCCCAAGTACAATGAGGAAGTCAAAGCTCACGTAGTTCTTCCTGAAAAGAAAGATTTGTGTGTTGGTTGTTTTTTAGTGAACGATGCTTAATTCGCATTCCACTGAGACAGCAGTATTGCTTGTATACTCAACTGAGGTTTAAGCGTTTGTTAGAATCAGGAGAATGGATAAAGCAGTGTCCGTTTAAGAAAAAGATTTGAGAAAGACTCGACTGCACAAGGGCAGTTGAAGAAGAAATTTAAAGTGAATTAAGTAATTTTTAGAGATTTTGAGATTATTCAGTGAATGGGAATAGTCCACAATCTGAGATGTACGTCACAGACTGTCCTATCCGAGCCGAACGAGATGTACGTCACGCTCCCTCTTTTCCATTCAGTTATTATAGTTAATTGATTAAATGGGAATAGTACACCATCTGAGATGTACGTCACAGACTGTACTATTCGAGCCGAACGAGATGTACGTCACGCTCCCTCTTTTCCATTTTAATTAATCAACTGATGGCTTGTCGATTAAAACGGGAATAGTACACCATCTGAGATGTACGTCACAGACTGTACTATTCGAGCCGAACGAGACGTACGTCACGCTCCCTCTTTTCCGCTTTAATTGATAAGTCAATGTTTTAGTTTTTTATATTATATTATTCAAGAAGAGAAGTTTAAAAGAAAACCAAGTCAGAGAAAAGGGATAGAAGAATACGAGATGACAAGGAGGATGCGTATGAATATGAGATGTATGAGATGCGGTGATGAACATAAAGTATAGAATATATTACACAATAATAAATTAAGTGCGAAATAAACATCGAATTAAAAATATTATTATATGTTACTATTATTTTTTATTAGCATTAAACTAGATTAAACGATAAAAAAAACTAACCTATAAAACAAAAACACGAAAAAGATAAAAAACTAAACGGGCTTTTTAGAAAAGCCCATGGGCTTTGGGCCAAGCCGGGGCGCAGCCCAAAAAGGGGTACGAAAAGCAAAATCATCGAAATGGGCCTAAAGCCCAAAAATCTGCTAGCCCCAACAGGGGGGCGCAGAAAGCAAGCAGGGGGGTGTGAATCTGAATTCACACAAAATAAGCCCAAGCCCAAACCTGCCAACATGGAGGAGGTGCAGAAAGAAGAAAGGGGAGTATGAGTAGTAATTCACAAAAAAAACAAAATAAAAATAAAAAAGGAATGGGCCTATCAGAAAAGTGTCTGGCCCAAAACTCATATTCAAACAAACTGGGTCGGGTCAAACGGTCCAACCCGACCCGGATCCAGCAATAAACCCGGAACCAAATAAAACCCATAAACCGCGTGTCAGCCAATTGCAGGCTGACACGCGTCTTGTCACCTTCCTCAACATACAGGCGAGTCCACTCGGTGACTCAGTGAAGAAGCCATGGAAGCTCCCGAGTCCATGACTCGGTTTCACCAAACACGACCCAAACAAAACCAAAATTAGCATGTGAATACTCAAATCGAAAGGGTTTTGCGCGTAGATCACGAATCCAGCATCAGTTTTTTAAAACAATGCCTTAAACGAACACGAACATAAATCAAAGTTTCGGATCCGAAATCTAACTACTCGAAATCACGACAAAACAACACAACTATCTAATCGATTTGACTCGTTTTTAGGCATTGAACACGAATATGATATCAGTTTTACGAATAAAAACTTAAAGTCGCGAAATCAAACCGTTAAGTTTCGGATCCGAAAAACAAGTTGAGTTTTCAGTTCATTTTTCACAAAATCATGGACAAGTAAATCGTATATAAGTGTTCAAACAGTAAACAGAAACGAATCAAGGATGAAAGAAGTTGAATCCACGCGAAACCCCCACCTTTGTTCTTGGTTTTACGAGTTTCGGATCTGAAGATTTAGGTGTCGTTTCTGCGAATTCGAGCGCGATTCAAGTACCAATAGATAGAGGGGAACAAGGTGAACGTTTTATCTTTTGATGGTTTTGGGTTTTGATGAAGTTTTGATAGTGAAAATTGATGAAGAAATTTAGGGTTTATGGAGAGAAATGGAGTTGCAGCGGCGCTGCAGAGAAAGAAGAAATAGAGTCTGAAATTTTGTGATTTTTTTATTACTACTGGTTAGGGCTTGCTTATATACTCCCTCAAATTAGGTTAGTAAAAAAATGTAAGAAAATGTAATTTGTGGGGTTAAAATGTAAAAAGGAAATGGGTTGAAATTGTGATTATTCTAATTATTAAAAAAAAGATTCATGAAAGGAAAAAAAAATGTGTCAACAATTGATTGGTTCAAAAGAGGAGAAAAAAAATCACAAAGGATAGAAAAAAGGTAGAAATATTATAAAAATGAATAAAATATATAAAAATTAAATATAAACCTAAATAAAAGAAATAAAAACTATTTTTGATTATTTTCCTATTTTTCGTGTAGAAAGGTAAATTGCTATATTTTAAAGAAATAAAGGAAAATGAATAAATTGTAAGTACATAGAATCTCTTTTTGTATTTCTTACAAAAATAAGAAATAATTTTCATATAAAACATTATTTACAAAAGCTCAAAATTAGGGTATTACAGCTGCCCCTATTTAATTATCTTATACTCGAATGCATAAATAACTTGCGTATTTATGAATTCGAAGTAGAAGGGTAATTAAATACAAATAACCTAATTTTGTGGAGTGAAGGTGATGTAATGATAATGAATGCATATGGAAGATGGGGGTAGAAACATACCTGGAAAGATAAAAAAATACTGAATACCTGAATGAAATGATCGTCTCCCATCTGGGTGCGTTGATCTTTAAAAGAAAAAGTGAAGTCTTCTCCCCTCAGGTGTCGGAACTCCAAAACTGATCGTTACCACTTCACTGGTGTGTCGACCATAAAAGGAAAACGAAGCCTTATCCCCTCAGGGTACCTGAACTCCAAAACTGATCATTACCTCTCCTCCGGGTGTGTTGACCATAAAAGAAAAACGAAGTCTTCTCCCCTCAGGGTACCTGAACTCCAAAACTGATCATTACCTCTCCTCCGGGTGTGTTGATCATAAAAGAAAAACGAAGTCTTCTCCCCTCAGGGTACCTGAACTCCAAAACTGATCATTACCTCTCCTCCGGGTGTGTTGACCAGAAAAGAAAAACGAAGTCTTCTCCCCTCAGGGTACCTGAACTCCAAAACTGATCATTACCTCTCCTCCGGGTGTGTTGACCATAAAAGAAAAACGAAGTCTTCTCCCCTCAGGGTACTTGAACTCCAAAACTGATCATTACCACTTTACTGGTGTATCGACCATAAAAACAAAAAGAGTCTTCCCCTCTCAGGGTCCCTCAACTCAGAAAAACTGATTCTGAAAAATGCTCCGCTAACGTTTGATGTGTCTTTGAGTAAAGAAAACTTGTTGGGAGTCAAAATTGCATACTCTGCCATTATCTTTGACAAAATTCACAAGACAACTGCTTGAAAACTATTTTGCTGAAGAATTTAATCAATCAATTGACTGGAGATAACCATCTCGAACGAACCACTAGAGAACGGGTCTATTTAACTTTTTTTTGACTGGGAATGTTGTATGTAGACAAATCTGCTGTAGGTAACACTTGTCGAATTATTTACTGGGGAAAGGATCATCAACCCTTTTTGGAAAGTGTAGAGTGAAAATCCCTTCGATAAGGATGAAACTCTGTTGACCAATCTGCTGAAAATCAGTGATAGGGGTAAAACCAGATAAATTCACTGGGATGTTAAAGATCTGCCAATCCTTCCCGTCAAAAATCATGGTTCACAAACCATTTTGTTGAAGATGCGGTGTTCCAACCGACTTACTGGGATGAACAAATATCAACTGCCTCACTGGGTAAAAGAAACGATTCCTCAACCTTTCTCATTGAGAATGTGATGCACTGGCTGATCTGCTTGGGGATGATACTTTTTTGACCAATTGATCGAGGAAAAGATTCATCAACCCCTTTCTTTTGTTGAGAAATTATGGTTCAATAACCATCTTGTTGGAGAATTAGATCCGCAGACCTTTATTACTGAACAAGAGATCCGAGTCTGTAACCTGTTAAGACAGCATTTTAAACATGTACTTCATGAATGCATGATTGTGCACCTCTCATGCCTAAATGCAGAACTAATGCAGATGAAATATCTGATTATGTGCAGGATTTGGTATGACTTTTTATTATTATGCATGACCCTATATGTATGAATGCATGAATTTGTATGCATGAGTGCATGAATTTCTGAGTTTTTGTTGAGGAGACTTTGAATTTCCCAGCACCGAGAATTTGAGTAACTCCATTGAGATAAAAATCTTGAAATATTGACTGTGGTTATGGAATAAACATTCAGTCAAGTTTTCCAAAAAGGATAGCAACCTTCTTCATGAAATGGAATCGGGGGATTGCCATGACTTTCTGTGTTGGATTGGGGCACATTAATATATGCCGCTGGTTTCTGTTTAGATGTTTAAAAATCAAAACAGTTTGTAATCTTTTCAAATGCTTTTATTTTTCACAATGTTTAAATGCTTTATTTGTTAAAAATGAATAGCACAAACGTATGCAATTGGAACATAAAAGCTGGCAGAGACAATATGATTGAAAGTGGAAATTTTATTCATTGCGCAAAATGCGGAAAGTTTTTACAACTGGATGCTAATCCCTCAATGAGGTGATTGCAAATTGAAACTAAGATAATGGCAATGAAAAAAATAAATAAATCCCATGGAATCATAACAAAGCTGTCCTTCTTCATGAGCTCGACACCACAATATCTTGCTTTTGAGAAAGGAAATTGAACTAATCTTTTCCATCTGAAGCTTCGCCTTCATGTTGATCAAGTGACGCAGTCTTATGCCTTTTTTTTTTTTTTTATGTCTCATTTTTTGTATGAACCGCCCTTTCAGGTTTTCGATCCACCGAGACGCCCTCTTTTTTGACTAAGCCGCCCTTTCAGGTTTTCAGCTTGACAGGCAATTTTTTTTTTCTTTTTCAGGCATAGTATTTCTTGACTGCGTCAGAGTTCATTGGATGCGCAAACTCTTCGTCGTCCATAGTTGCAAGGATTACTGCTCCACTAGAGAAGGCTTTCTTTACGACAAATGGTCCATCATAGTTAGGAGTCCATTTTCCTCGTAAGTCTTTATGAACAGGAAGTATTTCCTTTAACACCAAGTCACCTTCCTTGAACTGTCTTGGACGGACTTTCTTATCAAATGCTCTCTTGACTCTTTGCTGGTACAACTGGCCGTGACACAAAGCCGTCATTCTCTTCTCTTCAATGAGGTTGAGCTGATCAAGCCTATTCTGAACCCATTCTGCTTCGTCGAGTTTGACATCCCTCAACACTCTTAAAGAAGGGATCTCAACTTCTAGTGGTAATACTGCTTCCATACCATAGACCAGAGAGAAAGGAGTTTCCCTGTTGAAGTGCGAACTGTGGTTCTGTATCCATGGAGAGCATAAGGAAACATGTCATGCCAGTCCCTATAAGTCTTCACCATTTTCTGAATGATCTTTTTGATGTTTTTATTAGCTGCTTCAACGGCGCCATTCATCTTGGGCCGGTATGGTGACGAGTTATGATGTTCGATCTTGAACTCAGCACACAACTCTCTCATTGTCTAATTATTCAAGTTGCTGGCATTATCAGTGATAATTTTGTTAGGAACTCCGTAACGACAAATTATCTTCCTTTTGATGAACTTTGAAACCACTTTTCTGGTGACATTGGCATAGGATGCTGCTTCGACCCACTCGGTGAAATAATCAATAGCGACCAAGATGAAACGATGACCATTTTTTGCTTTTGGTTCAATCATACCAATCATATCTATGCCCCACATGGCGAAGGGCCAAGGTGCTGTCATGACATGCAAAGGAGTAGGAGGAACATGAATCTTGTTCGCATAGATATGGCACTTGTGACACTTTCTAGCATAGCTGATGCAATCTGCTTCCATGGTCAACCAGTAATAGCCCGCACGGAGGATTTTCTTTGCCATAGAGTGCCCGTTTGCATGGGTACCAAAAGCTCCTTCATGAATCTCTTCAATAAGCATGTCCGCTTCTCTCTTCTTTACACAACGGAGAAGGACCTTATCGTAGTTTCTTTTGTACAGCACTTCCTCATCTAGGAAGAAACCAGCTGCTAGCATTCTCAAAGTCTTCTTATCTTGCTCGGAAGCACCGACAGGATATTCTTTGTTTTTGATCAAGTTCTTGATATCATAATACCAAGGTCTTCCATCCTTCTCTTCTTCAACTGCTAAACAATAAGCAGGTTTTCTCTGCGCTCAATTGCTACACGAGGCACATGATTTGGATAGCTTACTTTGTACATGCTTGACAAAGTAGCTAAAGCATCAGCCAACTGATTCTCTTCTCTGGGAATATGATGGTAAGTGATAACATCAAAGTACTTTGTCATTTCCATAATATAATCCCGATATGGAATTAAATTAGGATGACGAGTTTCCCAATCACCTCAGATTTGGTAGATAACCAGAGCGGAGTCTCCATTCACTTCTAGGTTCTTGATTCTCAAATCAATTGCCCCTTCTAAACCCATAATACAAGCCTCATATTCAGCAATATTGTTGGTACAGTCAAACAACAATCTGGCTGTGAATGGTGTGTGAGTATTACGAGGAGAAATTATAACAGCACCTATACCGTGCCCCATAGCATTGGATGCACCATCGAACACAAGCTTCCACACAGATCCCGGTTCAGGCCCTTCATCATCACCAATGGGAGGTTTTTCACTCAAAGCCATGATATCTTTATCAGGAAAGTCGAAGCGCACAAGCTGATAATCATCTAAAGGCTGGTGAGCTAAATGCTCCGCTAGCACACTTCCTTTGATAGCTTTTTGTGTAACATACTGAATATCATACTCAGACAACAACATCTTCCAACGAGCAATTCTTCCGGTTAAAGCAAGCTTCTCAAAAATGTATTTGATAGGATCCATCTTGGTGATTAGCATAGTTGTATGACACACCATATACTGTCTCAAACGGCGAGCAACCCTAGTGAAAGCACAGCAAGTCATTTCAACTAGTGAGTAATTGATTTCACAACTAGTGAATTTCTTGCTCAAGTAATAAATTGCATGCTCTTTCCTACCAGTTTCATCATGTTGTCCAAGTACACACCCCATGGATTCCTCTAGCACATGTAGGTACAAAATCAACGGCCTTCCAGGAACCGGCGGTATCAAGACTGGTGGCTCTTGTAAGTATTGTTTAATCTTTTCAAATGCCCCTTGGCAGTCTTCATTCCATTCAACAGCCTGATCTTTTCTCAATAACTTGAAAATTGGTTCACAAGTTGCAGTAAGATGAGAAATGAACCTGGAGATATAGTTCAATCGTCCCAGGAAACCTCTGACTTCCTTCTCAGTCGTTGGTGCTGGCATATTTTGAATAACTTTGACTTTGTCGGGATCAACCTCGATTCCCTTTTCACTGACAATGAAGCCTAGCAATTTGCCGGATCTGACACCAAATGTACACTTGTTGGGATTCAACCGCATCTGATACTTTCTCAACCTTTTGAACAATTTCTGGAGATGTTGCAAGTGTTCTTCTTCTGTTTGAGATTTAGCAATCATATCATCCACATATACTTCTATCTCTTTGTGGATCATGTCATGGAAGAGAGTAACCATGGCACAATGATATGTTGCCCCAGCATTCTTCAAACCAAAAGGCATTACTTTGTAGCAGAAAGTCCCCCACGGGGTGATGAATGTGGTTTTCTCCATATCTTCAGGCTACATTTTAATTTGATTGTAACCTGAGAAACCATCCATGAAGGAAAAGATCGGGAAACGAGCTGTGTTATCCACCAATACATCGATGTGAGGTAATGGGAAATCATCTTTCGGACTTGCTCTGTTCAGATCCCGATAATCCACACACATTCGCACTTTACCATCCTTCTTCGGGACTGGTACTATGTTGGCAATCCATTCAGGGTACTTGGCCACCGCAAGGAAACCCGCGTCAAACTGTTTTCTGACCTCTTCCCTGATCTTGAGAGCCATGTCAGGTCTAGTTCTTCTCAACTTTTGCTTTACCAGAGAACATTCGGGCTTGAGCGGAAGCTTATGTTCAACTATGTTGGTATCCAAGCCGGGCATATCCTGCTATGACCATGCAAACACATCCACATACTCTCGAAGCATCTTGATCATACTCTCTTTCACTTCTGGTTGTTGGGAGGCGCCTATTTTGACCTCTTTTTTATCTTCTTCAGTCCCCAGATTGATCACATCCACTGGTTCCTGATGAGGTTGAATCATTCTTTTCTCTTGATCCAACATTCGAGTTAACTCTTCTGGTAATTCATAGTCTTCCTCTCCATCCTCTTCAGCTTGATTAATTGGGAGATCGAAGTCATGAAAATTTACAGCACTGTTATGATTCATGGATTCATTTCTGCATGATTTAATTTTATTGATTTAGATTTGAATGCAAAAGTGTTTTTTTGAAATGCAAGAAATTATTCACATTTTTATAATTTATCTTTTTAAAACTGTAAAAAGAAGAATAAATAAGACAGAAATTGCACAAGAAGTACTTTTTTCATTAATTGCAAATTAGACATTAAAACAAAGTGGCCCTACAAGCACGACCATTTGTTCTGGGCTGAACAAAGGTGTTTTGAAAGGAAAACAAATTACTTTGAAATAAAAACAACTTCAGGGATTCCAACAGCTGTCCAATTAGTGAGCACAGTCTCTGGAGAACACTGGCGCACCCAATCCTGGTTCTTTCCAACAGCCTCGTTGTCATCAACCATAGCAATATGACCCTCGACACTGTAGCCAGCACTGCAGAAAGTATCTTCAATCTTTGGAATCTTGTCTTGTACCTTTTTCTGAGTTGCTATCCCCTTGGATGACTGATAACCCAAACCAAAGCGATCCTTCTTCTCAGACAAAACCAACATCTGCCCCAAACCAGTAGGAAGTTCTTCTTCCAAGGCTACCTTCAAGCTTTTTAAAGAAGTAACGGATTTCTTTTCTTTCCAACCGTCACTTTCAGGATTTACAAGGGTGACACTCGCAATTTCCAAAGCATGAAAAGGAATTTCTACAACACCTTCATCATTTTCAACATACTTGAACGAAGTCAACTGGCTTACCAAAGTATCTTCTTCACCAGACACAGTTATCAATTTGTTATTGGACACAAACTTGAGCTTTTGATGGAGAGTAGAAGTTACAGCACCAGCAGCATGAATCCATGGCCGCCCCAACAAACAACTGTAAGATGGATTAATATCCATGACTTGAAAAGTTATATTGAACAATTGTGGACCAATAAATATCGGCAGCTCTATTTCTCCAATCACTTCTCTTTGAGACCCATCGATGGCTTTGACAATCAAATTGCTTGGCCTTAGTGTTGGTCCAAGCAGAGAAAGTTTCATCAAGGTGGACTTGGGCAAAACTCGAGCAACCAGAACTCGAGCAATATTGTTATCCTGACACCTTATAGAAATGTGCAGAGCTCTATTATGTGTATACCCCTCAGAAGGTAGTTCAGATTCAACAAAACCCAAACACCTACTAGTAGTGATATTGTTGCACACCCCATCAAACTGATCCACTGTGATATCTTGATTAACATGGGCCATATTCAGAAGCTTCAACAAAGCTGTTCTATGGGCCTCAGAATTCATCAATAAGGACAAAATGGAGATCTTGGAAGGCGTATGGTTCAACTGATCAACAACCTTGTAATCGCTCTTTCGGATGATTCAGAGAAATTCATCAACCTCCTCTTGCTTACCCTTCTCTTTAGACGACTCAGCACTAGTGTCAACAGCCGGTGAACTCTTGGCTGGTAATGGAGAAGATGTAAAAGCATTCTTTGTAGATATTTCTGGAGAGTATACCCTACCAGTTCTTGTTATCTTACCGGGCCCATCAATACTAGTCACTCTTTGTTCAGGAATCACTACAGGCCTCCCTTGTACATAAGCAGATGTACTATAATTCCACATAACAGCCTTAGTGCTCTCATAAGGAAACGGTGCAGGTATTTGAATGACAAGAGGTTATTTTTTGTGACAAGGAACCTCTATCTCCAATTTCCTATACAGAATTTCAATCGGTCCCACACTCTTCTCATGCCCATGCTGATCAACGGTGGCGACCAAATCTTCCTTTTTTGAATAACCCACCTGTACCAGACCCTGGTCCATCAACTGTTGTAAACATTCTTTCAACTTCGAACAATGATTCGGATCATTCTAACATTCTTCACAATCAGGATGCAGGTTCACGAATTCATCATAATTCAACAATATCTCTCGGACAGATGACAAAGGAGTTCTTATCAACGAAACATCCCTTATCAGATTCTCGCCACTTTCAACACAACTCACATTGCCTGTTGGGTGCTTAGGCAATGGATCATTGGTCACATTGGGCCCACTTTCTTTAAAAGACAATTCATTTTCATCAATCAGATCTTGTACTTTGTGCTTAAAAGCTCTGCAATTATCAGTATTGTGACCCTCAGTACCGGCATGATAATCACATTTTGCATTAGCATCATACCAAGTAGGGAATGGTGGGACCATAGCCCTCAAGGGTTTGGGCGTCACTTTACCACTATGAACCAAATAAGGAAGCAATTGACTATATGACATAGGGATTGGATCGAAAACCCTACGAGCTTGTGGATGATTCTGTTTCGGTGGTGCCTGTTGATGGTGTTGAGGCACTGAATTCACTGGATTCTGATACTGATAATTGGGAAACTGTTGGTGCTGAGCAGCAGCCAAGTATGGAATGGGAAAGTAGGGGAACTGAACAGGTGTTGTAGGCTGTGCTCGACTGCCCCTTGAAGATATGGCATTAGTTTCCCCTTCCTTCTTTCTGTTAAAGCCACCACCAGGCTTCCTTGCGTTGTTACTTTGTGAACCAGCAGCAGATGGAATCTTCCCATTCTTAATCCCCATTTCGACCCTTTCACCAACTCGGACCAGATCGGCAAAGTCGGAGGAGGAAGTACTAACCAACCTTTCAAAGTAAGTCCCTTGCAGAGTATTGGTAAACATGCTTGTAGTACCCGACGTAAAAAATATACAGATATGCAATAATGAATTGCAATGCACAAATGTAAACAATGAAGCCGCCACCATACTTTATTTATCCCGTGAGGGGAAAGGAAAATAATGATAAAACCTTGAAAAGATCGGATTCGGGAGTTGGTTACATGAGGGGAAGGCGTTAACACCCCCTCATATCCGTTGTACTCAACGGGAACCATTTGAGGAATTTTGGTTTGCATAAACAGAGATAACCGCATGAAAAGAATTAAATTACCGCATATTAAACTGAGAAGGGAAAAAAAGAGTTTTTTATTATTTGGCTTGACGAGAGAGGCTCTCGCTCCTACGTATCCCCCAAGTACAATGAGGAAGTCAAAGCTCACATAGTTCTTCCTGAAAAGAAAGATTGTTTGTTGGTTGTTTTTTTGTGAATGATGCTTAGGTCGCATTCCACTGATATAACAGTTTTGCTTGTATACTCAACTGAGGTTTAAGCATTTGTATGTATCAGGGGAACAGATAAAGCACTGTACGTTTAGAAAAACAATTGAAAAGAGATTTTTGACTGCACAAAGGCAAGAAAAGAAATTGAAGTATTCAGTGAATGGGGATTGCACGCCACCACCAGATGTACATTAGGGGTCGGGCTCATCCGGGCCGATAAAGATGTACGTCAGACTCCCCTTTTTACCACTCAAGTTAAATTAAGAACCTTAATTAAGATGAGAATAGTGCACCGTCACGAGACGTACGTCAGAGACTGCACTATTCGGGCCGAGAAAGACGTACGTCAGACTCCCCCTTTTTCACCTTAATTAACGAATCTTTATTTATTTTTAGTTATCTTTTTTTTTTAAAAAGAAAAAAGAAAGAGAAGAAACCAATCCAGAGAAAAAGGATAGAAGAATACCTGGTAACGTGACAGATGCATATGAAATGTATGAGATGCAGTGATGAGCATACAGTGGGGAATATATTACACAGTAATAAATTAAATACGAATTAAACATTGAATTAAAGTATTTATTTTATGTTATCATTATTTTTTATTAGCATTAAACTAGATTAAACGATAAAAAAAAACTAACGTATAAACTAAAAACACGAAAACGATAAAAAACTAAACGGGCTTTTTAGAAAAGCCCATGGGTTTTGGCCCGAGCTGGGGCACAGCCAAAAAGGGGTACGAAAAATAAAATCATCGAAATGGGCCTAAAGCCCAAAAATCTACTAGGCCCATCAGGGGGGCACACATAGCATGATGGGGGTGTGTGAATCTGAATTCACACAAAAATGGGCCTAAGCCCAAATTTCCCTATATCTGAAAGGGGTGCAGATAGCACAGAGGGAGGTTCACGCAGCAAAAACAAAAAAACAGCACAAATGGGCCAAAGATAAGATTCAACCCAAACAGAAATCACCCAAACCGAACCGGATCGGGTCAAATGGGTAGGACCCGACCCGACCGGTTGCCAAGTATCCAGACCCACACAAAAACGTGTCAACCAATCGCAGGCTGACACGTGTATCATCGTCTTCCTTCAGTCAACCGAGTCACTGACTCAGTGACTCGGTGAGTTCCATGAAAGCTGGCGAGTGACTCAGTGACTCCTTCATCACCAACAAACACAAAACGCGATCAAATCACGCAAACAAATACATCATTTCACACGGTTTTTCACGTAATATTCAAATCCAGTACCAGAATCAACAAACAACGCGTAAACAAACGAAAACGAACGGATCGAAACTTTAGATCTAAAATGAAAACGCGATTTCGCTCGGTTTAAACTGAAACTAAATGAAAATGAAACTAAAATAAACGATTACGCAAACGATGAAACACGAATCCAGCGAAATAACGCTCAAAATCGTTCGAATCACTACCTTCTTAGTTCTCACACGTTTCGGTTTCGGATCGGACGATTTGGGTGCCGTTTTAACGTTTATGGACGCGATTCAAAGATCAATAGATAGAGGAGAGTGAGATGAACATGTTATCTTTTAATGATTTTTTGATTTGATGAAGATTTTGTGATGAATTTTGGGATTGAAATTTTTAGGGTTAGAAAAGGGTTAGGAGGCGCGCGAGCTAGTGAAGAGAAAGAAAGAGATCTGATGAAAAAAAATGTGAACAGTAGCCTCCCCTTTGATCTGATTATTTTAATGGTATATATAGGTGTGAATTAGGTTAAGTGGCAATTGATGTAATTTTGATGTAATTTTGGGATAAGGAAATGAATTAATGATAAAATGAAAATAAAAATGATTATGAGGTGGAGAGGATGATGTGTTGCAATGTGATTGGCCACAAGAGAAAGAAATTGTCATAAAAAAGAAGAAAATGTAAATAAATAGAAAAAATGCAAGAAAAATACAAATAAAATATGGAAAAATATAGAAATAAAAATGTGAATTTAAATACAAAGGTAAAAACTATTTTTTTGAACATATTTACTATCTTTCGCCTAAAAAGATAAATTGCGACAATTAAAAGAAATAAAGAAAAAAGGATAAATTGTAAGCAAAAATTATCTAAAAAACTATTTTTGGTATTTCTTAAGAAGAAGAAGAAGTAATTTTTAAATAAAATATTTATTTTAAAAAGCGCAAAATTAGGGTATTACAGTTGCCCCTATTTAATTGTCTTATACTCGAATGCGTAAATGGCTTGCGTCTTTACGTGCTCGAAGTAAAAGATAATTAAATACAAATGCCCTAATTTTGTGGTGTGAATGTGATGTAATGATAATGAATGCTTATGGAAGATGAAGGTGGAAACATACCTGGAATAACTAGTAACTGAATACCTGAGAATGAAATGATCATTACCCGCCCTATGGGTGTATAGATCATAAAAACTGAGTCGCCTCCCCTCAGGGTGTGTTATCTCCAAAACTGATCATTACTCGCCCTATGAGTGTATAGACCATAAAAAGCTGAGTCGCCTCCCCTCAGGGTGCGTTACCTCCAAGACTGATCATTACTCGCCCTATGAGTGTATAGACCATAAAAAGCTGAGTCGCCTCCCCTCAGGGTGCGTTACCTCCAAGACTGATCATTACTCGCCCTATGAGTGTATAGACCATATAAAACTGAGTCATCGCCCCCCCTATGGGCGTATTACTCAAAAACTGATCATTACTCTCCCTATGAGTGTATAAACCATAAAAAACTGAGTCGTTGCCCCCCCTATGGGCGTATTACTCAAAAACTGATCATTACTCGCCCTATGAGTGTATAGACCATAAAAAGCTGAGTTGCCTCCCCTCAGGGTGCGTTACCTCCAAGACTGATCATTACTCGCCCTATGAGTGTATAGACCATAAAAAACTGAGTCGTCGCCCCCCTATGGGCGTATTATTCAAAAACCGATCATTACTCGCCCTATGAGTGTATAGATCATGAAAAGCTGAGTTGGCACCCCCCCTATGGGCGTATTACTCAAAAACTGATTCTGAAAGTACTCCACTAGTGCTTTGACGTATCATTGGGTAAAGAAACTTGCGGGGAGTGTGAACTGAATATTCTGCCAGTATCTTTGACAAAATTCACAAGACAACTGCTTGACAACTGTTTTGCTGAAGAACTTAATCCATCAAACATCTGGAGATAACCATCTCAACCAAATCACTGGAGAAAGGATCTGCTTTAACTCTTCTGACCGAGAAAGTTGTATGTAGACCAATCTTCTGTATATAACTATTACTGAATTATTCACTGGGGAAAGGATCATCAACCCTTTCTGGTAGGTGTAGAGTGAAGATCCGTCTGATAAGGATGAAACTCTGCTGACCAACTTGCTGAATATCAGTGATTAGAACCAAATAAGTTCACTGGGAAGATTCAAGATTCACCAATCTTTCTTGTCTAGAAAATACGATTCATCAGCCATTTTACTGAAAATGCGGTGTTCCAACCGACTATCTGGGGATGAACAAATGTCAACTGCATGAATGCATGATTGTGCACCTTTGATGCCTAAATGCAGAACATATGCAGATGAAATATCTGATTATGTGCAGGATTTGGTGTGATTCTTTTTATGCATGAACTTATATGCGTGAATGCATGAATATGCATGAATGCATGAATTTCCAGGTTTGTTTTGAGGTGAAATCCTGAGATGTTGACTGTCATTGCGGGACGAACGTTCAATCAAGCTTCCAAAAAGGATAGCAACTTTCTTCATGAGATGGAATCGAGAGATTGCCATGATTTTCTGTAATGGATTGGGGCAGTTTACTATATGCCACTGGTTTCCCTTCAGATGCTTTAAAAATCAAAGCAGTTTGTAATCTTTTCAAATGCTTTTATTTTTCACAATGCTTAAATGCTTTATTTATTAACAAAATGAATAGCACAAACATATGGAATCAGAACATAAAAGCAAGCAGACACAATATGATTAAAAATGAGAATTTTATTCATTGCGCGAAAAATGTGAACAGTAGCCTCCCCTTTGATCTGATTATTTTAATGGTATATATAGGTGTGAATTAGGTTAAGTGGCAATTGATGTAATTTTGATGTAATTTTGGGTTAAGGAAATGAATTAATGATAAAATGAAAATAAAAATGATTATGAGGTGGAGAGGATGATGTATTGCAATGTGATTGGCCACAAGAGAAAGAAATTGTCATAAAAAAGAAGAAAATGTAAATAAAATAGAAAAAATGCAAGAAAAATACAAATAAAATATGGAAAAATACAGAAATAAAAATGTGAATTTAAATACAAAGGTAAAAACTATTTTTTTGAACATTTTTACTATCTTTCGCCTAAAAAGATAAATTGCGACAATTAAAAGAAATAAAGAAAAGAGGATAAATTGTAAGCAAAAATTATCTAAAAAACTATTTTTGGTATTTCTTAAGAAGAAGAAGAAGAAGTAATTTTTAAATAAAATATTTATTTTAAAAAGCGCAAAATTAGGGTATTACAATGTCCACAAGTTCCGTCTCCAAAAGCGGAGGGCGTACTTGGGAAGCTAAGGCTCTCCACCTTTGAGCATAGACCTTGAAAGATTCACCCTCCTTCATAGTGGTATTTTGGAGCTGAGTGCGGCTTGGAGCCATATCCATATTATACTGGTAATGTTTGATAAAAGCATTAGCCAAATCCCTCCACGAAAGGATGTTACCTTTTTCAAGTTGCATGTACCAGTTGAGAGGCACATCAGCCAGACTGTCTTGGAAACAATGTATCATCAGCTTGTCATCATGAGAATAAGAGGCCATTTTTCTGATATACATAACCAGATGATTCTTCGGGCAACTCAAACCCTTATACTTCTCGAAATCAGACATTTTGAACTTTGGTGGAAGCACAAAATCAGAAACCAAGTACATCTTCGAGAAATCCAACGGATCATTACCAGATTTAACCTCTCTTCTAGAGCCTGATATTTCTGTTCCAACTGAGGAGTAGAATCAACCTTTTGCTCATTAACCTGGGGTGCAATTCCTTGGTATGCAAATCTAGGCCCATGCTGGTCAGGACCTTGATAAGCGTCCCTAGGATCCTCAAATGCTGGTATGCAATTCCTTGGTTGCATATTCACATTAGCCAACATCTCAAGAATCTGATCTAGCTTCCCACCCAACTGGGTCATTCTTCCACCCAACTGGGTTACTTGTTCACCCATCTGGGTAACCTCAGCCTGGAGCGCATCGTGCTTCTCTTGCCAATTGTCCATAATGTGATGAGCAACTCTTCTTGTAAAATAACGGTGCCGGGAAGGTAGCTGTTGGAATGAATGAATGAAAATGAGATTTGATCCATGAAAATGCATGCAAAAATATATATACGTTCATTTTGTTTCGCTTTTTAGGGAACTTTCGGATGTGTAATAGTTATAAGCATTTCGGGATTCGACTGGAGAACGAATTAACACTTTTAGAAACACCGTATAACATACAACACCATTGCAATAATATCTCAAAGAAAGTACAGGAAGCATTGAGGCCTTGAATAACCATTTTCATTAATAATCATAAAAGTCATTACATACTTTGAATAGAATATTACAAGCCTTGATAATATAAAGATAAAAGAAACTACAAGTATTGCGAGTGCTTATAATATAAATTATTACATCATCATCATCATCATCATCATCATAGACACACTAAGAATCAAACAACAACCCTCTGAGCATTTCATACTTCTTGCTTGTAATCATTTAGTAACTTTCTGAACTCCCTTACAAACCTGATGACTCTTTCGTCAGCTCTTCTAAGGCCATGGCCAAATTCAGCATCCTCTAGTCTATCGGGCAAATAAGCAATGGCACTATTGAAAAGGCATACCAACCTGCCAAAACATCTCCCCACTTGTCTAGCACGATGACAATTCATGAGGACCATTCTTTCACATTGCTCATGCAACTCATTCATCTGGTCTTGCAATTCCTTCATATTAAAATGGTAGTGCTCCTGTTGCTGATCCATGGATCTGTGGAGTATCTTGAGACTATTATCAAGATTGGCAACCATCTGTCTGTGTTCCTCAAGGGATTCCATAATTTTTTCTTTTTCATCCCTCTCAGCTTGGAAAGCTTCTTCGAATCTCTTCCTTTATGCCATCCTTTCTGCTCGCTCAACTTGAAGTGTTTCTTCAAATCCCTTCTTCTAGCCCTCTCGGGTATCAAGGCTCTCTCAAGTCCAGCTCTTTCATCCTCTTTATCTTTCAAAACTTTTTCCTGAGACTGACATTTCCTTTTCAAATCATTCTGAGACCGAACAGCTTTTTGGCCTGATGTCCTCAACTTTTCATTAGTGAGGCCTGCAGCTTCTACTTTAGCTCTTTCTATCTGAATCTCTTTTTCTTGAAGTTCCTTGGTCTTTCTTTCTCTTTCGCGATTCCTCTCACCCAACCTTTCTTGTTCATTATTAAAAAACATCACTTGCCTCTCGTTCTCCTCTCGATATCTGCTACATTGAGCAGACAAGTCTGAGTTCCTTTCTTGCAGATCTTTGTTTGCTGCCATCATAGCTTCAACCTCATCCAAAGTAGGAGTCACATCAGGTTCTGGCTCTTGCCTTGCAAAAGGAGTCACATCAGTGTAAGGCATCAGAATCACTTGAACCCGCTCCTTTACCCACTGAGTATATTTTGGGCTAGCCCGACAATCATAAATTGTAGATAGTATCATGTTAAAAGGTGATTATAAGGTGAGTTTGTGTTTGTCTTATAAAAGGATCACAAGTTTGTTTTGAAAAAAGCTTTTTCGTTTCAAAAAAAGTCTCGTAATCAATTAAAAATCAATTACGAGTTCTCTCCCTTGGAAATGAATTTTTTGTGTTGTGTGATGTGTAAGCTAGGAAAGCAATAAAAGCGATAAATAAAGTCCTACGCTATTACCACCCAATTGAATAATTAATTTACAACCATATCGAATTGAATAGGCAATAAAATAAATGGTGCGAAATAAATAGGCGAATAAATAAAGCGCTAAATAAATTAAAGACAATGCTTAATAATAATAATAATAATAAATAAATATGCAAGCATAAAAAAAATAAACATAGTGGAATGCACAAAATAAAAAAAGAGAAGAAACAAACAAAAAGAACACAACATCTAGAACAAAAAGTGAAGTGCGTGTGAAAGAAAATGAGACGGAGATAAGAATGTGATAATAACATTTTTTTTATTAAGACAAAAGAAAAGTTTTAGAAGAGAATGAATTTAGGCCAAAAGGCCCTTAACTATTAATGCCAGTTTTTAGAGCTCAATGATTTTTATAAAGTAAAAATATTGTCTCTAACATACATTTCTGAATGGTGCAATGCTCTAACCTAAATGCAATGCATGTATGCATGTAGAAAAATGTAAAGAAAAATTGTAATGCGAAGTTGTAGTGTGATGCAAAAAATTTGTGTCAAGGTCATGTAAAATGCAAAAAATGTGGATTGTGATGTAGTAAAAAATGTAATGTTGCAAATGCATGTATGCATGTAGAAATGTGTAGTGAACATGTGATATGAAAAAATGTAATATGATGTAGAAATTTTGGAAAAAAGTTGTTATGTGACAAAAAAGCATAATATGATGTAGGGTAAAAAATATAAAATTTTAGATGCATGTATGCATGAATTTTTCTAATAAAAGCATGTTATATATTTTCAAAAAAATGAAATTAACAAAGACATAATCAATCATCACAAAAAAAAAAAGAGAACTCAAACATAGCATATTTAAATTTTTCTAATATTTTTGTTGTTTTTTATATTTTTTTTTTTGTATTCTAAATGACTAGAAAAAAAAAAGTGAAGTCCTAATAAATAAACAAATATTTTTTCATTTTTTCATAATAGTAAGAACTAAATTAAAGGAAACAAAAGTGGTACAAATAGCAAGATAGGAAGTGCATACATCAAAAGCATAGACTCAAAGGGTTAATCCTAAACCCAAACCAAAACCAAACCAAAGGAGTCAAACTAAGCCGTCTGATCTTGGATCAGAGGCTGGTAAAAGTGAGGGAGCACGGTAAGCCTCATAGGCGCACGCACACTGAACCAAAAACCAAGCTAAGCCATCTGATCAGAGGCTAGGAAGAGGAGGGAGCACGCTAAGCACCGTAGGCGCACGCGCACTGAATCAGGACGGGTATATATACAAATTCCTTCACAAAGATTTCATTTTTCTTGTTTTTTTTTCTTCTCTCTTCTATTATTTCTTTCTCAATGCTCAAAGAGCTCTGCTAGGGTTCTTCAGTTTATGAAGAACACACGGTGGTGTTCTTAACTCCGGCGCGGCGGCCGGCCAACAATGTGGCGGCGCCGCCGCCGGAAAGTCACCAAATCCAAAAATTTCCTACACTAACCCCACCTAAAAAACCTTTCTAAACACAAATCTAAAACCCAAATCTCCTAAAACCCTACCAATCGACTCAATCGGGAGTTTTTATTCTCGGAACCCTAACCTAAAATCAAACGAAACGGCAAGTAAAAATAAATGATGCACGGTATGCAAGTTGGACAAAATAAAACATACAGTAAAGAGAGACCTCCGGCGGAAACTTCGTGGTGGTCGACGGCGGTTCTGGAGACAAAGGGTTGCGCGCGCGGTGGTGTGGGACTGCTTTCGTTCCTCTTTCCTTCTTTGTTTCTTTTCTGCTTTTCTTTCGTTTTTCTTTTTCTAAAAAAGGTTCTGTTTGGTAATTTCGGTTTGATCGTTTTTTGGTTCCGTCCTTTTTGTTCTCTGTTTTGATTTTCTTTTCTGTTTGATTGCGTTTTCTTTTGTGTTTCTGTTTGGTTTTGATTTGTGGAGATTTAGGTTTTTTGAAGGTTGAAGGTTGAAGGTTTTAAGGTTTGAAGGTTTAAAGGTTTAGAGGTTTATGAGTTTATGGATTTTGTTTCGGTTTTGTGTTTGTTTTTTGCTTTTCCTTGCCGTTCTCAATGTTCTTTTTTTTCTGTTCTCTCCTCCCCCTTTCTCTATTGTGAATTGTGTTTGTTAAGTAGATGTGAATTGTGTTTGTTAAGTAGACAATTTTTAGGGTTTGATTGATTAGAGTAGAAAAGAGCAGAACGAGCTTTTGTTTTAACAGAATATGGTTTGAAAAAAGATGTGAAATGGGAAAGAAGACAAGACTGAAATGTCATTGTTGTACTGATTATGTAGAAAAAAAACATTGGATCCTTTTTTTCAATTTTTTGTGTTATTGTTTGTTCTGTATTTGCTTTTTGTGTTGGAAAGAAAAAACCAGTAGAAGAAAAAAAAAATAAAGTAACCGAAAAAGAAAAGAGGAGAAAAAAATAAAATAAAATGGAAATAACTATTTTTGGATAATAATGATAATGAATAATAATAATAAAAATAATAATAATAAAAATAATAATAATAAAAATAGGAAAATAAGTGACTAAAGAAAATAATTAAGAGAAAGAAGACCATTAAAAAACTGTTTTTTTCAACTTTTTGTTTAGATAGTAAAAACAAATAACATAAATAATCATAATAATAATAATAAGAAGAATAAGAATAATAATGATAAATGATAATTGTGATTATAACAATAATAGTGATAAAAATAGTGATATGATAATTGTGATTATCACAATAATAGTGATAAAAATAGTGATAAAAGAAAAAAATGAAATATGATGATAAAAAATGTTGAAAAGGGTGAGTAATGATAATGTAGAAATTTTTTTATAAAAAGGGTAATGGTAAAAAGTATTTTTAGTAAAAAAGTAACAAGATAATTTAAAAAAATAATGATAACGAGTAAAAATGAAGTAAATAGACGGAGATAAAAACGATGCGAGAGTATTTTCAAACGATGGATATTTTTTGACATTTTATAAAGAAAAAAAAAGAACAATGGATTTTAGGTCCTAAATTGGGGTGTTACACTAGCTTGTGAAGATCTCCGAACTTTAAATGCCTTAGGTTCTGGTCTCTTCAAAATCCTTACCTCAGCATGCTTCAGCTTTGAATTATTCTTAGTCAAAACCTTTGAAGTTTTAGCTTTTGATATTTTTGACTTACCTTTATTCAAGGTTGTAGTTTAATTTGTAAACCTTTCTCAACTATACCAGTTTTTTGTGTAAAAGTGGAATATAAAGGAGGTGGATTTTTGCTCAAACAAACTGATTGACGTGATTGCCCTTTATCATGAAATGCAGAATAACCAAGCCGTTCACATTTGTTTTTACCAACACTATAGGTCATGGAAGCAACATTGCTCTTATTGACATTTTGACTGGCAAATTCATGAAGAGCAATTTCATGCTTATCATGAGATTTGCTGCAAGCAGTATATCCATCCTCAACTCTTTAATTTTTAAAATAGATTCATTGTATTGAGCTTGAAGTTGGTCAAACTTTTCTATAAGCAAGTCAACTTTTAGCACCATTTGACTTGGTTATGTACTGAGTAATATAAGAGCTGGTAGAAGCATGTCTTGAGTAATATAAGAAGTTACCTCATCTATGTCATCATTTTCTGGCTTATCTCTAGAATCAATATAGAAGCGGTTGTAGCCATCAATGCAAATTTGGTTCTTCATCATCCACTTCATCATCTGAAAACTTATCCAGATCCTTAAAAGTATCCATTAAAATATTCTTTAAATTATTCTTAAAAATGCTCTTTTTCCCTTTGTTTTTGGAACTCAGTTCTGGATAATCAGCAATGAAGTGTCCAATCTGCTTACAATTGAAGTAGTTATTTTTAGAATCATCTTTCTTGTCTTTGTAGCTTGAGCTTCTGCTTCCAGATCCTTTTGATGTAAATCTTTAACTAGCATTCTTGTAATTATTTTTGTTCCATTTCTTGAACTTTGACAGAAGTGCAAAAACCTCATTATCTAAATCTTCCTCTTGATCATCTAAAGCAGATTCCTCAGCCCCAAGTTCAATAATCTTAGCCTTTAGAGCATTAGAAGTTGTCGAAGTTGATGGCATAGCCATTATCTTTACTTCTTCTTTGACTCATAAGAAGCTAGTTCTATCTCGTGACTTATGAGAGAACTAATTAACTCTTCCAGACTCAGAGTATTCAAATCCTTTGCTTCCTGTATAGGAGTGACCTTATTTTGAATCTAGAGTATCTCTTCAATGATTTCATTGTCCTTCATCTTAAACATTTCATATTGATGAACTAGAAGATTGGCCCTTTCTTCTTTGACTTTTTGGTTTCCTTCATAAGTAGCACAAAGAGAATCATATATACCTTTAGCACTCGCTCTATTTCCCAGTTTCAGAAATTCTTAATGAGTGATACAACTAGCAAGTATGGACTTTGATCTATTATGCTTTTTCCACTCTTTCATTTTGTCAGCTATGAACATCCTTTTCTCAGCTGCAGTAACTTTTCCATCTTCATCTAACTTATCCTGACCACTACTACAAAAAAGAGTTTTAATAGCGCTTATTTAAAAAGCACTATAAAAACATAGAAACGGAGCCCTATAATAGCTTTTTTGGTAGGAACGCAATTAACACCTTGAACCCAAGAACGCTACAATAACGCTTTTCTCAAAAGCGCTATGAAAGCCATTAACACGAAACAATACAATAGCCCTTTTTTTTTTCTATTCATGCAGATACCCTATAATAGCGCGCTTTTTCATGAGAGCTATAGTAAAGAAAACAAAAAAATAAAAACTGTCATGGGTGGGTGTCGAACCTTTGACCCCCTTATTTGATGAATACTAATAAATAAAATAACAAAGATCAAAATTATTATTATTATTATTATTATTATTATTTTAAAAGGGAAAATTTAACTTCTACCCTCCCAACTTCATCGTTCATATTCTCCTCCTCTTCATTGTTCCTTTATTTCATCGTGTCGTCTCGTCACTCTCCATCACCATTCTTATCAAAGTTCTTCGTTCAATCTCGTCAATCTATCATTACCGTCAAACCCTAATTTCTGATACCCTCGTTCAACCTCAATCTCCGTCGAACACGAGGTCCTTCATTACGGCCCAATACCTCCATCTCTGTCGAACCCTAAATCTCGTGATTCTTAGTACACCTGGAACGACAATTCTCTGTGTAACAACCCTTATATCTCAACATTTTCTATACTTTTCTTAAATCATGAACACAATTTTTTTCTTCAACCCTAGACCTATACAAGGTTAGTATATTGATTTGATTTATACTGTATAACTAATGATTGTATTGTTATTATTGTGAATTTTCAATTTGACTAGTATTTTAGAAAAATTGCAGAGCCAGTCATGAACTACATAAATTATTTGGATTTCGTGTCCTCTTTCTCACCACATTATGAACAAAATTATGTTCTTAATTGCATGTGATGGCTTGAGCAATTTCAATATGATGGTTGTTGAAGAAAACAAGAGGTATTAGAAGAAACTAGAGAAACCCGTATACTTGATACACCCTCATAAAAACACTAAGTTCTATCTCCCTGTAGCTCCGTTTGGAATGATTCTTTTTTGTATGGTTAGCTAACGTAATTCTAGTCATTTGGATACCAAGTTCGTGGAATTTGATTAAGAAATAAG
Source organism: Trifolium dubium (assembly GCA_951804385.1). Taxonomy (NCBI): domain Eukaryota; kingdom Viridiplantae; phylum Streptophyta; class Magnoliopsida; order Fabales; family Fabaceae; genus Trifolium; species Trifolium dubium. The sequence goes on from OX638068.1 coordinate 20,121,661, forward strand.
GTTAGTATGTCATTTTGAAGTAGGAGGTCTGATGCAGTTTTATGCAGAAATTGTCTTAGTTAGAGTTGCACTTAGACAGTAAGTTATCTCTCCTCGTAACTTCGAATTAAGTAATTCCTGTTCCTTCGGATTGGTACCGGATTTCGTAGCTTTTGGCCTGGAAATAAAGTCCGTAGGTTGTTTCGAAGTTGGTGCCTTGACGCAGAATTTCACAGAAAATTCTGCTACAGATTAAAACGTTGGAGATGTGAATTTTGCGTCCCGGCAAGTCTCAGAGTCGTAATTGCTTCTAGAATCAAAGGTGGCATCTGATTCACAACTAATAAAGGATTTGGCAAACACAATTGTTCTTTTATGTCAATATTTAAATAGTAGTGTAAGGTTGTGGCCATATTCCTAGTATTGTTTCTTTAGGTGTTCGTTTATTTAGGTTGGAGTTATGTTTTTACAAATAATTCTCATACTTAAACCTTTATCTTGCATGGGATTTAGAGTTCATTAAACTTAGGTATCTGGTGCTGAATTTTGATGGATGGATAGCAATTGTCATTTGGAGGCAGCAATTTACACCATAAATGAATTAGCCAATAGATTGAAGTCACCAGTTTTATGTGTGATTGCAGGGTGTGTTGGTATAAGTTTCCTGCTGTGTCTGTTTCAGATTGCCTTACTTCAGATGGGAGTGTTGGTATGTGTTTACGCTGATTTTTGGTAAACAACCGCTAGTTTGCAATGCTTGAGAGACCAACTAGAGAATCTCGGGACATGTTTGTGCATTTATTGTTTATGATTGAAAATATCAATGTTCATTAACACAAATGAACAAGTTTGATTGAAAAAGTAAATGAAATGACAAGAAATGTAAAAGTACTCAAAGTGAGTACGTATTGACAAGAAAAGTAAATGATTCAATGAAATAAAGTACAAGAAATGTAAATGAAAACACGTTAATTTGCATAAGAATGTAAATTGCATTGAATTAATAAATGGTGATCACAGAATCATACATTTTTCCTTTTGTATTCTTTTCACTCGAACGCATGGATACTCAGAATTTGTAAGGATTTGTTAGTATGAGAGTTTGTGATAGAAATTACATCAAAAGAACCTATATTTATAGCTAAATCCTATAACGTTCTAATAACGCCTATAGAATGTCCATTTGACATGTGTACAGACATGTAATCCTTATCCTTGAATGCCAACAGTCATCAGTCTTGAATGAAGCGTTGCAATGGTTTGAATTTTGAATCTTCAAAGAAATGCTGATAAACTGTTAAGTTATAAACAACATTCGAGTTCGAGTAATCTTGACTGTCACTCGAAATGATAACAACTCGAATCAAGTTTTGACTTACTTCTTGGACTTGTGAATATTTTTCCATCTTTTGAGGCTCATTAATGTTCTTAAAGACGTTACCCTTAACCTTCATATTAAAATAAATATTTTGGAAACATTAATTTCCATGATTAAAGGCCTATTAATTTCATTCAAAGAACATTTAGTGCATATTTTGACTTAACCAAAATATGGACTAACAAATTATCCCCAAAAAATGCCATATTCGAATCGAATTGAATTAGTGGAGAATTTGGCGTTTTTTATTCCACATTTATGGCACGTGATAGCAATGATGAATGTAACCGTCAGCGCGTTTTGCCACTACTGGCACTACTTCGCTTTTTGCAGTGATCATGGTACACGTGGCGAGTGCAGAAGTTGAAAGAATAATGAATTTCTTTTTCATTTATTTTATTCTACTGAAAACGAACCCTATAAATAGGATTAGGTCACCATTCTAACACTTTTTCTGAATCTCTCAACTCATTTTCTCCTTCCGTCTCGACCATTTTCATCAACTTCGTTCTTGAATCTTGTGAAACCATTACACAATCTGTTTGATCTGTCATACTATTGAACTAAAGCTTGATTTAATCTCGCAAATCTCAAACCTCTTCGTTGCGCCAGATCTGTGCTTGATTTCTTTTAAAATCAACCCTTTTTTAACTGTTCATCTTCTTCGAACATTTCAATGGCTGAACAAAATCAAGAACAAATTGCAGTTCCATTTGCTGGAAAATGGAGGAGTACTATAGTTAAGCCCAATGGTGTAGAAGTGGTTCCAGAACCTCATGGAACTAACGAAGAACAAATGCGTTCGGAAGGCGAACTGGTCATTCCTTTTTCTGTTGTTGACAATGTTTTCGTGTTTGGAGGTCCTTTTCCAGATGAAGACGCACTCAAACCCCAAATCTCTAAGTTATTTCCAATTCGAGAAACTTGCGAACCCAAGATTTTCAGTACTGATCCTTTCGATTTCACCTTCATTCGAAAGCCTCACAATATGTGGAGATATGCTCCCAACAGCGAGAACCCTACCTTCATTGGATGGCTTACTCGAGGCGAGGAAGACTGGGATCTTATTGGAAAAACTTAGGTATTTATGACCTAATCCAGCTCTCGAGGTATGGCCCTCCCTATCAACAAGAAATGCTCACTACTGCGTTGATGTTCTATGAAAGAAGTACCCATACATTCCAATTCCCATGTGGAATGATGACCCCTACTCTTCTTGATGTTGCTGCTATCATTGGCCTAAGGCCAAATGGGGAGACGTTCGATCCTTCACAATCAAGTTAGAATACATACTTCAAACTCAATGATGCAGCTTTCTACAAGTTCATACTCGAACATCAAGATGAAGGTACAGTGTCTGCTGAAGAGCATGTAGCTTTCCTTACATTATGGTTATCACACTATGTGTTTTGCTCGAGATCACTACAAGTGACTCAAATGTACATTCCCCTGGCAATCCAAATTCACGAGGGTCACCCAATTTCACTCGGATGCCTACTTCTTGGCGTTTTGTATGAATCAATGGGGGAATTTTGTGACAACCTCAAGAAATCGAAGGATGGATCTCCTTTCCGAGTTTCAGGACCATTATGGCTGTTGCAGTTATGGCTAAATGCCACATTTACAAGGGAAATGGAACTGACGATCCCTTCGAAGTTCAAGGATGATGTGAACGATCGTTCGATCGAGGGAGTTAAATTGGCTGTATTAAATCCTAGCTCGAATGAAACTGACCCTCAAGAACTTTTCATTAAGTACATGAAGGTTTTTCTAAATTTCAACCAATTTCTTCCCCATCATCATGCTCCATTAGTAAGAACGGAAATTGGACCAGCATGGCTACAAGATGAGTTCCCAGCAACCAATCCAGATAATGCTTATGAAGTGAATGAGTTGTGGCAGCATTACTTGCATCCAACCATTCTTTCTTGTAGAATTGGCAGTAAATCGAACCACCGGGTCTTGGTTGGATATCAACCAAACTTGGTTTCGAGACAATTTGGATTGTCCCAGGTTTACCCCAAATGTTTATTCAAGAGTGAGAAGAACATGGTAATAGGCAATGAAGTGTCTAAAGATTTGTTAGCCAAATATCTTAACATCCTTGGCAATATTGCCTATCATGTGAATCCTATCGAATTCAACCACTCGTACTATTGTACTGAGAAGTTCTTCAACTGGTGGAGCAATCACTACAACAAATACATTGTTGGGGATGTTCGAGCTAATATCATCAGGTTGAACAGTGGGTTCATAAGGCAGCAAATCAATGATATACAAGAACAACATAAGAACAAAGGTATGTCATTAGCAATAAGAAGCCAATTTATTTATTTCTTATGTATCTATGATTCGAACTCTAACCTGTTACCTGTTTAGGCAAAGAAGTATTAGAAGGACCATCACAGCCTACTGCTCGAACAGTAGAGAAGCCTTAAGGTAGTAGCATTCACTTGGCTGATAATGATGACAGAAGGAAGACTTATGAAGAGAAAGAAGAAGAGAACAAAACAGAACCAAAGCAAGAACAGACATGGTAACAATTTCTCACTTTGTCTTTTTGGTTCGAGTCATGCATCTATAACTACATGTCGTAATTTCCTTCTGCAATCTTGCTAGATAATGCGAGAAAAACACACTACTAGTGTTGTTAGGCGCTCGAAAGAGAACAAACTTCCACAAGTTATAGTGCACGAGGATGAAGTTAGTAGCTCGAATGCCTAATACTTTAAATTTCTGTAAATTTTTCTCACATGTTACTAATCTCATGTTTTATTCTATGTAGGAAGTTGAGCCAGAAAGACCTTTGAAAAGGAAGCATAAGCATACTACCACATAGGGTAGTAATGCACAAGGAACTACTGTTGCAGCAGACCCTGCACCCCAACAATCCAAAAAACATAAGAAAAGCAAGGACAACAAGAAAAACAGCTCCTCGAATGTTGAGGCTAGCAAGAAAAAAAAGGAAGAGGAGAACACTAGGAAAGAAAAGGAGGATCCCACAGTGGTTAGAGACTTGAAGAAAAAGAAGAAGAAGGGGCATTCCAAGCCTTCAAGATCCTCCAAGTCTGATACCACCAGCACTGCTCGAGTGGATCATGACCTCACTGTGGAGCCTAAGGAAAACACTGAGAAGGTCATCAATGATGATGCAACTACTCAAGGCAATCCTCCACTTTCTCCAGTGGCTGAACAAGCTTCTCCAACTCCTATCCTCGAGGAAAAAGAAAACCAAAACAAGGCTGAGAATGACAAGGTATATCATTTTATTGGTCTTATATTCGAAATAGATATGTTAACCAATTTCTCAACCTTCGTTTTTTTTTATATTATAGAATAAAACTGTTGTTGAAACTCCTGCTAGAGAAAATCAATATAAGAGTCCTACCCCAATGGAGAAATACATTAGAGCTAAATATGGCAAAGTATTTATTTCTTTTAGTACTTACGCACATATTCACAATTTTGAACTCAAACAATTTCCTTTTAGTACTTACGCAAAATCAACTCAATCTAAGGTTTTATTATGCATGCAAAACTAAATGATTGTAAGTAAGGGAAAGCGATAAAGCTTCCTCCCCCACACTTAAATCGAGCATTGTCCCCAATGCAACGACTAAAGGTGAGCTTGGAAGGGTACAACCTGAGTAGCGAAGCTTTCACAACTATAAAGTCGTCGAGCGTGCTATCTCTTTATTACCTGCAAAAATGAACTAAAAGGAGAAACATTAAATTCAAAATCAGCGGGTTGCCTCCCACCAAGCGCTTTGTTTAAAGTCGGTTAGCTCGACTTCAGAGATGGTGACTTAGTTCACGTAACAGCGGACAGGGCGGATAGGTTGAAATTTGTAAGTGTGGTGTCACTATCCTTAAGGTTGTAATGTTTCAACCGCTGCCCATTAACTGTGAATGTATCACCAGAGTCACTCTTTATCTCAATCTCCCCATGAGGATATGTCTTAGAAATTGTAAAGGGGCCTGACCACTTGGAGCGAAGTTTTCCCGGAAAGAGTTTAAGTCTTGAATTGAAAAGAAGTACTAACTGTCCTACCTTAAACTCTCTCCGAGATAGACGCTTGTCATGCCATTTCTTTGTTCTTTCTTTATAAATCCTGGCATTCTCATAGGCGTCCAACCTAAGCTCTTCCAACTCGTGGATATCCAAGGTCCTCTTCCTACCGGCGGTGGTGTAATCAAAATTGAGGGCTTTGATAGCCCAATAAGCTTTGTGTTCCAGTTCCACCGGTAGATGGCATGATTTGCCATAAACAAGCTTGAAGGGAGTGGTCCCAATTGGGGTCTTATAGGCTGTCCTATATGCCCACAGTGCCTCATTCAGTTGTAAGGACCAATCCTTCCTAGAGGTTACAACCGTTTTTTCAAGGATTTGCTTGATCTCCCTATTGGAGACCTCCACTTGCCCACTTGTTTGCGGGTGGTAGGGAGTTGCTATACGGTGTTGGACCCCATACTTAGATAACAATCTTTCAAAGATCCTAGAGATAAAATGGGAGCCACCATCGCTGATGACAAGTCTCGGCACACCGAACCTAGGGAAGATCTGGTTCTTGAACAATCTAATCACTACTTTGGCGTCATTAGTTGGAGAGGCAACAGCCTCGATCCATTTGGATACGTAATCAACAGCCACAAGTATGTATTTGTTCCCAAAAGAAGTTGGGAATGGTCCCATGAAATCATCCCCCAAACATCAAATACTTCCACTTCTAGGATGCCATGTTGAGGCATTTCATCGCGCCTAGAGATGCTACCAGCGCGTTGGCACTGATCACAACTCCTTATGGCAGCGTGGACATCTTTCCAAAGAGTGGGCCAAAAGAGGCCGGCTTGTAAGATCTTAGCACAGGTTTTGGAAGTACTTGGATGTCCTCCATAGGGTGCAGAATGACAATGAGTGATAATGCTTTGCGCCTCATCTTCGGGGACACATCGACGGAAGATTCCATCGGCACCCCTCTTGAAAAGAAGAGGGTCATCCCAATAGTAATGTTTTAGGTCACTAAATAACTTCTTCTTTTGCTGGTAAGTTAAGTTAGGAGGAAGGACTCTTGCTGCTAAGTAATTAACAATATCAGCATACCATGGCAAAGAGTCTATTGTGAAGACAGAGTTGACGACTTCGATGTCGTCTTGAAGCAAAGGGCACTCGGAGGCGACACTTCTCATTAGGGCTACGAGCCTCTCATACGGGAAGTCATCATTTATAGGTACCGTTTCAGGCACCATTCCTTCCATTCTTGACAAATGGTCTGCGACTGTGTTGTCGATTCCTTTCTTGTCTTGGATCTCTAAATCAAATTCTTGAAGAAGCAAGATCCATCTCAGGAGCCTCGGTTTGGCGTCCTTTTTTTTCACTAGATACCTAATTGCGGCATGATCTGTATATACAATGATTTTGGCCCCTATTAGGTAGGAACGAAATTTATCAACCGCAAACACAACAGCCAGGAGTTCTTTTTCTGTGGTAGCGTAGTTCATTTGCGCAGGGTCTAAGGTCCTACTAGCATAGTAGATAGCATGAAGCTTCTTATCCTTCCTTTGACCTAGAACTGCGCCTATAGCATAGTCACTAGCGTCACACATGATCTCAAATGGTAGACTCCAATCAGGCGGCTGCATGATGGGGGCAGAAATGAGAGCTGCCTTTAATTGCTTGAATGCCGTTATGCACTCCTCATCAAAAATGAACTCGGCATCTTTCATTAGCAGCCCGGTTAACGGCTTTGTGATTTTGGAGAAGTTTTTAATGAATCGCCGATAGAAACCGGCGTGTCCTAAAAAGCTTCGGACTTCTCTCACAGATTTGGGAGGTGGTAGGTTCTCTATAACTTGGATTTTAGCTCTATCTACCTCAATCCCTTTGTTGGACACTATATGTCCAAGAACAATACCTTGACGAACAATGAAATGGCACTTTTCCCAATTAAGCACAAGATTGACTTTTTCACATCTTTCAAGCACCTTCTCAAGGTTTGTCAAGCATCCTTCAAAACTTTGCCCGCATACGGAGAAATCATCCATGAAGACCTCCATAATGTCATTGATGTAATCGGCAAAGATTGCTTGCATACATCTTTGGAAAGTAACGGGGGCATTACACAATCCAAATGGCATTCGCCTATATGCAAATGTGCCAAAAGGACAAGTGAAAGTCGTTTTCTCTTGGTCATCGGGATGAATAGGAATCTGGAAGAATCCCGATTAACCATCTAGATAGCAGAAGTAGGAATGATTAGCCAGACGCTCAAACACTTGATCAATGAAGGGCAAAGGGAAATGATCCTTGCGTGTGGCTTTGTTGAGTTTCCTATAGTCAATGCACATTCTACTACCCGTTACGACTCTTTGTGCTACAGACTCTCCTTTCTCATTGGTAACTACAGTCACTCCACCTTTCTTAGGCACGACATGAACGGGACTGACCCATTTACTGTCGGAGATCGGGTATATTATTCCTGCATCTAGAAGTTTTTCAACTTCTTTCTTAACTACTTCAGTGAGAATGGGATTTATCCTTCTTTGCGGTTCTCGAGAGGTTTTGCAATCTTCCTCGAGGTAGATGCGGTGCATGCAAAGAGAAGGACTTATCCCTTTAAGATCAGATATGCTATATCCTAAAGCAGCTGAGAATTTTCTTAGGACTTTTAACAACTCTTCGGTTTCTGATTGTCCTAAATCGGCGCACACAATCACAGGGCGCTTAAGCTCTTGATCAAGGAATTCATACCTTAGACTCTCAGGTAGAGGTTTTAGTTCGAGAGAAGATTGATCAGGGGACGGTGTCGGGTTTGGTGTAATCAAAGCATTCACCGAGCTCGTCATCCTGAACTTCGAGAGTAGGAGTTGGAGAAGATGTGAGGATTTCAGTGTAAACGGTTTGATCATTCTCCATTTCCTTTCTGCATTCGTCAATGACGTCAAGCAGATAGCAAGTATCATCTATAGCAGGCGCGCTTAGGAATTGAGTCAAAATGAATTCAACTTTTTCATCTCCCACTTCAAAGGTGAGCTTTCCCTTTTTGACATCAATTATCGCACCGGCTGTAGCAAGGAATGGCCTTCCTAAAATGATAGGCGTGTTAGAGTCTTCCTTAATATCCATGACTATGAAGTCGGTTGGAATAAAGAACTGACCTACACGCACCGGCACATTTTCTAAGACTCCTATAAGCATCTTGACCGAACGGTCGGCAAACTGAATGGACATTCTGGTGGGTCTTAGCTCGCCTAGCTTGAGTCTCTCGCATATGGTCATGGGCATCAAACTAATGCTAGCACCTAAATCACATAGGGCTTTGTCAATAACAAACTTCCCAATGACGCAGGGTATGGAGAAACTTCCTGGATCCTTGAGTTTAGGAGGCATTTTGTTTTGAAGGATATCACTACACTTGGCAGTGAGTGTAACAGTTTCGTTATCCTCAATCCTCTTTTTGTTGGTTAGGATCTCCTTGAGAAACTTAGCATATGCGGGCATTTGTATGATAGCTTCAGTGAATGGGATGGTGATATTCAACTGCTTGAGAAGCTCCACAAATTTCTTGAATTGCCCCATGCTTTTGGTCTTTTCCAACCTTTGAGGATAAGGAATGAGTGGTTTGTAAGGTGGCGGAGGCACATAGGGTGTTTCTTTTTCTTTTGCCTCGACGCCATTTCCTTCTTTCTCTTTGGGTTCACTCTCTTTCTCAGCTGGTTCATCTGGCTTTTGCTGCATGGCAGGCCTCTCAATCCTAGGGTCAATTGGTTCATCATACTGTGTTCCACTTCGCAGTGTCACAGCGTTTACATGGGCTTTAGGATTGGGCTGAGGTTGGCCAGGAAATGTTCCTGCAGGAGCAGACATGGATGATTGCTGTTGAGCGACCTATGCAACTTGAGTTTCTAGTATCTTATGATGGGTGGTCAAAACATCAACTTTACTGTTCAATTGCTCGAACATCTTAGCGAAATGCAGGTTTTGATTCTTGATCCCCTCATTAGTTTGCGTTTGGGACGCCATGAAGGTTTCAAACATGGCGTCAAGGCTAGACTTCCCAGAGTTTTCTTGATTTAGCACGGGAGCTTTTTGAAAACCTGGTGGACCAGAGGATTGGCCTTGTCTAGGTGGATACAATGCATTGTTGTTCTTGTATGAAAGATAGGGGTTGTTCTTCCAAGCTGAGTTGTAGTTGTTGGAATATGGGCCTCCTTGGGCGTAGTTCACTTGATCGGAATGAGTTCCGGCCAAGAGTTGGCATTCAGCTGTAGCATGCCCTGGAGCGCCACATATATCACAACTAGAGACGGTTGCTGCTACGGTAGCAGCAGGAGCATTGAGTAAGCTATCTAATTTCAGAGTGAGTGCATCAACCTTGGCACTGACGTGGTCAAGGCCGCTTATCTCATGCATTCCTCCTCTCGATAGAGGTTTTTCTGCGGAGGTTCTTTCGCCTCCCCACTGGTAGTGATTCTGAGCCTTGCTCTCGATGAGCTGATAGGCATCAGTGTAGGGCTTGTCCATGAGGGCGCCGCCCGCGGCAGCGTCTATGGTCATCTTGTATTGTACAGGAGACCGTTGTAGAAGGTGTGGATAATTAGCCACTCCTCTAAACCATGATGTGGACAAAGCCTCAACATGTCCTTAAATCTCTCCCACGCTTCATAAAGAGATTTGTTGTCTTTCTCCTTAAATCCATTGATTTGGGCTCTTAGCATAGTAGTCTTGCTAGGTGGGAAATACCTAGCCAGAAAGACTTTCTTCAACCCTTCCCATGTAGTGACAGAGTTGGAAGGTAGGGACTGGAGCCAAGCACGGGCTCGATCTCTTAGAGAGAAGGGGAAGAGACGAAGCCTTATCGCTTCGGGACTTACGCCATTAGCTTTCACTGTATCGGCGTATTGTAAGAAGACAGAGAGGTGGAGATTAGGGTCTTCTGAAGGACCACCCGAGAACTGACTTTGCTAAACTGCTTAGAGTAGGGAAGGTTTAAGCTCAAAATTGTTAGCCTCTATCGCAGGGGCAACAATGCTGTTATGTGGTTCAGCATCTGTAGGGGTAGCATAGTACTTCAGAGGGCGGTTTTGAGGACCTATTTCCATTTCTAGTTCCTCTTCGGATTGTTCCGAGTCTTCGTCTGTTTCGGGAAAGATGATTTGACTTTGGGGCACTATGTATCTTTCCCTAAACTGTTCAATTCAGCGTCTTACACTTAGTAGACGCTCTGGGTTGTCGACTGGAGTTTCTAATTCTTTGCTATTAGAGCGGGTACTTGGCATACAATCGACAAGCCAAAAGGGTAATTTTTTAGATTTTTTTCTTCTTTTAATTTTTTTTCGATTTTTTTGAATTTTTGACAGAAAAATAAAAGTTGCCTTAGTCTCTACGTTGTAACAACGGAGTTACAATATCGACTAAATTGGTCCCCGGCAACGGCGCCAAAAACTTGATCGACGATTTGTGTATCAATAGATTTGATTGACCGCAAGTGCACAGTCTCGTCGTTGAGTTTTAAAAAGATATCGAACCACAGGGACCAATAGTTGAACTACCGTAATCCGTTGTCACGGTGTAAATCTAAGGCAATCAGATAAGGGTTTGTTTAGAATTTTAGAATTTAAAATTAAAGAAATTAAATTAAAGAAATTAATTAATTGATAAAAGCGGATATCGGTATGTAACTTAATTAACCATCGGGAATTTAATAAATCAATAGCGCGCGAAAAAGGGTTTATTTTTCAGAAGAACTTTCTCAATTTAAAGGTCTAAACCTCACACTCTCGTTTTGTTGATAAAAACCATACTTTCTAAGCTAGGAGTTTTACTGTCACTTTTCTACCACCTTAGTTTCGAAAGTATATTTTGAAAATCAATTAGTTCTAATTAATCCTAACGTGGCTCTCACTCGTTCAAAGATTAATATCAAATTCCTACTATCTAGTTAAAACCTCAAACTCTCGCTCTATTGATTTTAACCTTAGTTGCTTTCTTTTACTCTCGTTCAAAAGCTTTGTATTAAATTAGGAATTTGAATCAGAAAAATAGTTTAATAAATGCGCGCGCTAAATCATTACTAAATCCCCTTCGGAGAATTAGTTTACATACCGATATCTAGGAAATTTAGCTAGACATAATTAAGAAATTAAACAATGAAAAACAGAAAATCAAATCAAACATAAATAAATAATCAAATAAAAACATTAAATAAAAACCTGGAAGAAAATGCTGAATTAACTTGCATTAAATAATCGGTACAGAATTCTTGACAGGAAACTGAAAACAGAACTGAAAACGGATTCCTGGTGTGGAAATACCGTTACAGTTACGGTAACTGGAAATATAAACTGACTGAAAGAAATAAAATTAAGGCGTGAGAAAGAAGAGAATCTCGTCCTCTATTTATAGAGGGATTTTTCTGGTTACGATCCACCAAAATAGGAGATGTTAAGCTCTCTTTTGTTTTTATCCAATAGCCACACGATTAGGAGAAACGGTTGATCGAACGCCTGCTTGCTCCCCACGTTGCGCAAAACAGTTGCTACTGGGCTTTCACTGGGTGGCGCTCGCCACCCACTGTGGCGCTCGCCACTGTGCAAATTTGGGCCAATGCCCATTTTTGCTATGCTCCTTTGTGGGCTGCGCGAATTTGGGCTTTGCACCCCCTTTTTGCTCCGTTTTTGACACTTTTTGCTCAATTCTCTTCTCCGACCTATTTTATTCGACAAAAGTAAAAACATATCAAATACTAACATAAAAAGACATAAATGAAATAAATACATATGCGAATGCAACTAAAATTCACCTAAATTAAGCTAAAAATACGATATGATTTCGTGTCATCAGACAACTTGTTTCTTGTCCCTAGCATCAATGTGGTTTCCCCCATCATTTGAAACTTTGGTATTTCCCCTAGCATGGGCAATTTTGTTATTGCCCTAGCATGGGCAATTACATTGGAGTTGCCCCTAGCCTGGGCATTCTCTCTCTACAATTTCTTTAGGCGCTGATACCTACGCCATTGAGTTCGAGTCATTGGGTTCTTACCCTTATAATTGTTATTATAAGAGTACTTCCTACTTTCAGCAGTGTTGCTCGAAGCAGCCTGACTCGAACCACCAACATCCATCCTCCTCTTTTGATAGGCCTGATGTTGGCTAGAGGACCATTTGTTAACAGGAGTTCTATTGGAAGGTACATAGGTTTTTCTCCTTCCTAGCCTGTCATGAATGGTAGGAACTTGGTTTGTGGCCTTACTGTTGTTTGGTTTGTGGCCTTACATATGAAATTTGCAATAACCTCTTTTCTTTCTTTGTTCTAATGCAGGGACTTTTAATCCCTTTTGAACAATTATTTGGCCATCAGTAACCAACAAATCAAAAATTTCATCACATTTGGTAACATCAAACGTGTAGGTCTTTGCAACATACTCATCATTTTTGGGATCTACAGGGTTTTTTCCATTCGAGGGTCTCAATAACTTACAAGTGTAGGGAGGTCCTGGCTTTAATTCAGCCAAATCTATTTCATTTTCTTCAACCTCCTCACCATCTAAGTCATAATCATTGTCACTATCATAGTTCCCCACATAAGCTATTTTTTCTTTCTTATGAAATTTAGTGTTTCTGGCTTTCTCATTCTTAAGTCTTTCAACTCGTCTAACCCTATCAGCAAGTTGAGCCATATCTCTAAGGTGTTGGGTATCTAGCTTCTTTCGAATCGAGTAATCCAACCCACCAGGAGCCATTTCTACTAACTCATGTTCAGGAACTTGTGTGAAACATCTGGCTTTGAGAAGCCTAAACCTATTGAGATAATCATCAATAGATTCTGGTGTTTTACGCCTCACACTTGCTAACTCCTTGAGGCTTATTTTGGTTTGACCCATGTAGAATTGTTCATGGAAAAGTCTCTCGAGTTGGGTCCAAGTAAACACAGAATGTGGGGGTAAGGTTGTAAACCAAGTGAAAGCATTCTTGGTTAGAGAATTGGGAAAGTATTTCATCCTCAAATTCTCATTGTTAGCTATATCCCCAGCCTCAGTCAAATACATAGCAATGTGTTCGACTATAGATTCAGTTGTGTCACCAGCAAACTTAGTAAATTCTGGGGTTTTCCAACCCCTTGGTACTTCTGTTTGCATCACATATTGAGACAAAGGTGACACAAAATTAGGCCTATGTAGGCCAACATTTAACCCATTTTGGGCTAGAATGGTCTCAACCAAATTGGCTAAGTTATTCTGCCCAAAATCATTGTGTTGGACATTTCTCATAACCTCATCAGCATTCTTGGTTTCGATTTACCAACACAACTTCTGTTAATCATCTCGTATGACTGATTTGCATATGCAAATCCATAATTCATGCTTTTTTGTTTTTATTTACTTATTTATTTATTTATTTCTGGAGCCGCTGCAAAATCCACTTCGATTTCAATTGGAAAGAAGATAGAGTTCCTTGAAAGTTTCATTGAAAAGGTGTGTGTCTTGGTCTATTCCATTTACAACCATTATTAATACTTATGCTCATCTTCGGCGGCCTATATGTCTACCACTATATCTGTCGCTACAATCACAGCCCTTTGATTAATTTAATGCTAGGATAATATACATAAATGTGGCTACACGGAGATTCATTTTAACATGATCTCCTAATAGAAGCAGATCTGTAATTATAGCCCCTAGTGGGTCATTGAATTTAAATCATAAATTTAAGTTTTTGACTTCAAATGCAACACTACTTATGTGTTTGTTATTTACTTGATGATACTATTATTTGCTGCAATTGAATATCTAGTTGTCTTTGTTCTTGATTTCTTATTTAATAAGATGTATATTCTTAATTTTTCAGAGACTTCTTTAAAACATGAGAAGTGTTGGCTTAGTTTGGGAAACGGTAGAGGAGTACTGCTTAGGGTAATTTTAATCTGATTGTTTTGGTGTTATGAAGTACTCATAATAAGCTTTTAAGATATGGTCTACTAGGAGCTTATTGTTCAGGCTTGCTTATAGTAAACCAATTTTGTTGTGCTTATTCTTGTCTGATAAAGGCTGAGAGATCATAATACCTTTGTATTTATTAGCATAAACTTGTTTTGGTGGTGAGAGATCGATATACGTACTAAATATGAATATTGTGAAGTTTCAACCGATATCTTGTATATTATAATGTTATATATTGGAAAAGTATTTAGTATCTACATGATATTGTTTGCTAATATTTAATATCACTATTTAAATTTCAAAGTAAGGTACAAGTATCAATTGGTAAAAAAAAAAAGTTTCAGGTTGTATTAAAAAAAAACGCTTCAGGTTGTATTGTTAAAAAATCACAAATATTTATAATAGCACTTTTTCAATAAGTGCTATAGAAAGTGTTAAAAAGCGCTATAAATGTAAGCCTTTAATAGCGCTTTAGGCGCGGGTGCTATCATATTTGCGACTTTCAAAAGCGCTATAGTAGGCATTGAAGGAAAATCGGCATAGTAAAGCAGCGGAATTTCAAAGAATTTCCTTTATTGATCCTTACGAATGAGCATGATATGTGTTTAGGGTTTGTTACCTCTTGTAGAGAAGAACCCTTAAAACCACGAACTAGAAAAGATCACGAGCGTTGATGAAGATCACCGACGCCTCTAGCTAGTCCACACGAACAGTCACCTTCAAAAGAGTGCTAGCCCTTAAGTATGAAGGCTTTCAAGAATATTGAGACAAGGATTATTTTAGGGTTTCCAACTCTAAAATATTTCTTATGCTTTTTTGTGTGTAGAGCTTTTGCCAAGAGTTCTCTATTTATAGATATCTCTTGTCTTGTGCAACAAGATAAATCTTATCTTGGACAAAAAGAAAACAAACAAAAAAATCCACAAGGGATATACTAGGGCGCGCGCGCGCCCACATGAGTGTATATACTCATGCGCGCGCGCTCCCACCGTACACTACGGTGTATCTTGCTTGTTTAATTACCGTGATACCCTTATCACTTTGCATACTTACCGTACCTTACGGTGTTCCTTAATTATCTCAATATTAGACTGTCCTTATGTGTGTGACCCTGTAGGTTTCCATGACGTTGGCAATTATATTAAATTTCCTTTTAATTTAATATAATAAACAATGAGCGGTATCTAGCAACACATCATTGCTACCCAAGTCATGAGAAATTACATGTGATCTAAACATAACCTTAAACTATGATACATGTGTGTACAATTACCCCTTTGCCCCTTATGTCTATATTGAACACAAAGCATACTTGGTGTCATCTTTGTCCAGTTCAATATTGGGCCCATGACATTTATCCTGTTATGCAGGATTGGCAAATTCCATCTAGGACACCGCTGCCCCATAGCATGCTTTGTGAAGTACCCATTAACTGCCTTTATGATTATCCTGTTACGGATAACGTTAGATCAGCAACAAAGCACTTAACTCCACATCTAGGGTACAAGGGTGGTTTCAGGTCTAAGGGCGGTTTACACCATTATCATTATAAGAGTAACTTATGAAACTTTGCATAACTTGGCATGTAGTACTCTTATGGCGGGTCAATCCAGTATAAATATTACTCCTAATATTTTTTATACTTATGTCAAGACTTGATAACTCCTTATCCTATGATCCATGAGATGCGATCATCAGTCTCTCTTCATAATAGTCTTTATAATTTAAGGTTATCCCAATTTCACCTTAAAGCTCGACTACAGATACTTTTAAGAATAGTGTCCTTAAGTTTAATTTAGTCTAATGATTAAGTCACACTTAATATTAAACGGACTATTTATTCTAGGGATTTCATTATTTTGAACTCTTACAAACACTGAAATTCCTGGCAGTCAGTAGTAAGATGCTTTAGCAATTGCTACAGCATCTACGTACAGAACAGATAACATAAAAATATTAAAGGACATAAACATAAATAACACAAGTGTTTGTTAACCCAGTTCGGCGCAACTGCCCTAGTCTGGGGGATACCAATCCAGAAAGGAAATCCACTAAGTATAACGAATTCAAAGTCAAACTCCTCGTTTGCACTTCTCACTTCCTAACTACCCGTTTAGACTTCTACCTAGGAACTCCTAGATATGAGAACCTTTGCTCACTTCCTCTCAGTTTGAAGACTTCCACGCAAACAACCTCTGGTTCACTGATCTTCGCACTGGCATTAAGTTCAATACATAAACACTTAAACGAGAACACTCTCAAACATAGAAATAAACTCTGTACCTAACGGCTTAGGAGCAATCTCACAATAAACAAAACAAACACCCTACGTCCTTATCATGTATCAACGTGATACAGGAAAGGCTCACAAGTTCACTATTTAACATATAACCAACGCACGCTTTAGTGAACACAAGAACAACCAACTCCATACTTCATAGTTTAAGAGTGGTACACAAGAACAACCAACTCCGTTCTTCACAGTTTAAGAGTGGTACACAAACAACTCCATACTTAAAAGCTTAGGAGTGCACACGTTAAAGCACAAGGCTTTAACCACGAAACCCTAAAACGCTTAAAACTTCTTTTTGTAAATAATGGCTTCGCTCCTGACTTTAGGTTTTACACATGTATATATAGAGTCTCCACGCAGCTTGACTTGTTCCTAAAGAATATGAGTCTTTAGAAATATATCCAATAATAATTTGGAGAAAAATAAACTCATTCCTAAACTCATTCCAATAATAAATCTTCACACAAGAGATAACTTGTGACACAAGGCGCTCTTTGTTGTGCCAGCTGCGCTTGATAAATATATTTTTAAAACAAATCTTTTCAAGATATCTTCCAAGAATATAAAAACGCGCACGCGCCTAAAGCTTCAGAACTCAACATACTCAGATGCTTCAGCATTTCCTAGAGCATGTGACAAAATGAGTTTTTGCAAAATTATAGCCAACATACAAAAACGCCAACAAACACAATGAAAGAAATGCCTTATATTATTAATAAATAAAACTTTATATCATTAATAATTAAATCGATACAAATACACAAAGTCTTGGCCTCTAGGGCTTACACCAACAATCTCCCACTAGCACTAGAGCCAATTAGGCATTCCTCTAATGCCCATAGACCTAGTGTGCCCATCATGCTTCAACTGCGCAAGAGGCTTTGTTAGTGGATCAGCTATGTTGTCGAGTGTAGGTACTTTGCATATTTTCGCATCTCCTCTATTTATTATATCTCGAATGAGATGAAAACGCCTGAGTATGTGTTTGGATCGTTGGTAAGATCTAGGCTCCTTGGCTTGTGCGATCGCTCCATTGTTATCACAATATAGTTCAATGAGATCCACAATGCTAGGGACTATGCCAAGTTCAGCTATGAATTTTTTGATCCAAACTGCTTCCTTTGCCGCATTTGATGCAGCAAGATACTCAGCCTCAGTTGTAGAATCAGCTACTGTTTCTTGCTTTGAACTTTTCCAGCTTACAGCACCGCCATTTAGGAAAAAAACATAACCAGATTGCGATTTAAAATCATCTTTATCAGTTTGGAAGCTAGCATCGGTATAACCTATTACCGTAAGCTCTTCCAAACCTCCATATATCAAGAATGAGTCCTTAGTCCTTCTCAAGTATTTAAGGATGTTCTTGACAGCTATCCAATGAGCTTCACCGGGATCAGATTGGTACCTGCTCGTTGTGCTTAAAGCATACGAGACATCCGGTCGAGTACATAGCATGGCATACATGATAGATCAAATGGCTGAAGCATACAGAATATTATTCATGCGCTCCCTTTCTTCTTTAGAAGAAGGGCATTGTGTCTTCGAAAGACTTAAGCCATGATGCATAGGTATGAATCCTTTCTTGGAATCATGCATACTAAAGCGTCTTAACACTTTATCTATGTATGTACTCTGACTTAGGCCAATCAGTTTCTGTGATCTATCTCTATAGATCCTTATTCCTAATATATAGGCTGCTTCACCAAGATCTTTCATAGAAAAGCAATTCCCTAGCCAAGTCTTTACTTGTTGTAAAGTAGGGATATCATTTCCAATTAGTAATATGTCATCTACATATAATACTAAGAAAACGATCATGCTCCCACTAACCTTCTTGTAGACACAAGGTTCATCTTCATTTTTAATCAATCCATAACTTGTTACAGTTTCATCAAAACGAAGATTCCAGCTTCTGGAAGCTTGCTTCAATCCATAGATTGATCGTTGTAATTTGCATATTTTATGATCTTCATTTGGTATGCCAAATCCTTCAGATTGTGTCATGTACACATCCTCAAGGAGGTTTCCATTTAGGAAGGCGGTTTTGACATCCATTTGCCATATTTCATAATCATAATATGCAGCGATAGCAAGTAAAATCCGAACAGATTTAAGCATTGCAACTGGTGAAAAGGTTTCATCATAGTCAATACCATGAATTTGTTTATATCCTTTAGCAACCAGTCTTGCTTTATAGGTACTTACTTTACCATCCATGTCGGTCTTCTTTTTGAAGACCCACTTGCACCCTATAGGACGAACTCCTACAGGAGGCTCTACCAAGTTCCAAACTTGATTTGTGTACATGGAATCCATTTCAGATTTCATGGCTTTTAGCCACTTCTCAGATTCAGGACTTATTATGGCCTCTTGGTAGGTTACAGGCTCATCTTGATCCATGAGTAATACGTCACCTTGATCGGTTATGAGATACCCATATCTCTCTGGTTCGTGACTAATCCTGATTGACCTACGCTGGACTTGTTCTACTTGAGCAGGTTGTTCTTCCACAAATTCTTGTGGTTGCTGCTCATGTTCCTCCAAATATTGCTCAATATTTTGTGGTTCTTGAATTTCTCCAAGTTCTACATTCCTCCCACTGGTTCCTTTGGAAATAAATTCTTTCTTCAAGAAGACTTTAGTTCGAGCGACAAACACTTTGCCCTCGGAAGGATTATAGAAGTAATATCCTCTTGTTTCTTTAGGATATCCCACAAATAGGCATTTGTCAGATTTAGGTTCGAGTTTAGTTGAAATTTTTCTTTTAACATAAACCTCACAACCCCAAATCTTCATATAAGACATATGTGGTTTCTTACCACTCCATATCTCATATGGTGTCTTATCGACCTTTTTGGATGGAACGCGGTTTAGTGTATAAGCTGCTGTCATTAGGGCATGTCCCCAAAAGGAGTTTGGAAGATCCGCATGACTCATCATTGATCGCACCATGTCTAACAAGGTTCGATTTCTTCTCTAGGATACACCATTCCATTGCGGTGTTCCGGGAGGAGTTAGTTGTGATACAATACCACATTCTTTTAGATGGTCATTGAATTCTTGGCTTAAATATTCACCACCTCGATCTGATCGAAGAGTTTTAATATTCTTGCCTAGTTGGTTTTGTACTTCATTCTTGAATTCTTTGAACTTTTCAAATGATTCGGATTTATGTTTCATTAGATACACATATCAATATCTACTAAAATCATCAGTAAATGTTATGAAGTATGAAAAACCACCTCTAGCAGGTATATTTATTGGTCCACACACATCGGTATCTATGAGTGCCAAAATATCATTAGCCCTTTCACCTTTTCTTGTGAATGGAGTCTTTGTCATCTTTCCAATTAAACAAGATCTACATGTATCATATGATTCAAAATCAAAAGAGTCCAAAAGTCCATCTTTATGGAGTTTGGATATACGTGTCTCATTTATATGGCCTAAACGACAATGCCAAAGGTAACTTGGATTCAACTCATTAGGTTTCATCCTTTTAGTATTAATGTTATAGATTCGCGTTTCAAGATCAAGGCATATAGTCCATTATACATTTGAGCGCTAGCATAGAATTTATCATTTAAATAAATAGAGCAACAATTGTTCTTTATTATAAATGAAAAACCAAACTTGTCCAAACAAGAAACGGAAATAATATTCCTGCTAATGGCAGGTACATAATAGCAATTCTCTAATTGAATTATTAAACCACTAGGTAAAGCTAAACTATAAGTTCCTACAGCTAAAGCAGCAACTTTTGCTCCATTGCCAAGTCGTAGGTCAACTTCACCTTTCGCCAATTTTCTACTCTCCTTGAGTTCCTGCACATTGGTACAAATGTGAGAACCACATCCGGTATCTAATACCCATGATGTAGAAGTAGATAAATTAATTTCTATAACAAAAATACCTGAAGTAGTAGGAGCTACTCCTTTCTTTTATCTTCCAGGTACTTTGGGCAATTTCTCTTCCAATGTCCGGTCTTACCGCAATGGAAACAATTGCCTTCTTTTGATACGCCTCCATGAGGTTTCAAAGCAAGAGCAGTTGGTTTTGGATTGGCAACTCCTTTGCCCTTCCACTTGCCTCCTTTCTTTGCAGGCTTCTTGTGATGCTTTTTATCATTACTGATCATCAGAATTGATTTCCCTTTACCCTTCATGTTTTGCTCGGCAGTTCTCAACATGCTTAGCAATTCAGGAAGAGTTTTATCCATATCGTTCATATTGAAATTTAGGATAAACTGACTGAAGCTATCCGGCAACGATTGCAAGATAACATCAGTTACAAGTTCCTTATAAAGTGGGAATCCCAACCTCTCTAGGTTTCCCGCATACCCAATCATCTTGAGTACATGGACCTACCGGAGATCCCTCGGATAACTTGCATTGAAAAAGGGATTTTGAAACTTCAAACCTTTCATGGCGGGCTTGCTCCGCATAAAGAGTTTTTAAGTGTGTGATCATTTCAACAGCACTCATGTTTTCATGTTGCTTTTGCAACTCCGAATTCATGGTTGCCAACATGAGGCAAGCAGCCTCATTAGCATCATCAACACGCTTCTTATAAGCATCTCTTTCAGCCTTAGGAGCATTATGAGCAGGCTCCTCCTCAGGAACAGCTTCCTCAATGGCATACAACTTATTATCATGTTTGAGGACAATCCTCAAATTACGGTGCCAATCAAGAAAATTTGAACGATTCAATTTCTCTTTGTCAAGGATTGATCGCAAAATGTTGTTTGATGTATTTGATGACATGGTTATCTACATAAAGAAGTGAAAATATAAGTATTGTATTATCATATTTAATTAGGCCTTTAACTAAATATGCTCCCACTATTTTACTCAAAATAAATGACCCTCATCATTTGATTCGGAAAATCCCGTTGAAGATTTTCTAGCGGGCCGAGATCCATATTTCACTTTGCCTTAAGTCCGCGTAGGCGGATTACACAAGACTTAGCTATTTAGGTAGGAACTCCTTCCAATCACATCTTATGCAATTCTCGAATGTCTCCGTTGGGCGAATAACACCTTATTCTAGTTCATCATATGAATTATACCCAACGCTTGCTTCTAAACTTTGTATAATCTTATTATAACTTGTTTAGTTAAGTTTGACCCATGTTTTAGAAGATGGATATTACAATTATCCCATCGCACCTTACTAATGTAAACAATGCACCTCCGCGTGTGCGAAACCTACATTGTTTGATACTAGTCTTGATGAGTTCTAAAACTTGGAAAGCATTAACTTAATATTCACATATTTTACTCAACAAAGAAAACGCACCTTGCGTGGGCGAAGCCTACATTTTCTTTATTAGTTTCTTATGTGTCTCTTGAGGGGTATTTATTTAGTTTTGATCTCACCGGTTTGTTAAACATACAAGACGCTCTTATATGCAACAACAATATACAAGATCATATAGTTATGGCATTGGTTCTCTCAAGCCAATGAGAGAGTTTTTCTTAAAAGGATTTAGATCAAATAGAAACCATAACTAATCATCTTTAACAAACATACTTTATCATTAGTTAAAGTTGTGTTACTTAAAATTAAATTTTAGAACTTGATCATACCGTTCATAACAAACATAATCGTGTCACAATTTCATAAATCGTGATTTCTGTCAAGTTTTTGTTTGCACAGCTCGCCAGCCGGCGAGCTGCTACTGTTTTGGTCGCCAGCACGCGCCGGCGAGCTGCTACTGTTTTGCTCGCCAGCATGCTCGCCAGCGCTCGCTGGGCGACCACGTCAGGTTCTCGCGCACATCGTGGCGCGATTTCGTAAATCATGTCACGATTTCGGCGAATTATGAAACAAGTTTTCAGCATGACACAACCCTTGTGTTATTACGAACCCTAGTATATCAAATATACCTTTTGTCATGAACCCTAGTATATCAAATATACCTTTATCATGAACCCTAGTATATCAAATATACCTTTATTTGCAACACTTTCAATTGTATCACATACAAATCTCTTGATCAATTAAAATTTAATTCTTCATTCTTATCTTGTTAGGTAATTTAATCGAATTAAATTATTGAGAACAAGATATAACAAACATCATAACCATGGTTTCGTAAGTGGCTTTGATACCACTAAAGGAAAATCAGCATAGTAAAGCAGCGGAATTTCAAAAAATTTCCTTTATTGATCCTTACGAATGAGCATGATATATGTTTAGGGTTTGTTACCTCTTGTAGAGCAGAACCCTTAAAACCACGAACTAGAAAAGATCACGAGCGTTGATGAAGATCACCGACGCCTCTAGCTAGTCCACACGAACAGTCACCTTCAAAAGAGTGCTAGCCCTTAAGTATGAAGGCTTTCAAGAATATTGAGACAAGGATTATTTTAGGGTTTCCAACTCTAAAATATTTCTTATGCTTTTTTGTGTGTAGAGCTTTTGCCAAGAGTTCTCTATTTATAGATATCTCTTCTCTTGTGCAACAAGATAAATCTTATCTTGGACAAAAAGAAAACAAACAAAAAAATCCACAAGGGATATACTAGGGCGCGCGCGCGCCCACATGAGTGTATATACTCATGCGCGCGCGCTCCCACCGTACACTACAGTGTATCTTGCTTGTTTAATTACCGTGATACCCTTATCACTTTGCATACTTACCGTACCTTACGGTGTTCCTTAATTATCTCAATATTAGACTGTCCTTATGTGTGTGACCCTGTAGGTTTCCATGACGTTGGCAATTATATTAAATTTCCTTTTAATATAATAAACAATGAGCGGTATCTAGCAACACATCATTGCTACCCAAGTCATGAGAAATTACATGTGATCTAAACATAACCTTAAACTATGATACATGTGTGTACAATTACCCCTTTTCCCCTTATGTCTATATTGAACACAAAGCATACTTGGTGTTATCTTTGTCCAGTTCAATATTGGGCCCATGACATTTATCCTGTTATGCAGGATTGGCAAATTCCATCTAGGACACCGCTACCCCATAGCATGCTTTGTGAAGTACCCTTATCCTGTTACGGACAACGTTAGATCAGCAATTAAGCACTTAACTCCACATCTAGGGTACAAGGGTGGTTTCAGGTCTAAGGGCGGTTTACACCATTATCATTATAAGAGTAACTTATGACACTTTGCATAACTTGGCATGTTGTACTCTTATGGCGGGTCAATCCAGTATAAATATTACTCCTAATATTTTATATACTTATGTCAAGACTTGATAACTCCTTATCCTATGATCCATGAGATGCGATCATCAGTCTATCTTCATAATAGTCTTTATGCTTTAAGGTTATCCCAATTTCACTTTAAAGCTCGACTACGGATACTTTTAAGAATAGTGTCCTAAAGTTTAATTTAGTCACATGATTAAGTCACACTTAATATTAAACGGATTATCTATTCTAGGGATTTCATTATTTTGAACTCTTACAAACACAATGAAAGAAATGTCTTATATTATTAATAAATAAAACTTTATATCATTAATAATTAAATCGATACAAATACTAAAAGTCTTGGCCTCTAGGGCTTACACCAACAGGCATTACTCCTATTATAGCGCTTTCAAAGAGGTAAGGTATTGACTTCCTTTTGTTGATTAGAACTTTCTTGTATAAAAGAGGTAAAGTGAATGCGACTAATGATACCATTATTTTTCCAAGATGATAAAGTTAACGTGCTTTGGTTCTCCTTCACTCATTTAAATTTAACCGTTGTCAAACCTTAAACGAACATGTGATCAATCAATGATAAGCTTCCAATATTAACTGATTTGTCAGAACCTGTATTCCCAGTACAACTTCTGAGTTGTATGCTTCCGAAACCATATAATCTTCTTATGACTTGTGTGCTTCCAATATTCATGCCTTCTGATAAGCTATCAGAATTTGTGTAGGAGCTTCTTGTCAAGTCTTCATAAACTTGTATGTCTTATTTCAGAACCTCTAAACTTTTAGTGCATATTATTTTTATTTAGGTTCATGCACGCTAAGATCAAATATTAAAATATCCTATTATTCATTAATACTTTGTTATCATCAAAACTTAACTGGGTAGATGTCAGACGATGGGAAAGAAAATGAAGATGATGGTGGGGAGAATTCCAGAAGAATTTTTTTTTAATGAATCAATAATAGAATTGGAAAAAAAATCTATGTTTTTAAAATTTAAATATAAAGGTGACAATTTATGGTCCCTTTCAAGATTTAGAGGTATTTATTCCTACACCACTCAATAATATTTTAATCGATATAAATTTTATAAAATACATCGTTGGGTTGAATATTTATATCATATAGATTATTTGTGTAAAGTTTCAGACAAATCTAAAATCATTTAATATGCTATTGAGACACATAAAGATTAACGATGTTTACAAAAATCACACAAACCGTTAATTTAGATATGTCTCAATAACATATTACATGATTTTGAATTTGTCTGAAATTTTATACAAATGATCTACATGGTATAAATTTTCAATCTAATGGTCTAAATTAGAAATGAGATGCAATCCCCTTTGAGCACTTGTATAAGCCATGTCAGATCCTAGTCATCAGATTGCACACATGGCCATGCCATGTCAGATTCTATTAATAAAAGTTAACGGCAGGACTAAAATTGAAGACAAATAATTTTAGAGAGACCAAAAGTTAATGAAAATTTTTATAGAGACTAAGCATGAAAGTTGTGATATTTAGAGACTAAGCATGTCGTTTTGAGAAAAAAATTTGTACCACAATATATGTCGTTTTACATTACTGATGAAGCATTTAATGCTATTTTTCCTCTTATAGCCTTAATTAATTATTTCTCTTTCTTCTTTCAATTTTATAATTTATCTTTCACATACCATTAATAAAAGATAATTTTGTAAACTAACCATGAATACATTTCTTAATTTGTGTGATATGGTCAAAACGACGTATATATTGATACGGACGTAGTATTTATTTGCTTTCAATAAATATTAACAGAACTCCAATCCAAAATTTCTCGAAACGACTATCTTAACATTAATTTTTGACCTCTCCGACATCAAAGTGTAGTTAATATGCATAAAGAGAATCACATCAAAATAAAAGGCACATCATAATCCTCAATTTATCGTGATCGTGATAACCAACGACCAACTTAATTAAGTCGGCAAGATGCCAAAATGGATTCTTCGCAAATGATATTTTTCCTTCTAATAGTTCTACATAAGTCATTATCACTGCTGACTGTAAATGAATAAACCAAAAAAGCTTAACCGAATACTTCTTAGTTATTTTGATTGGTTGCGTTTTTAATCTGTCTTATTCGTGAACATATACCATCAGCAAAGAAAGCCAACAGCTCAAAATTCGCAAATTATACGATAAGCACAACAACCGATACAACTTGCTATAGTTCCATCCATCCCAACGGCATGTTGGAGAAATAGTCAGAAGAGTCTCGAGAACAAACAAGAGTTCCCTATTCAGATTCTTATTGGTTATGGGAGATTTTATGGGATAAGATAACATTAGTAAGCAATTATTATGAATTAATGAAGGGAAACCATGTTTGAACATAAAAAAATGTTGCCATTTACTATCAAATGTTTTTTGCAATGTTGACGATTTTGATTTACCATCTCTGTTAACTTTGTACTTACGCGATAATAAAAGTCAATTGTTATATGATCAAATGTTTACTGCCACGTAAGCAAAAAAGCTGAATTATTGTTTGCCACATAATTCGTCAACATTTTGAATTTTTTTTTTATTAAGGGTAAATCAAAATTCGCCTATATTACAGGAGGTAAAAATCTATTTACACTTTTTAAAAAGTATTTAAATTTTAAAAGAAAAAAAAAAGAAGAGATAGATATTATCTATGAAGCCCCGATACTCCAAAATTGATCAAGTATCGTGTCAGATACCGTATCCGATACCAATACGCGTCAGATACTTCCCGATACTTCCATATACGTATCAGGGAAGTATCCAATTATTAAATTAAATAAAAAAGACCTGACACTTCTGTGATACTTGTCAGATACTTCCCGATACGTATCAGAGAAGTATCTAGTGTTTATATTTTATTCATTCTTTGAAAAAAAAAAATGGATTCAAAAGAGCTAATGATTTGGTTAATGTGCATAAATTTTTTCAACTTTTATCAAAGAAAGATGAAGAATATATGAAAGGAGCGACAAAATTATAGGTCATTAGTGGAGATGCACATGACTCGCTTTTTGGATAATATTTAAGATATATAATTTATTTGTTTTTATAATTTTAATAATGTGAATGTTTCTTTATTATTAATTTTAGTTATGTTTTATATATTTTATATTTAATTTTTTATTGAAGTATCCTAGCCGTATCGTATCTTAAATTTTAAAATTTTCTCATATCGCCGTATTCGTATCGTATCGTGTCCGTATTGTATCAAGTATCTGGGCTTCATAGGATATTAACAGTGAAAATATCTTGATGTTCAAATAATACCATTGTTAACCAAATGTTGGAACCAAAATCAATATATATAAATATTAATTAAGAGAGAATAAAACAAAATATCCAACTAATTCTAAATGGAGATAGAAAGCTAAAAACTTATGAGGCAAGAAACAAATTTTATAGAGGTAGTAATCCAGCAAAATCACAATGGTAGGCTGTGATGGATAAAAAAAAGTGTGGTAAAAGAGGAAAATGTCATCTTATAATATATTTATATATTAAAAAAAATGAGAGGTACCAAAGGAATAAAGCTTCCACGAACTGCATGTTCCAAGAAATCTTGTATATGAATGCCTCCGTGTACAATGCAGTTTGATCTGCTCTCACCCTGTAATGGCAGGGTAACTTCTATACATGAATGTGATGGTTTATTTGCATATTTTATATATAAACTAACCCCGGCTAATTTTCGTGATGCCGTCGAGCTTTTTTTTTCATGGAAAGTCCACCCCCCAACCCTCCGTCTAACAGTCGCTACAACTGCCCTCTTCTGTACTAAATACTGTCAGCTTTTCTAAACCTGTGTAAACTTAGTATCTGTGGTAGAAAGCCAAGTGCAACAGTAGAGGACACAACTATAGTTCCATTATTTCCAAACATTCCACTCAAGCTGTACTACTCAACATATCGTCTTCTGATAGTTCTAAACATTCTTCAGGATTGGCATAGAAATAATCCTCTTCTTTAGGCCTATCAGGGATTACCAATCTTTTTGTCGCACCGCCCATGCGATCTGCATGAGATTGCTTTACAGCTGAAGAGAATTGATCCCAGTTCAATGCTCCACTGGTGTATTGATCTATCAACTCAACTAGGAGCTTTCTGTTCAATAAAATGGTTTTCTTGAACCCTAGATATCTGCAGAAGAATCAGAGGGTACAAGTCATACATTTTGCACTTAAGTACTTCCAAATCCAATTCATAAGGAAAATCAGAAGGGAAAAAAACAGCAAGAAGAGGATACAAAAATTACTTGGTAGAAAAATGATTTAGATTGGAAATGCACAAAAATACTTCTCCTAAAGAAATATTAAGCAACAAGTTTTATATTACCATTGGCACATAATAAAATTTGAATAATTGGTTAATAGCTGAACTTTACCTGCGATGACCTTCAACTACTTTGGCCATATTTCCATCATATGTAGGAACGAAGATATCACTCTCTAATGAGACAAGATAATCCAACGCTGCCATTTGAGAGGAATGGTTTTGGAAGAACTGAAGTTCAGACGGTTCCAACAGTGTTTCTTTTCTGACCTGTTTGAGAAAATTACAAATGCACAACAGTAAGAAGAAATTAAACAAGAAAAAGGATCATAATTCGAAGGTTTCCTTAAGCCTTAAGTTAATTACCAATTTTGGATAGCTCTTTGCTAGACTGGCCATTCTCCTACTCCCACCATATATTTCCCCAGCTGCAATATAGATTTGAATGTTTTGATCAATGTCAAAGGCCCTAAGCGCAAGGGCAGTCTCCTCAGGTGTTAACGGACATAAACCGTCTTTTCTCTTCAAATTAGAATTGATTATTTTTTCTTTCCACCAAGGATAAGCATATCTGCCAATGTACAAGAAATTGAAAGTTAAGAAAGATTTATACTAAATTTCCTTACAAACTCCATGAATGAAAGTTATGAAACAGCTGAACTACACAGATTGCTCACCTCATCCTTGTCAATTCTTCCACCTCATCACTGTTGCAACCTTGAGTACAGCCAGAAAATGCCAACATGTCCATCTCATACCGCAGATGAAGAACCAGAAATGGACCATTTTTCCTCAGAAGATTGATCACCTTTCTGCCTAACTCCTCAATCTGAGGAGTAAATCTAAGAGCACTAAAATTGACACGGCAACGCAGCTTCTGAATCTCTAAAGATTGCCCGTTATTGGCCAGCCGAGCATCAGTTCGGTTCAAATGGACAACTTTATACTTTTGTATCAGTGGCAGAATCTGAAAGCATAACCACGACATTTGCTTTTGAATTAGCAAACCATAAACTTAAAAACACAATTGAGTTCATGGTGAGAGCAAACAGATTAATTTCAGGTTTCACACCATAAATCATTTTAAGGTCACAGAACTGATTGGCCGTCAAAGATTAAAAACACTAACCTGGTTCTTATAGTAAGACATATCAGACCAACTAATCGGTGGCATGCTGTAAAGAAACCCATTTTCCACTTTTTGCTTGAGTCTAGGAGGCAACTCTCTCAATATCCGCACCTCATCTCTCAATGATGTAATAAAATGATCCAAATCAAATATGTCTTGAAACTCACTGATACAAGAACCATAAACAGTAATTAACAAGAGATCCGAGTTATTCTTTTTTCTTCTTCTTAACAATTTCCTAACGAAGTAGAAAGACCTCCACACCCTCGCCACCACATGGCAGTTGGCTGAAGCAAAATATACCCAGATGGAATAAAAACTAACCTGGGGTCAGCCCAAAAGGAAGCTTTATCCAATTCAGGGACTATAAGCGTGACATTCAAATATCTTGCAATTACCACCATATCACATATCTGTACAATTACATCAGATAATCAGTAAATAAAACTAAAATCCTACATCATTACTAAAAAGTAAAACACCAAAAGCATGAGCCAACCACTTACCGCCGCTCTCATTTGATTCAATCCTCCATTACACGACACCATCAAGTAACCATTGTTTTTATAAACCCCTGCAAAAACAACCACACAGAAAAAAAAATTAACACCCTCTATAACAATTGAGAAGTATTCCATCAACCAATTCAAAACACAATTCATTAAAACAAAAAACCCACAAATTCATTACTAAAAAATATCCGCAGCAGAATGCAAATAAATTATCCCGAATTTTAAAATACTAAAAAATAATTGGGAAGTACTCAGTCAACCAATTCAAAACACAATTCATCAAAACAAAAAACCCACAAATTCTTTACTAAAAATATCAGCAGCAGAATGCGAAGAAATATCCCAAATTTTAAAATACTCAAACATTGATTCCACTTACATCAGAACATTTAACACATTAGCCATAAATAACTGATCATTAGTGTTATACATTCCATATAATGTGTAATTAAATTGAATTAAATTAAATTAAGTACAATATTAAAATTATATAATAATATATCCTTCAACTACCAAATTTACAAAAACAAATTGAGATGACGAGTAACTAACTCACTCTTGGGTGGAAGAACCCTGGGAACCGTAGAAGGCAACTCCATGATTGCAGATTCATGTGTAAAACACGAAGGCCAACCTTTCAAAACTCTAGGACCCCACATATCACCAAATGCAGTTAACTGAACGATGCAAATCCACAGTATAACCGATGTTGTTGCCCTTATCATCCACAAGTTCATCCTCGAAGATCTCACCGACACCGTATTCTTTAACTTCTCAACCTTATTGTTACTCATCATCATCATCCCTTCCCAAATCACTTTCCCTCTTTTGCTCCCACTCTTCTCTTCTCTCCCCCACAACAACGGTTCCTTCATAACCACCCTCCTTTCTTTCAATGTACGAAATACCAAACCCTAAATTCTCGGATTCAATCACAAATAACAACAATGGTATCAATTACACCACTTCTAATTTCGATTTCCACGATCCAAAATCAATTCCAGATTCAAATTCTCAACCGCATTACCACACTCCGCACCAATAAATCTAAATCGGAACACCAAACAGCAAGATCTTATAATTTAGATATAAACGCTAAAATACAAATAGAAAAAATCTCCGACGAATGATTAGAAATAATCGTTGGTCGGTAAATGCGAGAGAAGATTGTTATAAGCACTAAGAAACAGAAAGAGAATAGAAGAAGAAGAAGAAGAAGAAAAATGAAAGAACGTTTGTAATAAACGGTTGGTGACACGCGAGACCGGTTCGGCTCGGAGAAGAGAGAGAGAGAGAGAGAGAGAGAGAGAGAAGAACACGAGCCGTACGGTGGTGTGTCACGAAAAAACGAAGCGTGGTTAAGTGAAAAGAAAGAGAAAGGGGAGGGTGGGTTAAGAGTCTTTATGGGGTGAGGCTGGCTCATTAAACAGGAACAGCCAATTAAATAACGTGGGACCCATAAACATGTCCTCCATTGAAATAGTTTAATATACGTGGCGAGTTTTCATTGTAGGCTTTGGAAAAGTACTCTCTGTGTCGTTCGCCGTATTTCGTTCACCCGCGCCGACATTATATCGCGAGATTTTGATTGTCTTGTCGAAAAGTTTTTACTTAGGACATATGGAGAGTAATATATGTAATTAAATTGTGTGATTTGTGGTTCCTCATTTTGCTCGCCCTTATAAGGAAACAAAATTGTACTAAATTTGTTTACAAGTTTTAATACAACAATAAGTCAATTTTTTTTTAAGCATTTGCCTTTTTTTAATAGTACAATAAATTTTGGAATTACCACCTTTTTGTAATTTTTATTTTCTACAGCTGTGGTGGGGGTCGTTTCACTAAGTTTACCAAAAAAATTATGATTTGTTAGAATACACATTGGTGTCAAATTTCCTCCTTCCCAAATTATAAATATTCTTTCAAAAAAAAGTTTAATTCTAAAATATAAGTCTAGTTTTAAAATATAACTTTATTTGTAAATTATTATTTATTAGTTTTTTTCCTTACATATATTTCTAATTACTACTACTATTAACTTGCATTAGATTACAAAAAGTTAATTTTTACACATACAAATAAAGGATAATTTGATAAAATTTACACAAACTAAATACAATAAGGGTCTTGTTAACTAGTGAAATAAGTCAAACTAATTACACTATCAACTTTTCTTAATATGCGTGAAATAAGTCAAATGAGCTTACATATTGGGACAAGGAAGTATTTAGAAAAATAGATCTTTGAGAATAATAGAATCTCTGCTCATCTTTCTATTATCTTTCTATTATATAAAAGGGAAGGTATGATATTTCACTATTCATGTAAAAACTCTAACCCCTTATGTCACGGACGATGTGAGCATGATGTCATGTGCTCGTGTGGACCAATTACATTTAGGTGAATGTCATGATATGTCTTATGTGGATGCCATGTAAACCCTACTTTTGTTTGACATTTTGCCAATATTTTGTGTCCACATCAATTTATATGTGGCCCACATGATCAAGTGTACAACATTCTATGCATGTAATTTTATTGCACCTCTACTTCCACCACTAAAAAAACTCCACAAAGCACAAAATGGTAGAAACAAATCAATACAACTATTCTCTCAAAATGATCTCACGTGGTGCCATCATTTGTCACCAATTGGATTTCATTATATGTCTTTTGATCAACAAAACCAAGTGTTGTGATAGGATTCCTTGCATGCAAGCATCCAACCAATTGGATGTAAATATGTGTTGCTTGATCATCAAAGCCAAGTTTTGTGATAGCATTGCTTGCATGTATGAAACACCAATTGGAGGCCTCCATTCATCTACCATTTATATGAACAAGTGTAGAACATTCTTTCTCATTAATCAGAGAATGCATGTAATTTTATTGGACCTCTACTTCCACCACTAAAAAAACTTCACAAAGCACAAAATGGTAGAAATAAATGAATACTACCATTCTCTCAAAATGATCTCACATGGTGCCATCATTTGTCCCCAATTGGATTGCATTATATGTCTTTTGATCATCAAAGCCAAGTGTTGTGATAGGAGTCCTTGCATGCAAGCATCCAACCAATTGGATGGCAATACGTGTTGCTTGATCATCGAAGCCAAGATTTGTGATAGCATTGCTTGCATGTATGAAACACCAATTGGAGGCCTCCATTCATCTACCATCTATATGAACAAGTGTCTCTCATTAATCAATCCATCAACTCTTTATAATCCAACTCCTCCTAAAACTACATCACACTTACTCACTTTCTTCAAACCCACCATTTTCACTTTCTCTCCTTCAACTCACATTCTCATTTTCTCATTTTCACAGCTCATGACCTGAGTTGTGCTCTCAACCCTCTTACTCCCTCCGTGCACTTTTCTCTCTCTCGGCTAAATCATCACCATTCTATCACCCACTAATTCTTACCAACATTTATCATGCACCTAATTAATCCTTACTCCCAATAACTTTGAGTGCCTTTTGTGTTCTTTGAGTGGCTACTTTCTACACATTTTTTCTTATAAATACACTTAGACATGGCAACGAGGAATGCACATCTTCAATTGTGATAATACATTGTTATGGTTCATTCTTTCCATTCCTTATAAATGAATTCATCATATGATAAGACTTCTTCCCCATTTGAACATGGCTCACCTAGCAGTCCTAAGAGACTTAGAATTGGTGCGGGTATACATTCTTTCTGTCCATTTTTTATCCCATGATTTATTCCTAATGCCAATCATGCCATTTTGCTTTTGTTTTTTGTTTTAGGTGTTCTTCATTTGCCTTCTATTAGACCACGTTGTATCTCTTTCCAAGGTTGTGATTTTTTACACAAAATTATCTAACTTCTATTTGAAGGTGTTGTTTGTTGAAGCAAAATCCCTAAATGATGTTTTAAAGATAACAAACATCTTCAATTACATTTTCATTTATATTCTGATCATATTGTCATCTAACCTGTGCTTTTGAGTGATTTTAATAAGCTAGATCAAATTGCAATATCATGATCAATCATCACTCTTTGTGAAATAAATGAACACTACTGCAGAGAACGATCAGAGAACGTTTTCTGAGTAACAGTCAGCACAAGCTTTAAAAGAGATTCTTGTCATAAGCACTTAATAATGATTCATCAGGCTACAAGACATTATTCAACTTTATCATTGGACTTCAATTTCAGAATCACAACAGTGGATAAGCCATTTAAGGCCAAACAAGACCATGTGCATGAAGAGCATTCCTTGTATGACATGTTTAAGGAAAGGAATCAATGCACAATGAAGACAAACAAGTGTAAACTAGTGTTTCTACTGGTTTTTGGGTCTGAAGGTGTTTCATAGACCAATCACAATGCAGCAACAAGCTACTGTAAGTGCACCAGTTCATTCCCTTGTTTTAATAATTGTCAAAACACATGAAAATAGAGTGGAACATATTTTGGCAACATTAGAAATGACTTGACAGCGAAAAACTATTTTTAATCTTTGAAAAATTGATTTTAAGGTTCTTTGTATCGATACATAATTACTTGTATCGATACAAATGTCCTGAAACTACTTCAGACTGATTCTGTGCAATTTGTATCGATACATATATCATTTGTATCGATACAAAACTGGTGTCTCAGGGGCAGAGAGTCTCTTGTGTATCGAATCATGCTTGCATGTATCGATACACAACTAACTTTCTCAAAACACCAGAAAACGCATGGTGTATCGAATCATGCTTGCATGCTTCGATACATATCAGTCAGGTTTTCAAGAAACTGATGTATGTATCGATACCTACTCGTGTTTGTATCGATACATAGGTCAAATATTTCAAATTGAACGCTGGTCAAGGTGTTTGTATCGATACATTCCATCATATTTATCGATACATGTCTGTTCTGTTTTTCCTAAATTTGCTCAATTCTATTTTCTCTATAAATAGCAATATGAGTTTTTGTAGTAAGTGTGAGAATCCATTTGAAAGACACATTTGATCAAAGTTTGAGAGAAATTTTGGATCAAAGACTTATTCAACACAAGTTCTTCATCTTCTATCAAATCACTTCCAATTTGAGATTGAGTATGGGATCAATCAAGGGTTCGTAGTTGATTCGGTGGATAACGTTCGGTGCAATTCGCGGTGAATCAGAATTGCGATCGGGTTGAATTATGTTGGAGGTTTGGATTTTCATCAAGGGATTCAAGATTGTGCGATATCTTGAAGGATCAACATCGAGGAAGCGAGGTAATCAGCTGTACGTTCGGTGCAATGGTTTTCGGTTCGAAGACGGCACAAGATTGAGACGTTGGAATCAGAGGTTGAAGCTTCGCGAGGTATTGAGATTACATAGCTCAATTTGCATTAGATTCAATATAGGGTTATTCGAGTCTTTGTAAATTGTGCACTATCAAGCGTTTTTAATAAATTGCTCAAATTGTCCGTTTGACGATTTGGGGGGAGACGTACTCGGCCGACCGCGAGGACGACACGAAAGCTGCGGAAACTCCCTAATCATCTGTTTGCGTCTTTCTATCCTTACACTCTTTACTTTTCGTATTATTGATTAATTGGATCAATTGAATTTGGTGATTGTAAGTGTTCATCATAATTCAATTGAATTGAACTTGAATTGTGATTGTGTATAACTTGATAATTGAAACTTGTTGTGTTTATTTGAAAAACTCTTTGTTTAGAAAGAGTCACTTATTCACCCCCCCCCCCCTCTAAGTGATCGCCAAGTACTCTAACAAGTGGTATCAGTGCCTGGTTAAACACCTCAAAATTTTATTAGATCCAAAGAGAGAACAAATCTTTAGCATAACTCAAATGAAAAATATGGATTATAAGTGGAATGATGAGATTGAGGATTATGAGTTCTGTGGCAAAGAGGATGAAGAAGATGATGGACATCAAGGAAATCAAGATGGGAGAGGTAAAAGACCAAGAGAAGAGGCACGTGAAAGCGACAACTTGAAAAGTGGTCCTTCGAAAATTAGTAATGGTGCAATTATGGAAATGTTGAAAGAAATGAGCTTAAGACGAATTCACAAATGACATCAACATTAAAATTAATGATATGCATGCATACAACGTCTCAAGGTTTGATCATCTTCAAGGTCAATTGGATGACTACTGATCGAAGATTTGTGTATCAATAAATATTTTATAACTGCAAGTGCACAGTTTCGTCGTTGAGTTTTAAAAGATATCGAACCACAGAGACCAACAGTCGAACTACCGTATTTCTGTCGTTACGGTGTAAATCTAAGGCTAAAGAGTAGGAGTTTAGAATTGTTTTAGAATTTAAAAGAAATTTAATTAAGAATTAAATTAATTAAAACGGGATATCGGTATGTAACTTAATTAACCATCGGGAATTTAATAAATTAATAGCGCGCAAAAAAGGGTTTATTTTTCAGAAGAACTTCCTTAATTTAAAGGTTTAAACCTCACACTCTCGTTTTGTTGATAAAAACCATACTTTCTAGGCTAGGAGTTTTACTGTCACTTTTCTACCACCTTAGCTTTGAAAGTATATATTGAAAATCAATTAGTTCTGTTTTATCCTAACGTGGCTCTCGCTCGTTCAAAGATTAATATCAAATTCCTACTATCCAGTTAAAACCTCAAACTCTCGCTCTATTGATTTTAACCTTAGTTGCTTTATTTTACTCTCGTTCAAAAGCTTTGAATTAAATTAGGAATTTGAATCAGAAAAATAGTTTAATAAGTACGCGCTAAATCATTATTAAATTTCCTTCGGAGAATTAATTTTAATACCGATATCTAGGAATTTAGCTAGACATAACAAAGGAAATAAACAAATAAAAACAGAAAATTAAATAAGACATAAATAAATAATTAAATAAAGACATTAAAAAACCTGAAAATAGAAATTGCTCGAAACTTGAAATAAAGCTGCTGGAATTAATCGGAATAATATTCTTGACAGGAAAGTGAAAACAGAACTGAAAACGGATTCCCGGTGTGGAAATACCGTTACAGTTACTGTAACAAGAAACTAAAACTGACTGAAAAATAAAGAAAATAAGGCGTCCGGAGAACTGAATTTGATCTACTATTTATAGAGGGATTTTTCTAGTTACGATCCAGGAAAGTAGGAAGTGATAAGCTCATTTTTCATTCCATTCATTAGCCACACGATCAGCAACTGAAAAGGATCAGACGCGTGCGTGCTCCCCACGTTGCGCAAAAATCTGTTTTTGCTGGATTGGGCTTCTGTGGCGACCGCCACAGAAGTGGTGGCGAGCGCCACCAGGCCAAATTCTGGGCTTGGCTGATTTTGCTTGATTTGCACCCCTTTTTGTTCCATTTTTTACACTCTTTGCTCAATTCTCTTCTCCGACCTATTTTATTCGATAAAACTGAAAACAAAACAAATACCAGCATAAAAACAAACAAAAGAAATAAAAACATATGAAAATGCAACTAAAGTTCACATAAATTAAGCTAAAAATACGATATGATTTAGTGTCATCAAATTCCCCCACACTTGAACCATTGCTTGTCCTCAAGCATAAAAGAATAGTGAATTGCATAGCGTAAGTAAAAACACATGACACGATCATCCTAATCATACGTGGTTGCCGGCTAAGTCATGAAAATCAAATAACAGTACAAATAACAAGAACACCGTGATGACACAATAGACTCCCATTATATGAAAACGGATCTGAAGTATTTCCTCTTGACTCTACCTCTCACCTAAGTTTCATTTACCCTTTTCATTCTAGCGCAATCACATTAAACCCGTTATCTTGTACACGCCCATGGTAGGAAACCTGTTAGTGATTATGATCATCATATAGCTAGGGGTGCTGATAACATAAGTTTGGTAACCCCTATTTGCTTTACCCACTTCGCAGTTGCGGGGGATCAGATCGTAACCCGCCCTACCAAGTTCAGAATCAAACACCTCTGAACCAACTACTAATGAGTTTCTATACTATGGTATTTTTTTTCCTTCTCATGTTTCAACATTTGCTGAATTTTTATCAATTATTTCAAGGAATCAACCAATAGTATTCATAACATTTATAATCAAAATCATTCACTTATTTTCTTCGGTTTCCCACTTAGTTTGTGCCTTGAGATGGTGCCGGCTGCTAGATAAACTACTAAGGGTTCATTAAAACTCAAGTTCAAAACTTTGTCAAGACTAGTACTCAAATCAGTTTTACACACTTCTAGGAATCTAAGGTGTTAAAACGGTATTGATTTTATCTAATCGTTACCCAACCTTCACAAAATAGCCTAAAAGTGCAAACAACCTATATACTTTCAGACAATCAATATCAAGTATCAGCACTCACACTTTTGCTTTTCACAAGAAAATTTTTGGTATGGCTCAAGAAATGGGAAAATCAGACAATAACAAAAGCAACACGCAAAATCAGCTCAATCTAAGTGAACTAACCTAAGGTTTTATTATGCATGCAAAACTAAATGACTGAAAGTAAAGGAAAGCGATAAAGCTTCCTCCCCCACACTTAAATCGAGCATTGTCCCCAATGCAACGACTAAAGGTAGGTTTGGAAGAATACAACCTGAATAGCTAAGCCTTCACAACTGTAAAGTCGTCGAGCGTGCTATCTCTTTATTACCTGCAAAATAAAATGGACTGAAAAGAAAACATTAGATTCAAAATCAGCGGGTTGCCTCCCACCAAGCGCTTTGTTTAAAGTTGGTGAGCTCGACTTCAAAGAGGGTGAACTTAATTCACGTGTTAGCGGACAGGGCGGATAGGTTAAAATTTGCAAGAGTAGTATCACTATCCTTAAGGTTGTAATGTTTCAACCGCTGTCCATTAACTATGAATGTATCACCGGAGTCACTCTTTATTTCAATCGCCCCATGAGGATATGTCTTAGAAATTGTAAAGGGGCCTGACCACTTGGAGCGAAGTTTTCCAGGAAAGAGTTTAAGTCTTGAATTGAAAAGAAGTACTAGCTCTCATACCTCAAACTCTCTCCTAGATAGACGCTTGTCATGCCATTTCTTTGTTCATTCCTTATAGATTCTGGCATTCTCATGAGCGTCCAACCTAAGCTCTTCTAACTCATGGATATCCAAGGTCCTTTTCCTACCGGCGGTGGTGTAATCAAAATTGAGGGCTTTGATAGCCCAATAAGCTTTGTGTTCTAGTTCCACCGGTAGATGGCATGATTTGCCATAAACAAGCTTGAAGGGAGTAGTCCCAATTGGGGTCTTATAGGCTGTCCTATATGCCCACAGTGCCTCATTCAGTTTTAAGGACCAATCCTTCCTAGAGGTCGCAACTGTTTTTTCTAAGATTTGCTTGATCTCCCTATTGGAGACCTCCACTTGCCCACTTGTTTGTGGGTGGTAGGGAGTTGCTACACGGTGTCGGACCCCATATTTAGATAGTAGCCTTTCAAAGATCCTAGAGATGAAATGGGAGCCACCATCGCTGATGACAAGTCTCGGCACACCGAACCTAGGGAAGATCTGGTTCTTAAACAGTCTAATCACTACTTCGGTGTCATTAGTTGGAGAGGCAACAGCCTCAATCCATTTGGACACATAATCAACAACCACAAGTATGTATTTGTTCCCAAAAGAAGTTGGGAATGGTCCCATGAAATCTATGCCCCATACATCAAATACTTCCACTTCAAGGATGCCATGTTGAGGCATTTCATCGCGCCTAGAGATGCCACCAGCGCGTTGGCACTGATCACAACTCTGTATGTCAGCGTGGACATCTTTCCAAAGAGTGGGCCAAAAGAGGCCAGCTTGTAAGATCTTAGCACAAGTTTTGGAAGTACTTGCATGTCCCCCATATGGCGCAGAATGACAGTGAGAGATAATGTTTTGCGCCTCATCCCCGGGGACACATCGACGGAAGATTCCATCGTCACCTCTCTTGAAAAGGAGAGGATCATCCCAATAATAATGTTTTAAATCATTAAAGAACTTCTTCTTTTGTTGGTAGGTCAGATCAGGCGGAAGGACTCTCGCCGCTAGGTAGTTGACAAAGTCAGCATACCATGGCAGTGAGTCCCTCGTGCAGACAGAGTTGACAACTTCAGTGTTGTCTTGAATCAAAGGGCACTCGGAGGCGACACTCTCCATAAGGGCTACAAGCCTCTCATATGGGAAATCGTCATTTATAGGTACCATTTCAGGCACCATTCCCTCCAATATTGACAAGTGGTAAGCAACTGTGTTGTCGATTCCTTTCTTGTCTTGGATCTCTAAATCAAATTCTTGAAGGAGCAAGATCCATCTCAGGAGCCTTGGTTTGGCATCCTTCTTGTTCACTAGGTACCTAATTGCGGCATGGTCAGTGTAAACAATGATTTTGGCCCCTATTAGGTAAGAATGGAATTTGTCGACTGCAAATACAACAGCCTGGAGCTCTTTTTCTATGGTGGCGTAGTTTAGCTGCGTGGGGTCTAAGGTCCTACTGGCATAATAGATAGCATGAAGCTTCTTATCTTTCCTTTGGCCTAAAACCGCGCCTATAGCATAGTCACTAGCGTCACACATGATTTCGAAGGGTAGACTCCAATCAGGTGGCTGCATGATGGGGGTAGAAATGAGAGCTGCCTTTAATTGTTTGAATGCCGTTAGACACTCCTCATCAAAAATGAACTCGACATCTTTCATTAGCAGCCCGGTTAATGGCTTTGTAATTTTGAAGAAGTCTTTAATAAAATCGCCGATAGAAACCGGCGTGTCCTAGAAAGCTTCAGACTTCTCTCACAGACTTGGGAGGTGGTAGATTTTCTATGACTTGGATTTTAGCTCTATCTACCTTAATCCCCTTGTCGGAGACTATATGTCCAACAACAATACCTTGTTCGGCCTTAGGTTTCCATGGCCACTTATCAAGTGCTCTCACATACCCCTCACTTTTTCTCTTTTTTCTCCTATAGGGCAGTTCATCTCTCTTGCCCTTCTCTAGACTTTTGCGTTTTGGGAGAAAAGAAGATTTACTTTTTCGAGGTGGTGGTTTTGGTTCAATTTCAGCTGTCCTTCTTTCTTTTGACTTAGTACTTTCACTCACCTTTCCCAGTGTTACCCTCATCCTCTTCGTACTAATGGCTCCCTTAAATTTTCTTTCCCCCAATTTCCTCTTTCTTTTTGCGCTCTCAACCCCATGTGTGTAGATGTTTACATTTTTTATCTTTCCACATGTCTGGGGTTTTGGGTCCACTCTAGCCTCTACTAACCTTTGGGGAACAAGGATTGGGGAGATATAGGGAGCAGGGAAAACACACAGTGTTCCCTTCTCTACCTCTTCGATTACCTCTCTAGGGAGGGGTATCGGTGATGTTTCTTCGATCTCCACTATTTCCTTGCCAAAACTCTCGACAACATTATTGTCTTTACTAGGCATCTCAATCTCGCTTTCACTGAAGTTTGCTACAAAGTTTACTTGTCTCTCATGAGAGAGTTTTATGGCTGACTGAGCGAGCTGGGAGATTTGCGTCTCCATTTACTCTTGGCCAGTCGCTATTGAGTCGACCATATTGTTGAGCTTCTCTAGGGCTTTGATATATTCGAGATTGCGTAGCCTAATCCTTTCATTTGCGAGGGTTTGTACTCTCATAAATTCTCTAAATTGTCGCTCTAGCCTAGCATTAGCGGAGGTTTCCATAAATTCATTAAATACCGCTAATAGGCTAGGACTCACGGATTCTTCCGGTTCCTCGAAATGTTGGGGATAGTAATTGTACTGAGAGTTAGGGTATTGTCCCTCGAAGTACGGGGACGGTTGAGGCTGGTAGTTATAAGAGAAATTATGATTAGGGTAGTTGAAATTTTGAGGACAGTCATTATAAAAAGGATTTGAGTTATACATCAGATTAAGCTCAAAGGACTTATCCTAAAATTGTTTATTATTATTATTATTATTATTATTATTATTATTATTATTATTTTCAATTTTTAAATTTAAAAACGCCTTAGTCTCTACTGTGTAGCGACAAAGTTACGATATCGACTAAATTGGTCCCCGGCAACGGCGCCAAAAACTTGATCGACGATTTGTGTATCAATAGATATTTTATAACTGCAAGTGCACAGTCTCGTTGTGTAGTTTTAAAAGATATCGAATCCACAAGGACCAACAGTTGATCTACCATATCTCTATCGTCACGGTGTAAATCTAAGGCTAATGACTTTGGTTTTAAGATTGTTTTAGAATTTAAATGAAAATTAAAAAGAAGAATTAAATTAATTAAAACGGGATATCGGTATGTAACTTAATTAACCATCGGGAATTTAATAAATTAATAGCACGCGAAAAAGGGTTTATTTTTCACAAGAACTTCCTTAATTTAAAGGTTTAAACCTCACACTCTCGTTTTGTTGATAAAAACCATACTTTCTAGGCTAGGAGTTTTACTGTCATTTTTCTACCACCTTAGCTTTGAAAGTATATTTTGAAAATCAATTAGTTTAATTAATCCTAACGTGGCTCTCGCTCGTTCAAAGATTAATATCAAATTCCTACTATCCAGTTAAAACCTCAAACTCTTGCTCTATTGATTTTTACCTTAGTTGCTTTATTTTACTCTCGTTCAAAAGCTTTGAATTAAATTAGGAATTTGAATCAGAAAATTAAATAAGACATAAATAAATAATTAAATAAAGACATTAAAAAACCTGAAAATAGAAATTGCTCAAAACTTGAAATAAAGCTGCTGGAATTAATCGGAATAATATTCTTGACAGGAAAGTGAAAACAAAACTGAAAACGGATTCCCGGTTTGGAAATACCGTTACAGTTACTGTAACAAGAAACTAAAACTGACTGAAAAATAAAGAAAATAAGGCGTCCGGAGAACTGAATTTGATCTACTATTTATAGAGGGATTTTTCTAGTTACGATCCAGGAAAGTAGGAAGTGATAAGCTCATTTTTGATTCCATCCATTAGCCACACGATCAGCAACTGAAAAGGATCAGACGCGTGCGTGCTCCCCACGTTGCGCAAAAATCTGTTTTTGCTGGATTGGGCTTCTGTGGTGACCGCCACAGAAGTGTGGCGAGCGCCACCAGGCCAAATTCTGGGCTTGGCTGATTTTGCTTGATTTGCACCCCTTTTTGCTCCATTTTTGACACTTTTTGCTCAATTCTCTTCTCCGATCTATTTTATTCGACAAAACTGAAAACAAAATAAATACCAGCATAAAAACAAACAAAAGAAATAAAAACATATGAAAATGCAACTAAAGTTCACATAAATTAAGCTAAAAATACGATATGATTTCGTGTCATCAACTACATCAAGCAACAAACTTCGGTTGACCAATACTTCAATCATAACCCAAACCCGGATAACATGAATGAATGAAATTGATGTTTAATGTTGTTCTTCGTAGAATTTTATTTTCTTTTACCGCATGAACAATTTTATTTTGTTATTTCTTATGACTTTATTTCAATTTGGTTGTACGGATAATTTTAATGTTGTCATGTTTTGGACAACATTACATTTTGGTTTGTATGACTTTATAATTTCGGATAATTTGTTTATGTATGGATGATTTGTTATGTTTATGCATTGGTTGCATGTTTTGTTTATTTCGTCCCGTATTTTGATATGTTAATTCTTTATAATTCGATGTTGTTACAATATTCATGCTTTGGTCTTGGTTTGTTGTTCTACATTCCATATTTGTCATGATATTTGGTTTTTCGCCATTGGATTATACTTGCATATCTTGTACGTATTTATATTGATTAGGATACTCATCATAAAGTGCATTTCGATAAATGTAAGTGCACAATATGACCATGTTAAAAACGTTTTAATACTTGATACTTCTAACAAGTTCTCTTCTTCTTTTTGATATTGTCAAAGGGGGAGAGATTTGGATTGCACAAGCTAAGGAAAGAATTCTTGATTATCAACATATCAAACGCATTATGGCATCAACTCAGGGTGAGCGTGCTTATGGTTAGCCTTGATGTTTGCGTCTGTATACATATTGCTATTTTATTGCATATTAGGTATAGGCTTAGTTTAGCTTATGCAAAGTTTTGACAATTATCAAAAAGGGGGAGAATGTAAATGCATCAGTTCATTCCCTTGTTTTAATAATTGTCAAAACACATGAAAATAGAGTGGAACATATTTAGGCAACATTAGAAATGACTTGACAACGAAAAACTATTTTTAATCTTTGAAAAATTGATTTTAAGGTTCTTTGTATCGATACATAATTACTTGTATCGATACAAATGTCCTGAAACTACTTCAGACTGATTCTGTGCAATTTGTATCGTTACATATATCATTTGTATCGATACAAAACTGGTGTCTCAGGGGCAGAGAGTCTCTTGTGTATTGAATCATGCTTGCATGTATCGATACACATCTAACTTTCTCAAAACACCAGAAAACGCATGGTGTATCGAATCATGCTTGCATGCTTCGATACATATCAGTCAAGTTTTCAAGAAACTGATGTATGTATCGATACATACTCATGTTTGTATCGATACATAGGTCAAATATTTCAAATTTGAACGTTGGTCAAGGTGTTTGTATCGATACATACTATTTACACTGATTTTTGGTAAACAATCGCTAGTTTGCAATGCTTGAGAGACCAACTAGAGAATCTCGGGACATGTTTGTGCATTTATTGTTCAAGTTTGAAAATAGCAATGTTCATTAATGCAAATGAACAAGTTTGTTTGTTTAAAGTAAAGTAA
The DNA here is from genome assembly GCA_951804385.1 of Trifolium dubium. Taxonomy (NCBI): domain Eukaryota; kingdom Viridiplantae; phylum Streptophyta; class Magnoliopsida; order Fabales; family Fabaceae; genus Trifolium; species Trifolium dubium. The sequence continues at coordinate 20,166,096 of OX638068.1, forward strand.
ATAACAAAAAGATAACTTGTTTGACAAGAAAAGTAAAAATACTCAAAAATGAGTACGTATTGACAAGAGAAATAAATGATTCAATGAATTAAAAGGCAAAGAATGTAAATGAAAACATGTAAATTGCATGAAATGTTAATTGCATTGAATTTAAAAGAGTTTGATCACAAGATCATACATTTTGCGTTGTTATTCCTTTCGCTCGAAACGCTTTGGGTACTCAGAATGTTTAAAGGTTTGTAAGTATGAGAAATTTGTGATCCTAATTACATCAAATGAACTAGTATTTATAGATAAAAACTAAGGCTAACTAGTAACGACTAACTAACATCCATTTGACAAGTGTACAGCCACTTCATCCTTATCCAAATGTCATAAGTCATCAGTTTTGAATGAAGCTTTGCAATGGTTTGAATTTGAATTTGAATCTTCTGCCAATTCTTCATCATTTCTCCAAGTTAAATCCATAATTCGAGTTCGATCCACTCGAATAGCATCAACTCGAATCAAGTCTTTGCAACTTGTATATTTCTTAAAGTCATGAAAATTCATTTGATTTGACTTTCATAAAAATATATTTTAATTTTGACCTTCATATTTAATTCATGACTGGGAAAACACATTCCCATAATCAAAGGCATATTTAAATATATTCAGAAAAACATTTAAACTTTTATTTATTTAGCCAAAATATTGGCTAACAAATTGCCCCCAAAAAATGCCAATTTCGATTCGAGTAATTCAAATGAAGGAGTTGGCGATTTTTATTCCACATTGATTGCACGTGATGGTAATGATGGCAATAACCGTCAGCGCGTTTTCCCACTACTAACACTACTGCGCCTTTTCAGCCTTTATGGGACACGTGTCATGCGCGGAAGTTGAAAGAAATCTCAAATTTCTTTTTCATTTATTTAATTCAGGAGAAAACGAAGGCTATAAATAGGAATAGGTCACCACTTAGTCACTTTTCTGCAACTTCCCAACTAGCTTTCTCCGTTCTCCACTTTGCAACCTTCTTTCTTTGATTCTGTTCTTGAATCCTTTGAAACCAATACCCGATCTGTTAAGCTTACTAAATCAACAAACTTATATTTGATTCAATTCCGCAAATTTCAAATCTTTTCATTGTGTTAGATCTACATCGGATCTGTTTCAAAACTACCCATTTTTCAACTGTTCATCTTCTTTATTCATTAAATCATGGCTGAACAAAATCAAGAACTCCTCCCTGTACCTTTTGCTGGAAAATGGGATCAAACCATTGTTAAGTCTAATGGGGTTGAAGTTGTTCCCGAACCCCATGGAACTAACGCAGAACAGACACGATGGGAAGATGAACCGGTCATTCCCTTCTCTATTGCTAACAATGTCTACGCATTTGGAGGTCCATTCCCAGACGAAGCTTCATTAAAGCCCACAACTTCTGAATTTTTCCCCATGCGTAAAACATGTGAGCCTAAGATTTTCAGCACTGATCCTTTTAATTTTTCTTTCCTTCGAAAACCTCATAATATGTGGAGATCAGCTCCAAATTGTAATAGCTCAGCCTACACTTTCAAATGGCTCGCTCGAGTCGAGAAAGATTGGAGCTCTTTCTGGCAACGCTCAGGAATCTATGACATTATCCAACTATCAAAGTTTGGCCCAGTCTACCATTATGAAATGCTGACGGCAGCCCTGATGTTTTATGAAAGGAGCACCCCCACCTTCCATTTTCCCTGTGGAATGATGACACCAACCCTGCTCGATGTAGCAGCGATCACTGGCTTAAGACCAGAAGGGGAGACTTTCGATCCAGCCAACTCGAGTGAGAATACTTATTTCAAACTCAATGCTGCAGCTTTTTCTAAATTTATTGAAGAGCATCAGGATGAAGGTGAGGTGTCTGCTGAGGAGCATGTGGCCTTTCTAACTTTGTGGCTATCCCAGTATGTCTTCTGCTCGAGATCATTGCAAGTGACTCAGATGTACATACCTCTAGCAATCCAAATCCATGAAGGTCATGGGTTCTCACTTGGTCGTTTGCTACTGGGCGTTCTGTATGAATCAATGGGTGAGTTCTGTGATAATTTGAAGAAGTCAAATGATGGCTCCCCATTCCCAGTCTCAGGACCATTATGGCTTTTGCAACTATGGCTAAATGCCACCTTTACAAGAGAAATGGGATTGAAGATCCCATCCAAATTCAAAGATGATGTGAACAACCGTTCGATTGAAGGAGTTAGGTTGGCTGTACTAACTCCTAATTCGAATGAGACTGATCCTCAAAATCTCTTTATCAAGTACATGAAGATCTTTCTCAATTTCAACAAGTTTTTTCCACACCATGCCCCCTTTGTTAGAAGGGAAGTTGGACCAGCATGGTTGCAAGATGAGTTTCCGGCAACCAACCTAGACAATGCTGAAGATGTAAATGAGTTGTGGCAGCACTATCTGCATCCAACCATTCTTTCTTGTAGGATTGGCAATAAATCGAATCACCGGGTCTTGGTTGGATATCAACCCAACTTGGTTTCGAGACAATTTGGACTGTCTCAGGTTTACCCCAAATGCCTATTCAACAGTGAGAAAAACATGGTAATAGGTAATGAAGTGTCTAAAGACCTATTTGCCAAATATCTCAATGTTGTTGGCAATATTGCCTATCATGTGAATCCCCTCGAATTTAATCATTCGTACTATTGTACTGAGAAATTTTTTAACTGGTGGAGCAATCACTACAACAAGTACATTATTGGTGATGTTCGAGCTAACATCATTAGGCTGAACAGTGGGTTTATAAGACAACAAATCCATGATATACAGGAGCAACACAAAAATAAAGGTACGTTTTTAGCAATACAAGAAGCCAAATCATTTATTCCTTATGTTCCTCTAAATCAAACTCGAATCTGATATTCCTTCTCAGGGAAAGAAGTGACTGGAGGATCATCACAGCCTACTGCTCGAACAATAAAGCCTAAAAGTAACAGAGGCATTCACCTGGCTGATGATGAAGATAAAAGACAAGCTGATGAAGAAGAGAGAAGAAAGGAGGAGACCAGAACCAAAGCAAGAACAGACAAGGTAAAATTTCTCACCTCTTTCTTTGATTCGAGCCATGCCTAAATATTCTGTCTTCTATGCTTATGCTAGATAATGAGAGAGAAATATACTGCTAGCATTGTTAGGCCTTCTAAAGAAAACCAACTTCCACACATAATAGTTCATGAAGACGAAGTTAGTCACTCGAAGACCTATTGTTTTACTAAGCTTTCTCTTTTCCATATTTTATTGTTCTTATGTTTTTCACTCTTATTGTAGGGAACTGAACCTGAAAGACCCTTGAAAAGGAAACATAAGCATATTACCTCAGAGGGTAATAGTGCTCCAAGCAACACAGTTGCAGCAGATCCTGCACCCCAACAATCCAAAAAACACAAGAGCCATAATAGTAAGAAGACTAGCTCTTCGAATGTTGAGTCGAGCAAGGGACAGGAAGAGGAGAAGGGCGCTGAGAAAGCATCAGAAGACTCTACAGTGGTGAGAGAAGTGAAGAAGAAGAAGAAGAATAAAGGACATTCTAAACCTTCTAGATCTTCTAAGTCTGATACCACCAGCACTGCTCAAGTGGATCATGACCTCACTGTGGAGGATGAGGACCAGGCTGCAAGAGTAATCAATAATGATGCAACGGATCAAGGCAATCCTCCACTTTCTCCAGTGTTAGAGCAAATTTCTCCAACTCCTGCTCTCGAGGAAACCAAAAATTTAACCAAGGCTGAAAATGACAAGGTAAGTCATTTCTTGGTTCATATGCTCGAATGAACATGTTAATCAATTTCTCAATCTTTACACATTATATCTTTTTTTTGTTTAGAATAAAGCTGCTAGTGAGCCTTCTACTGGGAAGAATAGGAGTCCTTATCCAATGGAGAAGTATATTGGAGCTAAGTATGGCCAGGTAACCATTTTTTAAATCGTTGCCAATATATTTAGCATTTTGATCTTGGTCCTGTTTAATTGTATAAGTATTCCTACTCCAGGTCAATTCGAGTGTTCAACCTGATCTTCAACCTGACATTGGTCCCCCTGTCTATATGACTCAAGCTGAAGCCAACATTATATTCGAAAGGGAAACAGGACCAGTCGATTGGACGAACTAGGCTGAGACAAAGTTGCCAACTCCATCCCCAAATATAGCTTCGAGTGACTCTGCTGAAGAGGAGGAAGAAGAGTCCATTGAAGAAGGTGAAGATATTGATGAGGATGAAGATGATAGCATCATCAAGGAAGCAAAAGCTTGTGGCCCAGAACTATTATCAGTTTCCTCTACTTCGAGGCTCTCAACCAGTGCTGGCGTTCCAGAAGTGGAGTTTGCTAATATGCACAAGACCAACCCAGCTGCTGCCTTGGACCTTTTAATCCAATCATCAAAATCTTGCTCTTCGAGTGACAAGACTGATAGTTCTACTTATCCCTCCAGCTCTACTACAAAGGCCAATGTTAAGCAGGATTCTTTGTTAACTAAGCTCAAAGTTGAATACGGCTTGCAGAATGTATTGGCAGACCTCGAAGAGAATCCTTCAAATGCTTTTAGCCACTTAGCATTTTTACGCTTATTTCATAACCCTCATACTGATCCTTTGACTCTTTGCAAAGTTATGCAAATAGAGAACATGATCGATCAGTATGCAAAGGTGGTACAAAGGGAAAGAGGTAACTTGGCCAAATTAAATAGCCAAAAGCATGCTCATGCTGCTTTATTAGCCAAGGCTAAAGAGGCACACCTCGAGGTTGCTAGAACTCGAAAAGAAGCTGCTGAAGTTCAAACCCCAAGGCTCCTTACTTGTAGAAATAACATTGCTGCTTGGGAGGCTAGTATAGCTGAACTTCAACGCCAAATCGAGGAGTATCAAGCCAAGATTGCTGCAGAAAAATCTGTCCAAGCAACTATAGAAGAAGAAATTTCTCAATCTTTTCAAGCTGACATTGATGCTAAAGGCAGAGAAGGGATTCGAGCTTTTGACGATTCTGCAATCATTGCTGCTGAAGTACAGGAGCTCGAAGACGCCCAACAAGTGATTGAGACTGAGAAAATTTCTATTAATGCCTTGTATCGTGAAGTAGCCATTACCTTGTAATTTTTTACATTTTACTACCCATTCGAAACAGATGTTATTTGTTCTATTTTGGTTTGTAATTTGACAATGCCCTTCTGTGGCAAAATGTATTTTTATATTTGCCATATCTCTATTCGTTCTAAGTTTTATTCTGCACTTATGTTTAATTCGAGCAAAGCTGGTTTATATTTTTTCAAATATTTACCATTTATTCCCAACACATGTTTTTCAGGACTTAACTCCTCGATTTCATAAGCACCATTTGAAAAAACTTGAACAATTTTAAATGGACCTTCCCAATGAGGTGACCATTTGCCTAAAACTCTATCTTTTTTATCCATAGGCAGGATAACTTTCCAAACTAAATCTCCCAAGTTAAAAGCTTTTGACTTAACCTTTTTATTATAGGCTTTGGCAATTCTATCTTTTTGCCTAGTCATATATTCTAATGCTTGTAACCTTTCTTCATCCAAATCAACTAACTCATCTAACATCATTTCCCAATATTGGTCATGTGGTATTTCCATCTGTCTTTGTATTCGAAATGATTGCATATTGATTTCAACAGGTAAAACTGCATCATGACCATATGTTAATCGAAATGGTGTAGTGTTAGTTGATTCTCTAGGAGAATTTCTACATGCCCATAAAACCTGATCCAAAGTTTTATGCCAATTTCTTGGCCTCTGAGCAATGTGTTTTTTAATCAAATTAATGATAATCTTATTTGCTGCTTCAACTTGACCATTTGCTTGAGCATAATATGGTGTTGAAGTAAGCAATTTGAATCCAGTTTCACTAGCAAACTCTTGCATTTTTCTTCCAGTGAAAACTGAACCTTGATCAGTGGTAATTGTCTCTGGAATGCCATATCTATAAATAATATAATTTTGGATGAAATTAATTACCGCCTCTTGATCTACATTAGGCAAGGGTATTGCTTCAATCCACTTTGTAAAATAATCAATACCAACTAAAATGTAACGTTGGTTTTTTGATGAAGCAGGTTAAATTTCACCAATTAAATCCAAAGCCCATCCTCGAAATGGTCATGGCTTGATTATAGAATGTAGTTCACTTGCAGGGACATGTTGAATTCCTGCATGTATTTGGCATTCTTGACAAACTTTAGCAAATTCTATGCAATTTTTCAGCATAGAAGGCCAATATAGACCTTGTCTAAACAATAACCACTTCATTTTGTGGCCTGCTTGGTGAGCACCACAAACTCCACTATGTACATCAGAAATTGAAATGAAGGCTTCAGATTCACTAAGGCATTTTAGCAACACACCTTCAGTTGTCTTTTTAAACAACTCATTTCCAATGATTACATAACTCAAAGCCCTATATTTAATTTTTCTATCAACTTGACCTACAGGGTTTTGTAAATATTCTACTATTGGTTTTCTCCAATCACCATCTACCAAGTTATCAATGGTAAAAATGTCAGCACTCTCATATTCTTCTTCATTCGAGTAGCCATCAAGAATTGGTGGTGAAGTTGCCCCCACATGTTTTGCCATTGATAATTCCGAAGCCAATGGCTCATGGAAAACCAACTTTTCTTTAATCTCGATCAACTTATTTAAGTTTTCTGGAGTAACTTTGTAGCCAGAGGCTATTTGAGCCAAATCATTGGCTTCTTGATTTTGTAGTCTAGGAATATGCTCAAATTCCACAGACTCGAATCGATCCAGCAAAGTACTTGCAATCACAAAATACTTAACCAAATGTTCTTTAATACATTTGTACTCTTTTGTCAATTGCTTAATTACCAATTCTGAATCACCTCGAATGATAATGTGTTTTGCCCCCAAGTCTATTAACAGTGCAAGACCTGCTATTAAGGCTTCATATTCTGCCTCATTATTGGAGTAAAACCCATTTATTTTGTATTTAAACTTAGTTGAAATTTGTATTGGAGATATTATTAAAACCCCAATTCCAGTCCCATGTTTATGTTTGGAACCATCGAAATACAAAATCCATGGCTGTGTTTCCACATAACTTAGTGGCATTTCGATCACTGAATAATCAACAAGAAAATCTGCCACTATTTGACCTTTTTTATCTCTTAAAGGTTTATATGTTAGTGAGTATTCTGTTAGAGCTAGAGCCCATTTACCAATTCTACTATGTATAATAGGTTTCAAAAGCATATGTTTAATAACATCGAAATGAGAATAGACATAAACTTCAATAGGCTTTATATAATGCTTAAGTTTGATACAAGAGAAATATAAACATAAACATAGTTTTTCTATAGCACTATATCTAGTTTCAGCATCATTCAATACTCTACTTAAATAATATATAGCTTTTTCAACACCATTTTCATCTTCTTGGGCAAGCATGCTGTAGAACCCGGCGCAAAAAATATACAGATATGCAATGATGAAATGCAATGCACAAATGTAAACAATGAAGCCGCCACCATATTTTATTTATTCCGTGAGGGGAAAGGAAAATAATGATAAAACCTTGAAAAGATTGGGTTCGGGAGTTGGTTACATGAGGGGAAGACGTTAACACCCCCTCATATCCGTTGTACTCAACGGGAACCATCTGAGGAATTTTGGTTTGCATAAACAGAGATAACCGTACAAAAAGAATTAAATTACCGCATATTGAACAGAAAAGGGAAAAAAAAGAGTTTTTTATTATTTGGCTTGACGAGAGAGGCTCTCGCTCCTACGTATCCCCCAAGTACAATGAGGAAGTCAAAGCTTACGTAGTTCTTCCTAAAAAGAAAGACTTTTGTTTGTTGGTTGTTTTTAGTGAACGATGCTTAGGTCGCATTCCACTGATACAACAGTATGCTTGTGTGCTCACTTCGGAGGCTTAAGCGTTTGTCTGTAGCAGGGGAATGGATAAAGCGCCATCCATTTAGAAAAAAGAAGTAAAAAGATTTAACTGCGCAAGGGTAGAAAAGCAATTGAGTGGGTTGACTGTCTTTTACGATTTTAAGAAATTGTTTTGAGAATGAGAATGATCCTAAATCACGAGTCATCAGTCAGGGACCGGATCATCCAAGCAGAAACGAGTCGTACGACAGGCTCCCTCTTTTTCATTCAGTTTATTAATTGAACATTTTTTAATTAAAGTGAAACTAGCCGAAGGCGAGTCGTAAGTCAGGCTCCTTCCCATTTCATTTAATTAAAAACGGTTCCGTTTTAAATGGTATGCAAATAAATCGAAGCCACGAGTCGTACGACAGAGACTGATTTATTAGCATTCCATATTCAAAGACAAGTTCACGACAAATTTCAGATCAGAAAAGAAAAGAAAAGGGTAGAAGCTGAGAGATGCAAATGCATGATGTATGGTAATGGCAGTGTAATAATGTGATAGTTAAATAATACTCGAAATAAATATGCGGACACATAAGTAAATGAGTAATCAGATAATCAGCCATAAAATGAAACTGGCAAACAGAGAGGCAAATTGACGAACATTTTAGCAAGCAAGCGTAAGATAAGCTCAAGACGAGTCGTACGTCAGGCTCTCGCTTATCTTACGTGACAAACATCAAGTCATCTTTTGAATGAAATAAAAAATAAATTCAAAGCGCGAGTCGTAAGACAGGCCCAATTTACCTTTATTTCACTCAAAAGTTAAATCTAACAAACAGCTGAGATATTATTTAATTACGACATTATAAATTGAACATTGAAAAAAGATTAAATTATTTTTTTAAACTATTTTAGTGATTAATTGACATAACGGAAAAATGTCGTTTAAACGAAATTAATTAAAATAGAATAAACAGAGACAAGTCTTAAGTCAAGCCCTTTTTACTTTACGTTAATTAAATCGTTCAAAATATTCAAAATAAAAATAAATCAAGGACGCGAGTCGTACGTCAGGGTCCGATTTATTTTTATCCCAAATATAATTTTTATTAGTCAAGAAAAAAAAAAGTGAAAATAAAATAAGCACTTATCAAATTAAGTTGTCACAACAAAATTAATTAAAGATGCAGTGGTGTATTAGCAAACAGAGGTGTGTGCAGAAAATGAATTCAGCAGAAAGATAGGCCCAAGGCCCAGAATCTAACCAGTCCAATCCAGCAAGCAAAAACTGGTCCGGTCCAGAAATAAACCAGCTCGCGCCGGTTCAGATCGGTTCACTAGAACTGAACCGGATGGGGGCCACTAAGATCTCGCCACGTGGCGAGGAGCTTTCTTCTTCTTCCTCACGCTCGCGGTGAACCGCCATGGACAAAGCTTCCATCAAACACACTAATCTCAAACGGTCACCGAATCTCACAAACGAATAGTCGATTTGATAGTATTTCTCGCGTAGATTACGAAAATGCCATTAGATTTCTCAACCGATTACCTTACAGAGAGAAACGCGAGCACCAAGTTTGGATCTCAAAAATGAAAAACGCGATTTAAGCAAAATCCGATGAAAATAACGATGGATAAAGGTTTATCCATGTTCCAGGAAGCAAAACCACTATCAATACGCTTCGTTTGGTGTTCGAATCATGAGAAATGGAATTTGTGTTTTTGGGTTGTTTTCGGGCTCAGATTTGACTATTTTCCGGTGCGATTTTGAAGATTCTGAGGCCGGAATCGTTTTCAGAAGGGTCGGATTATTAAGAAAAGAGTATTTGATTTTATTTTTTGGTGGTTTTTCGTGGTGGTGGTTGGTGGTGGTTGAAGTGGTGGTTATGGAATTCCGGCGGTGGTCGCCGGAAAAGTGTTGGTGGAGGAAGGAGAAGAGTTTTCTGATTTTTTTGTATTGAGATTTGTGAAAAATGATTGGTCATGATTGAGTGATGTGAGGTTTTTATTTATAGAGAAAGATTAGGTTATATGGCATTTTTGTGATATTGGTGTAATTTTGAGGTTAAGAGAGAATTAATGGTAAAATGATAATGAAAAAGATTATGAAGTGTAAGAGGATGATGTGTCGCAATGTGATTGGTTGAAAAACAAAGAATTTTTATAAAATGGTAAAAATGTAAAAAAAATCAATAAGAAAAAATGAATAAAAATGTATAAAAATATAAAAATGTAATATAAAGAGATAAAAACTATTTTTGATTATTTTTACTATTTTCGTATAAAAAGATAAATTGCGACAAATTAAAACAAATAAAGCAAAATGAATAAATTCTAAAACAAAATTATCGAAAAAACTATTTTTTGGTATTTCTCATAAAAATAAGAAATAATTTTTTAAATAAAATATTTATTTTAAAAAGCGCAAAATTAGGGTATTACACATGCTACCAATAGTTGAATCAGATGCTGAAATGTACAACTTCATGGCTTTGTTTCGAATAGGAGGCATTAGCGTTGGTGGATGAGCCAAATAAGCTTTGATGTCTTCAAACGCTTTTTGTTGATCTTGCCCCCAATGAAATTGATCCCCTTTTTGCTTCCTAAGTAGTGGAGAGAAAGGATGAGCTTTTCCACTTAGATTCGAAATGAACCTTCTCAAAAAGTTGATCTTTCCCAATAGGGACTGAAGTTGTTTCTTTGTTCTTGGAGGCTGAGTTTCCATAATAGCCTTCGTTTTGTTTTGATTTATCTCTATGCCTTTTTTATGCACCACAAAACCAAGGAAATCCCCTGCATGTACACCAAAAGCATATTTTAGTGGATTCATTTTTAATCCACATTTTCTCATTCTCTCGAATGATTTTCTAAGATGATTCAAATGGTCATTACTAGATGAGGATTTCACAACAATATCATCAATGTACACTTGCATAAAGGCATCAATGAAATCATGAAAAATAAGATTCATTGCTCTTTGGTATGTGGCTCCAGCATTTTTCAGACCAAATGGCATAACAACCCATTCATAAGTCCCTAATGCGCCAGGGCATTGAAATGTTGTTTTAGTTACATCCTCTTCAGCAATGAAGATTTGATTATAGCCAGAATAGCCATCTAACATACTCAAGTATTCAAACCCTACTGCTGAATCAACTAACATTTCTGCTACTGGCATTGGATATTCATCCTTAGGTGTTGCATTATTTAAGTCTCTAAAATCTATGCATACCCTAAGACTACCATTTTTCTTAATAACAGGCACAATATTTGCTAACCATTCAACATACCTGGCAGTTCGAATGAACTTGCTTTTTAGTAGTCTTTCGATCTCACTTTTGATCTTTGAGAGGATCTCAGGATTGAATCTCCTTGGTAGTTGTTTGATAGGCTTCTTTCCTGGCTTGAGTGGCAGTCTATGTTCCACCAATTCTCTACTCAATCCTGGCATTTCATTATAGTCCCAGGCAAAGCAATCTTTAAATTCTTTGAGTAGATTTACCAGCTTTTGCTTTAACTCGAAGTCAATATTGGTACTAATATATGTTGGCCTTTTTATGAGGCCATCTCCAATATCAATTTCTTGCAAAGGATCTTGTGCTTGCATTTTAGGATTCGAACTGGATGAGTCTTTTTCAAAACCTAAGGGCTCGTCATCATAAATGCTATCCAACCTTTGCTCACCATTATTTTTATCTATGGTTTCTTCAACCATATTTTGTTCGAATGCAGCCTCTAAGGCCGTTTCGATCTTTTTTCTCGGCAATATATGCCGTTATGTTGGCCCAAGCAGAGGGCTCAGACATTGCTCGATTCTGCATCATCATCCCATCCAGAGGGTGGGATCACTCCATCTTCAGGAGGGAATTCTTCAATTACTTCCCTTTCCCAATAGAAACCATGTGTTGGATGGAGTCTAACAGAATGGTACACATTATTGGTGGCTCCTCGAAAGCCACTATCTCTGTCTCCACAAGGAGAAATTGAGGCTAAGTTTCTATCAAAGGTTTGTTTTGTTATGTGATCCACTTCACACCTATAGAAACTTTGGTCAGCCTCAATGTTTTCCACAATCTTGTCTTCCCTCCAAAGTATTAACCTTTGGTGAAGGGTGGAGGGTACAACACCCACTCCATGAATCCATTCCCTTCCTAGAAGCAAGTTGAAACTAGCCTTTGATGGCACAACTATGAATAAAGTTGGCCTAATAGTGCTGCCCACAGCAACATCCATTTGAATGGCACCAAGTGATTTGCCACTCTTTCCCTCATAGCTCGAGAGAACAATATTGTGAGAATGCATATCAGTGCTATACATTCCCAACTTCCTTAACATGAAATGGGGCATTAAGTTAACTGCAGCACCCCCATCCACAAGGACTTTGTTTACACCAACCCCACCAACTTTAGCCTTAATGTATAAAGGCTTCAGGTGGTTCTTCATACCTTCATGAGGCCACTCGAATGTAGCCTTCTGTTGCTCAATACACCCATTATTCATAACATAGTAGCATATAGGGGTGTAATCATCTAGCTCAGGTTCTTCAAACTCTTCATCAGGGTCTGAAGTGGACCTTTGATCATACTCACGTGGTAGAATAAACACCACATTGACCAATACATCGAAGTCTGTTTCAGAGTCAGATTCGAGCAGGTCCTCATCTGGAATATCATCCTCCATGTTATCCTCTGGGAATGATAGTCTTTCTTTGGCTGGCCTCTTTGAAGAGGACATTTCCTCAATTACCAAGACTTTTTCAGCCTTTTTAGGAACAACCTCCTTCTTATTCCTTGCATCACTGTGGTTGCCTTCAGTATATGCAACCTTGGTATTGCCCCCAGCATGGGCAATTTTGTTAGTGCCCCCAGCATGGGCACTTAAATTGGAATTGCCCCCAGCATGGGCATTCAAATGAGATTTGCCCCCAGCCTGGGCATTCGAATTCGAGCTGCCCCCAGCTTGGGCACTCTCCCTTTCTAACTTCTTAAGGCGTTGATACCTATGCCACTGGGTTCGAGTCATAGGATTTTTCCCTTTGTAGTTGTTGTTATAAGAGTACTTCCTATTTTCAGCATTGTTGCTCGAAGCAACTTGACTCGAACCACCTAAATCCATCCTTCTCTTTTGATAGACCTGGTGTTGGCCTGATGACCATTGATTGACAGGAATTCTATTTGAAGGCACATATGTTTGCCTCCTTCCCAGCCTGTCATGGATAGTAGTGCCTTGACTTGTGGCCTTACCTTTGTTTGGCCTTTCAGTAGACCACTTGTTCTTGTTATCCACATAGGGCATAACATTTTTGAGGCCTGCAGTAGCCTCCTTGTCACATACAGCACTGCAACGAGGTCATAGCATCACTTCCTTGTTGCTTAGCTTGCATCTATTCAGAAAATCAATGAGTTCCTCTTCAGCTCGAGGATACACCACTTTGATTTTCTCAGCATATTCTCCCTCAGTAACAGCTCGAACCGGGGAGGCTTCCATAGCATCTATCATTAAGCACTCGAATGGCTCCACATAGGAAGTCTCAGCCACTTGGAGAGGGTCAGTATCTACCTTCATGGGCTGCTTAGCTTTTTCATCGAACTTCAATCTCCCCTCATCCAATGCTTTTTGCACTAAGTCCCTGAAAACAACACAATGAGAAGTTTTATGACCCAAAAAGTTATGAAATTTGCAATAACCACTTTTCTTTCTTTGTTCTAAAGCAGGAACTTTTAACCCTTTTTGAACAATTATTTGGCCATCAGTGACCAATAAATCAAAAATTTCATCACATTTGGTGACATCAAATGTGTAGGTTTTAGCAATACTTTTCACTAGGATTTTTTCCATTCGAGGGCTTTAATAATTTACAAGTATAAGGAGGTCCTGGTTTTAATTCAGCCAAGTCTATTTCATTTGGATCAGCCTCACCAGTCTCTAACTCATACTCATCTTCACTCTCATAGTTCCCAACATAGGCTAATTTCTCTTTCTTATGGAACTTAGTATTCTTGGCTTTTTCATTTCTAAGTCTTTCAACTTGTCTAACCCTATCAGCCAATTGAGCCATATCCCTGAGATGTTGTGTATCTAATTTCTTTCGAATCGAGTAGTCTAGGCCACCAGCAGCCATTTCTACCAATTCATGTTCAGGAACCTGAGTGAAACATCTAGCTTTAAGAAGTCTAAACCTATTGAGATAGTCATCAATAGATTCTGGTGTTTTACGCCTAACACTTGCTAATTCTTTGAGGCTTATTTTTGTTTGACCCATGTAGAATTGCTCATGAAAAAGCCTTTCGAGTTGGGTCCAAGTAAATACAGAGTGTGGGGGTAAAGTTGTGAACCAAGTGAAAGCATTTTTTGTTAGAGAATTGGGAAAGTACTTCATCCTCAAATTCTCATTATTTGCTATGTCCCCAGCCTCAGTCAAATACCTAGCAATGTGCTCGACTGTAGACTCTGTTGTATCACCAGCAAACTTGGTAAATTTTGGGGTTTTCCAACCCCTTGGAATTTCTGTTTGCAAAACAAATTCAGATAGTGGTGATACAAAATTGGGTCTATGTAAACCTACATTTAGACCATTTTGGGCAAGAATGGTTTCTACCAAATTGGCTAAGTTATTTTGCCCAAAATCATTATGTTGAACGTTTCTCAAAACCTCATCAGCATTTTGGTTTCGATGAACAAGCACCACTTCAGGTTCAACATTTCTTAGTATAGGTTGGTTAACAACCTGTGGTTCTTGTTGCTGACCTCGAGCCTCTTCGATTCGATTATCAGCAACTTGTCCAGGCCTTCGTCTAGGGGCCTGCAATGGTTGAAGTGGTTGTTGGATGGGCAGTTGTGCCCTTCCAAAGAAATCAGCAATTCTACCCATTTGGGTAGCCAGAGTTTGGTAAGTCTGATTTGTATCTCGAATTAATGGGTTGATTATTGTACCCATTTGTTCAGTGAGTAAATTCACCATATCGTAATTACTCTCATCCATTTGTTGCCTCATAGATAAAAGTGAATCTGTAGTGAGGGCTGGTTGGTTCACTCGAACTCTAGCATTATTAGAGTTTTGCCCTTGTGGAAAGGGAGACCTCGCTGTTATCCTATCAGAGTGTAATGCAGGGTGTGAATACACGCTTTGCATCATGGCTGTAGGCATTCCATATGGATAAGATCTTTGGGACTGATACAAGCCCCCTGATTGACTTCGAAAGTCAAATGAAGATCCTGAGAATGGGGGAGGAACCCCACCAATAGTTTGTAAAGGCATGCTCGATGTGTTTTCAGCCATTGTGGTTGCTGCATTAGATGTTAATGAGGGCATAGAAGAAGACACAGGAATTTCCTGTGTTGCCCCCACATATGTTGCATCTGTGGCTGATGTTGTCAGAGCGCTCGAAGCATCTACATGCCCAAATAATGGGTTAACATCATCAGGATCCTGATTGTTTTGGTTATTGACATTATTATTGTCATTACCATTGTTGTTGTTGTTGCTTGTACTAGCGTTAGTGCCTCTAGGTCTCACCATCTCTGGTTTTATCCTACCACTTCTCAATTGCATGCACTAAACAATGTAATTTTTTGAAAACAACACACACAACTTTCCAAAACAACAAAGAAGAAAATTTTCAGAAATACTTTAAGAAAACTTTTGAAAATAAAAACGCACAAAACCGGTCCCACCGGGCGTGCCAATTTGTTTACACTGATTTTTGGTAAACAATCGCTAGTTTGCAATGCTTGAGAGACTAACTAGAGAATCTCGGGACATGTTTGTGCATTTATTGTTCAAGTTTGAAAATAGCAATGTTCATTAATGCAAATGAACAAGTTTGTTTGTTTAAAGTAAAGTAAATAACAAAAAGATAACTTGTTTGACAAGAAAAGTAAAAATACTCAAAATTGAGTACGTATTGACAAGAGAAATAAATGATTCAATGAATTAAAAGGGAAAGAATGTAAATGAAAGCATGTAAATTGCATGAAATGTAAATTGCATTGAATTTAAAAGAGTTTGATCACAAGATCATACATTTTGCCTTGTTATTCCTTTCGCTCGAAACGCTTTGGGTACTCAGAATGTTTAAAGGTTTGTAAGTATGAGAAATTTGTGATCCTAATTACATCAAATGAACTAGTATTTATAGATAAAAACTAAGGCTAACTAGTAACGACTAACTAACATCCATTTGACAAGTGTACAACCACTTCATCCTTATCCAAATGTCATAAGTCATCAGTTTTGAATGAAGCTTTGCAATGGTTTGAATTTGAATTTGAATCTTCTGCCAATTCTTCATCATTTCTCCAAGTTAAATCCATAATTCGAGTTCGATCCACTCGAATAGCATCAATTCGAATCAAGTCTTTGCAACTTGTATATTTCTTAAAGTCATGAAGATTCATTTGATTTGACTTTCATAAAAATATATTTTAATTTTGACCTTCATATTTAATTCATGACTGGGAAAACACATTCCCATAATCAAAGGCATATTTAAATATATTCAGAAAAACATTTAAACTTTTATTTATTTAGCCAAAATATTGGCTAACACATACCATCATATGTATCGATACATGTCTGTTCTGTTTTGCCTAAATTTGCTCAATTCTATTTTCTCTATAAATAGCAATATGAGTTTTTGTTGTAAGTGTGAGAATCCATCTGAAAAACACATTTGATCAAAGTTTGAGAGAAATTTTGGATCAAAGACTTATTCAACACAAGTTCTTCATCTTCTATCAAATCACTTCCAATTTGAGATTGAGTATGGGATCAATCAATGGTTCGTAGTTGATTCGGTGGATAACGTTCGGTGCAATTCGCGGTGAATCAGAATTGCGATCGGGTTGAATTGTGTTGGAGGTTTGGATTTTCATCAAGGGATTCAAGATTGTGCTATATCTTGAAGGATCAACATCGAGGAAGTGAGGTAATCAGTTGGACGTTCGGTGCGAAGGTTTTCGGTTCGAAGACGGCGCAAGATTGGGACGTAGGAATCAGAGGTTGAAGCTTCACGAGGTGTTGAGATTACATAGCTCAATTTGCATTAGATTCAATATAGGGTTATTCAAGTCTTTGTAAATTGTGCACTATCAAGCGTTTTTAATAAATTGCTCAAATCGTTCGTTTGACGATTTGGGGGGAGACGTACCCGGCCGACCGCGAGGACGACACGAAAGCTGCGGGAACTCCCTAATCATCTGTTTGCGTCTTTCTATCCTTACACTCTTTACTTTTCGTATTATTGATTAATTGGATCAATTGAATTTGGTGATCGTAAGTGTTCATCATAATTCAATTGAATTGAACTTGAATTGTGATTATGTATAACTTGATAATTGAAACTTGTTGTGTTTATTTGTGTTAGTAATTTGATTGCAAAACATAATCTAATTCAATTTATCGTTAATTGCTCCAAGGCTTATACTACCTTTCCTTTGATCGAAGGGTGCAAAGTAGACTACCGATCCGGTGGCCTTCCGCGTAATCAAAAATATTTTGAAAAACTCGTTGTTTAGAAAGAGTCACTTATTCACCCCCCTCTAAGTGTTCGCCAAGTAGTCTAACAAGTGGTATCAGAGCCTGGTTAAACACCTCAAAATTTTATTAGATCAAAAGAGAGATCAAATCTTTAACATAACTCAAATGAAAAAGATGGATTATAAGTGGAATGATGAGATTGAGGATTATGAGTTCTGTGGCAAAGAGGATGAAGAAGATGATGGACATCAAGGAAATCAAGATGGTAGAGGTAAAAGACCAAGAGAAGAGGCATGTGGAAGCGACAACTTGGAAAGTGGTCCTTCGGAAATTAGTAATGGTGCAATTATGGAAATGTTGAAAGAAATGAGCTTAAGACAAGTCGAATTCCAAAATGACATCAACATTAAACTTAATGATATGCATGCATACAACGTCTCAAGGTTTGATCATCTTCAAGGTCAATTGGATGACTACATCAAGCAACAAACTTCGGTTGACCAATACTTCAATCCTAACTCAAACCCGGATAACATGAATGAATGAAATTGATATTTAATCTTGTTCTTCGTAGCATTTTATTTTCTTTTACCGCATGAACAATTTTATTTTGTTATTTCTTATGACTTTATTTCAATTTGGTTGTACGGATAATTTTAATGTTGTCATGTTTTGGACAACATTACATTTTGGTTTGTATGACTTTATAATTTCGGATAATTTGTTTATGTATGGATGATTTGTTATGTTTATGCATTGGTTGCATGTTTTGTTTATTTTGTCCCATATTTTGATATGTTAATTCTTTATAATGTCGATGTTGTTACAATATTCATGCTTTGGTCTTGGTTTGTTGTTCTACATTCCAGATACAACTGTTTACAGCTCATCACCTTTTCTTGGTGATATGAAGAAACTGAGAGAGTGTTTGCAGAACGTTCTCAGTAATTTGAATTATGCAGCAAACTCTCTATGAGCTGTCATTTGAAGGATGCAACGGCTCTCTACTGTACTTACATGATGACTAAGCATCAGAAGCGTATTTGGCATCTATAAATAGCACCCCATGGTGCATTGGAAGAGCAAGAAGTTTAGTTACAAGTTTCATTACAACAAGTTTAGTTCTCAATTAATCAAAGCTCTTACCAGTTTGTTTACTCACACTCCAACTCTGCTATCAATCTTTGGATCACATATTTAGAGTGTATTGAGTTAGTTTATAAAGCCTATCCATCTCATGTTTGAGTCATTGTATAAGCTTAGATCCAGAAACAAACCCTTCTTGTAAAAGAAAGAACTCCTCAAGTCAATACGTAACTATTGATTGAGCG
This sequence comes from Trifolium dubium, assembly GCA_951804385.1. Lineage (NCBI taxonomy): Eukaryota > Viridiplantae > Streptophyta > Magnoliopsida > Fabales > Fabaceae > Trifolium > Trifolium dubium. The sequence continues at coordinate 20,184,805 of OX638068.1, forward strand.
ACCTTGGATAGCCAGGATTGGCTAGAGGTAAAGCCTTGGATAGTCAGGATTGACTAGAGGCAGAAAAGATTTGATCTTGGTCTAGATCATAGAAGAAGAAATTGTATTGAGAGATCGGTAGTATCTCATTAATACTAGTGATAAATCTCATATGAGTGGGGACTGGACTAGCCCAACATTTGGGTTAACCAGGATAAATTGCTGTGTGTTATTCTCTCCTCCCTTGCTCTTTTTCATTTACACACACACAACACATTTATACTGTTTGTTTGATTAATCTTCCTGCACTAACGAGAATGGTCTCAGAACGTTCTATCTCTTACTGTTTAAATTGTTTTTAAACTAACAAAGTTGTTTGTTTTAGAAGCTTAATTTTTAAAAGGGTCACAATTCAAACCCCCCTTTCTTGTGAAACTTTGCTACTTCAATTGGAATCAGAGCCCGGCCTCTGAAGGCTGAGCATTTAACAAGTGCTAGAGGAAAAGATTCAGGAAGGAAGAATGTCTAAAACTGCAAAGTTTATTTCTGAAGGAGGATCCTCAAATAGACCTCCTCTATTTGAAGGAGAAGATTACTACTACTAGAAAGATAGAATGGAATTGTTCCTTAGATCACAGGACAATTACGTGTGGCCAGTTGTGGAAGAAGGAGAATATGTACCTCTCACTAAAGAATCCACACCAAAGAAGTAGGAAGAATGGACCACTGCTGAAGCTGAAAGAGTACTTTTAAACATTAAAGCTAAAATGTTTATAAAAAGTGCTCTAGCCATAGAAGAGTATGATAGAGTTATGGAGTGCAACACTGCCAAAGAAATGTGGGTAAAACTCCAAACTCATCATGAAGGAACCAGTATCATCAAAGAAACTAGAATTGATATTGGTGTAAGAAAGTTTGAGTTATTTGAAATGCAGGAAGATGAATCCATAGATCAAATGTATGGAAGATTCACTACCATCATAAATGAACTCAAATCTCTTGGCAAAAAGTATATTGATCATGAAAGGATAAAAAAGTTGCTTAGATGTCTACCAAAGTCATGGAGACACATTGTAACAGCAATCACAGAAGCAAAGGATCTTAAAAATGTCAAGCTAGATGACTTGCTTGGATCTCTTAAAGCTCATGAAGCAATACTTCAAGAAGATAAACCCTTGAAGAAAAAGACTATTGCTTTAAAAGCACAAATAGGAGCGCACTCTCAGATTGATGAAGACTCATCTGATGATGAAGAAGAAAGTCAACAAGAATATGCTTTCTTGTCCAAAAAGATTCAAAGGCTAATGATGAGAAGAAACAACATCAAAAAATCATTCCAAGCTAGAAGGAAAGGTCCAAAGCCAGAGACTGATATGAGTCAGATTACATGCTATGGATGCAATCAAACAGGACATTACAAGACTGATTGTCCTAACAACAAACAAAAAAGGTCTACAGTCAAAAAGAAATCCTTGATGGCAACATGGGATGACTCAGATGATGAATCTCAAGGAGAAGAAGAAGCAAATGTTTGTCTTATGACCAGATCAGACACAAAAGAAGTAAGCCTTGAACCTTGTTCATCATGTAGAAAAACTGAATGCTTATTTGATAATCTTTTTTATGATACACAAGTTTTGAATCAAAAGAATGGGAAACTCAGAGATGAACTCACCATCTTAAAACAGGAAAATGATGAATTAAAATCTATGAATAGTAAATACAAAGATGTTGTAAGTGGTATGAAAGACGCTCATAAAGAAATATCTATAAAATATGAAGAACTTTTAGAAAAACAAAAGACTATTGACAAGTCAAAAATTCAGAAAGAAAATACCATTTTAAAACAAAATGTTTCTGAACTTGAAAAGGATATAACATGCTTTGTTAAATCTACTGATACTTTTGAAAAAATCATGGGATCTCAGTCTAGTGTTCATAACAAAACTGGTGTAGGGTTTAAAGCTTTTCAAAAACAAAAATTGTATGAAAACTTTTCTGTTCTTGAAAAGGAGAAACATGATATTCTTTTTCCTGATAAAGATAAACCATCACATAGATATAAATGTACTTACTGTTCAAGAGATGGACATCTTGAAGCTTTTTGTTTTGATAGAAAAAGAATAATGTATTCACATGTAGGAAGAGAACGTTCTCAGAAGGTTCTCCAACAACAAAAGTTTTTAGAAAAACCTTTGAAAGACCATATCATTATATGAGGAAAAAATATAATGAAAAGAATACTAACCCTCATGGACCCAAAAGACTGGGTACCTAAAGAACTATTAAATAAAAATGTAGGTATGCCATCTAGTAATCAAGAAAAAACCTTGGTACTAGGACAGTGGTTGCTCAAGGAATATGACTAGAGATAAGCTAAATTTCCTATCTCTGGAAGAAAAGGATGGAGGAGCTGTAACCTTTGGCAATAATGAGAAAGGTTACATCAAAGGTAATGGTGTCATAGGTAAGACAGATTCTGCAAAGATTGAAAATGTTCACTATGTAAAAGGACTTAAACACAATGATCGACAATTTGTGTATCAAAAATATTTTATGACCGCAAGTGCACAGTCTCGTCGTGTAGTTTTAAAAGATATCGAATCCACAAGGACCAATAATCGACCTACCGTAATCTGTTGTCACGGTGTAAATCTAAGGCTAATGTTTTTATGGTTTTAGAATTGTTTAGAAATTAAATTAAAGATTTAAATTAATTAAAGACAGGACATCGGTATGTAACTAATCAACTTTCGGGGATCTAGTAATTAATTAGCGCGCGAAAAGGGATTTATTTTTCAGAAGGACTTTCTCAATTTAAAGGTTTAAACCTCACACTCTCGTTTTATTGATAAAAACCATACTAACTAGACTAGGAGTTTTACTGTCACTTTTCTACCACCTTAGTTTCGAAAGTATATTTTGAAAATCAATAAGTCATAATTAATTCTAACGTGGCTCTTGCTTGTTCAAAAATTAATATCAAATTCCTACTATATAGTTAAAACCTCAAACTCTCGCTCTATTGATTTTAACCTTAGTTACTTTATTTTACTCTCGTTCAAAAGATTTGAATTAAATTAGGAATTTGAATCAGAAAAATAGTTTAATATGTGCACGCTAAATCATTATTAAATCCCCTTCGGAGAATTAAATTACATACCGATATCTAGGAATTTAGCTAGACATGAAGAAGGAAACAAACAAATAAAAACAGTAAATTAAATTAGACATAATAAATAAATAATTAAATAAGCGCATAAAAACCTGGAAATAAAAATACTGAAGAAACTTGAATTGAAATTGCTGGAATTAATCGGTACAGAATTCTTGACAGGAATATGAAAACAGAATTCGTAACGGATTTCCGGTGTGGAAATACCGTTACAGTTTATTGAACTGGAAATATAAACTGACTGAAAGAAAATAAAAGAAAGGCGTCTGGAGATCTGAAATTGAGTCTTCTATTTATAGGAGAATTTTGCCTCGTACGATCCATAAAAATAGGGAGGATATGCTTCACTTTTGATCTCATCCAATTGCCGTACGATCAGGAACAGAAACGGATCAAACGCGTGCTTTCTCCCCACGTCTCGCAAAAACAGTTCCAATTGGATTTGGATTTGGTGGCGCCCGCCACCACTTCTATGGCGCCCGCCACAAGCCTGATGGGGGGAAATGCCCCTTTCTGCTGGGCTCCTTTGTGGGCTGCGCGAATTTGTGCTTTGCACCCCCCATTTTGCTCCGTTTTTGACACTTTTTGCTCAATTCTCTTCTCCGACCTATTTTATTTGACAAAACTGAAAACAAAACAAATACCAACATAAAAACAGACAAAAGAAATAAAAATAGATGAAATACAACTAAAAGTTCATGTAAATTGAGCTAAAAATACGATATAATTTCGTGTCATCAAACTCCCCCACACTTGAGCTTTTGCTTGTCCTCAAGCATAAAAATGGTGAATTGCATAGCATAAGTGTAACATATGACACGACCATCTAATCATACGTGGTTGCTAGCTAAGAAATGAAAATCAAATGATAATACCAACACCAAAAACACCGTAATGACACAGAACCGATTTTTTCGGTCAGAAACTCCCATCACATGAAAATAAATTTGAAGCATTTCCTTTTAGACTCTATCTCTCCCCTAAGTTTCGTTTCCCCTTTTCATTCTAGCGCAATCACATTAAGCCCGTTATCTCGTACATGCCCATGGTTAGAAACCTGTTAGTGATTATGATCATCATATAGCGAGGGGTGCTGATAACATAAGTTTGGTAACCCCTATTTGCTTTACTCACTTCGCAGTTGCGGGGGATCGGATCATAACCCGCCCTACCAAGTTCAGAATCAGACACCTCAGAACCAACTATTAATGAGCTTTTCTATACTATGGTATTTTTTTCTTTCGCATGTTTCAACATTTGTTGAATTTTCATCAATTATTCCAAGAATCAACCAATAGTATTTATAAACATTTATATTCAAATCATTCAAATTAGTTCTACACTTTACTGGGAGTCTAGGGTGTTAAGACGATATTGATTTTATTGAACCATCACCCAACCTTCACAAAATAGCCTAACAACCTATATACTCTCAAACGATCATGTCAAGTATTGAAACTCAACGCTTGCTTTTCACAAATTTTTTTGGTATAGCTCAAGAAATGGGAAAATCAGATAATAACAAAAACAACACGCAAAATCAACTCAATTTAAGTGAACTAACCTAAGGTTTTATTTTATGCATGCAAACTAAATGACAGAAAATTAAAAGAAAGCGATAAAGCTTCCTCCCCCACACTTAAATCGAGCATTGTCCCCAATGCAACGACTAAAGGTGAGTTTGGAAGTGAGAACCTGAATAGCTAAGCCTTCACAAATGTAAAGTCGTCGAGCGTGCTATCTCTTTATTACCTGCAAAATGTAAACAAACTAAAAAAAAACATTAGACTCAAAATCAGCGGGTTACCTCCCACCAAGCGCTTTGTTTAATGTCGGTGAGCTCGACTTCAAAGAGGGTGAACTTAATTCACGTTTTAGCGGACAGGGCGGATAGGTTAAAATTTGCAAAAGTAGTGTCACTATCCTTAAGGTTGTAATGTTTCAACCGCTGTCCATTAACTGTGAATGTATCACCGGAGTCACTCTTTATTTCAATCGCCCCATGAGGATATGTCTTAGAAATTGTAAAGGGGCCTGACCACTTTGAGCGAAGTTTTCCGGGAAAGAGTTTAAGTCTTGAATAAAAAAGAAGTACTACCTTAAACTCTCTCCTAGATAGACGCTTGTCATGCCATTTCTAAGTTCTTTCTTTATAGATTATGGCATTCTCATAAGCATCTAACCTAGGCTCTTCTAACTCATGGATATCCAAGATCCTTTTTCTACCGGCGGTGGTGTAATTAAAATTGAGGGCTTTGATAGCCCAATAAGCTTTGTGTTCTAGTTCCACTGGTAGATGGCACGATTTACCATAAACAAGCTTGAAGGGAGTGGTCCCAATTGGGGTTTTATAGGCTGTCCTATATGCCCACAGTGCCTCATTAAGTTTTAAAGACCAATCCTTCCTAGAGGTCGCAACTGTTTTTTCAAGAATTTGCTTGATCTCCCTATTGTAGAGCTCCACTTGCCCACTTGTTTGTGGGTGAGAGGGAGTTGCTACACGGTGTCGGACCCCATATTTAGATAATAGCCTTTCAAAGATCCTAGAGATAAAATGGGAGCCACCATCACTGATGACAAGTCTCGGCACACCGAATCTAGGGAAGATCTGATTCTTAAACAGTCTAATCACTACTTGGGCGTCATTAGTTGGAGAGGCAACAACCTCGATCCATTTGGACACGTAATCAACAGCCACAAGTATGTATTTATTTCCAAAAGAAGTTGGGAACGATCCCATGAAGTCTATCCCCCACACATCGAATACTTCCACTTCAAGGATACCATGTTGAGGCATTTCATCGCGCCTAGAGATGCCACCAGCGCGCTGGCACTGATCACAACTCCGTATGGCAGCGTGGACATCTTTCCAAATAGTGGGCCAATAGAGGCCGGCTTGCAAAATTTTAGCGCAAGTTTTGGAAGTACTTGCATGTCCTCCATATGCAAAATTTTAGCGCAAGTTTTGGAAGTACTTGCAAAATTTTAGCGCAAATTTTTGAATTCCTCGCGCAGACAGAGTTGACAACTTCGGTGTTGTCATCAGTCAAGGGGTACTCAGAGGCGACGCTTTCCACAAGGTCTACTAGCCTCTCATATGGGAAGTCGTCATTTATGGGTACTTTTTCAAGCGCTGTTCCCTCCATTCTTGACAAGTGGTCCACAACTGTGTTTTCGATTCCTTTCTTGTCTTGGATCTCTAAATCAAATTCTTGAAGGAGCAAGATCCATCTTAGGAGCCTTGGTTTGGCATCCTTCTTGTTCACTAGGTACCTAATTGCGGCATGGTCGGTATAGACAATGATTTTGGCCCCTATTAGGTAGGAACGAAATTTGTCGACTGCGAACACAACAGCCAGGAGCTCTTTTTCTGTGGTGGCGTAGTTCATCTGCGCGGGGTCTAAGGTCCTACTAGCATATTAAATAGCATGAAGCTTCTTATCTTTCCTTTGGCCTAAGACCGTGCCTATGGCATAGTCACTAGCGTCACACATGATCTCGAATGGCAAACTCCAATCAGGTGGCTGCATGATGGGTGCAGAAATGAGAGCTGCCTTTAATTGTTTGAATGCCCTTAGGCACTCCTGATCAAAAATGAACTCGGCATCTTTCATTAGCAGCCCCGTTAATGGATTTGTAATTTTGGAGAAGTCCTTAATAAATCGCCGATAGAAACCGGCATGTCCTAGAAAGCTTCGGACTTCTCTCACAGATTTAGGAGGTGGTAGATTCTCTATGACTTGGATTTTAGCTCTATCTACCTCAATCCCTTTGTTGGACACTATATGTCCAAGAACAATACCTTGACGAACCATGAAATGACACTTTTCTCAGTTAAGTACAAGATTGATGATCGACGATTTGTGTATCAATAAATATTTTATAACTGCAAGTGCACAGTTTCGTCGTTGAGTTTTAAAAGATATCGAACCACAGAGACCAATAGTCGAACTACCGTATTTCTGACGTTACTTTGTAAATCTAAGGCTATGAATATTTTGGAGTTGTTTGGAATGTTTAGAAATTGAAGAAGATTTAAATTAAAGAATTAATTAAAACGGGATACCGGTATGTAACTTAATCAACCTTCGGGAATTTAATAAATTAATAGCGCGCAGGAAAAGGGGTTTCTTTTTCAGAAGAACTTTATCAATTTAAAGGTTTAAACCTCACACTCTCGTTTTGTTGATAAAAACCATACTTTCTAAGCTAGGAGTTTTACTGTCACTTTTCTACCACCTTAGCTTCGAAAGTATATTTTGAAAATCAATTAGTTCTAATTAATTCTAACGTGGCTCTCGCTCGTTCAAAGATTAATATCAAATCCCTACTATCTAGTTAAAACCTCAAACTCTCGCTCTATTGATCTTAACCTTAGTTGCTTTCTTTTACTCTCGTTCAAAAGCTTTAAATTAAATTAGGAATTTGAATCAGAAAAATAGTTTAATAAGTGCGCGCTAAATCATTATTAAATTCCCTTCGGAGAATTAATTTACATACCGATATCTAGGAATTTAGCTAGACATGACAAAGGAAATAAATAAATAAAAACAGAAAATTAAGTAAGGCATAAATAAATAATTAAATAAAGACATTAAAAAGAACCTGAAATAAAATTCTGAATAAACTTGAATTAAACTTAACGGAAATAACCGGTACAGAATTCTTGACAGGAAAGTGAAAACAGAACTGTAACCGGTGTGGAAATACCGTTACAGTTACTGTAACAAGAAAATAAAACAGTACTGAAAATAAAGAAAATAATGCGTAATCAGATCTGAGATTTGAGCTTCTATTTATAGGGGGCTTTTGCTGGTTACGATCCACAAAAATAGGAGATGATAAGCTCCCTTTTGATTTTATCCAATATCCATCCGATTAGGAACAGAAACGGATCAGACGAATGCCTCTTCCCCACGTCACGTGAAATTCAGTTTCACTGGGCTTTTCTCATTTGGTGGCGCTCGCCACTTTGGGCTTGCGCTGGGTGGCGCTCGCCACCCTCCTGTGGCGCTCGCCACTTTGTGACTTTGGGCAAGTGCTCATTTTTGCTGGGCTCCTTTGTGGGCTGCGCGAATTTGGGCCTTGCACCCCCTTTTTGCTCCGTTTTTGATACATTTTGCTCAATTCCCTTCTCTGACCTATTTTATTCGACAAAATTAAAAAAAAATCAAATTCTAACATAAACAGACATAAATGAAATAAATACATATGCAAATGCAACTAAAATTCACCTAAATTAAGCTAAAAATACGATATGATTTCGTGTCATCAAATTCCCCCACACTTGAACCATTGCTTGTCCTCAAGCATAAAAGAATAGTGAATCGCAATTCATAAGTAAAAACACATGACACGATCATCTTACTCGTACGTGGTCGCCGACTAAGCCATGAAAATCAGGTAACAGCGCAAATAACAAGAATACCGTAATGACACGAGAGACTCCCGTTATGTGAAAACAGACCTAAAGCATTTCCTTTTGACTCTACCTCTCACCTAAGTTTCATTCACCCTTTTCATTCTAGCGCAATCACATTAAGCCCGTTTTCTTGTACACGCCCATGGTAGGAAACCTGTTAGTGATTATGATCATCATATAGCGAGGGGTGCTGATAACATAAGTTTGGTAACCCCTATTTGCTTTACCCACTTCGCAGTTGCGGGGGATCGGATCGTAACCCGCCCTACCAACTTCAGAATCAGACACCTCTGAACCAACTACTAATGAGTTTCTATACTATGGTATTTTTTTCCTTCTCATGTTTCAACATTTGCTGAATTTTCATCAATTATTCCAAGGAATCAACCAATAGTATTCATAACATTTATAGTCAAAATCATTCACTTATTTTCTTCGGTTTCCCACTTAGGTTGTGCCTTGAGATGGTGCCGACTGCTAGATAAACTACTAAGGGTTCATTAAAACCCAAGTTCAAAATTTTATCAAAACTAGTACTCAAATCAGTTCTACACACTTCAGGGAATCTAAGGTGTTAAAACGGTATTGATTTTATCTAACCGTTACCCAAATTCCACAAGATAGCCTAGATAGTGCAAACAACCTATATACTTTCAGACAATCAACACCAAGCATCAGAACTCAACACTTGCTTTTTTCACAAGAAATTTTTTGGTTATGGCTCAAGAAATGGGAAAATCAGATAATAACAAGACCAACACGCAAAATCAACTCAATCTAAGTGAACTAACCTAAGGTTTTATTATGCATGCAAAACTAAATGACTGTAAGTAAAGGAAAGCGATAAAGCTTCCTCCCCCACACTTAAATCGAGCATTGTCCCCAATGCAACGACTAAAGGTGAGCTTGGAAGGGTACAACCTGAGAGAAAGTAACTACTGGCGGTCTGGGCCGCGCCTCCTCGTGCGCCTCTCATGTGGTGGAGGTCCTGCACCTAGCTGCTGGAAATAGTCATCAAAATCATCCATGCGTAAGGACATATCTGCCATGCCATCAATCAGGCCACGCTGGTCGCTCTGAAACTGCTGCATCATGCTCATCATCTCTGTCTGACGAGTCTGGATGTCCTGGATATGCTGGTCCCGCTGGGCATCTAAGGTGTAGTGCTGCCTCATTTCAGCTAAAACGGTATCAAGCGTGGCTGTGCCACTATCATGGGCAGCTCGAGAAGTAGTCCCTGCAAAATAACCAAAAGAAGTGTGTGTGCTGTGTGCATTAGTTCCCGGAGCCTCGTGCTCCTCCTCCTCAGATCCGTCACTCTCTCCCTTATCAGAAGGGGCATTGGGGAGACAATGGAAATTGGCTATCGAGCGCACATTGAAGCGCGCGGGGTCAGGGAGGGTGATATCGGGGCAGGCTTTGTTATCTATCATGAGAATGTATTTTCCATCAGCCCGCTGCTTTACTAGCCTCATGTTTTGTACCATGTCTAAATCAATGGTACGAGAGTCGAGTGGGGTAAGGGTAGAAAGTTGCGCCCCGTGGTTTAGCAAGCGTGCTAAGGTTGTGATCAGACCACCAAAAACAATTGCCCCTTTGGACTTAACCATTGAAAACATGTGATACATCATAAAGCGGGCAATATGGACCTTTTCTTTTGAGACGCTGTAAGTGAACAACAAAAATAGCTCTTTTTCATTGACCTTGTTAGAACCAAGGCGGCCAAAAACAGTGCAAGCCAAAAGATGGCGAAAGTAGCGAATGGCGGGGTTTTGGATCAATGACGCTCTGTTACCCTCAAAACTACTTGTTTCCTTTCCGGTTAATCCCCACCAAAGTTTCTTCGCGGCATCTGCCCACCCCACTTGAGTAGGCAGCTCATCTTTCACTCCCTCGCAGTGTGGTAAGTGCAACAACTCGGCTAACTCTTCGTAGCTAAGGTTGTAATCAACACTAAATAGACGGAACCTCACACGGTCGAGGGTGGGGTTTAGTTCTAGAGAGCTAAGAAATTCCGCGGTAAGTTGGACATGAACGGGGTCTTTAAAAGAAAGCAAGAAATCAAGCTTAAATGAATGAACCAAATGGCGCACACTATCCGATAATCCTAGAGTCTCGAGACAAAAGTCATCGGCATACCTCGTTGGTTCGTATTCCTTTCGGCGGAGGAGTCGGTAGAGCTTAGCTTGGTCTCCATCTCGGAAGTTGATTGCATACTCCCCTTGTTGTGCCATGAACTTGACTTACCTTAGCTTGAAAGACTAGAAGAAATGAAGGAAGGAAAAGTCTCTGTGAAATGAGAGATGTGTTGTGAAGTGAATGTGTTAAGGTGTGTTTATTTATAATGGAAAAGTGAAGATGAATGTAGTGATGTGTAGTTGAAAATTTAATGAAACATAATGATGGTGTCTACCTTTCACAGAGAATCAATTCCTTTCCAAGTCTCTAAAAATAAAACCATTCAATACAAGCTTACTGTAACACGCTTCCTGTACAAAATTTTGCCGAAATCATGAAGTTTCATTCTGTGGCGAGCGCCACTATGCTCATGGCGAGCGCCACCAGGCCAATTTTGCAGATTTGGCCTTTTTCGTCCTGTAGCGTGTTGTTGTTCATTTGTACCTATACCTGTCTAAAGGAAATTGTACAGCTTGCACACAGTTGAATTAAGTTCTAACAGGACAAAAAATTTTCACCAAATTAAATTTCTAACACAGAGCAATTATTCACAAGAAAAACCACATGAGCACACAAGAGCATAAAACAAACGGTCTCTCATCAGGAGTTTTTATTAATTAAACGAGCTAAATAAAAGTAAATATAGTTATTGCTGATTTATGAAATTCAAATTAAAGTACTAGTAAAGAAAATTTCCTAGGATTTATTATTCTAAAGCAAGGAAAAGTAAATGAAAATCCTAGGAATGCGGTAAAATACGCCGGGACGGTCCTAGCCACTACGACGATGTTCGACTTCATTCACAACAAAGCCTAACTCATCCCAAATATTCTCTACGCAGCGGCGGTATCCAAGAAAGCATAAAATTCCACGCGCAACTTAGTCAGCTCGGCTTCCATTGCATTAGTTTTAGCTTGCAATGCTTCAAACATAGCGACAGTCACGGTCGGTGGCCCAACTGGGGCATCAGCAGCAGGAGTAGGAGTAGAGAGAGCAGGATCAGAATCAGGAGACTCACTTGGATCAACATCAGAGAGATATGTGTCAAGGTTTTCATAGGCTTGGGGTGAAGAAGGAGGTGTCAAGGGTGTATACTGAGGTTCCAAATCATAGAGCCAATTTCTTCTGTCATGAACACTAGTTTTATTGTTAGGCAAGGTAAAGTGGGGCACGACTTGGCGATTGATAAGGAGGTCAAATCTGTCGGGTCCTAAGTTCCCTATAATGCCACGGTTAAAGCAAAAGTTTATGTCCATGCATCGGATTCCTCCCAAGGGTTGAAGTTGATTAAGTTGAACTCTCAGGCCTAGGGCATCTGCAATCATTGTAACCAACCCACCAACTAGTATGGGTCCCAGGCAATCAAGGGCTATATTGTACATGTTGGCCCCATTGACAGGGCGGGACTATGAAGCACATAACATGATAAAAAGCTCCTCACGGGACACAGAGGTGTTGTTCTCTTCCTTTCCAAAAAAGGGTGTGGGCTAGGATTTTGTGAAAGTAGCGGAAGGCTGGGTTGTGTATGTTTTCAGAATACATGTTTCCAAAATCAGCATGTCCTTCTCCTGAGATTTTACCCCATAAATAGTCTAGCTCACGGAAAGGGAAAGTGCTCTCCTCAACTGATGTGAAAGTATGTGGATCACTCGGGAAACCTAGGAGGTTGGCCATTTCTAGATTGTTGAAGGTGTAGTCAATGCCGAACATCCTAAAGTTTATCAGGCCTCTTCTGAATCCTTTTCCGATCTCAGGGTGATAGGAAAATGAGCTTAGGAACTCGAGGGTTAGGCTTCGGTAAGAGCTAAATCTTCTCCCCACAGCAAAGCCGGACCATCCGACTTCATTAAGCAAGAACATCACGCTTTCGCGGATCCCTAGCTGGTCCATAGTAGCGCTGTCAGGGTAGATGGATAGGTGCATATCTCTCTGAGCTAGAATCTCATAGCCTTTGATCTGTCCTACTCCTCTGAACTTGATATCATGATTCTCATCTCGATTCATCGTGAAAGAAAGAAAGGTATCTAAAAAAATAGATTTGAAAATATATACCAAAAATATGAGTGAGAAATAAGATATATAATAATACCGCTTAATTTTAAAAACATAATAATTCAGAAAAACAAGCAACAACCAATGACACATGCAAAATTATTTTTTTCATTTTAAGACTAGACTAACAAAATTAAACCTACATGTGGGTTGCCTCCCACCAAGCGCTTTGTTTAAAGTCGGTGAGCTCAACAGTTTTGTGTTTTTTTTTTATCTTGCTTGTGATGGACGGATTGTGAGTGATTTCCATGGCCACTTATCAAGTATTCTCACATACCCCTCGCTCTTTCTCTTTTTTCTCCTATAGGGCGGTTCAGCTTCCTTGCCCTCTTCTATTATTATGTGATTTGGGAGAAAAGGAATTTTATCAATTTCAGGCGGGGGTTTTGGTTCAATTTCAAGTGTCCTTCTTTCTTTTGTCTTAGGGTTTTCATTCGCCTTTCCGAATGTTACCCTCATCCTTTTTGCACTAACGTCATCCTCAAATTCTCTTTCCCCTAATTTCCTCTTTCTATTTGCGCCCTCATCCCCATGTGTGTCGACTTTTGCATTCTTTTTCTTTTCACATGGTTGGGGAGTTGGGTCCGCTCTAGCCTCTACTATCCCTTGGGGAACAAGGATTGTTGGGTTGTAGGGAGCAGGGAAAACATGCATTGTTCCCTTCTCTACCTCTTCGACTACCTCACTAGGGAGGAGTATCGGTGATGCTTCTTCGATCTCCACTCTTTCCTCGCTGAAACTCTCAACATCATTACCGTCCTCAGTAGCCCTCTCAATCTCGCTTTCATTAACGTTTGCTACGACGTCTACTTGTCTCTCGTAAGAGGGCTCTATGGTTGACTTGGTGAACTGGGAGATTAGTGTCTCCATCGACTCTTGGGGAGTCGCTGTTGAGGCAACCATGGCGTCGAGCATCCTTTGGGTTTCGAGATTGGTTTGTCTAATCCGTTCATTTATGAGGTCTTGTTCTCTCATCATCTCTCTAAATCGGTGCTCTTGACTAGCTTTAGCGGACTTTTCCATAAATTCATTATATACCGCTAATAGGCTAGGACTGACGGATTCTTTTGGATTTAAATATGGAGGATAGTAATTGTACTGAGAGTTAAGGTATTGTCCCTCAGAGTATGAGGGCGGTTGAGGCTGGTAGTTATATGGGAAGTTATGGTTAGGGTAGTTGAAATTTTGAGGATAGTCATTATAAAAGGAGTTTGAGTTATACATTTAAGCTCAAAGGACTTATCCTAAATTTGTATTTTTTTTTTCGATTTTTAAAATTAAAGTGCCTTAGTCTCTACGGTGTAACGACGGAGTTACGATATCGACTAAATTGGTCCCCGGCAACGGCGCCAAAAACTTGATCGACGATTTGTGTATCAATAAATATTTTATAACTGCAAGTGCACAGTTTCGTCGTTGAGTTTTAAAAGATATCGAACCACAGAGACCAATAGTCGAACTACCGTATTTCTGTCGTTACTTTGTAAATCTAAGGCTATGAATATTTTGGAGTTGTTTGGAATGTTTAGAAATTGAAGAAGATTTAAATTAAAGAATTAATTAAAACGGGATATCGGTATGTAACTTAATCAACCTTCGGGAATTTAATAAATTAATAGCGTGCAGGAAAAGGGGTTTCTTTTTCAGAAGAACTTTCTCAATTTAAAGGTTTAAACCTCACACTCTCGTTTTGTTGATAAAAACCATACTTTCTAAGCTAGGAGTTTTACTGTCACTTTTCTACCACCTTAGCTTCGAAAGTATATTTTGAAAATCAATTAGTTCTAATTAATCCTAACGTGGCTCTCGCTCGTTCAAAGATTAATATCAAATCCCTACTATCTAGTTAAAACCTCAAACTCTCGCTCTATTGATCTTAACCTTAGTTGCTTTCTTTTACTCTCGTTTAAAAGCTTTAAATTAAATTAGGAATTTGAATCAGAAAAATAGTTTAATAAGTGCGCGCTAAATCATTATTAAATTCCCTTCGGAGAATTAATTTACATACCGATATCTAGGAATTTAGCTAGACATGACAAAGGAAATAAATAAATAAAAACAGAAAATTAAGTAAGGCATAAATAAATAATTAAATAAAGACATTAAAAAGAACCTGAAATAAAATTCTGAATAAACTTGAATTAAACTTAACGGAAATAACCGGTACAGAATTCTTGACAGGAAAGTGAAAACAGAACTGAAAACGGATTCCCGGTGTGGAAATACCGTTACAGTTATTGTAACAAGAAAATAAAACAGTACTGAAAATAAAGAAAATAATGCGTAATTAGATCTGAGATTTGAGCTTCTATTTATAGGGGGGTTTTGCTGGTTACGATCCACAAAAATAGGAGATGATAAGCTCCCTTTTGATTTTATCCAATATCCATCCGATTAGGAACAGAAACGGATTAGACGAATGCCTCTTCCCCACGTCACGTGAAATTCAGTTTCACTGCGCTTTTCTCATTTGGTGGCGCTCGCCACCCATTCTGTGGCGCTCGCCACCCATTCTGTGGCGCTCGCCACTTTGGGCTTGCGCTGGGTGGCGCTCGCCACCCTCCTGTGGCGCTCGCCACTTTGTGACTTTGGGCAAGTGCTCATTTTTGCTGGGCTTCTTTGTGGGCTGCGCGAATTTGGGCCTTGCACCCCCTTTTTGCTCCATTTTTGATACTTTTTGCTCAATTCCCTTCTCCGACCTATTTTATTCGACAAAACTAAAAACAAATCAAATTCTAACATAAACAGACATAAATGAAATAAATACATATGCAAATGCAACTAAAATTCACCTAAATTAAGCTAAAAATACGACTTTTTCACATCTTTCAAGTACTTTTTCTAGGTTCGTCAAGCATCCTTCAAAACTTTGCCCGCATACGGAGAAATCATCCATGAAGACCTCCATAATGTCATTGATGTAATCGGCAAAGATTGCTGTCATACATCTTTGGAAAGTCGCGGGGGCACTACACAATCCAAATGGCATTCGCCTATATGCAAATGTGCCAAAAGGACAAGTGAAAGTTGTTTTCTCTTGGTCATCGGGATGAATAGGGATTTAAAAGAATCCCGAATAACCATCTAGATAGCAGAAGTATGAATGATTAGCCAGACGCTCAAGCATTTGATCAATGAAGGGCAAAGGGAAATGATCCTTGCGCGTGGCTTTGTTAAGGTTCCTATAGTCAATGCACATTCTACTTCCGGTTACGACCCTTTGTGCTACAGACTCTCCTCTCTCATTGGTAACTACAGTCACTCCACCTTTCTTAGGCACGACATGAACGGGACTGACCCATTTACTGTCGGAGATCGGGTATATGATTCCTGCATCCAGAAGTTTTTCCACCTCTTTCTTAACTACTTCAGTTAGAATGGGATTTATCCTTCTTTGCGGTTCTCGAGATGTTTTGCAATCTTCCTCGAGGAAGATGCGATGCATGCAAAGAGAATGACTTATCCCTTTTAGATTAGATATGCTGTATCCTAAAGCAGCTGGGTATTTTCTTAGGACATTCAGCAACTTGTCAGTCTCTGACTGTCCTAAATCGGCGCACACAATCACAGGGCGCTTAAGGTCTTGATCAAGGAATTCATACCTCAAGTTCTCAGGTAGAGGTTTGAGTTCTAAAGAAGGAGGATCAGGAGAAGTTGTCGGACTCGGCGTAATCTCAAAAGATTCACCAAGCTCGTCGTCCTGAACCTCGAGAGTGGGAGTTGGAGAAGATTTTAGGATATCAGAGTAAGTAGGTTGCTCATTCTCCATTTCTTTTCTACATTCGTCAATGACGTCTAGCAGGTAGCAAGTATCATCTATAGCTAGTGCGCTTAAGAATTGAGTCAAAATGAATTCAACTTTTTCATCTCCTACTTCAAAAGTGAGCTTTCCCTTTTTGACATCAATTATCGCACCAACTGTAGCAAGGAATGGCCTTCCTAAGATGATAGGCGTGTTAGAGTCTTCCTTAATATCCATGACTATGAAGTCGGTTGGAATGAAGAACTGACCTACACGCACTAGAACGTTCTCTAGGACCCCTATAGGCATCTTGACCGAACGATCGGCAAACTGTATGGACATTCTGGTGGGTTTTAACTCGCCTAGCTTGAGTCTCTCGCATATGGTCATGGGTATCAAACTAATGCTGGCACCTAAATCACATAGGGCCTTATCAATGAAAAACTTTCCAATGACACAGGGTATGGAGAAACTTCCTGGGTCCTTGAGTTTAGGAGGCATATTGTTTTGAAGGATGGCGCTACACTCAGCGGTGAGTGTAACAGTTTCATCGTCCTCAATCCTCTTTTTGTTAGTCAGAATTTCCTTGAGAAACTTAGCATATGCGAGCATTTGAGTGATAGCTTCAGTGAATGGGATGGTGATATTTAACAGCTTGAGAAGCTCCACAAATTTCTTGAATTGCCCCATGCTTTTGGTCTTTTCAAACCTTTGAGGATAAGGAATGGGTGGTTTATAAGGTGGCGGATGCACATAGGGTTTCTCTTTTTCTTTAGCCTCAACGCCATCTCCTTCTTTTTCTTTGGGTTCCATCTCTTTCTCAACTGGTACATCTGGCTTTTGTTGCATGGCAGGTCTCTTAGTCCTAGGGTCAATTGGTTCATCATATTGTGTTCCACTTCACAATGTCACAGCGTTCACATGAGCTTTAGGATTAGGCTGAGGTTGGCCAGGAAAGTGCCCGCAGGAGCAGACGTAAATGCTTGTTGTTGGGCCACCTGTGCAATTTGAGTTTTTAGTATCTTATGATGGGTGGTCAAAACATCTACTTTATTGTTCAATTGCTCGAACATCTTTGTGAAGTGCAGATTTTGATTTTCAAGTCCCTTGTTGGTTTGCATTTGGGACGCCATGAAAGTTTCAAACATGGCATCAAGGCTAGACTTCCCAGGGTTATTTGGATTTGGCACAGAAGCCTTTTGAAAACCCGGCGGACTAGAGGGTGGTCCTTGTCTAGGTGCATACAATGCATTGTTTTTCTTGTATGAGAGATAGGGACTGTTCTTCCAAGCTGAGTTGTAGTTGTTAGAATATGGGCCTCCTTGGGCGTAGTTCACTTGATATGAGAGATAGCGCCACATATTTCACAACTGGAGATTGTTGCTGCTACGGTAGCAGCAAGAGCATTGAATAAGTTGTCTAATTTCTGAGTGAGAGCATCAACCTTGGCACTGACATGGTCAAGGCCGCTTATCTCATGCATTCCACCTCTTGATTGAGGTTTTTCTGCGGGGGTTCTTTCGCCTCCCCACTGGTAGTGATTCTGAGCCATGCTCTCGATGAGCTGATAGGCATCATAGTAGGGCTTGTCCATGAGTGCGCCGCCCGCGGCAGCGTCTATGGTCATCCTTGTATTGTACAGGAGACCATTGTAGAAGGTGTGGATAATCAACCACACCTCAAGACCGTGATGTGGACAGAGCCTCAACATGTCCTTAAATCTCTCCCATGCTTCATAAAGAGATTCGTTGTCTTTCTGCTTAAATCCATTGATTTGGGCTCTTAGCATAGCAGTCTTGCTAGGTGGGAAGTACCTAGCCAGAAAGACTTTCTTCAACTCTTCCCACGTGGTGACAGAGTTGGAAGGTAGGGACTAGAGCCAAGCACGGGCTCGATCTCTTAAAGAGAATGGGAAAAGACGAAGCCTAAAAGGCTCGATCTCTTAAAGAGAAGGTAGGGACCATTAGCTTTCACTGTATCGGCGTATTGCAAGAAGACAGAGAGGTGGAGATTAGGGTCATCTGTAGGACAACCCGAGAATTGACTCTGCTGAACAGCTCAGAGCAGGGAAGGTTTAAGCTCAAAATTGTTTGCCTCTATCGCAGGGGCAACAATGCTGTTATGTGGTTCAGCATCAGTAGGGGTAGCATAGTACTTTAGAGGGAGGTTTTGAGGACCTATTTCCATTTTTAATTCCTCTTCGGATTGTTCCGAGTCTTCGTCTGTTTCGGGAAAGATGATTTGACTTTGGGGAACTATGCCTAATGCAAAAGGTCAACTAGTCACGCTCTTCGAGTGATTTTCCACTACAACATTTTCGTTCTACAACAACGCCAAAAAACCGTTGTAAAACATGAAAAAATCGTTCTCGTAGGCAACCAGAACAGTTTTCAAACTGTTTTATACTGAGGCGTTGTCTTAGCCTTTTAGAACGGTTTTGCATCCAATTGCAACGCCTTATATATAACCGTTGCTTTAGTTTCGATTGAAGAACGGTTCTTGTAGTTCCCAACCAGAATGGTTTCTAACAGTTCTCAGATTAAAACCGTTGTCATTGGTATAATTTAGAGAACGGTTTGCAATAGGATATAACAACTGTGTTCCACTGTTGTTTAATATAAAACCGTTCTTGTAGACCCTTATTATATATCCTCTTCAGTAGCTACAAGAACGGTTTCGTATATACAACAACACTTTATAACCGTTGCAAAAACTGAAATTATTATATTAATTGTTCCTGACGGCCGGTGATGGTTCGTGACGGCCGGTGATGTTGACCAGAGAACGTGAAACGCGATCGCGGAGACAGGTTCGTGACAGAGAAATAGAAACGCAATTGTGAGACGGTAACGGGTAAGACGGCGAATGGTGAAGAGATGGTGAACGATGAATGGTGATGAAGGTGAAGGGACGAAGAAGAAACGGAAATAGCGTGAACAAGCAATTGTTTTTGGTAGTCTGAAGTTTTGAAGAAGAAGAAACGGGAATAGTAGTCTGAATCCTAATTTTTTTTAGTCTCAAACTTCTGGTTTTTTTTTTTGGTAGTTAGAAGGAATAAAAATATTTAAAGGTAATGAATTTTTTTTTAAATTATAATTCCCTCTTATTTAATATGATATAGGAACAATTTTTCAATTTTTTGTATCTACGGTACGAGAACGGTTTTATAATTTTTTTTTATACAAATAATTAAAAATTCTACCAGAACGGGTTATATGCGTTGCGTCAATGTCTAAATAAAAAACCGTTCTCGTTTACCGTACGAGAACGGTTTGAAGGCGTTGTACAAAAGTTTAAAAATTTTCACACGCAACCACAACACAATTAAAAAACCGTTGCCTTTTACCCTCTACCAGAACGGTTTTTTGGACCTCCGAAATTTGGGGGTTGCCGTAGGTCAAAAATGTTGTAGTGTTCTCAAGGATTTCTTAGACTAAAGCAAAGAGTCTGAAGTAAGGGGCAAGTCGTCTCCGTCCTTTCAATTTATTCATCAACAACAAACATGTTTTTCTCTAAAAGGGTGTCAATAGTTGTCTCAAGGCAGTTTCTTATGCACCAATGGAGTCTTTAGGTCTGGTATCTCCAGCAGAATTTTGTTTCAGTTATTGATTGATGTGTGGGTTTCTTTCTAGAAAAGAGTACATCCCCAATGAAGCTAATGGTGTTGTTCTATCCCCAACTGAGCTTCGATACATGTTGATTGGTATTGGTTTATTCCCCAGAGAAGTATTTTCCTTCCCCAAGAGGAACCCTCTTGCTTTTATCTACAGTGGCATATATACCTCGTTGAGATGCTATGAGTTATACTGCAACGTTGGCTTGTCTTTACTCTCGTTCGTCTTGTCTGTTTCGTCAGGAAATATTCACAACATTCATATTCATAACATACATTCATACACGACATTCATGCATAGCATTTATATGTGCCATAAACATTTACATCATTCATACATTACTACATCATTTACAAACTAGAGTTTCACTTGTCGTGTCTGTGTCTACAAAATAGAGTCGGGATGGACATGTTGTTCTCTCCAATTAGAGTGTCAGCTTAGGCAGATAAGTGTACATTTCTCTTGTTTCAAAAATTCCCCACTAGACTTCTCTCATGTGGAAGGTGGTTGTTTCAGTTTTTCCTACAACAAAAGGAAAATCTCAGTTGAACTTATTGATCAACTGAACACAAAGTCTTGTTTCAATGTTTTCCCTCCGGTTTGTTCCCGGATTGAACACCAATTCAAAGCCACAAGTGACAAGTTATCCATACAAGAAACTTGTGCTACACCAGATACATTTACAATTCCTCAGGTGGTTTTATCCCCTGTGAATCTTATCAACAAACATTACACAAAAGATCATACGGTATTATTATACGGTAGTTGGAAATATCTTCATTACCTTATATACACTATCATCATACGGTAGTTGGTAATATAGGTCATTGTCTTTTATACACCATCATCTTGTTGGATGGTAGATAAAGTCTCATCTTTCTTCATATTACCTTTTATACACTATCATCATACGGTAATTGGTAATATAGGTCATTGTCTTTTATACACCGTCACTTTGTTGGATGGTAGCCATGGTCTCACCTTTTCATTTTACCTTATATACACTATCATTATGCGGTAGTTGGTAATATTCAAGCATTGTCTTATTTATGCAATCTCAGTTGTTTCAGTTTTCCCTACAACAAAAGGAAAAATCTCAGTTGAACTTATTCATCAACTGAACACAAAGTCTTGTTTCAATGTTTTCCCTCCGGTTTGTTCCTGGATTGAACACTAATTCAAAGCCACAAGTGACAAGTTATCCATACTGTAACACCCGGCGCAAAAAATATACAGATATGCAATGATGAAATGCAATGCACAAATGTAAACAATGAAGCCGCCACCATATTTTATTTATCCCGTGAGGGGAAAGGGAAATAATGATAAAACCTTGAAAAGATCGGGTTCGGGAGTTGGTTATATGAGGGGAAGACGTTAACACCCCCTCATATCCGTTGTACTCAACGGGAACCATTTGAGGAATTTTGGTTTGCATAAACAGAGATAACCGTATAAAAGAAAATACAATACTGCAAATTGAACAGAAAAGGGAAAAAAGAGTTTTTTATTATTTGGCTTGACGAGAGAGGCTCTCGCTCCTACGTATCCCCCAAGTACAATGAGGAAGTCAAAGCTCATGTAGTTCTTCCTGAAAAATGTTTTGTGTGTTGGTTGTTTTTAGTGAACGATTCTTAGGTCGCATTCCACTGATACAACAGTATGCTTGTATGCTCAACTGAGACTTAAGCGTTTGTCTATAGCAGGGGAATGGATAAAACGTCATCCGTTTAAGAAAAGAAAGTTAAAAAGATTGATAGTTGAAAAAGAGTTAACTGCATAAGAGCAGGAAAATCAATTGAGTGGGTTGAGTTGTTTTTAGATTTTGAGATTATTCAGTTGAATGAGAATTGAACACCATCCGGACATACGTCACAGACTGTTCAATTCAAGCCGAACGGGACATACGTCACATTCCCTCCTTTTCATTCAAATAATTAAAGTTAATTAATTAAAGTGAGAATAGTCCACCATCCGGGACATACGTCACAGACTGTCCTATCCGAACCAAGCGGACATACGTCACGCTCCCTCTTTTTCACCTTAATTAACTAACTGAGACTCATCAATTAAAATGAGAGTAGTCCACCATCCGGGACATACGTCACAGACTGTCCTACCCGAGCCGAGCGGGACATACGTCACACTCCCTCTTTTACATTTTAATTGATTCATCAATTTTTGTTTTATTTAAGAAAATAAAAAAGAAAGAAAAACCAATCTAGAGAAAAGGGATAGAAGAGTACCAGATGATATGACAGATGCACATGGAAATGAGATGCATGAGAGATATAATAATAAACATAAATAATACGATGGTATAATCAATTAAATATGCAAATTATCAATTAAACTAACATGAAATAATCATCAAATCATAGCATAAGTCTTAATCGGACGCTAAAAGAATTTATCAAATTATAAACAAATGTATCGAACGATAAATAAATTTAACAAACATTAAATAAATTTACCGAACGATAAAGAAATTTATCGAACAATAAATAAATATAATGAACATTAAATTTATTATCGAACGATAAATAAATTTATCGCGTGATAAATAATTTAAGCTTGAAAGTAGGGGTGCAACAGAAAGAATGAGTGCAGCAAACAGCAATAACAAAAAACCAACAAAAACTGAAACTGGGCCCAAAATGTTAGGCCCAAGTCTAATTAAAATAAAAAAAAACGAAACAGGCCGGATCCGAGTCAAACCCAACCCGGACCGACCCAACTCACCCAACCGGGGGTGCGTACAGAAAAAAGGGGGCGCGCGTGAGTAACTGGCTCCAGCCACTCACGCTGCGCCACATCATCATCTTCTCCAACCCAGAAAAAAAAAACAGAAGCTCAGCAATGGAGATGGCCGCGCGCGATGGTACCGGCGGCAGAGCTTCAACGGTGACCTTACCGGTCACCAAAAATCAAAAGTGATTAAACCGTTTTGCTCGGAATTTCGCATAGATTATAGATCCAAGGTCAAAATTAACAAAAAGAGCAAATACAGAACGAAACGAACGGATTACCAAAACGGATCTAAAACCAAACCAACTTGATTCCGGCGAGATTCAACGCGATTCATACATAAAAAGGTTCTAAACAAATCTAGGAGTACGAATTTACAAGTATTTCACCTTTGTTTGGATGTGAAATGAATGGATCGGTGTTTTTATGTTGGCCGGAACTTCGATCGGGTTTATTATGGTCTTCCGGTCGTTTGTTGACGAAATGGATCGTATATTCGGACTCAGGCGGGTCAAATTAGTATAGAATGAGTGTTTGATTGTTGATTTTCGATGGTTTTTGGGTGACCGGAAATTGGCCGGAAAAATGAATTCCGGCGGTGGTTTAGGGATTCCGGCAGTGGCGCCGGAAAAGTGTTGGTGGAGGAAGGAGGAGTGATTTTCTGATTTTTTTTTTTTGTTTGGGAATTTGTGAAAATGATTGGTGATGATTGAGTGATGTGAGGTGTGTATTTATAGGGGTAGGATTAGGTGAGTGGTATTTGTGTAATAAAATGTAATTTTGGGTTAATGAGAAAATTAATGGAAAGATAGTAATGAAAATGTGGCATAATGTGATTGATTCATTGAAAATGTGACATTTGTGATGAAAAAGAATAAAATATTTTTGACGCTTTTAAAAATAAAATGCGATGACAAATAAAAAATGAACGAATGAAAATGAAATGAAACATATTTTTTGTGATTTTATGCAAAATTAATGAAAGATGCGAAAAGACTATTTTTGAAACTATTTTTGGGCATTTCTTATAAAAATGATAAATAATTATTTTAAATAGAATATTTATTTACAAAAGCGCAAAATTAGGGTATTACACATACAAGAAACTTGTGCTACACCAGATACATTTACAATTCCTCAGGTGGGTTTATCCCCAGTGAATCTTATTAAGAAACATTACACAAAAGATCATACAAGTCTTTTCTCTCTACAAATACATACACTTTTACAATCTAACCTACCTGTGTCTCTTTTGAAGTTCCCGGTAGAGTTATCGATCCTCATAGATGACTATTACCTTATATACACTATCATTATACGGTAGTTGATAATATCCGACCTTTGTCTTTTATACACCATCACTTTGTTGGATGGTAGCCAAGGTCTCACCTTTTCACATGACCTTATATAGACTATCATTATACGGTAGTTGGTAATATCCAGTCATTACCTTTTATACACTATCACTTCATTGGATAGTAGTCAATGTTTCACATCTTTTTATGTTACCTTATATACACTATCATTATACGGTAGTTGGTAATATCTGACCTTTGTCTTTTATACACCATCACTTTGTTGGATGGTAGTCAAGGTCTCACATTTTCATATTACCTTATATACACTATCATTATATGGTAGTTGGTAATATCTTCATTACCTTATATACACTATCATTATACGGTAGTTGGTAATGTTTGACCTTTGTCTTTTATACACCATCATCTTGTTGGATGGTAGATAAAGTCTCATCTTTCTTCATATTACCTTATATACACTATCATTATACGGTAGTTGGTAATATCTGACCTTTGTCTTTTATACACCATCACTTTGTTGGATGGTAGCCAAGGTCTCACATTTTCATATTACCTTATATACACTATCATTATATGGTAGTTGGTAATATCTTCATTACCTTATATACACTATCATTATACGGTAGTTGGTAATGTTTGACCTTTGTCTTTTATACACCATCATCTTGTTGGATGGTAGATAAAGTCTCATCTTTCTTCATATTACCTTATATACACTATCATTATACGGTAGTTGGTAATATCTTCATTACCTTATATACACTATCATTATACGGTAGTTGGTAATGTTTGACCTTTGTCTTTTATACACTATCACTTCATTGGATAGTAGCCAAGGTGTCATCTTTTCATGTTACCTTATATACACTATCATTATACGGTAGTTGGTAATATCTTCATTACCTTTTTTACACTATCATTATACGGTAGTGGGTAATGTTTGGCCTTTGTCTTTTATACACCATCATCTTGTTGGATGGTAGATAAAGTCTCATTTTTCTTCATATTACCTTATATACGCTATCATTATATGGTAGTTGGTAATATCTTCATTACCTTATATACACTATCATTATATGGTAGTTGGTAATGTTTGGCCTTTGTTTCTTATACACCATCATCTTGTTGGATGGTAGATAAAGTCTTATCTTTCTTCATATTACTTTATATAGACTATGATTATACGGTAGTTGGTAATATCTTCATTACCTTATATACACTATCATCATACGGTAGTTGGTAATATAGGTCATTGTCTTTTATACACCATCATCTTGTTGGATGGTAGATAAAGTCTCATCTTTCTTCATATTACCTTATATACACTATCATTATATGGTAGTTGGTAACGTTTGGCCTTTGTTTCTTATACACCATCATCTTGTTGGATGGTAGATAAAGTCTTATCTTTCTTCATATTACTTTATATACACTATGATTATACGGTAGTTGGTAATATCTTCATTACCTTATATACACTATCATCATACGGTAGTTGGTAATATAGGTCATTGTCTTTTATACACCATCATCTTGTTGGATGGTAGATAAAGTCTCATTTTTCTTCATATTACCTTATATACGCTATCATTATGTGGTAGTTGGTAATATCTTCATTACCTTATATACACTATCATTATACGGTAGTTGGTAATGTTTGACCTTTGTCTTTTATATACCATCATCTTGTTGGATGGTAGATAAAGTCTCATCTTTCTTCATATTACCTTATATACACTATCATTATACGGTAGTTGGTAATATCTTCATTACCTTATATACCTTATCATTATACGGTAGTTGGTAATGTTTGACCTTTGTCTTTTATACACTATCACTTCATTGGATAGTAGCCAAGGTGTCATCTTTTCATGTTACCTTATATACACTATCATTATACGGTAGTTGGTAATATCTTCATTACCTTTTTTACACTATCATTATACGGTAGTTGGTAATGTTTGGCCTTTGTCTTTTATACACCATCATCTTGTTGGATGGTAGATAAAGTCTCATTTTTCTTCATATTACCTTATATACGCTATCATTATATGGTAGTTGGTAATATCTTCATTACCTTATATACACTATCATTATATGGTAGTTGGTAATGTTTGGCCTTTGTTTCTTATACACCATCATCTTGTTGGATGGTAGATAAAGTCTTATCTTTCTTCATATTACTTTATATAGACTATGATTATACGGTAATTGGTAATATCTTCATTACCTTATATACACTATCATCATACGGTAGTTGGTAATATAGGTCATTGTCTTTTATACACCATCATCTTGTTGGATGGTAGATAAAGTCTCATCTTTCTTCATATTACCTTATATACACTATCATTATATGGTAGTTGGTAACGTTTGGCCTTTGTTTCTTATACACCATCATCTTGTTGGATGGTAGATAAAGTCTTATCTTTCTTCATATTACTTTATATACACTATGATTATACGGTAGTTGGTAATATCTTCATTACCTTATATACACTATCATCATACGGTAGTTGGTAATATAGGTCATTGTCTTTTATACACCATCATCTTGTTGGATGGTAGATAAAGTCTCATTTTTCTTCATATTACCTTATATACGTTATCATTATATGGTAGTTGGTAATATCTTCATTACCTTATATACACTATCATTATATGGTAG
Organism: Trifolium dubium; assembly: GCA_951804385.1. Lineage (NCBI taxonomy): Eukaryota > Viridiplantae > Streptophyta > Magnoliopsida > Fabales > Fabaceae > Trifolium > Trifolium dubium. Next base: position 20,211,702 of record OX638068.1, read on the forward strand.
TTGGTAATGTTTGGCCTTTGTTTCTTATACACCATCATCTTGTTGGATGGTAGATAAAGTCTTATCTTTCTTCATATTACTTTATATACACTATTATTATACGGTAGTTGGTAATATCTTCATTACCTTATATACACTATCATCATACGGTAGTTGGTAATATAGGTCATTGTCTTTTATACACCATTCTTGTTGGATGGTAGATAAAGTCTCATCTTTCTTCATATTACCTTTTATACACTATCATCATACGTTAGTTGGTAATATAGGTCATTGTCTTTTATACACCATCACTTTGCTGGATGGTAGCCAAGGTCTCACCTTTTCATTTTACCTTATATACACTATCATTATGCGGTAGTTGGTAATATTCAAACGTTGTCTTCTTTATGCAACCCGTCTCTTTGTAAGGGGGTGGACAATGTTCATGTTCTTTGTAGAGGTTGTCTTTTATCTGCATTCCGTCTTTGTCAGGCGGTGGATAATACTCTTGTTCTTTGTGGATGTTGTCTTCTTTATGCAATACGGTGGACAATGTTCCTGTTATCTGTAGACGTTGTCTTTTATCTGCAATTCGTCTCTTTGTAAGGCGGTGGACGATACTCTTGTTCTCTGTAGACGTTATCTTTTATCTGCAATCCGTCTCTTTGTAAGGCGGTGGATAACGTTCTTGTTTTTTCGGTTATATTATCTTTTTTCGCGCTGCTGACAATGATTTTAATCTTCATCTCTCCGGGTGAAGAAACTTAAATATGGGCAGCTGTTGTACCCTAATTTTGGACCTCAAATCTATTTTCACTTTTTCATTCATGTTAAAATATCAAAAAAATATGTTAAAAAAATATTTATATATCATGACATTCATTCATTTTCGCCGTAATATTTACATTTATTTTGTCCTTTAAAAGATTGTCCATCACATTTTTATTATCGCACTTTTATTTCCGTTCTTTATTATTCATTATCATTAATGCCTTTATTTTTTTTATTATTACCACTCTTACAAACATTTTTCTTTTTACTATTACTCTATTTACTATTTACACTATTATATTATCACTCTTTATTTTACAACTCATTTTATCATCTTTTTTTTATAATCACTCTTATCATTATTATTATTATTATTATTATTATTATTATTATTAAAAAGAAAAAATAGATTTGAAGAAAAGGAAAGGGGATCCAAAGCAAGGTTCTTCAAAAAATAAATACACTACAACAATTCTTTTTGTCTTCTTCCTTGTTTTGCACTAGTCTTTCAAACAAAGACTACATCTAACAAAGTTGCTTGTACATTTTCTACTTTCATCTACAAACCCTAAAAACCCAACTATTTAATAGAACAAATCCATGAACAAGGAGGAGGGGGTAGACGGCAACAAAACATAGAAAAGAGGTAGAGATCTCAAAATCATTCCTTCAATCAACTTCACAACACAACTTCATCTCTTCATCAATACAAACACAATACTAACCTTCATCCTTCATCAAACTTCATTCAAATACATTCTCATCAATTTCAATCACTTTAAAACACTCACAAACACAAAAATTATCATCAAATCATCAAAAAACACCCTCAAAAACACTATTCACGAAACCCATTTTGCATACATTTGCATCATATGTATTGTTAGAGGATTCGAGGTCCAAAAATGGCGCATATCTTATATTTAAGTCTCTTCAATCTCGTCTAGACAATGATTTTAATCTTCATCTCTCCGGGTGAAGAAACTTAAATATGGGCAGCTGTTGTACCCTAATTTTGGACCTCAAATCTATTTTCACTTTTTCATTCATGTTAAAATATCAAAAAAATATGTTAAAAAAATATTTATATATCATGACATTCATTCATTTTCGCCGTAATATTTACATTTATTTTGTCCTTTAAAAGATTGTCCGTCACATTTTTATTATCGCACTTTTATTTCCGTTCTTTATTATTCATTATCATTAATGCCTTTATTTTTTTTATTATTACCACTATTACAAACATTTTTCTTTTTACTATTACTCTATTTACTATTTACACTATTATATTATCACTCTTTATTTTACAACTCATTTTATCATTTTTTTTTATCATCACTATTATCATTATTATTATTATTATTATTATTATTATTATTATTATTATTATTATTATTATTATTATTAAAAAGAAAAAATAGATTTGAAGAAAAGGAAAGGGGATCCAAAGCAAGGTTCTTCAAAAAATAAATACACTACAACAATTCTTTTTGTCTTCTTCCTTGTTTTGCACTAGTCTTTCAAACAAAGACTACATCTAACAAAGTTGCTTGTACATTTTCTACTTTCATCTACAAACCCTAAAAATCCAACTATTTAATAAAACAAATCCATGAACAAGGAGGAGGGGGTAGACGGCAACAAAACATAGAAAAGAGGTAGAGATCTCAAAACCATTCCTTCAATCAACTTCACAACACAACTTCATTTCTTCATCAATATAAATACAATACTAACCTTCATCCTTCATCAAACTTCATTCAAATACATTCTCATCAATTTCAATCACTTTAAAACACTCACAAACACAAAAATTATCATCAAATCATCAACAAACACCTTCAAAAACACTATTCACGAAACCCATTTTAACCCATTTTTTCCAACTTCATAAACTCATCAAAAACTCATAAACTTCCATCAAATAAACTTCTAATCATCCCTATAGAACCAAAACAAGTTTAGAGAAAAGTTTACACTACAAAACAACCTCAAAACCACTCAAAAACATCAAACCCGAAATCACATTTTTGTGGTTTTTTTTTTGAAAATTTCAATCTCATCAAATCTCGGTCGAAGCTCGGTTTCATTGGTTCAAATGGCTTCCAATACATCTCAGTAGAAGGGAACAACACGGAAACGCAAAGAAATCAAGCTACAAAGCATCTGATCCGAGCCACTTTTTGAGCCAACTTGAGGTAACCATTTTGACCTCCATAGACATCCATTTTGCATAATATTTGCTGCTTTGAACTCGAAAAACGAAAAATATAATTGCATATTTGGAATCTACACGAAAAATAGTATAAAAAGCACTATCTATTTTTTTGATTTGGTGAAAAGATGAGAAAGTTGTGTTTGAACCAAGTTTGTGTTGTTTTTGTTAATGGCGGACTGAGTTAACTCAGTAACTCGCCCGCGCCGCTGGTTGAAGGAGGAAGACACAGCGCCACATGGCACGCGTCCATTGGCTCGGATGTGAGCTTGCTTTTTGCACCCCTGTTTACTTTCTGCATAGTTTTGTTTTTTCTGTGAACTAGGCTTGCTTTGGGCCTTTGCTGGTTTCAGTTTTTTGTTTGTTCTGTTTTTTTACTTACAAATTACACCCCATATTTCCCACTGCAGTTCCTTTTTTTTTTTATTATTTTGTTAGTACTAGCTTATTCAATAAGTGATTGTTTGGCACAATAGCTTATTTTAAGCTTATTGAGCTCAAATTTTTACACTACTATTTAAGGATCTCTCTTGAGGTATAAATTTTATTTTTACATATTTTGTTAATGTTTTCTTGTATTACCATGATCATCACTTGTTTGTTTGTTTGTTTTCATAATTAGCTTATCATATAATACGACAATTAGCATGATCATCACTACTTTTTACATCACACTACAATTTTACACCACAATTTCATTCTACACATTTTTACATGCATACATGCATTTGCATTTAGGTTAGGACATTGCATCTTTTAAAAATGCATGTTAGAGACAATATTTTACTTTATGAAATCATTGAGCTCTAACAATTAGCATTGATAGTTAAGGACCTTGTTGGTCTAAATTCATTCTCAAAAAAACTTTTCGTTCGCTAAATAAAATTACATTTTTGCTTGTGTGTTTTAGTTAGAATCATTTGTTGTTGTGAGTGACTTTCAAAAGTGCTATTACTATGTTCTTCACCTCCGACACATTTTTTACACACACTCCACTTTTAATTAGGATATTATTTTGCTATGTTTTCCCTTTCTTCTCCTAAGTGCATATCATTATCATATTGATTCTCCGCACTTGCATTTTATTTTTGTGCATTATTCTCTATTTATTTGTTGCTTATTATTATTTATTCATTCGATTTGATATGGTTGTAATAATTAATTATTCAATTGGGTTGTAATAGCGTAGGACTTTATTTATTTTTATTTTTTTTGCTTTCTAGTTTACACAATACACAAAGCCAAAAATTTCATTTACAAGCGAGGAGACTCGTAATTAAATTTCAATTGATTACGAGATCTCTGGTGACAAAAAACAAAAAAAAACTTCTTTCAACCCAAATGTGCGATATTTTATTAAGATAAATAATCGTAGGTCCATTATAGTCGCAACGTCATTATATTATTTCACTATCTATGTTTAACTTTTTTCTCTTTACAACAATAACTACAATTTCTTACAATTTACAACACAACAACGAATACACTTTCGTTCTTTAAAAAAAAAAAACAATACAATTTCTTCTCTGCCATCTTGACTTTTCTTTTCAAAAAAACATTAGATTTCTATCATTTTTAGTTTCAAATTTTGATTGTCCTTATAAACATTAGCAAGACTTAAATCATACTTTTCGTTATTGGGGTACGGTGTCCCCGAAGTTTATTTTGGGTCGTACACCTCCCAATCGTGACAAGGTGTGGTTTAGCATGGATATATAGACATTTAAAAGGTGAGACTTCAAATGACATTAATATATGGCTTTCATAAAAACACACATTTTTACCCACTTTCTCTCTTTTCTTCTATACAACTTCTCCCTCCATTCTTAAAGCATGTATAAGAAAGCACAAAAACATATAAGAGGTTACCATGGAGTACCATGGGCGCTTGAGATGCTAACACCTTCCTTAAGCACAACTAACCCCCATACCTAGAATCTCAATTTAAAAAGGTTTTTCAATTTTTTCCCCTCCTTTGGAAATGAAAAATAAAGCTGTAGTGGGGTATACCTAAAAAATTCCGCAACACTATTCATATGGCCTCGCCATTGTTGCGTGGTGACAGAGCTTTCGTGTCTGAACCATCGCGCGCGGTGGCGGAAGCCCAAATTTGGCAATCACAAGCGCTGCTTCCCTTCACTGTGTCTGAAACCATGCATGCATTTGCAGGTCCATTACCTTCGGAAAGCGACTTGCACGAAGGTTTCAAATCCTTCTTTCCCACATATTTTCCTTGCGCTTCTAGAAACATGACCAGAACTTAGACTGTGTCTGTTCAAATGGAATTTCTGAACCAAAGGATTTTCAGAGCATCTCCCTATTACAACATGGAAATTTACATCAGTTGGTTGAATAGGATTCAGGACGCCAAAGGCGACTTTTGGAAGGATTATGGAATTTTCGACCTAATCCAACTATCTAGGACGGGGCCCAGGTACGACCCTGAATTTGTAAGTGCAGTAGTTCACCCTTATGTTTTAATAATTGTCAAAACACATGAAAATAGTGTAAAACATATTTTGGCAACATTAAAAATCACTTGACAGCGAAAAACCATTTTTAAACTTTGGAAAATTAATTTTGAGGTGTTTTGTATCGATACATAATCACTTGTATCGATACAAATGTCCTGAAACTACTTCAGACTGATTTTGTGCAATTTGTATCGATACATATATCTTTTGTATCGATACAAAACTGGTTCTCAGGAGCAGAGAGTCACTTGTGTATAGAATCATGCTTCCATGTATCGATACACACCTAACTTTCTCTGAAAACCAGAGAACGCATGATGTATCGAATCATGCTTGCATGCTTCGATACATATCAGTTAGTTTTTCAAGAAACTGATATATGTATCGATACATACTCGTGTTTGTATCGATACATAGGTCAAATATTTCAAATTTGAATGCTGGTCAAGGTGTTTGTATCGATACAAACCAGCATTTGTATCGATACATGTCTGTTCTGTTTTGCCTAAATTTGCTCAATTCTATTTTCTCTATAAATAGCAATATGAGTTTTTGTTGTAATCATGAGAGAAGCTGTGATAAAGTGAAATAGCTTTGAAAAACTCTTTGGATATCAAATTTGGTGAATAATTTGGATCAAAAGGTCATTCTTCACAAGATCATCATCTTCTATCAAATTGCAATTTATTGAAGAGTGAGTATGGGATCATTCGGATAAAGATTTTATATTTGATCGATAACGTTCGGTACGGCTTGCGGTAAATCAGAGTTCGTGACCGGGTTGATTTGTGACGAAGGTTTTGGGTTTTCTCGGTGATTCAAGATTGTGCGATATCTTGAAGGATCAACAACGAAGGAGCGAGGTACTCAGCTGGACGATCGGTGTGAGGTTTTGCGTACGGATAGGATCGTTGGAATCAGAGGGAGAAGCTTCATTACTTGTTGAGGCTATTTCGCATAGTTTACATTAGATTCGATATAGGGTTATTGGAGTCTTTATAAATTGTGCACTAGTATCAAATCGTTTTTAATCAATAAACGCTCAAATAACCCGTTTGGTTATTTGGAGGGAGACGTACCCGGCCCGAAGCGAGGACGACGTGAAAGCCGTTGGGAAAACCCTAATCAATTGTTTGTGTCTTTCTTCCTTAATCTTTTACTTTATGAATTTGCTTTAATTTTCCGATTCAATTGAATTTTTGTGTTCGTAAGTGTTTATAGAAATTCAATTGACCTATATCTTGATTGTAATTAATTTGGAATTGAACTTGTGTAACTTGATTGATTTGTGTTTAGATTGTTTGAGTTGGATATTTTGTACACAATCGTTTCTTATTTGTTATCATCGTAAGTTCAAGGCTTTACTATATTTCCAGTGATCAATTGGGTGCAAAGAGACCACCGATCCGGTGGGACTTCCGCGCATACCTTAAACAATTTTTTAAAACCGACATTGTTTAAAAGGGCCACTTATTCACCCCCCTCTAAGTGGTCTATCCAAGTAGTCTAACAAGTGGCATCAAGAGCCCGATTCGATTTTAAACGATTAAACCGAGTAATTCGTGCCAATTATTAGAAAACATGGCTTTTGCACCTAAAGGGGCTTATTTTGATTATTGGAAAAGTAGTATGCGCATTTACATCAATTCTTTTGATGGTGAAGTGTGGAACGCCATTGAGAACGGTCAATTTGTTCCGACAAATACCGATCAAAATAGTGTTGTCACCGATAAGCCTATGGCACAATGGACGAACGATGATAAGGAAAAGGTCAATTATGATGCAAAGGCACAAAACATACTTATTTCATCCTTAGGGATAGAACAATTTTATCATGTGTCGCATTGTTTATCGGCCAAAGAAATGTGGGACACGTTGGTTAACCATTTTGAGGGAACAAACGAGGTCAAAATATCCAAAATAAACACCTTAACTCAAGAGTTCAAATTGTTTCATATGCAAGATGGTGAATCCATTGCGGATAAGCAACAACGTTTTGTGAAAATTACAAACAAGTTACACGGTTTAGGCAAACCAATTACTAATCAAGATGCTACTAATAAAATTTTGAGATGTTTTAGTAGGTCATGGCAACCAAAGGTCACCGCAATCAAAGAAGCAAATGATCTTACAACATTGAGTCTCACAACTTTATTTGGTAAGCTAATGGAACATGAACAAGTGCTTAACTTGTTGGAAAAGCATGAAAAAGGTGGAAAAAAAAAAGGAGAAACACGTAGATAAAGAAAAAGAGAAGGAAAAGAAGTCCATTGCTCTAAAGACTTCAAGTTCCAAGTCCAAAGGTAAAGAGCAAGTGGAAAGTAGCTCAAGCGAAGATGATTACGATGATGAGGAAATGAGGCTCTTCGTTCGACGCTACAACCGTTATATGAGAAAGAATGAGATAAGGAATTCCGATGACAATCTTAAGAAGTTTCGGAAAGATAGTGGTTACCAGAAGAGTGAAGGTGTTAGGAACTCCAAGAAAGGGACATGCTATGAGTGCGGCCAAGTTGGTCACTACAAGCCGGATTGTCCTAAGCTCAAGAGAAAAGAGAAGGAGTCACCGTCATTCAAAAAGGGAAGCAAGTCTAAGGGAAAGAAGTCTTATGTGGCATGGGAGAGCGGAAGCTCATCTTCTTCTTCATCAACAAGCTCTAGTTCAAGTGATGAAAACGAGATGGCTAATGTATGCTTCACAACTCATCATCACAAAAAGAAAGATAAAGCTCCCAAAAAGGTAAACCAAAATCCCTCTAGCTCATATACTTTGTTAGAATATCATGACTTGCAAAGTGCATTTGAGGATCTATGTAGTGAAACTAGGAAAGGTTTCAAACGATTAAAAGAAGTCATAAAAGTTAAAAAAATTCTTGAAAAGAAAGTTTCCGAAACGGAAGAAGAGTTGAAAGCCTTCAAAGTATCATTATTAGAAAGGTCAAGTGCAAGTCATGATAGTAGTGATATAGTTGGTTGTGATGGATGTGTCACTTTGTCAAAAAATATTAAAATTCTAAAGGACAAAGTGGAAAATCCACCAAAACCTAGAATCACTCATCAATTTGATCCAAAACATTTTGAAAACACTTTCAAATTCAAAAACAAAAATTTCAAAATGGATCAAAAGAAGAGTGACTCACATATCACTTGTCACTATTGTTGTTGTGAAGGTCATACCATTGCGAAATGTAAAGCTAGGAAATTGTTGGTACCAAAGGGCATATTGCAATGGCTGCCAAAACTCAACAAAATTTATTTACCTCACCTATTAGGACCCAATGAGAATTGGGTACCTCCCTCTTATGTCTAAATGTTGTAGGAAAAGTGCCTTGATAATCTTTAAAGAAGATGGTTTCTAGATAGTGGATGTTCAAGGCAAATGACGGGTGATGCCTCGCTTTTCATTGAGTTCAAAGCAAAGGAAAAAGGCTATGTCACCTATGGAGACAACAACAAGGGCACTATTCTCGATGTAGGTACAATCGGTAACCCATCTACTATCACCATACCTAATGTTGTACTTGTGGATAACCTTAAACACAACTTGTTAAGTGTCACGAAACTTTGTGACAAAGGGTTTAAAATAAATTTCAAACTAACCTTTTGCACAATAGAAAGTGACAAAGACAAGAATGTGGTTCTTAAGGCTATTAGGCATGGAAACGTATATATGCTAGACTTAGATGATAATAGCCTAGGTGATGCTAAATGCCTAATAACCAAAAATGATGAGTCTTGGTTGTGGCATAGAAGATTAGCACATCTTAACTTTGATTTACTAAATAAGATAATCTCCAAGGATCTTGTAGTCGGTCTACCAAAAATAAGATTTTCAAATGATCGCTTATGCGATGCATGTCAAATGGGTAAACAAACAAAAGCATCTTTCAAATCTAAAAAGTTTATTTCAACTACAAAGCCTTTAGAGTTAATCCATATGGACCTTTTTGGCCCATCAAGGACCAAAAGCCTTGGTGGTAATTACTATGGACTTGTGATCGTACACGACTACTCTAGATTTTGTTGGACATTTTTCTTATCTAGTAAAAGTGACACTTTATCCGCTTTTAAACGATTTGCCAAGATGATTCAAAATAAGCTTGGTCTCAAGATCATTTCCATCCGGAGTGATCATGGAGGCGAATTTGAAAATTATAATTTTGAAAAGTTTTGCTCAAAACATGGCATTGAACACAATTTTTTTGGCTCCACGTACTCCGCAACAAAATGGGGTAGTGGAGAGGAAAAATCGTATTCTAGAAGAACTAGCTAGGACTATGTTAAGTGAATCCTCACTTCTTAAGTATTTTTGGGCGGATGCGATAAGCACCGCGAGTTATGTTCTAAATAGGGCGATTATTCGACCTATTTTGGACAAAACTCCCTATGAAATACTTAAGGCGAGGAAACCTAATCTTAGTCATTTGCGCTCTTTTGGATGTAAATAAATACTTTATTTTAAATAATGGGAAAGAGAATCTTGGCAAATTATATCCAAAGTCGGATGAAGGTGTTTTGATAGGCTATTCACTCACTAGTAAGACATATAGGGTGTACAACAAAAGATTACAAATTGTTGAAGAGTCGGTTCATATAAACTTTGATGAGTCTTTTCCGGAAGAACAAGGGAAAGGTGGTTTGATTGGTGCAGGTGTTGACACGACGGATATTCTAAAGGAAAAAGAAGTTGAAGAGATTGATCAAACTTCAACAAGTACTCCGGAAGATAAAGACGATAAGTCAACACCATCCCGTGAAGATAAAGATGATGGAGGCTCTTCCTCAAGGAATCATCACAAACATAGAAGAGCAGGTCTTGCAAAGGAGTGGCGAACTCTAAAGAACCACCCTATTGACAAAATCATGGGAGATATCTCCAAGGGCGTTTCGACACGCTCTCAGATAAGTAATTTTTGTTGTCACTTCGCTTTTGTGTCACAAGTGGAACCTAAAAACTCAAAAACCGCATTACTTGATGAACATTGGATTCTTGATATGCAAGAAGAATAAATCAATTTAAAAGAAATGATGTGTGGGATTTAGTACCACCTTCTCCAAATCATCAAGTGATCGGCACACGTTGGGTTTTTAGAAACAAGCTTGATGAAAACGGTATAATTGTTAGAAACAAGGCAAGGTTAGTAGCTCAAGGCTATAACCAAGAGGAGGGCATTGATTATGAGGAGACCTATGCTCCGGTAGCCCGCCTCGAGGCCATTAGACTTTTATTAGCTTATGCATGCAATATGAACTTCAAGCTATATCAAATGGACGTTAAGAGTGCTTTCCTAAACGGATACATAAATGAAGAGGTGTATGTCAAACAACCACCCGACTTTGAAAATAATGAACATCCGGATTATATTTTTAAACTAAAAAGGGCTTTATATGGTCTAAAACAAGCCCCTAGGGCTTGGTATGATAGACTTAGTAAGTTCTTAATTAAAAATGGATATTCAAGGGGGAAGGTTGACACCACTCTATTCATTAAACACAAGGGAAAGGATGTCTTATTAGTTCAAATATATGTTGATGATATTATTTTTGGTTCCACTAACCCATCTCTTGTCAAGAGCTTTTCTAGTTTAATGCAAGGTGAATTTGAGATGAGTATGATGGGTGAGCTAACCTTCTTCTTGGGACTACAAATCAAGCAACTAGAGGAAGGAACATTCATATATCAAACAAAGTATTGTCTTGAGTTGCTCAAGAAGTTCGGCATGATGGATTCCAAAGATATGGAAACTCTTATGGCATCAACATGTGCTTTAAGCAAGGATGAGGAAGGTAAAGATGTGGAAATCACTCAATATAAAGGTATAATCGGATCTCTACTCTACTTGACAGCTTCAAGGCCGGATATAATGTTTAGTGTTTGCATGTGCGCACGTTACCAATCATCCCCTAAAGAATCACATTAAAAGCCGTTAAAAGAATCTTAAGATATTTAAAAGGAACCTCAAATTTCGGCTTGTGATACTCTAAGGGGAACGATTGTTCTTTGATAGGATATTCCGATTCCGACTTTGCCGGTTGCAAGTTGGATAGGAAAAGCACTAGTGGTACTTGTCACCTTTTTTGTAATAGTCTTGCAAGTTGGCATAGCAAGAAACAAGTATCCGCTGCTTTGTCAACCGCCGAGGCGGAATATGTTGCCGCGGGAAGTTGTTGTTCACAAATACTATGGTTAAAGCAACAACTTCTTGACTATGATTTAAAATTTCAACGTATTCCAATTTATTGTGACAATACTAGTGCTATCAATCTTACAAAGAATCCCGTGCTACATTCAAGGACTAAACATATAGAGATAAGGCACTACTTTCTCCGAGACCATGTAGAGAAAGGTGATGTAATTTTTGAGCATGTGGAATCTAAAAACCAACTTGCGGATATTTTCACTAAACCACTTGCTACGGAACCTTTTATCTATATTCGAGGAGAATTGGGTATCCTCGATATCTCCAACCTTGAATAAATGTACTTTACATATGCACTTTATATATTATATGCTTCTTGACAACTTGGAGTATTATTCAAAGGAAAGTGCATCAATAGTTACGGTAAAAGGTTAAATTGTATCATTTCTACCTCTTCCTCTCTACATCATAATTTTGCCTATGTGGAATACTTTCATCATCAACTTGACATAATCATTGTATTTCAATTAATTCATGTTTTGCTCATTTCCAAAAACTTTGCTTTAAGATAGTAATAATTCTTGAAGTCCATAAGTATAAAATGGCATTGCTTGATATATTGTCTACTTGATGTGTCCATAGCTTAACATGTTACATATATGCTATCCGTGTATTCATTTCTTCATGAATACCGTTATAATATGATATGGTAATATGAAATTTGTGCATGTAACATAATAGGATGCATGATGTTTTATAATATTCTTGTGTTGGTCTTGGTTTGTTGTTCTACATTCCATATTTGTCATGATATTTGGTATTCGTCATTGATATATTTTGGCATATCTTTGTATGTATTTATTTTGATTAGGAAATTTCATCATATAGTGCATTTCGACAAATGTAAGTGCACAATATGACTATGGTTAAAACGTTTTGAACTTGATACTTCTAATGAGTTCTCTTCTTCTTTTTGATATTGTCAAAGGGGGAGAGATTTGGATTGCACAAGCTAAGGATGAATAGCTAAAGAAGTTTTGAATCATATCAACATATCAAACTCGTTATGGCATCAACTTAGGGGGAGCGTGCTTATGGTTAGCCTTGGTGTTGTTGAGTCTGTATACATATTGCTATTTTATTATGTTGGGTTTTTGTATGTTGGCTACATTCTTGCAAAAACAACTACTAGCCAAATGCTGAGACAAATGCTGAAAGCAAGTGGCACAGCATTGTGTGACCTGACTGTTGCGCACAAACACGCGCTATATTTATGTTGAAGATCTTCTGGAGATTCTATGGAGTTTTATATTTAACCTAGCGTGCTGATCAAGACGCGCAGGTTTGCTGAGCTGTAATAAGGCTACAGGCCTTTGTATTTCCATAATTAATCTTTATGTATTTTTGGAAATAATATTCTTGCTCATGAAGAATTGTTAGCTGGACCTTACAACGTCCAAGCTATGTTTTTGAAGCCCAAACCCGTGCTTGCTGAATACTATATATGTATGAAGACAAACCCTAAGTTTGGTGTGTGTTGAAAACCGTGTGTGTACTAAAGCGTGAGTATTAGGTTTTCTTGTTAGTGTGAGTCTTGCTTGTATCTGTTGATGCATGTCAAGTTCTCTGTGTGTTATTGAGTTGTAACTGTGTACTACTCCTAAGCTGTGAAGTACGGAGTTAGTTGTGTCTTGAAAGTGTGACTTTTCAACCATTCAAAAGAACAAGTGATAACAGTGCTGGTTGTACTGTTTGGTAGGAATTGAGACGGGGTCTCATATCTAGGAGTTCCTAGGTAGAGCAGCACGGGATAGGGTCTAGGTGCATAACCAAGTAGTGAGGCTACGTTGGTGTATTTCACTAGAGCTATTATAGTGGGTTCATTCCTGGATTGGTATCCCCCAGACTAGGGCAAGTTGCGCCGAACTGGGTTAACAAACTCATTGTGTTCTTTACTTTTCAGTCACCCTTATTTTACTTTGCTACGCTAAGTTATTTTATTATTGTGTGACAAATGCTCGGACACTAGTGTTAACGTTGTGCACAGCATTTGTCTGTCTGGTTGCCAGAATTTCAATTGGCATCAGAGCAGGCACCCTGCCTGATTGGGTGAGCTCCAGGGAAGATATTTCTGGCTAAGATGGATAAGGAAGGAGGACTCATGAACAGACCACCACTGTTGATTGGTGATGCTAACTATGATGACTGGAAGTCCAAAATGACTACGTTTTTGAAATCCATGGATCACAAAACATGGAGAGCTGTGGTTGTAGGATGGGAACCCCCTGTGGTTACTACTGGTAAGGAAGGAGAGACTGTTACTAAGCTGAAACCTGAGGACGAATGGAGCAAGGATGAAGAAGCATGGGCCAATGCAAATTCAAGGGCTCTAAATGCCTTAACCAATGGAGTTGATGCGCACATTTTCAGATTGATAAAAAAATGTACTATTGCTAAGGAAGCATGGAAGAAACTCCAAACTGTTCATGAGGGTAACTCAAAAGTAAGAAGCTCAAGGCTGCAACTTTTGACTAGCAAGTTTGAGAACTTGAAGATGAAGGATGATGAAAGCATTCAAGAATTCCACATGAGAATACTCGAGTTTGATAATCAATTTGATGCCTTGGGAGAAAATATTTCTGAAGAGAACCCGGTAAAGAAAATGCTTAGGTCTCTACCTAAGAAATTTGACATGAAGGTCACTGTTATAGAAGAAGCTAAGGACATCTAAGAATTGAAAATGGGTGAACTAGTGGGGTCCTTACAAACATTTGAAATGGCTGCAAATGAAAGATCAGAAAAGAAGACAAAGAGTATTGCTTTTGCCTCTAAATCTGAGGACAGTGATATGGAGACTGATGATAGTCTATCTGAGACTATTGTGATGTTGGGTAAGAAATTTAATAAAGCGTTCAAAAGGTTTGACAGACAAGCCAAGACACATGCTCCAGACAACAGTCACATCATTAATAGGAATGCTAACAATCAGAGGAAACCAAAAACAGATGAAAAGCCAAGTCAAGGCAAAGGTGTTCAATGTCATGAGTGTGAAGGCTATAGTCACATCAGAACTGAGTGTGGCACTTATCTTAGAAAGCAAAAGAAAGGGATGAATGTCTCGTGGTCAGATGAAGATGACTCTGAAGAAGAATCTGAATCTGCCAATCATGTAACTGCTCTAACTGGGGTATGTGAATCTGATACAGAATCACACGATGGTGAAATGCCTTATGATGAACTGGTTGATTGCTACAAGGGCTTATGGCACAAAAGTGTGGAAGTGGCCAACACTGTGTTAAAGCAAAGGAAGACCATTGCTTCACTACAGGATGAGAAAATTAAACTTCTGGAAGAAAATTCAAGATTAACTGATGAAGTGGAGCTATACAAATCCAAGATGGATAACATGAACAAACAAGTGAGGATGCTGAATACAGGAACTGAGAAGTTAGAAGAAATCCTAGAAATAGGACAGAGTTCAAAAGATTCCAAGGGTATTGGTTTCAACTATCATTCACTACGTCATCAGAAACCTGCATCTGTGTTGAAGTTTGTTCCAGCTACTACTACCTATGATCCAACTATGTCAAGACAGATGCCCCAGCATCAGGTGAGACAACAGAAAAGCAGATACAAGACCAAGTCAAAGAAAAGATATTCTGGTTGGGTGTGCTATCACTGTGGAAAGAAGGGACACATTAGGCCCTATTGCTACAAACTATATGGGTATCCTGACAAAGCTATTCTATCAAAAGCTGAATCTACTATGAAGAAAGAATGGAAGCAGAAAAGCAATATTGTGGATCCTGACCAAGCTGGACCTGAAGGTGTGGAAATTGCTCAAATTGCTCATACATCTCTAAGAGCATCATCTAGGAATGATTGGTACTTTGATAGTGGATGTTCAAGACATATGACTGGAAATAGAGACTACTTGACAGATGTCTTGCCATATCCTACCAGCTTTGTGACCTTTGGAGATGGAGCCAAAGGAGAGATTAAAGGTATAGGAACTTTGATAACGGAAGGATTGCCTAAACTTGACAAAGTGCTTCATGTGAAAGGACTGACTGCTAACCTTATTAGCATTAGTCAACTATGTGATAAAGGTATGAAGGTCAACTTTACAAAGGATGAATGCTTAGTTACTAATAGTAAAGGTGATCTACTGATGAAGGGAGAAAGGTCAAGGGATAACTGTTATCTATGGGTCTCCCAAGACAAAGCTGAGCTATCTACGTGCCTAACAGCTAAAGAAGATGATGTGAAACTGTGGCACCAAAAGCTTGGACATCTAAACCTCAAGAGCATGAAGAAAGCTATTGCTGAAGGAGCTATTAGAGGTTTACCAAGACTTCAGATTCAAGAAGGGAGCATATGTGGAGAATGTCAGATAGGCAAACAGACAAAGATGTCTCACCAGAAGCTGCAACATATGACCACATCTAGAGTACTTGAGTTATTACATATGGACTTAATGGGGCCTATGCAAGTTGAAAGCTTAGGTGGAAAGAAGTATGCTTTTGTCATGGTAGATGATTACTCTAGATATACTTGGATTGACTTCATCAAAGAGAAATCTGACACCTTTGAGAAATTCAAGGATCTTTGCCTAAAACTACAAAGAGAGAAAGAATGTGGCATAACTAGGATCAGAAGTGATCATGGCAAAGAGTTTGAAAATAGTAAGTTCTCTGAATTCTGCACTGCTGAAGGGATATTTCATGAGTTTTCTGCACCTATTACTCCTCAACAGAATGGAATAGTAGAGAGGAAGAATAGGACATTACAAGAATCAGCTAGGGTTATGATACATGCTAAGAAGTTACCTTTCTATTTCTGGGCTGAGGCTATGAATACAGCCTGCTATATCCATAACAGGGTTACACTGAGAAAGGGAACATCTACAACTCTGTATGAGCTATGGAAAGATAGAAAACCAACCGTGAAACACTTTCATGTCTTTGGAAGTAAATGTTATATCTTAGCTGACAGAGAACCAAGAAGGAAGATGGATGCTAAAAGTGATGAGGGGATATTCTTAGGTTATTCAACTAACAGCAGAGCCTATAGAGTATTCAACTCTAGAACTAATACCATGATGGAATCCATAAATGTTGTGATAGACGATAAAGGTAAAAATGCTGCACCAGATGACAGTACATTTGACCAAGCATGTGGTCTACAAGAGGAAACAGAAGATGAGATTGTCAATGAAGAAGACTCAGGTGTGATCAATTCTGAAGATTTAGCCAATAACAAAGGGCCATCTACCAGAATTCAGAAGTATCATCCTATTGATCAAGTCATTGGTAATCCTAATCAAGGCATCACAACAAGAAGAAGAAATAATGAGATATCCAATTCCTGTTTCATTTCCAATTTTGAACCCAAGAATGTCAAGGAGGCTCTGACTGATGAGTTCTGGATAAATGCTATGCAAGAAGAGCTAACTCAGTTCAAGAGAAGTGATGTATGGGATCTAGTTCCTAGGCCAGATAATGCAAACATCATAGGAACTAAATGGGTTTACAAAAATAAGTCAGATGAGAATGGAACTATCACCAGGAACAAAGCCAGACTAGTGGCTCAAGGTTATGCTCAAATTGAAGGAGTTGATTTTGGTGAAACATTTGCTCCAGTAGCTAGACTAGAAGCTATTAGGCTACTACTTGAAATTGCATGTATACTCAAGTTTAAGCTGTATCAAATGGACGTCAAGAGTGCATTTCTGAATGGTTACTTGAATGAAGTGGTCTATGTTGAACAGCCCAAGGGATTTGTTGATCCAGCCTTTCCAGATCATGTTTACAAGCTAAAGAAAGCATTGTATGGTTTAAAGCAAGCTCCCAGAGCTTGGTATGAGAGGCTAACTGAGTTCTTGGTGAATAATGGTTACAAAAAGGGTGGTAATGACAAGACACTCTTTGTGAAAGATGTGAATGGTAAGCTCATGATTGCGCAAATATATGTGGATGATATTGTCTTTGGAGGAATGTCTGACCAGATGGTAGAGCATTTTGTTCAGCAAATGCAATTTGAGTTTGAGATGAGTCTTGTAGGAGAGCTTAATTTCTTTTTGGGTCTTCAAGTAAAACAAATGGAAGACACTATATTTATCTCTCAGAGTAAGTATGCCAAGAATATGGTCAAGAAATTTGGCATGGAGAATGCTGCCACTAAAAGAACTCCTGCTCCTACACATGTCAAGCTTTCAAAAGATGTCAAAGGTGAAGATGTAGATCAAAGTTTGTACAGAAGTATGATAGGTAGTCTACTTTATCTAACTGCAAGTAGACCAGATATCACATTTGCTGTTGGAGTATGTGCTAGGTACCAAGCTGAACCAAAGGTGACTCATTTGACTCAAGTAAAAAGAATCTTGAAGTATGTGAATGGTACTAGTGATTATGGGTTACTATACTCTCATGGTGAAAGTAACAAGTTGGTAGGATATTGTGATGCTGACTGGGCAGGAAGTGCAGATGATAGACAAAACACTTCTGGTGGATGTTTCTTGCTAGGTGATAACCTCATATCTTGGTTTAGTAAGAAACAAAATTGTGTTTCCTTATCAACTGCTGAGGCTGAGTACATAGCAGCAGGCAGTAGTTGTACACAATTGGTGTGGATGAGACAGATGCTGAGTGAGTACAATGTCAAGACAGATGCCATGACATTATATTGTGACAACTTGAGTGCTATCAATATATCCAAAAATCCTATACAACATAGTAGGACCAAGCACATTGATATCAGACATCATTTCATCAGAGATTTGGTTGAAGAAAGGATCATTGCAATTGAGCATGTTTCAACTGAAGAGCAATTAGCAGATATATTTACAAAAGCTCTTGATATTGCTCAATTTGAAAATTTGAGAAGGCGGTTAGGCATTTGCCTAATTGAGGAATTGTAGCAGTTACTGTGTGTAAGGCGTGCATCAGTTACTCTCTCTCTCCCCAACCGCTATTTGCACGTCAATCAAGGAAGTAAATCAAAACTTCCCTTATACAAAACAATCACACGCAATCATCATTATTCCTTACAACACTTTTCTGAAACACTCAACTGCTCTATTGCCGCTCCCATTGCTGTTCAAAAAATTCTCAAACCTCCAAATTCTCAAAAACTTTACTACGATCATGTCTACTTCTTCTCAATCTCCAATCGCAAACGATCAAACTTCTCCTACTGTTCCAGAAACCACTTCACCGGTTCTGAATATACAACCTCTCGCAACAATGACTGATTCACCAGCAATCAAACAGCGTCCTAAAGCGCTGGTGTCAAGAAAGAGGAAAACCAGAAAAGGATCTACTTCTTCTGCTGCGAAGAAGACTGCAAAATCAAAAAGTAAGAAATCCTCTTCTGTTCAACGTGTAGGTCTAAGCATGCATGATCTATACTGTAAGGAAAATCCTTTCAAGTCGACTGTTGTAGAACCAGATGTTGATACTTCTGGCACTGGATCTGATGATAAGCCCCTTGAGGGAACTGAAGCGTTTACTGAAACCCTAGGTTCTGATAATCCTAAGGTAGATGACAAGTTGGATGCTGGAAATTCAAATTTGCATGCTGATGATGCTGAACGTGTTGATGACAAGGCTATTGCTGATAATACAAATGTTGCTGAGAACATTGCTGTGACAGAGGAAATTGTTGAACCCTCTGCTGATAAGCCAGATGCTGTGCCAGATGCTCAAGCATCTTTGGCACAAGCCAATATGGAGTCTTTGAATGTACCAAACACTCCTGACACTGTGATGGCTGAAGAGAATGATTCTCCCAAGCTTCAATATCAGAATGCTGATACCCATGAAGATGATGGTCAGGCTGAGACTGTGAACATTGACCAAACTGATGTGGTCAATGTGGATGATGTGGAGTCTGAAGGAAGATCTTTAGAAGAAACTCCTGTTATTGGTGTTGCTCGCAGGACAAGGAGCAAATCCACCATGGTTGCATCTACTGCTGGTAAAGGTGCAAAGAAGGACAAGAAGAAAGCTGTTGATACTGGGAAGAAGCCCATTGGTCCCCCCAAGTCTTGGAGTAAAGTCACTCCCAAGCCTGATCAGAAAAAGAAGAGCCTCAAAAGAAAGGATCACCCCTCAAGTGATTCTGAGTTTGAGATTGCTGAGACAGATGTTGCCCCATCTGGTGGAGCATCTAGAAGAACTGTCAAGGGTATGAAAGTCCCTCTTGTTATTCCTCCAGCTCCTCTGGACAATGTATCCTTTCACTTGGAAAGTGGTGCCTCTAGGTGGAAATTTGTCTATCATAGGAGGCTTGGCTTGGAAAGGACCTTGAAGGCAGATGCTTTTAAGTGCAAAGAGCTTGTGGATGTGCTGGAATTCGCTGGGCTGATGAAGACAGTGCAGAACCTGGGTCATTGCTATGACAAGCTGGTAAGGGAATTTGTGGTCAACATTTCTGAAGACTGTGATGATCCTAGAAATCCAGAGTACAGACAGGTGTTTGTTCGTGGTAGGTGTGTCAATTTTTCTCCTCAAATTATCAATGATTATCTGGGAAGGTCCACTGCAGACTTTCCTGAGTTGGAAGTGACTGATGACACCATCTGCAAGGAGATAACAGGTAACATGCTTAGACACTGGCCTAGACATTTGTCTGCTGCAAAACTGTCCCCATTGTATACTCTGTTAAATAAAATTGCTGCTCATAACTGGTCCCCGACTACTCACTCCAATTCTGTTGCTACTGGTTTGGCTAAGCTCATCTATGCAGTAGGTACTAAGTCTGCATTTGATTTTGGTTCTTATATATATTATACATTCTTAGAGCAAGCTAAGTCTTTTGCTGTTAAGTTCCCAATTGCCTTCCCTACTTTGTTATGTGATATCATCCTGCAACAACATCCTGATATTTTGGTTAGTGCTGATGAGCCTGTTAGGAGGCTTAGTCCTCTTGCCTTGGATTGCAAATCTTTATCCCAGCCACAGGCTGATGAGTTGGCTGGCACTTCTGTCCAGACAACTGGTATTATGGATAGGCAGGCTATGATTGTTGAACTTACTGAGGTTAGTTTGGATTTGGGTGCTAAGAAGCTGAAGGTTGATAGGGTTATAGCTGCTTTGAGAGCTGAGGCTGAAGCTGAGGGTGAGCTGAATGCCCAAGGGCAAGACAAGGAAGAAGAAGGAGGAAATGGTAATGCTTCTGCTGCTGGTGACACTGAGCACGTGTCTAATACCTCTGATGAGACTGCCTCTTTTTAATCCTTGTGTAATTTTTTTTCTTTTATTCATTCACTATGCACCTGTGTGTGCTCTATGGTCTGTAATAACACTTATTGGGGCCTCTCTGTGCCTCTGTGACCTCTGTGACTGGTGTGCTACTCTTTGATCTCTCTTATGGATTATATGCATTATTGATGTTTGTCAGAATTTATGTCTAAAAAGGGGGAGTAGTAGTATATGTTAGAAATTAATTTTTTTATGCCTGAAGAATGATCTGTTGCATGCTCTTGAAGTTGCTTGAAGTTGCTATGCTATGTTTATGCATGAAGATGTTTGGACAGATGCTCTGACATTTGTCTCATTGAAGTAAGTATGTCTTTTTTCTATGCATGCATGTATTGAGGGGGAGCGCTTATGTTATATGATGTGAATGCATGTGTTGAGGGGGAGCACGTATCTCTGATCTCTATCTGTTGTGGAAGATTTTCTTTTGAAGAGTATGTTTTCATCTCTTTATATGAACCCACTATTTGTGAACTGTTTATCTGGCTATGTTCTGTGAGGCTAGGCGTATTATGTTCTCTGATAATGAATGCCTCTGATGTTGTTACAAGCTATTTTTGTTCCAAGAATTTTCTTGAAGGTAGTTTTGTTATATGCCATGATTATTGTGTTGCTTATGCATGATGTGAACGTGAAGAAGTTCTGTGTATTTCTCCAAGAACTGGCTATAGATTGTTTTCGCCATAAATTTGCCAAAGGGGGAGATTGTTGGGTTTTTGTATGTTGGCTACATTCTTGCAAAAACAACTACTAGCCAAATGCTGAGACAAATGCTGAAAGCAAGTGGCACAGCATTGTGTGACCTGACTGTTGCGCACAAACACGCGCTATATTTATGTTGAAGATCTTCTGGAGATTCTATGGAGTTTTATATTTAACCTAGCGTGCTGATCAAGACGCGCAGGTTTGCTGAGCTGTAATAAGGCTACAGGCCTTTGTATTTCCATAATTAATCTTTATGTATTTTTGGAAATAATATTCTTGCTCATGAAGAATTGTTAGCTGGACCTTACAACGTCCAAGCTATGTTTTTGAAGCCCAAACCCGTGCTTGCTGAATACTATATATGTATGAAGACAAACCCTAAGTTTGGTGTGTGTTGAAAACCGTGTGTGTACTAAAGCGTGAGTATTAGGTTTTCTTGTTAGTGTGAGTCTTGCTTGTATCTGTTGATGCATGTCAAGTTCTCTGTGTGTTATTGAGTTGTAACTGTGTACTACTCCTAAGCTGTGAAGTACGGAGTTAGTTGTGTCTTGAAAGTGTGACTTTTCAACCATTCAAAAGAACAAGTGATAACAGTGCTGGTTGTACTGTTTGGTAGGAATTGAGACGGGGTCTCATATCTAGGAGTTCCTAGGTAGAGCAGCACGGGATAGGGTCTAGGTGCATAACCAAGTAGTGAGGCTACGTTGGTGTATTTCACTAGAGCTATTATAGTGGGTTCATTCCTGGATTGGTATCCCCCAGACTAGGGCAAGTTGCGCCGAACTGGGTTAACAAACTCATTGTGTTCTTTACTTTTCAGTCACGCTTATTTTACTTTGCTACGCTAAGTTATTTTATTATTGTGTGACAAATGCTCGGACACTAGTGCTAACGTTGTGCACAGCATTTGTCTGTCTGGTTGCCAGAATTTCATATTGCATATTAGGTATAGGCTTTGTTAGCTTTGCAAAGTTTTGACAATTATCAAAAAAGGGGGGAATGTAACTGCACCAGTTCGCCCTTATGTTTTAATAATTGTCAAAACACATGAAAATAGAGTAGAACATATTTTGGCAACATTACAAATCACTTGACAGCGAAAAACCATTTTTAATTTTTGAAAAATTGATTTTAAGGTGTTTTGTATCGATACATAATCATTTGTATCGATACAAAAGTCCTGAAACTACTTCAGACTGATTTTGTGCAATTTGTATTGATATATATATCCTTTGTATCGATATAAAATTGGTCTCTCAGGGACAGAGAGTCACTTGTGTATCGAATCATGCTTGCATGTATCGATACACACCTTAATCTCTCTGAAAACTAGAGAACGCATGATGTATCGAATCATGCTTGCATGCTTCGATACATATCAGTCAGTTTTTCAAAAAACTGATATATGTATCGATACATACTCGTGCTTGTATCGATACATAGGTCAAATATTTCAAATTTGAACGCTGGTCAAGGTGTCTGTATCGATACAAACCATCATTTGTATCGATACATGTCTGTTATGTTTTGCCTAAACTTGCTCAATTCTATTTTCTCTATAAATTGCAATCTGATGACACGAAATCATATCGTATTTTTAGCTTAATTTACATGAACTTTAGTTGCATTTTCATATGTTTTTATTTCTTTTGTCTCTTTTTTATGTTGGTATTTGTTTCCTTTTCAGTATTGTTGAATAAAATTGGTCAGAGAAGAGAATTGAGCAAAAAGTGTCAAAAACGGAGCAAAAAGGGGGTGCAAAGCACAAAATCCACGCAGCCTAAGGTGGTAGAAAAGTGACAGTAAAACTCCTAGTCTAGATAGTATGGTTTTTATCAATAAAACGAGAGAGTGAGGTTTAAACTTTTAAATCGAGAAAGTCTTTCTGAAAAATAAATCCCTTTTTGCGCGCTATTAATTTACCAAATCCCCGATGGTTAATTTGTTACATACAGATATCCCGTCTTTAATTAATTTAATTTCTTTTTCTAAAATTCTTTAATTCTAAATTCTAAACAATCTCTAAAATATTCATAGCCATAGATTTACACCGTAATGACATAATACGGTAGTTAAACTATTGGTCTCTGTGGATTCGATATCTTTTAAAACTCAACGACGAGACTGTGCACTTGCGGTCATAAAATATTTTTGATACACAAATCGTCTGTCAAACCCCAAATTTTACCCTCCACTGTTGGTACATATTTTTTTTAATTCATTCCAATATCAGAAAAAGCAATGCAGTTGGACTGGTAAACGAGAGGGCGCGCGTGAATACAGTTTGAGGGCAGGGTCATGGGTTCAATTCCCCCTAGAGACATTTAGCCTTATTTTTTTCCTCTGTTTCGTTTTTTATATATATTATCTGTTCTTTGTTTTTTGTCCAAATATTGTGGCTAAAAATATAAAATGGAGGGATATATATTAGAATATAATCAAAGCGCGTGCAGAAGGGGAAAAGCCCATCAAAACATAAAAATTAATCAAATCCTTGGCCTTGGTCACCAAGCAAAACACTTAACACTGAAAACAAATTTTTTTATCAAATCAAACATAAAAACTGAACAAATCTCTCATAGCAATTAATAAAACAAATCTTCCTCAAATTTTCTACAATTTTAATCAACCCTAATCCTACATTATAAATAGGAGTTCTATTTCACACACAAAAGGGACGAAAAATTCAGAACACAAAAAAAAGGGGTCTGTAAAGACAGAACACAAACATAGAAAATTCAGCTACGGCAAAAATCACAAAAAGAAGAATCAACAACACAGCTTGTTAATGTAGCGTAGCCTCTTCCATACCACCACCACATCAATAACCTTCACCAATTCCGTAAAATCAAAAAAAAAAAAAAACAGAACAAAAGAAAAGAACAGTGAAGCCAACAATCAAACAGAAAATTCAAACAGAACAAGATGAAACAGAGAGGTTGACTCCGCCGCAACCACCACGGAATCTGAATCTACCGCCGCCTGAAACCCATTCGCTACCGGAATCAATCGCCGTAGGAAACGCAGCCCACGCTGGAATTACTGTGCGTTGAACACCTTGGTAGCCGTCGCAGCACCTCCGTCCGCTGTTAGCAGCCGCAGAGCCACCGCGTCGGAGAAGGTAGAGATCGCAGAGGTTCTGTTTATGTTTCCGTTTCTTTTCTTTTCTTTTTTTGTTATCGTGGTTGTTTGTTTCCATATACTGCTAGTACTTGCTATTTGTTTATTTATTTAATTAAGGAATTTAATTGCCACATGTCAATTTATGAATGGTTGGAATTTTGGTTAGTTTAGAAATCATGTATAGGATCCCCTATTGACCGTGCACACCCTCCTGCCAATACCATATGATCTAGTTTATTTTAGTTATATTTATCTAGTTTATTTAATTTAAATGTGATATAAAAATATAAAGAATGATACAAATTCTTAGAAAAAATAAAAATACTAATTTTATTTCTTTTACATCAAATTCATACTATTAAATTAAAAGTGGATTAAAAAAGAGGAGGCGGATGCACATCCGTTCGCTTCTCGACTAATTGGGGGCTTAGTGCACACTTTGTCCGACTTTTAGTCGTCTTCCACTCAAACCCATAAAAAAGAACATTAAAAAACATCAACAAATCTAATCAATTTTTCGCCTTCAGGTCATTCTTAAAAATCAATTTAAGAGGTAAAAACAAAACTCTTTTTCATAAAAAACACCAACCAACAACATACCCAGAACTACGTAGCTTTGATTTCCTCATCGCACTAGAGGATACGTAAGAGCAAGAGTCATCTTGTCAAGCATAATAATAAAAACTTAACTTTTCTCCCTTCTTTTTTTTTGTAAATATCTCACGATAAAGTAAAAATCTAATAAAAAACATGTAAATAAACTTTAAAAAATCCTTAATACCCTAGAATTAATTAGGAGGTTCCCGTTGAGTACAACAGATGTGAGGGGTGCTAATACCTTCTCCTTGCATAATCAACTCCCGAACTTGGAAATGGTTGCGATGACCATATTTCCATTGTTTTTAAGGTTTTATCAATATATCCCTTTAGAAAATAAAATTTGGTGGCGACTCTGTGTCATTCCGAGTGTCCTAAACGCTCGGGCGATTTTCGCGGCGCGACAGCTGGCGACTCTGCTGGTGAAACTTTAGAGAGTTAAGCCTATCCTTATTAGTTTTACGGTTAAGTGCCCTTTGTTTGTTTACATATTTTTTGCTTTATTTATTTTATTTCCCCGCTTTATTTATTTATTTTCATTTATGTATATATATATTGTGGGGTGGTTCTATTTTTTGTTGAGGGAAGCTTTATACCCAAGCTTGAGAAAAAACATAGGCATAAGTTAGGAGTTGAGTAGTATGGGCCTATGGGATGCACATCCCAATGGGTGATGTACGAAGACTCCGACTAGAGTAGACCTGTTCAAAAGGTTTGTCAGGAATGGGCTAACCCCTCCGCTTGGCAAAATTTTGGATTTGGTCAAGGACTCTAGGGACCTTTCTAGAACCCAATGACTCCAACTAAGGGAGGCCCTTACAAGGTTTCACCATGAAGTGGCTAGTCCAATCTGGTGGAAACTTTCACATAGGCCTGCAACCTTGGTTTTGGCCATGAACAAAAAACCTTAGAACCATCCTTGTGAGGGGTTTGGGTAAAAAAGTTTAGAAATGACCTATCATAAGGAGCCCTCCTATGTAGGTTGTTATGTTAAGCATATTCCTCATAAAATTAGAGTCATGGCATGTCATTAAAGTCCTTTTGCATACACATGAAAAAAAATGTAAAAAAAAATCTCTTGCATCCACTCTCACGCATCTTCATGCATTCTCATGCATTACAAAAACTCATCTCCTCACCCTCCATACTCCAGGAATTTCAAAAGTAGTCTGGACACCAAAGAAGCGGTTGCCATCAGCATCTGTTCTCCCACACTCTCACCAGACGCCTGCTAATTTGAAAAGGATTATGGATCAAATAAAGAAGAATCAAGCTGCTTTGAGAGATGACGTAGATTCCCTCAAGAAAGGCATGGAGAAGCTCTTTGAAACGCTCCAGAAACAAGCCAATGAGAAAGCTGCGAGAGCCGAAGAGAAGAAGAATGCCAAGGCGCTTAAGGATAAACTCAAGGGAATCGAGGAACCTGTCAAGATCACCTAGCCTCCTAAAGATCCCCCTCACCCAAGCTTCAAATCTTTTAAGATTCCAGGACAAACCTCATCTGGAGGAACCTTTGAAGTATTAAGGCCAGTCGATGATTTCTCTGATGGTGAACAAGAGTATACCCAATCTTGGCCTGCTAATAACACTCAATGTGTTATTCCTAACCAGCAAGTGGTAGCTGATAATCATCAAAGTGCTGAATCCACACAGATCCAAGCACTAGAAGAAAGACTAAAAGTTGTGGAAGGTTTTAATGCTTATGGTTTCAACGCCTTGGACATGTGTTTAGTCCCAGATGTGGTGATTCCACCAAAATTCAAAGCACCTGACTTTGAAAAATACAAAGGGGTTCACTGCCCCAGAAACCATTTGAGAATGTTTTGTAGAAAAATGGCAGCACACGCCACTAATGAGATGCTAATGATTCATGTGTTCCAAGACAGTTTAAGTGGGGCATCATTAGATTGGTACATGCGATTAGAGAAGAGCGAAATCCAGTCATGGAAAGACCTGATGACACGAAATCATATCGTATTTTTAGCTTAGTTTAGGTGAATTTTAGTTGCATTTTCATATGTTTTTATTTCTTTTGTTTGTTTTTATGTTGGTATTTGTTTTGTTTTTAGTTTGGTCAAATAAAATAGGTCGGAGAAGAGAATTGAGCAAAAAGTGTCAAAAACGGAGCAAAAAGGGGGGTGCAAAGCACAAATCCCTAATATTCAATAGCCTTAGATTTACACAGTAACGACAGAAATACGGTAGTTCGATTATTGGTCTCTGTGGTTCGATATCTTTTAAAACTCAACGACGAAACTGTGCACTTGCAGTTATAAATATTTATTGATACACAAATCGTCGATCAAGTTTTTGGCGCTGTTGCCGGGGACCAATTTAGTCGATATCGTAACTCCGTCGTTACACCGTAGAGACTAAGGCGTTTTTAAATTTAAAAATTGAAAGAAAAAAAAATAATAAACAATTTTAGGATAAGTCCTTTGACCTTAATCTGATGTATAACTCAAATCCTGTTTATAATGACTATCCTCAAAATTTCAACTACCCTAATCATAATTTCCCTTATAACTATCAGCCTCAACCGTCCCCATACTTTGAGGGACAATACCCTAACTCTCAGTACAATTACTATCCCCAACATTTCGAGGAGCCAGAACAATCCGTGAGTCATAGTCTATTAGCGGTATTTAATGAATTTATGGAAACCTCCGCTAATGCTAGGCGAGAGCAACAATTTAGAGAAATCATGAGAGAACAAACCCTCGTAAATGAAAGGATTAGACTACGCAATCTCGAAACCCTAGAGAAGCTGAACAATATGGTTGGCTCGATAGCAACTCCCCAAGAGTCAATGGAGACGCGAATCTCCCAGCTCGCTCAGTCAGCCACAGAACCCTCTCACGAGAGACAAGTAAACGTTGCAGCAAACATTAATGAAAGCGAGATTGAGATGTCTAGTAAGGACAACAATGTTGTCGAGAGTTTTGGCAAGGAAAGAGTGGAGATCGAAGAAACATCACCGATACCCCTCCCTAGTGAGGTAGTCGAAGAGGTAGAGAAGGGAACATTTGATGTTTTCCCTGCTCCCTATAACCCACCAATCCTTGTTCCGCAAAGGTTAGTAGAGGCTAGAGTGGACCCAAAACCCCAAACATGTGGAAAGAAAAAAAATATAAAAGTCAACACACATGGGGTTGAGGGGGCGAATAGAAAGAGAAAATTGGGGGAAAGAGAATTTGAGGGAGACGTTAGTACAAAGAGGATGAGGGTAACGTCTGAAAAGATGAGTGAAAGTCCTAAGTCAAAAGAAAGAAGGACAGCTGAAATTGAACCAAAATCCCCGCCTCAAATCAATAAATCGTCTTTTCTCCAAAAACATAAAATAATAGAAAAGGACAAGATAGCTGAATTGCCCTATAGGAGAAAAAAGAGAAAAAGCGAGGGGTATGTGAGAGCACTTGATAAGTGGCCATGGAAATCATCCCTGATTAGGCCATCGCAAGTGAGATAAAAACACCAAACTGTCGAGCTCACCGACACTAAACAAAGCGCTTGGTGGGAGGCAACCCACATGTAGGTTTAATTTTGGTTAAATTCTTAAAAAAGAAAAAAAAAATATCTTTGCATGTGTCATTAGTTGTTGCTTGTTTTTCTGAATTATTATGTTTTAAAGAAGTTAAGCCGTATTATTACATATCTCATTTCTCACTCATATTTTTGGTATATATTTTTCAATTTTATATTTTTTAGATACCTTTCTTTCTTTCACGATGAATCGAGTTGAGAATCATGAGAACAAGTTCAGAGGAGTAGGACAGGTCAAAGACTATGAGGTTCTAGCTCAGAGAGATATGCATTTATCCATCTACCCTGACAGCGCTACTATGGAAAAGCTAGGGATCCGCGATAGCGTGATGTTCTTGCTTAATCAGGTCGGTTGGTCCGGCTTTGCTGTAGGGAGGAGGTTTAACTCTTACTGTAGTTTAACCCTCGAGTTCCTAAGCTCATTCTCCTATCACCCTGAGATCGGAAAGGGATTCAGAAGAGGCCTGATAAACTTTAGAATGTTCAACAATGACTACACCTTCAACAATCTAGAAATGGCCAACCTCCTAGGTTTCCCAAGTGATCCACATATTTTCACATCCGTTGAGGAGAGCAGGTTCCCTTTTCGTGAGCTAGACTATTTCTGGGGTAAAATCTCAGGAGAAGGACATGCTGATTATGGAAACATGTATTCTGAGAACATACACAACCTAGCCTTCCGCTACTTTCACAAAATCCTAGCCCACACCTTTCTTGGAAAGGAAGAGAACAACACATCTGTATCTCGTGAGGAGCTTTTTATCATGTTATGTGCTTCACAGTCCAGCCCTGTCAATGGGGCCACCTTTATGATGACCAACATGTACAATATAGCCCTTGACTGCCTCGGACCCATACTAGTTGGCGGATTAGTTACAATGATTACAGATGCCATAGGACTGAGAGTTCACCTTAACCAACTTCAACCCTTGGGAGGAATCCGATGCATGGACATAAACTTCTGCTTTAACCGCGGCCTTATAGGAAATTTAGGACCCGACAAATTTGACCTCCTTATCAATCGCCAAGTCGTACCCCATTTCACCTTGCCTAATAAGAAAACCAATGTTCACGATAGAAGGAATTGGCTTTATGACTTGGAACCTCAGTATACACCCTTGACACCTCCTCCTTCAGCCCAAGCCTATGAAAACCTTGACACCGATCTCTCTGATGCTGATCCAAGTGAGTCTCCTGATTCTACTCCTGCTGCTGATGCCTAGTGGGGCCACCGACCGTGACTGTTGCTATGTTCGAAGCGTTGCAAGCTAAAACTAATGCAATGGAAGCTGAGCTTACTAAGTTGCGCGCAGAATTTTATGCTTTCTTGGATACCGCCGCCGCGCAAGTAGAGAATATTTGGGATGAGTTAGGCTTTGTTGTGAATGAAGTCGAACATCGTCGTAGTGGCTAGGACCGTCTCGGCGTATTTTACCGCATTCCTAGGATTTTCATTTACTTTTCCTTGCTTTAGAATAATAAATCCTAGGGAATTTTCTTTATTAGTAGTTTGATTTGATTTTCAGAAATTAGCAATAACTATATTTACTTTTATTTAGTTCGTTGAATTAATAAAAACTCCTGATGAGAGACCATTTGTTTTATACTCTTGTGTGCTCATATGGATTTTCTTGTGAATAATTGCTCTGTGATAGAAATTTAATTTGGTGCAAATTTTGTCCTGTTAGAACTAAATTCAATTGTGTGCAAGCTGTGCAATTTCCTTTAGACAGGTATAGGTACAAATGAACAACAACACGCTATAGGACGAAAATGGCCAAGAATCTGGAAAATTGGCCTTGTGGCGGTCGCCATGACCCTGGTGGCGCCCGCCACAGAATTGAGCTTCATGTTTTTGGCAAAATTTTGTACAGAAAGCGTGTTACAGTAAGCCTTAGGTTAGTTCACTTAGATTGAGTTGATTTTGCGTGTACAGAAAGTGTGGGGGAGGAAGCTTTATCGCTTTCCTTTACTTTCAGTCATTTAGTTTTGCATGCATAATAAAACCTTAGGTTAGTTCACTTAGATTGAGTTGATTTTGCGTGTTGTTTTTGTTATTGTCTGATTTTCCCCATTTCTTGAGCCATACCAAAAATTTTCTTGTGAAAAGCAAAAGTGTTGAGTTTTGATGCTTGATATTGATTGTCTAAAAGTATATAGGTTGTTTGCACTATCTAGGCTATTTTGTGAAAGTTGGGTAACAGTTAGATAAAATCGATACCATTTTAACACCTTAGATTCCCAGAAGTGTGTAAATCTGATTTGAGTACTAGTTTTGACAAAGCTTTGAACTTGAGTTTTAATGAACCCTTAGTAGTGTATCTAGCAGTCGACACCATCTCAAGGCACAAACTAAGTGGGAAACCGAAGAAAATAAGTGAATGATTTTGATTATAAATGTTATGAATACTATTGGTTGATTCCTTGAAATAATTGATGAAAATTCAGCAAATGTTGAATCATGAGAAGGAAAAAAATACCATAGTATAGAAACTCATTAGTAGTTGGTTCAGAGGTGTCTGATTCTGAACTTGGTAGGGCGGGTTACGATCCGATCCCCCGCAACTGCGAAGTGGGTAAAAGCAAATAGGGGTTACCAAACTTATGTTATCAGCACCCCTCGCTATATGATGATCATAATCACTAACAGGTTTCCTACCATGGGCGTGTACAAGATAAAGGGCTTAATGTGATTGTGCTAGAATGAAAAGGGTAAATGAAACTTGGGTGAGAGGTAGAGTCAAGAGGAAATGCTTCAGGTCTTTTTTCATATAATGGGAGTCTCTTGTGTCATCACGGTGTTCTTGTTATTTGTACTGTTATTTGATTTTCATGGCTTAGCCGGCAACCACGTACGATTAGGATGATCGTGTCATGTGTCTTTACTTGTACTATGCACTTCACTATTCTTTTATGCTTGAGGACAAGCAATGGTTCAAGTGTGGGGGAATTTGATGACACGAAATCATATCGTATTTTTAGCTTAGTTTAGGTGAATTTTAGTTGCATTTTCATATGTTTTTATTTCTTTTGTTTGTTTTTATGTTGGTGTAATACCCTAATTTTGCGTTTTTTAAAATAAATATTTTATTTAAAAATTATTTCCTATTTTTATGAGAAATACCCAAAAATAGTTTTTTTCGATAATTTTGTTTTACAATTTATTCATTTTCCTTTATTTCTTTTAATTTGTCGCTGTAGTACCCGGCGCAAAAAAATATACAGATATGCAATGATAAGATGCAATGCACAAATGTAAACAATGAAGCCGCCACCATATTTTATTTATCCCATGAGGGGAAAGGAAAATAATGATAAAACCTTAAAAAGATCGGGTTCGGGAGTTGGTTACATGAGGGGAAGACGTTAACACCCCCTCATATCCGTTGTACTCAACGGGAACCATTTGAGGAATTTTGGTTTGCATAAACAGAAATTAGCCGCATAAAAAGAAAGATTACTGCATATTGAACAGAAAAGGGAAAAAGAGTTTTTTATTATTTGGCTTGACGAGAGAGGCTCTCGCTCCTACGTATCCCCCAAGTACAACGAGGAATTCAAAGCTCACGTAGTTCTTCCTGAAAAGAAAGATTTGTGTGTTGGTTGTTTTTAGTGAACAATGCTTAGGTCGCATTCCACTGATACAACAGTATGCTTGTATGCTCGCTTCGGAGGCTTAAGCGTTTGTCTGTAGCAGAGGAATGGATAAAGCGTCATCCGTTTAAGAAAACAAGTTAAAAAAAAGGTTTGAAAGTTGAAAAAGAGTTGACTGCACAAGGGCAGGAAAAACAGTTGAGTGGGTTGAGTGTCTTTTAGGAGTTTTCAAGATTGTTTAGTGAATGAGGATAATCACAGACACAAGCAGTGCAGCAGGGACTGAACTATCCAGAGAAGCAGGTCACTCACCGAACATCCCCTTTTCATTCAAGTAAATTAATTAAACTTTATTAATTAAAGTGAGATGAATCAGAGACAAGCCGTCCGGCAGACACCTCCTCATTCTCTTTAATTAACAAAGTTTCGGTTTAAACGGGATGAGAATAATTTACAGACACAAGTTGTACGTCAGGGACTGGATTTATTCTCATTCCTCTTGTAACAGAAAAGATTTTCACATTTTTAGATCAGAACCAAAAAGAAAAGAAAAAGAAAGGTAGAAGAGAGATATGCATATATGAATGCACATGAATGATATGATGACAGTGATGATGCTAAACAGTTAAATGCACAGAATACATATGAGCAGATAATAATTAAGTTCAAGAATAGGTGCAAAATAAAAGATCGAACATCACATAGCAATTAAATATGAACTTCGCTAATTAAAAGGAATTAAGTCGGAGATAAGCCGTCCGGCAGACACTTCCTTAATCCTTTTCAATTAACAAGTTTCCCTCCGATTGATCTGAGCATAACTCACAGACACAAGCCGTTCGGCAGGGACCCATTTATGCTCATTTCAATCGAAGCTTTTCAATGATATCATAGTTCAGACAAATTAAATAGAACATACAGTCAAATAAATCATAATAATTAATTGAACATCAGATGAAATATTCTTATAACTTTATTAATTAAAATAAAAATAGAGTCGGAGACAAGCCGTACCGCAGACACTTTCCCGTTATATTTTAATTAACAAGTTCTTTATTAACGTTCGAGATAAAAAATAACTCTCAGACGCAAGCCGTACGGCAGGGACCGGTTTATTTTTCATCTCACTTTTTGTAAAGAGATTTTCCAATAAATAACAATAAAAACAAAAAAAATAAATAAATAATTAAATAAATAAAAAGGCAGCAGCCAATCATGGCGCGCCATGTGGCAGGTGGGGGGGTTCATCCCCAACCTCACACGAGTTGTGACTCGGTGAGTGAGTCTCCCACCATTAAAATCACACGAAGCTTCATATCAAACAACACGAAACTCAATCGGTTACCGAATCACACAAACGAATGGTCGATTTTATAGTATTTTCCGCGTAGAACTTAAATTTGTCATTATTTTCCACAATCGGTGTTTGTACAGAGAGAAAAAGACCACGCAAGTTTGGATTTAAAAACTCAAAAACAAGTTCTATGCGAATATACTCAAAAACGGCCAAAGGAAAACGTTAATCATAGTTCCAGGGATGTGAATGAGTAATAAACTAACTTGTTTGGAGCTTTAAACGGCCGGATCGAAGCTTTTGTTTTCGTCGTTTTTGAGAGCGCCGGAAAACGTATCTCCGATGTTTTTTTGATGATTCTGAGACCGGATTTGCGTTTAGGAGGGTCGAAATAATAAGAAATGAGTATTTGATTGTTGATTTTGGATGATTTTTGGGTCGCCGGAATTTGGGTGGTGGTGACCGGAAAATGGAATTCCGGCGGTGGCGCGCTGGAAAAGTGTTGGTGGAGGAAGGAGGAGTGATTTTCTGATTTTTTTGAGAATTGGGTAAAATGATTGTTAATGATTGAGTGATATGAGGTGTGTATTAATAGTGGTAGGATTAGGTGAGTGGTATTTGTGTAATAAAATGTAATTTTGGGTTAATGAGAAAATTAATGGAAAGATAGTAATGAAAATGATTATGAGGTGGAGAGGATGAGGTGTCGCAATGTGATTGGCCACAAGAGAAATAAATTGTCATAAAAAGAAGAAAATGTAAATAAAATAGAAAAAAAATGCAAGAAAAATACAAATAAAATTATAGAAAAGTATAGAAATAAAAATGTAAATTTAAATACAAAGGTAAAAACTATTTTTGAATATTTTTGTTATTTTTCATATAAAAAGATAAATTGCGACAATTAAAAGAAATAAAGAAAAAAAGGATAAATTGGAAACAAAAATTATCTAAAAAACCTATTCTTTGGTATTTCTTATGGAAAATAAGAAATAATTTTTAAATAAAATATTTATTTTAAAAAGCGCAAAATTAGGGTATTACAGCTGCCCCTATTTAATTGTCTTATACTCGAATGCGTAAATGACTTGCGTCTTTACGTGTTCGAAGTAAAAGATAATTAAATACAAATGCCCTAATTTTGTGGTGTGAATGTGATGTAATGATAATGAATGCATAAGGAAGATGAAGGTGGAAACATACCTGGAATGATTAGTAACTGAATACCTGAGAATGAAATGATCATTACCCGCCCTATGGGTGTATAGACCATAAAGAAAAACAAAGTCCTCTCCCCTCAGGGCACCTGAACTCCAAAACTGATCATTACCACTTTACTGGTGTATCGACCATAAAAACAAAAGAGTCTTCTCCCCTCAAGGTACTTGAACTCCAAAACTGATCATTACCATTTCACTGGTGTCTCGACCAAAAAAGAAAAATGAAGTCTTCTCCCCCCAGGGTACCTGAACTCCAAAACTGATCATTACCTCTCCTCCGGATGTGTTGATCACAAAAGAAAAACGAAGTCTTCTCCCCTCAGGGTACCTGAACTTCAAAAATTGATCGTTACCACTTGTCCGGGTGTGTTGATCACAAAAGAAAAACGAAGTCTTCTCCCCTCAGGGTACCTGAACTTCAAAATTGATCGTTACCACTTCACTGGTGTGTAGATCTTTTACTGAAAAACGAAGTCTTCTCCCCTCAGGGTACCTGAACTCCAAAACTGATCGTTACCACTTCACTGGTGTGTCGATCGTTGAAATCATGAGATAACATAACTTACCAACCAAACTAGCAAACCATGTTTTGAAATATTTTCTTGACCAATCTGAAGAACCATGGGAAGGACAACCATCCGACCAATCCGGAAGATCAAGAGATAACACAGCTTACCAACCAATCTGGAAAACCATGATATGAAATTGTTTATCGACCAATCCGAAAAACCTTGTAAAAGACAACATTCCGACCAATCCGGAAAATCAAGAGATAACACAGCTTACCAACCAATCTGGAAAACCATGATAGGAAATGGTTTATCGACTAATCCGAAAAACCTTGAAAAAGAAAACCTTCCGACCAATCCGGAAAATCAAGAGATAACATAGCTTACCAACCAATCTGGAAAACCATGACATGAAATGGTTTATCGACCAATCCGAAAAACCTTGAAAAAGCTTACCTTCCGACCAATCCGGAAAATCAAGAGATAACACAGCTTACCAACCAATCTGGAAAACCATGATATGAAATGGTTTATCGACCAATCCGAAAAACCTTGCAAAAGCTTACCGACCTATCCGAAAAACTTCGAGATAACTTTCCGACCAATCCGAAAAAATCACCTCGAGATAAAAGAATTTCCCGACCTATCCGGAAAAATGTGAGATAACTTTTCGACCAATCCGAAAAATCACCTTGAGATTAGAGAATTTCCCGACCTATCCGGAAAAATGTGAGATAATTTTCGACCAATCCGAAAAATCACCTTGAGATTAGAGAATTTTCCGCCCTATCCGGAAAATTGTGAGATGAGATACTGACTTGAATCATTCACCATCCAATCTGGAGAACTGACAATCCGAACCGAAGCTCACTGAAAACTTGCTGGAGCAATTTGTTGAGGGTTGAGGTATCTTGAAAAAGAGTACTCGCTGGGGAAAGACAGTTGAACATTCTACCATTATTCTTGGCAACTGTCAGGCAACTATCTTGATGACAAACATGGTTCATCAATCAACTTGTTGTAGATGCGGAAACTCCATTGAGGATATAGTTTGGGAAACCAACTTGCTGAGGTACAGGTATCAACTTTACTGATGATGCAGTATGCTGACCAGCTTACTGGGGATAATGACTTATTGATCCATTCACTGGGGATGCTGTGCATAAGCCAACTTTACTGGGGAAAATGGTTTAACAACCAACTTGCGGTGCTCCAACCAACTTACTGGGGATGAACAATTATCAACTGCCTCACTGGGGAAAAAAAAGATTCATCAACCTTTCTCATTAAGAATATGATGCACTGACTGATCTGGTTGGAGATGACACTTTGTTGACTAGTTCACTGGGGAAAAGATTCATCAACCCTTCTTGTTGAGTAATTACGATTCAATAACCGTTTTGTTGGAGAATTAGGCACATCAACATTTTTCACTGAATTAGAGATCCAAGTCTGCAACCTGTTAAAACAACATTTTGAACATGTGCTTCATGAATGCATGATTATGTATATCTGATGCCTAAATGCGAAACTAATGCGTATGAATTATCTGATAATATGCAGGAGTTTGTGTGCATGTATGCGTGAATGCATGTATGCATGAATGAATGAATTTCTGATTTTCTGTTGAAGAGAGTTTGAATTTCCCGGCACCGAGAATCTGAGTAACTCTGACATTGTTGAGTATGAGGACCCTTGCAAGCTTCTGTTGCAGGACAGGTGTTCAAACAGGCTTCGAAAGAGGAACAACATCTTTATTTGATTACAACAGCGTGCACTGCGAGTGGAAACTCTTCACCATCCATGTTATTGACGACCACGGTTCTGCCATATCTCACCACATGTAACTTTCAGGAAGATATAATCTTGGCATAGTATGCCCCAAGCACTTGAATCCATGTCGGATATGCCCCTGACCAATTGATATTTGCAGTATAACCAAATCTCGAACCAATTCACGCTGTATAAGTGGAGTATTCAACTTGTTTGCCCCTGATTGGCAGAATCCATAGATAACTTGCGCCTAGCTAGGAGCGTCTCAAATCGTCTTTGTCCTTGATCAGACCACAACTCAGATTTCTTTAATGTCAAGTATTAATTTGCAAGTTAAATCATTTCTTTTGAAAGTGTTTTGCACATGCAGTTTTTTTTTTTTGAAACACATATGATGTGTAGAAAAGAGAGATAATTATTAATTACTCAATAAACTGGAGGAGTCAGCTTAACAATACATTTACTGAATGCTTTCAAAGTGAACCTAGCTTCAATTAGGTTTTTTTGAGGGTTATAACATGTAATTTAGGATTCATGTAAATCAAGCCAGAAAAATGATATAAATTGGTGTTATCAGATTCTCCATACTTGAACCTTGTTTGTCCTTAAGCACATAAATGGTAACTCTTTTTAGCACAGGTTTGAAACAAGACACGACAACTCTAATCATACGTCATTGCCGGCTAGAGAAGAAAATCAAGTAATAAAAATCAATACCAAGGGTACTGTAATAACACAAAACAACATAATGCAGTCAGAGACTCTCATCATATGAAGACAAATTTGAAGCATTTTATTGTGACTCTAACTTTTGCTTAAATTTTATTCACCCTTTTCATTCAAGCGCAATCACATTAAGCCCGTTATCTTGTACACGCTCATGGTAGAAAGATCTGTTAGTGATTATGATCACATATCGAGGGGAGCTGGTAAAATCAGTTTGGTAAACCCCTCTTTCTCTTCCAAATGCAGTTGTGGGGGATCAGATAGCAACCCGCCCTACCAAGTTCAGAACCAGACTCCTCTGAACCAACTACTAAATGGGTATATTTACTATGGTTTTTCAACAACTGCTGGGTTAAACAACCGTGTGAGGGTCATCTAACTCAATAAGTGCATTAACCAAAATATGCAAATTTTCATTTCTGGATCATTCACTTATGTTCATCGATTTCCTACTTAGTTTGTGTACAAGATGGTGCCGACTGCTAGGATAAACTACAGAGGGTTACTTAAAAACTTATGTTCAGGTCTTCGTCAAAATCAGTACTCAAATTGATTTTACATACTTCTAAGAGTCTAAGATGTTAAGACAGTACCGATTTTATTGAATCATTTCTGAACCTTCATAATGTAGCCTACAGTACAAAACAACCTATATACTCTTAAAGCGTCAGGTCAAGTATCAAACCAAAATTGCTTATTTTCTTAAAAAGATATATCTCAAGAAACTGGGAGAATCAGATAACAACAAAGCATATGCAAGGATGGCTCAATTCAATAATTTTTTTATTTTATGAAATAATGAAAGAAAGTGAATCAATGCCCTACATCATCAACTAGATTTTTTCACCATTGAAAGCATAAATCAGCAAAGACCAGTTATTTGTTTTCATCATCCTCGCTCCAAGTTTGTAAGCAATAAAATAAAAAAGAGATGAACACAAATGGATTGATTCCAAAAACATGCATGTTTATTATATTAAAAATACTTAACGAAGTACATAATCTTGAAAACAAACAAATGCTTGACAATAAAGAAGTAAAAATCCTAGCGATCAAAAG
The DNA here is from genome assembly GCA_951804385.1 of Trifolium dubium. Lineage (NCBI taxonomy): Eukaryota > Viridiplantae > Streptophyta > Magnoliopsida > Fabales > Fabaceae > Trifolium > Trifolium dubium. The sequence goes on from OX638068.1 coordinate 20,250,690, forward strand.
GATGAGCTTCCTAGTTTGCAAAGATTGTGTTTGAAGAACACAGGTGCACCCTAGCTTGACTATTTCCATTATTCTCTTCATCCTTTGGCATAGTAATTTGGTCATCACTGGAAACCAACACTGGAGAAATTTGTTGAATTCCCCACTTACTGCTTAGCTTTGATAACCGGCTCACCATCCTCGAAAGACAACAATTGCTTATCACGAAGCTCTTGTATCTTATACTTGAAAGATCTATAGTTATCAGTGGTATGCCCCTCAGTTCCGGCATGATAATCGCATTTAGCCTCTGCGTCATACCAATCAGGGAATGGTTCAGTCAATGGCTTTTGAACCTTAGGAACCACCAATCCATTGTGTACAAGATAAGGAAGGAGTTGACTGAAAGACATAGGGACCGGATCAAAGACTTTTCTAGGTTGCTGCTGGGCCTGTTGTGGTTGTTGAGCTTGTTGAGGCACATGATTCACAGGCATTTGAACAGGATATCCTTGGAACTGCTGATGTTGCATTGTTGCCACATATGGATATGGAAAATATGGGAACTGAACAGGAACCTGGTCATTTTCAGAAGTATCAGCGTCAATTTCCTCTTTTTCTTCATTTGTGAAGTTATTACTAGCCTTCCATTTTCCATTCTGAGAACTAGCAGTAAGCTGAATCTTGCCACTTTTGATCGCCATTTCAATTTTTTCCCCAATTCGAACCAAGTCAGAGAAGTCCGAGGAAGTACTACAAATCATATTTTCAAAGTATGCCCCTTGCAGAGTGTTGATGAACATGTCCGCAAGTTCTGTCTCTAGGAGTGGTGGACGTACTTGAGAAGCCAATGTTCTCCACCTTTGTGCATAGACCTTGAAGGATTCATTATCATTTTGAGTCATATTCTGAAGTTGAGTACGACTGGGACCCATATCCATGTTGTATTGGTACTGCTTAAGGAAGGCATTAGCCAAATCTCTCCATGAAAGGATACTACCACCCTCGAGTTGCATGTACCAGTTGAGAGGCACCTCAGCAAGACTGTCTTGGAAACAGTGTATCATCAGTTTATCATCATGAGAATAAGAAGTCATTTTCCTGATATACATGATCACATGGTTCTTTGGGCAACTCAGACCCTTGTACTTTATGAAGTCAGGCATCTTGAACTTTGGTGGGAGCACCACATCAGAAACCAAGTACATCTTTGTGAAATCTAACGCATCACTACCTGCTTCCATCTGATTCAACCTCTCCTCTAAAGCTTGGTACTTCTGTTCTAACAGAGGAGCAGAATCAACCTTTGGTTCCTTAACCGGGGGCACAAGTCCTTGATAAGCAAAACTGGGCTTATGAGGCTCAGGACCCTCGTAAGCATCTCTAGGATCATCAAATGCTTCTTGATTCAGGTCAACCACTTGTTGAACAGCATTAACCCTAGCATGAACTTCCATAAGTGGAGCAGAGGTCGCAGACACATACCCTTGTGGAACATAACCTTCAGGCAAACCAAATGGTGGCCAATCATAATCAGTAGAGGTGTTTCCTTGAGTAACCGTAACCACAGGCGTAAGAGCCTCAACCCTCCTTGGTTGCATATTCACATTAGCTAACATCTCAAAAATCTGATCTAGCTTCCCACCCAACAAGTTCATTCTTCCACCCAACTAGGTTACCTGTCCACCCAATTGAGTTACTTGTCCACCCATCTGGGTTACCTCAGTCTGTAACGCATCGTGTTTCTCTTGCCAGTTATCCATAATATGATGAGCAATTCTTCTTATCCAATAACGGTGCCGGGAAGGTAGCTGTTGGAATGAATGAATGAAAATGAGATTTTTAATCGATAAAATGCATGATTTCTTTTTGAATGAAAATGCATATTTTTCATGCGAAAACTTTTCTCATATTTTTTTGAAATGTATGCGAGATGAATATGCATGATTGTTTTCATGAATGCATGGATGTCATGAATGCAAAATGCATGGATATGATCACAGTAACATTGTATCTTCTGGCGAACTTGATCTCAAAGTCACAAATCTTCCATATTCATAATAACAGGGTTCTTTTTCAAAATGGAATCTCTGAGGCCAAACGTTCAAAGTTACCTGTAACCCATCCCTCTCACATGTTGTTCTAGGTTGACACGGTTCCCAAAATCCTTGATCACTTTTCCCAAAAGCAACCTCATCTGGTGAGATTATAACGCCAACTAGATGAGTCGGCATTACAACCTCGACGCGGGTTCTAAAACAGTGGTCCCTAGACAAGAGTTTCGGATACCTAGACTGGATAAAAAGGTCCCCAAAGTCCTCGACCCAACAAGAAACACCGATACACACAAGACGTCAGTCAGGGAGTACCAACATTCCAAGTGAATCTACTCTGAGCGGAATTTTCTATACCGGAGCACGCAAGCCGTACGTCAGGGAGCCCGATACAAAAAATCCCTCAACTAGTCCTAAGTTTCTCTCGGGCCCGGTGATGGACCAAGCACACAGTAACAGAGAACCAAGCCATAAAGGCAAAAAGAAAAAAAAGGAGTAGAAGAGAAGACAAAGCCAGCAAATCCAGACAGTTCAATATTTTGCGGTAATGTAAAAGATAGGATAGATACGGCTAACCTGGAATAAGCAAACCAAAAGCCCCAAATTAGGCTTAACTCTCTACACATTGAATTTCCCCAGTGAAGTCGCCAGCTGTAGTACCCAGCGCAAAAAAATATACAGATATGCAATGATAAGATGCAATGTACAAATGTAAACAATGAAGCCGCCACCATATTTTATTTATCCCATGAGGGGAAAGGAAAATAATGATAAAACCTTAAAAAGATCGGGTTCGGGAGTTGGTTACATGAGGGGAAGACGTTAACGCCCCCTCATATCCGTTGTACTCAACGGGAACCATTTGAGGAATTTTGGTTTGCATAAACAGAAATTAGCCGCATAAAAAGAAAGATTACCGCATATTAAACAGAAAAGGGAAAAAGAGTTTTTTATTATTTGGCTTGACGAGAGAGGCTCTCGCTCCTACGTATCCCCCAAGTACAATGAGGAATTCAAAGCTCACATAGTTCTTCCTGAAAAGAAAGATTTGTGTGTTGGTTGTTTTTAGTGAACAATGCTTAGGTCGCATTCCACTGATACAACAGTATGCTTGTATGCTCGCTTCGGAGGCTTAAGCGTTTGTCTGTAGCAGAGGAATGGATAAAGCGTCATCCGTTTAAGAAAACAAGTTAAAAAAAAGGTTTGAAAGTTGAAAAAGAGTTGACTGCACAAGGGCAGGAAAAACAGTTGAGTGGGTTGAGTGTCTTTTAGGAGTTTTCAAGATTGTTTAGTGAATGAGGATAAGTCACAGACACAAGCAGTGCAGCAGGGACTGAACTATCCAGAGAAGCAGGTCACTCACCGTACATCCCCTTTTCATTCAAGTAAATTAATTAAACTTTATTAATTAAAGTGAGATGAATCAGAGACAAGCCGTCCGGCATACACCTCCTCATTCTCTTTAATTAACAAAGTTCCGGTTTAAACGGGATGAGAATAATTTACAGACACAAGCTGTACGTCAGGGACTGGATTTATTCTCATTCCTCTTGTAACAGAAAAGATTTTCACATTTTCAGATCAGAACCAAAAAGAAAAGAAAAAGAAAGGTAGAAGAGAGATATGCATATATGAATGCACATGAATGATATGATGACAGTGATGATGCTAAACAGTTAAATGCACAGAATACATATGAGCAGATAATAATTAAGTTCAAGAATAGGTGCAAAATAAAAGATCGAACATCACATAGCAATTAAATATGAACTTCGCTAATTAAAAGGAATTAAGTCGGAGATAAGCCGTCCGGCAGACACTTCCTTAATCCTTTTCAATTAACAAGTTTCCCTCCGATTGATCTGAGCATAACTCACAGACACAAGCCGTTCGGCAGGGACCCGTTTATGCTCATTTCAATCGAAGCTTTTCAATGATATCATAGTTCAGACAAATTAAATAGAGCATACAGTCAAATAAATCATAATAATTAATTGAACTTCAGATGAAATATTCTTATAACTTTATTAATTAAAATAAAAATAGAGTCGGAGACAAGCCGTACCGCAAACACTTTCCCGTTATATTTTAATTAACAAGTCCTTTATTAACGTTCGAGATAAAAAATAACTCTCAGACGCAAGCCGTACGGCAGGGACCGGTTTATTTTTCATCTCATTTTTGTAAAGAGATTTTCCAATAAATAACAATAAAAACAAAAAAAATAAATAAATAATTAAATAAATAAAAAGGCAGCAGCCAATCATGGCGCGCCATGTGGCAGGTGGGGGGGGGTTCATCCCCAACCTCACACGAGTTGTGACTCGGTGAGTGATGTTCCCACCATTAAAATCACACGAAGCTTCATATCAAACAACACGAAACTCAATCGGTTACCGAATCGCACAAACGAATGGTCGATTTTATAGTATTTTCCGCGTAGAACTCAAATTTGTCATTATTTTCCACAATTGGTGTTTGTACAGAGAGAAAAAGACCACGCAAGTTTGGATTTAAAAACTCAAAAACAAGTTCTATGCGAATATACTCAAAAACGGCCAAAGGAAAACGTTAATCATAGTTCCAGGGATGTGAATGAGTAATAAACTAACTTGTTTGGAGCTTTAAACGGCCGGATCGAAGCTTTTGTTTTCGTCGTTTTTGAGAGCGCCGGAAAACGTATCTCCGATGTTTTTTTATGATTCTGAGACCGGATTTGCGTTTAGGAGGGTCGAAATATTAAGAAATGAGTATTTGATTGTTGATTTTGGATGATTTTTGGGTCGCCGGAATTTGGGTGGTGGTGACCGGAAAATGGAATTCCGGCGGTGGCGCGCCGGAAGAGTGTTGGTGGAGGAAGGAGGAGTGATTTTCTGATTTTTTTGAGAATTGAGTAAAATGATTGTTAATGATTGAGTGATATGAGGTGTGTATTTATAGTGGTAGGATTAAGTGAGTGGTATCTGTGTAATAAAATGTAATTTTGGGTTAATGAGAAAATTAATGGAAAGATAGTAATGAAAATGATTATGAGGTGGAAATGATGAGGTTTCGCAATGTGATTGGCCACAAGAGAAAGAAATTGTCATAAAAAGAAGAAAATGTAAATAAAATAGAAAAAATGCAAGAAAAATACAAATAAAATTATAGAAAAGTATAGAAATAAAAATGTAAATTTAAATACAAAGGTAAAAACTATTTTTGAATATTTTTGTTATTTTTCATATAAAAAGATAAATTGCGACAATTAAAAGAAATAAAGAAAAAAAGGATAAATTGGAAACAAAAATTATCTAAAAAACCTATTCTTTGGTATTTCTTATGGAAAATAAGAAATAATTTTTAAATAAAATATTTATTTTAAAAAGCGCAAAATTAGGGTATTACAGTCGCAATTTATCTTTTTTATATTTTATTTGTATTTTTCTTGCACTTTTTCTATTTTATTTACATTTTTTTCTTTTTATGACAATTTCTTTCTCTTGTAGCCAATCGCATTATGCCACATTATCATCTCAACCACATAATAATTTTCTTATAATTTTCATATTAATCCCATTAATCCAAAATTATACAATTATTACAAAAATACCATCTCACCTAATCCCACCTCTATAAGTACTAAAATAATCACACTCAATCATGAGAGGACAAATTCCCAAAAATCAGAAAAAATCACATCCTCCTTCCTCCACCAACACTTCCGGCGCGCCACCGCCGGATTTCCATTTTCCGGTCAACTTCTGGCCACCCAAAAATCAAAATCAAATACTCATTTCTTAATAAATCAACCCTCCTGAGTTCGATTCCACTGTCCTTTTTATCAAAAAACCACCGGAAAGCTACGCATCTGGGTTTCAAGTTCCGGCCGATTTCAAACTTCATTTTCCGGCCACCACGAGCTCTAATCAAGGTATAGGACGGTGGATTTGTGATCTAGAGACTTGTCTGAACGTTTTTACATAACCTTTTTTGCGAAATCATTTGAGAACGCGTGAATTTAAACTTTCGGACCCTTTTTTCTTTTGCTCGATTCTTAATTTTTACGCATTGATTGTTGTTTTTGACTGCAAATCTGGATTCTATGTTTAATTCCGAGTTGTCTGGTATATGATTTGTGTTTTTTCGTGTTTGAATTTGAGTACTAGGACGCCGGCGACGGCGTCGCGTTTCTCTCCGGCAACTCTGGTTTCTGTGGGTTTGTGAGGAAGAAGAAGTAATAGGGGACACGTGGCGCGCGCTGAGTGGCTACATGGGTTTACTTAGATTACGAAGCCCTCCTGCTCTGCACACCCCCCTTTTGTTTTTTTGTTTGGTGAACCGGGTTGGTTACTGGGTTGGGTTAGACCCATGGATCGCCCGACCCAGTCTGTTTGTGTGGAAAAGAGGTTGGGCCTAAACGTTTTTTGAGCCCAGTTTTGCTTTCTTGTTTGTTTTTTTAATTGCTGATTGCTGCACCCCTTTTACTAATGCACCCCTGCTGTTTGATTATTTATTTAATTAATCTTTTAGAACTTTTTATCAATTAGATTACGAAACTTTGAAATGAAAAATCGGATTAAAAATAATTAGTCTCTGACGCATGACTTTGACTGATTAATTTTTTAATTTGGAGTTTTTACAGCTTAGATTAGGAAAAACGGATTATAAAAGTAATTAATCTCTGACGCATGACTTTGACTGATTAATTTTTTAATTCGGAGTTTTTGGAACTTAGATTAGAAAAAGAGGATTAAAAAAGTAATTAGTCTCTGACGCATGACTTTGATTAATTATTTTTTTAATTCGGAGTTTTTGAACTTAGATTAGGAAAATGGATTAAAAGTAAATAGTCACTGACGCATGACTTTGGCTAGGTTATTTTTAATTCAGATCTTTAAAACTTTAATTCTGTCTCAACTTTTGACTTTGACATTTAAGTTGACTTTTTAGGTTGACTTTTGACTTGACCTTTTAGTTTGACTTTTACGTTGACTTTTACTGTTGACTTCTTATAGTTGACTTTTCTCTTTTTGACTGAGTTATACTGATTGCTTGTAATTGCTAGATGACTTGTTTCTTTTTGTCTGATACATGATTACTTGTTTACATGCTCATATCTGATGCATTTTTAATTGTTCAGTATTGAATGAAAAAGAGAGATGTCTGACGCATGACTTTCATTTCTTGAATAGTCCAAGTACCTGCCGCATGGCTTGCGACTGAGGACTATTCTCATTCACTGAATAATTCCTCAGAAAATCTAAAAGACACTCAACCCACTCAAATGTTTTCCTGCCTTTGTGCAGTCAACTCTTTTTCATCTGCCCTTGCGCAGTTAAATCTTTTTCAACTTCTGTTTTCTTAAACGGACAGTGCTTTATCCATTCCCCTGATACAGACAAACGCTTAAACCTCAGTTGAGTATACAAGCAATACTGTTGTCTCAGTGGAATGCGACCTAAGTATCGTTCACTAAAAATAACCAACAAACAAACCTTTTTCAGGAAGAACTACGTGAGCTTTGACTTCCTCATTGTACTTGGGGGATACGTAGGAGCGAGAGCCTCTCTCGTCAAGCCAAATAATAAAGAACTCTTTTTTCCCTTTTCTGTTCAATATGCGGTAATCTTTTCTTTTACATGCGGTTATCTCTGTTTATGCAAGCCAAAATTCCTCAAATGGTTCCCGTTGAGTACAACGGATATGAGGGGGTGATAACGTCTTCCCCTCATGTAACCAACTCCCGAACCCGATCTTTTCAAGGTTTTATCATTATTTTCCTTTCCCCTCACGGGATAAATAAAGTATGGTGGCGGCTTCATTGTTTACATTTGTGCATTGCATTTCATTATTGCATATTTGTATATTTTTTGCGCCAGGTACTACAGTTGGTATTTGTTTTGTTTTCAGTTTTGTCAAATAAAATAGGTCGGAGAAGAGAATTGAGCAAAAAGTGTCAAAAACGGAGCAAAAAGGGGGGTGCAAAGCCCAAATTCGCGCAGCCTTCAAAGGAGCCCAGCAGAAAGGGGCATTTTCCCCCATTAGCCTTGTGGCGGGCGCCACAGAAGTGGTGGCGAGCGCCACCAAATCCAAAGCCCAGTAGAACCGTTTTTGCGAGACGTGGGGAAGAGGCATTCGTCTGATCTGTTTTCTGTTCCTATCATACAACAATTGGATGAGACTGATGACACATTATTTGTGTGTTATTTAGGCCTTTATTCATGAGTTATTTCCTGCCAATATGGTGATCAAACCATGTTTTAATGCAATTTCATTAGTTTATTTAGTTTTGAGTCTAGAATTATGTAGTAGGAAAAATTATGTAATTTAATGAAAAAGAGTTAATTTAGAGGCAACTTATGTCAAGGCATGTTATTTGGTTCTGGATCGTCATCAAAAGGCATCTACTGATAATGACTGTCAAGACATTGAGTTCCGTACAAGTCAACAAGTCAAGCGCTGCTAGAAGACAAAACTGGGAATGTACTAGAACATTGTGAAAGGCATCTTTGGAGGATAAGGATGACTGGCTGGCTTGCCAGCTGTCAGCATCACAAATTATTGTACTATGATTAAGTGGTCCTTGCAAATGGAATATCCTTTATTCCTTGGGCCTAGTAGTCACAATTAAGGTTGCACCCGATCCAAGAAGGATTGTCCTATAAATACACGTTCCTAAACCTAAAAATGTATGCTTGAAACTTAGAGAATAGATCTGAGAAGAAGAAGAGTCGTTGCGCCGTTTGAAGAGCTATTCCGTCGCAGGAGGCGACCGGTGATAACGAGAGGCACGACAGTGTCTGTAGGAGTATCTATTGCATTGTAATGGGTATCACTACTTTACTTGTTATTATTGTTGTTGTTTCTATGCTCATTCTGAGCTAAACTCTTTGTAGTTGAGATTATGTGAAGTTTAATATAATGAATGAAGTATTTATGTGAATGAATGATTGTTCTTGTGTCATCTTTAACTTTATGTTTTTAAGAAAATACATTTATTTCTTTGACTGATCAACTTAGATTTAAATACAAGTTGCATGTGTAGAGACATCTAGCATGTTAATGGAAATAATAAAGTTAATAAGGTTAAGTGGGAGCAGACATGTAATCCCTACCTTTTCTTATGGATAAGTTAAGGGCCTTAGTGGGATCAAGCACGAGCTTTTCTGAACTCTAATGGGATTAATAGTAACCTCGACAGAGCCAGTTCATTATACCCCATTTTAATATCTAACGTTGTAGACATACACCACAAGGCAAGCTTGCTCACAGATGGCACGACAGTAGTTATCATTCACTATGCTTCGTTCATGTGTTAAATGGATCTTAATGTCAGCTACCCTTTTATTATCATTTTCAATCATCACTTTATATAACTGCTATTTTATTTATTGTGTTAAAAACCAAATATGTTTTGTTACCATTACAATAGACTAAACACTTTATTTGAACTTGGAATGTATAACCCTTATTCTATTCCCTGTGGGTTCGACACTCTTTTCATTTATTACTTGCTATGATTGATTGCGTATACTTGCGTATCACATTTGCCAACCATCAAGTTTTTGGCGCCGTTGCCGGGGAATAGACGGTTTTAAGTTCCATTTTCATTTATTGTAGTTTTAGTTTATTGTTGTTATTTGATCTTTTCTGTCAAGTGGTGTATCTACAGGTTTGCTTTGACATTGCATGCGTAGATTGCTGACACCAGAATACAGACCAGATCCTGAGATAGAAAGAACATTCAAAATTCGTAGGAGAAATACGAGAGGCAATCAGACGCAAGACTCTGGTACTAGTCTGGTTTTTGAAGAAACAAGTGTACAAGCTTCTGGCTCTAGTTCAGAAGAAGAAGTAACCATGGCTGATCCTGAAGTACAACCAGCTGCTAGAGGGCAGAACCCTCCTATTTAACCTCAGAATCCTGACATTATTGGCATTGCTAATGATAAAGGGAGAAGCATAAGGGATTATGCAGTGTTTGATCATAATTCTCTGAACATTGGCATAGTTAGAGAGGAGATTACCACTGCTGCGTTCGAGTTCAAGCCTATGATGTTCCAGATGTTGCAGACCATTGGCCAGTTTAGTGGAGTTGCTACTGATGATCCTCACTTGCACCTGAGACAATTCTTGGAGGTGGCAAGTAACTTTAAGATTCCTGGAATTACTGATGACGCTTTTAAGCTGAGACTCTTTCCTTATTCATTAAGGGATAGAGCAAAGAGTTGGCTTAACTCTCTAGAGCCTAATTCCATTACTACTTGGAATACTCTAGCTGAGAAGTTTTTAGCCAAATACTTTCCTCCTGTCAAGAATGCAAAGATAAGGAATGAAATCACTTCATTCAGACAAGGAGAAGATGAGACTTTGTTTGATGCTTGGGAGAGATTCAAAGAGATGCTGAGACAATGTCCACACCATGGTATTCCTGTGTGTATCCAACTTGAGACATTCTATAATGGGTTGGTACCTGCTTCAAGGAATATGCTAGATGCATCTGCTGGTGGATCCCTATTGTCAAAGTCTTATACTGATGGTTTTGAGCTGATAGAGAACATAACTGCTAACACTTATCAGTGGCCAACTATGAGGGCTAACCCTCAACCTACCAAGAAGGCTGCTGGAATGCATGAAGTCAGTGAAACTACTGCACTAGCTGCTCAGATAACTTACTGCTCCAGAGAAGCCTGCTACTGAAACAGCTAAAGCATTGACAAGTGCAACTAAAGTTTCATGTGTGTATTGTGCTAATGCTCATCTGTTTGAGGATTGTCCTGCAAACCCTGCAAGTGTAAACTATATGGCTAGGAACAACAGCCCATATAGCAACACTTACAATCCCAATTGGAAGAACCATCCTAATTTTTCTTGGTCCAACAATCAGCAAAAGGCGACGCCTCTAGTTGCCAACACTAATCAATTGGAAGGCATTCTGAAAGCATTTATGCAAGAGACCAAGAATTTTGCTGCTGAGACAAAGAATCAGATTACTGCCCTAGGGGTTAGTATCAAGAATTTGGAAACACAAATGGGGCAGATTGCTACTGCCTTAACTTCAAGAGCTAGTGGTTCACTACCGAGTGCCACTGAGACCCCTGCTTCTACTTCCCAAGATAAAGGAAAGGAGACATGCAAAGCTATTTCATTGAGAAATGGAACAGAGTATGAAGGCCCCAAGATGCCTGAACTGGCTACAGAAGGCAAGACACAAGATTCCTCTGCACCTGTGAATGACTGTTGGGTTTTTGTGTATTGGCATCATTTTTGCTAAAACACTAACTTGCCAGATGCTGGACCAGATGCTAACTGGACAAATGTTGGACCAGATGCTCCAGCATGTGCGTACAGCATCAGGACGTACGCGTATTTTTGTGCGAGATCTTTTTAAAGATTTACTTCAGTTTTATCTCAATTACTTGTGCACTAAGTCTCGCCTTGTTGTGTAGAACCTTCAGGAGGTGGCGGTTTGCCCTGATTGCTTCATAAAATATGTTTCTCCATTTATGGAAACATATTATATGGTTCTAAAATATAATTGCAAGATTTCTTTTGGACCAGCTGGATTGTAAAGCCCATGTATCTTCCTCAACACGTTCTTACAGAATATATATATTGGAAGATGTAAAACCTAAAGTCAAGCGAAGCCATTATTTACAAAAAGGAGTCTTTAGGGTTTTAGGGTTTCGTGATTAAAGCCTTGTGCTTTAATGTGTGCACTTCTAAGCTTTTAAGTATGGAGTTGCCTGTGTACCACTCCTAAGCTGTGAAGTACGGAGTCGGTTGTTTTTGTGTTTACTAAAGCGTGCGTTGCTTATATGTTAAGTAGTGAACTTGTGAGCCTTTCTTGTATCATGTTGATTGTTGATACATGAAGGACGTAGGGTGTTTGTTTGTGTTCCTCTCCTAAGCTGTGAAGTACGGAGTAGGTATTGTTAGTTGTAGCACTCAAAGCCTGTAGGTACGAGTGTGATGTTTTCATAGGAGTGTGTCTCCAAAACGTGTTTGTTTCTGTGTGAATTAAATCCTTGCTGTCTATAAGGTTGTGCCAGTGCGAAGATCAGTGAACCAGAGGTTGTTTGCGTGGAAGTCTTCAAACTGAGAGGAAGTGAGCAGAGGTTCTCATATCTAGGAGTTCCTAGGTAGAAGTCTATACGGGTAGTTAGGAAGTGAGAAGTGCAAACGAGGAGTTTGACTTTGAATTCGTTTTACTTAGTGGATTTCCTTCCTGGATTGGTATCCCCCAGATTAGGACGTTGGGCCGAACTGGGTTAACAAACTCACTGTGTTATTTACTTTTCCGCTGTTTTTAATTCACGTTTTAATTGTGTTATTGTCCTGAGCTAGACACACGCTCGGACAGTTGTGCCAACATTGTTCACAGCGTTTGTCTGTCTGGTAGCCAGAGTTTCAATTGGTATCAGAGCAGGTCACTCTACCTGTTCTGGTTTTAAAAGGGTGAGATCAAGGGAAGAAACCTTCTAGCAATATGGACAATGAAGGAGGATTGGTTAACATGACATCTTTTTGGACACTTAGGAATGTGCAGATTTAATTCTTGGAAGAAAATTCAAGAAAGCTTTTATGAGAATTGAAAGGAAGCAAAGGTCCAATGTCAAGAACTCTGTCATGACGAATGTTGAGGGCACTGTTGATGTTACTAAAACCCTAGGTACTGATAATCCTAAGGTATCTGACAAATTAGTTGGTGATGGGCCAAATTTCTCTGCTGAACAAGTTGCTTTTGTTGCTAATAAGAAAACTGATTTTGATAGTATTGTTGGTGAGAATCCTGTTAATTCACCTGATAAGCTGAAGGATGCTGTGCCAGATGCTTAGACATCTCTGACACAAGCCAATGAAGAGGTAGTTGTGGTTCCAAATACCCCTAACTCTGTGAGTATCCATGATGATGATACACCCAAGTCTCAAGGACAAGAAATTGAGACTCACCAAACTGTGAGTTATGTTGAGACTGCAAATTTGGTACAAGATGATGTTGTTAATATTGAAGAAGATGTACCGGAAGAAAGGCTTTTGGAGAAGATGTCTGTCACAGGTGTTGCTCGTAGAACAAGGAGCAATTCCCTCAAAAGTGTATCTAATGTTAGTGAATGTGCCAAAGGGAGTAAGAAGAAAACAGCTGATACTGGGAAGAAGCCCATTGGTCCCCCAAAGTCTTGGAGCAAAGTTACTCCCAAGCCTAATCAGAAGAAGAAGGATCTCAAAAGAAAGGATCATCCTTCAAGTGATTCTGATTTTGAGATTGCTGAGACAGATGTTGCCCCATCTGGTGGAGCATTTAGAAAAACTGTCAAGGGAATGAAAGTTCCTCTAGTTATCCTTCCAGCTTCTCTGGTTAATGTTTCATTTCATCTGGAAAGTGGAGCTACTCACTGGAAATTTGTTTATCATAGAAGGCTTGGACTGGAGAGGAATTTGAAGACAAATGTGTTCAAGTGCAAGGAACTTGTTGACGTGTTGGAATATGCTGGGTTGATCAAGACTGTGAAGAATCTGGGTCATTGCTATGACATGTTGGTAAGGGAATTTGTGGTAAACATCTCTGAGGACTGTGATGACTCAAGGAATCATGAGTACAGACAAGTGTTTGTTCGTGGTAGATGTGTCAACTTCTCTCCTCAAATTATTAATGCCTATCTTGGAAGATCTGTTGAGGACATTCCTGAGTTGGAAGTGACTGATGACACCATCTACAAAGCTATAACAGGTAATCAGCTTAGACACTGTTCTGGACATTTGTCTGCTGCAAAATTGTCCCCATTATATACTGTTTTGAACAAAATTGATGCTGATAACTGGTCCCCAACCACTCATTCTAATTCTGTTGCAACTGGTTTAGCTAAGCTTATCTATGCAGTTGGTACTAAATCTGCATTTGATTTTGGTTCTTACATTTATTATCAATTTTTGGAGCAAGCTAAGTCTTTTGCTATTAAGTTCTCCATTGCCTTTCCAACTCTACTGTATGGTATTATACTCCAACAACATCCTGATATTCTAGTTAGTTCAGATGTGCCTGTTAGGAGGCTTTGTCCTTTGGTCTTGGATTGCAAGTTATTGTCTCAGCCACATGCTGAAGAATTGGCTGGCACTTATGTCCGGTCATCTGGTGTTATGAGTAGGCAGGCAATGATTGCTGAGCTTACAGAGATTAGTTTGGATCTGGGTATTAAGAAGTCGAAGGTGACTGATGACACCATTTGCAAGGCAATCACAAGTAACAAGGTTAAGCATTTGCCTAGACATTTGTCCTCTCCACAACTCTCTCTATTGTATGTCGGTCTAAACAAGATTTCTGCTCAAAACTAGACTACAACAACTCATTCAAATTATGTTGCTACTGGTTTGGCCAAGTTCATATATGTTGTTGGTATGAAAAAGTCTTTTGATTATGGGTCCTACATCAACTATCAGGCTCTAGAGCATGATAAGTCTTATGCTGTCAAGTTTACTATAGTCTTTCCCACTCTCTTGTGTGGTATTATTCTCCAGCAATATCCAGATATTTTGCTTAACACTGATGAGTCCTGTAAGAGGTCTGGTCCCTTGTCCTTAGATTACAGGTTCCTGTCTGGATCACATGCTGTTGACTTAGCTGGTACTTCTGTCAAGAAAATTGTTGTTCTTAGTAGAAAACAATTGATTACTCAATTTACTAAGATTAGTATGGCACTTGGTGCTAGAAAGATGAAAATTGACAGGATTATTGCAGCTCAGGCTGAGATTGAGGTTAATGACAATCCCATCTGCAAGACAATCACTAGTAATGAAGTCAAAGTTTGGCCAAAGAATGCCAAGTTGTCATCTAATAAGCTCACGGTGAAATATGCAATTTTTAACAGAAATCGAGCTATCAACTGGATGTTCACTTCTCACCTTCTTGACATAGCTACAGGTCTGGGTAAGTCTATTCATATTGTTGGTACTAAGACCTCATATAACTTTAACACTTATATTCTTGATCAATCCATAAAGTATGCTAAGTGTTTGGATGTGAAGATGCTAATAACAATTCCCACAATGCTCGGAAGTATTATTCTTGATAAGCATCTTGATATTTTGATCAGCTCTGATGTTGCCAGCAAGAGGGAATCTCCTCTCAAGTTGCACTATAGAGTGTATGAAGGGACACATGTCTCAGATAATGCTGTAACATCTGACCAGACAACTTCTAATATCATAACCATAAAAGAGATAAATGCTTATGTGATGGGTTCTTTGAAAGTTGGAAGTCTTGGAAAGAAAAAGGATGAAAATGTATTTGTAAGGATCATAAGTGACCGTGGGAAGAAATTTGAAGATGTCAAAGTTCTCTGATTTTCTGCTCCTCTAAAAATAATTACTCTCGGTCACTCCTCCTATATCATAGCTTATAAAGTCTTTAATTCCATAATCAATGCTATGATAGAATCCTTATATGTAGAAGATTTGGATAAAAAGGATATTGCTACTCCTATTAAGATTGTCCAAGAGTCTTCAACCCTATGTTTAGGAGATACTGAAAAAGCTGTTGTTGATGGTGGTGTTGACACAAAGGCCACAGATAGCCCTGTATTGAAACCAACTTCAGAGAATACTCAAACTAATACCATACCTGAAAGTGGTGATTCTTATGAAGGTGTTAACCTTCCTGGGTATTGTGCTGTGAAAGATGCTAGAGCATCTGACGATTCAGATTCTCAAGCTAATATAGAGGGAAATATGTTTGGTGATACACTTGTGGTCTCTCGAACTGATGAGAGTATGAAGACTACTGAGGTAGAAACCAAAGATCATGGTCTCCCAGACTCACAAACAGGTACACAACATATTGAAGCTGATGTTGAAATTTTGATAGAAAATGCTGTTGAAGATGATGTTGCAGATGCTGGCACATCTGTTAAGCCATTAGAAGCATGGAGAAAAAGAGGTAGAAATGTTCCATCTGTTCCCTGGATAATGTGTCCTTCCATCACGAGGAAAAAGCTTCCAGATGAAAATTTTATTTGTTAAAGAAGCATGTTTAATGAAAACTGTGCAAAGTTTAGGGAAGTGATATGTCAAGCTGGTTAGGGATTTTATTGTGATCATAGGGGAATACTGTGATGATCCTATGAGTGCTGAGTATATTCAGTTTTTTTTTGGTGATTTGGTGGAAGAATGGTCAATGAAGAAAAAGTTGCCAGCAGCTAAGCTAACAATGTACAAAGTCTATAGTTAATTTTGGTGAGTATATCTTTTATCAGACTATAGCTCATAGGAAATCTAATGCTACAAAACTTCCTATTGGGTTTCCTACCTTGATCTGTGATATCATTATGCATCAATATTCTGAGATATGCAATCAATCTGATGAGGTTAGTCAATGAGAGTCAGATATTACTTTAGATCCAAGGTTTCTTGAGAAGTCACGTGCTGCAGACATTGCTCTGGCATCTGTCTAAGGCACATCTTCCATGATAAGTATACAACAGATAATTTATGACCTCAAGATTATGAGTAAAGCTCTGGATGACAAGAAATTCTTGATGGTTCGTGTTATTCAAACTCTGGAAGCTGAAGAATTGATTGCTCAGAATGATAGAGGTGATGATTTGGTAGTGGAAGACTTTGAGGGTAGTGCTGATTTTTGGTCTTCTGTGTTACTTTTGACCTCTTGCATCAGATGTTATGTTGCTTTTATGGATTAAGCCCTAGATTTTCTATGCACCTGCATGTGCACTTAGTTGTAATATGCACCCTATGGTTATGTTCCTCTGACTATGTCTCCTGCTCATAAGTGCATGAAGTGAAGGGAAGTGTTATAAGTTTGATGCATAAAGCTTATATTATATTATTGATGACAACATTGTCTATGTTGTTGGTGTAATGCAAGAAGCTCAGACAGATGCTCTGACATCTGACTTATAGTAGTAAGGGAGTTTATGGTGTATGTATGCAAGTTTTGAGGGGGAGTAGTTATCTTTGATTATCTCCTATTATCTACCTGCTGATTATCTGAGGAGGAGTAGTATGTATCTCTTGCCTATTTATCTATGAGTTTTGAAGGGGAGGATATGCATCCTCTGTGATGATGGATGTTGTATGATGATGACTAAGTAGAATTCTTTTCTATGATACTCTGCTGATTGCATGAATTAAGGGGGAGGAATTTATTTTTCCCAGTCCTTAAGTTTGATTTGTCTTGAAGTTTCTATTTTCATATGGGGATCCATTGTGAGAGGTTAAGTCTCTCTGTTCATACTCTATGAGGCTAGTTGTTCTTATATCCGCTGTGCATGCCTCTGATATATTGTTGGCCAAAGCATTCATGTTATGTCCTATCTTCTTAGATGTGTATTGATGTTGATTTGAAGATTATTTTATTATGCATATTAGTCAACATTGATTTTTGAGATTCTGGTTTTGCAAACTTCTTCTGAGTAATATTGATATCTATGATCCTTCCATAATCCTCATTATTCTTGTCATTTAAACTGTTGTTAACTCTACAATAGTATATGAGAGATGTTTGACCAAATGCTGTGTCATATGGAACGACATTATGTGATCAGTGATTTCGCGCCAGCAAGCGCTATATTTGTGTGCGCAATCTTCTACAGATTCGTTTGTATTTTTATCTAGCTTACTGATCAAGACACCTGTATTTGAATGAAGTTCAAGATACTACTCCTGATAATGTTTTGCCTTAAGTTTTGGTCTATGAAGTGCAAGTATACATGAGAAGTAACATTGTTGGAACATCTAAGAAAGTTGCAGCTAGACCTATGTCAAGAAAGGATATAATAGCTGGGTTGAAAGAAACCTGCAAAGCTTTGGAACTTGAAGAAGCTTATGTTGTGGCTAATCATGAGACAGTTACACTATGGAGTATCTAAAATGACATGGTGTTCTTTGTAAGGTATTGCATCTACACGTTGTATGTTGTTGCTATATAAGAAGATTAGTTGGAAATGAAGGGTCTGAGAAGGAATGGAGGTTCACACTTTATGGTAGGGGTGCCTATCACTTACATATGTAGAATCATAACTCTGCACTTTATGCATTATCCATCCTCTTCTCTATGGTATGATATCTTCTGGTTCTTAGCTATGTGAATTTACTAGCATTCTACTTCTGAGATGTTCTTGTATGACATGCTATGCAAGATTACATGCACTGCGAATGTATTGTGTTAGACTGTGCAATTGTGGGTATCTGAGTATGTTGATCAATGGAGTTGCTATGATATTGTCGCAAGTGTTCTATTGTGCAGTGTGAAATTGCAGAGCAGGTTTATGAGCATGTTTCCTTTATGTTTCCTCTTCTTGTGTTCTTTGGATGTTTATGCTACTCTGGTCTATGCCTATTTCAAATTCTCATATGAAGTTTGGCAATATTTATGTCTAAAAAGGGGGAGAAGTAAGCTGATATTGGCTGATATGCATGATGCTCTACTAGATGTTGACACATTTATCTATATGGTGAAATGAAGTAGTTTATGTTGCTCTGCCATGGCAAATATCCATGAGTTGTTGCTTTATTCTTTATGATATGCATGAGACATTGTTCTCAGGGGGAGTGCTGATGTTTGTTGATGTTGAAGGAGAATGTTATGCTTATGCGTGCATGAGAATGCTATATCAAATGTTGAAGCATTCAGTGTTGTGTGAAGCACTATTTGTGATGAAGCGTATTTTCTCTGATGTTTTTATTTGTGAGGCTATTTTCTATCATCTTCTGCTATATGCCTCTGGTGTTTATGTGTTGAAGCTTATTTGTAAGCACTTTTAATGGAAATCTACTATGTGAAGATGGTTCTTGTTCTCCTTCAAAGTTGCTATGTTTTAGAAGGAATGTGCTGTGTATATCTCTCTGGCTTTCATATATAGCCCAAGATTGTTTTAGCCAAAAATTTGCCAAAGGGGGAGATTGTTGGGTTTTTGTGTATTGGCATCATTTTTGCTAAAACACTAACTTGCCAGATGCTGGACCAGATGCTAACTGGACAAATGTTGGACCAGATGCTCCAGCATGTGCGTACAGCATCAGGACGTACGCGTATTTTTGTGCGAGATCTTTTTAAAGATTTACTTCAGTTTTATCTCAATTACTTGTGCACTAAGTCTCGCCTTGTTGTGTAGAACCTTCAGGAGGTGGCGGTTTGCCCTGATTGCTTCATAAAATATGTTTCTCCATTTATGGAAACATATTATATGGTTCTAAAATATAATTGCAAGATTTCTTTTGGACCAGCTGGATTGTAAAGCCCATGTATCTTCCTCAACACGTTCTTACAGAATATATATATTGGAAGATGTAAAACCTAAAGTCAAGCGAAGCCATTATTTACAAAAAGGAGTCTTTAGGGTTTTAGGGTTTCGTGATTAAAGCCTTGTGCTTTAATGTGTGCACTTCTAAGCTTTTAAGTATGGAGTTGCCTGTGTACCACTCCTAAGCTGTGAAGTACGGAGTCGGTTGTTTTTGTGTTCACTAAAGCGTGCGTTGCTTATATGTTAAGTAGTGAACTTGTGAGCCTTTCTTGTATCATGTTGATTGTTGATACATGAAGGACGTAGGGTGTTTGTTTGTGTTCCTCTCCTAAGCTGTGAAGTATGGAGTAGGTATTGTTAGTTGTAGCACTCAAAGCCTGTAGGTACGAGTGTGATGTTTTCATAGGAGTGTGTCTCCAAAACGTGTTTGTTTCTGTGTGAATTAAATCCTTGCTGTCTGTAAGGTTGTGCCAGTGCGAAGATCAGTGAACCAGAGGTTGTTTGCGTGGAAGTCTTCAAACTGAGAGGAAGTGAGCAGAGGTTCTCATATCTAGGAGTTCCTAGATAGAAGTCTATACGGGTAGTTAGGAAGTGAGAAGTGAAAACGAGGAGTTTGACTTTGAATTCGTTTTACTTAGTGGATTTCCTTCCTGGATTGGTATCCCCCAGATTAGGACGTTGGGCCGAACTGGGTTAACAAACTCACTGTGTTATTTACTTTTCCGCTGTTTTTAATTCACGTTTTAATTGTGTTATTGTCCTGAGCTAGACACACGCTCGGACAGTTGTGCCAACATTGTTCACAGCGTTTGTCTGTCTGGTAGCCAGAATTTCAATGACGATATTCAAAAGGCAAGCCAGAAGTTACCTCTTGAAGTTACAACCAAACAGAAGACTGAAGTACCACAGAAGAAGGCGAGGCCTGATAAAACTATGGCTGACATTGATATGACATTACCTCCAGATCCTTGTCCTATTGATGTTCAAAAGCTAATGAATGAGAGACCACCTCCTCCATTTCCTCAAAGGCTGAGAAAAGCTAAAGAAGAGCAACAGTACAACAAATTCATTGAGATGATGAAGCAACTGCATATCAACATACCACTCATAGAGGCAATTCAGCAGATGCCTAATTACTCAAAGTTCATGAAGGATGTGCTAACAAAGAGGAAGAGGATTGGTGAGTTCGAGACTGTGGCACTTACACAAGAGTGTAGCCAAATGGTTCAGGGTAAGTTACCACCAAAGTTGAAAGATCCTAGTATCTTTACAATACCCTGCACCATTGGAGATGTACATGTAGGTCAAGCTCTATGTGACCTAGGAGCAAGCATTAACCTAATGCCCTTATCTATTTTCAACAAGTTGGGTATTGGTGCTGCTAGACCAACAACCATTACTCTTCAACTAGCTGACAGAAGCATATGCTACCCACAAGGGAAGATTGAAGATGTTCTGGTTAGGGTTGACAAATTTGTCTTCCCTGCTGATTTTATCATTATGGATTTCACTGCTGATGAAGATACTCCCATACTTTTGGGAAGACCATTCCTTGCTACTAGAAGAACATTGATTGATGTTGAGAAAGGAGAAGTGACCATGAGAGTTAACAACCAAGAAGTCAAGTTCAACATTCTCAATGCTATGAAGTTTCCTACTGAGAAGTTGGAGGTTGTATCACAACTGCAAAGTTGGGATTCTCTGGTGCACAAGCAATTCATGAAAAATTCTGATCATTTGAAGAAGATTCCCTTTCCTCATGAAGACAAGGAATTGGTAGATGATGAAGTTACAAAGGAAAAGTCCATTGTCAAATGGACTGGAAGATATGAAGTATTGGAAATACCACCTGATGCTAATAAGGATAACATTCCTTCAGTTTTGAAGCCACCTGCTTTAGAATTGAAACAATTACCTTCACATTTGAAGTATGCATTTCTGGAGACAAGTCAGCAGTTGCATGTTATCATTTCTGCTGACTTGACTAACAAGCAGGAGGAGAGCCTAATATTGTTGCTGAGAAGATACAAGAGAGCCATAGCTTGGCAAATGGCAGACATCAAAGGTATAAGTCCTACTGTTTGTATGCACAGAATTTTACTTGAAGAAAATGCTAAGAATAATGTTGAATGTCAAAGAAGACTGAACCCCATTATGAAGGAGGTAGTGAAGAAGGAGATAATCAAATGGAAGTGATTAGAAGTGATTAGAAGTGGATAAAGCTAAAGTGGAAGTGATTGAGAAGTTGCCTCCACAAACAAATGTAAAAGGAGTCAGAAGTTTTCTAGGACATGCTGGATTCTATAGAAGGTTTATCAAGGATTTTTCCAAGATTACAAAGCCTTTATGTCAACTGCTACATCATGATGTGCCATTTCAATTTTCTGACGAGTGTCACAAGGCCTTTGAAACACTGAAGACTGCTCTGATCACAACACCTGTGATTGTAGCCCCTGATTGGACAAAACTATTTGAATTGATGTGTGATGCTAGTGACTTTGCCATTGGAGCTGTGTTGGGTCAGAGGCATGACAAAGCTTTCCATTCTATCTACTACACCAACAGAACATTGACAGAAACTCAGCTGAACTACACTACTACAGAGAAGGAGTTATTGGCAGTTGTGTATGCCTTTGACAAATTCAGATCATATCTTGTTGGTACAAAGGTGGTGGTGTACACAGATCATTCAGCTATCAAGTATCTACTCACAAAGAAGGATGCTAAACCAAGGCTTATCAGATGGGTATTGCTGCTGCAAGAATTTAATCTAGAGATTAGAGACAAGAAGGGTGTTGAAAATCAGGTTGCTGATCATTTGTCTAGACTACCTGAAGAAGTGCAAAGCTCTAACAGGTATGTAATTAAAGAGCAATTCCCTGATGAACAACTCCTAATGATAACTACTGATAAGACACCTTGGTATGCTGACATTGTAAATTATCTGGTGGGAAAGCACTTATCCCCTGATTTTAATTTTCAACAAATGAAAAGATTTTTGTCTCAAATGAAACATTATTTTTGGGATGAACCATTTTTATACAAAAAATGTGCTGATCAGATAATGAGAAGATGTGTGGAAGAGGAAGAGGCAAGACAGATCTTATCACATTGCCACACTTCACCTTATGGTGGACATTATGCAAGTGAAAGGACTGCTGCCAAGGTGCTTCAATGTGGCTATTATTGGCCATCTTTGTTCAAAGATTCATATAATTTTGTGAAGCACTGTGATAGATGCCAAAGAAGTGGAAATGTGTCCAAAAGACAAGAGATGCCTCTTACAAACATTTTAGAAATTGAATTATTTGATGTTTGGGGTATTGATTTCATGGGACCATTTCCTCAGTCTTTTGGTAATCTATATATATTAGTTGTTGTGGACTATGTGTCCAAGTGGGTGGAGGCAATTGCAAGCCCCACCAATGATGCAAGAGTGGTGACTAAATTTTTAAAGAAAAATATCTTCACTAGATTTGGCACTCCTAGAGCAATACTCAGTGATGAAGGCTCACATTTTTGTAACAAAATTTTTGAGGAGTTGCTGGCCAAATATGGTGTGAGACATAGGATTGCCACTGCTTATCATCCACAGACAAGTGGGCAGTCAGAGTTGTCTAACAGAGAAATTAAAAGAATTTTAGAAAAGATGGTTAATCCATCAAGAAAAGATTGGTCAAAACTGTTAGATGATGCTCTGTGGGCCTATAGAACTGCTTTTAAAACACCTTTGGGAATGTCCCCATTTAGATTAGTTTTTGGAAAGGCTTTCCACTTACCAATAGAGCTTCAATGCAAAGCCTATTGGGCTACTAAGAAACTTAATTTTGATTTTAAAGCTTCTGGTAAGGCAAGACTTTTGCAACTGTCTGAGTTGGAGGAACATAGGTTGTTTTCTTATGAAAATGCTGAAATGTACAAGGAAAGAACTAAAGCCTGGCATGACAAAAAGATTCAAAAGAGAGAGTTGGTAGAGGGTCAGTATGTGTTGCTCTAAAACTCTACGCTTAAGTTGTTTCCTGGTAAACTGAAATCAAGATGGTCAGGACCATTCAAACTTTTGAAAATTTATCCTTATGGTGCTGTTGACCTTCTTGATGAAACAAGTGGTATAAAATTTAAAGTAAATGGTCAGAGAGTTAAAAGCTATTGGGGTGATGACTCAAGGAAGAGAGTCACCGCCACTCTTGATGATTCTTAATCATGATTTTACAAGTCAGGCTGAGGACTTTCTGAAACCAAGCGCTTGCTGGGAGGCAACCCAGCATTCTAATAAATTTTGTTATTTTTAGTTGTGTTAATTTCAGGTAATGTGTGAAAATAGATTGCTGTTAGGAGGCAAGGCACTAGTTATCTCTAGTTGCCTTTGTCTAGTTGGCTGAGTGATGACAGATACGGTGACTGGCACCATTCTTAAGCTCTATGCCAACCAGATGAACCAAAGAAGAAGATTGAAATAAATGTGGACTTAACTAAGTTCAAAGGAAGAGGCATGCCAGAGGTTATCAACAGGAAGCTGGAATGATGAGTCATTAGTTATCAGACGTTACCACGTGGCATTTGGCAGACAAAGTGATATCACGCGCTGAACTAGCCGTTGCGTTGATTTAGCGTGTAAACCGATTTTCCAACGGTTAAACCCACATCATCCGCCATCATCCATCATTATCCCAACGTCCATAAAACTTTTCCATATCTTTTCCATCAATATCCGTACCAAAAATATAACCACCCATTACCTTCTATATAAACCAACCCTTATCACTCATAAAACCCCTTTACAAACAAACTTTCTAAACCTACTACTCTCTCTACTTTCTGCAAACAAATTCTACAAACCCTTACCTTTCAAAACACCCACTGTTTATCAATCCTTATCACGCAATCATGTCAACTGGAAAGAGGCAAGTGATAACTGCTGCCATGTCTGAAGACGAAGAAGATTATGATGTTTTTGTGAATAGTGACGCTGCTGAACGCTATGAAGTTTTCAACTACAAGCAAATCGATACTGAACGTGGATTCATATTCAACGCTGATTTTGAGCGTTTGGAGATACGTGAAGACCTTGAGATGATCATCCATTCTCTCAAGTGGCAGAAGTTTGCTGCACACCCCTCAAGTTACAACACTCAACTGGTGAAGGAGTTCTACTCCAATCTTACCAACATTCACCAGAAGAGAAGAGAAGTTATGGTGCGAGGAAAAGCAATCCTCTATTCAGAGGCGAACATTAACTGGTTCTATGGCATTGACGTATCAGAGGATGCCTATTCTGCTTTCCTTGACTCCATTGATGAAGAACAATTGGAAGAGATCATGCTGAGTCTCACTATTCCTGGAACTGAATGGAATCTAGGAGTAGGTGAGAATGAGAAGACTGTTCAGAGGATGAACCTGAAGCCTGTACCAAAGGTTTGGTACCAATTTTTAAAGCACAGCATCATCTCAACAACTCACAATGACACTGTGAGTAAATCAAGACTAATCCTGCTGCACTGCATCATTGAGAAGCAGTCTATCAACGTTGGGAGGATCATATCTGATGAGATCCAGAAGTGTTCAACTAGGGAAGGTATGCTATACTTCCCCTGTCTCATTACTGCTCTGTGCAAGAAGCAAGTAGTTCCCCATAGGATTGGAGATGAAGTGAAGAAGCCTGTGGCTGGGTTTGACGCCAAGGCTATTAGAACGCTGATCAAGGGAAACACTGGAAGAAAGGCAAGTCAGGAGTTGCCTGCTGCTAAGCCTAGTACACCTGGTGCTAGTGCTTCTGGAGAAAAAGACCTGCTATCCGAATTGAGAAGGGATATGCAGAGGTTTTGGTTGTGAAACGCTGATACCCATGCTTGGTACATCAGCAACTTGTCCCTCTATTTTCCAAACTTTGACTATATGAGAGCACCTGCATTCCTAGTGGAGATCTTGGGTGAGTTCAATCCGGACTTGCCTAAAGAAAAGGAAACCACTGACGTGCCTGAGAGCTCCAGCAAGCAGCAGAAGAAGAAAAAGAAGAAATTGAGGAAGGCAACTATTGAAGAGGGTATTGCGGAAGAAGAAGCTGTGGAAGATGAGAAAAAGAAAGAAAAGAAGAAAAAGAAGAAGAGTCACAAGAAGAAGAAGCTACCAACTGAGGTGGTAGTGGAAGATAAGGAAGCCCATGCTGAACCAATGGAGAAAACTCCTGCCTCACCACAAATTGGTGAGAACCAGGATCTAGCTTTGGAAGATGAGGAAGATGAGTACTATGAGAGGGCTGACAGTGATTACATTGAGGGGGATGCAAATTCTGACGCCCATGAGAAAGAAATCAACTGGTCTGAAGAAAAGAATAGTGAAGCGGAAGAGATTGGGTCAGACAGACAAGACCTAAACCCAGAGAAAAGTATTGGCACGCCTTTGAAGGGTGCAGATGCTGCAAAGCATACCCCTGAGCAGGAGGGTACTCTGGGAGTGGAGGAAGTGCATGAGCCTGATAATGCACCTCCACAAGGACATTTGGCTATGAAGGATAAGGCTGCATCTGAGGAGATTGATCAGATCTTGACCACTCCTACTGCTAAAAGGAAGAGAACAACAAGAAAGAAAGATGCACCACAGGCAACTGTTGATAAGCCTGATGAAGCTGTTCCTGAGCCAAATCAACCATCAGAAGAGGAGACTGATGAAGAAGAAAGAGTAAGAGAGGAAGAGAAGAGAACAAAGAAAGAAGCTGACTCTACTTTGAGGAGAAGCAAGAGGTTCAAGGCCTGATTGTATGTCTTGACACACTTTGCCTTTAGGATCGAGTCTAGCTTAGGTTTTTATTTTTTGTTCTGTTTTTGAAAACTTTTTGATGAGTCAATTGTTGCCTTTCCCATGTGTCAACAGTGTGGTCACTGTTTAGTTTAAGTTTGGGGGAGAGGTAATATCAAATAAAAACTTTTGAAAATGTTTTGAAATAGATTGCTTTTAATGTGTTCTGATAAGCATTTTATTGACATGCCATAACTGAGGTTAGAGTGTAAGATGCATGACCATAGGTTTGTTTGGAAATTTTTGGAAATTCTTATGTTTGATGCTTGATTTGATGATCTCTGCACCTTAATGCACACTGTTGAATACTGTCAATCTTAAGAGTGGCTAGATAACTCTTTTAAATACACATTCTTTACTCTAAGTTTTCTAAAAATGAATGTAATGGAGAATATGGCTAGATAATCCTAATAGGAGGCTGATGGTTAGCTAAAAAAAAAATGAAACTAATGAATAAGTCTCTAAGAGATAAGCTAGTAGGGCGCTTTACTCTTATTAGCAGGTTAGACCTATTACAAGTAGGATCTAGTTAGTGAAAAGATGGAGTATTCCCAAAACTAAGCTAGTAGGATGCTTTACTCTTATTAGCAGGTTAGACCTATTACAAGTAGGATCTAGTCAGTGAAAGGATGGAGTATTCCTAAATGAATGATAATGAAAAAGCTACCAATCAGTTCTCCTTGGCTATAATCAAAATGCTTTGGTCACTCTTGAAAAGAAATAGTCCCCCCTTTGCTGAAACTCTAAGTAAATTCAAAATTATAGGAAAAAGAGGATAGCTTAGCCTTTAGAATGAGTAGTTTAAGAGTGGGATATAGTCATTAATCTGGTTGACAGTGCTAAACAGTTCACACACACACGCATGGTCATCATTGAAGGTTGATTTTATGAGAATTGTGCCAATTTTTTGAAAACAGTCTTAAGGTCTGAGTCTTATTGCTTAAATGTGCTGTTTACATGTCAATATTATGAGTAACTGAACACAGTCTTTGCTTTCTACGCATTACCTGAGGACAGGCAATGATTCAAGTTTGGGGGTGTGATGACACATTATTTGTGTGTTATTTAGGCCTTTATTCATGAGTTATTTCCTGCCAATATGGTGATCAAACCATGTTTTAATGCAATTTCATTAGTTTATTTAGTTTTGAGTCTAGAATTATGTAGTAGGAATAATTATGTAATTTTAATGAAAAAGAGTTAATTTAGAGGCAACTTATGTCAAGGCATGTTATTTGGTTCTAGATCGTCATCAAAAGGCATCTACTGATAATGACTGTCAAGACATTGAGTTCCGTACAAGTCAACAAGTCAAGCGCTGCTAGAAGACAAAACTGAGAATGTACTAGAACATTGTGAAAGGCATCTTTGGAGGATAAGGATGACTGGCTGGCTTGCCAGCTGTCAGCATCACAAATGATTGTACTATGAATAAGTGGTCCTTGCAAATGGAATATCCTTTATTCCTTGGGCCTAGTAGTCATAATTAAGGTTGCACCCGATCCAAGAAGGATTGTCCTATAAATACACGTTCCTAAACCTAAAAATGTATGCTTGAAACTTAGAGAATAGATCTGAGAAGAAGAAGAGTCGTTGCGCCGTTTGAAGAGCTATTCCGTCGCAGGAGGCGACCGGTGATAACGAGAGGCACGACATTGTCTGTAGGAGTATCTATTGCATTGTAATGGGTATCACTACTTTACTTGTTATTATTGTTGTTGTTTCTATGCTCATTCTGAGCTAAACTCTTTGTAGTTGAGATTATGTGAAGTTTAATATAATGAATGAAGTATTTATGTGAATGAATGATTGTTCTTGTGTCATCTTTAACTTTATATTTTTAAGAAAATACATTTATTTCTTTGACTGATCAACTTAGATTTAAATACAAGTTGCATGTGTAGAGACATCTAGCATGTTAATGGAAATAATAAAGTTAATAAGGTTAAGTGGGAGCAGACATGTAATCCCTACCTTTTCTTATGGATAAGTTAAGGGCCTTAGTGGGATCAAGCACGAGCTTTTCTGAACTCTAATGGGATTAATAGTAACCTCGACAGAGCCAGTTCATTATACCCCATTTTAATATCTAACGTTGTAGACATACACCACAAGGCAAGCTTGCTCACAGATGGCACGACAGTAGTTATCATTCACTATGCTTCGTTCATGTGTTAAATGGATCTTAATCTCAGCTACCCTTTTATTATCATTTTCAATCATCACTTTATATAACTGCTATTTTATTTATGGTGTTAAAAACCAAATATGTTTTGTTACCATTACAATAGACTAAACACTTTATTTGAACTTGGAATGTATAACCCTTATTCTATTCCCTGTGGGTTCGACACTCTTTTCACTTATTACTTGCTATGATTGACTGCGTATACTTGTGTATCACATTTGCCAACCATCAGAGACCAATGACAAGCTTATCCTCTCCCTAAAAAGAGGATCGTGCAAGTCAAAATTCCTCTATAAATAGAAGCTCAAAAATCAGAACTGAGGACGCCTTAGTTTCTTTATTTTCCACACCGGGAATCCGTTTTCAGTTCTGTTTTCACTATCCTGTCAAGAATATTATTCCGATTAATTCCAGTAGCTTTATTTCAAGTTTCCAGCAATTTCTATTTTCAGGTTTTTTTTAATGTCTTTATTTAATTATTTATTTATGTCTTATTTAATTTTCTGTTTTTATTTGTTTATTTCCTTTGCCATGTCTAGCTAAATTCCTAGATATCGGTATGTAAATTAATTCTCCGAAGGGAATTTAATAATCATTTAGCGCGCACTTATCAAACTATTTTTCTGATTCAAATTCCTAATTTTATTCAAAGCTTTTGAACGAGAGTAAAATAAAGCAACTAAGGTTAAAATCAATAGAGCGAGAGTTTGAGGTTTTAACTAGATAGTAGGAATTTGATATTAATCTTTTCTGTTTTCACTTTATTTTGAAAATCTTAACGTGGCTCTCGCTCGTTCAAAGATTAATATCAAATTCCTACTCTCTAGTTAAAACCTCAAACTCTCGCTCTATTGATTTTAACCTTAATCGCTTTATATTACTCTCGTTCAAAAGCTTAGGAGTTTTAAAATTAGGAATTCGAATCAGAAAAATAGTTTAGGAAGTGCGCGCTAAATCATTATTAAATTCCCTTCGGGGAATCAATTCACATACCGATATCTAGAAATTTAGCTAGACATGGCAAAGGAAATAAATAAATAAAAATAGAAAATTAAATAAAGCATAATAAATAAATAATTAAATAGCGACATAAAAACCTGAAAACAGAAACTGCTGGAAACTTGAAATAAAACTGCTGGAATTAATCGAAATAATATTCTTGACAGGAAAGTGAAAACAGAACTGAAAACGGATTCCCGGTGTGGAAATACCGTTACAGTTACTGTAACAAGAAACTAAAACTGACTGAAAAGTAAAGAAAATAAGGCGTGATCAGATCTGAGATTTGAGCTTCTATTTATAGGGGTTTTTTGCTGGTTACGATCCACAAAAATAGGAGATGATAAGCTCCCTTTTGCATTTATCCAATATCCATCCGATTAGGAACAGAAACGGATCAGACGAATGCCTCTTCCCCACGTCACGTGAAATTCAGTTTCACTGGGCTTCTCATTTGGTGGCGCTCGCCACCCATTTTGTGGCGCTCGCCACTGTGGGCTTGCGCTGGGTGGCGCTCGCCACCCTCCTGTGGCGCTCGCCACTTTGTGATTTTGGGCATGTGCTCATTTTTGCTGTGCTCCTTTGTGGGCTGCGCGAATTTGGGCTTTGCACCCCCCTTTTTGCTCTGTTTTTGACACTTTTTGCCCAATTCTCTTCTCCGACCTAATTTATTCGACAAAAGTAAAAACATATCAAATACTAACATAAAAAGACATAAATGAAATAAATACATATGCAAATGCAACTAAAATTCACCTAAATTAAGCTAAAAATACGATATGATTTCGTGTCATCAAATTCCCCCACACTTGAACCATTGCTTGTCCTCAAGCATAAAAGAGTAGCGAATTGCAAAGCATAAGTAAAAACACATGACTCGATCATCTTACTCGTACGTGGTTGCCGGCTAAACTATGAAAATCAAATAACAGTGCAAATAACAAAAACACCGTAATGACACAAGAAACTCCCGATCATGTGAAAACAGACCTGAAGCATTTCCTCTTGACTCTACCTCTCACCTAAGTTTCATTCCCCCTTTTCATTCTAGCGCAATCACATTAAGCCCGTTATCTTGTACACGCCCATGGTAGGAAACCTGTTAGTGATTATCATCATCATATAGCGAGGGGTGCTGATAACATAAGTTTGGTAACTCCTATTTTTCCCACTTCGCAGTTGCGGGGGATCGGATCGTAACCCGCCCTACCAAGTTCAGAATCAGACACCTCTGAACCAACTACTAATGAGTTTCTATACTATGGTATTTTTTTCCTTCTCATGTTTCAACATTTGCTGAATTTTCATCAATTATTTCAAGGAATCAACCAATAGCATTTATAACATTTATAATCAAAATCATTCACTTATGTTCTTCGGTTTCCCACTTAGTTTGTGCCTTGAGATGGTGCCGACTGCTAGATAAACTACTAAGGGTTCATTAAAACTCAAGTGCAAAGCTTTGTCAAAATTAGTACTCAAATCAGTTTTACACACTTCCGGGAATCTAAGGTGTTAAAACGGTATTGATTTTATCTAACCGCTACCCAAATTCACAAAATAGCCTAGATAGTGCAAACAACCTATATACTTTAAAACAATCAACATCAAGCATCAGAACTCAACACTTGCTCTTCACAAGAAAAATTTTGGTATGGCTCAAGAAATGGGAAAATCAGACGATATCAAAACCAACACGCAAAATCAACTCAATCCAAGTGAACTAACCTAAGGTTTTATTATGCATGCAAAACTAAATGACTGTAAGTAAAGGAAAGCGATAAAGCTTCCTCCCCCACACTTAAATCGAGCATTGTCCCCAATGCAACGACTAAAGGTGAGCTCGGAAGGGTACAACCTGAGAGAAAGTAACTACTGGCGGTCTGGGCCGCGCCTCCTCGTGCGCCTCTCATGTGGTGGAGGTCCTGCACCTAGCTGCTGGAAATAGTCATCAAAATCATCCATGCGTAAGGACATATCTGTCATGCCATCAATCAAGCCACGCTGGTCGCTCTGAAACTGCTGCATCATGCTCATCATCTCTGTCTGACGAGTCTGGATGTCCTGGATATGCTGGTCCCGCTGGGCATCTAAAGTGTAGTGCTGCCTCATCTCAGCTAAAACGGTATCAAGCGTGGCTGTGCCACTCTCATGGGAAGCTCCAGAAGTAGTACCTGCAAAATAACCAGAAGAAGTGTGTGTGCTGTGTGCATTAGTTTCCGGAGCCTCGTGCTCCTCCTCCTCAAATCCGTCACTCTCTCCCTCATCAGCAGGGGCATTGGGTACCGTCCAATCTCGGGGAATGGGTGGGTCGGGGAGACAACGGAATTTGGCTATCGAGCGCACATTGAAGCGCGCGGGGTCAGGGAGGGTGATATCAGGGCAGGCTTTGTTATCTATCATGAGAATGTATTTTCCATCAGCCCGCAACTTTACTAGCCTCATGTTCCGTACCATGTCTAAATCAATGGTACGAGGGTCAAGTGGGGTAAGTGTAGAAAGTTGCGCCCCGTGGTCTAGCAAGCGTGCTAAGGTTGTGATTAGACCACCAAAAACAATTGCCCCTTTGGACTTAACCATTGAAAACATGTGATACATCATAAAGCGGGCAGTATGGACCTTTTCTTTTGAGACGCTGTAAGTGAACAGCAAAAAGAGCTCTTTTTCATTGACCTTGTTAGAACCAAGGCGGCCAAACACAGTGCAAGCCAAAAGATGGCGAAAGTAGCGAATAGCGGGGTTTTGGATCAATGACGCTCTGTTACCCTCAAAACTACTCATATCTTTTCCGGTTAATCCCCACCAAAGTTTCTTTGCGGCATCTGGCCACCCCACTTGAGTAGGCAGCTCATCTTTCACTCCCTTGCCGTGTGGTAAGTGCAACAACTTGGCTAACTCATCGTAGCTAAAATTGTAATCAACATTAAACAAACGGAATCTCACACGGTCGGGGTGGGGTTTAGTTCTAGAGAGCTAAGAAATTCTGCGGTAAGTTGGACATGAACGGGGTCTTTAAAAGAAAGCAAGAAATCAAGCTTAAATGAACGAACCAAATGGCGCACACTATCCGATAATCCTAGAGTCTCGAGACAAAAGTCATCGGCATACCTCGTTGGTTTGTATTCCTTTCGGCGGAGGAGTCGGTAGAGCTTAGCTTGGTCTCCATCTCGGAAGTTGATCGCATATTCCCCTTGTTGTGCCATGAACTTGACTTACCTTAGCTTGAAAGACTAGAAGAAATGAAGGAAAAGAAAAGCTTCTGTGAAATGAGAATTGTGTTGTGAAGTGAATGTGTTAAGGTGTGTGTATTTATAATGGAAAAATGAAGATGAATGTAGTGATGTGTAGTTGAAAATCTTAATGGAACATAATGATGGTGTCTTCATTTCACAGAGAATCAATTCCTTTCCAAACCCATAAAAACAAAACCATTGAATGCAAGCTTACTGTAACACGCATCCTGTACAAAATTTGCCAAAATTTGTGAAGTTTCATTCTGTGGCGAGCGCCACCAGGCCAAATTTTGTATTTTGGCCTTTTTCGTCCTGTAGCGTGTTGTTGATCATTTGTACCTATACCTGTCTAAAGGAAATTGTACAGCTTGCACACAGTTGAATTAAGTTCTAACAGGACAAAAATTTTCACCAAATTGAATTTCTAACACAGAGCAATTATTCACAAGAAAAACCACATGAGCACACAAGAACATAAAACAAACGGTCTCTCATCAGGAGTTTTTATTAATCAAACGAACTAAATAAAAGTAAATATAGTTATTGCTGATTTCTGAAATTCAAATTAAAGTACTAGTAAAGAAAATTTCCTAGGATTTATTATTCTAGAGCAAGGAAAAGTAAATGAAAATCCTAGGAATGCGGTAAAATATGCCGAGACGGTCCTAGCCACTACGACGATGTTCGACTTCATTCACAACAAAACCTAACTCATCCCAAATATTCTCTACTTGCGCAGCGGCGGTATCCAAGAAAGCATAAAATTCTGCGCGCAACTTAGTCAGCTCGGCTTCCATTGCATTAGTTTTAGCTTGCAATGCTTCAAACATAGCAACAGTCGCGGTCGGTGGCCCAACTGGGGCATCAGCAGCAGGAGTAGGAGTAGAGAGAGCAGGATCAGAATAAGGGGACTCACTTGGATCAGCATCAGAGAGATCTGTGTCAAGGTTTTCATAGGCTTGGGGTGAAGAAGGAGGTGTCAAGGGTGTATACTGAGGTTCCAAATCATAGAGCCAATTTCTTCTGTCATGAACACTGGTTTTATTGCTAGGCAAGGTAAAGTGGGGCACGACTTGGCGATTGATAAGGAGGTCAAATCTGTCGGGTCCTAAGTTCCCTATAATGCCACGGTTAAAGCAAAAGTTTATGTCCATGCATCGGATTCCTCCCAAGGGTTGGAGTTGATTAAGTTGAACTCTCAGGCCTAGGGCATCTGCAATCATTGTAACCAACCCACCAACTAGTATGGGTCCCAGGCAGTCAAGGGCTATATTGTACATGTTGGTCATCATAAAGGTGGCCCCATTGACAGGGCGGGACTGTGAAGCACATAACATGATAAAAAGCTCCTCACGGGACACAGAGGTGTTTTTTTCTTCCTTTCCAAAAAGGGTGTGGGCTAGGATTTTGTGAAAGTAGCGGAAGGCTGGGTTGTGTATGTTTTCAGAATACATGTTTCCAAAATCACGATGTCCTTCTCCTGAGATTTTACCCCAGAAATAGTCTAGCTCACGGAAAGGGAAAGTGCTCTCCTCAACTGATGTGAAAGTATGTGGATCACTCGGGAAACCTAGGAGGTTGGCCATTTCTAGATTGTTGAAGGTGTAGTCAATGCCGAACATCCTAAAGTTTATCAGGCCTCTTCTGAATCCTTTTCCGATCTCAGGGTGATACGAAAATGAGCTTAGGAACTCGAGAGTTAGGCTTCGGTAAGAGCTAAATCTTCTCCCCACAGCAAAGCCGGACCATCCGACTTCATTAAGCAAGAACATCACGCTTTCGCGGATCCCTAGCTTGTCCATAGTAGCGCTGTCAGGGTAGATGGATAGGTGCATATCTCTCTGAGCTAGAATCTCATAGCCTTTGATCTGTCCTACTCCTCTGAACTTGATATCATGATTCTCATCTCGATTCATCGTGAAAGAAAGAAAGGTATCTAAAAAAAATAGATTTGAAAATATATACCAAAAATATGAGTGAGAAATAAGATATATAATAATACCGCTTAATTTTAAAAAACATAATAATTCAGAAAAACAAGCAACAACTAATGACATATGCAAAATTATTTTTTTCATTTTAAGACTAGACTAACAAAATTAAACCTACATGTGGGTTGCCTCCCACCAAGCGCTTTGTTTAAAGTCGGTGAGCTCGACGGTTTTGTGTTTTTTATCTTGCTTGTGATGGTCGAATCGGGAATGATTTCCACGGCCACTTATCACGCACTCTCACATACCCCTCGCTCTTTCTCTTTTTTCTCCTATAGGGCGGTTCAGCTTCCTTGCCCTCTTCTATTATTTTGTAATTTGGGAGAAAAGGAATTTTATCAATTTCAGGCGGGGGTTTTGGTTCAATTTCAAGTGTCCTTCGTTCTTTTGACTTAGGACTTTCACTCGCCTTTCCAAACGTCACTCTCATCCTCTTTGTATTGACATTCCCTTCAAATTTTCTTTCCCCTATTTTCCTCTTTCTATTTGCGCCCTTATCCCCATGTGTGTTAATTTTTACATCCTTTTTCTTGTCACATGGTTGGGGAGTTGGGTCTACTCTAGCCTCTACTATCCCTTGGGGAACAAGGATTGGTGGATTGTGGGGAGCAGGGAAAACATGCAGTGTTCCCTTCTCTACCTCTTCGACTACCTCACTAGGGAGGAGTATCGGTGATGCTTCTTCGATATCCACTCTCTCCTCGCTGAAAATCTCAACATCATTATTGTCCTCACTAGCCCTCTCAATCTCGCTTTCATTAACGTTTGCTACGACGTCTACTTGTCTATCGTAAGAGGGTTCTATGGTTGACTGGGTGAACTGGAAGATTAGTGTCTCCATCGACTCTTGGGGAGTCGTTGTTGAGGCAACCATGGCGTCGAGCATCCTTTGGGTTTCGAGATTGGTTTGTCTAATCCGTTCATTTATAAGGTCTTGTTCCCTCATCATCTCTCTAAATCGGTGCTCTCGACTAGCCTTAGCGAAATTTTCCATAAATTCATTATATACCACTAATAGGCTAGGACTGACGGATTCTTTTGGATTTAAATATGGAGGATAGTAATTGTACTGAGAGTTAAGGTATTGTCCCTCAGAGTATGGGGACGGTTGAGGCTGGTAGTTATATGGGAAGTTATGGTTAGGGTAATTGAAATTTTGAGGATAGTCATTATAAAAGGGATTTGAGTTATACATTTAAGCTCAAAGGACTTATCCTAAAATTGTTTGTTACTTATTTTTTTTCGATTTTTAAATTTAAAATGCCTTAGTCTCTACGGTGTAACGACGGAGTTACGATATCGACTAAATTGGTCCCCGGCAACGGCGCCAAAAACTTGATCGACGATTTGTGTATCAATAGATATTTTATAACTGTAAGTGCACAGTTTCGTCGTGTAGTTTTAAAAGATTATCGAACCACAGAGACCAATAATCGAACTACCGTATTTCTGTTGTCACGGTGTAAATCTAAGGCTAATAGATGTTTTAGAATTGTTTTGAATTTTAAAAGAAAATTAAAATTAAAGAATTAAATTAATTAAAGCGGATATCGGTATGTGACTTAATTACCCTTCGGGAATTTAATAAATTAATAGCGCGCGAAAAAGGGGTTTATTTTTCAGAAGAACTTTCTTAATTCAAAGGTTTAAACCTCACACTCTCGTTTTGTTGATAAAAACCATACTTTCTAAGCTAGGAGTTTTACTGTCACTTTTCTACCACCTCAACTTCGAAAGTATATTTTGAAAATCAATTAGTTCTAGTTAATCCTAACGTGGCTCTCGCTCGTTCAAAGATTAATATCAAATTCCTACTATCTAGTTAAAACCTCAAACTCTCGCTCTATTGATTTTAACCTTAATCGCTTTATATTACTCTCGTTCAAAAGCTTAGGAGTTTTAAAATTAGGAATTCGAATCAGAAAAATAGTTTAGGAAGTGCGCGCTAAATCATTATTAAATTCCCTTCGGGGAATCAATTCACATACCGATATCTAGAAATTTAGCTAGACATGGCAAAGGAAATAAATAAATAAAAACAGAAAATTAAATAAAGCATAATAAATAAATAATTAAATAGCGACATAAAAACCTCAAAACAGAAACTGCTGGAAACTTGAAATAAAACTGCTGGAATTAATCGGAATAATATTCTTGACAGGAAAGTGAAAACAGACTTGAAAACGGATTCCCGGTGTGGAAATACCGTTACAGTTACTGTAACAAGAAACTAAAACTGACTGAAAAGTAAAGAAAATAAGGCATGATCAGATCTGAGATTTGAGCTTCTATTTATAGGGGTTTTTTGCTGGTTACGATCCACAAAAATAGGAGATGATAAGCTCCCTTTTGCATTTATCCAATATCCATCCGATTAGGAACAGAAATAGATCAGACGAATGCCTCTTCCCCATGTCACGTGAAATTCAGTTTCACTGGGCTTCTCATTTGGTGGCGCTCGCCACTGTGGGCTTGCGCTGGGTGGCGCTCGCCACCCTCCTGTGGCGCTCGCCACTTTGTGATTTTGGGCATGTGCTCATTTTTGCTGTGCTCCTTTGTGGGCTGCGCGAATTTGGGCTTTGCACCCCCCTTTTTGCTCTGTTTTTGACATTTTTTGCCCAATTCTCTTCTCCGACCTAATTTATTCGACAAAAGTAAAAACTTATCAAATACTAACATAAAAAGACATAAATGAAATAAATACATATGCAAATGCAACTAAAATTCACCTAAATTAAGCTAAAAATACGATATGATTTCGTGTCATCAAATTTCATGATGGAGTAGTGGGGCACTCAATTGAAGACTGCTATAACTTCAAAGAAATGGTGCAAGATCTGATTGACAACAAGAAACTAACTTTTGATAAAGATGGCCCGCATACGGTGGGTAATTCTTGAAAGCAGATATACTAAGAAGCATTTCTTAGAGTTGGCCAATCGTCAAGAAAGCTCCCTTCCAAGGATCATTAAGCTTTGAATTTCCAGTTTTAATTTCATTCTTGCTAAGTATTTATTCGCTTTTGAAGTTGTAACTTTTGACCAGTATTTTTAATAAAATCAATATGCATGTTTCTGGAATTCATCTTTTCATATTTCACTCTTTCATCTCTGTCTCTTTCCATTTCTTTGTTCATATTAACGAATTTGGGGGAGAATGATGTAAATAAAATAATTAAATTTGCTGACATATGCTTTCGTTAGTAAGACTTGGTTGACGATGTAAGGCATTGTTTCACCTCCTAAACACTGGAGAAATAAGGAGATAATCCGTAGTCAACCCCTTTGAGCCAGAAGTTGGTGTTTTTTCTGTTTTTCTGAACCCTTACTTTTAACCTGGGGCAGGGTAGTATTTCAATTAATTCGATGATGCATTCTGATACAAGAGAGTCAATTCATATAGTCATACCAAATAAGAGGTTTAAGCACAATACTTTCCTCAAACAAAAGGAGCGGTCAAGAGATTAGACTCACAACAATTCATGTGGCAGTCACAATCTCCATACACCAAAATCGGGTTGTTCAAAAAAAAAAACAACAGGAGAATCTTGGTGGACTACAAATTCAAATAAGAGTGACTGCCACTCCAAAGACATTTCATTAAAGGTATAATCTCATCAAAGCATGAATATCAATGGAGCTTCGATCAAATGTCAACCTCAGATATCAGTTTCAATAATTCTCTTGTCGACTAATACATCTGTTGAATTAATTGGATTTAGGAATGAAGGACATCAAGAAGAAGGGGTGGGACCAAATAAATTTTTGAGCTTGATATCCTTTTATTCAAAAACCGTGAAACCATCCACGTTACAACCCTCAAAAGACCTAATTGAAACTAGGTTCACTATGAAAGTATATTCAACAAAGATATTGTTAAACTGACTCCTCTAATCAATTTTATTTTATCACTTCTTCATCTTTCAGATTTCAAAACTTGCATGTGCATTGTGTTAAAAATACTTGTCAAAAGAAATAATTTTATTTGCAAGTCAATACTCGGTATCTGGTTAATTTAGCAAACGGTTCGATCAAAGGAGAACCCAATCAAGAAGCTCTTTATTAAGGGCAGGACATCTGGGGATTCCAACAATCAATGGGAAATCCTCATAACCAGGGGTCAGGTCGTTCAAGTTCCTGCTAATAAGGGTCAAAAGTGTTCAAGAATTGGTCAGCCTGGGGCACTACCCCTAAATGCAAATTAATTAGGGGGCATACTTCTCGAGAATTCAAAAAATGGGGCAGTTCGTAGCATGGTCATATCAGGCCTGAATGGATCCACATTTCATTTCAAGCAACTTCCTTCGCTCCAGTATTCAACATTGAATGTAGCACTCCTCTCGAATGGTCATCCTACACTAGGGAAGGAAAGGAACCTCGACTCATAAGACTCCAATAAAGTCAAAAATATTATGCTTTAAAAAAAAAAGCTCGCTAAGTCGAAAACCCGAAAGGGCGGCTTAGGCAATAGAGAGCGTCCCGCTGGACTGAAAAGGCGGTCCAGGCAAAAATTAGCGACATCAAAAAGGGAAAATACTCCCGATGGACTGAAAACTCAAAAGAGCGGTCCAGGCAAAAGTTAGGGATTTCAACAAATAAAAAGCAAGAGGGCAAAACAAACTGCAGCAGAGGTCATTCCTCTCCATACTTTCAAGTCGTTCAAGTGAATCATGTCAGGCATCAGCGACTATTAAGTTCAGAAAGGATGTCGGGAGATCATGCTGGTGAAACTCATGGGCTTTTGGACAAAGATACTTTGCTGCAGAACGCATTCTCATGCCTTAAACCATTCAAAAAAGCTCTCATTCACTTTCAAATCATATTCATGCATCATTCATGTTCGCATTCATTTAGCATCAAGACATGCATTGGCATCCATAAGCTCAATATCCATTGATACACATTCAATACATACAATAAATGCATTTCATTTCATGCATACATATACTACGCATAATCACAAATGCATTTGTGTCACAATGCATTCATAGCATAATTAAGATTCTCCAATCCAAAAGTCTAATGTTCATTGACAAAACCAAATCAAGCTCAGGCTTTCCCAGTTTTGCATCATGCATCATTCATAGATGGCATCATCATGCACAAAACACTGCATACATTGGCATGCATGTACAACATAACCGGAAAGTAAATTTAGAGTTTCCTCAGGGATTAGCTCTCAGCACAAAAATGTTAGGTGGGTACCCCATATCCCCAACAAATCAGGATTGCCCGGCTACGAACCGATGGCAATAATTCTTACTCGTTCTTAGGATCTAGATCCCTAAGGAGAGATGACCTAACTCATCTAAACACCCCAAGGGGTAATGATCTCGCATCATCGGTATATAGACACCCTTCGGGGTAATGTCTACTTCTAAGTAGAAGCACCCTTCGGGGTCATGTCTTCTTCTTAATTACCCCAAGGGGTAATGATTTCGTATCATTGGTATACAAGCACCCTCCGGGGCAACGCTTGTATTTTAGTAGAAGCACCCTTCGGGGTCATGTCTTCTTCTAAAGCATCCCAAGGGGTAATGATTTCATATCATTAGTATACAGGCACCCTCTGGGGCAGCGCCTACCTTTTAGAAGAAGCACCCTTCGAGGTCATGTGTTCTTCTTAATCACCCCAAGGGGTAATGATTTCGTATCATTGGTAATACAGGCACCCTTAGGGGCAGCG
This sequence comes from Trifolium dubium, assembly GCA_951804385.1. NCBI lineage: Eukaryota > Viridiplantae > Streptophyta > Magnoliopsida > Fabales > Fabaceae > Trifolium > Trifolium dubium. The sequence continues at coordinate 20,290,851 of OX638068.1, forward strand.
CCTGTCTCTTAGTAGAAGCACCCTTCGGGGTCATGTGTTCTTCTTAATCACCCCAAGGGGTAATGATTTCGTATCATTGGTAATACAGGCACCCTCCGGGGCAGCGCCTGTCTTTTAGTAGAAGCACCCTTCGGGGTCATGTCTTCTACTTAAGCACCCCAAGGGGTAATGATTTCGTATCATTGGTATACAGGCACCCTCAAGGGCAGCGCCTATCTTTTAGTAGAAGCACCCTTCGGGGTCATGTCTTCTTCTTAATCACCCCAAGGGGTAATGATTTCGTATCATTGGTATGCAGGCACCCTCCAGGGCAGCGCCTGTCTTTTAGAAGAAGCACCCTTCGGCGTCTTGTCTTCTTCTTAAGCACCCCAAGGGGTAATGATTTCATATCACTAGTATATAGGCGTCATTCAGGGTAACGCCTACCTTTAAGTTGATGCATCCTTCAAGCAATGTCTTCTTCTTAACATGAACACCCTACAGGGAAATGGTTATCTTTCAAAAAATTAGGCACCCTACAAGACAATGCCTATTTTTGGTTTAAGCACTCTTCGGGGCGGGGACTATCCTTAAGATCTAAACATCTTCTAGGCGATAATCGATCTCTCACTTTCATAAAGTAAAATTATGGGTATTTCTTATATTTAACTATCTGTCAGACAATTAAAGATATTTAAATAGGGGCAGCTGTCATACCCCAAATTTTACCCTTCACTGTTGGTACATATGTTTTTTAATTCATTCCAATATCAGAAAAAGCAATGCAGTTGGACTGGAAAAGGAGAGGGCGCGCGTGAATATAGTTTGAGGGCAGGGTCATGGGTTCAATTCCCCCTAGAGACATTTAGCCTTATATTTTCCTATGTTTCCTTTTTTATATATATTATCTGTTTTTTGTTTTTTGTCCAAATATTGTGGCTAAAAATATAAAATGGAGGGGTATATATAAGAACAGAATCAAAGCGCGTGCAGAAGGGGAAAAGCCCATCAAAACATAATAATTAATCAAATCATTGGCCTTGGTCACCAAGCAAAACACTTAACACTGAAAACAGATTTTTTTATCAAATCAAACATAAAAACTGAACAAATCTCTCATAGCAATTAATAAAACAAATCTTCCTCAAATTTTCTACAATTTTAATCAACCCTAATCCTACATTATAAATAGGAGTTCTATTTCACACACAAAAGGGACGAAAAATTCAGAACACAAAAAAAAAGGGGTCTGTAAAGACAGAACACAAACATAGAAAATTCAGCTACGGCAAAAATCACAAAAAGAAGAATCAACAACGCAGCTTGTTAATGTAGCGTAGCCTCTTCCATACCACCACCACCACATCAATAACCTTCACCAATTCCATAAAATAAAATAAAAAACAGAACCAAGGAAAATAACAGTGAAGCTAACAATCAAACAGAACAAGATGAAACAGAGAGGTTGACTCCGCTGCAACCACCACCGAATCTGAATCTACCGCCGCCGGAAACCCATTCGCTACCGGAATCAATCACCGTAGGAAACGCAGCCCACGCTGGAATTACTGTGCGTTGAACACCTTGGTAGCCGTCGCCGCACCTCCGTTCGCTGTTAGCAGCCGCAGAGCCACCGCGTCAGAGAAGGTAGAGATCATAGAGGTTCTGTTTGTGTTTCCGTTCCTTTTCGTTTCTTTTTTTGTTATCGTGGTTGTTTGTTTCCATATACTGCTAGTACTTGCTATTTGTTTATTTATTTAATTAAGGAATTTAATTGCCACATGTCAAGTTATGAATGGTTGGAATTTTGGTTAGTTTAGAAATCATGTATAGCATCCCCTATTGACCGTGCACACCCTCCTGCCAATACCATATGATCTAGTTTATTTTAGTTATATTTATCTAGTTTATTTAATTTAAATGTGATATAAAAATATAAAGAATGATACAAATTCTTAGAAAAAACACAAATACTAATTTTATTTCTTTTACATCAAATTCATACTAATAAATTAAAAGTGGATTAAAAAAGAGGAGGCGGATGCACATCCGTTCGCTTCTCGACTAATTGGGGGCTTAGTGCACACTTTGTCCGACTTTTAGTCGTCTTCCACTCAAACCCATAAAAAAGAACATTAAAAAACATCAACAAATCTAATCAATTTTTCGCCTTCGGGTCATTCTTAAAAATCAATTTAAGAGGTAAAAACAAAACTCTTTTTCATAAAAACACCAGCCAACAACATACCCAGAACTACGTAGCTTTGATTTCCTCATCGCACCGGAGGATACTGATCGACAATTTGTGTATCAAAAATATTTTAATGACCACAAGTGCACAGTCTCGTCGTTGAGTTTTAAATAGGCGTCCAACCTAAGCTCTTCCAACTCGTGGATATCCAAGGTCCTCTTCCTACCGGCGGTGGTGTAATCAAAATTGAGGGCTTTGATAGCCCAATAAGCTTTGTGTTCCAGTTCAACCGGTAGATGGCATGATTTGCCATAAACAAGCTTGAAGGGAGTGGTCCCAATTGGGGTCTTATCGGCTGTCATATATGCCCACAGTGCCTCATTCAGTTTTAAGGACCAATCCTTCCTAGAGGTTACAACCGTTTTTTCAAGGATTTGCTTGATCTCCCTATTGGAGACCTCCACTTGCCCACTTGTTTGTGGGTGATAGGGAGTTGCTACACGGTGTCGGACCCCATATTTAGATAACAATCTTTCAAACCTAGGGAAGATCTGGTTCTTAAACAGTCTAATCACTACTTGGGCGTCATTAGTTGGAGAGGCAACAGCCTCGATCCATTTGGACACGTAATCAACAGCCACAAGTATGTATTTATTACCAAAAGAAGTTGGGAATGGCCCCATGAAATCTATCCCCCATACATCAAATTCTTCCACTTCAAGGATGCCATATTGAGGCATTTCATCGCACCTAGAGATGCCACCAGCGCGTTGGCACTGATCACAACTCTTTATGGCAGCATGGACATCTTTCCAAAGAGTGGGCCAAAAGAGGCCGACTTGTAAGATCTTAGCACAGGTTTTGGAAGTACTTGCATGTCCTCCATAATGCGCAGAATGACAATGAGTGATAATGCTTTGCGCCTCATCTTCGGGGACACATCGACGGAATATTCCATCGGCACCCCTCTTGAAAAGAAGAGGGTCATCCCAATAGTAATGTTTTAGGTCACTAAAGAACTTCTTCTTTTGCTGGTAAGTTAAGTCAGGAGGAAGGACTCTTGCTGCTAAGTAATTAACAATATCAGCATACCATGGCAAAGAGTCTCTTGTGAAGACAGAGTTGACGACTTCGATGTCGTCTTGAAGCAAAGGGCACTCGGAGGCGACACTTTCCATTAGGGTTACGAGCCTCTCATACGGGAAGTCATCATTTATAGGTACCGTTTCAGGCACCATTCCTTCCATTCTTGACAAATGGTCCGCGACTGTGTTGTCGATTCCTTTCTTGTCTTGGATCTCTAAATCAAATTCTTGAAGAAGCAAGATCCATCTCAGGAGCCTCGGTTTGGCGTCCTTTTTGTTCACTAGATACCTAATTGCGGCATGATCTGTATAGACAATGATTTTGGCCCCTATTAGGTAGGAACGAAATTTATCAACCGCAAACACAACAGCCAGGAGATCTTTTTCTGTGGTAGCGTAGTTCATTTGCGCAGGGTCTAAGGTCCTACTAGCATAGTAGATAGCATGAAGCTTCTTATCCTTCCTTTGACCTAGAACTGCGCCTATAGCATAGTCACTAGCGTCACACATGATCTCAAATGGTAGACTCCAATCAGGCGGCTGCATGATGGGGGCAGAAATGAGAGCTACCTTTAATTGCTTGAATGCCGTTAGGCACTCCTCATCAAAAATGAACTCGGCATCTTTCATTAGCAACCCGGTTAACGGCTTTGTGATTTTGGAGAAGTCTTTAATGAATCGCCGATAGAAACCGGCGTGTCCTAAAAAGCTTCGGACTTCTCTCACAGATTTGGGAGGTGGTAGGTTCTCTATAACTTGGATTTTAGCTCTATCTACCTCAATCCCTTTGTTGGACACTATATGTCCAAGAACAATACCTTGACGAACCATGAAATGGCACTTTTCCCAATTAAGCACAAGATTGACACTTTCACATCTTTCAAGCACCTTCTCAAGGTTTGTCAAGCATCCTTCAAAACTTTGCCCGCATACGGAGAAATCATCCATGAAGACCTCCATAATGTCATTGATGTAATCGGAAAAGATTGCTTGCATACATCTTTGGAAAGTAGCGGGGGCATTACACAATCCAAATGGCATTCGCCTATATGCAAATGTGCCAAAAGGACAAGTGAAAGTCGTTTTCTCTTGGTCATCGGGATGAATAGGAATCTGGAAGAATCCCGAATAACCATCTAGATAGCAGAAGTAGGAATGATTAGCCAGACGCTCAAGCATTTGATCAATGAAGGGCAAAGGGAAATGATCCTTGCGTGTGGCTTTGTTGAGTTTCCTATAGTCAATGCACATTCTACTACCCGTTACGACTCTTTGTGCTACAGACTCTCCTTTCTCATTGGTAACTACAGTCACTCCACCTTTCTTAGGCACGACATGAACGGGAATGACTCATTTACAGTCGGAGATCGAGTATATTATTCCTGCATCCAGAAGTTTTTCAACTTCTTTCTTAACTACTTCAGTGAGAATGGGATTTATCCTTCTTTGCGGTTCTCGAGAGGTTTCGCAATCTTCCTCGAGGTAGATGCGGTGCATGCAAAGAGAAGGACTTATCCCTTTAAGATCAGATATGCTATATCCAAAAGCAGCTGGGAATTTTCTTAGGACTTTTAACAACTCTTCGGTTTCTGATTGTCCTAAATCGGCGCACACAATCACAGGGCGCTTAAGCTCTTGATCAAGGAATTCATACCTTAGACTCTCAGGTAGAGGTTTTAGTTCGAGAGAAGATTGATCAGGGGACGGTGTCGGGTTTGGTGTAATCTCAAAGCAGTCACCGAGCTCGTCATCCTGAACTTCGAGAGTAGGAGTTGGAGAAGATGTGAGAATTTCAGTGTAAACGGTTTGATCATTCTCCATTTCCTTTCTGCATTCGTCAATGACGTCAAGCAGATAGCAAGTATCATCTATAGCAGGCGCGCTTAGGAATTGAGTCAAAATGAATTCAACTTTTTCATCTCCCACTTCAAAGGTGAGCTTTCCCTTTTTGACATCAATTATCGCACTGGCTATAGCAAGGAATGGCCTTCCTAAAATGATAGGCGTGTTAGAGTCTTCCTTAATATCCATGACTATGAAGTCGGTTGGAATAAAGAACTGACCAACACGCACCGGAACATTTTCTAAGACTCCTATAGGCATCTTGACCGACGGTCGGAAAACTGGATGGACATTCTGGTGGGTCTTAGCTCGCCTAGCTTGAGTCTCTCGCATATGGTCATGGGCATCAAACTAATGCTAGCATCTAAATCACATAGGGCTTTGTCAATAACAAACTTCCCAATGACGCAGAGTATGGAGAAACTTCCTGGATCCTTGAGTTTAGGAGGCATTTTGTTTTTAAGGATAGCACTACACTCGGCAGTGAGTGTAACAGTTTCGTTATCCTTAATCCTTTTTTTGTTGGTTAGGATCTCCTTGAGAAACTTAGCATATGCGGGCATTTGTGTGATAGCTTCAGTGAATGGGATGGTGATATTCAACTGCTTGAGAAGCTCCACAAATTTCTTGAATTGCCCCATGCTTTTGGTCTTTTCCAACCTTTGGGGATAAGGAATGGGTGGTTTGTAAGGTGGCGGAGGCACATAAGGTGTTTCTTTTTCTTTTGCCTCGACGCCATTTCCTTCTTTCTCTTTGGGTTCACTCTCTTTCTCAGCTGGTTCATCTGGCTTTTGCAGCATGGCAGGCCTCTCAATCCTAGGGTCAACTGGTTCATCATACTGTGTTCCACTTCGCAGTGTCACAGTGTTTACATGGGCTTTAGGATTGGGCTGAGGTTGGCCAGGAAATGTTCCTGCAGGAGCAGACATGGATGATGGCTGTTGAGCCACCTGTGCGACTTGAGTTTCTAGTATCTTATGATGGGTGGTCAAAACATCAACTTTACTATTCAATTGCTCGAACATCTTAGCGAAATGCAGGTTTTGATTCTTAATCCCCTCGTTAGTTTGCATTTGGGACGCCATGAAGGTTTCAAACATGGCGTCAAGGCTAGACTTCCCAGAGTTTTCTTGATTTAGCGCGGGAGCCTTTTGAAAACCTGGTGGACCAGAGGATTGTCCTTGTCTAGGTGGATACAATGCATTGTTGTTCTTGTATGAAAGATAGGGACTGTTCTTCCAAGCTGAGTTGTAGTTGTTGGAATATGGGCCTCCTTGGGCGTAGTTCACTTAATCGGAATGAGTTCCGGCCAAGAGTTGGCATTCAGCTGTAGCATGCCCTGGAGCGCCACATATCTCACAACTAAAGACGGTTGCTGCTACGGTAGCAGCAGGAGCATTGAGTAAGCTGTCTAATTTTAGAGTGAGTGCATCAACCTTGGCACTGACGTGGTCAAGGCCGCTTATCTCATGCATTCCTCCTCTCGATAGAGGTTTTTCTGCGGAGGTTCTTTCGCCTCCCCACTGGTAGTGATTCTGAGCCATGCTCTCGATGAGCTGATAGGCATCAGTGTAGGGCTTGTCCATGAGGGCGCCGCCCGCGGCAGCGTCTATGGTCATCCTTGTATTGTACAGGAGACCGTTGTAGAAGGTGTGGATAATTAGCCACTCCTCTAAACCATGATGTGGACAAAGCCTCAACATGTCCTTAAATCTCTCCCACGCTTCATAAAGAGATTCGTTGTCTTTCTGCTTGAATCCATTGATTTGGGCTCTTAGCATGGCCGTCTTGCTAGGTGGGAAATACCTAGCCAGAAAGACTTTCTTCAACCCTTCCCATGTAGTGACAGAGTTGGAAGGTAGGGACTGGAGCCAAGCACGGGCTCGATCTCTTAGAGAGAAAGGGAAGAGACGAAGCCTTATCGCTTCGGGACTTACGCCATTAGCTTTCACTGTATCGGCGTATTGCAAGAAGACTGAGAGGTGGAGATTAGGATCTTCTGAAGGACCACCCGAGAACTGACTTTGCTGAACTGCTGAGAGCAGGGAAGGTTTAAGCTCAAAATTGTTGGCCTCTATCGCAGGGGCAACAATGCTATTATGCGGTTCTGCATCTGTAGGGGTAGCACAGTACTTCAGAGGGCGGTTTTGAGGACCTATTTCCATTTCTAATTCCTCTTCGGATTTTTCCGAGTCTTCGTATGTTTCGGGAAAGATGATTTGACTTTGGGGCACTATGTATCTTTCCCTAAACTGTTCAATTCGGCGTCTTACACTTAGTAGACGCTCTGGGTTGTCGACTGGAGTTTCTAATTCTTTGCTATTAGAGCGGGTACTTGGCATACAATCGACAAGCCAAAAGGGTAATTTTTTAGATTTTTTTTTTTTTTTTTCGATTTTTTGAATTTTTGACAGAAAAATAAAAGTTGCCTTAGTCTCTACGTTGTAACGACGGAGTTACAATATCGACTAAATTGGTCCCCGGCAACGGCGCCAAAAACTTGATCGACGATTTGTGTATCAATAGATTTGATTGACCGCAAGTGCACAGTCTCGTCGTTGAGTTTTAAAAAGATATCGAACCACAGGGACCAATAGTTGAACTACCGTAATCCGTTGTCACGGTGTAAATCTAAGGCTATCAGATAAGGGTTTGTTTAGAATTTTAGAGTTTAAAATTAAAGAAATTAATTAATTAATAAAAGCGGATATCGGTATGTAACTTAATTAACCATCGGGGATTTATTAAATCAATAGTGCGCGAAAAAAAGGGTTTATTTTTCAGAAGAACTTTCTCAATTTAAAGGTCTAAACCTCACACTCTCGTTTTGTTGATAAAAACCATACTTTCTAAGCTAGGAGTTTTACTGTCACTTTTCTACCACCGTAGCTTCGAAAGTATATTTTGAAAATCAATGACTTCTAATTAATCCTAACGTGGCTCTCGCTCGTTCAAAGATTAATATCAAATTCCTACTATCTAGTTAAAACCTCAAACTCTCGCTCTATTGATTTTAACCTTAGTTGCTTTCTTTTACTCTCGTTCAAAAGCTTTGAATTAAATTAGGAATTTGAATCAGAAAAATAGTTTAAATAAGTGCGCGTGCTAAATCATTATTAAATCCCTTTCGGAGAATTAGTTTACATACCGATATCTAGGAAATTTAGCTAGACATAATTAAGAAATTAAACAAAGAAAAACAGAAAATTAAATCAAACATAAATAAATAATCAAATAAAAACATTAAATAAAAACCTGGAAGAAAATGCTGAATTAACTTGCATTAAATAATCGGTACAAAATTCTTGACAGGAAATTGAAAACAGACCTGAAAACAGATTCCCGGTGTGGAAATACCGTTACAGTTACTGTAACTGGAAATATAAACTGACTGAAAGAAATAAAATTAAGGCGTGTCAGAAAGAAGATAATCTCGTCCTCTATTTATAGAGGGATTTTTCTAGTTACGATCCACAAAAATAGGAGATGATAAGCTCTCTTTTGTTTTTATCCAATAGCCTATTTAGAGATTGATTGTCAAAACCATTTCCTTTAGGCTTTCCAATTTGTTGAACATCCAGTATTTCTTCTAGCATGTCTGTACCATTGTTCATCATTCTGACTTGCTTTTTCATCTCTTCAGTTTTGAGGTAAGTTCTATAACTTCTTCATTCAGCTTTGAGATTTGAGAGATATGACTAGTTCTTTCAGCTGTCATCTGCTTGATAGTTTGATTGCTCTTGTGCAGCTTTTTGTAAGTACTCACAGCCTCATAGCATAGTTCCTTGAAGCTTGCAGCTAGCTCTTCATAAGGCACTACCTCCTTTGTTGATTCAGTCTTAGGGACATCACATAACCCAATTAAGGCAGTGACAAGGTTAGCAGCTTCTCCTCCATTATTCTCATCTTCTGAATCATCATCAGACCAAGCAACAAATAGTCCTTTCTTTTGATTTTTTAAGAAGGTGGGACATTCTGGTCTGACATGTCCATGTCCATCACATTCAAAGCATCTCACTCCTTTTCCTTTGCCTTCACTTGTTTTTCTAGGGGAATTTGATCTTTTAGCCTCAACCTGTGTATTTTGTCTTGGTTTCCCTCCAAATTTCTTTAGAATTTTGTTGAATTGCCTACCAAGGAAAACTATTTCATCTGTAGCATCATTGTTGATCTCTGGTTCTTCTAATTTTTCAAGTCCTACATTTGATACAAAAGCAATACCTTTGGTTTTCTTATCCGTTTTGTCATTAAATGCACCTTCAAAGGTTTGAAGAGATCCTATAATCTCATCCATCTTCATGTTTGTAATGTCTTGAGCTTCCTCAATGGCTGTAACTTTCAAACTTCTTAGGAAGAGATCTAATGATTTGTCTACACAACTTCTCTTCAGCTATTGGTTCTCCCAAAGAGTCAAACATGTTTGCATAGTCCAACACTTCCATTTGAAAATCATATATGTTGCCATCTTCCTTCATTTTCAGGTTTTCAAACTGTGTTGTTAAAAGTTGTAGCTTTGCCATTTTTACTTTGGTTGTACCTTCTTGATTTATCTTCAGCATATCCCATGCCACTTTAGCTACTGTTTGCTTCTTAATGAGTCTGAACATGTTTTTATCAATAGCATTGAATAGAGCATTCAATGTCTTGCTGTTTCCATATGCAAGGTCATCTTCCTCTTTGGTCCAGTCTTCTGGGGTTTTAAGACATCAGTAGCCTTACCATCTTTATCAATGATCATGGGTGGTTCCCACTTCTTCAGAATAGACTTCCATGATTTGTTGTCTAGTGACTGAAGAAATGCTAGCATCTTAGGTTTCCAACCATCATAGTTTGTAACATCTAATAGAGGTGGCCTGGTAACAAATACACCTTCCTTGTCTATATTTCCATAATTCATCTTCCCTGGAGCTCATCCAAAAACAGACAGGGTGCCTGCTCTGATGCCAATTGAAATTCTGGCGTACCACTAATTATTAAATATTCAGATAGAATGATGTGCGGTAAGATGTGCGCACATTAACCAAACTTGTAACACACGTAATAAAAAAACAAATAATAAAAGCAGTTAAAACACAAGGAATTGTTAACCCAGTTTGGTGCAACGTCACCTAATCTAGGGGCTACCAAGCCAGGAAGGAAATCCACTAGTGTAATGCTATTTCTAAGTTACCCGGCTTACACCTCGGTTTACAACTTAGAAACTCGCCAAATACCCGTGCTATATTTCTACCTAGGTACCCCATAGGTAAGAGAAACCCATCTTAGTTCCACTCTCAACACAGACCAGTGTTATCTATGAAAAACAGTAATTAAAGATTTAGAGAACACTCCCCAAACAATAATACACTACTCGTACTTCAAAGCTTAGAGTAATGAACAATATTCCTTGCTTAAAAGCTTCGGATTACAACTCAATAAACCCAGTCCTTATGCAAGCATCTAGGTGACACAAGCAAAGGCTCACAAATAACAACGAACACAAAGATTTAAACCCTAAAACTCTAATTCTTCAAGACGGCTCAAGTGAATATTAGGTTTAGTATTCACACATATATATAGTCTTCTGATTAGCACAGGTCTTCAGACGTGTCTTGGGCTTCAAGAAAGTCTTGTAAGAAAATAACCCAAGAAATATAAATTTGAACCATATAATATGTTTCCACATTTGGAAAATATTTTTTACAATTAAAATTAGGTTAACACGTAACCCTGATGGTTCACAGTACGCACGTGACTTACCCAGCAAGTAAGCAAAGCAAAAAAAAAACGAATCTTCAAGAAAGATATGGCGCGTAAATAAGTCACAAAAGTTCCGTTGTGGAATGATGTGCACACATTGTTCTTCACATCTTCAATGATGTGTGCACATTGTTCCCACATTGTGTTATGCCAAAAATGAGGCCAACACAAAAACACTAACAGGCGTGAATCACTCTTTTATACAAGAAACTCTAGAGAAACCCAGCATTGTAGAAAAGGTCACTGTTATGGCTCTTGACGGAGGCAATGGCAACAAGTCCTGGATTGTACCCGTCATGAAGTTCATTGAAACCGGAGAATTACCAACGGACAGGAACGAAGCTTCCTTAGTGAAGAGAAGAGCACTATCCCACACTATAGTTGTAGGACAACTTTACAAACGGGGATTCTCCACACCTCTCCTCAAATGCATTGAAGGAGAAGAAGCTGCTTACAAACTAGAAGAAGTCCATGAAGGGATAGCTGGCCAACACCTTGGCGGAAGGGCACTTGCGAAGAAAGTGCTCTGTGCTGGATATTATTGGCCTACAATGGCTACTGACGCCAAGAATTTCGTCAAAGCTTGCGAGAAATGCCAGAAGTATGGAGACGTACACAACTCCCCACCAGCAGAACTTCATAACTTGACCATCCCTTGGCCTTTCCGTCAATGGGGAATGGACATCTTGGGACCTTTCCCAATGGCTGCTGGGCAACGAAAATTCTTAATAGTAGCTGTGGATTATTTTACAAAATGGATAGAAGCGGAGCCGTTAGCGAAGATAACAGCAGCTAACATCATCAAATTTTTCAAAGCAAATATTCTGGCAAGGTTTTGAGTCCCTCATTCTGTCGTTACCGATAACGGAACACAGTTTGCTGACAAGAAGATGAAAGAACTCATGGAAGATTTCAAAATTAAACAACATTTCTCTTCATTGGAGCACCCTCAGACCAACGGTCAAGCTGAAACAGCTAACCGGGTCGTTCTTAGAGGATTGAGAAGAAGGCTTGAAACTGCTAAAGGGAACTGGGCCGAAGAGCTCTGCCACGTCTTATGGGCTTATAGGACCACACCCCACTCCACGGCGGGTGAAACACCGTTCAGATTGACATATGGCACTAAAGCCGTAATTCCCGTGGAGATTGGTGAATTCAGCTGGAGAACCGCTTATCCTCTGAACGAGGAAGACAACACTATGGCAATCCAACAAGAGCTGGACTTCTTGGATGAAAAGAGATGTTATGCCGCATTGACAGAAGCTCTAGTCAAGAAACTAACGGCTTCAAGCTACAACAAGAAGGTTCGAACAAGGGATTTCCTTCCCGGAGACCTTGTACTTCGCCGTGTTGATGTAGGCGGAAAAAATTCTTCTGACGGGAAACTCGCTGCAAACTGGGAAGGCCCTTATAGAGTTATTACTTCCACTGGTCAAGGTGCCCACAAGCTGGAAACACTCAAGGGAGAGCCTATCCCAAGGACTTGGAACGCGGCGAAGATGAAGAAATATTACAGTTGAAGACCTCTCCGTCAAAGTTTGAATTGTTTTGTTGAAGTCTATTGTATCCCGTCAAGGCACGGATGAAATCTTTTATACCCGTCAAAGAACGGAAGTTTATTAATGAAATTCATGTTGAAGTCATGTATTCATTTTTTGAAATTTAATATACAAAGAAATGCATGATGATTATTTAGAAATGTTATGTCCTTACATTCCCAAGCTATTACTCAACATCACAGCTAAAACGCTATAAAGACCTTCAAAGAAAGGCAAAAGACCCTCTTGAACGGGGGCCAAAGACCCACAAACGGGCCATGTATGAATGGCTTTTCTCCCTCTACTCCGGTAAGACCTTAAACAAACGGGCCATCAGAAAGCAGCGCACATTCATAGGGGAAAAGGGAATTCTTGGCTAGATTCTCCCTCTACTCCGGTAAGACCTTAAACAAAAGGCCAAATTAAAAGACCTATGAAACTTCATATGATTGAAAGAAATACACCTGCAAGCGGGAACAATAGGCATAACGGCATATGATTGAAAGCGAAATTTCATAAACAAAGAAACAAATGTAATGTGATTACAAAACCACAAATTGTACTTAGATTACAAATTAACCCGGGAATGAGATCACCGGTCCAAAACAAATTCAAAATGATAAACAAAATTACAACAAATTCAAGTCTTTGTTTCCTCTGAAGGCTGCTTCTCCGGAACGACCTCTTGACTCTCAACACCTTCAGCAGAAGACGGAGTTTCTTTATCAGCAATAACTTGAGAAGAGCTTTCAGTTGGAGGATCCATAACACCTTCTCCGGCCACCGGTGGAGCTTCATCAGGTTTTGGTTCTTCACCGGCTAAGTAAACTTTGCCATTAATCACCTTTCCGAACGTCTGAATGATACTTCGATCAATCTTCAAGTCAGGATATAATAATTCCACTTGATCAAGTACATTCTGGGTCGTTTCGGCCATAAGGAAGCTCACCGAAAGCATCCCGTCTTGAAGAGCTTTCTTGGATGCCTCCGCTTCGGCTTCCTTTTCCTTCACTTCCGTCTCCATTGCCTCCACATCCACCGTCTTCTTCTCCAGTTGACCACGGGTAGCCTCCAACTGCTTCCAAACCTCTACAGGGCTCCCGTATTTAGTGTTCTCTTTGACAAACTGGCCCATAGAAGTCTGCAAGCCGACAACCGCATCTTGTTTTCTCAGCAGCCGACATCAACAGTAAAGCAGCAGAACGATGGTTCTGCACAGCTGCTTCAGCGTAAAGCCTTTGACGCTCTATGGCTCAAGCTTCATCACATAATCCCTATCGTCAGGATTGAGAAGTTCACGACAGTACTTCCTGTCTAACTTTAGAGGAGCCGTGAAGCCCGATGGAAGACGAGATGGAGCGCTAGATACCATAGTGGCTGAAGTGATTTTCTTTGTTGATACTGGTCTTCCATCAATATGAGTCAATTTTCCCCGTTTGGGCATGGATTGATCACTCTCAGTAAAACTTGAGTCAGATTCTTCCCTCCTCCTCTTCGGGTCACCCTTCCTAGTAGAGACACCCTTCTCCAAGTTTTTGACAGTTTTTGTTTGTTCAGGGATAGGCGCATCCTGCTGAACCGGTGAGGGCGAAAGAGTTGAGGTGGTAGAGGCATTCGGCTTGACCAAAGGATCCTTTGTCTTAACCAACGGAGGTTTATTGCTATGAGTCACTTTCTTGGCGGAAGTATCAGGTTTGTTAGCCTTGATGGAAGGATCAGGTTTGTTACTTTTGGCGACAAAATCAGGTTTTTTGGAACCACTTTTATCTTTTGTTGCTCCGGCTGCACTACCGTCTAAAGAGGGCTTGGCGGGGCCAGCTGGGGTAGTTGACGAAGCTGGTTGAGCTGTTGGTGGAGCAAGGGGTTGAACACCTGCATTTGGAACTATGACCGGTACTGGAGTAGGAGTGGGTCCTTGAGAAGCTTCAAAAAGCTTCCTAAGATTAGCAGCATCAAAAGACATTTGATATACAAACCAAAACGAAATTAAAGATTAGTACAAAGAATATATTGCAACATTAAAAGGTTAGTTTAACAAAATCTCACCAAAAACTTCAACACGGGAACCATGATTGTTGCAAAGTAATATTGCCCTTGTATCTACAAGCCCGGAAATCCACTTCACTTTCCCGTTAATGATCTTTCCCGTGATCAGGGAATTCCAATATTCTTTCAAAAGAGTTTTAATTTTCCGGTCAGATTCGGATAAATCTTTATCTTTGAAGAGGTAGTCGCTGGTAAGAACTTCAAACTGACCACGATACCAATACTTTGGAAATTTCGATCTACACGCACGAACATCCTTTTTCTTGGTACCGGATGAAGAAGCAACATTCTCAACAGGTTGTTGAGAAGAAGTCTCACCGGGATTATCAGTGACCTCAGGAACTTCATCAGAACCTGAATAATCATCAAAATTTGGGAACTCCGAAACACCCACATAGCCATTAGAAGCAAAATGGCACATAGATTTATGGGCTTTCTCAGTAACAGGAGTCACATAGTAGAACCGCTCCCTGTCCCACTAGTAAGAATCTTGGTATACTTTGAAGATTTTTTCCTTTTGACGAAAGGACACGTAACCTTGACGATAGTCCTTATCTCCACTACTACGGGAGAGATAAAACAAATTCATGAAAAGAGAAACTGACGGAGACTCTCCCTTGTACTCACAGAAGTATTGAAAAACCTTCATGAAACCCCAGGATAACGGGTGAATTTGTGAAGGCGCTAGACGGAGGTGCGCAAGCAAATCCATCTCAAATTCCGTGAACAGGAGATTCACCTTGAACACCTTTACCAGTGCCTCCGGTAACGGAACACCGCAGAGGAATATGAACTTCCCAATCCTCAGAGGACCCCACCTTTTTATACGCTCCCTTCACGGATTCCTCCTCCGTGAAGACAGATGGAGCCCCAACAACTTCTTCAGCAACCCAATCATATCTGGCTGCATCCTTGGGAAATTCCAAATCATGCTTACCCTTCCTAGCCATATCTCTTTCCGCTAACCTAGCAAGTTCAGCATCACCGTTAGAAAGGGTCCAGAGAGTAGCATGAAGATACCTCTCAAACTCTGTTTCACATTAATCGAAGACAGATTCCCCTCTTAAAAGAAGTTCCAACTCCAGCGCGAGTTTACGGCGCTGGACAGCAGGATTGCTAAACCTAATGGCAACCATGTCTTAACCATTCTCAAAGTAATGATAGGTAAAACCATCATACAAGACTGCATCTTTCTCTTTGGGAAAAAGTTTTTCAACATGTTGGACAGAAAGATAAAATACATCACGCTTGCTACAACGAGCCAACTCGTATGGTACTCCATCGCTTTCACTCAAAACTACCATATTTCCTATATTTGCCATAATAACGCGAACAGAGAAAAGAAACGGTAAGAGTGAAAGGGATTAGAAGATGTACCTTTGAAAAGAAGAAGATCCTGTCGAAAGAAGATTACAACTTTGGTGCGAAGAACTGGAGTTAAAAAGAAATCGCCGTCAGAAGTACTAGAGACAAGAAATAAGGATTCGATAGCAAATGCAGTGAAAAGGAACAAGTGAAATAACCAACAGGTATTTATAAACCGTTGGGGAGCCACGTTTTGTGGCTCAGATCAAAGGAAGACGAAAAAATTTGAATCAACGGTCTAGATGCTACCTCGAAACAACGCGCCACTTGAGTACCCCTATTTAAAGCTGACGACGGCGCAATAATAGGGGCACGTGTTCGCCATAAATGCCACCACGACCCTTCATGCGCAACAGCTGGCGAGCGCTAACGGGAAAATACCAAAACGATACATCTTCTCAAAGTAGCTGATCCGGTTACAATCTCAATGACATACATGAAGTTCCACACGAAATCACAAACACCTTTTCATTAGTTGAAGACAGATGCTGTACCCGGGGGCATATAAATAGGGTACAGTACTCCTAAACGGTAAGCTTTAGTTTCTTAAACCCTTTTTCATTTTATTCTTTATATTATTATTCTTGCCGGACTAAATTTTTGCAGAAAAACTCTTAACGGACAAACGAAGCTGTAGTACCCCAATTTTGGACCTACAAATCCAATTTCGCATTTCATGCATAAAAATATACAAAAAAAAATATTTTATTTTTCTTCTTCATGCATTTTTCATTCATTTTCATATTTTATCATTTTTCTTAAATTTTCTTTTATTTCTAAATATTTCGTTTTATTTCACTTTATTTTAAATAGTTCGCATTTTGGCGTAAAAGTCCAAAAATATAAAAAAAATAGTCTTTTTCTTATTTTACTCACACTTTATATTTTATTACCATATATTTCAAAATATCAAAAATATTTACAATTTATTTCATCTCCAACTTTTTATCTCAAAGTTTACCAAAAATAGTAAAAAAAATATATCCTTTTTTTTATCCTTTTTAATTTTAAATTTAAATAGCTTTTTACAACTCATCACAACAATATTCCTCCTAGACCAATCATATCTCTCCTCCTCATCTCATTCTCATCATAAACCATTTTCTATTTTCAAAATAAATCAAAAATCACATCATTTTCATCATTACTATTTTATCCTACCCTCTTATCATTATTACACAAATACCATTTACCCTAATTTTCTTCTATACATACAAACCTCACATCAGTCAATCATCAACAATCAATTCTTCACAATTCCCAATACCTGAAAAATCGGAGAATAATCACAATCAACCAGAAAAAGTTTTCCGGCGCCGGAAAACCACCTCCGGTCGCCGGAAAACCACAACCACCACACCCATTTTTCAAAACTCCTCCAAATCAAAATCCGATTACACCATTAGCTTCCTCATCACTTCCTCGTTACAGATCCATCATCCGTTTCGTCAAAAACGCCGCCAAAACCACCGGAAACCGCCAGATCCGAAACCACCTCGCCGGAAAACTCAAAACCACCAAATCTCAACCAAACTCAAAATCAAATACATCAATAAGCTTCTAAAGGTCACTATAAACACGTTTCAATCACCAATTTCATCAAAAACTCACCCGAAACGCGTCAATTCCGAGCCCAAAGATGTGAGAAATTTTGAATCTCCGTTTCCGTCAAATCACACACCAAATCGAATTGTTTCTTTATGATTTTAGTTCCTGCAACATCCAGAAACCATTTTCCATCATCGTTTTCGCCTAATTTCAACGGAATCTTGTGCTTTGCGTTTTCCATTTCGTTTGGTTTTTCGTTCGGCTTCGAGGATATAAGCTTCGATTCAAGAATCCAAGGCTAGATTCAAGTTCAGCGTGAAAAAACAAGTGAAACGGAGTTTTGTTTCGTAAGATTTGGTCACAGTTTGGTTTGTGGTGACGGATCTAATGGCGTGCCGGCGAGAATCCTTTTTCCGATTACTGGTTCACGACTAAGGTTGAAGAAGAAGACTATCTGCTGCCACGCGTCAATTTCCTATTGGCCAGAAGTTTTGCTTCGCGCGCCCCCCAACTTACTATGCGCGCCCCCAATATGGTTTGTGGGTCGGTTCGGTTCGACCCGGTTCAGATCCGGTTTCATTTCCATTTGGGCTGGGCTGTTTTGTGACTGGGATTGCTGAAAATTACTCTACGCACCCCCCTACACTTCTCATGTACCCCCCTGAAATCCCAATTTACCCTTCAAATTACACTGGAAACACGGTTCGGGTTATATTATCCGAAACATTTGATGAGAAATTGCCCGGTTCGGAGAATATTATCCGAAATGTTTTAGTATAAGTTCGGATTAAATAATCCGAACCTGCCAGTTTATGAAGACAGAAACACGATACAGTTTCCATTTGCTTCATATTTCTGAAATTGGTTCAAGTGTAGAAAGAAAGGGGTTCTGCGCGCGCGACTCAGGCACCAAATTTCTCCCACCAATTGTTGCAAACTATCACCAATCTATCACCAAGTAAGTACTATCATGGCATTTGTGAAAATTAATTTTGATAGTATTGTGATTGTGAGTTTGGGGTTTAGGGTTTGGAAAAATAATTGATTTTGATATGTTATATAAATAGTTTAGATTATATTTTTATAGATTATGATGATTGGGTGAGTATGATTGTTAAGGTTTATTAGTTTAGAGGTTTGACATTGGGGTTTGTATGATGATTGTTAAGGTTTAGGGGTTTAGGGGTTTGACATTGGATTTTGTATGATGATTGTTAAGGTTTAGGGGTTTGACATTAGAGTTTGTATGATGATTGAAGGTTTTTGATGATTTAGTTATAGGTTATGATTAAAAGTTGTTTGAATAAGTTGATTGAATTAAGTTGTATGATTATAGATTATTGTTATAAAAAAAAAATTGAATGAAATGAAATGAACTTATTATGTTGAACTCATTATATTGAATGAAGTTGAATAATTTGTTTGAGAAGTTGAATAAGTTGATTATTGGATGAATAAGTTGAATAAGTTCAATTTATAATTTGAATATAAATTGAGTAAGTTGAATGTAAGAAGGTTGATAATTTTAATAAGTTGTTTGAATGAGTTCATATTTATGAATTTGATGATTTAAATTTTTGTTGTTGTATAGTCATGGAAGAAGGTGTTGGAAGAGGTAGACATGGTAGACCAAGTCGAGCACATGCATCGGCTCGAAAAAAAAGTAAGACTACGCAACAGGAACCTGAGATTGTTCCAGGAAACAATGATGAAGAAGGTCCTTCACAGGCTCCTCCTAGTGAGATTGAAGTGGATGTTGATGTTGCGGCTGATAATGTAACTGCTGATAATGTTACTGGTTCGAAACCTGTGCGCCGACGACGTATACCGAAACCAAGATATCGTGAACCAGAGTTTCATGAAGGAGATCAATACTTAAATGCTGATGAAGGTGAAGAAGAAGAAGAAGATGTTGAAGAAGGATATGGAGGTGGCCCGAGAGATACGTCTTTGTTGACGGATTATGCTCAGCATAGGTCCCGCATGATATGGGTATAACAATCATTATTTAATTTTACTGTTGTTGATAGCATCAATATTAGTTTTCCGTTGTATATTATTTAATATAACAATCATTATGAACATTATTTATAGTGTATGTGTCTTACGATAATTGATTTGGTATTTTTTTTTTCAGATTTTAACTTTCATTCAGAAAGTTACAACCCATGGACTGAAGGTGGTGAAACTTAGAAAACCATATCGTGATGCGGCACATGAATGGTTTTGGGATGCTGTAAATGAATCTGGTCTCGAGCCCCTTTTGTATTCGAGCTACAATGTAATAAATCATGGGCTGATGACGGCATTCTCCGAGAGATGGTATCCGGAGACTGAGACCTTCCACCTTCCATTTGGTGAGCTTGGCATCACATTGGATGACATCCAGCATCTTCTTCATATTTCCATCCAAGGACGCTTCCTTAACCACTCTAGAATGACGAAGACTGATGCTCTAGACTTGTGTGTTAGGTATCTTGGATGTGATTCCAATACAGTTCATTCTCAGTTCGTACAGACTAGAGGCCAACATCTGAAACAAAACTACGTGAAACAGATTTATGTTGAGAATTTAGAACTTGCTGATAGTGGTGTTGAGAATGGGTTGCCGGAGGAAGAGGTGAACGAGTACAGAGAGAGGTGCATCAGAGCTTTTCTGTTGTATTTAGTTAGTTGTACCATTTTCAGCAACAAGAGTGACTACCACGTAGATGTTGTCTATCTACAATACTTCACAGATCTAACAAATATTCATACATGGAATTGGGGTGCAGCTGCTCTGACTTATCTTGTGAGGTATATGAATGAGTCTTCAAAGGCAACAAGTGGAATGATGGCAGGATACTTGTCACTTCTTGAGGTAAATTACCAAGTTTTCAATTTATATGTTCGTTTTAGTAATTTATAAGTTTTGCAATTAATGTATATTTTAGACTTATTATTAACAGTTAATCTATATTTCGCAGGGATGGGTAATGACACATTTTCCTACCATTACCCCGTGGCTATATGCTGATAACTACAATGACCATATGCCAATTTGTGCTAAGTACGCCGCAAGACAAGGGCACACTGATCCACTTAATTATAGAGCATTTTTGGATAATTGTCAGGTGACTGATGTGGTTTTCGCTCCATACGAGGACTTCCGTCATGTACGCCCCATTACGGATGAATGTTGGTTCTCTGGTTGGTTGAGATGTGGAGAGTTGAAAGCAAAACACCTGCCTGAACGTGTGATGAGACAATATGGACATGTTCAAAGCATACCCACAAATCCGACTACTGCAGCGCCAATTGTCATAAACATCAATGATCTTTCAACAATTTTTGAAGATAACCTTGACAATCACATTATCCGTGAAGATGAGAGGGGTCCAGCTGTTAAAGACCCATGGGACGTGTCTGCTGACTACATGGATTGGTTTTGGAAAGTTTCGCATCCGAAGATGCGTCCAGCAAGTGCACTTATTACTTCTCAACTCCGATTACTCCAGATGGTGAAAACTGATATAGACGAGGCATTTCACGGTGAGGTTGAGGCAGGAACACCAATCCATGCTAGGTTGACTCGGATGTTTGGGTACGTTAACCCGTCGGTCATGGGGTTAAATGAGAGACGTCGTAGGAGACATCGTCGCGGTGGAAGTGCAGAAATGGAGGAGTGACCAAGAATTTGTTTTATGATGACTTTTTTTTATATTTTATCTTATTCAACGACTTTGTTAATGACTTAATTTTGCTTCATTGTAACTGGATTATTTTCGTTAATGACTTTGTTTTAATTTGATGTTTGTTTATGTTGTTTATTTTGTTTCTGCAATGGTTAATGACTTTGTTTAAATAGGAACGCATCCAGAGTTATTGATATGACTTGGTTAATAAGAAGATAGGAAATAGACATTTCATCTTCTGGTTTAGCAGGTTCGGATAATATTATCCGAACTTGACCTATGATCATATAATTCGGATAATATTATCCGAACTGGACCTGTGATGGAGCAGTTCGTAAAATATAATCCGAACTGGACGTGTGATGGATTAGTTCGGAAAATATAATCCGAACATGTACAAGAACGCAGAATCCGAACCTGCTAAACCAGAAGCTGAAAACTTGATTTCATTCATAATATTGGATTACAAGTAGTTCGGGAATATTTTCGTCTACACTACAGAAAATATAGATAATAAAATACTTAAATTTCATAAACACAACAACACAACGGATCTAAACACTAACATATAAATCCATCAAATTAAACAACCACATAATGCATTAAAATCAAACATGCTTCAAATTAAATAATCTACTTAAAAACCACAAATTACACCGAATAATAACAATGTTTTAAGGATCCGCCAAGTTAACTGTCACTTCTTCAACGGGTTCAACCAAAGCTGCGCATATGTCTTCAACAGATCTGACCAATTTTGCATCCAATTCTATTAGACCCAATCTGTTGTACTGTGCGAAAATGGAAAACATAGATATGACATCGTCGTCATTGTTGAGACACATTTTGCTGAAAGTTACGCCGATATTCTATTGTTGTTACTCTTCTAGTGTCTCTTTCTCCATTCAAACGTTTGTTGACCTTGTTCAGCCTCTGTTTCAGACTCTCCAATGTGTCGTCAGTATGAATTCTAAACACCTCTGCTTTACGTGTTTCATTGAAATATACTGCAGCAATATGAGAGTTGGCATTTCGTTGATCCCAAATTTGAGTAGACATTTTGCTGCTCCTGCACTCTGAAAAAACTATCTTATAAAATCTTGTGATATGTATTTAAAAGGGTTGGGATAATGTTTTTAATTCACAACAGAACGTGCGGTTCGGATAAAATTATCCTAACTAGTTCGGATAAAATTATCTGAACCATTGCCATAAAAAATTAGTTCGGATAAAATTATCCGAACCTGCTATACCAGAAGCTGAAACTGCTTATTTTCTGCATAATTAACCAAGTTATCTACATTACTCTGTTTTTGCGGTCTTTTTAAATCAAACAACAATCATAACAGGCAATTGTGGTAATATTTTGTGAACTTATAACATTAAGTAATAATTAAGTCGCAATTACAAAATGAACTTAAGTAGTACCAATTACAATAAGCAATTACAAAATGAACTTAACAAGTACCAATTACATTCTTATAACCAAAAAAATGCGACATTGACAAATTCAAACGATTTCTCAACTGATTGTGAACGGTTTGTCCTCTTCATTACCAATACCAAATAATTCAACGAAAGGTCTTTCAATTCTCAAAAGTCTTTCGAACTCGACTTGTCGATCCATGAAACTGTATTCCCACGCCGCAGCTTGTTCGGTGCGGTGATTCCTCCACTCAAGACATGTGGTAGGCAAAGGACACCCACTCTTCAACTTGACATACCAAAAATGAGGACCATATAAAAAAAATGGACATAATACGTGAAGATGGGTTGGACGGTGGTTTGGTTCGCCATGGAAAAAAGGTTTCGCATACACCATCGGATGAGGGTTGAGTCAGAAGTACTACAACTTTATTGTAATAATTAGCAACAACATGCCCCATGCATGGAAACTGAAACCACCATCGCTCTGGCGCACACGACATTTTTCGAACTTCTGCAGGAGGGGCCATAGATTCAAGTATCTCGTCATATCGTTCTCGCCCAAAAAGGTTCACATATGTAGTTTTGTGATGTCTTAACTCCCTAGCCATGGCAAGCTGCACCAAATAATACTCATCTTCAGTTTTACCATCATCCAAAGCAAAAACACGATATCCACAAAAGCCGTCCCCAACGACAGAAATTATATCATCGACATACGGAACCATAAACTTTGGCATCTTTATAATAATACGAGGCATAATTTTTGGCTTTGAGGTCGATGCTTGACTTGCTGGAATCGGAGTGGATTGTGAAGCTCGAGTATCCGGATAAAGCTTCTCCACATGCTCCCAATATGATGGCTCTCGAGTGGTGGATTTCGCGCCTTTCGATTTTGAACCCTTTCCCTTTGTTTTCGCGCCCTTCACTTTAGCACTAACTTCCGGAGCTGTCAAGTTTGTGGTCACAGGCCATGCAAGATGACGTAATGCCTCTCTGAGTTCGGCTCTCAAACCGGAGTCTCCATTTTTTAATCGCTCCTACAAAAAAATTGTAAAATTAAATATTATTAAAATATTATTAATAATTGTAAAACCGGGTAAATATTATTAAAATTAAATTAACCTGTATAGCATTCCATTCTTCTAAGCACAAATAATCATCTTCGACTTCACCGGCTACGCCATCATTGAACACCAACTTTTTCCACTGACTGTTCACCTCGTCAAGTGTAATAGGTAGCTTGTCGTGAATCTTTGTAGCAAGATTACATGCACAAGGCAACCCATGTGTTGCTGTAAGCACACAACCGCATACCAGGGGGTCCATACCAACATCTTCAACTCTTTTTTCTTCTTTACAAATAATCTTCAATGCGTCTCTAGAAACTTTAAACACCAGATCCTTGTACAAGATTTTTCCCTTATGTCTGTGTTCTGCAACAGACAAACTCCTACCAAAAGAACCCTGAATCTCAGTGAACTGACCTATCAAACTTTTGTGGATCGATTCCCATAACCTAACAAAATCATTCTGACAGTCTGTCAAGTATTTCTTCATCCTACCATGTGCAGACTCAACTCTATTGGTTGTAGTATTGCCAAAATGCATAATGCGGTTAGTCCACGCTGGCACAAACTTCTGTTTATCAGTGTCTAAAACAGTTCTTTCCAAATAATTCACAAATCTTGGCCACCTCTTACACACAATCTTAAACTCTTCGAGATTCTAAGCATATTCCTCTTCAGTTTTTGAATACATGATAGTCTCATAAGAGCTCTCAATATTGTCCCACACAGCTTGCTGCTTCTGTTTATCCTCATCTTTAATGAAGCAAGTTGTCTTCATTTTTGCTTTCACATTTCTTCTAACATGAACAGAACAAACCAACGGTGTTGCTTCCAGAAATACCGTCTTAACCGCATTCATCAGTCCATCCTGCCTATCTGTCACAATGACCTTCGGAAAGATATATTTGTTACTAAGAAGACCACGACAAGCTTGAAGGGCCCAAGTGTAGTTTTCCTCTTTTTCATTTTTGAGCAGAACAAAACCAACACAAAATGTCAACTTAGTCGATGTCATACCGACTATTTCAAAAAGTGGCAAATTATATCGGTTGGTTTTGTATGTGCAGTCCATTATCAAAACATCCGGAAATGAGTTGAACAAGCTTATGGACTTAGGGTGTGAAAAGAAGATATCTTGCACAGTTGTAGACTCACCAACCGTCCTTGTTCTGCAAACATAGTTGTTATCCCCTAGATATTTAAAGAGTTGTTGCATTTCAGTCATTGAACCCCTGACTGCAACCTTCTCCCTATGAACCACGTTGTAAACTTGTTTGATGACGGTCGAATTTTGCGGGTTTCTCTCTTTCAATGTAGAGATGATATTTCTAGGAGCGATTAAATTCCTTGTCAGCTCAACAACCAATTGTTTCTCTTCGGGTTTCAAACGCCCCTCAACCAAATGAGCTTCTAAAGCACGGTCCATAATATGATTGTGTTTCCCCGAGACAACGGTGAGATTCCACTCTTCAGATGCATGAAAATAACCCCGGAGCCTAAATTTACAACCACATTTCCTGGTTCCAACCGATTCAAATTTTGGCTTCTTAGTTGCCGGTCTGTATAAACCTCCCCTCTCGCAACCCAACACTAAAGATTTTTTTCTTCTATCGGAACCAGAGTCGGACCTAACAATTACGACCGAAAATTTCAACTTTGCCGCTTCACGTCGAACCCAAGCAATCAATTCATCTCTATCTTTGAATTTTTTATCGGTATGAAAATGAGCCACTGTATCAATTTCTACCTCTTCCTCGGGTTGAGGCCGATTAGAATTCGAATCAACTTGAGGCTCAATTTCTTCAACCACATTTTGTTGAGGCTCAACTTGAGGAACGTTTGAATTTGTTTCACCGTCACCATTTACAACAACCGCCTCAATTTCAACCGCTTCCTCCGGTGCATCAACCATAACTAAAAAACATTAAAACAAATATCAAAAATCAACACAAAATACATATATGGTCATTAGATTCTCATATTTTAAAAATTATGATAACAATCATTAAAGAACTAATAGTAAACTACTTCAACAAACATCATAAACCTTAACAACTATCCTACCTTAACAACTATCCTAAATATAACAATCTTCATTAACCATTGTAAACAAATAATCAACTAATAATCATATTCAACAAATAATCTTCATAAACTAATAATCAACTAATCATATTCAACAAATAATCTTCACAAAATAATAATCAACTAATCATATTCAACAACCTATATTTAACTAAAATATATTCCAACAACTTAATATTCAAACATGTTTCAAACAACCAGCGCGCCAAGTTCGGACGCGCAGAATCCGAACCAGTTCGGAAAATATTTCCCGAACCCCGTCAATGTCAGAAACCCAGAAAATCAGACGAACACAAAACCAGCAAAACTAAAATTTAATCGGTTCAAATGAAATATTACCTTATGTTAACGCTCTAAAGTGTATGCAACTCCCTCACCAATGTTCCAATGTTGAGATATGAGCTCAATGCAAATAGAATGAGAAACTTTTTAGTATATAGGTTTTGATTGTGTGTTTAAGAAGTTGGTAAAGTGAGCTGCAGATTTGCTTAAGTAAGTTTAGTTCGGATTATTTTCCCCGAACTCGTTCTAACTCGTTCTTGACCTACTTCGGATAATATAGTCCGAACTTTTGTCATTGGTTCGGACTATATTTCCCGAACCGTTCTGACGCGCAATAAAGGGCACAATTGGTAGTTAGGGGGGTGAAAGAGAAACATGGGGGGTGCGTAATTTTCGGGATTGCTCTTCACACCTGCGTTTTTGCTTCTGCACCTCCCTCCTGGACAGCCTTGGATTGGGCCTTGGGCTAGCTTCTTTGCTGATCCTGTTTACTGCTATCAGCCTCTATTTCAGGTTTGCACCCCCCTCACTCACTTCATTTAATCATGTTATTATATGCTTTTGCATTTGCATATGTTTGTTACTACTTGCTTTTATAATTAGTTCATCATATACATATATAGTTATTATTCATGAATAGTTGCATCATGCATTATTTTTATGATCATTCATTTTGTTCTTGTATCATGTTTTATGTTTCATTTTCATGTGTTAGTTTTATATTACACTACATCACATTTTATATGACATTTGACATTACAATTTTACACTACAATTCCATTCTTCACTTTTTGACATGCATACATGCATTTGCATTTAGATTAGGACAATGCATCATTTAAAAATGCATGTTAGAGACAATATTTTACTTTATAAAATCATTTAGCTCTAGCACTAGCATTAATAGTTAAGGACCATTTTGGCCTAAATTCATTTTTGTCATGGTTGTTAATTGTTTCTTTTTCCTCGTAGTTTAAAAAATGTGCGATGATGTTTTTATATCACTTTGTGCACTTTGCATTTTTTTTTTCTCACTCTTTGTCACATTCACATTATATTTCACATTTCACATCAATATTTGACATTTTGTTTCCTTTTCATCGTAAGTGCATTTCATACTCATGTTTATTTCTTCGCTTGCATTTTTATTGCCTTTTATTATTTTTCATTTGATTCGATATGGTTGTAATAATTATTCGATTTGGTTGTAATAGCGTAGGACTTTATTGCTTTTGGACACATCACACACAACGCTAAAAAACCAAGAAAAAACGAACTTTCATTTCCGAAGAGGCGCGTTAGTAATTTTCTTTAGAAAAAAATAGAAAACAAACAAAAAACTTCTTCTCTCTCTAAATAAAAATTCTTTAGTCCAAACCCAAATTAGTCGCACGATTAGTTTAGGTTTAAACTAAATTTTCTTTTTATGTCGTAACTTTCTTTTCTCAACCCAATCTCCACTTACACACACAATTCTCTCTATACAACTTCTCCCTCCATTTCTTACAACTTCTCCCTCATTTTCTTAAGCACATTAAAAGCAATAAAAAAGTAATAAATTAGAGGTTACCATAGAGTACTATGGGCGTTTAGGATGCTAATACCTTCCCTAGGCGTAACTAACCCCCGAGCTTAGAATCTCTCTCTTTAAATGGTTTTCGACACTTTCCCCTCTTTGGAGATGAAAGGTCAATGTAGTGGCGGAAATCCCAAAATCCCCGCACCAGAAGCAAATACAAGTCAATATTTAAACGATACTTAAACAATTGACTTCGGGGGCAACTGCTCTGGACTGGCCAAAGGCCCAAATGTCCAAATAGGCTACGCGGCCCAAATACTCTCTAAGGCCCAACTACAGCTGTAATCCGTCACGCAAATCAAGGGCATTTCACCATAAGTTACTGTACACATGCCCTGTACGGAACATTAGCGCAGCAGCGTATGGACCGTTGGATAAACCGCTAGAACGTGCCAACGGTCAGGATCCTTACACGGAATCCGTCCTCATCCATTCACACTTTTGCCTATAAATATGTGGTTTGACACCACACTTTGGTACGCTTTTCTCCAACCCTAATTCTCTCATTTTGCTCACTTACTGACTTGAGCGTCGGAGTCTTTTTCCTTGCAGGCATCCCCCCTTGTCCAAGGAGCTGAGCTGCTGCCTACCACCGTACGCCACCGTACACATTCCACCGGAGTTAAGACCTTTGGACCGTTCACAACAGAAGGTGTATTGAAATGAGCTGACTATATTTATGTTAAATTGATGTAGTTTGAAATTTGGTAGATGGGTAAACAAATGTTTCCTTTTCATTTGTGAATTAAATTTATTATAGTGCATAATTATTATTGATATCGTAAAAAGGAGTCCATAATTTTTTTTTCTACCTTAAGTGTTTTGTTTTTTTAAATTGTGAAGGATGGATTTTTTTTATAAAATATAGTAACCATAACTAATTTGTGAAATAAAGATGAATTAGATCATGAAATATGTTCAATGAACTTTTTTATTTTTTATTTTTTTATTTTTTTAAAGTTAATATATCAATTTTATTTTATGATGTATATATTTTATTTTGCTGCTTACTATCTCTAAAAGTTATTTTCAATATAATCTATTTTATGTTGTGTGTCACTAAAAGTTGCTCTATGTGTATTTTCTTTGTCACTAAAGGTGAATGTTTATTTTTGTTAGGCATGTTGTTCCTACGATGATTATTAGCGTGGTTGGTTAAATAATTTTTTTTCTTTGTTTCAAATTTATGATGAATTCCTATTCTTTTTTTTTGGTACATAGACGAGATGGCAAAGCTACCAATAAACTCACACACACAAGTGGAGTAACCGGGGTTCAAACCCATGTCATGGATGTCCGGTCTAACAATTTCGGCATTTTCTGCCAGTTGAGCTAGGACTTCTAGACATTCCTATTTCTCTATTTTTGCATTTTAAGAAAAAACATATTAGCTGATTTTTTTTATAAAGTTCTATATTATTGTTTTAAGACATATTCTTTTTTTTTTTGGTACAATATTCTAATGTACTATTTTTAATTAAATGGTGTTGCTTTCATTTATTTTATTTGTCTTAAATCTAAATGTCGTTGATTTTGAGAAAGTTTAGCATGTTAATATTTTGTGTGATTTTAAATAAAGCTGTTTATGTTTTATGTTTTAGAGAAATAAAATTCTTTCTATTTTTGCACCAAAAAAAAAAAATGTTCTTTCTTTTTTTATGGGTTTGTTTGTTTTTAATTTATTATGAACGATAAGATAAGTAAAATAATTTTTTTATTCATTAAGTCTAATTTTGTATGGGTTGATTTGGAGGAAATGAAAGAAGTATGATTTGGTATAAATGGGTATTGTGGATTGATTTCATTTTAATTAATTGTGGTTTAGAGAAAGAGTTGGGAAGCTGAAAATGGTATGATTGTGTCTTGTGTGGTTTGTGCATGTTGATCGTTATCGGATTGCTTAATTCTTTTTGTTTAATAGTTTTGTTTTTCTATTTATATCAAAGTATTGATTATTAGTATGTGATTTTAAACTTCAGAGTCCTCCTAACTTATTAATATTTCATTTTTAATTTCTTCATCATCTGATTTTATGATGTCATTTGATTTTAATATAAAGTGTATTTTGACTATTTGTAACACCTCATTTAGAACCATTTTATTTCAATTATTAGGAAAAAAAAATATAAAGAGTTTGAGATGATATATGTGTTCGTGAAATGTTGATCCTTAATCTATACCAAACTTTTATTTGATTTTTTTTTTCTTTCAATTATATTGGATTAGTTTATCTAAATTTGTTAATTCCTTATATTCTTAAAAATTATTTACTGGCTTATGTCACTCCTAATCTTTATCACTCTTTTAGTACAAATTACTTTATAAATTATAAATTTAGTCGATAAGTTTATTTTACATTAGAGTGTGCAGCGGGATCTTAGCTCCTTATTTTTGTTTTACTCAATTGTTTTTTCTTCTTCACTTGTTATCTATTTCGAAGAGTTTCTTACTTTATTTTTAGTCTTTCAAAAAATATTTTAAAAGATAATTTTTAATGATAAATATCAGAGAATAAGATTAAATAATTTTTGCAAGTAGTTTATTTTTGTCAAGTTGTTTCTGTTAGTGTTTTTGTGTTGGCCTCATTTTTGGCAAAACACAATGTGGAGGACAATGTGCGCACATCATGAAAGATATGAGAACAATGTGAGCACATCATACAAGTCCTGAACCTCAACACTTATTTACGCGCCATATCTTTCTTGAAAGATTTGTTTTGTTTTTACTTCGCTTGCTTGCAGGCTAAGTCGCGCGCGTTCCATGAACCATCAGGGTTACTTGCTAACCTAATTTTATTTGTAAAAAATATTTTCCAATCAAGAGAATATTTTATTTGGTTCAAATTTATATTTCTTGGGTCAGAATTATTACAAGGAATTATTTGCTTGAAGCCCGAGACATGTCTGAAGATCTAGAAGACTCTGAAGACTATATATATGCATGAAGACTAAACCTAATATTCACGCAAACAAATATTGAAGATTAGAGTTTTTAGGGTTTGAGTCTTTTTGTTCTTTGTGTTCTTGTTATTTGTGAGCCTTTGCTTGTGTCACCTAGATGCTTGCATAAGGACTGGGTTTATTGAGTTGTAATCCGAAGCTTTTAAGCAAGGAATATTGTTCATCACTCTAAGCTGTGAAGTACGAGTGGTGTTTATTGTTTGGGGAGTGTTCTCTAAATCTATTTGATTGTAATTGTTATAGAGTGGAAGTGAGATGGGTTTCTCTTACCTATGGGGTACCTAGGTAGAAATATAGCACGGGTATTGACGAGTTCTTAAGTTGTAAACCGAGGTGTAAGCCGGATAACTTAAGAATAGGATTACACTAGTGGATTTCCTTCCTGGCTTGGTAGCCCCCAGATTAGGTGACGTTGCACTGAACTGGGTTAACAATTTTCCTGTGTTGTTTACTGCTTTTATAACTTATCTCTTTATTACTTGTTCTGTAAGGTTAGTTAATGTGTGCACATCTTACTGCACATTATTCTGTCTGATCATTAACTATAAGTAGTACACCAGAAATTTCAATTGGTATCAGAGGAGGTCACTCTACCTGTTCTGGTTTTAAAAGGGTGAGATCAAGGGAAGAAATTTTCTAGTACTATGGATATGGCAGGAGGATCTGTTACCATACCACCTCTTTTGTATGGCACTAACTATGATTACTGGAAGCCGACTATGATTACTAACTATGATTACATGGAAATCAGTTATTAAAGGTTGGAAACACCCTGTGTTGAAGGACAAAGATGGGAACGACACAACTGAATTAAAGCCACCAGAGGATTGGTCTAAAGATGAAGATAGACTTGCTCATGAAAATTCCAAAGCTTTGAATGCTATGTTCAAAGGTGTTGACAAGAATATGTTTAGATTGATAAAGAAATATACTGTGGCCAAAGATGCATGGGAGATTCTCAAAACCACTTTTGAAGGGACATCTAAGGTAAAAATGTCAAGGCTTCAACTTCTTACCAATAAATTTGAGAATCCCAGAATGAAAGAATATGAAAGTATTTTTGATTTTCATATGAATGTACTTGACTTTGCAAATTCATTTGATCCATTGGGAGAGACAATATCAGAAGAAAAACTTGTTAGAAAGATACTTAGGTCGCTTCCTAAGAAATTTGATATGAAGGTTACAGCTATTGAAGAAGCTCAAGATATCTCCAGCATGAAAGTAGATGAGTTAATTGGATCTCTTCAAACCTTTGAATTAGCTATCAATGATAGATTTAAAAAGAAGCAAAAAAATTTAGCTTTTGCTTCTAACACTGATGAGGAAGATGTTCAATGTGAGATGGAGCCTAATAAAAGTATTTTAGATGCAATTGTGCATCTTGGTAGAGAATTTAACAAGGTCTTGGAGATGATTAATAAAAAGTCAAGTTCAAATGTCAAGAATATGTCATCCGACATTGGTTTATGTGAAGGAGAATGTGATGGTGAAACAGCACATGTGACGACATTGACAGGTGTGTGTATGTCTGACACAAAATCATGTGCTACAGAATCTTGTGATGAAGACTCAAGTGATGGGGAGGTAACCTATGAAGAACTAGTCTGTAGGTTTAAAGAACTATGCTTTGATGATGAAGAAACTCACAGAAAGCTACATGAGAGCAAAAAGATCATCAATCAAATGAAAACAGAAAGAAATGATCACCTTTCTCAAATCTCCAAATTAAACGATGAAGTTGGGCAACTGACCTCTCAATTGGAGAACATGAAAAAGCAGGTCAGAATGATGAATAGTGGTTCTAATGTGTTAGATGAAATACTACAAGTTGGGAAGACATCTGGAAATATGAAAGGAAGAGGCTATGACTCTGGAATAAAGAATAATGAAATCAAAATATCTGATACGAAGTTTGTTTCTCCTAAAAAGAAAACTGAGTTTGTAATGTTGGATAACATGTGTCAACATCCTATCCCACATCTGAAACCCCAACCAAGAAACAAAAAGAAATCATCTTGGAGATGTCACTATTGTGGTAGATCTGATCACATAAGACCATACTGTTACAAATTGTATGGATATCCTCATGCTCATGTTCAGCCACATGTCAGTACTAAGAATGTTCAACATATGAAAGAATGGAAACCCAAAAAGGGTTCCTCTACTCTAATCACCAAAGCAGCTCCCATTGCCACTGTTCCTGCATTTGCCTCAAAGACTAAAACTTCTACTGTGAAGAAAGGAACATATGTGCCTGTAAGTAATTCTCTCTCCACGCCAATTAATATAGTTTTTGGTACTGTTGGAGATAATGATTCTCCTATTGCGGTCAAGAAACCCCACATTATGAAAAGTCCATCTCTTGACCATATTAACCCAAAAACTGTTGAACCAAAGGGCAAAGAGGATGTGGTGTCAAATGTTGGAACATCTGGTACGTTTGTTACTGAAACTAGGTCACTAGTAAAATCTAGATCTGATGAAACTTTTGGAAAACCTAGTTTTAACGTTGCTGTTGAAAGTGCAAATATGTTACCTACCACGGTTGTTGATTCTAATCATGAGCATGTACCCACTAAAATTGTTGTTGATGTGGTTATTGATTCCTTCATTGGATGGTTTATCTAAGGTCAGCACTATCATGTGCCTATGGTCTGTAATCTCTGAATATTCTGCACCTTTTTGCACTATCTGTGCCCTCTTGATCTGATGCATGCACTCTATCATCTCCTATGATTTTTATGCTATGAGAATCTGCTAGCTTATCTGTTCACTCTCTTGTTCTGAAGACTTATTCTGTGGTATGATCTGTTTGGCAAAATTTTATGTCTAAAAAGGGGGAGAAGTTAGTTGATGTTATTTGTTGGTTGTTAGTTGTTGCTCTGCTGCTGATCTGATGTGAATTGTCAATTATCTCTACTACCTACCTTTATCTATGTGAGCTATGAAGATCTGAAGATTTTATGTCATGGTATGTGTTAGTTGTTGATGCATGATGTTATTATCTGTAGCATGATGTGCATGATAATGTGGGCACATTGTTGATGCCACTGTGAATTATGAATTGTGTGCATGATCTGAAGTATGCATGATTTGAGGGGGAGAAAATATTTCTCTTGTTATTTTATATGAAGCTGGTGTTGAGGGAGAGTATCACTTGTCTCTTGTTACTTGTCTGATTATGTGCTTGCATGCGTATGTGCTACTCTTAGCATGTCAAACCCTATGTGTGTTTTCCTAAAACACCTATGTTTCTCTTGTGTGAGGCCGTTTTTATCCGCTGTTGTGTGCCTCTGATGTTCATTGTTGAAAGCTTATTTGGTAAGCATTTCTATAAGGAATCCACTATGTGAATTGTTGATTGTTGATTGTGCTCCTTCAAGTTGCTATTCTCTGATTAATATGAAGGAGTGTGTTACTTTTATCTCTCTAGCATTAATATCCGGTTCAAGATTGTTTTTAGACAAAAATTTGCCAAAGGGGGAGATTGTTAGTGTTTTTGTGTTGGCCTCATTTTTGGCAAA
Organism: Trifolium dubium; assembly: GCA_951804385.1. Classification (NCBI taxonomy): domain Eukaryota; kingdom Viridiplantae; phylum Streptophyta; class Magnoliopsida; order Fabales; family Fabaceae; genus Trifolium; species Trifolium dubium. The sequence continues at coordinate 20,324,786 of OX638068.1, forward strand.
ACACAATGTGGAGGACAATGTGCGCACATCATGAAAGATGTGAGAACAATGTGCGCACATCATACAAGTCCTGAACCTCAACACTTATTTACGCGCCATATCTTTCTTGAAAGATTTGTTTTGTTTTTACTTCGCTTGCTTGCAGGCTAAGTCGCGCGCGTTCCATGAACCATCAGGGTTACTTGCTAACCTAATTTTATTTGTAAAAAATATTTTCCAATCAAGAGAATATTTTATTTGGTTCAAATTTATATTTCTTGGGTCAGAATTATTACAAGGAATTATTTGCTTGAAGCCCAAGACATGTCTGAAGATCTAGAAGACTCTGAAGACTATATATATGCATGAAGACTAAACCTAATATTCACGCAAACAAATATTGAAGATTAGAGTTTTTAGGGTTTGAGTCTTTTTGTTCTTTGTGTTCTTGTTATTTGTGAGCCTTTGCTTGTGTCACGTAGATGCTTGCAAAAAGACTAGGTTTATTGAGTTGTAATCCGAAGCTTTTAAGCAAGGAATATTGTTCATCACTCTAAGCTGTGAAGTACGAGTGGTGTTTATTGTTTGGGGAGTGTTCTCTAAATCTATTTGATTGTAATTGTTATAGAGTGGAAGTGAGATGGGTTTCTCTTACCTATGGGGTACCTAGGTAGAAATATAGCACGGGTATTGACGAGTTCTTAAGTTGTAAACCGAGGTGTAAGCCGGATAACTTAAGAATAGGATTACACTAGTGGATTTCCTTCCTGGCTTGGTAGCCCCCAGATTAGGTGACGTTGCACTGAACTGAGTTAACAATTTTCCTGTGTTGTTTACTGCTTTTATAACTTATCTCTTTATTACTTGTTCTGTAAGGTTAGTTAATGTGTGCACATCTTACTGCACATTATTCTGTCTGATCATTAACTATAAGTAGTACACCAGAAATTTCAGTTTCTATAAGTTTCGAGGACGAAACTGTTTTTTTGGTTTGTAGATTGTAAGACCCGGAAATTTTATTTTGACATGTTAATGAATATTTTCACCTAATTACATTTTCAAATATTTTCAATCCATCCTTTAGAGAGTGACTTTAAGTATTTATTGATGACTTTATTTATGGAGAATTGCGGTCCATTACTCTTACCTAGACAAAAAGATGAGAGGGAAAGGTAGAGAGAGAGGGAGTGGAGGGAGTAACTTGTATTCGAACAACAATGAAAAATCAAACCGTAACAATGTCCAAACACCCAACCTAGAAGCAAATCAATCAAACCTTAACAATTTCAAGACACCTAATCCTGAAACAATAGGCTACAGGAATAGAGAAAATGAGACTACTGTTGAGGAAAAATCCCAATTTATTGTTTTAAAGATAACAAACCTCTTAATTATATTTTAATGTATAATTTTGGTCATTATGTTATCTAACAAGTGCTTTTGAGTGATATTAAAAAGATAGGAACCATTGTGCAAATTAATCACTTTGATATCAGCTCTGAGAATGATACAAGAAAGACAGACATCATTCTCTCATCATTCTTTGGTGCCAGCGTGTTTGTTCTTCAAAGACAAACACTTATTTATTTTAAGTGATAAATGAACAAGACAAATGAGCACTTTTCATGAGAATTTATGTACAAGATCTCTACAGGAACTTATTCCTTTATGGCAAGAATATTGATCAAGCATCTTATGAGACTTACTATCTTAAGCCATCACATGGAGCATGCGCCAAAGAATGTTCTTTGACCTCAAGACATAATAAATTATCATTTGAATTTATTATGATGGAAATGAACATAGACCAATGAGGAGAAGACAACAATTCTTTCACTATGAGTTGTCATGTACTTGCAAAGACATATTCAATGTTCATTCTCCAAGAAGTGATAGTCCTTTCTCCAACAAAGGCTATACTCTATTATCTATCAAGGATGCTCACAGCTGGTTACTTGCAAAGAAAATTGTCCCCACACCATTCTCCCATTATTCTATGAATATCCTTCAAGAGAATGTACACAGTTCTACGAGAATGTTCTCTTATCATTCTCCCTGAAGCATTGTTCTCATATGACAGCAGATTTTAAATGCAACGGTCACACTTGCTCATCAAGTAATAGAAGTACAATGCCAGCTCATCAAGACGCTCCTCTTGGAGAACATTCTCAGAACATTCTCCAGCACACTTTTTATATGTGAGTAACGACTAGTTTAATGTTCTCTGATTTTCTTATACATTCTCCAAGATTCCAAAGGCTCTTCAACAACTATAAATAGCATGGAATACAGCAGGAGCAAAGCAAGAGTTTTGAAGCAACATCAATCATTCTATACTTGTCTTTCACGCACAAGAGTCACAAACTCTTCTTTTGATCTCTTTCACTCCAAAGCTTCATAATTGCATGCTTGGATCAGCAATTCTATTGAGTGATTTTGGAGAGATTTTTCAGTTACTTAGAAAAGCTTTATAAACCTGGTGTGGTTTGTTGTTAAGCTTTAAACCCAAACAACTCTTTGTAATAAGAAAGAACTTGCTCAAGAATACGTAACTATTGGTTGAGCAACTACCTTAGAAGGAAAGGTAGAGATCACCTTGGGTATAAGGTGGAAGATAAGCTTGTATAGCTTGACAGAATTTTTGGTCTTGGGCTTAAGATCAAAAGAGAATAGTGGAAACCCTCACGTGGTGTGGGAAACTGGACTAGCCCAATTAAGGGTGAACCAGTATAAACTCTTTGTGTTATACTCCTTCTCTTTATCCTTATTCTCTTGCAAAACAGACACACTTACACACACTACAATATTCTGAAAGAATATCCTAAGAACGTTCTCTATAATCTAACATAGACTGATCAGAGAACATTCTCTTAACATTCTCTACTTTCTGTTTTGTGTTTAATTCATTCCATTTAGTTTGATTTATCATATAACTTATTCTACTAACGAATTGAGTTAATTTTTAAAGGGTCACAATTCAAACCCCCCCTTTCTTGTGAAAAATGCTACTTCTATTGGCATCAGAGCACGGTCTCTAAGACTGAGCATCTAACAAGTGCTAGAGGAAAAGATTCAGGAAGGAAGTAATGGTTAAAGGCGCAAAGTTCATAGCTGAATGAGGATCATCAAATAGACCACCTCTATTTGAAGGAGAAGACTATTATTATTGGACAGACAAAATGGAGTTATTTCTTAGATCACAAGACAACTACATGTGGTCAGTTATTGAACATGGAGAATTTGAACCAACTATCACAGATAAAGATGTTACAAAGCCAAAGACTTAAGATCAATGGACTACTCAAGAATCAGAAAGAGTGCTTCTAAATAACAGAGCTAAGTTATTCTTGAAAAGTGCTTTATCTAGAGAAGAGTGTGATAGAATTATGGAATGCAAGACAGCAAAGGAAATGTGGGAAACATTACAAACACATCATGAAGGAACTAGTCATGTCAAAGAAACAAGGATTGACATTGGAGTAAGAAAGTTTGAGCTCTTTGAAATGAAAGAAGATGAAACAGTGGATCAAATGTATGGAAGGTTCACAATCATCATAAATGAACTCAACTTTCTTGGAAAAACTTATACTACACATGAGAGAGTAAGAAAGATTCTAAGATGCTTACCAAAGAGTTGGAGACATATTGTCACAGCTATTACAGAAGCAAGGAATCTAACTGAAATGAAGATAGAAAATATGAGCTCTTTGGGAAACGTTTTGCTTTCGTAAGATTTTCCGAGGTTAGAGATGCAGAAGAGTTGCTGAAGAAAATTGAAGGTACATGGTTTGGAACGTACAAACTTAGAGCGAATATCTCTAAGTTTAAAAGGGGCGAAGACGAAAAAGAGCGAAAACGACAAAATCAAACCCATCAACATAGGAAGGCAGATTTTAGTAGCGAGGGGGTGAAGAAAGGTGTGTCCTTTAAGGGAGATTTAGGGGGTGATGGGTTGAAGGAGAAGAGTGGTTTGAATTCCTTACAAACTACAAACAGTGTGAGCCATTCCGAGAAGATTTTGGTGGTGGAGGCAGTTCCTGAAAATCTTACAAAACTACAACATAGCTATGTGGGAACGTTATGTCAGGAGTTGGAGGCAAATAGAGTCAAATTAATGATAGAGATGGAGGGGTTTCAACATATCCAAGCAATTGGACTAGGATTGGATAAAATCTTACTATCTAGTCACAAGGAGGTTATGTGAAAGAAGCTATTGATGCAGACTTGATATGGTGGAAGAAGCTTTTTTCAGATCTCACGATTTGGAAACCGACATAGCAAGCATCTGAAAGGAGGATCTGGACTCGAATCTTTGGTGTTCCTCCACATGCTTGGGGAAGGGAGTGTTTTCAGAAGATGGTTAAAATCATTGGCACCTTGGTAGATGTTGATGAAGATACGGAAAACCAGAGAAGATTAGATATGGCAAGGGTGCAGATTCGGCTAACATCATGGGATTTCATCGATTTATGTCAGCAAATTCAAGTAAACGATGACTTGTTCACAATACGGGTGATGGAGGAGAGATTTGGTGATGTCGGGGAGTTATCGAGGTCAAGATTCAAAACTCTACAGTGATGGTTCTGAGGAGGACGATTGGTGTATGGAGGAAGAGGAGATGATGGATGATTCAGAAGCTTCCGAGGCTGAGAGAAGTAGCGACGGCGCCGGTTTAGCTTTGGGGTGGTACTCGCCGGAGAAAACGGTTAACAGAGGTGCAGGTGGTCCTTGTCCATTGGATATACAAACAAAGTTCTGCTTTGATTTGCAGAAAAAGGAGGATAAAGGTACAGAGGATTGGGGTCAGTTGATGGTGACTCAAAGTCCAAAAAGTGGGGATGGTAGATGAAGTAGGACAGTAGATCGTTGGCTCAGAGGAGGATATCTTAGATGAAAATAGTTTCTTGCATTGACTTGGGTGGAGGAGGAGGAGGTGTGCGATGGGTCCCAAGAGGATGAGGGTGAGAATTAACTTTCATGCTCAGTACAGAAGTGTAGAGATGAGAGAGAAGAGGTGCAGCTAGGGTTGGCTAGAGAAGATGGTCAAATTAATAATAATCTTTTGACTGAGCCCTCTAGTGTTGTGTTATTGGACCCGGTTGTGCCCCAAACCACAGAACATAGTATTTTAAATAATACTGTAATTATTAAAGGGGGAGGTGTGGAGATGAAAAAAAGAAAGTTAATGAAGGGAGGAAGCTCATTTAAGATAAATGGGCCAACTGGGCCTATTTATGATGAAGAGTCTGAAAATCAAACTGTTGATTTACTGAATAGTGCAGAGATAGCCCAGCTGGGAGTAGAACATGAAAATGATCCTTTAACTAGTTTTGAAAAGAGGGGTGCGCATAGGAAGCAGAAGAAGAAAAAGAGAAATTTGAAGAGAGGGGATGGCGGGACGCAGGTGACAGCAGGTGGGGGTTATGATGTCTTAACAAAAGCAGAGTTGTTTGCAACAGCAATACAGGGGGCGGCTAAAGGGCATCATGGAAACAAAAATCATAAAAAGAAACCCTCTTCGAGCAAGGTGTTGACAAATAATAATGTTTCTTCTTGTGACAAGTCTTCAAATATAGGCCAACCGGTGATTTCAACAAATACAGTGATTGTGGCGATGTCTTCCTTAGAGGTGGCATTGGTTGAAGGTGAAGTAAATATTGCCAATCATGAGAAGTATAGGCAATATCGAATTGAAGTCGAGCGTTTGTTCAACATTGGTGTTAATTTAGGGGTTTCGACCAACGCGGAATGAATTTCTATGGTTGAGAAATTAATTGAGTTTGAAGCAAAAGAGGTGGACCACTTGGAAGATTGGGAGGAGGAAGAGGTGTCATAATGTTAGCTTGTTCTTGGAATGTTAGGGGGTTAGGGGGGAGAATAAAAAAACAAAAAGTTAGAGAGTTAATTAGGAAGGAAAAAATTGAGGTAATGGCAATTCAAGAAACAAAGTTAGTAGTTGTAGATGATCGGCTTTGTGCAAATTTGTGGGGAGGTGATGAGGTTTGGTGTAGATGTTCATTGGCAGTTGGTAGGAGTGCACAGTTGTATCGCGTAGTCTTAAAAAGATATCGAACCCAAAGGACCAATGTCTATAGTACCGTTATCTAGAATTACTATGTAAATCTAAGGCTAATAATTAAATTAAAGGGATTTAATTGCGAAAATAAACAAAGTAAATTAATTATAATAAAAGACTGTGATGTGATTTAGGTTGCTTCACAGGGTTCAGTACTTAATTCGTGCTAGAAAAATAGTTAGTTCTCACAAAACTATATTGATTTAAATAAACTAATCTCACACTCTCGTTCTGTTGATTAGAATCATATTATATAAAGCCATGATTAACTCTCGCCCTCTCATGTGTTTACAAATACTTTTTGAAAATCAAATATAGTTTAATTAATTCTAAAGAGCTCTCGCGGTGTTTAGAATTAATGTTCAATTTTTACTATCTGGTGCAAACCTCACCCTCTGGGTCTGTTTGTCTATACCTTAGTTAATTTTCACTCTCGTGCAAAATTATATTATTAAGCTTTAAAAACTGATACAAAAAACTGATTATATTTGAGAACACAAATTAGTTACCGAACCCCATTAGCTTCCAATTTCGCATCTCAGTTTAATAAATTTAGCTAGACATGGAAAAGTAAACAAATAAATTCAAACAGTAAAGCAAACTAGACATAATAAATAAATAATTAAATACGCGCATAAAAAACCTGGAAATTGAAAATCTGGAAAACTTGAATTAAACTTGCTGGAAATAACCGGTACGAGAATCTTGATACAAATATGAAATTTAAATCGGCAACAGATTCCCGGTGTGGAAATACCGTTGCAGTTTATTAAATAGAAAACTAAAACTGACTGAAAAGTGTACAAAAGAGCGGAGAGAAAAATCTGATTTTGAGTTTTCTATTTATAGAAGAATTTTTTTCTTCTACGATCCTAAAAAATAGGAGAGGATAGGCTTCTTCTGATATCATCCAATAACTGTACGATAAGGATGACAAAACTGATCGTGCGCTGCAGAACCAAAAAAAAACGCAATTCTGGTAAACCAGAATTCTGTGGCGGGCGCCACGAAGCTTGCTGGGGAAAATGCCCACTTTTTGCTGGGCCTGCGTGAATTTATGCTTTGCACCCCCCCTTTTTGCTACGTTACGAAACTATATATACATGATTGTCTTGAATGATCATAATAAAAAATAAATGGCAAGATTAGTAAAACAAAACGGCATCGCTAGTGGCCAACAATGTGCCAAATCTGAGAGGATAAAAGATTTTCACTACTTCACTATTTTGTAAAAAAGAACTTCTAGCACAACACTGTTCTCGGATGAGACGAGGTTACAAGTAGCTAACTGGAAATCATCTTCCTAAAAGCAAATGTGTAAAGCTCTCTTTGATGTACCAGAGTATTGACACCAAGAGTAGCTAATGTAAAATAATCATGATGGTACCAGCACCAATGAAGGAAGAATCTATGTAATATGGTTCGTTATTAATGGTTTTGGAAAGAATAACATTAAGAACAAAATGACTCTAAGAAGAACAAAGTGACAAACTATGCCCAGGTGTTAAATTCCTTTTATCTTACTCTTGAATCCTCATGTCATTTTAATATTCACATGCAATAAGAGTTTTTTCATATGTACTTCTCAATGGCTATTATTGAAACATCCGAAAATATCTGTTCTAACAAATGAGATTTAATTGCCCACAATGATGTTGGAGAAATTAAGGACATGTGCAGGAAGTTTGAGGGGCACATAATTGCCTAGCAGGTCGGCACATGGATGCCGAATAGTACATATATGCCTACAAAGAGAAGGTCCAAGTGGCAACAAATGGTTGAAAACCTAATGACCGGATGAAAATTATAAGTTAGCTAAAAAAGCTAATGTACTTAAGTGACACTCGCTCACAAGAGAAACTCTCCCGTCAATCAAAAGATGAAACTTCAATGATGAGCACCTGGACGCGTCAATATTTCTCACAATTCCGTCAAGCTACCTTGTCATATTTTCCAAACTAGAGTAACATAATGGCGGATGTGGTAGTGAGCAGTTATTTTTAATTCGCACACATAAGGTTAAACATGCACGTGATTAATTGGTTCAAACAAAAAGAAGTGTTGTACAGTTGATATGAGAACGGCATCCGATCAACAACCAATGACAAGGCGACCGAGTGTGTGATGGCAACAGTGACCGAGTTGACGATGACAACGGTGACCGAGTTAGTTCAGACTTGGGTGTTTAAGCATCATGGGATTGACATACTTATCCAGGTTCTATCGTTCTTAAATTCCTACAGAATTACGAATATTTCTTGATGAGCCATTGCACATAATATTTACTTTTTAATCAACAATTTGGACCTTCATAGGATTATTATAAGTTTGATAATGAGTTCATTTTGGACTTATCTAGAGGATTATTATAAGTTAGAATAGAATAAAAAGGAGCATAAATTATTATAAGTCTGAATTGAAATTTGTCATGTTATTTTAATGCATGTCATTTAATCACATCAATTATGACATATTTGACCCGTTATTGTCTGTTTTCAACTAGTAGTCAGCATTACAACTCTTGTTGTTTTTTATTAATGATGGATTAACCAGAATATTAACATTGCGACATCTCAATATTGTCAATCACTATCATTTGTATTAAGACATATGATGCTTTATTTCCTGGTAGTTTTACTCATTTTTAAATATAAAAAAGGTATCCACTAGATTAGATTTTCTTCAATATTTTCAACATCATTTTGAAATCAGGATTGACAACGGACCAATCGCCCACATTTTGAGAATGACATTATATGTTGCCCGAAAAGTAAAGTATTCATATCTTCACAATGGCAGTAGATATTGCCCAAAAAGTATCTTCACAATGGCAGCATATGTTGCCCGAAAAGTAAAGCGCCCATATCCCCACAATGGTAGCAGATGTTGCCCGAAAAGTAATAACGAGCGAACTCGCCCACATCTTCATACCTATGCAATATCTTCACGTCTAAGCACCCATCTTCATGACAACATATATTAGCTGAAAAAGTTAATAACGAGGGCACTAATCTTCATGGCAACATATATTAGCTGAATAAGTTAATAACGAGGGCACTCGCCCATATCTTCATTATCGTGCATATTAGCTGAATAAGTTAATAAGAAAGCACTCATCTTCATGGCCATGTGTGCCAGTTGAAAATTTATAAACGAGGGTACTCGCCTATATCTTCACATTTATGCATATTATATGAAAAGTTAACAACTGGGACACTCTCCCATGAAGGACACTCGTCTGTATCTTCAAAATGAAATTGTCAGTCGCCCAAAAAGGACACTCGTCCATATCTTCAAAGTGAAATTGTCACTCTCCCATGAAGGACACTCATCCACCAAAGATGCAAACTTCAAGGGTGCATTAGCTGAAAAGTTAATAAAGTGTGGCACTCGCCCTCCAGGATACTCTCCCGTTAAATCAAGAGATGAAACTTCAATGTTGTGCTACCGGAAAAGTTAGTGAGTGGTGGCACTCTCCCACCAGGGATACTCTCCTGTGAAATCAAAGATGAAACTTCAAAGATGTATTAGTTGAAAAGTTAATAAGTGGTGCCACTTGCCCACTGTTAATATGATGCACAACGTTAAGGCAATGAAGGACGGTACTCTTCTCTTATCCAAATAACGCATAATGCGGTGGTAATAAAAAGTTGCACTCTCCCTCCATTAAGGTGACTCGGCTGAGAAGGCTAGTTGCTTCAAAAATGAAAATGATATCGCAGTGATATGATTTACTAGTGTCAATTGCCCCTATTAACATGAATCAAAAGAATAGGTTAAAGCACTCCAAAATCAAGAACGGAGCTTGGCGACCTCCCGCTCGCCACCACGTCTTCATCATCCTTAATCTTCTCTCTGGTAACATAAAATAGTTTTTCGCGAAGGAAAATCAGCCAAACGATTGCACTTTTAGAGCACCTTCGTTAGCGTCATCGTCGATGTTATCTAAAAGATTGTTTCTCCTCTAGTACTGAAACACTTATCTCTCCCACAAAGAATTTCCGCTTCAAAATATTTAGTTCAGAACATCAAAACTGGATTGCAGGTTATCACCCAATGGGAAGGTCTTAGTTCTTAAGCATTTCACCCTTGCAGGCCTCATGCTTAGGGGGTTGTGTACTATCCTGGCCATTTAGGCTCAATATGGACTAGGCCCAATATCTTAGCTTCATCCTGACGTGAAGTAACCAATTATCACGTTCTTGAATAACGGTTTTCTCCCACTCTCTCCATTAACTCTCCCACAATCTCCTCCTATGACTCTTCTATATATTAGTAATCATGAACATCAAAAAAGGGGACTTATTATTCATCTTCATATCTCAACTTTAGAACAGAACTACGTAGCTCTGATTCCGTAATCACTCAGGGATACGTAGGACCAGGGACTCTCACTGTCGAGCCATAACACAAATCAACCCACATCAAAGTCAGTCTAATCACCCCTCAAATTCTATACAAGAACAGGGACGAAACTATTTTTAAAGGGTAATGTAACATCCCAATATTTTATATTTTTTTTTTCATATTTCTAAAAGTAATATTATTGATCTAAAATATTGTTCATTTATTTATATATAGAAAATTTAATGAAATGGTAAGATTGTATTTTATCTAAGTGATCTGGACATGTATTTTATTTTGTCTTATTAATGTGTGAAATCATGATAAAATAATTAGCCTTAGCATAATATTTTTTGAGTTTATTTATATATAGAATATTTTTTAAGTATGTTAAATATTTTTGAGTTTATTTTATATTGGTAAATTAATTATTTAAATTTATGATTTATTTGAGTATGTTAAATAAATAACTTTTGGCTCAAATTTGTGTGGTGATGATTCTATCAGTGTGTGTTATCATACAATATAATAAAGCAAGAGTAGTTCTTTGGCAAGTTTGACATTTGTCATCTAATGAGAATGATTACTATTTTAAAAACTTCTATTAATAGTAATATTTCCTTAACTATTTATAATATAATTTTTAATTTCTTAATTTTAATTAAAAAAAATTAAATGGTATATAATTTTTTATTGAATTTGCTAAAGAACCTATTTCAATGCATGCATGTTTTCAATGTTATAGTCTTTTCGTTGCTTGCTCCAAAAATTCAATTTCTTGGAAACCTATGTTGTGATGCACTTATTAATGTAGTAGTACTATACATTTCCATGTTTTCTCTCACCATATTATTTGTTTACTATTTTAAAACTTTTCCTCTTCTCTCTTTGATTTACTTCTTCTTTATCATCATGATATATATTTGTTTACTAATTATATAGTTCATTCAATTTTGTATGAGAGATACACAAGAGATTGAGTTTCTTCTGAATTATTTTGAGCGATTATTTTTTTTAGTTTTAGAGATAATATTCTATTAAATTAATATTAGAAGAGTTGTGATGCTCTTCTTTAATTTCTTCTCTTTAACAAAAAATTAAATAGTATAAAATTCAATTATTTATTTTTTGCATTCAGTTACATTAAAGTGTTGAAAGGGTCATTGTAAAGGCTACTTCATAGTAGTATATATGGACTATAGATTGTTAAATCATGCGGACCGTTCAAAGTAAAGGGAAATGACTTATGCAGCACATACATGTTCTCAAGGTAAAGTAAAAATCAAACTAGAAAGTTGTATCTTATGGTATTGTTTTATGTTTGTGCTTATTATTGAGGTATTTTTTTTTCATATCTTTACTTTGTACCGGCCTTTGTACGTCAAATATAACTTTGTTGCTGTGTGATATTGCTTTATGCGAGATGTAACATTAGAAATAAGTTTTTGTCAAAAAAAAAAAACATTAGAAATAAGTTAACTTATTTTTCTTATTTGTGGTCATATAAAGAGCATAGGTTAATTTTATGTTTTTTAGTTATTTAGCATGAACTTTAAAAATACATATATAACATGAATTTTAAAAATTCTTACTTTTGAGTATTTTTTATTTTTGTTTTTGTATATTTAAAATAGTTTGAAATAAGCCATAGATAATATTTTTTTTATAATTTAATCCCAAACAAATTTTACCTACACACTAGTATTACTATTACATCCTTTGTTACTTATGACGGGTGCTGGCATTATTAGAATTTACCTATGACAAAACGCATTGTTGTACATAGTTTAATGATCATTTATTTATTTAGTCAAACGTAACCATAACCTATTGATTTGCTACACTTAAGTGTCTTAATGTTGATTTCAAATTTGATTAACTCGTTTCCTTTTTCATTACACACCAGAATTGTTTTTTTTTGACAAAGATGTGCTTATAGCATTTCATTAACTAAAATGTGTTCAATACAATTTGCTACATCAACCAATAACTGGAAACTAGCTGACAAAGTGGCCGCCTTAGCTAGATTATGGGCAACCTCATTTGCTTGTCTCCGCACAAACTCGACACTAGAGTTTCTATAGTAAGAAGAGAAAATAACTTTACAGCGATCCAGAATGACACCAAACTCAGTAAAATTTGGTTGTGTAGAGTGAAAGCTGTCAACCACCCTCTTAGAATCCAACTCGAATTCCACCGGTCCTAAGTTGAGCTCATGAACCTAGTTGAGAGCGGACAAGAGTCCAAGTGCTTCACCAATATGTACCTCACATCTTGGAGTAAACCATTCAGTCTTAGCTAGAATAAAGGCACCTTGATCATCGCGAATGCATATACCAATACCTACTCGATTAGAGTTAGGCGGAAAGGATGCGCCGATGTTGCATTTAACCTTACCAGCTCCTGGTTTACACCAAACAGTGCGTGCAGCATGCTGAGCGACTGCCCCTGTAGTATCGGTAACATTACGGATGGTTTTCCATTCTTGCAACATGTTAATAGCACGAGAGTAAACAAAGCTTTGAGCATCTATGACATTATTCCAAAGCTGGTTGTTGTGTTGCTTCCAAATACTCCACAAAATACAAGCGAAAGTGGCTGCATTCTCCTTCGACAACTGCTGCAACAATTGAAAAATAACAGCAGCCACATCATTGTTGCTTTGGAGGGCAGTAGAAATTTTCTGATAAAACATAGACATACTCCAGACATTTTTGCTACTAGGACAATTAAAAAACACATGCATGTTGTCCTCTTCAGCCCCATTGCACAACACACAATCTCGTGGACATTCCACTCCTTTGTCTCGTAACCGGACCCGAGTCGGGACACACCGACGACAAATCTGCCAAATAAGATTTTTAACTTTTGGTGGAACATGGATAGCCCACAAGAGATTCCAATGACCAAGAACACATAAATGAGATGTATCAATAATTTATTTTACACAAACTTGATATGCACTTTTGACAGAATAATCACCATTACCTTCACCACGCCAAATTTTTCTATCATCCTCAATCAAAGGGTAGAGAGGAGTAGCAAGAATTTTATTCACTTCATTATGATCAAACATAGTCAAGATACGACTCACATTCCATTCTTTGGCACCATTCTCCATTATATCAGAAACACAAAAATCAGCATATAAAGGATTGACATTATTAGTGAAAGCAAGAGATGTGGCATCAGCAAGCCAGTTCTCATTCCACAAAGGGATGATATTACCATTGCCAATGCTCCATCTACACCCTGCTTTAAGGAGAACTTTAAAGTTACAAATACTCCTCCAGACAAAACTGGGGTTGTGACCGAGTCTAGCTTCAAAAAACCCACAATTAGGGAAGTATCTTGCCTTATATAACTTGGCAATGAGAGAATTAGGATTTGTCAAGATTCTCCATCCCTGTTTCCCTAGCATAGCCAAATTGAAAGCCGAGAGATCTTTAAAACCCATGCCACCATTAGTTTTATGCATAGACAATTTCTCCCAAGAAAGCCAATGAATACCCTTGTTATGAGCTCCCGAGTGGCCCCACCAAAAGGCATTCAGCATCTTTTCAATTTCATCACACAACGATGCAGGAAGGGTAAAGATGCTCATAAAATAAGTCGGGATAGATTGAAGGACAGATTTTATGAGTACCTCACCTCCTGCCTTCGACAAACATTTACTACTCCAGGAATTAATCTTCTTCCATATTATGTCCTTGATAAAATTAAAAGTTGATTTTTTGCTTCTCCCAATCAACGAAGGCAATCCCAAATATTTGCTAGTCCCAAACACAGTTTGAACATTGAAAGTGGCTGAGATATTGTGTTGTTCCGCATCTGTCACATTACGACTGCAAAAAATTTCAGACTTTTGATAATTAACAGCTTGTCCGGATGCCTTTTCATAAGTAGCAAGAATATTCTTCATAATAGTTGCCTCATTCACAGTAGCACGGAAAAAGAGAAAAGAGTCGTCAGCAAACAAGAGATGTGATATAATTGGAGCATTCCTGCAAATCTTAACGCCATGAATATCTCCTCTAGCTTCAGCTTGTCTAATCAACGTTGTTAAGCCTTCAACACAGATAATAAAAAGATAAGGAGAAAGAGGATCTCCTTGCCGTAGTCCATGACTTGGCTTAATTATTTCTTTGACCGATACCATGATTGCTACACACCAGAATTGTTAACTTAGAATGAATTGAGAGATTTCATTTTTATTAATTATTTCTTTGACCGATACCATGATTTTAACCAACGTAAATCTGGCTTGTTTGGTGGCGCAGGTTAGGGAAACAAGATATGTTAAAGTTTTCCAATATTGTTTTAATCTGTTGTTTGCTGCACCAATAGAAAACGATAAATTTAACTTACCATTAAGTCTATCCAAATCCAATTACTCTTTGTTATTTTAATCCTTATTTTCGGCTGGGTTATCCAATTACTCTTTTTTATTTTTCTTATCATGTGTGCACCATGACATGATATGTGCTAATCTTGTTACTATAATATCGTATTATTATTTAGCTTCTTATCATATCTTGTCTCTATCTATCTGGCGCACCAAATGGGCCCTTAGAGAAATTAGTATTAGTATTTTTTTTTTGGTCAGGTAGCCTAGTGGCTAGAAATTCACTTTTAAAGTGAAATAAGTGGGTGTATCTGGATTCGAACCCAAATCCCGACACTTTCGTGCCATATGTCCAACCAATTGAGCTAAGCTCGTATTAACTAACCTAATAAATAATTAATATTCCCCTATCTTAATAGCCCCTATTTCTCAAACTATACTGGTATCGTGATTAGCATAAATATATAGCTATGCGTTCTAATCGGAAATCAATACTTTTTCCTTTCATGATATGTATATTTTATTTTGATATAAAATGAAACACCCAATTTTCTTATACGCTTTGGATGGCATAATGTTTCAATTCATCGTCTTTCTTACGACTACTTAGTGGAATTTTGAGAATTTTCTGTTAGAATATAGAAAGCACTTCTTAGAGGGCAGTTTCCTCCATACAGATTATTACGCATAAATTTAGTAGTGTTTAATATTTGTATAATGATGACC
Source organism: Trifolium dubium (assembly GCA_951804385.1). Lineage (NCBI taxonomy): Eukaryota > Viridiplantae > Streptophyta > Magnoliopsida > Fabales > Fabaceae > Trifolium > Trifolium dubium. Next base: position 20,340,256 of record OX638068.1, read on the forward strand.
ATGTTTGTTTTGATTTTCATGTTTTGTGATTATGTGATATATAATTCCTTTGGATTGTTGTGATGATGTTGTATTTGGAAATGGCATGAACATTATTTAGACTGCGTGGTGTGCTCTAGCTGTGTGCATACGGGAGTACTTGGACTGTGTGGTGTGCTCCAGCTGTGTGCGAACTGGAGTACTAGGCATGTGTGGTGCTCCCCATTGGTATGGGTGATTATATCCGGATCATTTATAATAGAAGCATGCATAATTAGTGTTTGTGTGCTCTTATTTGTACATTATTTTATGCTTCTAAACCCACTTGGGTTGGCCTGGTGGTATTGGCTTGGGACCTGGGAGTATGCTCCTCCTCGAGGTCTCATGTTTGGTTCTCTCCAGTGACAATTTAGGTGGGTTAGTTTAGCTTCTTCATAAAAAAATTATTTTATGCTTCTATATTTTATGTTTAATATTCTTGATATGTAATGGACAGCACAACAAGTAACCAACAAATCAAAGGGATCAACAAATAATAAAGGAAATATGATTTGGTCAACCAATAATAAAGAAGATTTGATTTGAACATTATGTACATTAAAGAGCTAGAATCACTGTCTAGTATGTTACAGATTGTAAAGCTTAAGTGTAGGCAAAAATCATGCAATTCATTGATATGGCTTATGTCCATCGTGTAATATATATACATACTCATGTTTACACAAAAGTAATACAATACAATATATCTCTTCTTTATATGGTATCATTGTTATAGCTTAAAAGCAAACCGATCCACAAATTAACCATGCCTTCCTCCACAACTTCTGAAATTCCCATAGCCTCCAATACCAATTCTGTTGTTGCTCTCAACACACATTCATCACTGAAACTAACCAACAGTAACTTTCCTGCATGGAGGGTTCAATTCAATGCACTCCTTGTGGGTTATGACCTCATAGGCTATGTTGATGGCACTAATACAAGTCCAGCCACAACTGATGCCAGTTATATTCGCTGGAAAAGACAGGATCAATTGATCCTGCATGCCATCATCTCCTCAGTTGATGCCAGCATCATTACCATGCTAGGTAATGTGAAGACTTCAAAACAAGCTTGGGATACTCTCACCAAGATGTTTGCAAGCACAACTCGTGCAAGGATCATGCACCTAAAAGAGAGGCTCTCTAGATCCACAAAAGGATCAAAATCAATGGCTGAATACCTTCAAGGTATCAAGGCTTTATCTGATGAACTAGCAATCATCAGCTCTCCAGTGGATGATGTGGATCTTGTTATCCAAACTTTGAATGGACTTGGAACTGAGTACCGTGAGGTCACTGCTGCACTCAGAACTAGAGAAAATCCTATTGGATTTGATGATCTCCATGATCTCCTCTCTGACTTTGAAAGCTACTTAAAGAGAGATGAAATTGTGCAAGAAACTCCACTTATGGCTACTGCAAATACTGCATACAAGGGGAAGCAGCCTTACAATAGAGATGGAAAACAAATCTACAACCAAACAGCTGGTCCATCAAAGCGCATAGTGTGCCAATTCTGTGACAAACCAGGACATTCAGCAAAAGTGTGCTACAAGCTGCATGGATATCCACCAAAAAGGAACCAAACTCCCACCGCACTTCATACCCGAACCATGCCACCAGGTGTCTCAGATTGGATCCTAGACTCAGGAGCAACACATCACATAACTAATGATCTGGATCAGATGCATCTCTCTCAACCTTCCACAGGTTCAGATCAACTAGTGGTTGGAGATGGCTCAGGACACAACATCTCCAACATTGGTAAAATTATTCTACAATCTTCCCCTCACTCATTTTATTTATCAAATGTTTTACATGTGCCTAAAATTTCACAAAAGTTGTTGTCAGTTTCATCTCTATGTCAAACTAACTCCATTTCTATTGAATTTTTCTGTGATCATTTTTTGATAAAGGATTTGAAGACAAGACAACCTCTTCTAAAAGGGCTACATAGCAACGGACTCTACCACATGCCTCATCCATCATCCACACCAAAAGCACTCCTCACAACTGCAACCATTCAACCACCATGGCATCACATCTTGGGGCATCCATCAGACCGAATCATTAGACATCTACTTCCATCCTACAAAATAAAGAGCCAACAAGATCCTTGCATATCTTGTAATAGTGTTAAGAGTCATAAATTACCCTTCTCAATCTCTAGTATAAAAACTGAAAAACCACTTGAGATCCTGTATACTGATGTATGGGGTCCAGCCCACACCAAATCTATAGACGGTTTTTCTTATTATTTGATTTTTGTTGATCACTTTACAAAATATGTATGGCTCTATACATTAAGAAATAAATCAGATGTCTCAGTTTTGTTTCCGATATTTAAAAACCTTGTTGAAAAATTCTTTAAAGAAAAAATTATTTCTCTCTACTCTGACAATGGGGGAGAGTTCATTAAACTAAAATCCTATCTTCAAACTCATGGAATATCTCATCTCACAACCCCACCATACACACCTGAACTCAATGCTCTCGCCGAGAGACGACATAGACACATAGTCGAAACCGGCAGAGCTTTACTTCACATGTCCAAATTGCCACTTGAATATTGGTCATATGCATTTCGAACAGCAGTGTATCTAATCAATAGGCTACCCACTCCTGTCTTGAATATGCAATCACCTTACCAAGTATTACACAAGAAAACCCCCACATCTTCTCATCTTCATTCCTTTGGTTGTCTTTGCTTCCCATGGTTAAGACCTTATGTGTCCAACAAACTCCAACCAAGGTCTCAACCCTGCATATTTATAGGGTATGTTGAATCCCAGTACAGCTACATGTGCCTTGACCCCATCACCCACAAAATATATACCTCTCGACATGTGAAATTTTTCGATCACATTTTCCCTTACCCCCAACTTACCAAACCCACAACAATACCTTCAATAACCACAACAAGTATACCTCAACCTCTTCACACCACCATTCCCATAAAAACCCATGACCGACATGAATCCAATGTTATGTCCCATGAAGAAGAGGTGCGCTTGTGCTCAAATACTATATCAGGTAATGATTCTTCTACACCTCCCCTTGCTCTTCCTCCTGCTCCTCTTGCTCCCATTGCTCCCATTATTATTGAGAACAATAACCCACCTGCAGCTCCACTTCCCCCAATAGAGTCAACTCAAATCATCACTAGGTCCAAGAACAACATCTTCAAACCAAAGAAGATATACACAGTATCTAAACATCCACTACCAGAAAACTTGGAACCTTCCAATATTCGCGAAGCAATGAAACATGATCATTGGCGGAAGGCCATTGCAGATGAATTTGAAGCTTTAATCAGAAATGGCACATTTTCTCTTGTACCTCCTACGACAAGTCAAAATATAGTTGGATGCAAATGGTTGTTTCGAATCAAGAGAAATAGTGATGTCTCTATAGCGCGATATAAGGCACGTCTTGTTGCAAAGGGGTTCACACAATGTCCAGGAATAGACTTCAAGGAGACATTTGCTCCGGTCGTTCGACCACAAACCATCAAGATTATCCTTACACTTGCTATTTCAAATCAGTGGAAAATGCACCAGCTTGATGTAAACAATGCATTTTTACAAGGAGCACTCACTGAAGAAGTTTTCATGGAGCAACCACCGGGTATGAAAGACACTACACATCCTAATTATGTTTGCAAATTACATAAAGCTATTTATGGCCTCCATCAAGCCCCACGTGCCTGGCATGATTCTCTCAAGGAATTCATTCTATCATATGGATTTCAAACCAGCAAAAGTGATCCATCTCTTTTTATTTACCACTCGGGTGACACCATGGCTTATTTCTTAGTCTATGTTGATGACTTGCTGCTCACGGGTAACAATTCACAATTTCTCCAATGCTTTATTGAGGCTTTATCTCAACGATTCTCATTGAAAAATATGGGACAACCTCACTATTTTTTGGGAATTGAAATAATACCAACAAACAGTAGCATTTTTCTTTCACAACATAGATACATTCGTGAGCTTCTACAAAAATTTGACATGGAGGGGGCAAAACCATCTCTCACTCCACTTTCCTCTACAGCCACGCTTCAGCTCAACGATGGCACATCATCAACCGATGCAACAGAGTACCGTAGGATCATTGGTGGACTTCAGTACCTAAATCTCACTCGTCCAGACTTGTCATACTCCATTAATAAACTGTCTCAGTTCATGCATAAACCAACATCACTTCATTTGCAGCATCTAAAGCGTATCTTAAGGTACATTAAGCAAACTATGAATTATGGTCTTATGTTACGTGCAACTGCTACCAACACCTTGCTAGCATATTCAGATGCTGATTGGGGAGGCAATAGTGATGACCGCACCTCAACATCGGCATACATGATCTTTTTTGGAGGAAACCCCATTTCATGGCTCTCAAGAAAGCAACGCACTGTGGCAAGATCATCTACTGAGGCAGAATATCGAGCTGTTGCCACTGCCACTACTGAATTGATGTGGCTCCAAAATTTACTTCAAGAACTCAGAATTACCATGTCTGGCCCTCCACGTTTATTGTGTGACAATGTAGGTGCCACTTACCTTTGCTCAAATCCGGTGCTTCTTCTAGAATGAAGCACATATCCTTAGACTACCACTTTGTCAGGGAACAAGTTCAAAGCAACAAGCTCATAGTCACACATGTGTCTAGCAAGGATCAGCTAGCGGACCTACTTACCAAACCTTTGCCTACGGCCAAGTTCACAGACCTTAGGTTCAAAATAAAGGTCACTGATGGTACCTTTATTTTGAGGGGGCATAATGGACAGCACAACAAGTAACCAACAGATCAAAGGGATCAACAAATAATAAAGGAAATATGATTTGGTCAACCAATAATAAAGAAGATTTGATTTGAACATTATGTACATTAAAGAGCTAGAATCACTGTCTAGTATGTTACAGATTGTAAAGCTTAAGTGTAGGCAAAAATAATGCAATTCATTGATATGGCTTATGTCCATCGTGTAATATATATACATACTCATGTTTACACAAAAGTAATACAATACAATATATCTCTTCTTTATAATATGGACGATGGGAAAGATTACTGACCCTTACCACCAACAGGTACAAAGCTTGAAGATGATTGATATTTGTGTGTTGGACATAACGTGTCGCAGGGGAAATTAAAAAGGTTTTTGTATTATTAAACAATTTTTGTAATAAACAATTATGGGGATATTTTTAGTCTTTTACAAAATTTATCGACTATCTTTAAATTTGTGGAAACGGATTTTCTTCCACTAAGATTGTTGTTAATATTCAATTGCTATTCAATATACATTTTCTTTTATTATATTATTTTAAATTATAAAGAGTTTTGGTTAGAAGACAAAATTTAATATTTTTACAAAACAAGTTAAAATAGTAATGAAGAAAATTAGTTTTTATTTTATAATAGTGACACGTTTTCTCTCCCTCTCTCTAAATATGGTCTATTCTCCAGCATATTTTAAAAATTGGTTAAAATGATAATAGAAAATTAATTTAGCCAAGTTTTAATTAATTTTCACATAGTATTAATGAAATATTTTGAACCAAAAATCAGTACGTTACAAATACCATTTACAATTTATACACTATTTTATGCTTCTATATTTTATGTTTGATATTCTTGATATAGACGATGGGAAAGATTACTAACTGACCCTTACCACCGACAGGAACAAAGTTTGAAGATGATTAATAGTAATTCGTTGGATTGTTACGCGCAGTAGGGAAATTAAAGGATTTTGTATTAACAAACAATATTTATAATAGATAATATTATCGATGTTGTGAAACTAATAGAAACAAGAGTAGCAATAGAGATGCAAAGGAGAGAAAGAGAAGAGAGATAGAGTAATTTGTATTCACCATTGAGATTAGGGTTAGGTTTTTATTACAATGGTACATAGTGTCTATATATAAGTGATTACATGGGCCTATGACATGGGCCAAGACTAATGGGCATCCACTATATTATATTCATAACACTCCCCCTTGGATGTCCATTAAGGATATGCCTCGTTAAAACCTTTACTAGAAAAAACCCAGTGGGAAAAAATTCTAGTGAAGGAAAAAGAGTACAACATCCTTTGTGTTTGAACTGCCTCATTAAAAACCTTACCAGAAAAACCCAATGGGATAAAATCATGGTTAAGGGAAAAAGAGTGCAGAACACTATTATATCTCCCCCTCATGAAGACAATTATATCTGAGATAAATAAGACCAATTAATCTTCTATGTAGTTGATCAAAAGCTTTTCTTGATGAAAACTTTTTAGAAAGATATGATTTATCTCCTTTGATATACTCTTCCTTGAATCAGCTGATGCAATATTATCATCTTCAAATTTCTTGTATGTGTAGAATCACAAACCTCAATAAAACCATATTCTTAACTTTCTTGATGTAGTGCTAAAACTTCCACTTTTGGATGATATTGCCGTATCTTCAACATATAAATTATATGCTCGATTTTGTTCCAATATCATCAAGTTTATTGATGTTGTCAAAGATAAAATACCACTTTGATATATATAATTTTCTTCATGCACAAAACCTCATTGAAGGAATAAGTTTGTAATTTCAAACAAACTTTGATCATCGAATATATTTCATTTCAAATTTTTTCAACATATTTCATAAGCTCTTCAAGAGTTATGATAATATTATTGTGTTTGATGTGGTACTTCAGGACCACCTAATGAATCATCATTTTCTCGAACTCTAAATCAACATAATTAGTGATTTAGAATAATTAGAGTACACAACTGATAAGAAACATTTGTGATATAAACTTTATGATTCAGTAAAATATAATTCAACTTGTCTTCTCAAACAAATATGTATCATTCTTTCATATTTCATCTTGATTTCTATAAGAAATCAACTTTCCAAATCTCTTCAGGAGTTATGATTACATTCACGTCATCAAACTTGTTTCCAAATCCTTTCTTAAAAGTTGACAAATGATGTCTATAGCATATTTCTCATTTGGAAATATTCACTAAAATTAGTATACAATATACATATATATTGTTTGAGTAACAATGAGACTTATAGATTTTGTTAAATCATCTATTCAATAGTTTGAATAGTATGTCTCATGAAATTAAATCCTTCAGGGAGTTTCATATAATCATCAGTAAAAAGTGAGCCATACAAATATATTGTAACACTTTCAATAAATTAAACATTTCAAGTGTTACTAAACTTAATCAAGTAAGAAAAATATTTTGATTTCACTTCAGGTGAATATTCCTCTTCCTAATCAATGGCAAACTCTTATTGATATTCTTCAATAATAAGTCAAACTTCTATTCATATAAAGATTGATTCGTATCTCATCATTTGTACAACTTCAGGTGTACGGACTACTGGTCCAAAAATATTTCACTTTACAAAGTGAGTTTAATTAGGTAGCAATAGTCAATCATAGCTAACCACTACATGGTCTATAGTCCTCGATAGACTTTGTTTCATGATCCTCATCATCTCCTATCATATATAGCGCTATATTATATATAAGAAAAAGAATATTGTCAACGTTGACTTTCTTTTGGTTCCATCGTATTCCATTCATGACATAACTGTTTTTGAGATCTATTTATTTTCACAAATCTCAGGTACCTGATAAGTTCTTCTGGAACTAAAAAATCAATTATGTCGAATACTATTTTTATATCCTCACTTGGGTCATCTTTCTTTTTAGCTCCTTTCTTATTTGAGGATTCTATGAAACCGATTGACCTACCACGCTTCAGGGTGGTTAAAACTCATTTGCAATATAGAATTGTTCAACAGGAACATCTATTTTGATTGGGGCATTAGCAGCTGATATTTGATTTCATAAACATTGCAAATGATTTATCTTTTGAACTTTTAGTTCAAACTATTGTATACGAGGATCAAGATGAGATACTAATAATAATTTATTTCAAGTGATTCATTGGAACTTTTGGTTTACATTTCAGCTGCTTATTCTCTCCCTCTAATATTGAGAATATTAATTCATCACTTGATAAGTAGCCTTATGGGCTATAAATCTATTTTCCCAATATTCTTTTATGATCGAATAAATGCATTATATTGGAGCAATTGTGACGTACACAACACATCAAAAAATGCTTATATCAGAAATTAGGTTTATAAACCAAAATTCAAATAAATTAGGGAAGAACTTATTTATATAAAAATTTGTTAGCATGATGCAATCCAATATCATATTTGAATGTTCCCAAAATATAAATTAGAAGTTATGATCTCATAAGTATCAGTCATGTGATTACTTTAGACGTCTAAAGAATGGAACTTCAAGTCCTTTTTTTTTGTATGATCGATCATATTCTATTCCAATGTTTTAAAAACCGGACCGGTCATCGAACCGGTGAAGGTATGGGTTCACTGGTTCACTGGTCGAACCACGGGGTGACTGGTCGAACCGTATGACTAAACCGGATCAAACCGGTGTAATGAACCGGTCTCTATAATAAAAGTATATAGGTATTAAACCGGTCGAACCGGTGACTCGGTCTCTTAAAAAAGTCATGACACCTAAAAAATATGAAAATTTTATTTGTCATAATAAACATTTTCATATTTTTTAGTTCACATGTTTATATTTTAAATTTAAATTTTAAACATAGGAACCGCACATACAATTATAATGTATATTTTTTAACTATAAATATAATAAATTAGAACTCAAGTTTTTTTTTACCGCAAAAGCATTAGTATTTAAAAAATGATAGTTTAACAATAAAATTAACATTAGACAAACAATAAATAAAATTTAAAGTTTTAACAAAAATAAAGAAAATAAAATTAAATATCTAGTATAATCATACAAGATAATATGAAATATATAGTATACAATGTAACATTATTCACAAGTAAATTAAGTAGCATGGTGGCAATGTGCTTCTACTATTAAGGAGAGGTCAAGGGCTCAAAACTTGCTCTTGACAGTTTCTATATTTTTAACCAATTAAAAAAAACTTGTTTCCCAAAAAAAATATATGTGTTTCCAAAAAAAAAAACCAACATTTGCAAAATAAACCAATTAAAATCTTAATTAAAAAAAAATTGTTTCAAAAAAAAAAAAATTTCGAAAAAAAAAACCATTTGCAAAAAAACCGGCGGGTTGGAGAAAACCGCCCAATTCTCCGGTTTATACCGGTTCTCTCCGGTTGGACTGCATGTCCGATCCAACTACCTGACCGAACCGGTACCCCTCCGGTTCACCGGTTCAACCGGTCCGGTCCGGTTTTTAAAACACTGTTCTATTCAATATCAATTTCAATCGACATACGATACTTATCAAATATTTTCTAAGAATTTAGAAAATGAGATCTTATCGAAACTATTTGAGAAAACAATCTCACAAACTTCTGGTTGTGAGTAAACATACATGTGACTAATTTAGTTGATGCATCAATTCAAGTCACAAAGTGTCTAAATGGTTCATATTCTCAAATTATCAATTTCTTTTGGGAACTTGTAATGCAAAAAAGTTATTACGTTGAAGAAACTTCTGGCTCTTCAATACATATATTTTTTTTGTTTACATCATAATAAATCCGAGATGACCCAACCGATATTGCCAACAATAAAAAACTGAATATAATTTGTAAACTTCTGGTTTACAATAATAATGACTCAAATGTCATTCATAATTTTATTTTATTTTGAAGTTCTTCAAGAACTATATAAAAATCTCTATGAAATAATCGTGTGCAATCTTTTAAGGTTGCATATCATTGAATTCTTATGGAATTCATGAAAAAAAATTGAATGTTTCTAAGTTCTTCAGGAACTAGAGAATAAAAAGTGAGTTCTTCTGTGTTCTTCGAGAACTAGACTATTGAATTCTTTTAGAATTCATAGAAAATAATAATTAATTTTCTAAGTTCTCCATGAACTAAATTACCGAATTCATCCGGAATTCATAGAAAATAAATGTTGTTTTTTTTTAAGTTCTTCAGGAACTATATACTATTGAATTCTTCTGAAATTCATGATTGATAAAAATGGAGATTTTTCCAAGTTATTCAGGAACAGGATAATAACCATTTATACATCTTTATGATAGTAAAGATATCTTTTGCAATCCTTCAGGGATGCATGTATATTGAAATTCGTCAAGAATTCATAATAAATGATGATAGTCCTTCAGGAACTTGATCAGTGAATTCTTTTGGAATTCATGATTGAAGAATTTGAGTTTTATAAGTTCTTCGGGAACTAATTTTATTGAATTCTTTGAGAATTCATAGATTAAATTTAAAATTCATCATGAACTAATATTATTGAATTCTTCTGGAATTCATTATAATAACACGAAATTCTTTAAGAATTCATTATAATAATTTTCTTTTGCCATCCTTTAGGGATTGCATGAATATATTTATTCTCAAATATACAGAGAATTGATAAATTAATAAAAAATATATTATAATCGAACTAATATCATAATAAAAAGGTAATAATATGTGTAGTGCTAAAAAGTGGATCAAGCTGACAAGTTATATACTAGATCTATGCACTGTAGTGATAAGAAAATGAAAGGTAATAATAGCAATCATGTGTAATTGATCATTCCTCAAAAAAAATGTGTTATTGGTCAAACAAAATACTAGATCATATGTTAATATATGTATCATCGTTCAAATAAAATATAGATCAAACTAAAAGGACATCATAATATATGTGATGCATAAAAAATTGTATCTATATTAACATGTACTGAAGTATAAAAATAAAAAGAAAGATTTGGTGTACACACCTTTTAAATGATAATTTGGTAGAGTCTCGTACTGATAACGTGTTGTGAAACTAATAGAAGCAAGAGTAGCAATAGAGATGCAAAGGAGAGAAAGAGAAGAGAGATAGAGTAATTTGTATTCACCATTAAGATTAGGGTTAGGTTTTTATTACAATGTTACATAGTGTCTATATATAAGTGATTACATGGGCCTATGACATGGGCCAAGACTAATGGACATCCACTATATTATATTCATAACAATAGAAATATTTTAGCATTCTTTTATTTTATCACGGCTATGCTTAGAAATACGGAGGCTTTTTAACCTCCTTTATGACTGTGTAAAATCTAATTATCTTTTTATGGGTGCGTTTGTTTCAGCTTTTTTTTCAAAAAAATCTATTTTTTTCATAAAAAAATCTATTTTTTTTTATTTTACTTGTGTTTGTTTCAGATTTTATAAAAATCATTTTTCTCTTCAAAATGAAAAGCTATTTTGAATAGCTTTTTTCAAAATCTATTTTTTTAAGAACATGAACCATGTGTTTGTTCTCAAAAATGATTTTTTTAATCTTAAACAAACACAAAACAACTTTAGATTTTTTTCAAAATCTCTACAAAATAAATATATTTTTTAAAAATAGATTTTTTAAAAAAAATTTATTTTATTTTAATCTCAAACAAACACACCCTATAACTATTGATATTATGACTTCTTTTTTACAAATGATTTAACTCGAGGAAACTACTTACTATTTTATAAACAAAAAAAAGAATATAAGATAATGGTTGTAGTTGAAACTATACCTTTGGAAAATTTCTCTTTTGCCCCCCCACATTTCTCTTTAACCCCCCTAAAACTCCAAAATACCCTTGAAAATGGGTATAAAAACCAATTCGGGAGATAGGTCCCGAAGTAGGGTTCAGGGCGCACATCCCGAATTGCACGCAAAAGTGAAAAAATTAACCCCCAGAAAATTTTGTGAGATGCATCCCGAATTTCAATTCGGGTTTTGCGTCCCGAATTAAGCCCAAAACCCCCCCAGCCCAATTGTAATTCGGGACAACGATCCCAAACCAAAATTCGGTAGTTGGATCCCGAATTTTGCTTCATTGTGGTTAAACCCAAATAAACCACCCACTCCCCCATTTTGTTCTAAAACGATTTCTTCTACATTTTTCACCAAATTCCATAGAAAGAAAGCAAAAGGTTCAAATCTTCCATATCAACATCAATTCTTCACTAGATTTGCTACTATCAAGTAGGTTTAAATAAATTTTATGTTAATATTATGATTTTGGTATGTTATGAACATTTAGGGTTTAATTTGGGTAAAAAATTGATTGCATTATGTTGTTTATATTGATTAGTTTATGAAGAAGGAATGGGATTGATGTTAGTTGTTTGTGAATATGTTTTTTGGTTTGTTTGTGAATATGTTCTTGAATATGTTCTAACCTTACATTCAACATTCCTTCAATTTGAACATTGGAACAAGAATTTGGGAGGACGAATTTTGGGAGGAAGAACTTGTGGATATGTTCTTTGGGTTTGTTTTGATGTTAGATGTTAGATGATTTTGTGTTAATGTTAGATAATTTGGGTAAAAAATTGATTTGCATTATGTTGTTTATATTGATGATTTTGTGTTCTAACCTTATGCTTATGCTTATTGTGTTGGGTTAGTTTTGGTATGTGAAATATACTTATGCTTATTGTTATGCTTATTGTTGTGCTTGTGCTAAGTTGTGTGAAATATGATTGTGCTTGTGCTTTTTGTTGATTTTTGTTGAACATGAAGTTGTGCTAATGATTTAAAATTGATGATGTTGTTTGTTGTTTTGTATAGATATGGATGAGAATATTGGAACAGGAAGACATGGTCGGCCAAGCAGAACTCATGTATCTGGTCGTGCTATTGTTGTTCCAAAGAAGCAGGGTCGTAGACAGATTAATGATGATGGTGAGGGTACTTCAAGGGCAAGAACACCACGGTCTGCACCTGTTCATGAACCTGAGGCAGAAGCTAATGAAAATGTAAATGTGCATGTAGAGGAAGAGGAAGAGGAAGACTATGAGGCTGTAGGTTATCCTGGAGGACCGAAGGATTTGTCCTTACTAACGGGATACCGTGAGCACAGAGCATTTAAAATCTGGAGTGCAGATGAACGGGATGAGGTATATCAATTGAATTAGTATTGATTGATATGGGTTATTAGTGATCGACAATTTGTGTATCAATAAATATTTATGACCGCAAGTGCACAGTCTTGTCGTGTAGTTTTAAAAGATATCGAATCCACAGGGACCAACAGTCGAGCTACCGTACTTCTACCGTTACGGTGTAAATCTAAGGCTAATGAATAGGGGTTTAGAATTGTTTTAGAATTAAATTAATTAATTAAAGACGGATATTGGTATGTAACTTAATTAACCTCCGGGAATTTAATAAATTAATAGCGCGCGAAAAAGGGTTTATTTTTCAGAAGAACCTTCTCAATTTAAAGGTCTAAACCTCACACTCTCGTTTTGTTGATAAAAACCATACTTTCTAAGTTAGGAGTTTTACTATCACTTTTCTACCACCTTACCTTCGAAAGTATATTTTGAAAATCAATTAGTTCTAATTAATCCTAACGTGGCTCTCGCTCGTTCAAATATTAATATCAAATTCCTACTATCTAGTTAAAACCTCAAACTCTCGCTCTTTTAATTTTAACCTTAGTTGCTTTCTTTTACTCTCGTTCAAAAGCTTTGAATTAAATTAGGAATTTGAATCAGAAAAAATAGTTTAATAAGTACGCGCTAAATCATTATTAAATTCCCTTCGGAGAATTAATTCACATACCGATATCTAAAAATTTAGCTAGACATGACAAAGGAAATAAATAAATAAAAACAGAAAATTAAATAAAGCATAATAAATAAATAATTAAATAACGACATAAAAACCTGAAAATAGAAATTGCTGGAAACTTGAAATAAAGTAGCTGGAATTAATCGGAATAATATTCTTGACAGGAAAGTGAAAACAGAACTGAAAACGGAATCCCGGTGTGGAAATACCGTTACAGTTACTGTAACAAGAAACTAAAACAGTACTGAAAATAAAGAAAATAAGGCGTAGAGAATTCTGAAAATGAGCTTGCTATTTATAGAGGATTTTTGCTGCTCCGATCCACTAAAGTAGGAATGAATATGTTTCATTTGATCTCATCCCTTTGGCCGTACGATTAGGAAAAGCTGTTGATCGGACGCGTACTTGCTCCCCACGTTGCGCAAAACAGTTTCTACTAGGCTTTCACATTTGGTGGCGCTCGCCACCCATTCTGTGGCGCTCGCCACTTTGGGCTTGCATTCCTAGATAGACGCTTGTCATGCCATTTCTTTGTTCTTTCCTTATAGATTCTGGCATTCTCATACGCGTCCAACCTAAGCTCTTCTAACTCATGGATATTCAGGGTCCTTTTCCTACCGACGGTGGTGTAATCAAAATTGAGGGCTTTGATAGCCCAATAAGCTTTGTGTTCTAGTTCCACCGGCAGATGACATGATTTGCCATAAACAAGCTTGAAGGGAGTGGTCCCAATTGGGGTCTTATAGGCTGTCCTATATGCCCACAATGCCTCATTCAGTTTTAAAGACCAATCCTTTCTAGAGGTTGCAACTGTTTTTCCAAGAATTTGCTTGATCTCCCTATTGGAGACCTCCACTTGCCCACTTGTTTGTGGGTGATAGGGAGTTGCTACACGGTGTCGGACCCCATATTTAGATAACAATCTTTCAAACCTAGGGAAGATCTGGTTCTTAAACAGTCTAATCACTACTTGGGCGTCATTAGTTGGAGAGGCAACAGCCTCGATCCATTTGGACATGTAATCAACAGCCACAAATATGTATTTATTCCCAAAAGAAGTTGGGAATGGTCCCATGAAATCAATCCCCCATACATCAAATACTTCCACTTCGAGGATGCCTTGTTGAGGCATTTCATCGCGCCTAGAGATGCCACCAGCGCGTTGGCACTGATCACAACTCTTTATGGCAGCATGGACATCTTTCCAAAGAGTGGGCCAAAAGAGGCCGGCTTGTAAGATCTTAGCACAGGTTTTGGAAGTACTTGCATGTCCTCCATAGAGCGCAGAATGACAATGAGTGATAATGCTTTGCGCCTCATCTTCGGGGACACATCGACGGAAGATCCCATCGGCACCTCTCTTGAAAAGAAGAGGGTCATCCCAATAGTAATGTTTTAGATCACTAAAGAACTTCTTCTTTTGCTGGTAAGTTAAATCTGGCGGAAGGACTCTTGCTGCTAAGTAATTAACAAAATCAGCATACCATGGCAAAGAGTCTTTTGTGAAGACAGAGTTGACGACTTCGAAATCTTCTTGAATCAAAGGGCACTCGGAGGCGACACTCTCCATAAAGGCTACCAGCCTCTCATACGGGAAGTCGTCATTTATAGGTACCGTTTCAGGCACCATTCCCTCCATTCTTGACAAATGGTCCGCGACTGTGTTGTCAATCCCTTTCTTATCTTGGATCTCTAAATCAAATTCTTGAAGGAGCAAGATCCATCTCAGGAGCCTTGGTTTGGTATCCTTCTTGTTCACTAGGTACCTAATTGCGGCATGATCTGTATAGACAATGATTTTGGCCCCTATTAGGTAGGAACGGAATTTGTCAACCGCAAACACAACAGCCAGGAGTTCTTTTTCTGTGGTGGCGTAGTTCATTTGCGCAGAGTCTAAGGTCCTACTAGCATTGTCGCGCCACGAAAAACGCACGGGCGTATACGCGCCCAGAATGACTACAGAGTCGCCACCGAATTTTATTGTTAAAGGGAAAATATATATAAAACCCTTTTGGTTAATGGAAAGACAGTCGCCGCAACCGTTTCCGGGTTCGGGAGTCGATTATGCGAGGGGAAGGTATTAGCACCCCTCACATCCGTTGTACCCAACGGGAACCTTCTAGTTAATTTTAGGGTTTAAGGAGTGTTTCAAAGTTTGCTTGCTTTTTATTGAGGGCTCCTTTATTGGAATTATTAAAAGTGGGGGGAGATTTTAGTTTTTATTATTGGGCTCGACAGGATGTTGGATCCTGCTCCTACGTATTCTCAAGTACAATGAGAAATCAGAGCTTCGTAGTTCATGGTATCCATTGTTTGTTGGTGTTTTTTAGGGAACGATGTTTTAATTGCATTCTAGTGGTTAAACGCCGCTTGTATGCTCGCACGGTGGAGGCTTAAGCATTGTTTGTATCACGTTGGAATTGATTGAAAACATGTTCGTTTATGAAAAAGATTTTTATTTTGATTTTTAATAATTGGCCCAAAGGCAAAAGAGTTAATTTGGTATGTTGACATTTTTTAGAGCGGAAGACAAATATTGATAAGCCAAGTGTGCACTAGGTCACCAATTATCCGGGAGAAAAAGTGAATGTACATTCATCCTCTCCTTTTTAATCCGAAATTGTTTTTTACTAACTTTATGTTTATGAAGGATGAATAATTAGTAAATAAAGCGTACGCTAAGCCACCAATTATCCGAGAGAAAAAACAAATGTGCATTTGTCGTTTCACTTTTAATCCAATTTTTATTAATTTTGTGTTTAATGGAAGACAAACTATTAGTAAACAAAGCGTCCGCTAAGCCACTAATTGTTCGAGAGAAAAACCGATGTGCATCCGTGCTCTCTTTTTTTATCCCATAATAATTATTATTAATTTTGTATATTTTTTTTATGCCATACTTAAATTAAATAATTAATTTAGAATCAATTTAAATAAGTTAAATGAATTAAATCAATTAAGTAAACTAAATAAATAAACATGAACCAAAGGTGCCAACAACAGTCAGGGGGTACAATTAGTAGGCTGATTGGTGTAATTGAGAAAATTGGGCCTAAGCCACAACCACAGGGCCCAGCGCGCGCCAGCCAGCTAGGGCTGTCTGATGGATGATAAACGCGAGGGCGTACGGTAAGCCCGTGGGCGCGCGTGTACATAATAAGGCAGAGGTTTATATCCTTTTTTTTCAGATTTTCATTTGTACCATTTATTTTCTCTCTCTTTTTCTCTCTCCCTCCGAGCTCTCTCCCTTCCCCTTCTATGTTCATGGCTTTTCCTTCATGTTCTTCATATTCCTCATGTGTTTCATCCCTAATTTTCAAAAATTTCCTTTCCTTAACCCGAAATCAACCCAAAAAAACTTGTTTTTAATGCCTTTTAACCGATTAAACACAGATTAGTCACCAAAACCCGAAAACCAAAACCCCAAATTCTAATCTGAACCCTTCAGATCCAGATTCGGTTCTCTCTTGTGTT
This sequence comes from Trifolium dubium, assembly GCA_951804385.1. NCBI lineage: Eukaryota > Viridiplantae > Streptophyta > Magnoliopsida > Fabales > Fabaceae > Trifolium > Trifolium dubium. The sequence continues at coordinate 20,357,384 of OX638068.1, forward strand.
TTTTTCAAATTTGTTGTTTTTTAACCCTTTTCATTATGTGTTAACATAAACCAATTTATTTGTCCTACAATAGTACCATGGCAGTAACCGTAAACAAATAAACAACTCTAAAACATCACAAAATTCAGAGCCAATAATGTTTATAAGCTTTATAAGGATCGAAAGTACTAACTTGGAGTGCCGTGAATTCCCCGCGAGATGAATAATCCTTACCTTAGTTTCTGCTTCTGTTTTCGCGTTTCCCGTTCGATCTCGATTTCGGACTCTCGGTTCTGTTTTGGCGAGGTATTGCTGCTGCGGTGATGAAGACTGTTTTGATGTTAATTTTCTACTGAATGTAGAAAAGTTAACTGGGGTTTTGGGGGCAGTGAGGGCGTGTGTTTTTGCTGAGTATTTTCTGAAATTTTTTTCCTCCCCTTCAGTGTGAATTTAAGTCCTCTATTTATACTAGTACGATTAAACCAATTGTGCTATTTTTTGGGACTGATTCAGATAGGAATTTGTTGTAAATCTCTTCCTATTTTATGTGAAATTTGTTGTAATCGGATTGTGCCTAAGAATTTGTTTCTGTGTATATTTCCTTCTCCCCAAAGTCACGATTTTTTTTGTTTGTGTTTGCTGTGTTTGTTTGTTTTTTTCGGTTCCTATCTTCTCCTTTTTTGTATTGCTGATTTTTTATGTTTTATTTAAATGGATAAAAAAATAACAAAAGGAGAAGAAAATAGATATACATAAGAAAAAAGAAAAACATGGGGAGAGACAAAAAGAACAAGTAACTATAATGAAAAAAGATAAATGAAAAAAAGTTAGAAGTGGGACTCCAACACACTAATTCCCTTAGTCCCTTAGTCCCTAAATAATCGCCATTCTAACCAATCCCATTTTGAAAAAAGGTCGTCCTAATAATTGAATAAGGAGGGCAAAATTTGGGGTATGACAAGCATAATAGATAGCGTGAAGCTTCTTATCTTTCCTTTGACCTAGAACCGCGCCTATAGCTTAGTCACTAGCGTCACACATGATCTCAAATGGTAGACTCCAATCAGGTGGCTGCATGATGGGGGAAGAAATGAGAGCTACCTTTAATTGCTTGAATGCCGTTAGACACTCCTCATCAAAAATGAACTCGACATCTTTCATTAGCAGCCCGGTTAACGGCTTTGTAATTTTGGAGAAGTCTTTAATAAATCGCCGATAGAAACCGGCGTGTCCTAAAAAGCTTCGGACTTCTCTCACAAATTTGGGAGGTGGTAGATTCTCTATGACTTGGATTTTAGCTCTATCTACCTCAATCCCTTTGTTGGACACTATATGCCCAAGAACAATTCCTTGACGAACCATGAAATGGCATTTTTCCCAATTAAGCACAAGATTGACTTTTTCAAGCACCTTTTCTAGGTTTGTCAAGCATCCTTCAAAACTTTGCCCGCATACGGAGAAATCGTCCATGAAGACCTCCATAATGTCATTGATGTAATCGGCAAAGATTGTTGTCATACATCTTTGGAAATTCGCGGGGGCATTACACAATCCAAATGGCATTCGCCTATATGCAAATGTGCCAAAATGACAGGTGAAGGTTGTTTTCTCTTGGTCATCGGGATGAATAGGGATTTGAAAGAATCCCGAATAACCGTCTAGATAGCAGAAATAGGAATGATTCGCCAAACGCTCAAGCATTTGATCAATGAAGGGCAAGGGGAAATGATCCTTGCGCGTAGCTTTGTTGAGTTTCCTATAGTCAATGCACATTCTACTACCCGTTACGACTCTTTGTGCTACAGACTCTCCTTTCTCATTGGTAACTACAGTCACTCCACCTTTCTTAGGCACGACATGAACGCGACTGACCCATTTACTGTCGGAGATCGGGTATATGATTCCTGCATCCAGAAGTTTTTCAACTTCTTTCTTAACTACTTCAGTAAGAATGGGATTTATCCTTCTTTGCGGTTCTCGAGAGGTCTTGCAATCTTCCTCGAGATAGATGCAATGCATGCAAAGAGAGGGACTTATCCCTTTAAGATCAGATATGCTATATCTTAAAGCAGCTGGGAATTTTCTTAGGACATTCAGCAACTTGTCGGTCTCTGATTGTCCTAGATCGGCGCACACAATCACAGGGCGCTTAAGCTCTTGATCAAGGAATTCATACCTTAGACTCTCAGGTAGCGGTTTTAATTCGAGAGAAGATTGATCAGGAGACGGCGTCGGGTTTGGTGTAATCTCTAAGCATTCACCGAGCTCGTCATCCTGAACTTATCAAACTAATGCTGGCACCTAAATCACATAGGGCTTTATCAATAACAAACTTCCCAATGACACAGGGTATGGAGAAACTTCCTGGATCTTTGAGTTTAGGAGGCATTTTGTTTTGAAGGATAGCACTACACTCGGCAGTGAGTGTAACAGTTTCATTTTCCTCAATCCTCTTTTTGTTGGTTAGGATCTCCTTGAGAAACTTAGCATATGCGGGCATTTGTGTGATAGCTTCAGTGAATGGGATGGTGATATTTAACTGCTTGAGAAGCTCCACAAATTTCTTGAATTGCTCCATGCTTTTGGTCTTTTCCAACCTTTGAGCATAAGGAATGGGTGGTTTGTAAGGTGGCGGAGGCACATAGGGTGTTTCTTTTTCTTTTGCCTCGACGCCATTTCCTTCTTTCTCTTTGGGTTCACTCTCTTTCTCAGCTGGTTCATCTGGCTTTTGCTTCATGGCAGGCCTCTCAATCCTAGGATCAACTGGTTCAGCATACTGTGTTCCACTTCGCAGTGTCACAACGTTTACATGAGCTTTAGGATTGGGCTGCGGTTGGCCAGGAAATGTTCCTGCAGGAGCAGACATGGATGATTGTTGTTGAGCCACCTGTGCAACTTGAGTTTCTAGTATCTTATGATGGGTGGTCAGAACATCAACTTTACTGTTCAATTGCTCGAACATCTTAGCGAAATGCAGGTTTTGGTTTTCAATCCCCTTGTTAGTTTGCATTTGGGACGCCATGAAGGTTTCAAACATGACGTCAAGGCTAGACTTCCCTGAGTTTTCTTGATTTAGCACAGGAGCCTTTTGAAAACCTGGTGGGCCAGAGGATTGTCCTTGTCTAGGTGGATACAATGCATTGTTGTTCTTGTATGAAAGATAAGGACTGTTCTGAAGGTGTGAAAAACACAAGAAGAGGGGGTTGAATTGTGTTTTGGTATTTTGAAAACTTCTGCTAAGTTCTGAAGCTTATCAGAAGCACCAGCGGATAAAGAAACACAATTAACACACTCACACAAGAGTAAGGATAGAGAGAGAGAGAAGACAAGCAATTTTATACTGGTTCCTCTCACAAACCGAGAGTAGTCCAGTCCCCTTGCACTTCCAAGGGATTTCACTATAATCACCTAGATTATTACAATGCTCAAACACACAAGTAAGAGACTTCCTATTTGCTCAAGCACACTAGCAAGAGACTTCCTAACACAAAATGAAATAATAGAAAGTGATAAACACTTGATTATAAAACGAAGAGTTTTCTCAAGATTACAACTCAAGACTCTTAAGACTCTAACACATAATTCCTAATGAAATAGAAAAACAAAGTGTCAGAAGCACAACAGAAATAGTTTCAGAAGCAGTGCTTTCAGTCTTATGCAAAGGAGTAAAGTTGTATACGTGTGTGTGTTGTTGTATATGTGCGCGAGTTTTTGTAACCTTGATCTTCAAAAAGAGGTTCTCTATTTATATGTGAAGAGAAAATAGAGACGTTTGAAGATAATGACCGTTGCAGAGGTCATTTTCAAGCCAGCTGTGAAAGGACAAAGGTAACATGGGATATTTGCCAATTCTTGTAATGCTTATCCTTTTATTCCTTTTGTTTGAGAATATTCGCCCTTATGGAGTAAAATAGTACTAACGTCACTATCCTTGATGATAAGGATGTAGTACTATGATGTATTAATCAATCACAACCTTTCATTCAAATGATTTCCAATCATTGAATCACTATCAGTTAACACTGACATTCCTGGCTTGTTATTCAGAGCCTATGTATCAGACATATGCTTCTGAGTCTTCAGCTTCTGAAACTGTTGGTCTTCTCCATACGTTGCTTCTGATTCAACATAACTTCTGAGATGACTTGCTTCTGATTAGCGTTGCTTCTGATATCCTTACTTCTGATATCCTTGTTAATACTTTGTTTCAGAGCTTCTTTTGATATAACATTAATACCCTATTGTTCATTAATACTTTGTTCATTAATATTAATACTTCAGATAAATATTAAAATACCCTATTGTTCATTAATACTTTGTTATCATCAAAACATCAAGAGTTAGATCTGAACATCCTTTGTTCCAACAATCTCCCCCTTTTTTATTGATGACAAATTTAGTATTAATTAACAATGGTTGTTATTTTAATTTAATATGTTCAACAGAGGTTCATAAGCTTTGCACGCTCCCCCTAAGTTGTAACATTAAAAAATTAAAATAGTTTAAGAATATAATTTTATTTTGACTCAAATTTTTCATATTTTGACTCTTAGAGGCTAGTTTTGTAAGCTCTCCCCCTGAGTCTGATAATCAATGAAAAAATTGCACTCTTTTCATTTATCATCATATGAAGAACTCAGTTCAATATAAAATATTATTCTCCAGAATAAATAAAAATAATAAACTAACATAAAAAGTAACGAACAAATTAAATAGGTTCTTTTAATTGGTTTCAGTTATTAGCGCTTCTGTATCATTAATTAATGACTCTTACTCCCCCTTTTGTCATCAAACAAAAACAGTTTGTATAAAAAGAAGTAAAGACATTTAAAAAGCGCGTAAAAAGATCAGTCAAAAACACAACTTCCAAGAAGTCAAGTCAGAAAACAATCAACTCAACACATCTGTGTGACTTAAACTCTATGAAAAGTCTATAAAAAGAGAAAGCTTTACCATTACAATCAACTCAACACTTCCACACATTATTATCAGAAATAATGGATAAGGATAGAAGAGCTAATAAAGGTAAGAATCCTCAAGAAGTGAAGAAGGAAGAATCACCACAGAAAACAAAACCAAGAGCAAAGAAGGTTATGGATGAAGCATCTTCTTCAGTTCCATTGAGAAGAAGTTATAGAACAAGATCTAAAGCAAAACCACAACCACCAGTTTATATCAATCTTTCATCAGATTCTGATGAAACTGATTCTGATTATAGAGAATTTCTCAGAACATATGATCCAGATAAATGTGAAGATTCTTCAGAAGGATCCTCTTCTGGTTCTGATAAGCCAGATTTGGATTATCTGAGGTACATGGAAAATTATCATTCTCCAACAGAAACCTCAGGCTCTGGTGATTCTCAGAAGTCAGAATTAGGTTCTAAATAGAATTAGGACCTTATGTTATGATATTCTATTCAATCAATAAAGATTTGTGGTTCTGTTTTGAAATCTTTTTCTATAGTTTCTTTGTGTTTGACATACTTTTCAAAAACAGATTTGAACATAACATGTAAACAGTTAAAAAGAAACAAATAATTAAGTAAAACAAATAAGATGTTCATGCAATTAACAGGAAATAAAACTTGTTCAAATATTACAACCAAAATAAAGAAAATAACATGTGCTCAAACATAGAATCCTAGGGTTGAGATGAGGAGGGGTTGGAAGGAAGTCTTGATTCAAGCATCAACATCAACTTCTCAAGAGATTTGTCAAACTTCTCAGCATTCTTGTTGATAGTTTCTTTCAGATCCTTCTGATTAGTCTTGACCTCTTCTAGACCAGCTTCCAACACTAAGAGCTTTTCTCTTTGTTCCCTTTAAACTTGTTCAACTCTCAGAATCCTATTTGCAGCAGCATCAGAACTTTCAATTATCCTTGCATCTTCATTTTCCATCAGCTTCTGTTCCAGAATCCTCTGTTCTCTTTCTTCAGCCTTCAGAACTTCCATCTCATCATGTGATAAGTTAGTTAACATCAGTCTTTCCTTTTGAAGTGCACTTCCAAATGCATTTTCAAAGGAATCTGTGAAGAGCATATGATCATAAACTAACTCATCAACATATTCATCTTTAGAGCAGCCATTATCAACCTTTGAGCATTATCTATCTCATCAAACTTCTCAACAATCTGACTTGGCATAATACCACGTTCAGATTTTAAGCTGTGCATTCTTCTAACATCATTATTAACAAGCCTTGCTAAAATCTCAATGCTAGAAACAGTTTGGCTAGAGTGTTGAGTTTGAATGCTTTTTAGGATAGATTGATATGTAATTTCAGGCTCAAAAATAGTTTGGTTGATATTTTGCTCAAGGTTAGATGGAGGAGAAACAGGAGGTTGAGGTGATGGAGGTTAGCTGACAGTGAAGGCAGGTTGTGAAGATGATTGAATTAAAGGATTAATAATTTCTATGAATGGGCTAGTTGGCATAGTGACAGGTGGAGGAGTGTAAACATGAGTAGGAGTGGGGTTAGGCTTGGTGCTATCAAATTCAGTATTAGAATCAGAACTGACATCACTAAGAGGATCACCATATTTTTCATTAAGCTTATCATGACCTGATTTCTCAGAAGGAGGAGGTATAACAACAGAAGGTTTTGAAGGTGTTTCAGGTAAGCTATTAGTTTCTGCATGAATGGTTTGAGGTGACAAATGTTGAGATAGCATATCTAAAACATTTGGTTCTAAAACAGGTTCAGATGAAGGTTTGGTTGGAGAAGGTTTCACAAAAACAGGCTCAAGAAAAGGTTCATCATTTCTAAATTGAGATTCAACAGACTCATTAATAAAAGCAGTAGAAGATGTACATTGATGCTTCTGACGTTTGTGAGCAGCTCTTTCTCTGACTATCTTCTTCTTCTTCAACTCAAGAGGTTCATTATCATCCTCTTCTTCTTCATCAAACTCAACAATAATCTTCCTCTTGTTTTTATTGTTGTCCTCAACCTTCTTAGACCTTTCTTCTCTCCTCAGATTCTCAATTTGTTCTTCTGTTAAGATCTTGACACCACCAATAGAAGGATTTTTTATTTTTACTCTGTCTCTGGTGACAGTAGTCTTCATCACAAAATCTTGTTTCTGATCAAAGCCCAGTTGAGTTATATCCACTTCATTACCAGGTGTTTCCAATCCATACTCTTCATTCCAGTGATTAAACCAATCATCAGCAATCTTCTTTCCCTTTTCAATATCAACACCAGGGAAGGAAGAATCAAACACTTCCTCTTCTTTGTTCATTAGCAAAGGGTTGTTAGGAACCACAACTTTTCCTTTGACTAGGTACATCTTCTTTAAGGATTTACCATCAACAATCCTTGATTCCACATAAGTAGCTTTGACAAAAGATGGAAATTTCTCTTTTAGAATTTCATGAAAGTTGCTCAGATAAAAGATGTGAGATAGCAACCTAACATGATGACAGTTAGTGTGACCATTGTCAGTACTGTTTTTGATCACTTCACATAGATGATCAAAGATGTATCTTGATACATTCATCTTGACAAAGCTATGAAGATAATGCATGAAGTATTTTTGTTCAGAAGAAATACAGTCAGTACCACCTGCTTTCGTAGCAATAGATTCAAACAACACTTTGTAAACTCCTTTGAAATACGCCTTCAACTCTTTTTGTCCATTAGAGTTTACATTCTCAAACAGAGTTGCTTGAACAGTTGGATCTTGTGGCTTAGTCTTGTAACCAGCAAGGTCTTGTAACCAGCAAGATGAATTCCTTGATTGGGTAGATTCAAAGCCTTTGCAGTATGATCTGCAGTGATTTTGATATCCATTCCAGCAATGTTTGATCTGATTACAGTTTGAGTAAACTCAGGAAGACCCAATTCTTCTCTTGATTTCCCTTTCAGCAGAGGGTTTTTCTTCACCAAATTCTGAACTTCGATATATGCTGACTGCTTATCAAAAACATATGCCTTCATCCAGAACTCTTTTACCATCTCCTCAAAGATAGGACCATTAAGAATTTTGAAGCAGCGTTCTAACCCCTGATAGAAGAACATCTTCTGTAAATCAAAGCCGTTTGCTTTCAAACTCTCGAAATCAACCCGTTTTTCTACCATGCACTTCAAACTTTTATACTTGAAAGACATAGTGTCTTTTCTGATTCTGTACTTATTTTGATTTTCCAAATCAACTATGGGTTTCACCGATAGAGAAGCAGTAGACGATGATGATGCCATTGTTTGAAGGTTAGGGTTTTGGTTTTGCTAGAGAAGAAGAAAAGAAAACTGAAGCGTTTGGAGGTTTAGAGAGAATATGAAAACGTGTGGGTTGTGAACGTGTTTGTGTGCAAGTTACAAAAGTGTATATTTTTAGAAAACAAGCAAATAGTACAACAAAAAAAGGATAGAATAGTCATATTCATTTTAAGCGCTAAACTCATCATTAACCAATACACAACGAATTGCAAAACGACACGTGTATTAGAAAATTATTTAAATAACTGGTGCGTTAGTGGACAGCAGTTATATGAAAAAGGTTGTAAACTGTTCCACTACCACATCAGAACCATTCTGTTGATTCTGATACTTATCAGAAGTAGTTACACATCAGAACTTCTGACCTTGAGGTTCTGAGGTTCAACATCTTCTGATCCTTATCAGATTTTAAAAACAAATTTTACTCAATAGAACTTAACAATCAGGAACAAACACCATGTTGAGATTTTTCTTTATGAAATCAAATCTTTCAACAGCTAAAGGTTTTGTACAAATATCAGCCCATTGTTTTTCAGTATCAATAAACTTGATATCTATAATACCTTTCTCAACATAATCTCTTATAAAATGATGTTTGATCTCAATATATTTTGCTCTAGAGTGTAGAATAGGATTTTTGGAAAGCTGAATGGCTGCAGTATTATCACAATATAAAGGTATATAGTGACTGCTTATATGATAATCTTCTAATTGATATTTCATCCAAAGAAGTTGTGTACAACATTTAGCAGTTGAAATGTATTCTGCTTCTGCTGTGGACATAGCAATGGTGGTCTGCCTCTTGCTACACCAGGAGATAAGGTTTTCACCCATAAATTGGCAACTGCCACTTGTTGATTTTCTTTCAAGTTTATCTCCAGCATAATCAGCGTCACAGAATCCATTTAACTCATATTTCTTGGATTTCTTATAAAGTAATCCAAAATTACAAGTAGCTTTCAGATATCTAAAGATTCTCTTCACAGCAGTGAGATGAGATTCTCTAGGATCTGATTGAAATCTTGCACACAAGCATACAGAGAACATAATATCAGGTCTAGATGCAGTTAGATAGAGTAGAGAACCAATCATACCTCTATATAACTTCTAATCAACTTTTCCTTCAGATTCATCCAAACTCATGCTTGTTGTTGGATGCATTTTAGTATTCATTGGCTTACAATCTTCAAGATTGAACTTCTTCAAGAGATCCTTTGTATACTTGGTTTGATGAATGTATGTTCCTTCCTTTGTTTGATTGATTTGAATTCCAAGAAAGAACTTCATCTCTCCCATCATGCTCATTTCAAATTCTTTTTCCATTAACTTAGAGAAATTCTTGCATAGAGAAGCATTAGTTGAACCAAAAACAATATCATCAACATATATTTGAACGATCAGAATGTCTTTCTTCAAGGTTTTTCTAAATAGTGTACAGTCAACTTGTCCTTTTTCAAAACCATTATCAACCAAAAAGTTACTCAGTCTATCATACCAAGCTCTAGGAGCTTGTTTAAGACCATAAAGTGACTTTTACAGTTTATAAACATGGTCAGGATTTTGAGTATTTTCAAAACCAGGAGGTTGTTTGACATATACTTCTTCAGTGATAAAACCTTTAAGAAATGCATTCTTCACATCCATTTGATATAGAGTGATACCAAGGTTAACTGCATAGGAAAGAAATAACCTAATTGCATCCAATCTAGCAACTGGAGCAAAAGTTTCTGTGTAATCAATCCCTTCCTGTTGACTGTAACCTTGTGCAACTAATCTTGCTTTGTTTCTAGTTACTTCTCCTTGTTCATTGAGCTTGTTTCTGAACACCCATTTTGTTCCAATAATGTTCTTGTCTTTTGGTCTAGGAACTAGATTCCAAACTTCATTTCTGTCAAATTGATGTAGTTCATCTTTCATAGCTAAGATCCAAGCTTTTTCTTTTAGAGCTTCATCAATAGTCTTTGGTTCATTGAGAGAAACCAAGCTGACCATTGCATCTTCCTTTTGTGAACTTGATCTTGTTTTTCTAGGACTTTCTTTGTTTCCAATGATCAATTCTTCTGGATGAGATGACTTGTATTTGAAAGAATTCTTCTTAATTACTTCTTCAATCTCAGCATCAGAATCACTATCAATTTGAGTAGTTGGAACATCTTCAGAAGGAGCAGTTTCTTGATCATCAGAAGTTGTTTCAGGTTCTGAACTTTTGTTAACTTCTACAGTTTCAACTTCTGATTCTAGATTATCTGCAATAACTTCAACTAGCTCTGACTTATCATCATCAGGCTCTTTGTCATCAAATCTTACATGCATAGATTCTTCAACAGTGTTAGTTTCAGAATTATACACTCTGTATGACTTAGAACGTTCAGAATATCCAATAAAGATACTCTTAGAAGCTTTAGAGTCAAATTTCTTTAAATGAACTTAAGAATTCAGAATGTAACATGTACAACCAAATTGATGAAAATAAGAAATATCAGGTTTTCTTCCTTTGAACAATTCATATGCTGTTTTATTCAATAAAGGTCTGATATAGATCCTATTTTGAATATAACAAGCAGTGTTTATTACTTCTGCCCAAAAATGTTTTGCTAGGTTAGTTTCATGCATCATGGTTCTGGCCATTTCTTGTAAAGATCTGTTCTTTCTCTCTACAACCCCATTTTGCTGTGGAGTTCTAGGAGATGAGAACTCATGAAGAATTCCATTGTTTTCACAATAGATTTCAAAAGGTTCATTTTCAAACTCACCACCATGATTACTCCTAACCTTAACAATTTTCAAGTCTTTTTCAACTTGTATTTGAGTGCAGAAGGTTTTAAACACATAATATGTATCATCCTTGGATCTAAGGAATTTAACCCAAGTCCATCTACTGAAATCATCTACAATGACAAGTCCATACTTCTTACCATTTATTAAAACAGTACTAACTGGTCCAAATAAATCAATATGAAGCAGTTCCAAAGGCCTTGTGGTAGAGACAATGTTTTTATCTTTAAAAGAGCTTTTGAAAAGCTTTCCTTTTTGACAAGGACCACAAATTGTGTCTCACTGGTATTTTAGAACAGGTAGGCCTCTCACAAGATCTTGACTACTAAGCTTAGAGATTAATCTCCAGTTAGCATGACCTAATCTTTTATGCCAGACCCACTTTTCTTCACTCAGAGTCAGAAGACAAACAACTTGTTGTTCTACTAATTAAAAAAGATTGATTTTGTAAACATTGCCTTTCCTTTTTCCTTTGAAAACTACAGACTTATAAGAGTATCTGTTTACAGTACATGTGTTCTTATTAAAAACAACCTCATAACCATTATCACATAATTGGCTTATGCTAAGAAGGTTATGATAAAGTCCATCAACAAGAAGAACATCAGAAATAGTAGAGAAGGAATTACCTACTGTACCAGTACCAATTATTGTGCCTTTTTGGTTCCCACCAAATCCTACAGATCCTCCCTTTTTCAGATTCAGGGTGAGGAATAAATGCTTTTCTCCCGTCATGTGTCGAGAGCAGCCACTGTCCAGGTACCATGTACTTGAGTTTTTCTCTTTTTGAGTGCAAACCTGCAACATAAACTATTTCAGATTTTGGTACCCACAACTTGTTGGGTCCAGATGGGTTAGTGTAGGCCTTGTAGAAGTATGATTTTTGAAAACCAGTTTGAGGAGCATACTTCTTCTTGCCAAAACTTCTAATAGGTTTCACAGACTTTGTATCAGAAGTATTAGCTTCTGAAGTTCTCAGAACCTTAATTGAATTAGGAACTGGTCTCTTCAGAATCTTTACTTCTGAATATCTCATTTTTGAATTTGAGTTATCAGAAATCACTGAAGTGTCATCTTCTGAGACTTTTGATTTTCCCTTATCCAAAACAGAAGTTTGTGAAACTTTCTTAGAATTACCAGCTTCTGATATGAAAGTGGAATATAGAGGAGGAGGTGTTTTGCTCAAACAAACAGAATGACTTGATTTTTCTTTATCAGAAGATGCAGAATAACCAAGTCCATATCCTTTGTTCTTGCTCACACTGTAAATCATGGAAGCTACTTTGCTCTTGTTAACATTTTGTTTAACAAACTCATGAAGAGCAACTTCGTGCTTATCATGTGATTTGTTACAAGAAACACAACCTTCTTCAAGCTCTTTGATTTTCAAAAGAGATTCATTGTATTGAGATTGAAGTTGGTTAGATTTCTCTGTAAGCAAGTCAAATTTAGGTTTTAAACTTTTGAAATCATTTGACTTGTTTATGTATTGCTGTATAGTGTCTTTTAGAGCAATCAGAAGCTTATCATGAGGAAGTTTAGAAATTACCTCATCAATATCATCAGTATCAGATTCATTCTCCATATTAGATTCATTATCAAAAGATGTTGTAGCCATAAGTGCTATGTTTGCTTCCTCATCATCTTCATCAGTATTTGATAACTTCTCAAGGTCCTCAAAAGTTGCCATAAGACTCTTCTTCATTCTGTTCTTGAAGTTGCCCTTTTTCCCTTTATCATTGGAGTTCAAATCAGGACAATCAGCAATAAAATGACCAGTCTTTTTGCAGTTGAAACAACTATTTTTAGAACCATCCTTATTGTCTTTAACATTTGAGCTTTTGTTCCCATAACTCTTAGAACCAGAACTTCTTCCAGAAGCTTTGATGTTTTTGTACTTATTCCATTTTCTGAACTTTGAAAGCAGAGCAAAGAGTTCCTCATCTGATCCATCCTCCTGATCATCTACAGAAGATTCATCAGCATCAGATTCAATAACTTTAGCCTTTAAAGCTTTAGGAGATTTCAAAGTTGCTGGCAAGGACAATGACTTTTATCGGACGCGTACTTGCTCCCCACGTTGCGCAAAACAGTTTCTACTGGGCTTTCACATTTGGTGGCGCTCGCCACCCATTCTGTGGCGCTCGCCACTTTGGGCTTGCATTGGGTGGCGCTCGCCACTGAGCAGATTGGGCAAATGCCCATTTTTGCTGGGCTCCTTTGTGGGCTGCGCGAATTTGGGCTTTGCACCCCCCTTTTTGCTCCGTTTTTTATACTTTTTGCTCAATTCTCTTCTCCGACCTATTTTATTCGACAAAACTAAAAACAAATCAAATACTAACATAAAAAGGCATAAATGAAATAAATACATATGCAAATGCAACTAAAATTCACCTAAATTAAGCTAAAAATATGATATGATTTCGTGTCATCAATTAGCTGAATATGTTCCCAATAGGAAGGCTCGCGAGTGGTTGAATTTGACTTTTTCTTGGCAGCACTTGATGTAGCACGACTTGGCTTTCTACCTTTTGACTTAACCTCAGGAACTGCTGCAATTGTCACGGGTGTAGTCGCCGGCCATGCAAAAAGACGCAACCCTTTTTTAATTTCTGCTCTCATGCTCGAGCCTGCTGTCCTTAAGCGTTCCTACAAAATTGTAAATACAAATAAATACATACATTTAGAAATATTAAACATTAATACAGTTTATACTATATAAATTACACTAACTTGAATAGCTTTCCATTCTTCCAAGCACATCCAATCATCTTCTACTTCGCCGACTTCCCCCTCAAAGAACACCAACTTCTTCCAGTGATCATTCACGTCATCTATTGTAATAGGTACCTTGTCATTAATCTTTCGCGCAATGACACAAGCACAAGGCAAGCCATGAGTTGATTTCAGCACACAACCGCAGTTTTGACTCTCGGTACCAACCTCTTCAACCAACTGAGATTCCATAAAAATGAATTTCAATGCCTTTCTCGAAATCTTAAACACCAAATGCTCGTACAAGCTCTTATTAGTTCCCCCATGCCTGTGTTCTGCAACAGATAAACTCTTACCAAACCTAGCTTGTATCTCAGTAAATTGGCATATCAACATTTTTTCTATGCATTCCCATAATTTGACGAAATCAATCTTGCTGTTTGGTATCCACCCCTTCAATTTACCGTGTGCTGATTCAGCCCTGTTTGAAGTAGTATTACCCAAGTGCATAACGCGATTAGTCCACGCGTACACTAGCTTCTCTTTAACAACGTCAAAAACAGTGGTGAGACAATGACACCAACGTAAGCCCTCATCAAGAGCTTCAATATATTCCTGTTCAGTAGGTGAGACAATGACACCAACGTAAGCCCTCATAATCCTTTTCCACACATCCGACTTCTTCACCTCCTTGCTTTCCCGTACTGTGCAAAGTTCCTTCATCTTAGCTATTACATTCTTTCTTACGTGTACCCTAAAAACCAAGTGCGTTGACTTCCGAAATACTACGGGAATAGCATTCATCAGACCCTTGTCCGTGTCTGTCACAATAACACTCGGTGAAATGTCTTTTTTGTTCAAGATCAAGACAAGCTTGAAGCGCCCACTTATAATTATCCTCCTTTTCTCTATCGAGCAAAGCAAAACAAACGCAAAAAGTCTTCATAGTTGAGGTCACACCGACTATCTCAAACAATGCCTTTTGTACCGGTTTGTCTTGTATGTGCAATCCATCACCAAAACAGTTGGAAATGAGTTGAACAACTTTACAGACTTAAGATGTGCAAAGAATATATTCTGCATATCTGTAGACTCACCAACCGTCCTGTATTTGTAAACATATTTTTTACCCTCCAGACATCTAATCAAATGTTGCATCTCTGTCAAAGAACCCCTATCAGCAACCTTCGATCTATGACGCGCATTGTATACTTGTTTTATCTCCGTTGCATTTTGGGGATTTCTCTCTTTCAAAGTGGAGATAATCTTTCTTTCCAGGATCAAATTTCTTGTCAGTTCATCAACTAACTCTTTCTCAGCCGATTTCAAACGCCCCGCAAGCAAATGATCTTCTAAAGCTCTATCCAAGACATGGTTGTGTTGCCCTTTAACAACAGATAGACTCCATTCTTTTGCTGTGTTATAATATCCACGGAGCCTAAAGGGACAATTACATTTCCTAGTTCCAAGCCCTTCCACTTTGGTCTTCTTCTTCATTGGTTTGTACACCCCTCCCCGTTCGCAACCCAACACAAAGAATTGCTTTCTTCGATCTGAACCATAGTCCGACTCAACTATCGCAACCGAAAACTTCAACTTGGCAGCTTCGGCCCGAACCCATGCAATTAGCTCATCTCTATCCGCATATTTTTTCGCCGTCTGAAAGGTAGAACTTGTATCAATTTCAATTTCCTCAACATGCGGACAATTACAATTTGAATCACCAATCACAACAATCTCATTCATCTCTTTTGGTTCTTCCGGTGCTTTACCTTCGTCATCCATAACTGCAAACAAATACAACAACAACAACAATGAAATTAAAAACAGCAGTTATATATTCAGCATCGATACTAACCATGCCAATATCGATGCTGATCATAGCAGACCAACACGAAAACCATGACACAAGTCATTGAGCATCGATACTGTTGTGATAAGTATCGATGCTGACAATCGTGTGAACCAAAAAATCAGTCAGAAAGATATCCTGCATCGATGCTGTAACACTTAGTATCGATACTCACGATCTTTTGTCCAGCAGTATCAAAACAGGTCTTTGGTCAGTACTGATACTACACTAGCCAGCATCGATGCTGGATATAGCAGACCAACAGGGAACCAACCTATGTCAACGAGCATCGATACTAAACATTGTAGCATCGATACTGTAATGACTTGTGTCCAAACTAAAAACAGTAAGTTTGCCAGTATCGATGCTATAATGACCATCAGTGAACCAAACTAATGTTAATGAGCATCGATGCTGGCGATTACAGCATCGATACTGGCGAACTTCAGTCCAGTAATTAAAATAGGACATTGTCCAATATCGATGCTATAATCGCCAACATCGATGCTAGATATAAAATACCACAAGCCCCCTAGCCTGATGTCGTATGAGTATCGATATTGGCGATCTCAGCATCGATGCTGGCGATTTTTTCAACAGAAAATAGCTCATAAAAGTACTGAGCATCGATGCGCAATGCACCAGTATCGATACTAATATTGAAAATTCGTAGCGTAGACCACGAATCACACCAGTACCAGCGCTGACAAGACAGCAGCAACAACATACAATAACATGAACAACAAAGAATTGGTTTCAAGTGAACATTACCTTATGTAAACGCTTTAAATAGTATGCAACAACCTAACCAAAACGCCAATACTGATTTGTGACAACCAAAGTGACAAAATCGCCCACAAAATAGAAGAGGAAATTTGATTGAGTAAGTAAGAAGTTTGAAAAAGTGAGCTGGGGTTTTTGCCTATATAAGCACAAAACATTTCGGGACTTAGATCCCGAATTCTTGTTCGTGATGTAGCTCACGAAGTAAACCTAGGGGTGTTGCGTTTTTGAGAAAATTTCGTGACTTGCACACCGAATTCCAATTCGGGTGCTCGTCACAAAGTAAATAAGTTGGGGGCGCTGGGGATCAAAATTTCGAGACGTATCTCCCAAATTCTAGTTTGGTTTGTGCGTCTCGAATTTGCCATTATGAGGTCAAATGAGGTAGTTAGGGTGATTTCTCATTCCACCCCCAACACTCTCTTCCCCACCCCCCCCCCCCAAAATGATTTTTGTATAAGAGTAAAATTTTTTTTCTATGAGAGAGTGTTGGGGGGGAAAAGAGAGTGTTGGGGGTGGAATGAGAAATCACCGGTAGTTAGGGGGGTGAAAAAGAAGGATGGGGGGGCAAAAGAGAAATTTTCATACCTTTGACATGTATTTTTTTGGATCATCACTAATAATGTATACACGTGAACAAGATCATATTTTACGTGGTTTCTTCGGTCTCATTTAATCTTTTGAATCATATATTTTTATCTTTTGACTTTTAAGATGAAATGAAATAAAATAATTAGACAATTAACTTAATCACTTTTTATAAAAATAAACATACAGTGATTAATTAGGTAATATTTTAGATAAAAATTTAGGATGTTACAGGAATTGTGAGAAAATTATTTTAGAGGATTGATCAAATATTTTATGTACGGATTTAATCTAGGTTATGCTATGTTAGTGATATGTCAGGTATGTTACTGACTTTTGTCAGGTATGTTTATCGACTATGTTCAAGAATGTAAATAATAAATGTGAAGAATATGTTCGTTCTCTAGCCCATAGTTGGTATTTGAGACAAACTTATGGAGAATGGTTCGAGACACTCACTGATCGACGATTTGTGTATCAAAAATATTTTACTGACCGCAAGTGCACAGTCTCGTCGTTGAGTTTTAAAAGATATCGAATCCACAGGGACCAACAGTTGAACTACCGTAATCTGTTGTCACGGTGTAAATCTAAGCCTAGTATTTTGGTTTTAAGATTGTTTTAGAATTTAAATGTAAATTAAAAAGAAGAATTAAATTAATTAATTAAAGCGGGATATCGGTATGTAATTAATCAACCTTCGGGGATCCGGTAAATTAACGGCGCGCGAGAAAAGTATTTATTTTTCAGAAGAACTTTCTTGATTTAAAAGTCTAAACCTCACACTCTCGTTTTATTGATAAAGACCATACTTTCTAGACTAGGAGTTTTACTGTCACTTTTCTACCACCTTAGTTTCGAAAGTATATTTTGAAAACCAATGAGTCCTAATTAATTCTAACGTGGCTCTCGCTCGTTCAAAAATTAATATCAAGTTTCTACTATCTAGTTAAAACCTCAAACTCTCGCTCTATTGGTTTTAACCTTAATCGCTTTATTTTACTTTCGTTCAAAAGCTTAGGAGTTTTAAAATTAGAAACCCGAATCAGAAAAATAGTTTAATAAATTGCGCACCACATTATTACTAAATCCCCTACGGTGAATTAAAATCACATACCGATATCAAGGAATTTAGCCGGACATGGAAAAGTAAATAAATAAATTAAAACAGAAAATTAAACAAAGCATATTAAATAAGCAATAAATAAAGCGCATAAAAAACCTGGTAAATTACTGAATGAAATTGACTTGAATTAATTGCTGAATAAACCGGTACAAAATTCTGAGTTAAAGAATGAAATTTAAACTGCCTAAAACTATGTACAAGGCATGGAAAAAGAGAGAGAGCTGATTGAATTTTGTTCTCTATTTATAGCAGAATTGGCAATTTGATAGGCTTCCTTCGTTCCCTGATCGATAGCCTTTGGAGAGAATTAAGTTGCTGCTTTTTAGGAGAGTTATTAGGGACCACATGATATGTTGAAAAGGATTAGATCGTATACGTGGAAACATCTCGCTGAAGCAACAATTAAAAAGTGGAAATCTGTTTTTAGGAGACTATGGCGGGCGCAAACACAACAGCCAGGAGTTCTTTTTCTGTGGTGGCGTAGTTCATTTGCGCGGGGTCTAAAGTCCTACTAGCATAATAAATAGCATGAAGCTTCTTATCTTTCCTTTGACCTAAGACTGCGCCTATAGCATAGTCACTAGCGTCACACATGATCTCAAATGGCAAACTCCAATCAGGTGGCTGCATGATGGGGCAGAAATGAGAGCTCCCTTTAATTGCTTGAATGCCGTTAGGCACTCCTCATCAAAAATGAGCTCGGCATCTTTCATTAGCAGCCCGGTTAACGGCTTTGTAATTTTGGAGAAGTCTTTAATAAATCGCCGACAGAAACCGGTGTGTCCTAGAAAGCTTCGGACTTCTCTCACAGATTTGGGAGGTGGTAGATTCTCTATGACTTGGATTTTAGCTCTATCTACCTCAATCCCTTTGTTGGACACTATATGTCCAACAACAATACCTTGTTCGGCCTTAGGTTTCCATGGCCACTTATCAAGTGCTCTCACATACCCCTCACTCTTTCTCTTTTTTCTCCTCTAGGGCGGTTCATCTTTCTTGCCCTTCTCTAGACTTTTGCGTTTTGGGAGAAAAGAAGATTTACTTATTCGAGGTGGGGGTTCTGGTTCAATTTCAGCTGTCCTCCTTTCCTTTGACTTAGTATTTTCACTCACCTTTCCGAGTGTTACCCTCATCCTCTTTGTACTAATGGCTCCCTTAAATTTTCTTTCCCCCAATTTCCTCTTTCTTTTTGCGCTCTCAACCCCATGTGTGTAGATGTTTGCATTTTTTACCTTTCCACATGTCTGGGGTTTTGGGTCCACTCTAGCCTCTACTAACCATTGGGGAACTAGGATTGGGGAGATATAGGGAGCATGGAAAACACACAGTGTTCCCTTCTCTACCTCTTTGATTACCTCTCTAGGGAGGGGTATCGGTGATGTTTCTTCGATCTCCACTCTTTCCTTGCCAAAACTCTCGACAACATTATCGTCTTTACTAGGCATCTCAATCTCGCTTTCACTGAAGTTTGCTACAACGTTTACTTGTCTCTCATGAGAGAGTTTTATGGCTGACTGAGCGAGCTGGGAGATTTGCGTCTCCATTGACTCTTGGCGAGTCGCTATTGAGTCGACCATATCGTTGAGCTTCTCTAGGGCTCTGATATATTCGAGATTGCGTAGCCTAATCCTTTCATTTGCGAGGGTTTGTACTCTCATAAATTCTCTAAATTGTCGCTCTAGCCTAGCATTAGCGGAGGTTTCCATAAATTCATTAAATACCGCTAATAGGCTAGGACTCACGGATTATTCCGGTTCCTCGAAATGTTGAGGATGGTAATCGTACTGAGAGTTAAGGTATTGTCCCTCAAAGTACGGGGACGGCTGAGGCTGGTAGTTATATGGGAAAGTATGGTAGTTGAAATTTTGAGGATAGTCATTATAAAAGGGGTTTGAGTTATACATTTAAGCTCAAAGGACTTATCCTAAATTTGTTTATTATTTTTTTTTCGATTTTTAAATTTAAAAATGCCTTAGTCTCTACGGTGTAACGACGGAGTTACGATATCGACTAAATTGGTCCCCGGCAACGGCGCCAAAACTTGATCGACGATTTGTGTATCAAAAATATTTTATTGACCGCAAGTGCACAGTCTCGTCGTTGAGTTTTAAAAGATATCGAATCCACAGGGACCAACAGTTGAACTACCGTAATCTGTTGTCACGGTGTAAATCTAAGCCTAGTCTTTTGGTTTTAAGATTGTTTTGGAATTTAAATGAAAATTAAAAAGAAGAATTAAATTAATTAATTAATGCGGGATATCGGTATGTAATTAATCAACCTTCGGGGATCCGGTAAATTAACGGCGCGCGAGAAAAGTATTTATTTTTCAGAAGAACTTTCTTGATTTAAAAGTCTAAACCTCACACTCTCGTTTTATTGATAAAGACCATACTTTCTAGACTAGGAGTTTTACTGTCACTTTTCTACCACCTTAGTTTCGAAAGTATATTTTGAAAACCAATGACTCCTAATTAATTCTAACGTGGCTCTCGCTCGTTCAAAAATTAATATCAAGTTTCTACTATCTAGTTAAAACCTCAAACTCTCGCTCTATTGGTTTTAACCTTAATCGCTTTATTTTACTTTCGTTCAAAAGCTTAGGAGTTTTAAAATTAGAAACCCGAATCAGAAAAATAGTTTAATAAATTGCGCACCGCATTATTACTAAATCCCCTACGGTGAATTAAAATCACATACCGATATCAAGGAATTTAGCCGGACATGGAAAAGTAAATAAAAAAATTAAAACAGAAAATTAAACAAAGCATATTAAATAAGCAATATATAAAGCGCATAAAAAACCTGGTAAATTACTGAATGAAATTAACTTGAATTAATTGCTGAATAAACCGGTACAAAATTCTGAGTTAAAGAATGAAATTTAAACTGCCTAAAACTATGTACAAGGCATGGAAAAAGAGAGAGAGCTGATTGAATTTTGTTCTCTATTTATAGCAGAATTGGCAATTTGATAGGCTTCCTTCGTTCCCTGATCGATAGCCTTTGGAGAGAATTAAGTTGCTGCTTTTTAGGAGAGTTATTAGGGACCACATGATATGTTGAAAAGGATTAGATCTTATACGTGGAAACATCTCGCTGAAGCAACAATTAAAAAGTGGAAATCTGTTTTTAGGAGACTATGGCGGGCGCCATAACATTTGTGGCGGGCGCCACATACATGCACGTGCTTGCCTTCATAGATATATACATCATACAAATTGGTGTGCGCTGAATTTTGCTTGGCCACATCTATATCTTAATATATATATATTTATATATATATATTACATATGGGTCACGTGGTTTTATTTGCATGGTTTTTGCATGGTGGTGCCATGCGTCACGTGGTGGTCCCACCATGTGGCATGTGGTGGCCCACCACTTGGTGGGTTTTGACTTTTTCGTCTGTTTTCATCTCTTTTCGATCCAATTTTCTTCGTTTTCAACTCAATTCTATTTTCCGACCTGTTTTATTAAAATATCTGAAAAGGAAACAAATACTGGCATAAAAAGGGACAAATGAAATAAAAACATATGAAATGCAACTAAAAGTTCATGTAAATTAAGCTAAAAATACCATATGATTTTGTGTCATCAAATACCCCCACACTTGAACCATTGCTTGTCCTCAAGCATAAAAGAATAGTGAATTGCATAGCATAAGTAAAAACACATGACACGATCATCCTACTCGTACGTGGTTGCCGGCTAAACTGTGAAAATCAAATAACAGAGCAAACAACAAAAACACCGTAATGACACAAGAGATTCCCGTTATGTGAAAACAGACCTGAAGCATTTCCTCTTGACTCTACCTCTCATCTAAGTTTCATTCACCCTTTTCATTCTAGCGCAATCACATTAAGCCCGTTATCTTGTACACGCCCATGGTGGGAAACCTGTTAGTTATTATGATCATCATATAGCGAGGGGTGCTGATAACATAAGTTTGGTAACCCCTATTTGCTTTACCCATTTCGCAGTTGCGGGGGATCGGATCGTAACCTGCCCTACCAAGTTCAGAATCAGACACCTCTGAACCAACTACTAATGAGTTTCTATACTATGGTATTTTTTTCCTTCTCATGTTTCAACATCTGCTGAATTTTCATCAATTATTTCAAGGAATCAACCAATAGCATTCATAACATTTATAATCAAAATCATTCACTTATATTCTTCAGTTTCCCACTTAGTTTGTGCCTTGAGATGGTGCCGACTGCTAGATAAACTACTAAGGGTTCATTAAAACTCATGTTCAAAGCTTTGTCAAAACTAGTACTCAAATCAGTTCTACACACTTCTGGGAATCTAAGGTGTTAAAACGGTATTGATTTTATCTAACCGTTACCCAAATTTCACAAAATAGCCTAGAAAGTGCAAACAACCTATATACTTTCAAACAATCAACATCAAGCATCAGAACTCAACACCTTTGCTTTTCACAAGAAAATATTTGGTATGGCTCAAGAAATGGGAAAATCAGACAATATCAAAACCAACACGCAAAATCAACTCAATGTAAGTGAACTAACCTATGGTTTTATTATGCATGCAAAACTAAATGACGAAAAATAAAGGAAAGCGATAAAGCTTCCTCCCCCACACTTAAATCGAGCATTGTCCTCAATGCAACGACTAAAGATGAGTTTGGAAGGATAGAACCTGAGTAGCTAAGCTTTCACAACTGTAAAGTCGTCGAGCGTGCTATCTCTTTTATTACCTGCAAAGTAAAATGAACTAAAAAGAAAACCATTAAATTCAAAATCAGCGGGTTGCCTCCCACCAAGCGCTTTGTTTAAAGTCGGTGAGCTCGACTTCAAAGAGGGTGACTTAATTCGCGTGTTAGTGGACAACGCGGATAGGTTAAAATTTGAAAGAGTAGTGTCACTATCCTTAAGGTTGTAATGTTTCAACCGCTGTCCATTAACTGTGAACGTATCACCGGAGTCACTCTTTATCTCAATCGCCCCATGATGATATGTCTTAGAAATTGTAAAGGGGCCTAACCACTTTGAGCGAAGTTTTCCGGGAAAAAGTTTAAGTCTTGAATTAAAAAGAAGTACTAACTGTTCTACCTTAAACTCTCTCCTAGATAGACGCTTGTCATGCCATTTCTTTGTCCTTTCCTTATAGATTCTGGCATTCTCATAAGCGTCCAACCTAAGCTCTTCTAACTCATGGATATCCAAGGTCCTTTTCCTACCGGCGGTGGTGTAATCAAAATTGAGGGCTTTGATAGCCCAATAAGCTTTGTGTTCCAGTTCCACCGGTAGATGGCATGATTTGCCATAAACAAGCTTGAAGGGAGTGGTCCCAATTGGGGTCTTATAGGATGTCCTATATGCCCACAGCACCTCATTCAGTTTTAAAGACCAATCCTTCCTAGAGGTCGCAACTGTTTTTTCTAGAATTTGCTTTATCTCCTTATTGGAGACCTCTACTTGCCCACTTGTCTGTGGGTGATAAGGAGTTGCTACACGGTGTCGGACCCCATATTTAGATAATAACCTTTCAAAGATCCTAGAGATAAAATGGGAGCCACCATCGCTGATGACAAGTCTCGGCACACCGAACCTAGGGAAGATCTGGTTCTTAAACAGTCTAATCACTACTTGGGCGTCATTAGTTGGAGAGGCAACAGCCTCGATCCATTTGGACACGTAATCGACAGCCACAAGTATGTATTTATTCCCAAAAGAAGTAGGGAATGGTCCCATGAAATCTATCCCCCATACATCAAATACTTCCACTTCCAGGATGCCATGTTGAGGCATTTCATCGCGCCTAGAGATGCCACCTGTGCGTTGGCACTGATCACAACTTTTTATGGCAGCATGGACATCTTTCCAAAGAGTGGGCCAAAAGAGGCCAGCTTGTAAGATCTTAGCACAAGTTTTGGAAGTACTTGCGTGTCCTCCATAGGGCGCAGAATGACAATGAGTGATAATGCTTTGCGCCTCATCTTCGGGGACACATCGACGGAAGATTCCATCGGCACCTCTCTTGAAAAGAAGAGGGTCATCCCAATAGTAATGTTTTATATCACTAAAGAACTTCTTCTTTTGCTGGTAAGTTAAATCTGGCGGAAGGACTCTTGCTGCTAAATAATTAACAAAATCAGCATACCATGGCAAAGAGTCTCTTGTGAAGACAGAGTTGACGACTTCGATGTCGTCTTGAATCAAAGGGTACTCGGAGGCGACACTCTCCATAAGGGCTACAAGTCTCTCATACGGAAAGTCATCATATATAGGTACCGTTTCAGGCACCATTCCCTCCATTCTTGACAAGTGGTCCGCAACTGTGTTGTCAATTCCTTTCTTGTCTTGGATCTCTAAATCAAATTCTTGAAGGAGCAAGATCCATCTTAGGAGCCTTGGTTTGGCATCCTTTTTGTTCACTAGGTACCTAATTGCGGCATAGTTAGTGTAGACAATGATTTTGGCCCCTATTAGGTAGGAACGGAATTTGTCAACCGCAAACACAACAGCCAGGAGTTATTTTTCTGTGGTGGCGTAGTTCATTTGCGCGGGGTCTAAGGTCCTACTAGCATAATAAATAGCATGAAGCTTCTTATCTTTCCTTTGACCTAAGACTGCGCCTATAGCATAGTCACTAGCGTCACACATGATCTCAAATGGCAAACTCCAATCAGGTGGCTGCATGATGGGGGCAGAAATGAGAGCTCCCTTTAATTGCTTGAATTCCGTTAGGCACTCCTCATCAAAAATGAGCTCGGCATTTTTCATTAGCAGCCCGGTTAACGACTTTGTAATTTTGGAAAAGTCTTTAATAAATCGCCGATAGAAACCGGTGTGTCCTAGAAAGCTTCGGACTTCTCTCACAGATTTGGGAGGTGGTAGATTCTCTATGACTTGGATTTTAGCTCTATCTACCTCAATCCCTTTGTTGGACACTATATGTCCAACAACAATACCTTGTTCGGTCTTAGGTTTCCATGGCCACTTATCAAGTGCTCTCACATACCCCTCACTCTTTCTCTTTTTTCTCCTATAGGGCGGTTCATCTTTCTTGCCCTTCTCTAGACTTTTGCGTTTTGGGAGAAAAGAAGATTCACTTATTCGAGGTGGGGGTTCTGGTTCAATTTCAGCTGTCCTCCTTTCCTTTGACTTAGTATTTTCACTCACCTTTCCGAGTGTTACCCTCATCCTCTTTGTACTAATGGCTCCCTTAAATTTTCTTTCCCCCAATTTCCTCTTTCTTTTTGCGCTCTCAACCCCATGTGTGTAGATGTTTGCATTTTTTACCTTTCCACATGTCTGGGGTTTTGGGTCCACTCTAGCCTCTACTAACCTTTGGGGAACTAGGATTGGGGAGATATAGAGAGCATGGAAAACACACAGTGTTCCCTTCCCTACCTCTTTGATTACCTCTCTAGGGAGGGGTATCGGTGATGTTTCTTCGATCTCCACTCTTTCCTTGCCAAAACTCTCGACAACATTATCGTCTTTACTAGGCATCTCAATCTCGCTTTCACTGAAGTTTGCTACAACGTTTACTTGTCTCTCATGAGAGAGTTTTATGGCTGACTGAGCGAGCTGGGAGATTTGCGTCTCCATTGACTCTTGGCGAGTCGCTATTGAGTCGACCATATCGTTGAGCTTCTCTAGGGCTCTGATATATTCGAGATTGCGTAGCCTAATCCTTTCATTTGCGAGGGTTTGTACTCTCATAAATTCTCTAAATTGTCGCTCTAGCCTAGCATTAGCGGAGGTTTCCATAAATTCATTAAATACCGCTAATAGGCTAGGACTCACGGATTCTTCTGGTTCCTCGAAATGTTGAGGATGGTAATCATACTGAGAGTTAAGGTATTGTCCCTCAAAGTATGGGGACGGCTGAGGCTGGTAGTTATATGGGAAAGTATGGTAGTTGAAATTTTGAGGATAGTCATTATAAAAGGGGTTTGAGTTATACATTTAAGCTTAAAGGACTTATCCTAAATTTGTTTATTATTTTTTTTTCGATTTTTAAATTTAAAAATGCCTTAGTCTCTACGGTGTAACGACGGAGTTACGATATCGACTAAATTGGTCCCCGGCAACGGCGCCAAAAACTTGATCGACGATTTGTGTATCAAAAATATTTTATTGACCGCAAGTGCACAGTCTCGTCGTTGAGTTTAAAAAGATATCGAATCCACAGGGACCAACAGTTGAACTACCGTAATCTGTTGTCACGGTGTAAATCTAAGGCTAGTATTTTGGTTTTAAGATTGTTTTGGAATTTAAATGAAAATTAAAAAGAAGAATTAAATTAATTAATTAAAGCGGGATATCGGTATGTAATTAATCAACCTTCGGGGATCCGGTAAATTAACGGCGCGCGAGAAAAGTATTTATTTTTCAGAAGAACTTTCTTGATTTAAAAGTCTAAACCTCACACTCTCGTTTTATTGATAAAGACCATACTTTCTAGACTAGGAGTTTTACTGTCACTTTTCTACCACCTTAGTTTCGAAAGTATATTTTGAAAACCAATGAGTCCTAATTAATTCTAACGTGGCTCTCGCTCGTTCAAAAATTAATATCAAGTTTCTACTATCTAGTTAAAACCTCAAACTCTCGCTCTATTGGTTTTAACCTTAATCGCTTTATTTTACTTTCGTTCAAAAGCTTAGGAGTTTTAAAATTAGAAACCCGAATCAGAAAAATAGTTTAATAAATTGTGCACCGCATTATTACTAAATCCCCTACGGTGAATTAAAATCACATACCGATATCAAGGAATTTAGCCGGACATGGAAAAGTAAATAAAAAAATTAAAACAGAAAATTTAACAAAGCATATTAAATAAGCAATATATAAAGCGCATAAAAAACCTGGTAAATTACTGAATGAAATTGACTTGAATTAATTGCTGAATAAACCGGTACAAAATTCTGAGTTAAAGAATGAAATTTAAACTGCCTAAAACTATGTACAAGGCATGGAAAAAGAGAGAGAGTTGATTGAATTTTGTTCTCTATTTATAGCAGAATTGGCAATTTGATAGGCTTCCTTTGTTCCCTGATCGATAGCCTTTGGAGAGAATTAAGTTGCTGCTTTTTAGGAGAGTTATTAGGGACCACATGATATGTTGAAAAGGATTAGATCTTATACGTGGAAACATCTCGCTGAAGCAACAATTAAAAAGTGGAAATCTGTTTTTAGGAGACTATGGTGGGCGCCATAACATTTGTGGCGGGCGCCACATACATGCACGTGCTTGCCTTCATAGATATATACATCATACAAATTGGTGTGCGCTGAATTTTGCTTGGCCACATCTATATCTTAATATCTTAATATATATATATTTATATATATATTACATATGGGTCACGTGGTTTCTTTGCATGGTTTTTGCATGGTGGTGCCATGTGTCACGTGGTGGTCCCACCATGTGGCATGTGGTGGCCCACCACTTGGTGGGTTTTGACTTTTTCGTCTGTTTTCATCTCTTTTCGATCCAATTTTCTTCGTTTTCAACTCAATTCTATTTTCCGACCTGTTTTATTAAAATATCTGAAAAGGAAACAAATACTGGCATAAAAAGGGACAAATGAAATAAAAACATATGAAATGCAACTAAAAGTTCATGTAAATTAAGCTAAAAATACCATATGATTTTGTGTCATCAAATACCCCCACACTTGAACCATTGCTTGTCCTCAAGCATAAAAGAATAGTGAATTGCATAGCATAAGTAAAAACACATGACACGATCATCCTACTCGTACGTGGTTGCCAGCTAAACTGTGAAAATCAAATAACAGTGCAAATAACAAAAACACCGTAATGACACAAGAGATTCCCGTTATGTGAAAACAGACCTGAAGCATTTCCTCTTGACTCTACCTCTCATCTAAGTTTCATTCACCCTTTTCATTCTAGCGCAATCACATTAAGCCCGTTATCTTGTACACGCCCATGGTGGGAAACCTGTTAGTTATTATGATCATCATATAGCGAGGGGTGCTGATAACATAAGTTTGGTAACCCCTATTTGCTTTACCCATTTCGCAGTTGCGGGGGATCGGATCGTAACCTGCCCTACCAAGTTCAGAATCAGACACCTCTGAACCAACTACTAATGAGTTTCTATACTATGGTATTTTTTTCCTTCTCATGTTTCAACATCTGCTGAATTTTCATCAATTATTTCAAGGAATCAACCAATAGCATTCATAACATTTATAATCAAAATCATTCACTTATATTCTTCGGTTTCCCACTTAGTTTGTGCCTTGAGATGGTGCCGACTGCTAGATAAACTACTAAGGGTTCATTAAAACTCATGTTCAAAGCTTTGTCAAAACTAGTACTCAAATCAGTTCTACACACTTCTGGGAATCTAAGGTGTTAAAACGGTATTGATTTTATCTAACCGTTACCCAAATTTCACAAAATAGCCTAGATAGTGCAAACAACCTATATACTTTCAAACAATCAACATCAAGCATCAGAACTCAACACCTTTGCTTTTCACAAGAAAATTTTTGGTATGGCTCAAGAAATGGGAAAATCAGACAATATCAAAACCAACACGCAAAATCAACTCAATGTAAGTGAACTAACCTAAGGTTTTATTATGCATGCAAAACTAAATGACGAAAAATAAAGGAAAGCGATAAAGCTTCCTCCCCCACACTTAAATCGAGCATTGTCCTCAATGCAACGACTAAAGATGAGTTTGGAAGGATAGAACCTGAGTAGCTAAGCTTTCACAACTGTAAAGTCGTCGAGCGTGCTATCTCTTTTATTACCTGCAAAGTAAAATGAACTAAAAAGAAAACCATTAAATTCAAAATCAGCGGGTTGCCTCCCACCAAGCGCTTTGTTTAAAGTCGGTGAGCTCGACTTCAAAGAGGGTGACTTAATTCGCGTGTTAGTGGACAACGCGGATAGGTTAAAATTTGAAAGAGTAGTGTCACTATCCTTAAGGTTGTAATGTTTCAACCGCTGTCCATTAACTGTGAACGTATCACCGGAGTCACTCTTTATCTCAATCGCCCCATGATGATATGTCTTAGAAATTGTAAAGGGGCCTAACCACTTTGAGCGAAGTTTTCCGGGAAAAAGTTTAAGTCTTGAATTAAAAAGAAGTACTAACTGTTCTACCTTAAACTCTCTCCTAGATAGACGCTTGTCATGCCATTTCTTTGTCCTTTCCTTATAGATTCTGGCATTCTCATAAGCGTCCAACCTAAGCTCTTCTAACTCATGGATATCCAAGGTCCTTTTCCTACCGGCGGTGGTGTAATCAAAATTGAGGGCTTTGATAGCCCAATAAGCTTTGTGTTCCAGTTCCACCGGTAGATGGCATGATTTGCCATAAACAAGCTTGAAGGGAGTGGTCCCAATTGGGGTCTTATAGGATGTCCTATATGCCCACAGCACCTCATTCAGTTTTAAAGACCAATCCTTCCTAGAGGTCGCAACTGTTTTTTCTAGAATTTGCTTTATCTCCTTATTGGAGACCTCTACTTGCCCACTTGTCTGTGGGTGATAAGGAGTTGCTACACGGTGTCGGACCCCATATTTAGATAATAACCTTTCAAAGATCCTAGAGATAAAATGGGAGCCACCATCGCTGATGACAAGTCTCGGCACACCGAACCTAGGGAAGATCTGGTTCTTAAACAGTCTAATCACTACTTGGGCGTCATTAGTTGGAGAGGCAACAGCCTCGATCCATTTGGACACGTAATCGACAGCCACAAGTATGTATTTATTCCCAAAAGAAGTAGGGAATGGTCCCATGAAATCTATCCCCCATACATCAAATACTTCCACTTCCAGGATGCCATGTTGAGGCATTTCATCGCGCCTAGAGATGCCACCTGTGCGTTGGCACTGATCACAACTTTTTATGGCAGCATGGACATCTTTCCAAAGAGTGGGCCAAAAGAGGCCAGCTTGTAAGATCTTAGCACAAGTTTTGGAAGTACTTGCGTGTCCTCCATAGGGCGCAGAATGACAATGAGTGATAATGCTTTGCGCCTCATCTTCGGGGACACATCGACGGAAGATTCCATCGGCACCTCTCTTGAAAAGAAGAGGGTCATCCCAATAGTAATGTTTTATATCACTAAAGAACTTCTTCTTTTGCTGGTAAGTTAAATCTGGCGGAAGGACTCTTGCTGCTAAATAATTAACAAAATCAGCATACCATGGCAAAGAGTCTCTTGTGAAGACAGAGTTGACGACTTCGATGTCGTCTTGAATCAAAGGGTACTCGGAGGCGACACTCTCCATAAGGGCTACAAGTCTCTCATACGGAAAGTCATCATATATAGGTACCGTTTCAGGCACCATTCCCTCCATTCTTGATAAGTGGTCCGCAACTGTGTTGTCAATTCCTTTCTTGTCTTGGATCTCTAAATCAAATTCTTGAAGGAGCAAGATCCATCTTAGGAGCCTTGGTTTGGCATCCTTTTTGTTCACTAGGTACCTAATTGCGGCATAGTTAGTGTAGACAATGATTTTGGCCCCTATTAGGTAGGAACGGAATTTGTCAACCGCAAACACAACAGCCAGGAGTTATTTTTCTGTGGTGGCGTAGTTCATTTGCGCGGGGTCTAAGGTCCTACTAGCATAATAAATAGCATGAAGCTTCTTATCTTTCCTTTAACCTAAGACTGCGCCTATAGCATAGTCACTAGCGTCACACATGATCTCAAATGGCAAACTCCAATCAGGTGGCTGCATGATGGGGGCAGAAATGAGAGCTCCCTTTAATTGCTTGAATTCCGTTAGGCACTCCTCATCAAAAACGAGCTCGGCATTTTTCATTAGCAGCCCGGTTAACGACTTTGTAATTTTGGAAAAGTCTTTAATAAATCGCCGATAGAAACCGGTGTGTCCTAGAAAGCTTCGGACTTCTCTCACAGATTTGGGAGGTGGTAGATTCTCTATGACTTGGATTTTAGCTCTATCTACCTCAATCCCTTTGTTGGACACTATATGTCCAACAACAATACCTTGTTCGGTCTTAGGTTTCCATGGCCACTTATCAAGTGCTCTCACATACCCCTCACTCTTTCTCTTTTTTCTCCTATAGGGCGGTTCATCTTTCTTGCCCTTCTCTAGACTTTTGCGTTTTGGGAGAAAAGAAGATTCACTTATTCGAGGTGGGGGTTCTGGTTCAATTTCAGCTGTCCTCCTTTCCTTTGACTTAGTATTTTCACTCACCTTTCCGAGTGTTACCCTCATCCTCTTTGTACTAATGGCTCCCTTAAATTTTCTTTCCCCCAATTTCCTCTTTCTTTTTGCGCTCTCAACCCCATGTGTGTAGATGTTTGCATTTTTTACCTTTCCACATGTCTGGGGTTTTGGGTCCACTCTAGCCTCTACTAACCTTTGGGGAACTAGGATTGGGGAGATATAGAGAGCATGGAAAACACACAGTGTTCCCTTCCCTACCTCTTTGATTACCTCTCTAGGGAGGGGTATCGGTGATGTTTCTTCGATCTCCACTCTTTCCTTGCCAAAACTCTCGACAACATTATCGTCTTTACTAGGCATCTCAATCTCGCTTTCACTGAAGTTTGCTACAACGTTTACTTGTCTCTCATGAGAGAGTTTTATGGCTGACTGAGCGAGCTGGGAGATTTGCGTCTCCATTGACTCTTGGCGAGTCGCTATTGAGTCGACCATATCGTTGAGCTTCTCTAGGGCTCTGATATATTCGAGATTGCGTAGCCTAATCCTTTCATTTGCGAGGGTTTGTACTCTCATAAATTCTCTAAATTGTCGCTCTAGCCTAGCATTAGCGGAGGTTTCCATAAATTCATTAAATACCGCTAATAGGCTAGGACTCACGGATTCTTCTGGTTCCTCGAAATGTTGAGGATGGTAATCATACTGAGAGTTAAGGTATTGTCCCTCAAAGTATGGGGACGGCTGAGGCTGGTAGTTATATGGGAAAGTATGGTAGTTGAAATTTTGAGGATAGTCATTATAAAAGGGGTTTGAGTTATACATTTAAGCTCAAAGGACTTATCCTAAATTTGTTTATTATTTTTTTTTCGATTTTTAAATTTAAAAATGCCTTAGTCTCTACGGTGTAACGACGGAGTTACGATATCGACTAAATTGGTCCCCGGCAACGGCGCCAAAAACTTGATCGACGATTTGTGTATCAAAAATATTTTATTGACCGCAAGTGCACAGTCTCGTCGTTGAGTTTAAAAAGATATCGAATCCACAGGGACCAACAGTTGAACTACCGTAATCTGTTGTCACGGTGTAAATCTAAGGCTAGTATTTTGGTTTTAAGATTGTTTTGGAATTTAAATGAAAATTAAAAAGAAGAATTAAATTAATTAATTAAAGCGGGATATCGGTATGTAATTAATCAACCTTCGGGGATCCGGTAAATTAACGGCGCGCGAGAAAAATATTTATTTTTCAGAAGAACTTTCTTGATTTAAAAGTCTAAACCTCACACTCTCGTTTTATTGATAAAGACCATACTTTCTAGACTAGGAGTTTTACTGTCACTTTTCTACCACCTTAGTTTCGAAAGTATATTTTGAAAACCAATGAGTCCTAATTAATTCTAACGTGGCTCTCGCTCGTTCAAAAATTAATATCAAGTTTCTACTATCTAGTTAAAACCTCAAACTCTCGCTCTATTGGTTTTAACCTTAATCGCTTTATTTTACTTTCGTTCAAAAGCTTAGGAGTTTTAAAATTAGAAACCCGAATCAGAAAAATAGTTTAATAAATTGCGCACCGCATTATTACTAAATCCCCTACGGTGAATTAAAATCACATACCGATATCAAGGAATTTAGCCGGACATGGAAAAGTAAATAAAAAAATTAAAACAGAAAATTAAACAAAGCATATTAAATAAGCAATATATAAAGCGCATAAAAAACCTGGTAAATTACTGAATGAAATTGACTTGAATTAATTGCTGAATAAACCGGTACAAAATTCTGAGTTAAAGAATGAAATTTAAACTGCCTAAAACTATGTACAAGGCATGGAAAAAGAGAGAGAGCTGATTGAATTTTGTTCTCTATTTATAGCAGAATTGGCAATTTGATAGGCTTCCTTCGTTCCCTGATCGATAGCCTTTGGAGAGAATTAAGTTGCTGCTTTTTAGGAGAGTTATTAGGGACCACATGATATGTTGAAAAGGATTAGATTGTATACGTGGAAACATCTCGCTGAAGCAACAATTAAAAAGTGGAAATCTGTTTTTAGGAGACTATGGCGGGCGCCATAACATTTGTGGCGGGCGCCACATACATGCACGTGCTTGCCTTCATAGATATATACATCATACAAATTGGTGTGCGCTGAATTTTGCTTGGCCACATGTATATCTTAATATCTTAATATATATATATTTATATATATATATATATTTATATATATATATATATATATTACATATGGGTCACGTGGTTTCTTTGGATGGTTTTTGCATGGTGGTGCCATGTGTCACGTGGTGGTCCCACCATGTGGCATGTGGTGGCCCACCACTTGGTGGGTTTTGTCTTTTTCGTCTGTTTTTATCTCTTTTCGATCCAATTTTCTTCGTTTTCAACTCAATTCTATTTTCCGACCTGTTTTATTAAAATATCTGAAAAGGAAATAAATACCGGCATAAAAAGGGACAAATGAAATAAAAACATATGAAATGCAACTAAAAGTTCATGTAAATTAAGCTAAAAATAAGATATGATTTCGTGTCATCACTCACCTCGACTCATTCAGTAAAATCAACTAAGATAATAATTTGTGATACTCTTTATATTGTGTTTAAACAATGACTGATGATTATGATGAATGAAATGATCAATCCTAGACTTAAAGAATGAATAACGTAGAAAGACTACTAGTTCCTTGAGTGAGGGGCATCTGAGATAGATGGAACCCACTGACATAAGTAGTCTCACCCAACGCGTATTTTTTCTTCAGATAAGCATGTTAAGACAGACATGTTAAGGGTCATGATGCGGCAAGATGTTAAAGATTTAGTTTTCAAGTTTCAGTTTTAGT
Source organism: Trifolium dubium (assembly GCA_951804385.1). Taxonomy (NCBI): domain Eukaryota; kingdom Viridiplantae; phylum Streptophyta; class Magnoliopsida; order Fabales; family Fabaceae; genus Trifolium; species Trifolium dubium. The sequence continues at coordinate 20,391,451 of OX638068.1, forward strand.
TTTTACTATTTTAATTGTTTTAGACTTAAATGATATGTACTAGTGTATTTGTATTCTGGAATTATTTTTTTCCGTTACATTGTAAAACACAGCTATTGCATGAATTATTTATGTAACTATTATGTAGATTTATATAATCTTATTGTATTATTTATGTATCTGAATCTAAATGTGAATGTTCATCTAGAATACTAGGCAATTCTAATATGGGTGTTACAACAATTGTTTATTCCGCTAAACCACCCAATTACACCCACCTTCATTGAATAACATGGAGAAACTGTTGAATTCAATTGGTTGTCAGTTTAAAATTTATTTATAGAGAATATTCATTAAACTTTAAAAATAAATGAAAATTGATACAAAATTATAAATAAAAGATCTACAAATATTTTAGAATAACTATAGTTTTGTGTGTTTGGTGCAAATATAAAAATTATTTCACGCTGCAACCACCATGATTTACATTGCAAGCACTGCAATAGTCGCAAACGCAATACCAACAACTGTAACCTCAATTAAAGCCATACTCCTTAGACTAATAAAAAATTAAATGGTTGAAGAAACATAAATAAGAATGTGAAAGCAAGAATAAGAGTGACAACATTTGTGTTACTAAAATTATATATGTTTGGAAGTAACATATTAATCACTTTGAACTTAACTGTAACTATTTCATATGCAGATACATAGATTATCAGGAACACAAATCGTTTTCATAGGATATGTACACAAAGCTTGATGACACCAAACTTTTTCATCACAATAATAACCACGACCTATGAACAAAATAGATAAGAGTGATAATTATGAGGGATGAAATATGAAATATTATGTATAAAGTAAAGAAAACTTAAAAATTACGATAAAAGTGCTTACCGGCACTTACGCCGCATACAACAAACACTAGATAAATAAAGCCGATGATAGAATAAGAAGATTTAAGGATTTCAATCATTTTTTTTTCTCCTAATAAAAAGATCTTTTTTCCTCATTTTACAATGTGTTTTTTCGGTGGTTATAATAAAGAGGCAATAATGCCTTAGAAAATTAGTGTGATTATATTTAAGTTGTTTACAAACAACAATGTATGGTGTGTTTGACCCTTTGAATCACACAAGATTTAACATTAATAATTTTATAAACCTTTCATTACCTCTTAAATTGTTTTATAACCTTTTAAGTTAAAAAAGAAAAAAGTCGATCAAAACAACAATATAATTATGTTAAACTAAACAAGTTTTTTTAGTGGGATCAGTTGATACTAAGTTTGCCTGAAATTTTACATTTTTTTTACACAAAATTATAACAAGGTTATTCGTAGCCAAATTCTTACTTTTTTTTACACAACATTATAACAAGGTTATTCGTAGCCTCGTAGGAATAATGTACCAATGAAATGATAAAATATTTATGGCAAAACTCCACCATAATTATTTTAAGATTAATTACCTTTTACCTCCTGTAAAATAGCCCAAAGTTATTTTATCGCCTATCAAATTTTGTTGTTGTTTTACTTCTGCTAAAAGTCAACAAAATCTGATTAGGCAAAATCAATGATGTGACATTTTTTTATTTTATATTTTTTTAAAATAAAATTCTGCCAACTCAGGGTTTTAAACTGCACAAACTATTTAACAAGGGTTTTAAACTGACACAAAATAGAACTTCCGCTAGATATAGTAAAATCTCTGTTAACTATAATAGAACCGTCGCAAATTATACTAAAAACCACCGCTGAATAACAAATCTACTAAAAAATTTAAATTTTAAAAAAAAAAAACAAAACTGATTTGGCAGAATTTTATTTAAAAATAAATGAAAAATAAAAAAATGCCACGTGGGGCACATTTTAAATTTAGGGTTAACTATATTTTGTTAGACTACTTGGCTATCACTTAGAAGGGAGGGTTGAATAAGTGATCCGACACACAATTACGGATTTTCAAAATATGCGCGGAAGCCACCGGATCGGTAGTCTAGTTTGCACTCACTTGATTAAAGGAAAGATAGTATTACACCGTGAAATAAATGATGATAAAATAGAGTTTACGCGATAGTTTTTAAAATCAATTATTTAAGGTAAGTCGTTTAAAACACAACGCAACAAGCCAACGATTCAATTTTCACAATTCACAAACAAAGCAAATACAATTGAATTTAACAAACACTTGGTGTGCATTAAATTCAATTGTGATCAAACTTAAAGTAAAAGTGAATGTAAAGAGTTTAAGGGATAGAAAAGACGCAAACACGTGATATGGGAGTTCCATGGCGTTCGTGTCGTCCTTGCGTTCGGCCTGAACGTCTCCTAAACGTGAGATTTTTATAGAAAATCTCTTTGAATCTTTACAAGTGCACAATTTCGAACAATACAATACGCTAGACTATACAAAAGACACACTTCTTTCTTCACCGCGTAGCTTCGATCGTATTGTGCGAACCTCGACGAGAACCGCAACTTCTACCTTCATTTACCGTAATTGCTCCCCACCTTGTTCTTCCGCAAAGAACCCCATGACAATTACTCGGCTGATTACCTCGTTGCAACGTCGATTCTTCAAAAACTTCCTATTCTTGAATACCCGATGAGAAACCTTTCCATAAAGCCAATTCAACCCGAACACGATTTGATTCACCGCGATCCGTGTCAAACGTTATCTTCCTATCGATCTAGAGCCTCTCAATTTAACCCATATTCAACCTTGAAGTAATTGAGAATTTAAAGAAGATGATGAACTTGGTTTTAATGCTCTTTGATCCAAAATTTCCACAAAACTTTGATCAAAAGTGTTTTCCAATTGTTTCTTACACTTACAACAAAACCCCATGATGCTATTTATAGAGAATATAGAATGGAGTAAATTTAGGCACAATTTAATTGATATGTATCGATACAAGTGTTGATTTGTATCGATACAAGTCCCTGACAACGTAAGAAATATGAAGTTTATCGGTTATGTATCGATACAACTTCGAGTTTATATCGATACATACATCAGTAAGTTTAAAACAATGACTGATATGTATCGATACGTGCAAGCATGTATCGTTACATGATGTTCTCTCTGATTCAAAGTATAACGCCCCATATCGATTGACTAGTATATCGAATGAAGCATACATAATTGAATCCGGATACATTTAAAATTACAGAAAAAAAATAGAATTCAATTACAATGTACAACCATTACTTATTTCGAGCATTCTCAAGTACACAGCGGAAAGTTGAATTCTTGTACAAAACTCATGAAGTAACTAAACTAAACAATATAAGAAATTATAATATCCAACATCTCTTTCACCATAGCTCGATCAATAGCTCGATCCATTGCTTAACCTGTTCTCTGAAAAAAAGAAAGAGGGAGGTGGGTGAGACTACTTGTCTCGTGAGTTCCACCTATCTTAGGGTGTTAGCATTTTCTACGTGAAGCTACATGCTTCGGTTAGTACTAACCCTATTCATATAATTCTTCACTGATCGAGTACAAGGGGAACTATCTGCTCAATCAATGACATAGGGAAAACTAAGTTTCCTAACATCTTTCATAACATTTCTTAGGATTGATCACATCATATCATATAACATATTCTTTTCATTTCATATCATAAGATTATTGAACACACAATAAAATTATTTTGGTGAATTTTACGGAATGGCTCAAGGTGAGTGTCTTGAGTCATTCCCCATCGTTCCTGGCCAAATTCCTATCATATCAGGCTATGGCTCAGCATCTCACAATTTTTATTATTCATTTTCATTTCATATACTGGCAATTATAGAATCCAGTAATGCGGGTCCAAAGCCCACTCATTTGCAGGTCCAAAGCCTACTACATTGCGGGTCCAAAGCCCACTCCATTTGATCAATCCTATATCATATAAATTAACTTATAAATCCTTTCATCTTATTCCAAATGACGCCTAGCCATTTGGGAATCGGAATAATTTGGATCACTTAACTTAACTGAATCTTAAATAAATCTTATCTTTTCTCTCGTTAATGTTCAATTAGTTAGGATGTAGATGGCCTTTAATTTGTATTTTAAAGAGGATGTTCCAGAATCATAAATTAGGCTTTCATTGAAAAAGTATAATTAACTTATAAAAATATACTTATTTGCCGTAAAAAGAAGAAACAATTGGATAAGAAAAACATAACAGCTCAACGACTGTAGTAGATATAAATATGTTTTTGCAGAATTTTAACATGCTAAAAATCAAACTCCTTTTAATCTCAAGCCTAATTTAACAATTCCAGAGCATCAAGAATTATAATTTAGTTGTAGTAAATCAAAGGCAACATTCTAACACATACATTAACATTTAGGGGGATTATTCATCATGTTAAAGTTCACTTAATCTTACTTTCTTTTCTTAACTCTAAAATAGAATAGAATTATCTCTTGCTCCATGCAAGTATCATATTAGTGAAACTTAATTCTATAACATTTTAGGAGTTCAATCTACCCATTGGTAGGTATACTAACTAAAGGAACTCACCTGAAATTCATTGCAGCACCGAGCTATTCCTCTCGCTTAACAATCATCCGATTGTGTCGCTCGAATCGAATCTGTAACTGATTTTTCTGCATAAATCTGCTACTGACTTCCAACTTTAAACTCATCCCCAGAACTCGTTTTTTGTCCGAAAATTACGAAACTGGTGCCAACCTGACCGTAATTGTCTTAGCTACCCATACCAACAAGCGGAAATTCAATCGGAGTTATAGAGAGCGAGAAATCACCATTTAAGTGCAGTACTGTCAAATACGAATTCTGCAAAAATCCTGTGTTAAACCTTTCACTTCAAAAATTCGTACTGAACTCATTTCTCCTCCAAAAATTACAAAATCGGTGTCCAAACGACAAGCTTTAAGTCATCTTTCCACAGGAACAAACCCCACTAAAATCGGAGTTACAGAGGGAGAGATCTTACTGTTTTAGTGCAGCCCTGTTCCTAAAAATGGGTTTGCAAAACTTGTCCTAAATCCAACTTGTTTTACTATCCTTCCATAGCCAAAATTTCTTAAGAGCTGGGTTTGAAACATGATAAATGCAAGAACACATTTAGGAATTTGAGCTTGGATAAGGGCACGAATCAAAGAAAAGAAAATGAGAGAGATTGGTGAAGAAACTTACCTTCCTAAGAAGCCCATAACCTATGAAACCCAATTTGTCTTATTGCAAGTGAACTTTGCTTGAAACTTGAGAGAGTCAAAGAAGAAAGGGGTTAGGGTTTGTCGTGAGGGAAAGAGGGAAGAGAAGTTCTGTGTGATTGTGTGATTACAGGGAGAGAGAGAGAGAGAAAGAACGAAATGAACTTATGGTGCCTTTGTTGTGCTTATAAATGGTCCCACTTCAACTCTCATTTACCAACTCATAATCCAAAGTCTTACTATTTTAACACATAGCTATATAAATTAGTACTATTAAATATTTTTAATTAATTCAAGGAAAGTGGGTTGTTACACAAAGAGAGACTGATGTGTATCGATACATGCAAGCATGCTTCGATACACAGGAGCTCCTCTGTCCCTTTGAGAACCGTTTTGTATCGATACAAGGAAGTCTTGTATCGATACAAAAAAGTGAATGTCAGCTAGAACAAATTTCAGAACATTTGTATCGATATAAATGAAGTGTGTATCGATACAAAAGACCCGTAATTTAATTTTTAAGAGTTTAAAAACATTTTTCTCTGTCAAGTTAGTTATAATGTTACCAAAATATATTCTACTCTACTTTCATGTGTTTTGACAATTATTAAAACGTGGAGGTGAACTGGTGCACTTACATTCTCCCCGTTTTTGATAATTGTCAAAACCTTGCATAAGCTAACTAAGCCTATACCGAATATGCAATAAAATAGCAACATGTTTACAGACGCAAATACATCAAGGCTAACCAAAAGCAAGTTCCCCCTGAGTTGATGCCAATATGCGTTTGAGCACTTGATCCGGTATTCAAAAAAAACTTGGCTTTATCCTTAGCTTATGCTTCCATTCTACTAAATATCAATGGTATGTAAAGCAACAAACCAAACACAAAGCATGAATATCATAAACATCGACATTATGAGTAATTAACATATCAAGACAAAATGAGGACATAATTAACACATGCATCATATTATCATACATGTAGAATTTCATGTAGCCATATCATATTATAACACGAACAACATATATGCAACATGTTAAAGCTATAGACACATCATGTAATCATTATTTCAAACATTGTCATTTGATACATATGGACTTTAAGAATTATTACTATCTTAAAGCAAAGTCTTTGGAAATGAGCAAGACATCAATTAATTACATAACTATGATATGTCATGTTGATGATTGAAGTGTATTCACTTAGCCAAAACAAAATGTAAAGAGAAGAAGAGATAGAGATAATACAATAGAACCTTTTACCGTAACCTTTTGATGCACTTTCCTTGAATGATGCTTCGAGTTGCCACGATGCATATAATATGTATATAAAGTGCATATGTAGAATATGTTCTATTCAAGGTTTGAGATATCGAGGATACCTAATTCTCCTCGAATGTAGATGAAAGGATCCATAGCAAGTGGTTTAGTGAAAATGTCCGCAAGTTTATTTTTGGATTCAACATGCTCAAAGACAACATCACCTTTCTCTACATGGTCTCGGAGAATATGGTGTCTAATCTCAATGTGTTTAATTCTTGAATGTAGCACAGGATTTTTGGTTAGGTTAATGGCACTACTGTTATCACATAATATGGGAATATGTTGTAATTTTAAATCGTAGTCGAGAAGTTGTTGTTTTAACCAAAGGATTTGTAAGCAACAACTTTGGGCCGCAACATACTCCGCATCGGCGGTTGACAAAGCCACCGAAACTTTTTTTTGCTATGCCAACTCACCAAGCTTTTACAAAATAAGTGACATGTTCCACTAGTACTCTTCTGATCCAACTTGCAACTGTCAAAGTCGGAATCGGGATATCCTACAAAAGAGCAATCATTCCCCTTAGAGTACCACAAGCCAAAGTTTGATGTTCCTTTTAAAAACTTCAATATTCTCTTTACGGCTTTTAAGTGTGATTCTTTAGGGGACGATTGATATCGTGTGCACATGCAAACACTAAACATTATGTCCGACCTAGATGCCGTTAAGTAAAGTAAGGATCCGATTATACCTCTATATTTTGTTATCTCTACGTCTTTACCTTCTTCATCCCTGCTTAAAGCACAAGTTGATGCCATAGGTGTCTCCAATTCTTTTGAGTCCGACATCCCAAACTTCTTAAGCAATTCAAGACAATATTTTGTTTGCTAAATGAAAGTCCCTTCATCCAATTCCTTGATTTGTAGACCTAGGAAGTAGGTTAGTTCAACCATCATACTCATCTCAAATTCACCCTGCATTAGACTAAAAAAGCTCTTGATAAGAGATGGGTTAGTGGAACCAAAGATAATATCATCAACATGGATTTGAATAAGTAAGACTGTTAGACTATATGGCGATCACTTAGAGGGGGGTGAATAAGTGACTCTTTCTATACAACGAGGTTTTAAAAAAAAAATCGAGTACGCGGAAGGCTACCAGATCGATAGTCTACTTTGCACCCTTCGATCAAAGGAAACGTAGTATAAGCCTTAGAACAATTAGCGACAAATTGAATTTAGGTATATGTTTTGTTTTCAAAATTCTAACACCAACAAAATCAACAAGTTTCACAATCACCAAACACAATCACAAATACAAGTTTCAAATCAATTGAATTGCGGTGAACACTTACGATCACGAATTCAATTGATTAAATTAATCAATAAAACGAAAGTAAAAGTTTAGGGATAGAAAGACACAACCAGATGATTAGGGAGTTCCCTTGGCTTTCACGTCGTCCTCGATTCGGGCCAGGTACGTCTCCCCCCAAATCGTCAAAAGGACGATTTGAGCAATTTATTAAAAAACGCTTTGATAGTGCACAATTTACAACGACTCGAATAACCCTATTCAATCTAATGTAAATTGAGCCAAGTAATCTCAACAATTCTAGAAGCTTCAACCTCTGATTCCAACGTCCCAATCTTGCACCGTCTTCGTACCAAAAACCTTCGCACCGAACGTCCAGCTGATTCCTTCGCTTCCAAATTGTTGAACCTTCAAGATATCGCACAATCTTGAAACTCTTGATGAAAACCCAAACCTCTAACACAACTCAACTCGATCGCAATTCTGATTCACCGGAAATTGCACCAAACGTTATCCACCGAATCAACTACGAACCTTCGATTGATCCCATACTCAATCTCAAATTTGAAGTGACTTGATAGAAGATGAAGAACTTGTGTTGAATAAGTCTTTGATCTAAAATTTCTCTTAAACCTTGATCAAATGTGTTTTTCAGATGGATTCTCACAATTACAACAAAACCTCATATTGCTATTTATAGGGAAAATAGAATTGAGCAAGTTTTAGGCAAATTTTACTGCTATGTATCGATACAAACTTAAATATGTATCGATACAAAGATCAACATGTATCAATACATAACAGCATGTATCAATACATGACAGTTTCTATGTCCCTTTGAGATCAACTTTGTATCGATACAAAATAAAGATGTATCGATACAAAAACGTGTTTTTCAGCCAGAACATTTTACAGAGCTTTTGTATCGATCCAAACTTCATTTGTATCGATACAAATGACCTGTAAGCTGATTTTTCATAGTTTTAAAAGGTTTTTCGCTGTCAATGCAAGTTTAATTCACCCAAAATATATTCTACTCTATTTTCATGTGTTTTGACAATTATTAAAACATAGGCATGAACTGGTGCACTTACATTCTCCCCCTTTTTGATAATTGTCAAAACTTTGCATAAGCTAACTAAGCCTATACCTAATATGCAATAACATAGCAATATATATACAAACACAAACATCAAGGCTAACCATAAGCACGCTCCCCCTGAGTTGATGCCATAATGCGTTTGATGTGTTGATAATCAAGAGTTCTTTCCATAGCTTGTGCAATCCAAATCTCTCCCCCTTTGACAATATCAAAAAGAAGAAGAAAACTCGTTAGAAGTATCAAGTATTAAAACGTTTTTAACATGGTCATATCGTGCACTTACATTTATCGAAATGCACTTTATGATGAATATCCTAATCAATATAAATACATACAAAGATATGCCAAAGTATCTCAATGACGAATACCAAATATCATGACAAATATGGAATGTAGAACAACAAACCAAAACCAACGCATGAATATTGTAACAACATCGACATTGTAAAGTATTGACCTATCAAAATACGGGACGAAATAAACAAAGCATGCAACCAATGCATAAGCATAACAAATTATCCATACAAACCAAAATAAGTATTAAAGTCACATAGTTACAACAAACAAAAAGATGTTCGAAAAAAATCTTTATGACCCTATACAAATATGTATGTATGAGACACGTCTATTCACCAAGGTACAAATATTTTGAATGTGACCAAAACTATCAAAGCAAAAATTCACATTATTCAATCAAGGTACCAAGACAAAGCATTTACATTTTATGCACAACAATATATTATACTTATAAACAAACATATACAAACAAGGATATGAGCTTAATATGTCATTTGTCATAATTTTTGTCAAATCCCCATTTTTACATATGAGTCTCAACAACTTATCAATATCATTGAGCGAAATTTTTGGAAATGGAGGATTAGACAAATATCATACCAAATTTCATATTAATATTTGGAATATATGTATATGAGCAAAGAACCACACAAAAGAAAACATAAATGCAAAGTAAGGAATAAGGAATAAAGTTGAGATAGGAATTTTCCCTTAAGTGTTAAGCATTAGGAGGTGATCAAGCTCCACAACTTTCATGAGTATTGAGTCAAATCTTTTCTCATCCCTTTACACCTTTGTATGTCTTGAACGCCATTGTTGTCGGTGTCTTTCGTCAATGGTTCAAGACGTTTTCCTAATACTTTAAACATTTGAAAGAGGTCCCCAATCTTCATTGGGTCCTATGTGGTTAGTGCAAGCTTTGTTGGACTTAGGTATCCATTGCATTATGCCTTTTGGTATCAAAACTTTTCTTGTTTGACACTTTGCAATAGTGTGTCCCTTAGTACAACAATAATAACATATAACATTGGAATGATCCTTGTGACTCAAAATTTTACTTTTGGGGTTCAATTTCTTTTTAACAAATTTGTCATTTTTAGAAGGCCTAATCTTAGGCTTGTTAAAACTCCTTGGCACATCCACAAAAGTAACTTTTGGTACAAGGGCTTCGTCTAATTTGGCTTGAAGGGTTTTCACCTCTCCTTGCCAAATACAACAAGCATCACAATCATTCCTAGATGACATATGAGTCTTATCTAATTTAGCTTGAAGGTTTTTCACTTCTCCTTGCCAAATATAACAAGAATCACATTCATGCTTTGATGAATTATCCCTCGATCGCGCTAGAATTGCTCGAATACGGCTCCAAGATCTAACAACCCGAAACCGAAAATCTCCATAGCCAAGAAGGTTGGATTCACGCGATTTCGGACGATTTATGCTTCTATCCTTTTCGATTTGAACTGTATTATGTATATGAATTGCTATTGCTTCTGTTTTGTACGTTTTGAATGACGAAAATTGATTAGATCTAAAACTTCATGACCGTCGGATTTGTTTGATTTTATTGTTTAATATGCTGAATCTGTAAAAACTGATATTGAATTCGTGATCTACGTTTGAAAACACATAGAATGAGTTATCTGTTTGCTCGATTTGGTTTTGTTTTGCGATTTGGGTGTTTGTTGTTGAAGCTCTGTTCGGTTCGTTAGTGGCTTCACCGAGTCAATGAGTTACTGACTCGGTTGTGTAACAATGAAGAGGACGGGACACGTGTCAGCCAGCGATTGGCTGACGCGCGGGTTTTGTTTTTTGTTTCTGGACTGGGTTGGTGACCGGATCCGGGTCGGATCACACTGTCCGACCCGATCGGGTTCATTTAAGAGATTGGATCTGGGCCTATTGCATTCTGGGCCTAACTAGTTTTGTTGTGATTCATTAATACACCCCCCTCTTTCTCTTTTCTTTTTTTGGGAACTCTTTGATTTTGATATGAAAAACGGATTAAAAAAGTAATTAGTCTCTGACGCATGACTTTGGCTACTTATTTTTTTTAATTCGGAGCTTTTGGATTAGACTTGGAAAACGTGGATTAAAAAAGTAATTAGTCTCTGACGCATGACTTTGACTGATTAATTTTTTAATTTGGAGTTTTTACAACTTAGATTAGGAAAAACGGATTAAAAAAGTAATTAGTCTCTGACGCATGACTTTGACTGATTAATTTTTTAATTCGGAGTTTTTGGAACTTAGATTAGGAAAACGGATTAAAAATAAATAGTCACTGACGCATGACTTTGGCTAAGTTATTTTTAATTCAAATCTTTAAACTTTAAAATTAGAACTCCTTCGAGAAACCACGAGACAGAGCCTGACGCATGACTTGTCTCTGTCTCAACTTTTGACTTTGACTTTTAAGTTGACTTTTACTTTGGCTTCTTAGTTTGACTTTTGGTTGACTTTTGCCTTGACCTTTAGTTTGATTTTTAGGTTGACTTTTTCTATGGACTTCTGATAGTTGACTTTTTCTCCTTCGACTGAGTTATGCTAAATGCTTAGAATTACATGATGACTTGTTTCTCTTTGTCTGATACATGATTACTTGTTCGTAAGTACATATCTGATGCATTTTTAATTGTTCAGTATCATGGATTATATGTCATTTGCATTCATGCATTTGTATTTCCCTCTTCTTCTACCTTTCTTTTTCGTTTTTTTTTTCTGAAACTTGAAAGCTTGTAAAATATTAAATAAACTATTGAATAAAAAGAGAGATGTCTGACGCATGACTTTCATCTTTTGAATGGTCCAAGTACCTGCCGCATGACTTGCGACTGAGGACTATTCTCATTCACTGAATAATTCCTCAGAAAATCTAAAAGACACTCAACCCACTCAACAATTTTCCTGCTCTTGTGTAGTCAACTCTTTTTTCAACTGCCCTTGTGCAGTCAAATCTTTTTACTTCTTTTCCTAAATGGATGGTGCTTTATCCATTCCTCTGATACAGACAAACGCTTAAACCTCAGTTGAGTATACAAGCAATACTGTTGTCTCAGTGGAATGCGACCTAAGCATCGTTCACTAAAACCAACCAACAAATAAAATCTTTCTTTTCAGGAAGAACTACGTGAGCTTTGACTTCCTCATTCTACTTGGGGGATACATAGGAGCGAGAGCCTCTCTTGTCAAGCCAAATAATAAAGAACTCTTTTTCCCTTTTCTGTTCAGTATGCGGTAATTCATTTTTTTTTATGTGGTTATCTTTGTTTATGCAAACCAAAATTCCTCAAATGGTTCCCGTTGAGTACAACGGATATGAGGGGGTGTTAACGTCTTCCCCTCATGTAACCAACTCCCGAACCCGATCTTTCAAGGTTTTATCATTATTTTCCTTTCCCCTCATGGGATAAATAAAATATGGTGGCGGCTTCATTGTTTACATTTCTGCATTGCATTTCATCCTTGCATATCTGTATATTTTTGCGCCGGGTACTACAGCTGGTGACTTCACTAGGGATGTTTGTGTAGAGAGTTAAGCCTCATTTGGGGCTTTTGGTTTGCTTATGCCAGGTTAGCCGTATCTGTCCTATCTTTTACATTACCGCAAAATATTGAACTGTCTGGATTTGCTGGCTTTGTCTTCTCTTCCACTCCTTTTTTTCTTTTTGCCTTTATGGCTTGGTTCTTGGTTACTGTGTGCTATGGTTCATCACCGGACCAGAGAGAAACTTAGGATTAGTTGAGGGATTTTTGCATCGGGCTCTCTGACATGTGACTTTGAGTTCCGGTGTGAAAATTGTAACATCCCGATTTTTATACCTCGATATATTTTACTTTACTAAAAATCTCGATATTTTAATTCTTTATAATTTGGTCGTTTCTCTGTATTTAATATATTTTAGTTTTAAAAGTTTTTCATTTAATCTTTAAAAGTGTTGAAAGAAGATAATTATTTAATAAAAGAATTATTATTAATTTCTCTCATAGCATATTTGACAAGAAGAAATATTTATACTAAATTTATAGGATTAGAAACTTAATTTAATTAAGTTCATCCTACAATAAGATGGCTCATGTACTAGTGTAGAAATAAGTCTATAATATTACACTATTTTATGGAATCAATATTTTAAGTAAATTAAACTTATTTAATTAAACAACAAGTTATTCGTTGATTGTTTGGTGTTTAAATTTAATAGTTATCATATTTATAGCAAGTAAATTGAAAATTAATTTTTAAAATAATATAGAATCGCTAGTTATATATGGTTTTGTTAGTCATCATATATACATAGTCACATATTAAATTATAAATTTTTAGTCTGGTAGTCTAGTGGCTTGCAGGTAGTCTAGTCTCTAGGATTTCACCTTTTAAAGGTGAATAAGTGGGTGTACTAGAGTTCGAAACTCGGTCCCAACATATTACGTATAAATGTCCGACCAACTGAGCTAAGCTCACGGGATACATTTAAAATCATATATATATATATATACAATGCCGTACATATATAATGTTGGAATTGTAGAATAACCTCATTATGTATATATTTTACGATACACTATACATATTACTATATGTATATCACAAACACATATATCAAATATATATGGAAATATTAGAGTATGAATAATAGATCTAGTAACCTATATTATTTTGTGTTGGTCCAATTAAATGTAGCCACCTTTAAAATTTCATTGAGTCATACATCTAAAAACTATATTTTCCATTATAGTATGCAAAACCGTATGTATAATAAGCTTCATATATTCAGAATTATTTTCATCTTGTACTAATAATATATAAGCCAATGCCACCTATGGTAATTCTATAAGTTTCCAACTTTCCAACTCATAAGCCTATGTTAAAAAAAATAGTGTGTTGTTACATCTATACTAGGTTTGTCATCATATCATAAACTTGGTTAGCAAGCAAATTTCTAGTATAAATAGAGTGCATTCTTCATTTCATTCATCACAAAAACAAAGTTTTCTTGAGTTCATCGTGAGTGCAATTGGTAGAGAAAGTTTGGTGAAGTCTTTGCAACTTTGGTTCCATTTTGACTAAGGTATCTCCACTTTATTTCTAACTGTTATTTTTATATGTTAGGATTGCATTAAATGAACTTATTTTCTTTAAGTTATATTAGTAATAATAGTGGTTTTGATATTGAAAAAGTATTACACTTTATCAAGAGTACGTACGTGCATAATGAATAGTAATATTGGAAAAATCAAGCTTTTAATATATATAGTCAATGTTGTTTCATCTTCATGAGGCTATTCTAAATTTTTATTAATTTTAACTACTAGCAAATTATTATTGGCAATTATACTTTTATCAGGAATATCGTCGGAGGTACCGTTATTCAAGATTTTTAACAAAAGCTAAGGTGGGGCAAGATTTCGTACACGTCGGAACGGTTAGCGTAAAATAGCTTAATATATATGTGTAGTGGTGTCCACATCCACTACAACCGATAAATAACTAAGGAGAGCTTATTCTCTTTTAGTGATTTTAACGAATCGCTAGATGAGGTTACGCCGGCCTTAATTATTTATCATAATAATAAACTATAGTATTTTTAGGTTGTACTGTGCTTGCCTTATGTGATTACTTGTCTAAATGTTTATTTGTTGATATTTGAATTCATTGTGATTTTTAGACTAAGAAGAGAATATACTACTCTTTGAAATGAGAAATAATAATATCTAGATACGGAGTGTAAGATCCCCAGTAACAGGAGGGAAGTGAATATTATGAATAGTTGTATTCAGTTGGGTTCTGGCTAGGAAAGACTTGGTGGACTAGGTCTCTTACGGTCACCTCTCTTTCCTGGGAAGTCAACCATACACTATTTATTATATGAACTGAACTTACTGTGTAAGAGTAAGGTTTATGTGAGGATAAGATGATAAAGATACTTGGAGGTTATTGATGGTATATGGCACTCAACCTAGATGACTAGTATATCTTATATTTGGAATCATTTATATGATTAATTCTTGAGAACTGAATTCGTACTTAGGTTTTGAGTTGCCGTGAAGTGATTGAGAGTGCATATAGAGTTGTATTCAGGAAAGTGTAAGTCCACTGCCGTGCGGTATGGGACGCACGAGGTTGATCAGCTGCCTGAAATCCTGACGAGGATTATTTCTGCGCACTGGCAAGATATGAGATCTTGGCCTATTTTCTGAGGGGCGATCGACTTATAACACTTGGACTCCACGTGAAGTCAAGTGGCGTTGCTCTTGGTAATTGGGAGGACGTTGGTGGCAAGTGGTCTCGTGGCATCTGTCTTGGTAAATGGGAGGATGCCCTTGACAGCGTATAGCGGCCGGAGTCAGCATATAGTTCAGGAATGCATCAAGATAGATATAGACTCTAGTTTAAAAATAAACAAGAGAGAATAGTACGCTTGATTGACTACTTGTGTTTGACATATATATTCCTATTTTACACCCCATCCCCACTTTCTATACCTGTACGTACATCTTAGCCCTATATGTTTTTTGTCTTGTATTTTTATCTATGTTCTTAGATTCCTTCGAAGAGGAGTTCAAGGTTGAAGGTGGTCCAGTTCTTTTAACTTCTTATGGAACTGGCGATGTAGACACCATTGTTACGTGACGAGAGTCATAGTCTTCTTTGTACAGCCAGTGTGTCTTTTGGAGTCTTATCTCTTGAGTCTTTTGATTTATTATGTAGACACATTTGTCATTACATCATAATATAAATAAAATTGATTTTAAATTATATTTGTCTATCTTCCGCTATTATATTTCTATCTTCCGCTATTATCTTTTAATTTTAAATTTTTCGTACTTTCACAAAGAGAGATTATATATCTAAACAAGTTAGAATTGTTACTTTGGTTTCACTGTGACGTTGGGGCGTCACAAAAATTCCGCTCGGAATAGATTCCCGTGGAAAGGTTGGGCTCTCTGCCGCATGGCTTTGGGTTCAGTTTTTTCCATGTGGGGTCCAGGACTCCTGGGGCCTTTTTATCCAATCTAGGTATCCGAAACTTTTGTCTAGGGACCACCGTTTAGAACCCGTGTCGAGGTTATGATGTTGACTCATCCAGTTGGCGTTATAATCTCGATCAGATGAGGTTGCTTTTGGGAAAAGTAATCGAGGATTATGGGAACCGTGTCAACCTAGAACAACATGTGAGAGGGATGGGTTACAGGTAACTTTGAACTTTTGACCTCAGAGATTCCATTTTGAAAAGAACCCTGTTGTTATGAATATGGAAGATTTGTGACTTTGAGATCAATGTTCGCCAGATGATACAATGTTACTGTGATCATATCCATGCATTTTGCATTCATACATCCATGCATCCACGGAAATAATCATGCATAATCATTTTTGCATACATTTTCAACAAAAAAATGAATGAGAAAAGTCTTTGAAAAAATATCATGCATTTGAATCATAAAAAATCATGCATTTTTCAAATCACAAAAATCTCATTTTCGTTCATTCATTCCAACAGTTACCTTCCCGACACCGGTATCTAAACAAGAAAGGTTTCTCATCGCATCATGGACAATCTACAAGAACAGTTTGACGCCTTGAAAGGCGAAGTGACTAAGATGAATGGAAAGTTGGACAGAGTTTTGGAAATATTGTCTAGTTTGGATCTGCACCAAAGAGTGGTTGTGAATGAGGTTCTGGCACTTACTGTTCAGGTCCCACAAGAGAATGCTCCAGTAACAGCTGTGAATTGGCCACCCCATGGTGTACCAATAAGGTTTGCTCTACCTGAGTATACGCCGTTTGTGTTTGATGTTTCATCCGGTTCCCAAGCTGTCGAGAATCAGAATAGAGAACCTCTGCTTCATCAAGGACCCAATTTGACACAAGGGAATTTGGGTGATACAATGAATGCTCACCATGGTCCTGAGATACCTACTGATGTGTCAAAAGTGGATTCTGCTATCCATCAGCTAGAAGAGACCAATTAAAGCAATGCAGACATAACTCCGATTCGTACGCAACTTTAGAATATGACTCAAAATGAAGGAGAATCCTTCAGGGACTATGCACTGAGGTAGAGAGTATTGGCTTCTCAAGTACGTCCACCGTACTTAGAAACAGAACTTGCGGACATGTTCGTCAATACTCTACAAGGGATAAACTATCAAAAGATGGTTTGTAATGTTTCCTCTGACTTCTCTGGTTTGGTCCGAATTGGGGAAATAATTGAAAGAGGGATCAAGAGTGGGAAGATTCAGTTTGCTGTTAGTTCACAGAATAACAATATGGAGAAGCCTGATGACAAGGTTCCACTTATAGTGCATGTTCGATCTCCTTATCTTCCATATCCTTATTTGTCTGCAACCCAGCATCAGTAGTTCCAGGGATATCCTTTTCAAATGCCTGTGAATCATGTGCCTCAACGAAACTCAACAAGGGTCTGGAAGGCTCTTTGATCCAATTCCAATGCCATACAGTCAGTTGCTTCCTTATCTGATTCATAGTGGTAAAGTGACACTCAAACCTTTGAGACCTATGTTCGCACCGTTTCCGGCTTGGTATGATGCCAACGCCAGATGTGATTTTCATGCCGGATTTAAGGGGCATGCTACTGATAATTGCAAATCTCTTAAGAATAAGGTTCAAGAGCTTCTTGATGATAAATTATTGATTTTCAAGGAAAAATAAGGAATAAGTTGAAGGTGTGAAAAACACAAGAAGGGGGGGTTGAATTGTGTTTTGGCGTTTTAAAAACTTCTTGCAAGTTCTGAAACCTTTCAGAAGCACCAGCGGATAAAGAAACACAATTAACACACTCACACAAAAGAGTAAGGATAGAGAGAGAGGCGAGACAGACAATTTTATACTGGTTCCTCTCACAAACCGAGAGTAGTCCAGTCCCCTTGCACTTCCAATGGATTTCACTATAATCACCTAGACTATTACAATGCTCAAACACACTAGTAAGAGACTTCCTACTTGCTCAAGCACACTAGCAAGAGACTTCCTAATATAAAAGAAATAAAATAGAAAGTGATAAACACTTGATTATAAAATCAAGAGTTTTCTCAAGATTACAACTCAAGACTCTTAAGACTCTAACACAGAATTCCTAATGAATTAGAAAAACAGAGTGTCAGAAGCACAACAGAAATAGTTTCAGAAGCAGTGCTTTCAGTCTTATGTAAAGGAGCAAAGTTGTATAAGTGCGTGTGTTGTAACCTTCATCTTCCAAAAGAGATTCTCTATTTATATGTGAAGAGAAAATAGAGACGTTTGAAGATAATGACCGTTGCAGAGGTCATTTTCAAGCCAGCTGTGAAAAGGACAAAGGTAACATGGGATATTTGCCAATTCTGGTAATGCTTATCCTGTTATTCCTTTTGCTTGAGAATATTCGCCCTTATGGAGTAAAATAGTACTAACGTCATAATCCTTGATGATAAGGTTGTAGTACTATGATGTATCAATCAATCACAGCCTTTAATTCAAATGATTTCCAATCATTGAATCACTATCAGTTAACACTGACTTTTCTGGCTTGTTATTCAGAGCCTATGTATCAGACATATGCTTCTGAGTCTTCAGCTTCTGAAACTGTTGGTCTTCTCCATACGTTGCTTCTGATTCAACATTAATCTTCTGAGATGACTTGCTTCTGATTAGCGTTTCTTTTGATATCTTAGCTTCTGATATCCATGCTTCTGATATCTATGCTTCTGATATCTATGCTTCTGATATCCATGCTAATGCTTTGTTTCAGAGCTTAATTTAATCAACATAATTTATTTAATTTGCACACTCAAAAGTAAATATTAAAATACCCTATTGTTCATTAATACTTTGTTATCATCAAAACACTAAGAGTTAGATTCTGAACATCCTTTGTTCCAACAATCTCCCCCTTTTTGATTGATGACAAATCTAGTATTAATTAACAATGGTTGTTATTTTAATTTACTATGTTCAACAGAGGTTCATAAGCTTTGCACGCTCCCCCTAAGTTGTAACATTTAGTAATTAAAATAGTTTAAGAATATAATTTTATTTTGACTCAAATTCTTCATATTTTGACTCTTAGAGACTAGTTTTGTAAGCTCTCCCCCTGAGTCTGATAATTAATGGAAAAATTGCACTCTTTCCATTTATCATCATATGAAGAACTTAGTTCAACATAAATTTTTATTCTCCAGAATAAAGAAACAGATAAAATAATTTACAAAAACGTAAAATTAAAAGGATTCTTTTAATTGGTTTCAGTTATTAGCGCTTCAAATCTCAATAATTAATGACTCTTACTCCCCCTTTTGTCATCAACAAAAAACAGTTTGTATGAAAAGAAGTAAAGACATTTAAAAAGCTCATAAAAAGATCAGTCAAAAACACAACTTTCAAGGAGTCAAGTCAAGAAAACAGTTACAACAACTCCATTAAATGGATTGTCTGATTCCAAGAACTGAGAGACTTTGACTCTATAAAAAGTCTATAAAAGAAGAGCGCAACACCATTACAATTCACTCAACACTTCCACACATTATTATCAGAAATAATGGATAAGGATAGAAGAGCAAATAAGGGTAAGGCTCCCCAAGAAGTGAAGAAAGAAGAATCACCACAGAAAACAAAACCAAAAGCAAAGAAGGTTAAGGGTGAAGCATCTTCTTCAGTTCCATTAAGAAGAAGTTATAGAACCAGATCAAAAACAAAGCCACAACCACCAGTATACATCAATCTCTCATCAGATTCTGATGATACTGATTTTGATTATAGAGAATATCTCAGAACATTAGATCCTCTTCTGATGATAAACAGCTCTTCAGAAGGATCCTCTTCTGGTTCTGATAAGCCAGATTCTGATTATCTGAGGTACTTGGAGAATTATCATTCTCCAACAGAAACCTCAGGCTCTGGTGACTCACAGAAGTCAGATTTAGATTCTAAATAGATTTAGGACCTTATGTAATGATATTCTATTTAATCAAATAAAGATTTATGATTCTGTTTTGAAATCTTTTTCTATAATTTCTTTGTGTTTGACATAATTTGCAAAAACATATTTGAACTAAAACAATGCAAACAGTTAACAGCAAACAAAACAAATTAAGTAAGCAAAAGATGTTCATGCAATTAACAGAAAGTAAACTTGTTCAAATATTACAACCACTTAAAAACAATTTTGTGCGCAAACATAGAATCCTAGGGTTGAGATGAGGAGGGGTTAGAAGGAAGTCTTAAGGTGAGCAACATCATCAGCTTCTCAAGAGCTTTGTCAGACTTCTCAGCATTCTTGTTGATAGTTTCTTTCAGATCCATCTGATTAGTCTTGACCTCTTCCAATCCAGCTTCCAGCACTAAGAGTTTATCTCTTTGTTCTCTTTGAATCTGTTCAACCTTTAGAATCCTAGTTGCAGCAGCATCAGAACTTTCAACCATCCTTGTGTCAAAAGTTAGCACATTAACATCTTCTTCCAGCATCATCTTCTGTTCCAGACTTCTTTGTTCTCTTTCCTTAGCTTTTAGAGCTTCCATCTCATCATGTGATAAGTTAGTTAACATCAATCTTTTCTTTTGAAGAGCACTTCCAAATGCATTTTCAAAAGAGTCAGTGAATTGCAGATGTTCATAAACTAACTCATCAACATACTTTTTCTTCAAAGCAGCCATGATCAACCTCTGAGCATTGTCAATCTCATCAAACTTTTCAATTATCTGTCCTGGCATGATACCACGTTCAGATTTTAACCTGTGCATTCTCCTAACATCATTACTAACAAGTCTTGCCAGAATCTCAATACTAGAAACAGTTTGGCTAGAATGTTGGGTCTGGATGCTTTCTAGGATAGATTGATAAGTGATTTCAGGCTCAAATACAGTTTGATTGATATGTTGTTCAAGGTTAGATGGAGGTGAGACTGGGGATTGAGGTGATGAAGTTATACTGATAATGAATTTAGGTTGTGAAGATGATTGAGTTAAAGGATTAACAATTTCTATGGTTGGAATGGAAGGTTGAGTGACATGTGGAGGAGTTTCAACATGAATTGGAGTGGGGATGGGATTAGTGTTATCAGATTCAGTATCAGAATTAGAACTAACTTCACTAAACTCTTTTTCAAATTGTTCCTTAAGTTTCTCAAGGTTTGATTTCTTGGCAGGAGAGGGTACAATAACAGAAGGTTTAGAGGGGGTTTCAGGTAGGATGTTTGTTTCTGCATGAATGGTTTGAGGTGACAAATGTTCAGATAGCATATCTAAAACATTTGGTTCAGATTTAGGGTCAGATGAGGATTTGATTGGAGAAGGAATTTTAAAAACAGGTTCAGAAGCAGGTTCATTTCTAAATTGAGATTCTGCAGGTTCATTATTAATAGTATTAGAAGATGTACCTTGATGCTTCTGACGTTTGTGAGCAGCTCTTTCTCTGGCTATCTTCTTCTTCTTCATCATCAGAGGTTCATCATCATCCTCTTCTTCTTCATCAGACTCAACAAAAATTTTCCTCTTATTCTTATTGTTGTCCTCAGTCCTCTTTGATCTTTCTTCTTTCCTTTGATTCGCAATTTGTTCTTCTGTCAAGATTTTGACACCACCAGTTGAAAGAGTTTTCAACTTTACTCTATCTCTTGTCATAGTGGTCTTCATCACAAAATCTTGTTTCTGATCAAAACCAAGTTTGGTTATATCCACTTCATCTCCAGGAGTTTCCAATCCATACTTATCCTTCCAGTGATTGAAACATCCATCAGCAATCTTCTTTCCTTCTTTTACATCAACAGTAGGGAAGGAAGAATCAATCACTTCTTCTTGTTTGTTCATTAGCAAAGGGTTGTTAGGAACCACAACCTTACCTTTTACTAAGAACATCTTCTTTAAAGACTTTCCATCAACAACTCTTGATTCCATATAGGTAGCTTTAACAAAACTTGGGTAGTTTTCTTTAAGAATCTTATGAAAGTTGCTCAGATAGAATATGTGAGATAGCAACCTAACATGATGACAGTTGGTGTGATTCTTTTCCATACTGCTTTCAGACTCTCAAAATCCACCCGTTTCTCTACCATGCACTTCAACTCTTTAAACTTGAAGGTCATAGAGTCTTTTCTGATTGTGTACTTCTTTTGATTTTCCAAATCAACGATGGGTTTTACGGATATAGAAGCAGTAGAAGATGAAGATGCCATTGTTGAGGGTTAGGGTTTTGGTTTTGCTAGAGAGGGAAGAAAGAAAACTGAAGCGTTGGAGGTTTAGAGAGAATATGAAAAAGTGTGGGTTGTGAACGTGTTTGTGTGCAAGTGATAAAGGTGTATATTTTTAGAAAACAAACAAACAGTACAACACACAAAAGGACAGAGTAGTCATATTCATTTTAAGCGGTAAACTCATCATAAACCAATACTCATCTAATTGCAAAATGACACGTGTATTAGAAAATTATTTAAATAACTGGTGCGTTAGTGGACAGCAGTTAGATTAAAAAGGTTATAAACTGTTCCACTACCACATCAGAACCATTCTTTTGATTCTGATATTTATCAGAAGTAGTCATACATCAGAACTTCTGACCTTGAGGTTCTGAGGTTCAACATCTTCTGATCCTTATCAGATTTTAAAAACAGTTTTACTCAAAAGAACTTAACAATCAGGAACAAACACCATGTTGAGATTTTTCTTTATGAAATCAAATCTTTCAACAGCCAAAGGTTTTGTACAAATATCAGCCCATTGTCTTTCAGTATCAACAAACTTGATATCTATAACACCTTTCTCAACATAATCTCTTATAAAATGATGTTTGATCTCAATATGTTTTGCTCTAGAGTGTAAAATAGGATTTTTAGAAAGCTGAATGGCTGCAGTGTTATCACAATATAAAGGTATATAGTGACTACTTATATGATAATCTTCTAATTGATATTTCATCCAAAGAAGTTGTGTGCAACATTTTGCAGCTGAAATGTATTCTGCTTCTACTGTGGACATAGCAATGGTGGTCTGCCTCTTGCTACACCAGGAGATAAGATTTTCACCCATAAATTGGCAACTACCACTTGTTGATTTTCTTTCAAGTTTATCTCCAGCATAATCAGCGTCACAGAATCCATTTAACTCATATTTCTTGGATTTCTTATAAAGTAATCCAAAATTACAAGTAGCTTTCAGATATCTAAAGATTCTCTTCACAACAGTGAGATGAGATTCTCTAGGATCTGATTGAAATCTTGCACACAAGCATACAGAGAACATAATATCAGGTCTAGATGCAGTTAGATAGAGTAGAGAACCAATCATACCTCTATATAACTTCTGATCAACTTTGCCTTCAGATTTATCCAGACTCATGCTTGTTGTTGGATGCATTGGAGTATTCATTGGCTTACAATCTTCAAGATTGAACTTCTTCAAGAGATCCTTTGTATACTTGGTTTGATGAATGTATGTTCCTTCCTTTGTTTGATTGATTTGAATTCCAAGAAAGAACTTCATCTCTCCCATCATGTTCATTTCAAATTCTTTTTCCATTAACTTAGAGAAATTCTTGCATAGAGAAGCATTAGTTGAACCAAAAACAATATCATCAACATAGATCTGAACTATCAGAATGTCTTTCTTCAAGGTTTTTCTAAATAGTGTACAGTCAACTTGTCCTTTTTCAAAACCATTATCAACTAAAAAGTTACCCAGTCTATCATACCATGCTCTAGGAGCTTGTTTAAGACCATAAAGTGACTTTTGCAGTTTATAGACATGATCAGGATTTTGAATATTTTCAAAACCAGGAGGTTGTTTGACATATACTTCTTCACTAATAAAACCTTTAAGAAATGCACTCTTCACATCCATTTGATATAAAGTAATACCAAGGTTAACTGCATAGGAAAGAAATAACCTGATTGCATCCAATCTTGCAACTGGAGCAAAAGTTTCTGTGTAATCAATTCCTTCCTGTTGACTGTAACCTTGTGCAACTAATCTTGCTTTGTTTCTAGTTACTTCTCCTTTCTCATTGAGCTTGTTTCTGAACACCCATTTTGTTCCAATAATGTTCTTGTCTTTTGGTCTAGGAACCAAATTCCATACTTCATTTCTGTCAAACTGATGTAGTTCATCTTTCATAGCTAAGATCCAAGCTTTTTCTTTGAGAGCTTCATCAATAGTCTTTGGTTCATTGAGAGAAACCAAACTGACCATTGCATCTTCATTGTGTGAACTTGATCTTGTTTTTCTAGGACTTTCTTTGTTTCCAATGATCAAATCTTCTGGATGAGATGACTTATATTTGAATGAATTCTTCTTAATAACTTCTTCAATCTCAGCATCAGAATCACTATCAATTTGAGGAGTTGGAACATCTTCAGAAGGAGCAGTTTCTTGATCATCAGAAGTTGTCTCAGGTTCTGAACTCTTGTTGACCTCTACAGTTTCAACTTCTGAATCTGGATTATCTGCAATAACTTCAACTAACTTTGACTTATCATCATCAAGCTCTTTGTCATCAAATTTTACGTGCATAGATTCTTCAACAGTGTTAGTTTCAGAATTAAACACTCTGTATGAATTTGAGCGTTCAGAATATCCAATAAAGATACCCTTAGAAGCTTTTGAGTCAAATTTCTTTAAATGAACTTTAGTATTCAGAATGTAACATGTACAACCAAATTGATGAAAACAAGAAATATCAGGTTTTCTTCCTTTGAACAATTCATATGCTGTTTTATTCAATAAAGGTCTGATATAGATCCTATTTTGAATATAACAAGCAGTGTTTATTGCTTCTGCCCAAAAATATTTTGCAAGGTTAGTTTCATGCATCATGGTTCTGGCCATTTCTTGTAAAGATCTGTTCTTTCTCTCTACAACCCCATTTTGCTGTGGAGTTCTAGGAGATGAGAACTCATGAAGAATTCCATTGTTTTCACAATAGATTTCAAAAGGCTCATTTTCAAACTCGCCACCATGATCACTCCTAACCTTGACAATTTTCAAGTCTTTTTCAACTTGTATTTGAGTGCAGAAGGTTTTAAACACATAATATGTATCCTCCTTGGATCTCAGGAATCTAACCCATGTCCATCTACTGAAATCATCTACAATGACAAGTCCATACTTCTTACCATTTATTGAAGCAGTACTAACTGGTCCAAATAGATCAATATGAAGCAGTTCCAAAGGCCTTGTGGTAGAGACAATGTTTTTATCTTTAAAAGAGCTTTTGAAAAGCTTTCCTTTTTGACAAGGACCACAAATTGTGTCTGACTGATATTTTAGGACAGGTAGGCCTCTCACAAGATCTTGACTACTAAGCTTAGAGATTAATCTCCAGTTAGCATGACCTAATCTTTTATGCCAGACCCACTTTTCTTCACTCAGAGTCAGAAGACAAACAACTTGTTGTTCTACTAATTCAAAAAGATTGATTTTGTAAACATTGCCTTTCCTTTTTCCTTTGAAAACTACAGACTTATCAGAGTATCTGTTTACAGTACATGTATTCTTATTAAAAACAACTTCATAACCATTATCACATAATTGGCTTATGCTAAGAAGGTTATGATAAAGTCCATCAACAAGAAGAACATCAGAAATAGTAGAGAAGGAATTACCTACTGTACCAGTACCAATTATTGTGCCTTTTTGGTTCCCACCAAATCCTACAGATCCTCCCTTTTTCAGATTCAGGGTGAGGAATAAATGCTTTTCTCCCGTCATGTGTCGAGAGCAGCCACTGTCCAGATACCATGTACTTGAGTTTTTCTCTTTTTGAGTGCAAACCTGCAACATAAACTATTTCAGATTTTGGTACCCACAACTTGTTGGGTCCAGATGGGTTAGTGTAGGCCTTGTAGAAGTATGATTTTTGAAAACCAGTTTGAGAAGCATACTTCTTCTTGCCAAAACTTCTAATAGGTTTCACAGACTTTGTATCAGAAGTACTAGCTTCTGAAGTTCTCAGAACCTTAATTGAATTAGGAACTGGTCTCTTCAGAATATTTACTTCTGAATATCTCATTTTTGAATTTGAGTTATCAGAAATCACTGAAGTGTCATCTTCCGAGACTTTTGATTTTCCCTTATCCGAAGATGCAGAATAACCAAGTCCATATCCTTTGTTCTTGCTTACACTGTAAATCATGGAAGCTACTTTGCTCTTGTTAACATTTTGTTTAACAAACTCATGAAGAGCAACTTCGTGCTTATCATCTGATTTGTTACAAGCAACACAACCTTCTTCAAGCTCTTTGATTTTCAAAAGAGATTCATTGTATTGAGATTGAAGTTGGTCAGATTTCTCTGTAAGCAAGTCAATTTTAGTTTTTAAACTTTTGAAATCATTTGACTTGTTTATGTATTGCTTCATAGTGTCTTTTAGAGCAATAAGAAGCTTATCATGAGGAAGTATAGAAATTACCTCATCAATATCATCAGTATCAGATTCATTCTCCATATCAGATTCATTATCAGAAGATGTTGTAGCCATAAGTGCTATGTTTGCTTCCTCATCATCTTCTTCAGTATCTGATAACTTCTCAAGATCTTCAAAAGTAGCCATAAGACTTTTCTTCATTCTGTTCTTGAAGTTCCCCTTTTTCCCTTTATCATTTGAGTTCAAATCAGGACAATCAGCAATAAAATGACCAGTCTTTTTGCAGTTGAAACATCTATTTTTAGAACCATCTTTCTTGTCTTTAGAATTGGAGCTTTTGTTCCCATAACTCTTAGAACCAGAACTTCTTCCAGAAGCTTTGTTGTTTTTGTACTTATTCCATTTCCTGAACTTTGAAAGCAGAGCAAAGAGTTCCTCATCTGATCCATCCTCCTGTTCATCTACAGAAGATTCATCAGCATCAGATTCAATAACTTTAGCCTTTAAAGCTTTAGGAGATTTCAAAGTTGCTGGCAAAGCCAATGACTTTGATTTCTTCTTAGGCTCATCAGAAGCTAGTTCCATCTCGTGACTTATGAGAGAACTAGTTAACTCTTCTAGGCTTAAGGTATTGAGATCTTTTGCTTCTTGTATAGCAGTGACCTTAGGTCTCCACTTGGGTGGTAAACACCTCAGAATCTTCTTAACATGATCAGCAGTGGTATAACTTTTCTTTAAGACTCCAAGACCAGAAACCAAGATTTTAAACCTTGCATACATTTCTTCAATGCTTTCTATGTCTTTCATCTTAAACATTTCATACTGATGAACCAGAAGATTAGCCTTTGCTTCTTTCACCTGTTGGTTTCCTTCATAAGTAGCACACAAAGAGTCATAAATACCCTTAGCACTAGATCTGTTTCCAAGTTTTAAAAACTCATCATGAGTGATACAGCTAGCAAGGATAGAAATAGCTCTGTTGTGTCTCTTCCATTCTTTCTTTTGATCAGCTGTGAAAGTCTTCTTGACAGCTGCTGTAGTCTTACCATCTTCATCAAGCTTGTCTTGAAAACTAACACCTTCTTCAATGATGTCCCATAAACCTTCATCTTCAGCTATGATATGAGGATAAATTTTGTATTTCCACCAGTTGAAGGTTGATTGATCACCATTGAACTTGGGTGCTTTGCTATAAGTTCCACCAGATTTCTCAGACTTTTCAGAACTGTAATCATATGGAATAGCCGTTTTCTTTGGACTTGACTCTCCAGACATGGTGTTTTTCAGGATCTTTTTGTTTCACTGTTAAGTGACACGTAACAAACCGGAGCTCTAGATACCAATTGAAGGTGTGAAAAACACAAGAAGGGGGGGTTGAATTGTGTTTTGGCGTTTTAAAAACTTCTTGCAAGTTCTGAAACCTTTCAGAAGCACCAGCGGATAAAGAAACACAATTAACACACTCACACAAAAGAGTAAGGATAGAGAAAGAGGCGAGTCAGGCAATTTTATACTGGTTCCTCTCACAAACCGAGAGTAGTCCAGTCCCCTTGCACTTCCAAGGGATTTCACTATAATCACCTAGACTATTACAATGCTCAAACACACTAGTAAGAGACTTCCTACTTGCTCAAGCACACTAGCAAGAGGCTTCCTAATATAAAAGAAATAAAATAGAAAGTGATAAACACTTGATTATAAAATCAAGAGTTTTCTCAAGATTACAACTCAAGACTCTTAAGACTCTAACACAGAATTCCTAATGAATTAGAAAAACACAGTGTCAGAAGCACAACAGAAATAGTTTCAGAAGCAGTGCTTTCAGTCTTATGTAAAGGAGTAAAGTTGTATAAGTGCGTGTGTTGTAAGCTTGATCTTCAAAAAGAGATTCTCTATTTATATGTGAAGAGAAAATAGAGACGTTTGAAGATAATGACCGTTGCAGAGGTCATTTTCAAGTCAGCTGTGAAAAGGACAAAGGTAACATGGGATATTTGCCAATTCTGGTAATGCTTATCCTGTTATTCCTTTTGCTTGAGAATATTCGCCCTTATGGAGTAAAATAGTACTAACGTCACAATCCTTGATGATAAGGTTGTAGTACTATGATGTATCAATCAATCACAGCCTTTAATTCAAATGATTTCCAATCATTGAATCACTATCAGTTAACACTGACTTTTCTGGCTTGTTATTCAGAGCCTATGTATCAGACATATGCTTCTGAGTCTTCAGCTTCTGAAACTGTTGGTCTTCTCCATACTTTGCTTCTGATTCAACATTAATCTTCTGAGATGACTTGCTTCTGATTAGCGTTTCTTCTGATATCTTAGCTTCTGATATCCATGCTTCTGATATCTATGCTTCTGATATCTATGCTTCTGATATATATGCTTCTGATATCCATGCTAATGCTTTGTTTCAGAGCTTAATTTAATCAACATAATTTATTTAATCTGCACACTCAAAAGGAAATATTAAAATACCCTATTGTTCATTCATACTTTGTTATCATCAAAACACTAAGAGTTAGATTCTGAACATCCTTTGTTCCAACATAAGTGACATCACTTCCCAGTTCGACAAAACCCCACCGGTCATACCTGTTCATATCACATACTCACATTTGGGAGCAACACAGAATCAACAGCTTCCTAGGTACTTTGATCAAGTGAACCCCAATTCCTATGTCGTATGACCAGCTTCTTCCTTATCTGGTACATAGTGGAATAGAAACTGCTAAGGCTATGAAACCCAAGAATGCACCGTTGCCAGCCTGGTACGATGCCAATGCTAAATGTGGTTATCATGCTGGAGCTGAAGGTCATTCCACCAATGACTGCTAAGCCAGCCTTCAAGTACAAAGTGCAAGAAGTTATTGATCAGAAATTATTATTCTTCAAGGGAGGTAGACCATTTGTGGGAAATAATCAGCTGTCGAAGCCTTTGAAATTTGATGCGAGTCAGGTGAAAACACAACAGGCACAACGGTCTAGAAAGGTTTTTGATCCTATCCCTATGCAGTACAGTAAACTCTTGCCTTATCTTGTTCAAGGTGGAAGAGTAACCCCCAAGGCTTTGAAACCTATGACTGCGCCGTTCCCAGTTTGGTACGATGTTAATGCTAATTGTGATTATCATGCTGGTACTGAGGGTCACACTACTGATAACTGCAAGTCCTTTAAGTACAAAGTATAATTGCTCCTTGACAAACATTAGTTGTCTTTCGAGGAAGGTGAACCGGTTGTGAAGTAAACAGTCGTTGAGGCCTTCAACATGTTACTCTGGTGTTGATTTTCAGGGATGACAAGATTGCCATCATAAAGGATGAAGAGAAGAATGGAAATAGTCGAGATAGGGTGCACGTGTGTTCTTCAAACACACACTATTTGCAAACTAGAAGGCTGTTGAAATCCCAGAGATCATTTCATTTTTAAAGTAGTTTACCTTTTCAAAACACCCTTTGTCATGCCCGAGATAAATGGGTGAGCTTGTAAGGGCTATTTTCTTTGAATGTTGTAATTACTTATGAATAAAAAGTACTTTTGTGCACAATTTCTGTCTTGTTTATTCTTTCTTTTTCCAGTTTTAAAAAGATAATAAAAATGGCAATAATTTCTTGCATATCATAAAACACTTTTTGCATTCAATCAAATTCAAAAAAAAGGTAAATCATCATTCATAAGTGAATCCATTGAATCATAATAGTACCGTATTTTCTCATGGTTTCGGGTTGCAAGTTGTGTCGAAGTGTTAGTCTGTTTGTTGGATCAAGAGCATAGAATGATTAAACTTCATTGGTAACATGTGGACGTGATTGATCTGGAAACTGAAAAAGAAAGAGGTCAAATTGGGTGCCTCCCCACTTGCTAGAAGCGTTAAATCAAGATTTGAGACCAAATGAGTTGGGGACACTCATCGTGGTACCAAGTTTGAAGAATGTTTTCAAAAGTGAAAAGTTTGAAGGACGTGCCAGCTGTGTGGCACATGGATTGATTCAATTGAATTGGGCTGCTGTCGATGATTACTTCTGCTACTCTCCAGACGGTGATATTAGGAAGTTCATCCCTATGATCGCTAGGCTGTTTATTGCTTTCTTGTCAAGCATTTGTTTGCTTTTGAGATTATGTAATGCACGTGCATGTTTTAGAGTCAATTCATTTGTTTTATTACATACAAACTTGGAGCGAGGATGATGAAAACAAATAACTGATTTTTGCTGATATATGCTTTCAATGGTGAAAAAAAAAAACCTAGTTAAGGATGTAAGGCATTGTTTCACTTTCTTTCATTATTTCATAAAATAAAAAAAAAAAAATAGTTGAATTGAGCCGTTCTTGCATATGTTTTGTTGTTATCTGATTCTCCTAGTTTCTTGAGACATATCTTTTTTAGAAAAAAAAACAAGTAATTTTGGTTTGATACTTGACATGACACTTTAAGAGTATATAGGTTGTTTTGCACTTTAGGCTACGTTATGAAGGTTCAGGAATGATTCAATAAAATTGGTACTGTCTTAACATCTTAGACTCTTAGAAATATGTAAGATCAATTTGAGTACTGATTTTGACGAAGACCTGAACATAAGTTTTTAAGTAACTCTCAGTAGTTTATCTTAGCAGTCGGCACCATCTTGTACACAAACTAAGTAGGAAATCGATGAACATAAGTGAATGATCCAGAAATGAAAATTTGCATATTTTGGTTAATGCACTTATTGAGTTAGATGACCCTCACTCGGTTGTTTAACCCAGCAGTTGTTGAAAAACCATAGTAAATATACCCATTTAGTAGTTGGTTCAGAGGAGTCTGGTTCTGAACTTTGTAGGGCGGGTTGTTGTCCGATCCCCCACAACTGCATTTGGAAGAGAAATAGGGGTTTACCAAACTGATTTTACCAGCTCCCCTCGATTTATGATCATAATCACTAACAGATTTTTCTACCATGAGTGTGTACAAGATAACGGGCTTAATGTGATTGCACCTGAATGAAAAGGGTGAATAAAATTTAAGCAAAAGTTAGAGTCACAATAAAATGCTTCAGATTTATCTTCATATGATGAGAGTCTTTGACTGTAATGTGTGATTTTGTGTTATTACAGTACTTGTGGTATTGATGTTCATTACCTGATTTTCTTTTCTAGCCGGCAACCACGTATGATTAGAGTTGGCATGTCTTTTTCAAACAAGTGCTAAAAAAGAGTTATTATTTTTGTGCTTAAGGACAAGCAAATGTTCAAGTATGGAGGAATCTGATAACACAAATTTATATCAATTTCTGGCTTGATTTACATGAATCTTAATTGCATGTTATAACCCTCAAAAGACCTAATTGAAACTAGGTTCACTTTGAAAGCATTTGGCATATGTATTGTTAAGCTGACTCCTCCAGTTTGTTGAGTAATTTATAATTATTTCTCTCTTCTACACATCATATGTGTTTCAAAAAAAACCTTGCATGTGCAAAATACTTTTCAAAAGAAATGATTTTACCTGCAAATTAATACTTGACATCAAAGAGATCTGAGTTGTGGTCTGATCATGGGCAAAGCTGATTTGAGACGCTCCTAACTAGGGGCAAGCTATCTATGGATTCCGCCAATCAGGGGCAAACAAGTTGAATACCCTGCTTATCAAGAGTGAATTGGTTCAAGAATTAGATACACTGTAAATATCAGTAGGTCAGGGGCATATTCGTCATAGATTCCAGTACTTGGGGCATACTATGTCAAGATTACATCGTCCTGAAAAGTTACATGCGGTGAGATATTGTAGAACTTTGGTTGTCAATACCATGGATGATGAAGAGTTTCCACTCTCAATGCACAGGTCTGCAATCTCGAAATATTGTCTTGCAAAGTTGAAAACCCGAAAGAGCGGTTTAGGCGATAAAGAGCGTCCCGAGGTGCGGACAACTTGAAAAGGAAGTTTAGAAAAATAAGGGGCATCAAAAAGGGGAAGATGAAACCTATTAAGTCAAAACTCGAAAGATGGCACATGACTGCGATACTTGACTCTGCTTGGAAGTGGAACTTCAGATGGAAAAGATTGGTCCAGTCTTCTTTCTACAAAGCGAGAGTTTGCAAACTTGAACTACGAAGAAGGATGGCATTGTTATGATTCAGTGGAATTCATTTATTTTCATTGTCATTATCTTAGCTTAAATTTGCAATCACCTCATTGAGGGATTTTGCATCCAGTTGAAAAATTCCGCACTTTAGTGCAATTAATAAAAATTCTCATTTGTTTGTTAGCTTGCTTTTACATTCTAATTGTGTGCACCGGTGAAACTTATTTATGACAAATAAAGCATTTAAACATTGTGAATAAAAAGCATTTGAAAACTTGAAATGATGGAAGGGAAATCAATGGCATACTGTAAGGTGCCCCTGTCCTAAAAATACAAAATCATGGCAATCCCTTGATTCCATCAGATAAAGAAAGTCGTTGTTCCTCTTTGGAAGCCTTTTTGAACGCTTGTCTCTCAATGGAAGCTTGCAAGGGTCCTCATCTCAATAGTGTCAGAGTTACTCAGATTCCCGGTGCCGGGAAATTCAAACTCTCCTCAAAACAAACTCGGAAATTCATGCATTCATGCATATTCATGCATTCACTCATATAGGTTCATGCATAAAAAGAATCACACCAAATCTTGCATATAATCAGATATTTCATTTGCATCAGTTCTACATTTAGGCAATAGAAGTGCAAAATCATGCATTCATAAAGTACATGTTCAAAATGTTGTCTTAACATGTTGTGGACTTCGATCTCTTGTTCAGTGACAAAAGTCTGCGGATCTAATTCTCCAACAAGATGGTTATTGAACCATAATTTCTCAACAAAAGAAAGGGGTTGATGAATCTTTTCCTCGATCAATTGGTCAAAAAAGTATCATCCCCAAGCAAATCAGCCAGTGCATCACATTCTCAATGAGAAAGGTTGAGGAATCGTTTCTTTTCCCCAGTGAGGCAGTTGATATTTGTTCGTCCCAGTAAGTCGGTTGGAACACCGCATCTTCAACAAAACGGTTTGTGAACCATGATGTTTGACGGGAAGGATTGGCGGATCTTTAACATCCCTAGTGAATTTATTTGGTTTTACCCCTATCAGTGATGTTCTGGAAGTTGGTCAACAGAGTTTCATCCTCATCGAAGGGGTTTTCACTCTACACTTTCCAAAAAGGGTTGATGATCCTTTCCTAGTAAATAATTCGACAAGTGTTACCTACAGCAGATTGGTCTACATACAACTTTCCCAGTCAAAAAAGTTAAATAGACCCGTTCTCCATTGCTTTGTTCCAGATGGTTATCTCCAGCCGATTGATAAATTAAATTCTTCAGCAAAATAGTTTTCAAGCAGTTGTCTTGTGAATTTGGTCAAATATAATGGCAGAGTATTCAATTTTGACTCCCAGCAAGTTTTCTTTACTCAAAGACACATCAAGCGTTAATGGAGCATTTTTTAGAATAAGTTTTTCTGAGTTGAGGGACCTTGAGGGGGGAAGGCTCTTTTGTTTTTATGGTCGATACACCAGTAAAGTGGTAATGATCAGTTTTGGACTTCAGGTACCCTGAGGGGAGAAGACTTTATTTTTTCTTTTATGGTCAACACACCCGGAGGAGAGGTAATGATCAGTTTTGGAATTCAGGTACCATGAGGGGAGAAGACTTCGTTTTTCTTTTATGGTCAACACACCCGGAGGAGAGGTAATGATCAGTTTTGGAGTTCAGGTACCCTGAGGGGAGGAGACTTCGTTTTTCTTTTATGGTCAACACACCCGGAGGAGAGGTAATGATCAGTTTTAGAGTTCAGGTACCCTGAGGGGAGAAGACTTCGTTTTTATTTTATGGTCAACACACCCGGAGGAGAGGTAATGATCAGCTTTGGAGATATCGCACCCTGAGGGGAGGCGACTCAGCTTTTTATGGTCTATACACCCATAGGGCGGGTAATGATCAGTTTTGGAGATAACGCACCGTGAAGGGAGGCGACTCAGTCTTTTATGGTCTATACACCCATAAGGCGGGTAATGATCATTTTATTCTCAAGTATTCAGTTACTAATCATTCTAGGTATGTTGCCACCTTCATCTTCCATATGCATTCATTATAATTACATCACTTTCACACCACAAAATTAGGGCATTTGTATTTAATTATCTTTTACTTCGAACGCATAAAGGCGCAAGTCATTTACGCATTCGAGTATAAGACAATTAAATAGGGGCAGCTGTAATACCCTAATTTTTCACTTTTGTAAATATATATTTTATTTAAAAAAATTTATTTCTTATTTTCCATAATAAATACCCAAAAATAGATTCTAGATAATTTTGTCTTACAATTTATTCATTTTTCTTTATTTCTTTTAATTGTCACAATTTATCTTTTTATACGAAAAATAGTAAAAAATATTCAAAAATAGTTTTTATCTCTTCATTTAAGTTTACTTTTTTATTCCTATCTTATTTGCATTTTTCTACATTTTTATTAATTTTTATTTGCTTTTGAGTCATTTCGTGAGTTTTAATCCTTTTGTGACCAATCAAACTTTGACATCTCATCTCCCTTTTTCTATCTCATTTTATTACCATTTTCTTCATTTTTAAATAAATTAGAATTTCATTTTCACCCATTTTACCCTTCAAAATCTCAAAAATTACAAATTAACCCCAAATTGGTGAGGCCCTATAAATAGGACCTCATTTATGACAAACCCTAGATTTGATTTTACTATAGACAAAATTTCATTTTCTTCTTTCTCTTGCTGCGGCGGCTCACCTCTTCCCTTCTCACAAAACCCTAAAATTTCTAAATCAAATCTCACCACAAATCTTCATCAAATTAACCAATCATCATGAAATAGAAAGATTAATACACTTTCCTCTGTTCGTTTCACCCTCGAATCGCTCGAATACGGCTCCAAGATCTAACAACCCGAAACCGAAAATCTCCATAGCCAAGAAGGTTGGATTCACGCGATTTCGGACGATTTATGCTTCTATCCTTTTCGATTTGAACTGTATTATGTATATGAATTGCTATTGCTTCTGTTTTGTACGTTTTGAATGACGAAAATTGATAAGATCTAAAACTTCATGACCGTCGGATTTGTTTGATTTTCGTGTTTAATATGTTGAATCTGTAAAGACTGATATTGAATTCGTGATCTACGTTTGAAAACACATAGAATCAGTTATTTGTTTGCTCGATTTGATTTTGTTTTGCGATTTGGGTGTTTGTCGTTGAAGCTCTGTTCGGTTCGTTAATGGCTTCAATGAGTCAGTGAGTTAGTGACTCGGTTGTGTGACAATGAAGAGGACGGGACACGTGTCAGCCAGCGATGGGCTGACGCGCGGGTTTTGTTTTTTGTTTCTGGACTGGGTTGGTGACCGGATCCGGGTCCGATCACACTGTCCGACCCGATCCGGTTCATTTAAGAGATTGTATCAGGGCCTATTGCATTCTGGGCCTAACTGGTTTTGTTGTGATTCATTAAATACACCCCCAAATCTGCTACTGTGCACCTCGTTTTTTTTTTCTCTGTAGAAACTGGGCCTTAGGCCCAGATTGCTTCCCACCCCCCTGATATGCTACGCGGACCCCCCTGTGTTAGATATTAAATTGGGCCTGAAGCCCATTTTCGTTTTTTTTCTGTTTATATGTGTACATGCTGTTTGTTATGCACCCCCTCTTTCTCTTTTCTTTTTTTGGGAACTCTTTGATTTTGATATGAAAAACGGATTAAAAAAGTAATTAGTCTCTGACGCGTGACTTTGGCTACTTATTTTTTTTAATTCGGAGCTTTTGGATTAGACTTGGAAAACGTGGATTAAAAAAGTAATTAGTCTCTGAGGCATGACTTTGACTGATTAATTTTTTAATTCGGAGTTTTTACAACTTAGATTAGGAAAAACGGATTAAAAAAGTAATTAGTCTCTGACGCATGACTTTGGCTAAGTTGTTTTTAATTCAGATCTTTAAACTTTAAAATTAGAACTCCTTCGAGAAAGCACGAGACAGAGCCATACGCATGACTTGTCTCTGTCTCAACTTTTGACTTTGACTTTTAAGTTGACTTTTACTTTGGCTTCTTAGTTTGACTTTTGGTTGACTTTTGCCTTGACCTTTAGTTTGATTTTTAGGTTGACTTTTTCTGTTGACTTTTTCAAGATAGTTGACTTTTTCTCCTTCGACTGAGTTATGCTAAATGCTTAGAATTACATGATGACTTGTTTCTCTTTGTCTGATACATGATTACTTGTTCGTATGTACATATCTAATGCATTTTTAATTGTTCAGTATCATGGATTATATGTCATTTGCATTCATGCATTTTCATTTTCCTCTTCTTCTACCTTTCTTTTTCGTTTTCTTTTCTGAAACTTGAAAGCTTGTAAAATATTAAATAAACTATTGAATAAAAAGAGAGATGTCTGACGCATGACTTTCATCTTTTGAATGGTCCAAGTACTTGCCACATGGCTTGCGACTGAGGACTATTCTCATTCAGTGAATAATTCCTCAGAAAATCTAAAAGACACTCAACTTACTCAACTGTTTTCCTGCTCTTGTGCAGTCAACTCTTTTTTCAACTGCCCTTGTGCAGTCAAATATTCTTACTTCTTTTCCTAAATGGATGATGCTTTATCCATTCCCCTGATACAGACAAACGCTTAAACCTCAGTTGAGTATACAAGCAATACTGTTGTCTCAGTGGAATGCGACCTAAGCATCGTTCACTAAAAACAACCAACAAATAAAATCTTTCTTTTCAGGAAGAACTACGTGAGCTTTGACTTCCTCATTCTACTTGGGGGATACGTAGGAGCGAGAGCCTCTCTCGTCAAGCCAAATAATAAAAAACTCTTTTTCCCTTTTCTGTTCAGTATGCGGTAATTCATTTCTTTTTATGTGGTTATCTTTGTTTATGCAAACCAAAATTTCTCAAATGGTTCCCGTTGAGTACAACGGATATGAGGGGGTGTTAACGTCTTCCCCTCATGTAACCAACTCCCGAACCCGATCTTTCAAGGTTTTATCATTATTTTCCTTTCCCCTCATGGGATAAATAAAATATGGTGGCGGCTTCATTGTTTACATTTGTCCATTGCATTTCATCCTTGCATATCTGTATATTTTTGCGCCGGGTACTACAGCTGGCGACTTCACTAGGGACGTTTGTGTAGATAGTTAAGCCTAATTTGGGGCTTTTGGTTTGCTTATACTAGGTTAGCCGTATCTGTCCTATCTTTTACATTACCGCAAAATATTGAACTGTCTGGATTTGTTGGCTTTGTCTTCTCTTCCACTCCTTTTTTTCTTTTTGCCTTTATGGCTTAGTTCTTGGTTACTGTGTGCTATGGTTCATCACCGGACCAGAGAGACACTTAGGATTAGTTGAGGGATTTTTGCATCGGGCTCTCTGACATGTGACTTTGAGTTCCGGTGTGAAAATTCCGCTCGGAATAGATTCCCGTGGAAAGGTTGGGCTCTCTGCCGCATGGCTTTGGGTTCAATTTTTTCCATGTGGGGTCCAGGACTCCGGGGGCCTTTTTATCCAGTCTAGGTATCCGAAACTTTTGTCTAGGGACCACCATTTAGAACCCGTGTCGAGGTTATGATGTTGACTCATCCAGTTGGCGTTATAATCTCGATCAGATGAGGTTGCTTTTAGGAAAAGTAATCGAGGATTCTGGGAACCGTGTCAACCTAGAACAACATGTGAGAGGGATGGGTTACAGGTAACTTTGAACTTTTGACCTCAGAGATTCCATTTTGAAAAGAACCCTGTTGTTATGAATATGGAAGATTTGTGACTTTGAGATCAATGTTCGCAGATGATACAATGTTACTGTGATCATATCCATGCATTTTGCATTCATACATCCATGCATCCACGGAAATAATCATGCATAATCATTTTTGCATACATTTTCAACAAAAAAATGAATGAGAAAAGTCTTTGAAAAAATATCATGCATTTGAATCATAAAAAATCATGCATTTTTCAAATCACAAAAATCTCATTTTCGTTCATTCATTCCAACAGTTACCTTCCCGACACCGGTATCTAAACAAGAAAGGTTTCTCATCGCATCATGGACAATCTACAAGAACAGTTTGACGCCTTGAAAGGCGAAGTGACTAAGATGAATGGAAAGTTGGACAGAGTTTTGGAAATATTGTCCAGTTTGGATCTGCACCAAAGAGTGGTTGTGAATGAGGTTCTGGCACTTACTGTTCAGGTCCCACAAGAGAATGCTCCAGTAACAGCTGTGAATTGGCCACCCCATGGTGTACCAATAAGGTTTGCTCTACCTGAGTATACGCCGTTTGTGTTTGATGTTTCATCCGGTTCCCAAGCTGTCGAGAATCAGAATAGAGAACCTCTGCTTCATCAAGGACCCAATTTGACACAAGGGAATTTGGGTGATACAATGAATGCTCACCATGGTCCTGAGATACCTACTGATGTGTCAAAAGTGGATTCTGCTATCCATCAGCTAGAAGAGACCAATTAAAGCAATGCAGACATAACTCCGATTCGTACGCAACTTTAGAATATGACTCAAAATGAAGGAGAATCCTTCAGGGACTATGCACTGAGGTGGAGAGTATTGGCTTCTCAAGTACGTCCACCGTACTTAGAAACAGAACTTGCGGACATGTTCGTCAATACTCTACAAGGGATATACTATCAAAAGATGGTTTGTAATGTTTCCTCTGACTTCTCTGGTTTGGTCCGAATTGGGGAAATAATTGAAAGAGGGATCAAGAGTGGGAAGATTCAGTTTGCTGTTAGTTCACAGAATAACAATGTGGAGAAGCCTGATAATAGCTTCAAAGAAAAAGAAGAGGAAGAAGCTAGTGTTGTTACTTCCAAATATGACAAGGTTCCGCTTATAGTGCATGTTCGATCTCCTTATCTTGCATATCCTTATTTGTCTGCAACCCAACATCAGCAGTTCCAGGGATATCCTTTTCAAATGCCTGTGAATCATGTGCCTCAACGAAACTCAACAAGGGTCTGGAAGGCTCTTTGATCCAATTCCAATGCCATACAGTCAGTTGCTCCCTTATCTGATTCATAGTGGTAAAGTGACACCCAAACCTTTGAGACCTATGTTCGCACCGTTTCCGGCTTGGTATGATGCCAACGCCAGATGTGATTTTCATGCCGGATTTAAGGGGCATACTACTGATAATTGCAAATCTCTTAAGAATAAGGAATAAGTGACATCACTTCCCAGTTCGACAAAACCCCACCGGTCATGCCTGTTCAGATCACATACTCACATTTGGGAGCAACACAGAATCAACAGCTTCCTAGGTACTTTGATCAAGTGAACCCCGTGCATATGCGAAGTCAACAAGTAGATGAGAATCCACAACAGTCCGTAAAAGTCTGTGATCCAATTCCTATGTCGTATGACCAGCTTCTTCCTTATCTGGTACATAGTGGAATAGAAACTGCTAAGGCTATGAAACCCAAGAATGCACCGTTGCCAGCCTGGTACGACGCCAATGCTAAATGTGGTTATCATGCTGGAGCTGAAGGTCATTCCACCAATGACTGCTAAGCCTTCAAGTACAAAGTGCAAGAACTTATTGATCAGAAATTATTATTCTTCAAGGGAGGTAGACCATTTGTGGGAAATAATCAGTTGTCAAAGCCTTTGAAATTTGATGCGAGTCAGGTGAAAACACAACAAGCACAGCGGTCTAGAAAGGTTTTTGATCCAATCCCTATGCAGTACAGTAAACTCTTGCCTTATCTTGTTCAAGGTGGAAGAGTAACCCCCAAGGCTTTGAAACCTATGACTGCGTCGTTCCCAGTTTGGTACGATGTTAATGCTAATTGTGATTATCATGCTGGTACTGAGGGTCACACTACTGATAACTGCAAGTCCTTTAAGTACAAAGTACAATTGCTCCTTGACAAACATTTGTTGTCTTTCGAGGAAGGTGAACCGGTTGTGAAGTAAACAGTCGTTGAGGCCTTCAACATGTTACTCTGGTGTTGATTTTCAGGGATGACCAGATTGCCATCATAAAGGATGAAGAGAAGAATGGAAATAGTCGAGATAGGGTGAACGTGTGTTCTTCAAACACACACTATTTGCAAACTAGAAGGCTGTTGAAATCCCAGAGATCATTTCATTTTTAAAGTAGTTTACCTTTTCAAAACA
Organism: Trifolium dubium; assembly: GCA_951804385.1. Classification (NCBI taxonomy): domain Eukaryota; kingdom Viridiplantae; phylum Streptophyta; class Magnoliopsida; order Fabales; family Fabaceae; genus Trifolium; species Trifolium dubium. The sequence continues at coordinate 20,432,128 of OX638068.1, forward strand.
CCCTTTGTCATGCCCGAGATAAATGGGTGAGCTTGTAAGGGCTATTTTCTTTGAATGTTGTAATTACTTATGAATAAAAAGTACTTTTGTGTACAATTTCTGTCTTGTTTATTCTTTCTTTTTCCAGTTTTAAAAAGATAATAAAAATGGCAATAATTTCTTGCATATCATAAAACACTTTTTGCATTCAATCAAATTCAAAAAAAAGGTAAATCATCATTCATAAGTGAATCCATTGAATCATAACAGTACCGTATTTTCTCATGGTTTCGGGTTGCAAGTTGTGTCGAAGTGTTAGTCTGTTTGTTGGATCAAGAGCATAAAATGATTAAACTTCATTGGTAACATGTGGACGTGATTGATCTGGAAACTGAAAAAGAAAGAGGTCAAATTGGGTGCCTCATCGTGGTACCAAGTTTGAAGAATGTTTTCAAAAGTGAAAAGTTTGAAGGACGTGCAAGCTGTGTGGCACATGGATTGATTCAATTGAATTGGGCTGCTGTCGATGATTACTTCTGCTACTCTCCAGACGGTGATATTAGGAAGTTCATCCCTATGATCGCTAGGCTGTTTATTGCTTTCTTGTCAAGCATTTGTTTGCTTTTGAGATTATGTAATGCACGTGCATGTTTTAGAATCAATTCATTTGTTTTATTACTTACAAACTTGGAGCGAGGATGATGAAAACAAATAACTGATTTTTGCTAATATATGCTTTCAATGGTGAAAAAAAAAAACCTAGTTGAGGATGTAAGGCATTGTTTCACTTTCTTTCATTATTTCATAAAATAAAATATAAAAAAAAGAGTTGAATTGAGCCGTTCTTGCATATGTTTTGTTATTATCTGATTCTCCTAGTTTCTTGAGACATATCTTTTTTAGAAAAAAAAACAAGTAATTTTGGTTTGATACTTGACATGACACTTTAAGAGTATATAGGTTGTTTTGCACTTTAGGCTACGTTATGAAGGTTCAGGAATGATTCAATAAAATTGGTACTGTCTTAACATCTTAGACTCTTAGAAATATGTAAGATCAATTTGAGTACTGATTTTGACGAAGACCTGAACATAAGTTTTTAAGTAACTCTCAGTAGTTTATCTTAGCAGTCGGCACCATCTTGTACACAAACTAAGTAGGAAATCGATGAACATAAGTGAATGATCCAGAAATGAAAATTTGCATATTTTGGTTAATGCACTTATTGAGTTAGACGACCCTCACTCGGTTGTTTAACCCAGCAGTTGTTGAAAAATCATAGTAAATATACCCATTTAGTAGTTGGTTCAGAGGAGTCTGGTTCTGAACTTTGTAGGGCGGGTTGTTGTCCGATCCCCCACAACTGCATTTGGAAGAGAAATAGGGGTTTACCAAACTGATTTTACCAGCTCCCCTCGATTTATGATCATAATCACTAACAGATTTTTCTACCATAAGTGTGTACAAGATAACGGGCTTAATGTGATTGCACCTGAATGAAAAGGGTGAATAAAATTTAAGCAAAAGTTAGAGTCACAATAAAATGCTTCAGATTTATCTTTATATGATGAGAGTCTTTGACTGCAATGTGTGATTTTGTGTTATTACAGTACTTGTGGTATTGATGTTCATTACTTGATTTTCTTTTCTAGCCGGCAACCACGTATGATTAGAGTTGGCATGTCTTTTTCAAACAAGTGCTAAAAAAGAGTTATTATTTTTGTGCTTAAGGACAAGCAAATGTTCAAGTATGGAGGAATCTGATAACACAAATTTATATCAATTTCTGGCTTGATTTACATGAATCTTAATTGCATGTTATAACCCTCAAAAGACCTAATTGAAACTAGGTTCACTTTGAAAGCATTTGGCATATGTATTGTTAAGTTGACTCCTCCAGTTTGTTGAGTAATTTATAATTATTTCTCTCTTCTACACATCATATGTGTTTCAAAAAAAAAACTTGCATGTGCAAAATACTTTTCAAAAGAAATGATTTTACCTGCAAATTAATACTTGACATCAAAGAGATCTGAGTTGTGGTCTGATCATGGGCAAAGCTGATTTGAGACGCTCCTAACTAGGGGCAAGCTATCTATGGATTCCGCCAATCAGGGGCAAACAAGTTGAATACCCTGCTTATCAAGAGTGAATTGGTTCAAGAATTAGATACACTGTAAATATCAGTAGGTCAGGGGCATATTCGTCATAGATTCCAGTACTTGGGGCATACTATGTCAAGATTACATCGTCCTGAAAAGTTACATGCGGTGAGATATTGTAGAACTTTGGTTGTCAATACCATGGATGATGAAGAGTTTCCACTCTCAATGCACAGGTCTGCAATCTCGAAATATTGTCTTGCAAAGTTGAAAACCCGAAAGAGCGGTTTAGGCGATAAAGAGCGTCCCGAGGTGCGGACAACTTGAAAAGGAAGTTTAGAAAAATAAGGGGCATCAAAAAGGGGAAGATGAAACCTATTAAGTCAAAACTCGAAAGATGGCACATGACTGCGATACTTGACTCTGCTTGGAAGTGGAACTTCAGATGGAAAAGATTGGTCCAGTCTTCTTTCTACAAAGCGAGAGTTTGCAAACTTGAACTACGAAGAAGGATGGCATTGTTATGATTCAGTGGAATTCATTTATTTTCATTGTCATTATCTTAGCTTAAATTTGCAATCACCTCATTGAGGGATTTTGCATCCAGTTGAAAAATTCCGCACTTTAGTGCAATTAATAAAAATTCTCATTTGTTTGTTAGCTTGCTTTTACATTCTAATTGTGTGCACCGGTGAAACTTATTTATGACAAATAAAGCATTTAAACATTGTGAATAAAAAGCATTTGAAAACTTGAAATGATGGAAGGGAAATCAATGGCATACTGTAAGGTGCCCCTGTCCTAAAAATACAAAATCATGGCAATCCCTTGATTCCATCAGATAAAGAAAGTCGTTGTTCCTCTTTGGAAGCCTTTTTGAACGCTTGTCTCTCAATGGAAGCTTGCAAGGGTCCTCATCTCAATAGTGTCAGAGTTACTCAGATTCCCGGTGCCGGGAAATTCAAACTCTCCTCAAAACAAACTCGGAAATTCATGCATTCATGCATATTCATGCATTCACTCATATAGGTTCATGCATAAAAAGAATCACACCAAATCTTGCATATAATCAGATATTTCATTTGCATCAGTTCTACATTTAGGCAATAGAAGTGCAAAATCATGCATTCATAAAGTACATGTTCAAAATGTTGTCTTAACATGTTGTGGACTTCGATCTCTTGTTCAGTGACAAAAGTCTGCGGATCTAATTCTCCAACAAGATGGTTATTGAACCATAATTTCTCAACAAAAGAAAGGGGTTGATGAATCTTTTCCTCGATCAATTGGTCAAAAAAGTATCATCCCCAAGCAAATCAGCCAGTGCATCACATTCTCAATGAGAAAGGTTGAGGAATCGTTTCTTTTCCCCAGTGAGGCAGTTGATATTTGTTCGTCCCAGTAAGTCGGTTGGAACACCGCATCTTCAACAAAACGGTTTGTGAACCATGATGTTTGACGGGAAGGATTGGCGGATCTTTAACATCCCTAGTGAATTTATTTGGTTTTACCCCTATCAGTGATGTTCTGGAAGTTGGTCAACAGAGTTTCATCCTCATCGAAGGGGTTTTCACTCTACACTTTCCAAAAAGGGTTGATGATCCTTTCCTAGTAAATAATTCGACAAGTGTTACCTACAGCAGATTGGTCTACATACAACTTTCCCAGTCAAAAAAGTTAAATAGACCCGTTCTCCATTGCTTTGTTCCAGATGGTTATCTCCAGCCGATTGATAAATTAAATTCTTCAGCAAAATAGTTTTCAAGCAGTTGTCTTGTGAATTTGGTCAAATATAATGGCAGAGTATTCAATTTTGACTCCCAGCAAGTTTTCTTTACTCAAAGACACATCAAGCGTTAATGGAGCATTTTTTAGAATAAGTTTTTCTGAGTTGAGGGACCTTGAGGGGGGAAGGCTCTTTTGTTTTTATGGTCGATACACCAGTAAAGTGGTAATGATCAGTTTTGGACTTCAGGTACCCTGAGGGGAGAAGACTTTATTTTTTCTTTTATGGTCAACACACCCGGAGGAGAGGTAATGATCAGTTTTGGAATTCAGGTACCATGAGGGGAGAAGACTTCGTTTTTCTTTTATGGTCAACACACCCGGAGGAGAGGTAATGATCAGTTTTGGAGTTCAGGTACCCTGAGGGGAGGAGACTTCGTTTTTCTTTTATGGTCAACACACCCGGAGGAGAGGTAATGATCAGTTTTAGAGTTCAGGTACCCTGAGGGGAGAAGACTTCGTTTTTATTTTATGGTCAACACACCCGGAGGAGAGGTAATGATCAGCTTTGGAGATATCGCACCCTGAGGGGAGGCGACTCAGCTTTTTATGGTCTATACACCCATAGGGCGGGTAATGATCAGTTTTGGAGATAACGCACCGTGAAGGGAGGCGACTCAGTCTTTTATGGTCTATACACCCATAAGGCGGGTAATGATCATTTTATTCTCAAGTATTCAGTTACTAATCATTCTAGGTATGTTGCCACCTTCATCTTCCATATGCATTCATTATAATTACATCACTTTCACACCACAAAATTAGGGCATTTGTATTTAATTATCTTTTACTTCGAACGCATAAAGGCGCAAGTCATTTACGCATTCGAGTATAAGACAATTAAATAGGGGCAGCTGTAATACCCTAATTTTTCACTTTTGTAAATATATATTTTATTTAAAAAAATTTATTTCTTATTTTCCATAATAAATACCCAAAAATAGATTCTAGATAATTTTGTCTTACAATTTATTCATTTTTCTTTATTTCTTTTAATTGTCACAATTTATCTTTTTATACGAAAAATAGTAAAAAATATTCAAAAATAGTTTTTATCTCTTCATTTAAGTTTACTTTTTTATTCCTATCTTATTTGCATTTTTCTACATTTTTATTAATTTTTATTTGCTTTTGAGTCATTTCGTGAGTTTTAATCCTTTTGTGACCAATCAAACTTTGACATCTCATCTCCCTTTTTCTATCTCATTTTATTACCATTTTCTTCATTTTTAAATAAATTAGAATTTCATTTTCACCCATTTTACCCTTCAAAATCTCAAAAATTACAAATTAACCCCAAATTGGTGAGGCCCTATAAATAGGACCTCATTTATGACAAACCCTAGATTTGATTTTACTATAGACAAAATTTCATTTTCTTCTTTCTCTTGCTGCGGCGGCTCACCTCTTCCCTTCTCACAAAACCCTAAAATTTCTAAATCAAATCTCACCACAAATCTTCATCAAATTAACCAATCATCATGAAATAGAAAGATTAATACACTTTCCTCTGTTCGTTTCACCCTCGAATCGCTCGAATACGGCTCCAAGATCTAACAACCCGAAACCGAAAATCTCCATAGCCAAGAAGGTTGGATTCACGCGATTTCGGACGATTTATGCTTCTATCCTTTTCGATTTGAACTGTATTATGTATATGAATTGCTATTGCTTCTGTTTTGTACGTTTTGAATGACGAAAATTGATAAGATCTAAAACTTCATGACCGTCGGATTTGTTTGATTTTCGTGTTTAATATGTTGAATCTGTAAAGACTGATATTGAATTCGTGATCTACGTTTGAAAACACATAGAATCAGTTATTTGTTTGCTCGATTTGATTTTGTTTTGCGATTTGGGTGTTTGTCGTTGAAGCTCTGTTCGGTTCGTTAATGGCTTCAATGAGTCAGTGAGTTAGTGACTCGGTTGTGTGACAATGAAGAGGACGGGACACGTGTCAGCCAGCGATGGGCTGACGCGCGGGTTTTGTTTTTTGTTTCTGGACTGGGTTGGTGACCGGATCCGGGTCCGATCACACTGTCCGACCCGATCCGGTTCATTTAAGAGATTGTATCAGGGCCTATTGCATTCTGGGCCTAACTGGTTTTGTTGTGATTCATTAAATACACCCCCAAATCTGCTACTGTGCACCTCGTTTTTTTTTTCTCTGTAGAAACTGGGCCTTAGGCCCAGATTGCTTCCCACCCCCCTGATATGCTACGCGGACCCCCCTGTGTTAGATATTAAATTGGGCCTGAAGCCCATTTTCGTTTTTTTTCTGTTTATATGTGTACATGCTGTTTGTTATGCACCCCCTCTTTCTCTTTTCTTTTTTTGGGAACTCTTTGATTTTGATATGAAAAACGGATTAAAAAAGTAATTAGTCTCTGACGCGTGACTTTGGCTACTTATTTTTTTTAATTCGGAGCTTTTGGATTAGACTTGGAAAACGTGGATTAAAAAAGTAATTAGTCTCTGAGGCATGACTTTGACTGATTAATTTTTTAATTCGGAGTTTTTACAACTTAGATTAGGAAAAACGGATTAAAAAAGTAATTAGTCTCTGACGCATGACTTTGGCTAAGTTGTTTTTAATTCAGATCTTTAAACTTTAAAATTAGAACTCCTTCGAGAAAGCACGAGACAGAGCCATACGCATGACTTGTCTCTGTCTCAACTTTTGACTTTGACTTTTAAGTTGACTTTTACTTTGGCTTCTTAGTTTGACTTTTGGTTGACTTTTGCCTTGACCTTTAGTTTGATTTTTAGGTTGACTTTTTCTGTTGACTTTTTCAAGATAGTTGACTTTTTCTCCTTCGACTGAGTTATGCTAAATGCTTAGAATTACATGATGACTTGTTTCTCTTTGTCTGATACATGATTACTTGTTCGTATGTACATATCTAATGCATTTTTAATTGTTCAGTATCATGGATTATATGTCATTTGCATTCATGCATTTTCATTTTCCTCTTCTTCTACCTTTCTTTTTCGTTTTCTTTTCTGAAACTTGAAAGCTTGTAAAATATTAAATAAACTATTGAATAAAAAGAGAGATGTCTGACGCATGACTTTCATCTTTTGAATGGTCCAAGTACTTGCCACATGGCTTGCGACTGAGGACTATTCTCATTCAGTGAATAATTCCTCAGAAAATCTAAAAGACACTCAACTTACTCAACTGTTTTCCTGCTCTTGTGCAGTCAACTCTTTTTTCAACTGCCCTTGTGCAGTCAAATATTCTTACTTCTTTTCCTAAATGGATGATGCTTTATCCATTCCCCTGATACAGACAAACGCTTAAACCTCAGTTGAGTATACAAGCAATACTGTTGTCTCAGTGGAATGCGACCTAAGCATCGTTCACTAAAAACAACCAACAAATAAAATCTTTCTTTTCAGGAAGAACTACGTGAGCTTTGACTTCCTCATTCTACTTGGGGGATACGTAGGAGCGAGAGCCTCTCTCGTCAAGCCAAATAATAAAAAACTCTTTTTCCCTTTTCTGTTCAGTATGCGGTAATTCATTTCTTTTTATGTGGTTATCTTTGTTTATGCAAACCAAAATTTCTCAAATGGTTCCCGTTGAGTACAACGGATATGAGGGGGTGTTAACGTCTTCCCCTCATGTAACCAACTCCCGAACCCGATCTTTCAAGGTTTTATCATTATTTTCCTTTCCCCTCATGGGATAAATAAAATATGGTGGCGGCTTCATTGTTTACATTTGTCCATTGCATTTCATCCTTGCATATCTGTATATTTTTGCGCCGGGTACTACAGCTGGCGACTTCACTAGGGACGTTTGTGTAGATAGTTAAGCCTAATTTGGGGCTTTTGGTTTGCTTATACTAGGTTAGCCGTATCTGTCCTATCTTTTACATTACCGCAAAATATTGAACTGTCTGGATTTGTTGGCTTTGTCTTCTCTTCCACTCCTTTTTTTCTTTTTGCCTTTATGGCTTAGTTCTTGGTTACTGTGTGCTATGGTTCATCACCGGACCAGAGAGACACTTAGGATTAGTTGAGGGATTTTTGCATCGGGCTCTCTGACATGTGACTTTGAGTTCCGGTGTGAAAATTCCGCTCGGAATAGATTCCCGTGGAAAGGTTGGGCTCTCTGCCGCATGGCTTTGGGTTCAATTTTTTCCATGTGGGGTCCAGGACTCCGGGGGCCTTTTTATCCAGTCTAGGTATCCGAAACTTTTGTCTAGGGACCACCATTTAGAACCCGTGTCGAGGTTATGATGTTGACTCATCCAGTTGGCGTTATAATCTCGATCAGATGAGGTTGCTTTTAGGAAAAGTAATCGAGGATTCTGGGAACCGTGTCAACCTAGAACAACATGTGAGAGGGATGGGTTACAGGTAACTTTGAACTTTTGACCTCAGAGATTCCATTTTGAAAAGAACCCTGTTGTTATGAATATGGAAGATTTGTGACTTTGAGATCAATGTTCGCAGATGATACAATGTTACTGTGATCATATCCATGCATTTTGCATTCATACATCCATGCATCCACGGAAATAATCATGCATAATCATTTTTGCATACATTTTCAACAAAAAAATGAATGAGAAAAGTCTTTGAAAAAATATCATGCATTTGAATCATAAAAAATCATGCATTTTTCAAATCACAAAAATCTCATTTTCGTTCATTCATTCCAACAGTTACCTTCCCGACACCGGTATCTAAACAAGAAAGGTTTCTCATCGCATCATGGACAATCTACAAGAACAGTTTGACGCCTTGAAAGGCGAAGTGACTAAGATGAATGGAAAGTTGGACAGAGTTTTGGAAATATTGTCCAGTTTGGATCTGCACCAAAGAGTGGTTGTGAATGAGGTTCTGGCACTTACTGTTCAGGTCCCACAAGAGAATGCTCCAGTAACAGCTGTGAATTGGCCACCCCATGGTGTACCAATAAGGTTTGCTCTACCTGAGTATACGCCGTTTGTGTTTGATGTTTCATCCGGTTCCCAAGCTGTCGAGAATCAGAATAGAGAACCTCTGCTTCATCAAGGACCCAATTTGACACAAGGGAATTTGGGTGATACAATGAATGCTCACCATGGTCCTGAGATACCTACTGATGTGTCAAAAGTGGATTCTGCTATCCATCAGCTAGAAGAGACCAATTAAAGCAATGCAGACATAACTCCGATTCGTACGCAACTTTAGAATATGACTCAAAATGAAGGAGAATCCTTCAGGGACTATGCACTGAGGTGGAGAGTATTGGCTTCTCAAGTACGTCCACCGTACTTAGAAACAGAACTTGCGGACATGTTCGTCAATACTCTACAAGGGATATACTATCAAAAGATGGTTTGTAATGTTTCCTCTGACTTCTCTGGTTTGGTCCGAATTGGGGAAATAATTGAAAGAGGGATCAAGAGTGGGAAGATTCAGTTTGCTGTTAGTTCACAGAATAACAATGTGGAGAAGCCTGATAATAGCTTCAAAGAAAAAGAAGAGGAAGAAGCTAGTGTTGTTACTTCCAAATATGACAAGGTTCCGCTTATAGTGCATGTTCGATCTCCTTATCTTGCATATCCTTATTTGTCTGCAACCCAACATCAGCAGTTCCAGGGATATCCTTTTCAAATGCCTGTGAATCATGTGCCTCAACGAAACTCAACAAGGGTCTGGAAGGCTCTTTGATCCAATTCCAATGCCATACAGTCAGTTGCTCCCTTATCTGATTCATAGTGGTAAAGTGACACCCAAACCTTTGAGACCTATGTTCGCACCGTTTCCGGCTTGGTATGATGCCAACGCCAGATGTGATTTTCATGCCGGATTTAAGGGGCATACTACTGATAATTGCAAATCTCTTAAGAATAAGGAATAAGTGACATCACTTCCCAGTTCGACAAAACCCCACCGGTCATGCCTGTTCAGATCACATACTCACATTTGGGAGCAACACAGAATCAACAGCTTCCTAGGTACTTTGATCAAGTGAACCCCGTGCATATGCGAAGTCAACAAGTAGATGAGAATCCACAACAGTCCGTAAAAGTCTGTGATCCAATTCCTATGTCGTATGACCAGCTTCTTCCTTATCTGGTACATAGTGGAATAGAAACTGCTAAGGCTATGAAACCCAAGAATGCACCGTTGCCAGCCTGGTACGACGCCAATGCTAAATGTGGTTATCATGCTGGAGCTGAAGGTCATTCCACCAATGACTGCTAAGCCTTCAAGTACAAAGTGCAAGAACTTATTGATCAGAAATTATTATTCTTCAAGGGAGGTAGACCATTTGTGGGAAATAATCAGTTGTCAAAGCCTTTGAAATTTGATGCGAGTCAGGTGAAAACACAACAAGCACAGCGGTCTAGAAAGGTTTTTGATCCAATCCCTATGCAGTACAGTAAACTCTTGCCTTATCTTGTTCAAGGTGGAAGAGTAACCCCCAAGGCTTTGAAACCTATGACTGCGTCGTTCCCAGTTTGGTACGATGTTAATGCTAATTGTGATTATCATGCTGGTACTGAGGGTCACACTACTGATAACTGCAAGTCCTTTAAGTACAAAGTACAATTGCTCCTTGACAAACATTTGTTGTCTTTCGAGGAAGGTGAACCGGTTGTGAAGTAAACAGTCGTTGAGGCCTTCAACATGTTACTCTGGTGTTGATTTTCAGGGATGACCAGATTGCCATCATAAAGGATGAAGAGAAGAATGGAAATAGTCGAGATAGGGTGAACGTGTGTTCTTCAAACACACACTATTTGCAAACTAGAAGGCTGTTGAAATCCCAGAGATCATTTCATTTTTAAAGTAGTTTACCTTTTCAAAACACCCTTTGTCATGCCCGAGATAAATGGGTGAGCTTGTAAGGGCTATTTTCTTTGAATGTTGTAATTACTTATGAATAAAAAGTACTTTTGTGTACAATTTCTGTCTTGTTTATTCTTTCTTTTTCCAGTTTTAAAAAGATAATAAAAATGGCAATAATTTCTTGCATATCATAAAACACTTTTTGCATTCAATCAAATTCAAAAAAAAGGTAAATCATCATTCATAAGTGAATCCATTGAATCATAACAGTACCGTATTTTCTCATGGTTTCGGGTTGCAAGTTGTGTCGAAGTGTTAGTCTGTTTGTTGGATCAAGAGCATAAAATGATTAAACTTCATTGGTAACATGTGGACGTGATTGATCTGGAAACTGAAAAAGAAAGAGGTCAAATTGGGTGCCTCATCGTGGTACCAAGTTTGAAGAATGTTTTCAAAAGTGAAAAGTTTGAAGGACGTGCAAGCTGTGTGGCACATGGATTGATTCAATTGAATTGGGCTGCTGTCGATGATTACTTCTGCTACTCTCCAGACGGTGATATTAGGAAGTTCATCCCTATGATCGCTAGGCTGTTTATTGCTTTCTTGTCAAGCATTTGTTTGCTTTTGAGATTATGTAATGCACGTGCATGTTTTAGAATCAATTCATTTGTTTTATTACTTACAAACTTGGAGCGAGGATGATGAAAACAAATAACTGATTTTTGCTAATATATGCTTTCAATGGTGAAAAAAAAAAACCTAGTTGAGGATGTAAGGCATTGTTTCACTTTCTTTCATTATTTCATAAAATAAAATATAAAAAAAAGAGTTGAATTGAGCCGTTCTTGCATATGTTTTGTTATTATCTGATTCTCCTAGTTTCTTGAGACATATCTTTTTTAGAAAAAAAAACAAGTAATTTTGGTTTGATACTTGACATGACACTTTAAGAGTATATAGGTTGTTTTGCACTTTAGGCTACGTTATGAAGGTTCAGGAATGATTCAATAAAATTGGTACTGTCTTAACATCTTAGACTCTTAGAAATATGTAAGATCAATTTGAGTACTGATTTTGACGAAGACCTGAACATAAGTTTTTAAGTAACTCTCAGTAGTTTATCTTAGCAGTCGGCACCATCTTGTACACAAACTAAGTAGGAAATCGATGAACATAAGTGAATGATCCAGAAATGAAAATTTGCATATTTTGGTTAATGCACTTATTGAGTTAGACGACCCTCACTCGGTTGTTTAACCCAGCAGTTGTTGAAAAATCATAGTAAATATACCCATTTAGTAGTTGGTTCAGAGGAGTCTGGTTCTGAACTTTGTAGGGCGGGTTGTTGTCCGATCCCCCACAACTGCATTTGGAAGAGAAATAGGGGTTTACCAAACTGATTTTACCAGCTCCCCTCGATTTATGATCATAATCACTAACAGATTTTTCTACCATAAGTGTGTACAAGATAACGGGCTTAATGTGATTGCACCTGAATGAAAAGGGTGAATAAAATTTAAGCAAAAGTTAGAGTCACAATAAAATGCTTCAGATTTATCTTTATATGATGAGAGTCTTTGACTGCAATGTGTGATTTTGTGTTATTACAGTACTTGTGGTATTGATGTTCATTACTTGATTTTCTTTTCTAGCCGGCAACCACGTATGATTAGAGTTGGCATGTCTTTTTCAAACAAGTGCTAAAAAAGAGTTATTATTTTTGTGCTTAAGGACAAGCAAATGTTCAAGTATGGAGGAATCTGATAACACAAATTTATATCAATTTCTGGCTTGATTTACATGAATCTTAATTGCATGTTATAACCCTCAAAAGACCTAATTGAAACTAGGTTCACTTTGAAAGCATTTGGCATATGTATTGTTAAGTTGACTCCTCCAGTTTGTTGAGTAATTTATAATTATTTCTCTCTTCTACACATCATATGTGTTTCAAAAAAAAAACTTGCATGTGCAAAATACTTTTCAAAAGAAATGATTTTACCTGCAAATTAATACTTGACATCAAAGAGATCTGAGTTGTGGTCTGATCATGGGCAAAGCTGATTTGAGACGCTCCTAACTAGGGGCAAGCTATCTATGGATTCCGCCAATCAGGGGCAAACAAGTTGAATACCCTGCTTATCAAGAGTGAATTGGTTCAAGAATTAGATACACTGTAAATATCAGTAGGTCAAGGGCATATTCGTCATAGATTCCAGTACTTGGGGCATACTATGTCAAGATTACATCGTCCTGAAAAGTTACATGCGGTGAGATATTGTAGAACTTTGGTTGTCAATACCATGGATGATGAAGAGTTTCCACTCTCAATGCACAGGTCTGCAATCTCGAAATATTGTCTTGCAAAGTTGAAAACCCGAAAGAGCGGTTTAGGCGATAAAGAGCGTCCCGAGGTGCGGACAACTTGAAAAGGAAGTTTAGAAAAATAAGGGGCATCAAAAAGGGGAAGATGAAACCTATTAAGTCAAAACTCGAAAGATGGCACATGACTGCGATACTTGACTCTGCTTGGAAGTGGAACTTCAGATGGAAAAGATTGGTCCAGTCTTCTTTCTACAAAGCGAGAGTTTGCAAACTTGAACTACGAAGAAGGATGGCATTGTTATGATTCAGTGGAATTCATTTATTTTCATTGTCATTATCTTAGCTTAAATTTGCAATCACCTCATTGAGGGATTTTGCATCCAGTTGAAAAATTCCGCACTTTAGTGCAATTAATAAAAATTCTCATTTGTTTGTTAGCTTGCTTTTACATTCTAATTGTGTGCACCGGTGAAACTTATTTATGACAAATAAAGCATTTAAACATTGTGAATAAAAAGCATTTGAAAACTTGAAATGATGGAAGGGAAATCAATGGCATACTGTAAGGTGCCCCTGTCCTAAAAATACAAAATCATGGCAATCCCTTGATTCCATCAGATAAAGAAAGTCGTTGTTCCTCTTTGGAAGCCTTTTTGAACGCTTGTCTCTCAATGGAAGCTTGCAAGGGTCCTCATCTCAATAGTGTCAGAGTTACTCAGATTCCCGGTGCCGGGAAATTCAAACTCTCCTCAAAACAAACTCGGAAATTCATGCATTCATGCATATTCATGCATTCACTCATATAGGTTCATGCATAAAAAGAATCACACCAAATCTTGCATATAATCAGATATTTCATCTGCATCAGTTCTACATTTAGGCAATAGAAGTGCAAAATCATGCATTCATAAAGTACATGTTCAAAATGTTGTCTTAACATGTTGTGGACTTGGATCTCTTGTTCAGTGACAAAAGTCTGCGGATCTAATTCTCCAACAAGATGGTTATTGAACCATAATTTCTCAACAAAAGAAAGGGGTTGATGAATCTTTTCCTCGATCAATTGGTCAAAAAAGTATCATCCCCAAGCAAATCAGCCAGTGCATCACATTCTCAATGAGAAAGGTTGAAGAATCGTTTCTTTTCCCCAGTGAGGCAGTTGATATTTGTTCGTCCCAGTAAGTCGGTTGGAACACCGCATCTTCAACAAAACGGTTTGTGAACCATGATGTTTGACGGGAAGGATTGGCGGATCTTTAACATCCCTAGTGAATTTATTTGGTTTTACCCCTATCAGTGATGTTCTGGAAGTTGGTCAACAGAGTTTCATCCTCATCGAAGGGGTTTTCACTCTACACTTTCCAAAAAGGGTTGATGATCCTTTCCCAGTAAATAATTCGACAAGTGTTACCTACAGCAGATTGGTCTACATACAACTTTCCCAGTCAAAAAAGTTAAATAGACCCGTTCTCCATTGCTTTGTTCCAGATGGTTATCTCCAGCCGATTGATAAATTAAATTCTTCAGCAAAATAGTTTTCAAGCAGTTGTCTTGTGAATTTGGTCAAATATAATGGCAGAGTATTCAATTTTGACTCCCAGCAAGTTTTCTTTACTCAAAGACACATCAAGCGTTAATGGAGCATTTTTTAGAATAAGTTTTTCTGAGTTGAGGGACCTTGAGGGGGGAAGGCTCTTTTGTTTTTATGGTCGATACACCAGTAAAGTGGTAATGATCAGTTTTGGACTTCAGGTACCCTGAGGGGAGAAGACTTTATTTTTTCTTTTATGGTCAACACACCCGGAGGAGAGGTAATGATCAGTTTTGGAATTCAGGTACCATGAGGGGAGAAGACTTCGTTTTTCTTTTATGGTCAACACACCCGGAGGAGAGGTAATGATCAGTTTTGGAGTTCAGGTACCCTGAGGGGAGGAGACTTCGTTTTTCTTTTATGGTCAACACACCCGGAGGAGAGGTAATGATCAGTTTTAGAGTTCAGGTACCCTGAGGGGAGAAGACTTCGTTTTTATTTTATGGTCAACACACCCGGAGGAGAGGTAATGATCAGCTTTGGAGATATCGCACCCTGAGGGGAGGCGACTCAGCTTTTTATGGTCTATACACCCATAGGGCGGGTAATGATCAGTTTTGGAGATAACGCACCGTGAAGGGAGGCGACTCAGTCTTTTATGGTCTATACACCCATAAGGCGGGTAATGATCATTTTATTCTCAAGTATTCAGTTACTAATCATTCTAGGTATGTTGCCACCTTCATCTTCCATATGCATTCATTATAATTACATCACTTTCACACCACAAAATTAGGGCATTTGTATTTAATTATCTTTTACTTCGAACGCATAAAGGCGCAAGTCATTTACGCATTCGAGTATAAGACAATTAAATAGGGGCAGCTGTAATACCCTAATTTTTCACTTTTGTAAATATATATTTTATTTAAAAAAATTTATTTCTTATTTTCCATAATAAATACCCAAAAATAGATTCTAGATAATTTTGTCTTACAATTTATTCATTTTTCTTTATTTCTTTTAATTGTCACAATTTATCTTTTTATACGAAAAATAGTAAAAAATATTCAAAAATAGTTTTTATCTCTTCATTTAAGTTTACTTTTTTATTCCTATCTTATTTGCATTTTTCTACATTTTTATTTGCTTTTGAGTCATTTCGTGAGTTTTAATCCTTTTGTGACCAATCAAACTTTGACATCTCATCTCCCTTTTTCTATCTCATTTTATTACCATTTTCTTCATTTTTAAATAAATTAGAATTTCATTTTCACCCTTTTTACCCTTCAAAATCTCAAAAATTACAAATTAACCCCAAATTGGTGAGGCCCTATAAATAGGACCTCATTTATGACAAACCCTAGATTTGATTTTACTATAGACAAAATTTCATTTTCTTCTTTCTCTTGCTGCGGCGGCTCACCTCTTCCCTTCTCACAAAACCCTAAAATTTCTAAATCAAATCTCACCACAAATCTTCATCAAATTAACCAATCATCATGAAATAAAACGATTAATACACTTTCCTCTGTTCGTTTCACCCTCGATCGCGCTCGAATCGCTCGAATACGGCTCCAAGATCTAACAACCCGAAACCGAAAATCTCCATAGCCAAGAAGGTTGGATTCACGCGATTTCGAACGATTTATGCTTCTATCCTTTTCGATTTGAACTGTATTATGTATATGAATTGCTATTGCTTCTGTTTTGTACGTTTTGAATGACGAAAATTGATTAGATCTAAAACTTCATGACCGTCGGATTTGTTTGATTTTCGTGTTTAATATGCTGAATCTGTAAAAACTGATATTGAATTCGTGATCTACGTTTGGAAACACATAGAATCAGTTATTTGTTTGCTCGATTTGGTTTTGTTTTGCGATTTGGGTGTTTGTCGTTGAAGCTCTGTTCGGTTCGTTAATGGCTTCACTGAGTCACTGAGTTAGTGACTCGGTTGTGTGACAATGAAGAGGACGGGACACGTGTCAGCCAGCGATGGGCTAACGCACGGGTTTTGTTTTTTGTTTCTGGACTGGGTTGGTGACCGGATCCGGGTCCGATCACACTGTTCGACCCGATCCGGTTCATTTAAGAGATTGGATCAGGGCCTATTGCATTCTGGGCCTAACTGGTTTTGTTGTGATTCATTAATACACCCCCAAATCTGCTACTGTGCACCTCGTTTTTTTGTTTCTCTGTAGAAACTGGGCCTTAGGCCCAGATTGCTTCCCACCCCCCTGATATGCTACGCGCACCCCCCTGTGTTAGATATTAAATTGGGCCTGAAGCCCATTTTCGTTTTTTTTTCTGTTTATATGTGTACATGTTGTTTGTTATGCACCCCCCTCTTTCTCTTTTCTTTTTTTGGGAACTCTTTGATTTTGATATGAAAAACGGATTAAAAAAGTAATTAGTCTCTGACGCGTGACTTTGGCTACTTATTTTTTTTAATTCGGAGCTTTTGGATTAGACTTGGAAAACGTGGATTAAAAAAGTAATTAGTCTCTGACGCATGACTTTGACTGATTAATTTTTTAATTCGGAGTTTTTACAACTTAGATTAGGAAAAACGGATTAAAAAAGTAATTAGTCTCTGACGCATGACTTTGGCTAAGTTATTTTTAATTCAGATCTTTAAACTTTAAAATTAGAACTCCTTCGAGAAAGCACGAGACAGAGCCTGACGCATGACTTGTCTCTGTCTCAACTTTTGACTTTGACTTTTAAGTTGACTTTTACTTTGGCTTCTTAGTTTGACTTTTGGTTGACTTTTGCCTTGACCTTTAGTTTGATTTTTAGGTTGACTTTTTATGTGGACTTCTGATAGTTGACTTTTTCTCCTTCGACTGAGTTATGCTAAATGCTTAGAATTACATGATGACTTGTTTCTCTTTGTCTGATACATGATTACTTGTTCGTATGTACATATCTAATGCATTTTTAATTGTTCAGTATCATGGATTATATGTCATTTGCATTCATGCATTTGCATTTCCCTCTTCTTCTACCTTTCTTTTTCGTTTTCTTTTCTGAAACTTGAAAGCTTGTAAAATATTCAATAAACTATTGAATAAAAAGAGAGATGTCTGACGCATGACTTTCATCTTTTGAATGGTCCAAGTACCTGCCGCATGGCTTGCGACTGAGGACTATTCTCATTCACTGAATAATTCCTCAGAAAATCTAAAAGACACTCAACCCACTCAACTGTTTTCCTGCTCTTGTGTAGTCAACTCTTTTTTCAACTGCCCTTGTGCAGTCAAATCTTTTTACTTTTTTTCCTAAATGGATGGTGCTTTATCCATTCCTCAGTTGAGTATACAAGCAATGCTGTTGTCTCAGTGGAATGCGACCTAAGCATCGTTCACTAAAAACAACCAACAAACAAAATCTTTCTTTTCAGGAAGAACTACGTAAGCTTTGACTTCCTCATTGTACTTGGGGGATACGTAGGAGCGAGAGCCTCTCTCGTCAAGCCAAATAATAAAAAACTCTTTTTCCCTTTTCTGTTCAGTATGCGGTAATTCATTTCTTTTTATGCGGTTATCTCTGTTTATGCAAACCTAAATTCCTCAAATGGTTCCCGTTGAGTACAACGGATATGAGGGAGTGTTAACGTCTTCCCCTCACGTAACCAACTCCCGAACCCGATCTTTCAAGGTTTTATCATTATTTTCCTTTCCCCTCATGGGATAAATAAAATATGGTGGCGACTTCATTGTTTACATTTGTGCATTGCATTTCATCATTGCATATCTATATATTTTTGCGCCGGGTACTACACATGGCAGGGAGTCTGTTAGCGATTATGATCTGATTCTCTTAATTTGCATATATCTTTTGATATACTACTACTTATCACAGAAATTTTTATATCTTGAAGGTGTCCTACCTTATGTCGTTGTATTGAGGACAATGCTCGATTTATGTGTGGGGGAGGAGCTTTACCGCTTTTATTTAAATTTCAGTTTAGTCTAATTTTCCCTTTATGCAAATAAATTTTTCCAGTATTTTAAATTTCTCTGAAAAAGCCATAACAAAAAAAATTTGAGAGATTCTGCAATTTTGAAGTCCTAAAGTTGTGTACGAAATTGAAACCGAATACGAAATTTAAAACCTAAAGTCTGGAAAATTTTCGTACTAGCTTTACCATGCTTACACCTTTCATTCTTTACATTTTAAATCTCTTAAATATGTAGATCAATTTGGATACCTTCTTGACCTCAGCTTAAATTTTAGGACCCTATACTAAATCCTTAAGTAATCTATGAGGTGGTCGGCACCATCTAGGATCACTATCTAAGCGGGGCATTCGACGAATACAAGTGAATGATCTCGAACATAAAGGTACAAAAAGGAAAAATAAAGTCGGATCATAATCCCTGCCATGTGTGTTTGAATAGATAACGGGCTTAATGTGATCGCCAAGTGGACTAAAGAGGGTGAAGTAGAAGAAAATGAAGAAAAAGTTTAGGCATAGCAACATGATTCAGAACGGTCTATATAAGTAAGATTTTTAGGTTCATAAGACTGATTTGTGCATCCATGGTATTTCTAGTAAGCTAATTTCTGAATTTGTATGGTTTGGCCGAGATTGAATATATGACCATAACGATGACATTGTTATCTTGTTTTCTCTACCACTGAAAGATATATTTCTTTGCTTGAGGACAAGCAATGGTTCAAGTTTAGTGGAGTTTGATACACCGGAAAAATACTATTAAATTAGTCATTTTAATATATATTTTTACCATTTATTTCTACTTTTTCGTTGTATCACGTTGGTATTTTTATGTTTTTCAATCAGTTGTCCCAGAAGCAGCTAAAAAGTACACATTGAGCAAAACGAAGAAAATTGGATCAAAAAGACACAAAGAGTTGCGATTAGTCTTTTTAAAATAATATAATCCTTTTGAAAACTATACTTTTTATCTAAGCACAAGTTAATTACTAAGCCTTGTTAAGCAACTAAGAATACATCCTAGTAATTCCCTTTTATTAATTAATTTAATCTTAAAATTTTATTTTTAAACATGACAATCAATCTCAAATTAATCACTAGCCTTAGATTTACATCGTAACAACGGAATACGGTACTCACATTAGTCCCTTGGATTCGATATCTTTTAAAACTATTCGACACGACTGTGCACTTGCAGTTAATTGATTTTATGTATACGCAGTAAGCCGATCAAGTTTTTGGCGCCGTTTCCGGGGAACAATTTAATCGATATCGTAAGTCAAGTGTTATACCGTAGAGACTAAGGCAATTTATCTAAAAAATTACAAAATAAATTAAAAATTAAAAAAATCTAAAAAATATTTAATTACCCTTTTAGTTTGTCCGTTGTATGCCAAGTACCCGCTCTCGAGGCGAGCACATTGAGCAACCAATTGACAATCCCGAACGTCTTCTAAGACGACGAATTCAAAACACTTTAGAAAATCAAAATCAATTAGAAACTCTTCTTGAAAATCTAACTCTCGAAACAGCTGAGGAATAATTAATCGAACAAAACATAGAACTAGAAATGGGAGACCTTCCACAAGATCGACCTCTTAAGTTCTATGCTATTCCTATAGAAGCTCAACCACACAGTAGCATTGCTCCCCCTAATATTTAAGCAAATAATTTTGAGCTTAAACCTTCATTGTTGCAAGCTGTCCAACAAAGCCAATTCTCAGGAAATCCCACAGACGACCCTAATCTTTATTTATTTATATTTCTGCAATATGTGGATACAATTAAAGCAAATGGTGTCACTCCCGAAGCTATAAGACTTCGTTTATTCCCTTTCTCATTAAGAGATAGAGCCAGAGCTTGGCTCCAGTCTCTACCATCTAACTCAATCACCACATGGGATGAGTTAAAGAAAGTCTTTCTAGCAAGATATTTCCCACCTAGCTAAACTGCTATGCTTAGAGACTGAATCAATGGATTTAAACAAAAAGTAGACGAATCCTTATACGAAGCATGGGAAAGATACAAAGACCTGATAAGGCTCTGCCCACATCATGGTCTAGAGGAATTGCTTGTTATCCATACATTTTACAATGGTCTCTTGTATCAAACAAGAATGACAATAGACGCTGTCGGCGGTGGTGCATTAATGGATAAACCTTACACCCAAGCTTACCGGCTTATAGAAAGTATGGTCAAAACCATTATCAATGGGAAAGTGAAAGAGCTACTGTTGAGAAACCTCAAACGAAAGGGGGTATTCATGAGATAAGCGAGCATGACCATATTAAAGCCCAAATTGAGGCTCTGACTCAAAAGTACGAAAGCATAGCCGCAACATCCGCAACCACTGTGGCTGCCGTGAATCCATCAATTTTCTATCTGTGTTGAAAATGCATATACATAATTAATCTATGAAAACTTAGTTAAATTCTATTCTCCCTGTATGTTAGTTGTGCATTGTGGAGCACTAAGGCAAGTTTTATAACTCTAATCAAATAGTTAATTATTGAATCAAAATCTTTATTTAGTTTTTATTGTTAGTTTCATGTTGTGTTATTTATGAGTGGAGATTTAAAATTTGTTTAGGGATTATGTATAAAAAAAATCCAAGAAAAATGGCTGAATTTTTTTAAAACAAAATACAGGATTTCACATCGGTTAAAAAAAAGCTTGACGTGAAAAGGCTACTTTTCACATCGGCTAAAGCAAACTACTTGATGTGAACACTATAGCGAAAAAAAACAAAAAAATAAAATTTGGGAGGACCTTTCCCATCGGCGCATCCCTCACCCTGACGTGAAAAATAGCCTTTTCACATCAGGTGCTCCCCCGATGTGAAATGTGTTGACTTTCCATTACAGCCTTAGGCACATTGGTTGGGGAACCGATGTGAAAAGTCAAATTCGCCCGATGTGAAAAGTCTTTTCTGCACTAGTGTTCTCTGAACCTTTGAGGGTAGGATCACAACACCTGAAGCCAACTTTTGACCGTCCGAATCGTCGAAACAAGGTACGAGGATGGAGAAATCGAATTCAGAATGCACCAATTTTTTTTTGTGAAGGAAAAAGAGGTTTAAATGCAAGAACAAAAAGGAACTTGAAGCTTAAGGATTCAAGAGGAGTGAAGGACTAGAGAATCCACAATAAAATCAAGGTAAGAGAGTGGTTATAATTCATTGAAATGGTTCATAGAGAGGGGAGAAATATTCTTTTCCATTCCCAAACTCTCTCATCTCTTGGTTGGGTTGGGTCTTAAGGGAATGTGTTTTTCTTTTTATTTGGCTTGATTATTGATGAATAGATGTTTTGTTGTGTATGAATCATTGATTATATTACATGGGTAACTATAATTTTATACCTTCATCAATTTGTGGTTATCATAAATGAACTTATATGTTTCAAGATTTGTTGTGATAAATGAGTTGTTTTTCAAAAATGGGCACTACAAGAAAAAAAGAAAACAGCGGCGGTCGGATAGCGGCGGTTCGCTTTACAAATTTACCAGCGGTTCTATAACTGTCGCAGAAACCACAAACAAATAGGCCATTGATCTTATATGTTTGGGAGGAATTCTTAACACACTTCATGAACCAATTGGCTCTGCTAGAAGATTCAATTACTACCTAAAAATTTACTACACTTGAGTTAATTCTCTTGACATGGTATATTTATATTTATCTAGGAATTGTTGTGGTGAAAAATTGCAAATTGCAATTCTTAATCATTCAAAAACATATGAACTTTTCAGTATTTACTATATAGTGGATGTATCCAATCTGTTAGCTACTTGATATTTGAACTAGGCATACACATATCTTGATGTTTGTAATCTTGTAGGTATGTAATGTAATGTAATGTAATGTAATTCAATTTTAACTCAATTTTGTGCTATTTTTTATATTTGATTTGAATTTTGAAAAACTTTCATGCCCAAAAATGTGATACTTACTGTCAAGATAAGTTTGTTGAGGTCAAAGATGAATGAACTACCTATATAGTTGAAGATGTTATTGGTACGTTTCCATTGTCTTTTTCTTAGATATTATGTATTGCTAGATTCAACATTAGCTATATCAGAGGACTATTTCTTGAGAAGTAATGACAAGTCTGTTCTTGCGTTAGGTGAAATTTCTCTTAATGTATTTGAGTCGTTTAGTTTGCCTATCTTCTGATATTTAAATCATTGAATTCAATCTATAACTATGCTTTAATGACAGAGATGAAGATCAAAAAGCTTTTGCCGGTGGATGCCGAGTCTCGTAGACTGATTGATTGGATGGAGAAAGGCATGTTTAAGCTATTGTCTGATTAAATGCTTGTATGTTGATATTGATTTCTGTTTTGATTTTCTTTACTGTGTTAATTTTCCAGGTATTTACGATGCCTTACAGAAGAAATACCTGAAGACGCTTCTATTTTGTGTGTGCGAAGTAGTGGACGGACCTATGATCGAGGAATATGCATGTAAGTTTTGACATATGATGGAATTTTTTGAGGTTTTGCTGCTCTGATATGCTGGTTGTTTCAGTGCTATTTTTTCCTGCATTACCTACTGTTTCTGGTTGGTTGGCTTGTGTTTTTGTGCCTCTAGTAGGTTTGTTATTGTTTTGGTTAAGTCTGGGAGAATTGGTGGTTAGTTTTTGTTTATTTATTGGCCTGGTAGCTTTTGATTTTGTGTCTGGTTGTGGTGCTAGTTTTGTGGTCTTGTTGGGTGCGTTGCTTATTTGGCACTGCATTTGTTTATTGTTTCTCTGCAGTTTCTATCTCTTCTACCTTTCTCCTTGTAATTATTGTGCTTTGAAAAAAGCTTTGTTTAATAAATTGATTTGATGTTTAAAACATTATATCTTAAGGATAAGGTAAGAAGAACTATTTAACAGAGCTTAATTTTAGACCTATGGTTCATTCTGCATGCAAGAGCTTAAGATAGAGGTATATGTTTTGTAAATGGGTATCATGTGAAAACACTTATATATATTATTAAGTTACTACAATGACATAATCTATTCATTATTTGTGTCCATTTTCATTTTCAATATAAAATGGTTATCTTATGTTGTCTTATGTTTTATCTTAATTGTTTAGGATGTTGAAGGAATTTGTTTTTCTCACAATCAAAGATATTAGGGAGTTATGCATGAAGACACAACAGCACTACGATGATGAAGCTACAAATGTTCAAGAATGTTGCGCAAACTGCATGAAGACACAACACCATTATGAGGATGAAGTTACGAATGTTCAATAACGTATTGTGCAAATTTTGATACTTGAATTCATTTGAAGTAACTTTATTAGGTAAAAATGACCATCATAGGTAGGAGCTATTAGTTTTTTGTGCTTCTGTTTGTAGGCTCACAATTTATGTAGGTTTGCTTAGGCTAGTATTTTGATAGTATAAGTTTAATTTTGGCTAGAGATTTTTAGTTCCATCATGTATGGTGCTTTTTGTAATTGATTGTGCAACTTAGTTCTATGATATTTTGTATGAATAATTGTGTATGAAATAAAAGAAAAGATTGCCATAATTGTGTATTTTATTAATGTTAATTGTTGTCTATGAATTTCTATTGTTATTGCATATTGGTGGGAAATAAAAGAAAAGATTGCCAAAAAAAATTGTGGGAAACAAAAGAATAGATTGACAAAAAAATTGTGGGAAAACAATTAAAAAAATAAAGAGAAATCAAAAAAATTCAAAAAAAAAGTGGGAAACAAGAATAGCGGCAGTTTTAACTGTAAGTGCACCAGTTCACTCCCATGTTTTAATAATTGTCAAAACCCATGAAAATAGTGTAGAACATATTTTGGCAACATTTGAAACAACTTGACAGCGAAAAACTACTTTTAATCTTTGAAAAATTGATTTTAAGGTTCTTTGTATCGATACATATATGCTTGTATCGATACAAATGTCCTGAAACTACTTCAGACTGATTTTGAGCATTTTGTATCGATACATACTTCATGTGTATCGATACATAATCTGGTGTTCAGCGGCAGAGAGTCACTTGTGTATCGATCATGCTTGCATGTATCGATACACACCTAACTCTCTCAAAACACCAGTGAAAGCATTGTGTATCGAATCATGCTTGCATGCTTCGTTACATATCAGTCAGGTTTTCAAGAAACTGATATATGTATCGATACATATTCGTGTTTGTATCGATACATAGGTCAAATATTTCAAATTTGAACGCTGGTCAAGGTGTTT
Source organism: Trifolium dubium (assembly GCA_951804385.1). Classification (NCBI taxonomy): domain Eukaryota; kingdom Viridiplantae; phylum Streptophyta; class Magnoliopsida; order Fabales; family Fabaceae; genus Trifolium; species Trifolium dubium. The sequence goes on from OX638068.1 coordinate 20,456,828, forward strand.
GTATCGATACATACCATCATATGTATCGATACAAGTCTGTTCTGTTTTGCCTAAATTTGCTCAATTCTATTTTCACTATAAATAGCAATGTGAGTTTTTGTTGTAAGTGTGAGAATCCATCTGAAAAACACATTTGATCAAGGTTTAAGAGAAATTTTGGATCAAAGACTTATTCAACACAAGTTCTTCATCTTCTATCAAATCACTTCAAATTTGAGATTGAGTATGGGATCAATCAAGGGTTCGTAGTTGATTCGGTGGATAACGTTCGGTGCAATTTGAGGTGAATCAGAATTGTGATCGAGTTGAGTTGTGTTGGAGGTTTGGATTTTCATCAAGGGTTTCAAGATTGTGCGATATCTTGAAGGTTCAACATCGAGGAAGCGAGGGAATCAGCTGGACGTTTGGTGCGAAGGTTTTCGGTACGAAGACGGCGCAAGATTGGGACGTTGGAATCAGAGGTTGAAGCTTCGCGAGGTGTTGAGATTACTTGGCTCAATTTGCATTAGATTGAATAGGGTTATTCGAGTCTTTGTAAATTGTGCACTGTCAAAGCGTTTTTTAATAAATTGCTCAAATCGTCCTTTTGACGATTTGAGGGGAGACGTACCTGGCCCAAAGCGAGGACGACGTGAAAGCCGTGGGAACTCCCTAATCATCTGTTTGCGTCTTTCTATCCCTACACTTTTACTTTTCGTATTGTTGATTAATTGGATCAATTGAATTCGTTGATCGTAAGTGTTCGTCGTAATTCACTTGAATTGAAACTTGAATTTGTAATTGTGTAACGTGATAGTTGAAACTTGTTGATTTTGTTTGTGTTAGAAATTTGATTGCAAAACATAACCTAAATTCAATTTGTCGTTAATTGCTCCAAGGCTTATACTACCTTTCCTTTGATCGAAGGGTGCAAAGTAGACTATCGATCCGGTAGCCTTCCGCGTACTCGAAATATTTTTGAAAAACTCGTTGTATAGAAAGAGTCACTTATTCACCCCCCCCCCCCCCCCCTCTAAGTGATCGCCATATAGTCTAACATTAACCGCCGCAAAATGCGCAGGAAAATTGCAAATGAATGTCAAATAGCGGCGGTTTCAAACCGCCAATACACCCACGCAACCGTCGCTAAATTACTTAGCGGCGGTTATACCAACGGTTTCCTAGAACCTCCGCTAATTGACCTAGCGACGCCTCTTCCTGGGACACTTTTTTAGCCGTCGCTGTATGTATTTAGCGGCGGTTTGAACCGCCGCTGTATGCCACCAGAACCGCCGCCGCTTGCAGAATTTTTTGTAGTGGGGTTTGTGTAAAAGTATGAAACATCCATGATTTAGTGTATGAAATTATGTTTATTGAAGCTAAAAGATGAACTTTTATACTTGGTATGAACATACATGCTTAAAGTTGTTATCTTTATGTATTTTTCAAGCTTTAGATGATGATTTTCGTGTAGATCTAACCAAACCCAAGAATAGAGCAATTTTTCTAGCTAGAGCTCGCCAGCTCTCGCCAGAGCTAGCCTGAAGTCTAGAAGTTACGGACTTCCTGTGGCCAGAGCTCGCCGGAGCTCGCCCAGCCACGGCCTCAGTGCAGAATTTTGTTATTTTGTGGATTAAATGAGATGTTTGCTTGTACTATGTTTGTAGTATGCTCTTATGATTATAATGATGAGTTGATGATGAATTGAATTGATGATGATGACTTATGATAATATGATTATTATTATTATTATTATTATTATTATTATTATTATTATTATTATTATATGATATGAGTGCTTGTATATATGACCTTAATGATGATATGATATTGTGAACTTGAGAAGGAATATTAGGTTGAGCGACCCTAATATTCAGGAGTAGATGTGTGAGAGTATCATCATAAGTGGTATATGTACATTCATGCATTCATGAGTCAACTTGATGTGATGTCTCTTATGACGTCAAACTGAACATGATGTGAACAGATATAATTCTATCCTAATTTGAGCATGTACCACATGCATTTAATTGTGTCTAGGGTGACATAACATTGATGATGACATTAGTTGCATTAGGAATTTGTGCATTCCTATTTGATACTTGTTAAATGATGTGGCGTGCAATTGTGATTAATTGAGATTGCTCAAATGTAATACATGACTGGATGTTTACCCTTGTGGCAATGTGTATAAAGTATGTTGTCTAGTTATACCATGATATTGATATAATGTGAGTATACTTTATCTTCGTATTATGATATTGAATTATAACTAACTCTCTGTTTTGTGTACTTGATGGACCTTTGGGGGTTCAGATTCCCAAGTTAGATGTTTTGTTCGAGTTGTCGATGAAGCTCCGCTCTGATTGTGACACGGGGAGGGTTCATACGTATATATCGAGTCTTTTATTCCTACCTTTTAATTAAAATTGTATTAGAAAATGATTTTCTTTTACAAAGGATGATCACTATTTTATTTCATTAGTATCATGTAATACCATAAATCAATATTTTATGTCATAACTTTCATTCCAAGCAATAAAGTTTTATTTTCCGCTGCGTAATTTAAAAATGAATTTTCTAAAGTTAGAATTATTTAAATTTTTGGTTTGGGTGTTACAATATATATATATATATATATATATATATATATATATATATATATATATATATATATATATATCATATGAGTTAGTTATTGATCTAACTAACCGGTAGTTGAAAGTAGTTACTAACTAGAAACTAACTAGCAACCTATGTAGAAGGAAAGACTAGATAACTTGGAGTGTAAGTAATTGATTAACCATTTTCACCATTAGTTTTCACACACCCCCTCAAGATGGAATATATATCAATCATTCCTAGCTTGACATGTAATGTGTGAAAAGGTCCTAGATGGAGAGACTTAGTTAAAATGTCAGCCAACTGTTCTTTTGATGAGACTTGTAATAGGTGAATGAGGTCAGCTTGTACTTTCTCTCTAACCACATGGCAGTCCATTTCTATATGCTTTGTTCTCTCATGGAATACTGGATTTGCAGTAATGTGAAGTGCTTATTTGTTATCACAATACAGCACTATAAGTGTAGTATGCTTAACATGAAAGTCAACTACCAAAAACTTTAACCATTGTGCTTCACAAGTAGTCTGAGCTAATGCTTTATATTAAGCCTCTGAAGATGACCTAGAAAACACATTCTTACTTTTCCAGCTAATAAGGGAATTGCGAAGGAAGAAGCAAAAACCAGTTGTTGATCTTCTAGTGTCTGGACAACTGCCCCAATCAGAATTTGAGAAGCCTTTAAGAATTAATGAAGACTTTGCATCAAAAAATAGACCAAGTCCAGGGCTATTTTTAATATATCTTAGTACATTTCACCTGCTAATATATGTTCAGTGGTGGGTGAAGGCAAGAATTGACTCAATTTACTTACAGCATAAGCAATTTCTGGTCTTGAATGAGTGAGATATAGTAGTCGTCCAACAAGTCTTTCATAAGTAGTAGGATCAGATATAGCTTCTCCAGAATGTTGATGCAATTGTAATTGAGGTTGCATGAGTGTATTGCAAGGCTTAGCACCAAGTAAGCCAACATCATGTATTAAGTCAAGTGCATATTTCCTTTGACAAACGGAAATACCAGCTTGTGTTCTAGCAACTTCAAAGCCTAGAAAATATTTATGAGAATATAGATCCTTTATGCTTAATTTTGAATCTAGTAAAGCTTTAATTTTCTTAATTTGACCATCATCAGTCCCCCCCGAAACAAGATCGTCCACATAAACAAGAATGATAGTGAGTCCAGTGGGAGCTTGTTTTGTGAATAGAGAATAATCAAACATGGATTGAATGAAACCAGAAGAAGTAAGGGTCTCAGTGAGCTTGGTATTCCATTGTCTATTAGCCTACTTAAGGCCATACAAAGATTTTTGTAGTTTGCAAATAAGATTAGGATGTGGAAAATTTAATCTAGGAGGAGGAACCATGTAAACTTCTTCATTGAGATCTCCATGAAGAACAGCTGTATTCACATCATGCTGATACAAAGGCCAATTCTCAGAAGCTGCAATGGCTAAGAACATTCTAATAGTGGTCATTTTAACAATTGGACTAAAAGTATCCATGTAGTCAATGCCCTCAGTTTGTGTGTAACCACTACCACATTTTTTGTTTATGGCAACACTATTTTAGGGAACTTGTGTAAATTGTTGCCTAAAAATAAGTTAAGCAACGCTTTTTGCTTGTTGTCAGTTAGTTTTTCACAACGCCGTTTAAACGTTCCCTCAAATGTAATAGGGAACAATTTTCAAATGTGACAATAAATTTCATATGGCAACAATAATTGTCCCCTTAGATGTTTTTGGGAACATTTTTTGAACGTTGTTTTATTTCCAACAAAAGGCAACATTTAACAATTGTTACTATCATAAACATTTGTAATATTTTACTTTATTTTATGGTAACTTACATGATTTTTCTCTAAAGAGTAAAAGGAGACTAATAGGATTGGTGGCGAATTTAACATCAAGTGATTTCAGTATCTTTTTATATATAATTGCGGAGAATTAAATTATGATCCTGTCTATCAAGTTTAGTGTCAATCAACTAATATTTTCTTTATCTAAAGAGTAAACTTTTGTTTTCACGTGAGTAATAATTTGTTTGCATTAAACTTTTACAAAAAAATTGTTGGCATTAAATTATAAAAAATTTCGTTAGTGTTTTTGGAGGAGATAAACATAAATACTTTTACTAAGTTTTGTTTTAACCAGCATAATTTTACTAAGTTAATATCTCTAATTGTGTCAAAAAAATAATTAATATCTCTAACATGAATATTCAAGTTATTGAATATCAAAATTATTTAACCCAACGGCTGTAGTTGAGCGGTTGGAGCTTATCATCCCTTAACCAAGGGTCGAACGTTTGATCCTCACTTTGGGCATGGAGCAGCTATAAATCCTTGGGCCAGCTATCCCACCAATCGAGGTGCCTCCAATCTAGCGAGGGAATAGTCACTGCGTTCGGGGGTGGATATCCCGGTCTCGACCAAAAATAATATCAAAATTATTTTTTTAATTTATAAAATGAAGAATTTAAAATAACTTTTATTATATTTAATCAAGTTATCATAGAAATTATTTTTAAAAATACAAATACATTTTTTTTGGTTGTAAAAAACAAATGAATTTTGTTAAAGCCAAAACAAACACGTACCCTCCTTTTTCATATATTTGAAGAATAAAAAAATATATAAAAAATAAGAAGTTTAAAAGATCCAAACCATAGAAAAAACAAAATAAATTTACTTTTTCTTTCTTATAACAAAAAACCCCAATTTCAGTGATATATTCGTCTTCCTTCCAAAACCCTATCCTGAGAATGATATCGAACACCACTTACAGAATCACGCCATCGCTCTCTCTTCTCTCAAACTCGCAGCCCCTCTGCGTGTCTCTGCACTTGTCGTCCGTTCTTTCATTGTCTCATGTCGCCATTGATCGGTAAATCCCCTTTTTTCCACCATAAGAGACACTGATGAAGCACCATCGAACCACCTAGCATCTCTGGTGCTGATGCTTCCGTCCTCTTCATCTTTTTTGGTGAGTCTCTTCAATTCAAGTTCATCTTAGATTGGGTTTTTCCCAAAAATTTCCAAAACCCTAATTCCAACTTTCAATTTAATTTCTACTCTGTTCTTTTAATGAATCATAAGTTTGATCCATTTATATTAATTTATTGTTGATAATTGTTCTAATTATTGGGTGGGTTTATCTGGATTTGTGTAGAATGTACGTTGAAGAAGATGGGAAAATTGATTCTCCTCTTTGAGTTTGTATTTATGGGTGAGTCCTCTCTTAGTAATATTTTGTGTAGGCCATAGCCATTTGATGTGATCCTATTGTAGTTATGAGATGCAATGTGGGCATACTTCATTTTGTAGTTGATAGGATTGGGGCTCCAAAGCTTCTTAACTAACAAAGAAAAAAGCATGGTTTGTTTACTTTTATGTTCAATTTTATAACACAGGAGAATACTATGTAATATTAGAATTGGAAGAATATACAAAAGCTTATACTACTTAATGAAGAGGGAGGATCAACATAAACTTTGGTAGAACTAGAAGAATATACAAAGCTAATACTACTTAATGAAGAGGGAGGATCAACCTATTTGCGACACTTTCATTTTAGAAAAACTTGTGTCTATAAATTATTGTTGTAGTGTTTATGTAGAGCCCTCCTATATGATGAATAAAGATTGAAATATGTAAATTTGTGTAATATTACAACATTTGAATAAAATAATTCATACATTTGTATCTTATATTTCAACTGTCATTTTAAAAAAAAAAAAATTCACATTAAAATAAAATGTTGCCTATAAGCTTTGGGGACATTTTGCAATTGTTCTCATTGCTTCAGTTTTTAGGCAACACGTCTCAATTGTTGCCAGATCTGCCAACAGTTACAAAACGTTGCCTCAGGTGCGTTGGTAAAAACGTCCCCTTTTTCCATAGTATAGGCAACGCTTATAAAAAGTGTGGCCATTGAGTGCGAAAAAACGTCCCCATAGACAATAGGCAACACGCGCATAGAAGACGCCTAAAAATCGTTCCCTGTTCTTTTAGGCAACAATTTTCTTGGTTCTGGCAACATTTTTACACTGTTGTTAGAAGCAATAAATGTTGTAGTGAACCTTTAGCCACTGAACGAGCTTTATATCTTTCAATAGAGCCATTAGTATGTAATTTCAGCTTACTTGCAACCAATAGCATGTTGATGAAAAGGTAATGGAACAAGAGACCAAGTATCATTTTTTACTAATGCAGACAACTCAACATTGATGGCATTTCTCCAATTGTTATCACAAATTGCTTTCTCATAGCATGTAAGTTCAAGTAGTGATGTTACAAAGAAAATGTCTATGTGCAGAAGAGATGTTTTGATAAGGAATATATGAAGATAAAGGATACTTACTTGTAGAAGATGTTTCTGCAGTAGAATATGCATCAGGGATTGTATTACTAATCATGTTGTAGAGATAATCTTGGAGATATGTAGGACCATGAGTTGGTCTAATAGATTTTCTTGTAGGATGTGGAGGAATAGGCAAAGAATGAGATAAAGAATGATTTAATGGATTGGACAATGAGTCAGAGTGATTATGCTCATTGTCATCAGAAGAGTTAATTTAAATATTGGTATTTAAAGAGTCATTATGTTGCAAAGGTGAATTAGGGAGAGAAGGAGATGTAGGAGTAATATTGGAAGGTGATGGAGGAAAGGAATCTGTACTACAAAAATCAAAATCAAGGAAGGGATTATTTGAAGTAAATGAAGAACTTTGCACTTTTTGAGTTTTGTCCACACCACTATAGTCAATATTATAAGGAAATAAGTGTTCAAAGAAAACAATATCTCTTGATAAGAAAATTTTCTTTGTTTTTAAATCAAACAAAATATGCCCCTTTACACCAGATTTAAAACCCAAATAAACATATGTTTTCTAGATCTTGAGTCTAATTTCTTTCTATGAGTGGAAAGTGTAGTAGCAAAACACAAAGAACCAAACACTTAAAGAGTACAAATATCAGGTAATCTAGAATATAAAACTTCAAAGAATGATTTAGAGGATAAAAAAGGTGTAGGAAGTCTATTGTTTATTTGGACAGCATGGCACATGGCAAAGTCCCAAAAAAAATTTGGTAAGTGTGATTGTAATAACAATGCTTTAGCAGTTCCAAGTATATGTTGGTGTTTCCTTTCCACAATACCATTTTGTTGTGGAGTACCAACACAAGAGAAATGATGTCCAATACCAGTTTTGTTAAAAAAAATCTGTTAACTTGAATTCAACACCATTGTCAGTTCTAATGCACTTAACTTGACAATTAAATTGAGTTTGAGCCATTGCCACAAAATTTTTAAGAAGATCAGAAGCTTCAGATTTAAACTTCATTAGATAAATCCAAGTATATCTACTTTTATCATCTACAACAGATAAAAAAAAACTATAACCAGTCATAGCGGGAATAGAAATAGAACCCCCAATATCAATATGAACAAGATCAAAAATACTTTCTTAAATGCTAGAACTTAGAGGAAAATGTAACCTTTTCTGTTTTGCTTAAAAACATATGTCACAAGGAATATCATCTTTAGCAATTTTGACAGAAGGGAAAATTTTATTTATCTCAACAAGTTTATCAAAAGAGGTGTGGCCAAGCCTCATGTGCCACAAAGTACATTCTTTATTACTATCTATAGGCTTGGTGACATTGTTCACAATATTGATGGAATTATAGGACATGTGGACAAATTCCTTTGTGGGTAAGCTAGCTATTGTGACTAAAGGTTTAATTAATGTGTAAAATCCATGATTCATCTTGGATAAGGTGTCCTGTATCAAACAAGCATTTCCATCAAAAGTTAAAAAACAGTTCAAATTATGTGTGAGTGTAGGGACAGAAATAAGGTTGAAAGACATTTTTGGAAAGTATAACATGAAGGTGTGATAAACACAAGAAGGGGGGGGGGGGGGGTTGAATTGTGTTTTGGTATTTTGAAAAACTTTTTCTAAGCTCTGAGAACTTATCAGAATAACCAGCGGATAAACAAATACAATTAACGCTCACACAAATATAAAAGGATAGAGAGAGAGAGAGAGAGAGAGAGAGAGAGACGAGACAAGCAATTTTATACTGGTTCCTCTCACAAATCGAGAGTAGTCCAGTCCCCTTGCACTTCCAAGGGATTTCACTATAATCACCTAGATTATACAATGCTCAAACACACTAGTAAGAGACTTCCTACTTGCTCAAGCTCAATAGCAAGAGACTTCTAACACAAAACAAAGAATAATAAAGTGAAGAACACTTGATGTTAAAATCAAGAGTTCACTCAAAGTTACAACTCAAAACTTTAAGACTCTAACACAAAATTCCTAATAAATAGAAAAACAGAGTGTTAGAAGCACAACAGAAAATGATTCAGAAGCAATGCTTCTCCTCTTATGAAAAACAGAGTATGCGTTGTAGCTTTGTATATGTGTTGTGTGTAACCCAATCTTCAAATTGCAGTTCTCTATTTATAGGTAGAAAGATAATAGAGACGTTTGAAGATAATGACCGTTGTAGAGGTCATTGTCAAGCTAGTTGTGAAAAGACGAAGGTAACATGGGATATTTTTCATTTGTGGTAACGCTTATCCATTCATTCCTTTTGTATGAGAATATTCACCCTTATGAAGTAAAATAGTACTAACGTCACTATCCTTGATGATAAGGATGTAGTACTATGATTTCTCAATCAATCACAGCCTTTAATTCAAATGATTTCCAATCATTGAATCAATATCAGTTAACACTGACATTTTTCTGGCTTGTCATTCAGAACCTATGTACCCAACATAGCTTCTGAGTCTTCAGCTTCTGAAACTATCCAGCTTCTCAACATGTTGCTTCTGATTAGTGTAGCTTCTGAGATGACTTGCTTCTGACTTGTAGTAGCTTCTCACTCATGTTGCTTCTGATCTTTTTGCTTCTGATATCGATACTTCTGATATCATTCATAAAGCTTGTTTCAGAGCTTCTTGTCATAAGTATGATCATTCAAAACTTCATTTAATCTGCACACTTAGAATAAATATTAAAATACCCTATTGTTCATTAATACATTGTTATCATCAAAATTTAAAGGTTTAGATCTGAACCACCTTTTGTAACTGCCCGAAATTTTTAACATTGATATTGCTTAAAATAAACTTAATTAGATAAATATGCTACTGTTTTTTTTTTTTAATATAATAATTTTCATTACTGCTCAAAACAAAGTAACTCTATTAGATATTCCAAAAGAAAATACGATAGTCAAATTCACTGTTTCAAAATTACAGATGATAAAACCCAATTTATTTTTCCCCGCCACATGCAAACTTCAATAATCATCATTCACTGCATCAACTTTTGTACCTAAAATGTTGGTTGCAAGGGTCAATATTCCTAAACCACAAGTACGATCATAAAGAACATAAAAACATAAAATAAGAAGAATGGTAAAACTCTCACCACATAAAAGATAAAACCAATTCGCACAAATAAATTAATCACTCAAGAAGTCACACGTTTAAGACACAATGCATGCAACTAGACCATGATCCGGATATCGCCCCAATTAGCATATAATTTCAATCGCCCCATTTGGCACCTAAAGACAAATCGCCCCATTTGACAGTTACTAATAAGATCGCCCCATTTGGCACATACAGTAACAAATCGCCCCATTTGGCATTTAATAATCGCCCCATTTGGCACATAGACACAACCACATGCAATGCTATGCTCATTATAGACATCATCAAATAAAACCATAATCCTCTATTTTAATGGAAGACAACATTAAAATCAACAGGTTATATTAAATCCAAAACTTTGTTTAGTAAGTAACCAAAGGGTAAACATAAACTGTCTCACGCACAAATGATCACAAAACCATCACTTTAACAAAATCAACATAGAAGGCACACAAAAATTAATAAACAAACCTTTTGACGTATCTAACATATAAGAATAAGAAAATCATGTTCTTAATTATTATTACTTTATTTGAACTAAATTTCTATCTATTATTTGATAAAGATTCTATCACTTTCTTACCCTATAATTTCATGGTCAATATGATTGTACCGGAATATAAGCCCTTACCTTTAAAAGCTTTCCTCCCGAACCTACTGTACGATCAAGTGCTCAAAGTGTCTTTGATTACACCGGCACACGATGTTTGTAGAAGTAAAAAATGTAGTTTACTGATTATTTAATAAGTAGGAGCATAGGTGTAAAGGAACAGATCGGGTATATCTATATACTAATAAGATAGTAGCGACACATAGGAATAGGAGCAGTTAACATATATTGAGGAAGTATAGTTGTATGTGTGTATCCATATTAGTCCACTACTCCGTATAAATTGTAACAACAATAGCCAAGGTTTCCTCATTAAAACACGTTTTTTTCCTCTCTTCTTCTAGTGCCACGGATCACTATATAATTATCATATTAATATCTATTACAATTTTATTTAGTAGTTGAAAAAAAAAAATAGGATTCTTATAACAATAAATAATTAATAAAATATAACTATTCACATATGATAAACCATTGAATAAATAATGATTTTGAAGAAATTATTATAAATAATGTACATAAAATATTGGGGTGTTACATCTTTGTTCCAACATAACACATTGGTGATGTACTGGGTTTTTATCAAATAATATGGTGCCTGCCAAATCAATTGTAACAAGTGTACCATTTGGCAATTTAATTTGTATAGGTTGAATTCTCTTCATGCACTGAATTTTTTTTAAGGAATGACATATATGATCAGTGGCACATTTTGAGTCTTTGGTATTGGCTGCATTTTTGGTATGATAAACCTTGTAGCAGGATGTGCGATATAATGCCTCAAACATTGTATCATCTCACTGGTTGTGTGCGCGCGTTATATTTTTGTGGAATATCTATTTCTCTCTCATGAATCTTGCTTGGCGCATTTATTGATTAAGATCATTGTCAAGTATATTATTATCAAGAATCTTCGTGAAGCATATTTCTGCAGAGGATCTCTTTTAATAAATATGAAGAAATTGGTTGAATCAAATATATCAGGCCCAAGTTACTTGTGAATCAAGAATGTCTATTGCAGTATTTAAAGGAGAAGTTAAACCTAATTCTACAAGAGAGTTGTTCATGCCATTTTGTGCTAGAGTCTACAATTCTAGGTTTTGCGTGTGTTATTTTGTGAGCCTTTCTTGTGTCTCATTGCGTTGTACCCCAATTTTGGACCTAAAATCCGTTTTTTTTTTCTTATAATAAAATACCAAATAATGTCTCGTAAAAATATCACTGCATCCATTTTCTTGTTGCCGCATTGTTTGCGCTCGTTATCACACTCCTGTCGTCGCGCTTTTATTTCCGACTATTTATTATCTTTTTTCCTTTATCCTTTATCATTATTATTAATATTATTATCACCGTTATTCTTACTTTTTTATTTACTATTATTATCATCACTATTATTATTTTTTTTATCTTTTATTATCTACTATTATTATTATTATTATTCAAAAAAATTGAAAAAAGAGGGATCCAATGCTCACAACTTTTTTTTTTTGCTGCAAAACCAATACACAAACAATGACATCTTTGTCATTTTTCCATTTCAATACCTTTTCTTTCAAAACCATAAAATGAGTTAACAAAGTTCAATGTCTCTTTTCTTCTTTTATCTCCACAAACCCTAATCTCTAACCATATAACAACACAATCAGAACAGCTAAGGGGGGCGGATCTGAGAGGAGGCAGATTCAAAACATCAAAAAAACCATAAACAAGATAACACCACCATCATCATTTCTTCAACCTTTATCAAAACTCCAAATCACTCAAAAACCTCAACAAAACCTGATTCTAATCCATCATACACCATAAAAACACTTCCAGAAACGTGAAAACAACCACAAAATAGCATCAAAACACATACCAAAACACCAAACCCGAGCTCACTATTAGTGAGGGTTTTGAAATTTTCATTTCACTCAAACTTGATCAAAGCTCGGTTTCTTCGGTTCCTGTGGCATCTGATACGTCTCAGTGGAAGGAAACAACATGGAAATGCAAGCTTAAAGCACTCAAAGCGTCCAAATCGAGCTCTCCTTTGGTGCAAACTTGAGGTAACCATTTCTAACTCCCTAGACCATCATTTTGAATGATTTTTGTTGTTGTGAACTCATGACATGGTTTATTATCTTTTCCTTTAATTACTTTTTGTTAATCATGTGTGAAATGCATTTTTCATTTTTGAGTTTCAAACTTTGCGCCATCTTATTTTGAAATATGTTGCTCTATACTGAAAACTAATTGCATATTTGGAATCTACACGAAAAACACTATAAAAAACACTACTCATTTGTCCGATTTGATAAAAAATTGAATAAGTTATGAACAACATAAGCTTGCCCTGTTTTGGCTATGGCTGCCGAGTGACTCGCTGAGTCAACTCGGTCACTGAAGAAGATCAGTAGCTCTTCTCCGCGCACCCCCTTTATCACTCCGCGCGCCCCCCATGGGCTGGATAGGCAGAATGGATCTGGGCTTAAGCTCAAAAGGCCCAGTTTATTTCTTTTTGAATCCATTTTTTTTTTTTGTGTGATTAATTTTGTTTCTTTTTATTACTTTGTTCTTTTTTTTTTTTCTTTTTTTTTCCTTTTATATGGTTGTTCTATTTTATTTATGATCAAATTTGCCATGAAAAATATATGTGTGGGTTCAATTATTAATACAAAAAATTAAAAAAAAACTTTCTCTAATTAAAATAAAAATTTATAGTCATTTTAATGTCAAAAATAAAAAAGTTTGTTTGCTATGACTTCTTTTTTACTATTAGTTATTTAGTATGCCAAAAGTATGAAAAAACTAAAAATACTAAAAAAATTGAATTATGCTATGTTTATTCTTTTTTTTCTTTTATGGTTGATAACATGATTATGTCTTCATTTAATTTCATTTCTATGAAACACATAACATGCTTCTATTAAAAATTACATGCATACATGCATTTGAAATCTTGCATTTTTTACACTACATCATATTATGCATTTTTTTTTTTTTTCATATCACATGACATTTTACATAACTTTTCCACATCACATTACAAATTTTATATCACATTATTTCACTACACACCTTTTATATGCATACATGCATTTGAAATAACTTTTTACATCATACCATGCATTTTTATGCCACACAACTTTTTTACAAAAGTTTCTACATATCATTACAATTTTATATCACATGTTCACTACACATTTTTACATTCATACATGCATTTTCAACATTACATTTTTTTTACTACGTCACATTATACATTTTTGCATATCACATAACATTTTTTACAAGTTTTTGCATCACACTACAATTTCACACTACAACTTCACATTACAATTTTACTTTACATTTTTTCACATGCATACATGCATTGCATTTAGGTTAGGACATTGCATCATTAAAAAATGCATGTTAGAGACAATATTTTACTTTATAAAATTATTGAGCTCTAACATTAGCATTAATAGTGAAGGACCATTTTCGGTCTAAATTCATTCTCATAAATAATAAAATAAAAACTTTTCTTTTTGCTAAATAAAATGTTTTTGCTTGTATATGTTAATTAGGATTGCTTGTTGATGTGAGTGACTTTCGAAAATGCTATTATCATGTCTTTGCTTCCGACACATTTCTTTCACACACTCCACTTTTAATTAGGATGTTATTTTGCGATGTTTCCTTTTCTTCTCATATGTGCATTTCATTATCATATTTATTTCTCCGCACTTGCATTTTACTTTTATGCATTGTTATTTACTTATTTATTTATTTATTTACTACTTATTGTCGTTATTTATTCATTCTATTCGATATGGTTGTAAATAGCAATTATTCAATTGGGTTGTAATAGCGTAGGACTTTATTTATCGCTTTTATTGCTTTCTAGCTCACACATCACACGCAACGCCAAAAATTTATTTCCAAAGGAGAGGACTCGTAGTTGATTTTCAAATTGATTACGAGACTTTTTTCGAAACGAAAAAACCTTTTAAAAAAAACAACGTGCGATCCTTTTATAAGACAAATGCAAGTTCACCTTAGTCTCAACGTCACTACAATCATTTTAACATGCTTTTATCACAACATTTTTTACAACATCTTTTCTTACATTTTTTTGGCAACAAGAACTTCTTTTCTTTACAACACACTTTTTCAACAACAAAAACGAATACACTTTCGTTTTCAAACAACAACTTTTTTTTCTTTACAACATTTTCTTTACAACATCTTTTCTTACAATCTCTCTCTCTCAACAACTACAATTCTCTCAAAAAAAATCTTTTTACAAACAAAAAATATTTACACTTCTTTTCTTTTATTTACTTTAGGAAATAAAATTTACTTAATTTTTTCCACTTTCTTTTTTCTTCTATACAATTTCTCCCTCCATTCTTAAAAGCATGTACATAAAGCACTAAAAACATATAAGAGGTTACCATGGAGTACCATGGGCGCTTGAGGTGCTAATACCTTCCTCAAGTGCAACTAACCCCCGTACCTAGAATCTCTTTCTTAAAAGGTTTTCAATTTTTCCCCTCCTTTGGAAATGAAAAATAAAACTGTAGTGGGGTATGTCTCAAAAATCCCGCAACAGAAAAATGGCGACTTCACTGGGGATTCTCTCCTTAAGAGGGTTGAACCTAACTTATATGCTTTATGTGCTTAAATGTTTACAAGCTTTATATATACTATGGAGGGATTTTTTTGAGTGAGACAAGCTTGACCCGAGCTTGAGTTTACCTTGAGATAGATTGTGGTAGGATCATAGTGAGTGGGCGGAAGGCAAAACTCCGCACATATCCACATGTGATGAAGCCACGCACAATTGAGGGTCATGTTTGTAGTATTCTTTTCGACGTGATTTTTTCGCGTAGATTGTTGCTATGACTTGTATCCGAGGATGTTGTGGACCCTTTTAGTTACCTTTAACCCATCTTGGCCTTTTTAGGGTGTGGTGCGATAGCTAAAGCCGAGAGTAAAAGTCTTGGAATAGTTGACTCCGCGATACCACGCTCAATCGAGACTTTCCCTTGGATATTTCATTTGGCCATGAGTTTAAGTCGTGGACATTGGTATTCAAGAAGGAAAGTTGATGACGTTGGGAACTTTGTAGAACCCGTGTTACAAAAAGAAGATAAACCAATAGTTCATACCTTGTGGGTGATTGTTACCTTTGACTCCAACATCATGATATCTCAACCAACCATGTTTTCCTATGTTTGTGATTGTTGCATTCATACATTCACGCATCCATTCATCCATAAAAAATATCTTTCCATTGGTTTTCAAAGGACTTAGAGGAATTTCTATATAAACTTCACAATCATCATGGACTTTGAAAAAAGAGAACACTGTTTCGGAAAAATTTCTTTTGATCATTAACAAAAAATGAGGTCCTTTATGATTGATATCCTAAAGTCCTTTGAAAAATCAAAATCAAAACAAAACTTTCTTTCTCATGCATCATTTTTTGCATTCATAGTCTTCTCCAAAAAAAGTCTGAGTTTCATCTTTCTCTCAGTGGTCTGACACTCTTGTCCAAAGTCAACTTGAAAGTCAACGCTCGTGTTAAAGGAGAATGGAAGCAATTATACAAGAGAACACTCAACTTCGTGAAGAAATCATTGCACTTCGGGCAGAATTGGAAAAGAAAAATGCCCTGATCACTTCATTAATGGTGGCACAAAATAACCACCATCTCACTCCTTGAGCAATTGTTTTTGCCTTTACAATCTCAACAAAGGCATCAGATTCAACAACAGACTTAATCTCAGCCTATCCAACAGGCACCAACTTTCATTCAAGGATGCAGACCCAGTTTTTGTGATACATTAAGTGATTTGTTGCAATCTGGTTTGCTGTTCATGTTACTTTTGCTACACTCATCTCGTTGAAGTCGGTGATACAAGGAAGTTCATCCCCTATGATCACTAGGCTTTTATTTCTTTCTTGTCAAGCATTTGTTTGCTTTTAACATTATGTCTTTTATCAAGTACTTTTAATATAATAAACATGCATGTTTTTTGAATCCATCCATTCGTATTCACTCTTTTCTCTTGCTTTATTACTTACAAACTTGGAGTGAGGATGATGAAAATAAATAACTGATTTTTGCTGATATATGCTTTTCAATGGTGAAAAACCTAGTTGACGATGTAAGGCATTGTTTCTCTTCCCAAACAGTGGAGATATAAGGAGATAATCCGTAATCAACCCCTTTGAGCCCGAAGTCGGTGTTTCTTTCTACTTTTTCTGAACCCTTAATGATAACCTGGGGCAGGGTAGTATTTCAATTAATTTGATGATGCATCCTGATACAAGAGAATCCATTCATCTGGTCATACCAAATTAGAGGTTTAATCACAACGCTTTCCTCAGACAAAGGAAGCTGTCAAAAGATGAGACTCAACACAGTTCATATGGCAGTCACAATATTCATACACAGAAGTCTTACAAATGTTTTTCCAAAAAAAAAAGAGAATACAAAAAAAAAGAGTGATTAAAAAAAAAGAGTGAATACAAGAGCCCACACAAAAGAGGGGCATCCTGATGGACCACAAATCCAAAGTTCGAAAAGAACTAGTGCATACAAATAAAGAGTGACTCAAAAAAATAATAGGAACAACTTCCTAATCAAAAGTGACTGTCACTTCAAGAGATCTCATCAAAGTCTGTTCAACAAAAAGAATATCAATGAACTTCGACCAAATTGTTAACCTCAAACATCATTGCAAAAATTTTCTCTGTCGACTGAATGCATCAGTTGAATTAATTGAATTTAGGAATGAAGGACATCAAGAAGAACGGGTGGGACCAAATAAAATTTTGAGCCTAACAATTTTTTTTTTGAAAACTGTGAGCCCAACCACGTTATAACATACAAAAGACCTAATTAAAACTAGGTTCACTGTGAAAGCATATTCGACAAATTTATTGTTAAGCTGACTCATCCTGTTTGTTGAGTAATCACAAATTAACTTTGTACATACCATATGTATTTCCACCAAAAAATATTCAAGTTCAAAAACATACATATGCATTTTATCAAAAATACTTTTCAAAAGAAATAATTTTACTTACAAATTAATACTTGACATCAAAGAAATTTGAGCTATAGTCTGATCAGGGGCAAAGCTGACTTGAGACGCTCCTAGCTAAGGGCAAGTTACACATGAATTATGCCAATCAGGGGCAAACAAGTTGAACATCCTGCTTATCAAGGTTGAAAACAGTTCAAAATTTGGTTACACTACAAACATCAGTTGGTTAGGGGCACACCCTTCAAGGTTTCAAGCACCTAGGGCATACTGTGGCAAGATTATATCTTCCTGAATAGTCACATGTTGTGAAGTATGGCAGAATTCTGGTCGCCATTACCATGAGCATAAAAGATTTTCAACTCTTAGCACACTGCTACAATCAACAGATACAATGCCTAATGTAAAAGGTCAACCAGTCACGCTCTTCGAGCGAATTTCTTCAAAGATCTTTAGACTGAAGCAAAGAATCTAAAGCAAGGGGCAAGTCGTCTCCGTCTTCTCATATTTTTCATCAACAGCAAACATGTTTTCTCTAAGAGAATATCAACAGTCATCTCAAGAAAAGGGTACATCCTCAATGAAGCTAATGGTAATGTTCTATCTCCAGCCGAGCTTCGATACATGTTGATTGGTGTTGGGTTTTTCCCCAGAGAAGTTGTTCCTTCCCCAAGAAGAGTTCTCTTGATTTATCTACAGTAACATTTGCACTTTGACGAGATATCCTGAGCAGTGATGCGACGTTGGCTTGTGTTTTCGGTTTGGTCACTTTGTCTGTCCATCAAAAGATGATCCACATGCATACATACATACATACATACATACATACATACATACATACATACATACATACATACTTTCATACATACATTCATACATATCATTTACATGTGTTACAAACATTTACATCATTCGTACATTACTACATCATTTTACAAACTTCTGTCTTATTTTGTCTTGTCTGTGTCTACAAAATAGAGTCGGGATGGGCATGTTGTTCTCTTCAATTAGAGTGCCAGTTTAGTCAGATAATTGTACACCTATTTGTTTCAAGAATTTCCCCACTAGACTCCTCTCTTGTGGAAGATGGTTGTTTCAGTTTTTCCTACAACAAAAGGAAAATTCCTAGTTGAATTTATTCTTCAATTGGACACAGAGTCTTGTTTTTACAGTTTCCTTCCGGTTTGTTCCCGGATTGGACACCAATTCAAAGCAACAGTGACAAGCTATCCTTACAAGAAGCTTGTGTTTTACCAGATACACTTTACAATTCCTCAGGTGGTTTTATCCCCAATGAATCCTATCAATCCTTTACACAAAATATCATACAAGTCTTTTATCTCTACAAATACATACACTTCTACAAATCAGCCTACTTGAGTCACTTTTTGAAGTACTAAGTAGAGTCATGTTACCTTCGCACGTTATCGTTTGCATGATAGTAAGTAATATTTAGTCATTGTCTTGACTTGCTATCGCTTTGTTGGATAGTAGATGATGTCTATCTTTTCGGATTGCCTTGGTACACTATCGTTTATATGGTAGGAGGTAATTCCCTGTTTCATTATCTTGGCTTGCTGTCGTTTTGCTGGACAGTAGATAATGTCTCTTCTTTTCATATTACTTTGACACACTATCGTTGCATGATAGTAAGTAATATTTAGTCATTGTCTTGACTTGCTATCGCTTTATTGGATAGTAGATGATGTCTATCTTTTCGGATTGTCTTGGCACACTGTCGTTCACATGGTAGGAGGTAATTCCTTGTTTCATTATCTTGACTTGTTGTCATTTTGTTGGACAGTAGATAATGTTTCATCTTTTCATATTACTTTGACACACTATCGTTTGCGTGATAGTAAGTAATATTTGGTTCCTTTATCTTGACACGCTATCACTTCATTGGATAGCAGATAATACCATGTCTCTCTTTAATTTACCTTGACTCGCTGTCATTTGTATGATGGCAGGTAATGTGGAATTTGTCTTTTATCTGCAAGCCGTCTCTTTGTAAGACGGTGGACAATGTTCCTATTCCTTATAGAGGTCGTCTTTTATCTGCAAGCTGTCTCTTCGTAAGGCGGTGGACGATGCTCTTGTTCTCAGTAAACGTTGTCTTTTATCTGCAAGCCGTCACTTTGCAAGGCGGTGGACAATGTTCCTGTTTTTCTTGTAGAAATTGTCTTTTATCTGCATTCCGTCCTTGTCAGGCGGTGGACAATTCTCTTATTCTCTATAAACGTTGTCTTTTATCTGCAAGCTGTCTCTTTGTAAGGCGGTGGACAATGTTCCTATTCCTTATAGAGGTCGTCTTTTATCTGCAAGCTGTCTCTTCGTAAGGCGGTGGACGATGCTCTTGTTCTCAGTAAACGTTGTCTTTTATCTGCAAGCCGTCACTTTGCAAGGCGGTGGACAATGTTCCTGTTTTTCTTGTAAAAATTGTCTTTTATCTGCATTCCGTCCTTGTCAAGCGGTGGACAATTCTCTTATTCTCTATAAACGTTGTCTTTTATCTGCAAGCTGTCTCTTTGTAAGGCGGTGGACAATGTTCCTATTCCTTATAGAGGTCGTCTTTTATCTGCAGCTGTCTCTTCGTAAGGCGGTGGACGATGCTCTTGTTCTCAGTAAACGTTGTCTTTTATCTGCAAGCCGTCACTTTGCAAGGCGGTGGACAATGTTCCTGTTTTTCTTGTAGAAATTGTCTTTTATCTGCAATCCGTCCTTGTCAGGCGGTGGACAATTCTCTTATTCTCTATAAACGTTGTCTTTTATCTACAAGCTGTCTCTTTGTAAGACGGTGGACAATGTTCTTGTTCCTTATAGAGGTCGTCTTTTATCTGCAAGCTGTCTCTTTGTAAGGCGGTGGACGATGCTCTTATTCTCAGTAGACGTTGTCTTTTATCTACAACCCGTCTCTTTGTAAGGCGGTGGACAATGTTCTTTTCACCATTACTGTCATCCACATAATAGTAATTAATATTTTCCCCAGTGTTTTACTTTATTCCCCAGTGGAATTCGTTCTTCCAATGGACTTGGGGCACATCTTGTTTTTTCCCAGTTGGACCATGTTATGTTCTTCCCCTGTGGAGTCCTGACTATGTCTTCTTCCTTTGTCTGTCTTTTACAGCATTCATACAGAAATTCAAAAAATTCATCTTTTGCATCTCATACATTCACATTTGCATCATAAGCATTGTTTGAGGATTTTAGGTCCAAAAATGGAGCACGTTTTATATTTAAGTATCTTCAATCCCGTCTAGACAAAGATTTTAATCTTCATCTCTCCGGGTGAAGAAACTTAAATAGGGGCAGCTGTTGTACCCCAATTTTGGACCTAAAATCCGTTTATTTTTTTTTTTCTTATAATAAAATACCAAATAATGTCTCGTAAAAATATCACTGCATCCATTTTCTTGTTGCCGCATTGTTTGCGCTCGTTATCACACTCCTGTCGTCGCGCTTTTATTTCCGACTATTTATTATCTTTTTTCCTTTATCCTTTATCATTATTATTAATATTATTATCACCGTTATTCTTACTTTTTTATTTACTATTATTATCATCACTATTATTATTTTTTTATCTTTTATTATCTACTATTATTATTATTATTATTATTCAAAAAAATTGAAAAAAGAGGGATCCAATGCTCACAACTTTTTTTTTTTGCTGCAAAACCAATACACAAACAATGACATCTTTGTCATTTTTCCATTTCAATACCTTTTCTTTCAAAACCATAAAATGAGTTAACAAAGTTCAATGTCTCTTTTCTTCTTTTATCTCCACAAACCCTAATCTCTAACCATATAACAACACAATCAGAACAGCTAAGGGGGGCGGATCTGAGAGGAGGCAGATTCAAAACATCAAAAAAACCATAAACAAGATAACACCACCATCATCATTTCTTCAACCTTTATCAAAACTCCAAATCACTCAAAAACCTCAACAAAACCTGATTCTAATCCATCATACACCATAAAAACACTTCCAGAAACGTGAAAACAACCACAAAATAGCATCAAAACACATACCAAAACACCAAACCCGAGCTCACTATTAGTGAGGGTTTTGAAATTTTCATTTCACTCAAACTTGATCAAAGCTCGGTTTCTTCGGTTCCTGTGGCATCTGATACGTCTCAGTGGAAGGAAACAACATGGAAATGCAAGCTTAAAGCACTCAAAGCGTCCAAATCGAGCTCTCCTTTGGTGCAAACTTGAGGTAACCATTTCTAACTCCCTAGACCATCATTTTGAATGATTTTTGTTGTTGTGAACTCATGACATGGTTTATTATCTTTTCCTTTAATTACTTTTTGTTAATCATGTGTGAAATGCATTTTTCATTTTTGAGTTTCAAACTTTGCGCCATCTTATTTTGAAATATGTTGCTCTATACTGAAAACTAATTGCATATTTGGAATCTACACGAAAAACACTATAAAAAACACTACTCATTTGTCCGATTTGATAAAAAATTGAATAAGTTATGAACAACATAAGCTTGCCCTGTTTTGGCTATGGCTGCCGAGTGACTCGCTGAGTCAACTCGGTCACTGAAGAAGATCAGTAGCTCTTCTCCGCGCACCCCCTTTATCACTCCGCGCGCCCCCCATGGGCTGGATAGGCAGAATGGATCTGGGCTTAAGCTCAAAAGGCCCAGTTTATTTCTTTTTGAATCCATTTTTTTTTTTTGTGTGATTAATTTTGTTTCTTTTTATTACTTTGTTCTTTTTTTTTTTTCTTTTTTTTTCCTTTTATATGGTTGTTCTATTTTATTTATGATCAAATTTGCCATGAAAAATATATGTGTGGGTTCAATTATTAATACAAAAAATTAAAAAAAAACTTTCTCTAATTAAAATAAAAATTTATAGTCATTTTAATGTCAAAAATAAAAAAGTTTGTTTGCTATGACTTCTTTTTTACTATTAGTTATTTAGTATGCCAAAAGTATGAAAAAACTAAAAATACTAAAAAAATTGAATTATGCTATGTTTATTCTTTTTTTTCTTTTATGGTTGATAACATGATTATGTCTTCATTTAATTTCATTTCTATGAAACACATAACATGCTTCTATTAAAAATTACATGCATACATGCATTTGAAATCTTGCATTTTTTACACTACATCATATTATGCATTTTTTTTTTTTTTCATATCACATGACATTTTACATAACTTTTCCACATCACATTACAAATTTTATATCACATTATTTCACTACACACCTTTTATATGCATACATGCATTTGAAATAACTTTTTACATCATACCATGCATTTTTATGCCACACAACTTTTTTACAAAAGTTTCTACATATCATTACAATTTTATATCACATGTTCACTACACATTTTTACATTCATACATGCATTTTCAACATTACATTTTTTTTACTACGTCACATTATACATTTTTGCATATCACATAACATTTTTTACAAGTTTTTGCATCACACTACAATTTCACACTACAACTTCACATTACAATTTTACTTTACATTTTTTCACATGCATACATGCATTGCATTTAGGTTAGGACATTGCATCATTAAAAAATGCATGTTAGAGACAATATTTTACTTTATAAAATTATTGAGCTCTAACATTAGCATTAATAGTGAAGGACCATTTTCGGTCTAAATTCATTCTCATAAATAATAAAATAAAAACTTTTCTTTTTGCTAAATAAAATGTTTTTGCTTGTATATGTTAATTAGGATTGCTTGTTGATGTGAGTGACTTTCGAAAATGCTATTATCATGTCTTTGCTTCCGACACATTTCTTTCACACACTCCACTTTTAATTAGGATGTTATTTTGCGATGTTTCCTTTTCTTCTCATATGTGCATTTCATTATCATATTTATTTCTCCGCACTTGCATTTTACTTTTATGCATTGTTATTTACTTATTTATTTATTTATTTACTACTTATTGTCGTTATTTATTCATTCTATTCGATATGGTTGTAAATAGCAATTATTCAATTGGGTTGTAATAGCGTAGGACTTTATTTATCGCTTTTATTGCTTTCTAGCTCACACATCACACGCAACGCCAAAAATTTATTTCCAAAGGAGAGGACTCGTAGTTGATTTTCAAATTGATTACGAGACTTTTTTCGAAACGAAAAAACCTTTTAAAAAAAACAACGTGCGATCCTTTTATAAGACAAATGCAAGTTCACCTTAGTCTCAACGTCACTACAATCATTTTAACATGCTTTTATCACAACATTTTTTACAACATCTTTTCTTACATTTTTTTGGCAACAAGAACTTCTTTTCTTTACAACACACTTTTTCAACAACAAAAACGAATACACTTTCGTTTTCAAACAACAACTTTTTTTTCTTTACAACATTTTCTTTACAACATCTTTTCTTACAATCTCTCTCTCTCAACAACTACAATTCTCTCAAAAAAAATCTTTTTACAAACAAAAAATATTTACACTTCTTTTCTTTTATTTACTTTAGGAAATAAAATTTACTTAATTTTTTCCACTTTCTTTTTTCTTCTATACAATTTCTCCCTCCATTCTTAAAAGCATGTACATAAAGCACTAAAAACATATAAGAGGTTACCATGGAGTACCATGGGCGCTTGAGGTGCTAATACCTTCCTCAAGTGCAACTAACCCCCGTACCTAGAATCTCTTTCTTAAAAGGTTTTCAATTTTTCCCCTCCTTTGGAAATGAAAAATAAAACTGTAGTGGGGTATGTCTCAAAAATCCCGCAACACATTGATACAAGGTTAGGACTGTGTCTCTCTGTGTTGTAATGTTTGTGATCCTCTCCTAAGCTTTGAAGTAAGGAATTAGGACTTTTTGTGGTTATAACCCTCTAAGCCTTTAGGTACGAGTGTGTAGTTTTGAGGAGTGTGTCTCCAAAACTTATTTGTATCTGTGCTATTGAAATTCTTGTTGTCTATAAGGTTGTAAGGGAGTGAGATGGGATCTCTGATCTAGGAGTTCCTAGGTTGAAGAGTCATTGGTAGTGCCTAGGTGATAAGTTGTAAACGGGCCGTTTGCTGATAACTTAGAACTAGGGCTATTATAGTGATATTCCTTCCTGGATTGGTATCCCCCAGATTAGGTTGCCGTTGTGCGCTGAACTGGGTTAACAAATACTCTGTCTCATTTATTTGTTTTATTTTATTTGCTTTGCATTAGTACGTGGTAGATCTGACAAAGTGCTTAGCACATCGTATCGCACACTGTGCATACACTACAAGAAAACCTTGATTTACCAACCAAATTGAAAATGAATAATTGGAGGTTTTGGCCTTCAAGAAGTTTATGAAGGTTGAAGCCGTCCAAAAATGAACAAAATCGTCAAGATGTTTTCAGAATATTTAAAAATAAATATAAAATAATGACCGACAGTTTAAGCCGTCGGGAAGTTATCTCCGTGAAAAATAAATGTGCAGAACCTTCAAAAAATACATAAGCTGTCGGAAACAATATTGTGAGGAAAACTTGAACTTACTGACAGTTATGACCGTCGGGAAATTTAATTAAATAATTGTTTCAATGGGCCGACGGTTTAAGCCGTCAGGAAGTTTTATCAATCAATCTATCTAATTTTCTTCCCCCTTATATTCATTCATTCATCTTAATATTCATTCATATTATTTCTACAAAATTCTCTCTAACTTACAAGTTTCTTTCAATCTCTCTAACAATCACACCTTCACAGCTCTTCACATAATAACAACTAAATTTGAGTCCACCACCAACTTTATTGAACCATCTCTAGACACACCTTATCACACTATCAACTCTTCTTTTTTCTTTCTTTTCATATACACCAAACAAATCAACTCACTTGAAACCATAGAATTCTTCTTCTCAAATGAATCAATCTTCATCCTCCACTCCATTATCTTCATCTATCTCTACTCAAATTGTCACCGTCACCATATCAAAAAAACACAACACCGTCACTGTCAACGTTTCATGCTAAACATACAACAACAACAATAACCATGGATTCAAAACCTACCCTCTACTCAAATCGTCACCATCACCGTTTCATGCTATACCGTCACCGTTTCTTATAATGGTCAACTCAAATCCTCCGTAACTGTCCAACCAACACCGCCGTCTTCGTCCGTCCCGGTAAAATCCACGACATAACAAGATTCTTGATTTACAAGATCTTTTAGAATGATTCCCGTTTGATAATGTTTGCAAACTCGCTTTTAACGTGATCCAGTTTGTCTCGGCGGCGACGGTACCACCGGATCTAGATTTAGATCTAGATTTGAGACATAACATTTTTAATAACGGAATTTGGTTTACTAAGATCTAGATCTGAGACACAATTTTTTTTTTTAAAATAAAAGAAAGATCTAGGCGGGTTAAACCGTCAGGAAATTATGTAATAGATGAATTTCCTGACTGCCATGGTCGTCGATAATGTTGTTTTTATTTCTTGACGGTTTTAGCTGTCGAAAAGTTTACAAACCTGTTAAATCGTTCCTGAAGGTTTTGGCCGTCGGGAAATCTGTATGTTTCGTATTGATCACTTTCTGAATGCTAAGACCGTTAGGAAATTTCTTGAGGGACGATTTTCCAGCGAAATTTGTCCGTCAGCTGGCCGTCGGGAAATTAATATTTCTTGACGGATTTAGATACTTCTGGAGGGCTTTAGGCCGTCGGGAAATACTGTTTTTCTTGTAGTGATAGCGTGCCAGGAATTTCAGCACATGTGTCTAAAATGAAAGTATCAGCAGGTGCAGAAAAATGAGGAATGGTGCAAAGAATACCTATACTTGGTGATGGTTGAGTGGTTATATGGTTCACACTATGAGATTGCATATGATTAGAGTTTTGGAGAAGTGTCAACAATGCCTTGTGCTGATCAAAAATACAAAAACAACTTACATGAATCACTATCACCATTTTCTTCTTCATAAGCTGTAGATTTTGAATCCTCTTCACCATCATTGTTATGACAATTATTCACCATCCCCCCTTGCTGCATATGGGGTGGATAAACATGTTTCTTGAAACATGTATCAACTGTGTTGTTAGTCATACCACAATGAATGCAATACTTGTTATTCCTCCCTCTCCCTCTACCATAAGAGCTTCTACCACCTCTTTCTCCTCTTCCACGTGAGGAATTGTGACCTCTACCACCATTAGAATAACTATAAGCAGTGCTATTAGAATAACCAGAGGTAGCAAGAATCTTGGATTCATCAAAAATGAGTGCAGATTGTCTTTCTTGTTGCACAAGCAAAGAATAAACTTTCCCAATTGTAGGAAGAGGTTCCAAAAGCAAAACTTGTGACCTAACAGTTGAGTATTGTTCATTCAGACCCTTAAAGAATCGCATAACTTGGTCACTATCACGATATTCACACATTTTGATAAGATCTTGACAAGTTTCAAGGCAAAAAGATTCAGGAATGGGACGAAAATTATCAAGTTCTTGCCACAGTTTCTTCATTTTTGTGTAATAAGTGCAGATAGAACTGTCACCTTGGTTTAGAGTGTAAATTTCTTCTTGAATATCAGAAATTCTGAAGATATCACCTTGATAGAAACGATCCTTGAGCTCCTTCCATATCTATGATGCTTTGAGAAATGTCTGGTTCAACTGAGTTACTAAGCAATGACATGATAATTGAGTTACATCGATCCCAAGCAATAGAATCCTTATCTTCATCATTAGGGCGTGGAAGGGAACCAATGATGAAATGCAGCTTATGCTTAGAACGTAGTGCAACAAGCGCGACCAAGTGTGATAATTTGGTCCAGCTAGAAGAGGAGTAACAAGGACATAACCAGGCTCTGATACCATGTGAAAAGTAATGATCAATCACCATTGTTAAAGCAAAAATAGAATGCAATGTATGAAGCAAACTCAAAGAAATGAACAAAAGAGAGAAAATTGCATTACTCACAAAACTAACTTTCCATTACAAGAGGATACTCATATATATACATCATATTAGTTAGTTATTGATCTAACTAAGTGGTAGTTGAAAGTAGTTACTAACTAGAAACTTATGTAGAAGGAAAGACTAGATAACTTGGAGTATAAGTAATTGTTTAACCATTTTCACCATCAGTTTTCACATATACTGTATATAATTTTAATTTTTCGTAGCATGAAAGTAATTTTATCAATTTAAAGTACTTTATAACAATATTAATTAATTTAATTTTTTTCTTTTGACAATAATATATTAATACAGTTCATCAAATATTAAATGTTATTATTTTTTGTTAGACTACTTGGCTACACACTTAGAAGGGGAGTTGAATAAGTGATCCAAAAACCAAACGACGGTTTTAAAATTTAAGCACACGGAAGCCCACGGATCATAGTCTACAATGCACCCAATATGACCAAAGGAAAAATCGTATTACACCCTTGAATCAATTACGATAAATCGAATCCAATTACATGTGGTATCATTAATCAATACAAGATAACCAAGTTTAATGTTTTTCAAACTTTTTCAACAAGCTATATGGTCAATTCTAAGAATATCACAAGCAAAGCTTCGATTGGGAAATTGGATTGAAGACTTTGTGTGCGATATGATCTAATTGTAAAGAATAATAAAAGAGATAACGAAGAAAGCGACACATAGGACGTGATATGGGACTTCCCTGACTTTCTTCATCCTCGCTTTGGCCGGTACGTCTCCCCCCAATTTTGCGGAAATCAGAATTGAGCTCTTTATAGAAAATATTTAATTATACAATAATGCACAAGTATTCAATTGAATTACAAGACTTGAGTACCAAGAATCACTCTTCACTCTCGACGTCTAACTGAATAACCTTGCGCGCGAACCCTTTACATGAACCTTGACTCAAACCTCCAATTGCGATAATCCAAACTACAATCATTCTTCAACACAAAGAACCCTTGCAAATGATTATCCGGCTGATCCTCCGCCACGTGTGATGCCTCGAGAACTTGATACCTTCAATTTCTTGATGAAAACCGATGAGAAACCCTTGCTTCTAATTCAACCCAAAAGACCGATCAAACACAGTAGACCATGGACGTTATCACACAATCAGACGAACCCCTTTTCGAACCCATTGAAAGAGTAGGCGAATTGGAGATTGAATATTGAGTGAAGATGAAGAACTTGAAAGCAATAAACCCTTTGATCCTAATTTCTCTTCAATTTAGATCAAAATCCTGTTTTTACAATTTCACCCCAGGTTGTTATTTATAGGGAAAATAGTATGGAGTAAATTTTAGCACTTTCTAACATAAGTGTATCGATACATATCAGTATGTATCGCTACATCTTTAATAACAGCTGATTTTTTTTAAGTTTTGACTGATATGTATCGATACATATAAAGCAACAGCTTAATATTTATCGATAAATATAAATGTGTATCGATACACATAGAGCTCTATGTTGAAAATAGACTTGATGTGTATCAAAACATACAAATGTGTATCGATACACATATAGCTTTCTGTTGAAAAATGATTTGATATGTATCGATACAAGTTAATTTTTATCAATACATGTTGAGCTTCAATCAAAATATTTTTCTGTGGCACATATGTATCGATCAACATATTATGTATATCGATACAAATTGTTCTAAAACAATATGTTTCAATCCAGATACTCTATGTGTATCGATCCAAATGATCTGAAAACTGAATTTTCAAAGTTTATAAAGCATTTTTGCTGTCAAGTCATGTTTAGTTAATGCCAAAATATATTGTATAATATTTTCTCGCATTTTGACAATTATTAAAATATGGAGGGGAACTGGTGCATTTACATATTTTTCTCTATTAAATCCTTAATTAACCATTTGTTAATTAGTCTCTCTTACACTTGAGGTGCTAGCTTAGTGGTAAGAGTTTAACATTATAACATCAAGGTGCTGAATTCAAATTCCGTCAGAGACAGTTGTAATATAGTTTTCCTCTTTAGGATCGCTCGAGTAAAATTTTACAAAAAACTCAATAAAATTCGGTAAAATTCAATAAAAACTTCCCCCTTGTTATGAATAATATTGAGTGAATCTCCATTAATGAGGTTGTCTTCTTATCTCCTATTTGTGTTCTATAAATAGGACTCTCATTTCCTTGTAATATACACATCTAAGAGAATAATATCTACCCTTTCTCTCTTCTCTCTTTCTCTTCTTTATAATAATAATTTGAATTGATACTTTACGTATTCATGGACTATATTTTTACTTTGTTTATTTGCTTAATTTTATTTGATGATAGTATTAAAATGACGGATCTTTCAAAATTTGAGTTTGAGGTCCTTGACATCTCTGGAAAGAACTATTTATTACCTTGGGTTTTGGACGTTGAAATTCATTTACATGCAGAAGGTAATGGTGACACGATCAAAGAAGGAAATGAAACATCTGCTCAACAAAAGGCAAAAACCATGATATTCCTTCGTCACCATCTCCATAGGGATCTTAAAAATGAATATCTTATTGTAAAAAATCCACTTATTTTATGGAATTGTTTAAAGAAAATATTTGATTATTATAAATTATTTGTGATATAGTTCCTGAAGAACTATAGAAAAAAAATCTTAATGTTGAAGCATCTATGAAGAATTGTTCAAAAAAAAAATAAAGTTTTTTTTATATTGTTTTAATGATTAAGGATAAAGTTCTTGAAGAACTAGTAATATATTATCAAGCATTCTTTTAGGATTGCTAAAATGCATATGCTCCCGCAGTAGCAAAATTGAGAAAATATATTGACATCAAATATCTTTGAAAAATTTGTACATTGAAATTTTCTTTAGTCAATAATAATATAGATTTGTGGTTGAGTTCTTGAAGAACTATAAATTTAAAGTATGATTGAGGTTTATAAGATCTATTTGATCTTAGTATATTTTGAACTAAATAAAGTTAAGATAAAACTTACTTATGTCTCTTGGTTATGCTCCCGAAGTAGCAAAATTGAAGAAAAGAATTCGAATACTTTTAAGGAATAAGTCACATATGTGATTGAACAAGAGATATATACCTTATACCCAATGTGAAAATTTTCTTATGATCTTATTATAAGATATATTTTGTTAACTAATTCTATATGAATTGGT
This sequence comes from Trifolium dubium, assembly GCA_951804385.1. Classification (NCBI taxonomy): domain Eukaryota; kingdom Viridiplantae; phylum Streptophyta; class Magnoliopsida; order Fabales; family Fabaceae; genus Trifolium; species Trifolium dubium. The sequence continues at coordinate 20,487,613 of OX638068.1, forward strand.
CTTAAGTAAATTCGGTTACAAAATCAATTTTATATTACCGTTATTTTTTTTAATATCTACTATAAAGTTACATAAGTTTAATCTGTAATATTACTATTTTTTTTAAATTCTTTTAGATGTGTTGGTTTGATGAGTTTCGTTTACCACATAAGTATATTTTTCTTTATCTATTTAAATAAAAATATCTTTCTTGCCGATAGTGATGCAAGATAAATATGTATTATATCTAGCCACACAAAAATTATTGAAGGCTCCAGAAGAGCGCGTTAATGTGTTGTTACATTAAGGAACACAACATATAAGTGAATATATATAAGCTTAAATAGGTGTAGAAAAAATTTATCAATTTTTTTTCTCTAATTTGTGCTACATCTATATTAGTACAATTGAAACATGTATTATTGTAAATCAGAAGTTTACAAATAATAATAAGTTATTGTTGGCAATACCGGTTGGGTCATTCCAGATTTATTATACTTTTGGGCATTACTAATTCCAAAAAAAAAGAAAAGTTGATCATTTGAAGGAATGAGCCTCTCATATTTCCAAAATATATAAGGTGATATTTGTGAATCATTACACCGATCAAGATTATTTGGACCAATTAGATATTTTATGATTTTAACTAAATGGTCAAATATTTGTTTATTGTCACCTCACAACCCGAAGTTTGTGAGATTGTATTCTCAACTATTTTTTTAAAAAGCTCATTTTCTAGAAAGTATTGGTTAAGTATCATATGCCAATTGAAATTGATAATGAACATCTCTTAGAATATATATATTCTTATAAAAATGGACTTGAAGATTCATTCTTTAGACGTCTAAAGTTCAATGCGGCCGATACTTATGAAATCATAACTTCTAGCTCATATTTTGGGAACACTCAATCATATATCTTGAGATATTGATTCGCATCAAGCCAACAAATTATTATATGTAAAAAATTTCCCCTTAATTTACAATTTTAGATTAATAACCTAATATTCTTCATCTTAGTAAATTTTTGGATGTGGTGTATATTTCAATTGCTCCAATAGAAATGCTAAGATGATTTTTTTTAAGGAATGTTGGGAAAATATATTTGATATGAGTCTCCTATTATCTTGAGTCAAAAATTGGAGACTAGCTAGTTTATAGCCTAGAAGGCTAATTATCAATCTATGAATAAGTTTTCCCAACATTAGGGGGAGATAATAAGCAGCTGAAAATATGAACCAGAAGTTCAAATGAATAATTATCTTATCTTGATCCTCGTATAAAATAGTTTGAATCTGATGTTCATAAGATAAATCATTTGCAAAATTTATGAAATCAATTATCAGGCTGCTAATGCTCCAACCGCGCATGAAGCATGGTAAGAAAGTCGGTTCCCGTGATAAAAAAAAATCCTCACACAAGAAAATGAGCTAAAATAAAGATGACCTAGTGAGGTTATGAAAATTCAAAAGTATATTCGACATATAAATTTAATTGTTCTAGAAGCACTGATCAGGTACCTGAAATTTATGAAAATAAAGAGATCTAAATAAGTTATGTCAAAAGTGGAAAACGATGGAACCGAAATAAAGTCGACGTTGACAGTTTTTGTTTATAATATAGTGCTACATGTTAATGAGGATCATGAATAAAAATCTATTAAGAATATAGATTGTCTATATGAATAGACACAGTTGATGCAAAATTAAATTAGCTTTGCATAGCAAAATATATTTGGACTAGTAGTCCATACGCCTGAAGATGAAAATAATTATATATGAATGAATTTTCGCACGACAATAAAATGAGAATTATGGTATATAATATGATATATAAAGTATAATTGGTTGTTAAAAAGTATTGTTAGAAATATATTTTTACTTTCGAAGTAATGTATTCCCCTAAAGTGAATTCAAATATATTATCATACTTGATTAAATTTAGTAGTACATGAAAGACTCAATCCATATATAAAAGATGTATTACTATATATTTATATGTCTCACTTGATAATTATATAAAATTTCCGGAAGGATTTAATTTGTGGCATACAACTCATGCTCTAGAAGAGATTATTTAATCGAATTGAAATCTAGATTCATGTTATATAATATTCTTAATGAATATTTTATAAAATAATGATATAGATATTATCAAAACTCCTGAAGAGTTTTTGAAAGTTAATTTCTTAAAGATAAGAAATTGAGATGAAATATGTAAGGAAAATAAATGTTTGTTTGAGATGACAAAGTTGAGTATTTGAAGAATACTCCCTCCGTCCCAAAACTATTGTCCTTTTAGAGTTATGCACGTGGATTAAGAAACAATAAAGATTGATAAGTTAAGTCTATTTTACCCTTACTTTATTAATAAAGAGAAAATATATTTAATTAATACTTTAAATTTTGTAAGGGTACAATTGATAAACTAACATTAACTTTACATTGGTTTGCGAAAAGGACAATAGTTTTGGGACAAAACTAAAATGCTAGAAGGACAATAGTTTTGGGACGGAGGGAGTAATACTTTTGTGAAGCAAGTGTATGTAATAAATGTTCTAAAAGATTCTATCATGAGTTGTTTACTCTAACTATTGTAAGGTCACTAATTATGAACAAATGTCTTTTTAAAGCTCGACAAAAGAATTATTATTATTTGGTTCCGAAGTACCATATATTACTACAATCAAACGTAATATATCTTGTTAACTATTCATTGTGAAATATCATTTGCTATAAGTATTATCAATACTCTTGAAGAGCTTACGAAATCTCGCGATCAAAGAAAAGTTTGAAATAAAATATGTTGGATGCACTAAGTTTGTTTTGAAATTGCAAACTTATTGTTAAAATAAGAGTTTGTGCATCAAGAAACTTATATAGCAAATGTATTGAAACAACTTGATATTAACAAATCTAATTTGTTGTGCCATAATGGTTGTGAAGTCACTTGATGTAAATAAAGATCATGTCATACCTCAAGAAAATAGAACAACTTGAATTGGTCCTTAAGTACCATATTTTAACTCAATTGACGACACTAATGTATTTTTCTAGCTATCATGTTGTGGTATTTTATTTTTGTCTATATTAGCAAATACAAACAGAATAAAACAAATAATATGTACGTTAAAGATATAACAATATATCATCCAATCATGTGGAAATTCTAGCACTACAACATGCAAGTTGAGAATGCACTTTTGTTGAGGTTTGCATTTTTGCACATATAAGAAACATGCAATCTTTATTGTAAAAGTATAGCTCTTGCAACAATTCAATATGAAGATTATACCACAAGCACCGCTAAGTTGAGGAAGATTATGATAAAGAATTATTTCTATAAAGTTAACTCCAAGTAATGCTTTTGGACAACTAGCAACGAGGATTATTTGGCCTTCTTCGTCTCAGATACAATTGTCTTTATGAGGGGGAGAAATAAATGTATTCTGCACTCTTTTTTCCTTCACTATAGTTTTGTCCAATTGGGTTTTCCTGGTAAGGTTTTTAACGAGGCAAATTCATACACATAAGATGTTGTACTCTTTTTTCCTTCACTAGAATCTTTTTCCCATTGGGTTTTGTTTTGGTAAAGTTTTAAACTAGGCATATCCTAAATGAACATTCAAGGGGGGTGTGGTATGAATAATATTGAGTGAATGCCCATTAATGGGGTTGTCTTCTTGTCTCCTATTTGTGTCCTATAAATAGGACTCTCATTTCTTTGTAATATACACATCAATATCTACTCTTTCTATCTTCTCTCTTTCTCTTCTTTATATCTATTCTTCTATGCTTGTTCATATTTAGAATAGTTCATAACACCCCTTCAATTTTTTAATTTCTTTTTCTTCTACCATTATTTAATGATAATTTTGTAAAAAAATCATAATAACTTTTTTCATACAAAATAATTTATATTGTTTCATTTGCGCGACTTATAATTTGGAACAAAGGTAGTGACACAATCATTTAATATGTTTTCTTATATCTAAATAAAATATTCTATGTTTTTTAATTGAAAAAAATATCATTGACATTAAAATATGGATTTAATTTGTGTAGAAGTCAGTGTTTATATATTTTTTTTATACAGACCATCAATGATACTATATCAAATTATTTAAATGTAATTACTTCTAATATCACACATAAATAGGTTCATTTATTAAATATTGTATTGTAAAATTTGTACACCAAAACTTTAGTTATGATTCGGTGGTGATTGACGTTAAATTTGGTAGGGAGGACCACGATTCGTTTTTGTCCAGTGGTGATTGACGTTAATTTTAGGAGGGAATTGAAACCACTTGATGTCATAATTCAGCTTACCCTAAATCAGATTAAATTGTGGAAAGAAAAGGTCCGCCAACTATGTATATATTGATATTAAAATTATATAATATTATTATTTATTTTTATGTAGTACGAGTTATTAAATTTTTAATATTATACTCATATATACATGTTTAGTTAACATTTAAATATTCTGTGGAGTCTTTAATTTATTGGATATTTGGATAGATATACACATATGACTTAGCTTTATTTTCATCTTCATGAGAGCTTTTTTCCATCCTTTTCTTTAGAAATTTTTCTTTTTCCATAAAACTTCTATACTCCAAAATAAAATTTAATAAAACTGTAACAAAATGAGAATTCATATTTTCTATAATTTTATAGTAAAAAAATCTACAAAGATCATTTGAAACAAGCATACTTATTAATCATATATTCCTTTTTTTTTTTCCTCTTTCCATTTCACCTTTCATGTCCACATGGGGGTATTCACGATGTCAAAATTATTTTTTCAACATAAATACATAGTACGTGCTAAGTAGTCTAGTTAGGTTACAATTATACAATTAAAATTTGGAATTTATCCTGTTTAGTTAAAAATATTTTTCCAATGTATGTTTTGTCCCTTTTGTGAAACCTTTGAAAGGGACATGACACATGATTGTTCTTCATGTCTTTTAATTGATCCTACATAGTTAATGAATTTCACTTCAACTTTAAATTTCTCACGCAATATCCCTCTTCAATTCAACCAGAACCAACAGCCCAAAATCAAAGACAACTAGGGCCATAATTTTGTTTATTTTTTTTTACAACATTTTGTAGTGTTTTAAGCATAGGTGCACGTACAACTGACACTAGTATTTGGCAGCCATTATGGCATGTTCAATTGTTCATGCATTGCACTCTGTCCTTACATATCCTAATTCCAAGCACAAACAAGCTTCAATTTTTGTTTGTGTTTGTTGTCTTCGTGGTAAGTGCTTTAACAATGACATGTTCTGTCATTGTAATTCAACTTGGGTAAGAGTTGAAAACTTTTTTTTGATTGTTCATAAAAAAAGTATTTATTTGTTCATTACAAAATAATTAGGACCTCATAATTTTTGGTACATCAGAAATTAGTAGATCTCATAATTAGTTTAGGGAAAAGGATTTCCTATATAACTACGTGACACACTTGTATATCTCGACCGTCTGATTTAAATCAATGATCGAGATTGTTAAAAATTAAATATAAATTATGTAATTTCAATTGTCCGATCTAAAATTTATACTCGAGATTCATTATTTCTTGTACCTACATGAAACATCTACTACAAAGGATCCCGTCCTAATAAGTTCAATAGATTTCGTCGTCCCAAACTACTTACACATAAATCATCTAACAATATTATATCCTCAAATTGTGAAATTTAAAGCTACACTTATTATACAGTTCTGAGTCTGACCAATGTTTTAAAAATTGAACATCGAATTGTTAAATTCTTTAGATTATAGATTAACTCCTTTAAACAATTCGGTTCGAACAACTAAATCATAGACAATGCCATTTCACAGTCTAACTGCTTAAACCGTTTGATTTGATTTTCAAAACATAAGTTCTAACCAATCTTGTTTACCTACAAATGGGATTTATACATGCAAGAAATTTACACAAGTTGTCCTTTCCAAGAACTTGGAGTACTATTGAGAAAAATTGATAACATCCCCTATTGGGACCACAAAATAAAGGACCTTTAGATCCCAACTATAGAACCCACATGCCAAATAATTAAAGCATAGCAGGAAGCAAATAAAGCAAATTTTATTTCTAGTGTACGTCTACATATGAAGCCTATTGTTGTGATATAAATGGAACATGAAAACATTGGTTATGTAGGCCATTCCTCGTTTTGCATGTATATGTATATTCATATGCAAAGAGACTTTATTTTATTCTCATCTTTTCAGAGAATATACAGAAGTAACAGCAGCACCTAGGGGAAGAGGAAAACACTGTCTATATTTGATGTAATGACAATTTCCCTCCCTTTTTTTCCTTTTCTTTTGGTCTTGTAACCGTTACAAAGTTCCCTTTCTTTTGGAAATAGATACTATGCAGTCGTTGAATTCGGGCAGTCCGATTTTAATCAGACGGTTAAGGTTTTAAGTTTAAATTTGTTAAATTTTAGATATAAAATCACGTTTTAAATATCACCGTCCGATCTTACATTGAATGGCTGAGATGCATTTGAATGCGGTGCAATCAATCCTGAATCCTGGTCCCTTTCTTTTCTACTCCTTGTACTTTTCATGCCCTTCATTGGAAACCAGAGTGATATGCTAATTAGAAACTGTTCTTAAGTTAAAACGTGGAACTTGTTATGCCAGAAGAACTCTTTTGGTTTTTTCCAACCAGAAATTTGTCATCTTTTTGTTTTCCTCTTTTTTCTAAGACACTAATATTTTGTAGAAAAATAAATAATTGGATTTCTATCATTATATCACATGACATACATGTTCTCAAGATGAGTTGTGTTATTTGAACATCAAAATTCGGACATTGTATGTGATATCGTATATACTGATTTCGATCTTTCTATTCTAGTATACTAATTTGTATGCATTTAAAAAATACACACAAAAACCAAAAGACTCTGCATCAAGATTTTGATGTCAAAATATATATTATTACTCTTGTCAAAAATAATATTACGAACCAATTGCGATTGACCGGATGATTAGACCTTCGGCACTTATCAATTGTGATGTGAGTTGTAGTCCGGAATTCGACACTTGATAGGTTATATATAAATTTCACTGTAAACCCTCAATCAAGTTAGTGGTGCTTATTGTGTGCCTCCCCTGATATATAATACCTCTATTCTTTATTTTATTAATTGAATTATTACTCATATTCAAATATATATATCAATTATTCAATGAATCTAACAATTGATTCGTCTCTTATAAAATGGAAAAATGTAGTATTTTTATAAAAAAAGTTATACAATAATATAATGTGACAAGAAGCCAAAATATTAGCATTTTATTTAAAATTATATAAGTGAATTGGGTTTTCGTTACTCATCTAAAATAGAATAAAACCTCAAGATTCAAAGAGTACTTACATAATTTACTTATATTTTACCTACAAATTAGATTCGCGCATATTGAGATTCAAATATTAATGTAAAACTCAATCATATTTAGCCATTTTATCATGGTATAAATGTTTTAAAACATGATGTTAGATATGAGTTTAATAGATATGCCCTATTGTTCCTATGAGCTTAGCTCAGTTGGTAGGAATATTGCATGTAATATGTATGGACAAAAGTTCAAACTTTAGTATGCATGCTTATTTATTTTTAAAGGGTGAAATTCTAGTCACCATCGGTGTAAATTAACTTTACATTGACATTTTATTTTTTTATATCATATCATGTAAGTGAAGTGGAGTAGTGTGACGAATTACGAAAGCATATTTTTTTTCTCATTATATATCATGAGGAAAAAAAACAATAAAATACTGATGTAAAACTTGTCTAGCCAGTGTATTTGTTTTTTTTTTGACAATAACTAACCAGTGTATTATTACTCTCTATATATGTGTTAAAATCCATTAGTGTTTTTTCCTCAGAATCACAATGCAATTACAAATGAAGGATTCAGAGGAGCATCAAATGAAATCAAGGCCTCCACAAAAATTCACAGAGCATAGAAGATGGAGCAGAAAAAGAAGAAGCCAAATCAAGACAGATAAATCACAAGAAACAAGTTTTGATTCAAAACTTGTTCCCTATCAAACTTGCAAGAAGAGTCTTCAATTTTCTAGCAGACCTGGCTATGGCCAACTTGGGACAAAGTGTCTGATCAAAGCCAACCATTTCCTTGTTGATATATCAGTCTCTGATTTAAGCCATTACAATGTAAGAACTTTAATCTAAAACATTACCAATAAATTGCTACATATATTACAATTTTTTTAACACCTAGAAAACATGTTTTGTTTTTGTTTTGTGAAGGTTAAAATATTACCAGAAGTGAGTTCTAGTAAAACAAGAAAAGCTGTCATATCTGAGCTTGTGAGGTTTCATAGGAACACTGATTTGGCCAATAGGTTGCCTGTGTATGATGGAGGAAGAAATCTTTACACTGCTGGTTTGCTTCCTTTTACATATAAAGAATTTAGTGTAATATTGAGCGACGATGATTATGTTACCGGAGGTATCAGGTAACCTATTTGTATGTTTGAAGCTACTCCTGTTTTGATCGACCTAGATTCCTGCAATTTGGGATAATTGCGCATAATTGCTCGTTTACACAATCAGATGATTTTAGTCGTCTGATTAAGTTTTTGATTTTGCTATACAAATCGATTTTTTTTTTCAAATTGCAATGGCGATTTTTTGTTTTTTCAAACCTTTAAATTGTGGGCATAAGTCATCGAAGTGGCCGCAAAATTGTTGTAGCAATGTCATCATCGTGAAGACTTGTAAAGTCATTATATTGCGACCGCTATTATGGTTCCAGGTCACAATTTAAAACCATATATCTAATCTTTGATTGAACAATTAATATATGCAATGCAACAATCTGAAGGCATGAATGCATATAATCGATTAATGAAATGTTTGTCTTAACGAGTGAATGCATATAATTGATTATTGAAATGTTTGTTTTGACGAGTTTGAGTTTCAATATTATTTGTTACTACAGGGAACATGAGTTTAATGTGACAATCAAGTTTGCAGCTAGTGTTAGAATACAACAACTTAGGGAACTTCTAAGTGGGAAACAAGTGAATACTCCACAAGAAGCACTTACTGTCTTTGACATTGTGTTGAAGGAGGTTGCAGTTCAAAGGTGCATTTTCAGCAATATTTTGCAGTTGTTTCAATAATATTTTCAAAATTATTAGAATTTAATTTATATACACAGACAGTGTAATATACTTTTACACATGCATCGTATCAAATCATGACATGTAAATATTTGTGGAGATGTTTTAGGAACTTACTTATAAAAGTGGCATTATGATATGATTTGATTAGATGCATGTGTTACAAAAATTACATTTGTCGGTGTATATAGCGATTAAACTCTTCTGATTGTTTTGCTTGTTTCTTGCTTAGTTACATATCAATTGGAAGATGTCTCTATTCTTCTCATGTAAGGAAACCACTTGGTGGTGGCATTGAATCATGGCGTGGATTTTATCAGAGTATAAGGCCAACTCAAATGGGATTGTCACTTAATATTGGTTAGATTTGCAACTTAGTTTATTTTGGGTTCAATCATTGTGATCTTTAATATCTGTAATTATTGTTAAGAACAACTGGTAAGCCTGTAAAGTTTTATGTTATTCCTTTTCTATGTCATTGAAGTAACATAATTTGTGGTTGATTAATTATATTCAGATATGTCATCAATGGCATTTATTGAACCAGTACCTGTAATTGACTTTGTTGCTCAAATTCTTGAAAAAGAAGTGCACTCAAAACCATTGTCAGATGCAGATCGTGTCAAGGTATGAATTGTCTGTTTTTTAGTCATCTAACTAAGCAATCATTATTTCCAAAAAATCACGAGTCATGTCTAATAGGGAATGCTTGCATGTCAATGACATATTCAACCAAACCTATTAGATTATTATCAGAGCAAGATGTCTTGGTGATAGTACCTTTAGGCTCTGGTTGTATTTGAAATTTGTACCTAACCGGTTGGCTCTTTAATTGGAATACCAGTATTTTTTAAATGAAAAGAAAGAAGTAACACTATTAAATGTTAGTTGGTTAAGTGATGATTGACACTTGACTTAGTAGGAAGGATTACAGTTCGATCCTGCAACTGCGATTGAGAGGAAACTGAAACCATTTGATGCTAAAACACGCCTCCAACCCAATTAGTCGGCCCAGTGGGCCGGATATTGGTGGTGAAAACCAAAAAAATTAAATAAAAAAAAGTAACACAATTGCAAAATGTGAATAAAATTCAAAAACAAGTAATAATTTTCTAATTAGACTGAGCTCAAAGTTTAAGCAATATCTAACCAATATAATCTGTGTGGTGTTACTTGCAAGCAGATTAAAAAGGCCCTAAGAGGTGTAAAAGTTGAAGTCACACATAGAGGAAATTTTAGAAGGAAGTACAGAATATCAGGATTGACTTTACAACCAACAAGGGAGCTTATGTATGACTTATTAGCTTTAAGAATATTGTGGTTTTTTTAGGATTAATCTTTTAATAAATGTTTGTTTCCTTTTCATGCATGAACAGTTTTCCTCTTGATGAGCAAATGAACATGAAATCAGTAGTTGATTATTTTCAAGAAATGTATGGATATACTATCAAATATACTCATTTACCTTGCCTTCAAGTAGGAAGTCAAAGTAAGGTGAACTATTTGCCCATGGAGGTAAGCTATGCTTTTTCATTTAATCAAATAATAACTGTTCTTATTTATATGGTTGTTCCATTGAGAATTCATGTGAATGTTGTCTTCAGACATGTAAGATAGTTAGGGGCCAGAGATATACAAAAGGGCTGAATGAAAAGCAAATAACTTCACTGCTGAAGTTCTCATGCCAGAGACCCCGTGAACAAGAGACATACATTTTACAGGTTATTATCATGGTTTGCTGATATCACCCTCAATCTTCTCTCTTTTGTTTTATTTTATTTTTCAAATGAAAACTATATGATCCCACAACTAGAGTGGTGGAAGCACGACAAAGGATGACAATAGGAGCGCCTTGATAGGAGGTGTTGTACCTGCAAGCGCTAAGACACTCAAGTCAGTCATTGATTGAAAAGAGTTAGTGTTAGTCAGAACAATGTGTACATTTCTCCTAGTGAAGAGGACCTTTTATAGCAAGGTTTTAGGAGAAATGAATGAAATTTATGTTCAAGTTATTGAGGGTTTTCCGCCATGAATCCATGATGGGCGGGTCACCCTTTGACCTCATGATTTTACCTCATAGTTGTCAATCATGACTTGAAGAAAATAGCGGTTTATTCAAATTTTATGATACAGTTCTATAACATTGCTATAGCCGCTATTTGTTGGTAACACTTTTTAATAAATCGCATATCACAGAAGAATAACAGTTTGTTAAAATTCTGCTATGCTATAGCGCTATAACACCACCCTATCAGTTATTTGAAACCACCGTTTGACCTTCATCTTGGGGTGATTGTTTGTTTAGAGATGATGAGTGCGATACCAGGGGTATAGTGTACAACACGTGGTTGCACCTTGTGAAGTCCACTATTCTAGATGGGTCTTGACTCTTGACCCATTTCAGAAAACTTGGCAAAATATAGTCATCGTAGACTAACATTACATTAGTCCGTGTGGAATTGAACTAGATTTTGATCCTTTAGATCGAAAAAATCATGTGGGAGGGCCCACAAGTCAGGTTCTCCGACAAAGTTCAGTTGGCGACAATGTCGGTAGATACTTGTCACTAATAACATGATAGCCAAAAGAACATGGTTATAGCTATAATAGGACCTTGCAATGTAGTATTAATAGCATTTGTGATCATGCTTTGCATTAATGTATGCTCTTTGCTCTTCAAACATAAAAGTTTTGTTTATTAATCTACAACTTTCCCTATTTAATTGTAGACAATTGAACAAAACAATTATGAGAATAATCCATATGCAAAGGAGTTTGGCATCAGCATAGACAACAAACCTGCATCAGTGGAGGCCCGAGTTCTTCCTCCTCCATGGGTAATTCTCTCAATATTTAATTGCTTGCTTTTGTTATGATAATTATAATATTGGTTCATTTTGGCTCTTAATTTTCCCTATAGTTGAAATATCATGACACTGGAAGAGAGAAAGAACATCTGCCACAACTTGGTCAATGGAATATGATGAACAAGGTCAGCTCAGACATGAACATATTATCCTGTAAATTTTATGTTAATAAAAGAGAAAGAACATTACTTTCTTTTTTTATGAAGCAATAAAGAAATTAACTTGTTCACTACTAATTATAATTCTACTAATTTCAATGCAGAAAGTTATAAATGGAAGCACTGTAAGATATTGGGCATGCATCAATTTCTCACGAAATGTACAAGAAAGTACAGCTCGTGGATTTTGCCAACAGTTAATTCAGATGTGTCAAATCTCAGGCATGGTAAAGATTTAAACTTTGATTATGCCCTTGATAGCATAGTTTTGATTTTAGAGAAAAAATTGTTTGAAAACAATTTATAAAAATGTATTGGTTTCTTTTTGCAAGTGTATCTAAATAGTATTGTATGTTGTAAATACAAATGAAAGTGTAGATAAGCTCTTCGAAACACCCTCGAAATCTATGTTTAGGAAGGAATAATAACACTAACCGATTCATGTAGCACCCGCTATCCGGTTGGAAAAGGTTTTGGCTTCTGTTGTTTGCACAAATAATATAATACGTTTTTTTACACTTATCAGGAATTTAGTCAGGAACCCGTCATTCCTGTATATACAGCAAGACCAGATCAAGTCAAGAAGGCTTTGAAGTATGTACAGAAAACTGCTCTAGACAAACTTGATCTTAAAGAGCTAGAGTTCTTGATTGCCATTCTTCCGGACAACAATGGCTCTTTGTATGGTATGATTTCAGGACCCTACTTCATTTTCATTATTTCCTAATCTTAGTAGGAACTAAGAAGAAACTTGTATATAAAGGAATAGAAATGATAAGAGGTTATAGTAGTTTAATATTTCTTCTTTTTCACCTTTCTTTGTTTCATATGAACATAAAATTGGTATTTGGCAATGCCTCTATTCTCTTGCATCTATTCTTCAATATGTATGTTTACCAGAAAAATTGCTTAGCATTTCACTTGTTATCATATTTCGTTTTAATTATTTTTTGGAAGAAAACTATTTCAAGTTAACAAAATATGTGTTCAGGTGATCTCAAAAGAATATGTGAAACGGATCTGGGGTTGATTTCCCAATGCTGCCTAGCAAAATATGTAATCAAGATTAACAGACAGTACCTGGCAAATGTTGCACTAAAAATCAATGTGAAGGTTTGTTATTATTAAATGATCTATCATTTTTTTTTTCTAATTACTGTTTTCATTTTAAAATATTTACATTATCATCTAAACAAATGAACTATACTTTTAGATGGGAGGAAGAAACACAGTACTTTTGGATGCTTTAAGTTGGAAGATTCCACTGGTTAGTGATATTCCAACAATAATATTTGGAGCTGATGTAACTCATGCAGAATCTGGAGACGATAGTTGCCCGTCAATTGCTGCCGTAAGAATTTCCAAACCCATACAACTCAGAGATTCCCGATGTTTGTTAAATATACTGATTATTTGTAATCCAGGTTGTAGCCTCCCAGGACTGGCCAGAAGTAACAAAGTATGCAGGGTTAGTTTGCGCTCAGCCTCACCGTGAAGAGCTCATCCAAGATCTTTTCAAATGTTGGAAAGATCCACAGATGGGAGTGGTTTACGGCGGTATGATCAGGTACTTCAGCAGAAGCTCTTCTAAGTTCTAAAAATGATATAAAAATCGGACTGAACCGGATGTTCAACCGGAAACCAGCCAGCTCGCCTGTTGGCTTGATCCTGGTTATACCATAGGTTGGCTGAGCTGGATTGAATCAAGGTTGAGCTTGAACCCTGGTTGGTTCAACTGGTTCTTTTGTCATGTTTTTTTATTTACTTCAAAAGCCCGAGTTATCTCGGGTTGACAATGTTTCCATTTCCTACTAGGAAGAACTTACATCCTTTGTAGATTAAAGTGTTTTAAACCTGAGTAAAAAATGGGTTTATCTTCAACCATTAACTACAAGGGGAATTATAATGGAATTTTAGCATTTATTATTTGATGTTGCACAAAATCAGTGAGTCTGTTTTTGTTCTGTTACAGGGAGCTTTTACTCTCATTTAAGAAGGCAACTGGACAAAAACCGTTGAGAATAATTTTTTATAGGTAGGAATGATCTGATTAGGTATTTTCTACTGATTTTTGTGAGGAAATTATGAATGAGGATTGGGGAGTTACTTGATTATAATGTTATCCAATATTTTCAGGGACGGGGTAAGTGACGGACAGTTCTACCAGGTTTTGTTATATGAACTTGATGCCATCCGTAAGGTACTTGGGCAAAAAACTCAATATAGCTAAATCTAATGTTGAATATGCTATCCTACAATTTTTACATTTGTGTGATGTGTAGGCTTGTGCATCTTTGGAACCAAGTTACCAACCTCCGGTAACATTTGTTGTGGTTCAAAAACGCCATCACACTAAACTCTTCCCAAACAATCACGACGACAGAAACAACACTGATACAAGTGGGAATATCTTACCTGGTAAAAGCATTTTGCTTCTCTCAGTGCTTAGAATTTGTGTTTGTCATGTCACTGTTTTAAATAATTTGTGTCTTAATGTAATGTAGGTACTGTGGTGGATTCAAATATCTGTCATCCTACTGAATTTGATTTCTATTTATGCAGTCACGCAGGAATTCAGGTATGATAATGGTACTGAATTTGATTGTGAGTCAATTTTTCGCTATGTGACTCACATTGTCGTAAACAACTAAAATGTCTAGCATATAGTGGCATCTAATTTGTTGTGATTGCCAATTTGCAGGGTACAAGTAGACCAGCGCACTATCATGTCCTGTGGGATGAGAACAATTTCAGTGCAGATGAGATCCAGTCTCTAACATACAACTTATGCTACACGTAATAATTTCTCACATGACCATCATGAATTTGTGTGATCTATTCTTAGCATGACATAACCTTCCTATTGTTTTGGTTGCAGCTATGCAAGATGTACGCGGTCTGTTTCTGTAGGTAATCATCTCGCTCTCACTAAACACAAATAAAATATAATCCACCGTTTACCGATAAGTTTGGAAATACTAATTTCAGATACTAACCGCTCAACATTTGCTATACACACATTTGGTTAAACAAAACTAGAAATGTAAACATTGAAATTTTGTAAAACTGACTCCAGTATGCATCAATGGATTGTCTATTAGATGGTTTCAAAGCAAATTAGTTTCGGATAACAAATATATATGTCTGTTTTGCAAGCAGTACCTCCAGCATACTATGCTCATTTGGCAGCCTACAGAGCTCGATGCTACATGGAACCCGATCATCCAGAAAATGCTAAACTCCGAGGTGCAAGATCAAAAGATAGAGCTGTTAGGCCACTTCCTGCATTGAAAGAGAATGTGAAGAATGTAATGTTTTACTGCTGAATGAATTCCCAAGAAAAATTGCTCCAAGTAGTGAAACAGTACCAGAAGTAGCATACATATAGAAAAGGGAAACTCAGTAGATGTGAAAGTAGTTCCATGTATTTTTTCATGTCGTAATAATCCATCGCTACATGCAAAATTTTGAGTGTCGCAACAAATTTTAGTTTGCTCGGTGTAGAGTAAATTATTGGTTGCCTAGAACAATTCTCATTCAACTTTATCTCAATGTTCAAAGAATGTGCATCTTGTTCAATTCTCAAAAAGCTCAATTACGACGACTAACACTTCAAATTGAAGGCGTGTCTGACACATGCCAATGCCTACACCGACGCAACACCAACCCATATTAATTTACATCAATTTTCTCAAATTATTACCAGTGTAGTGTCAGTGTTTATGTCAATGTTTCATATATTAGGATTCACAACTTAAATCCTAGTATATTTTAAAGTTCTAATTGAATTCTCGAACTTTTAAGTTTTAAGTACCAGCTCCAATTGTTTAAACAAGATAAAGATTGTTGAAAAGGTAAATTGTTGCGATTAGAATGGTACACACACATTGGTAGTTTAGTAATTACGGTTGAAATGTTATGTGACAGAGTAGTACCTGAGATAGTAATTCGATTCCCTATGTTGGCTGGAAAAGGGGCAATTTCACACTTACGTTGGGTACGTATCATAGGAGTAGGATCAATTTAGGGTTCGAATTGTGTGATATGCATGCATTTCAGCAAACTCAAATGCAATTTTGGTA
Source organism: Trifolium dubium (assembly GCA_951804385.1). Lineage (NCBI taxonomy): Eukaryota > Viridiplantae > Streptophyta > Magnoliopsida > Fabales > Fabaceae > Trifolium > Trifolium dubium. The sequence goes on from OX638068.1 coordinate 20,503,884, forward strand.
CCCATTAAATAGACAATGTTGTTCTCAGTTAGTTTAGTTTAGTTTAGTTGGTAGGCGTGTAAATGACACTTTTGTATTTTTTATTAGGTCATGTTAAAGAGTGCCACATTGCTAAGCATACTAAAAAAGGAAATAAAACATAAAAGTAATGCACAAGTTTCAAGGCAGAGATATTGAATACACAAGTTCCAAGACAAAATTTCTTTTTTAAGTAGCTTTTATATTTTATTTTAGTTTTTATATTTTTTTTATTAAAAATTCATCTTTGTTAAAATCATTTTGATTTTAATTTTGAAGGTTAAAATACGTAAGAAAATTTAAAGAAAAAATTTTCAGATTTTTTTACGGAATTAGTTTTAGGAATTAAAACTTAAAATTTTTAACATACAAGGATGAATTCTGAAGAAAAAAAATGGAATGATTAAAATAAAAAATATGCGTATATATAGAGATAAAAGTGTCATTTAAGCCTAATTGATATCTTATATGCACAAGTTGGTGTTTTTTTATTTATTAGAAAATGATAAATAGAGGGCAATGGTTAAGAACACACAAATATAATAAAAGTATATTGAAATTTGTGTAGTCAAAGTTATAAAAATATATAAAATGTTGATTTCAATATGAATTTACCACTTTTGTTATCTTAATTAGTGCCCTTGGGGTTTGGGACACTAGTTAACAAGACCCTTATTTATTTAAATCTGGTATCCTTTACGCGCAACTGTAGAAATTAATCGCTTGAATCGGATAAGACCACAAAAGGTGACAAAATTCTCTCTTAAAAATATTAATTTGATTTGCAACTTTAATTTACTAGTAGTGGATAATCTTACATCACAATAGTTCAAAAAAAGACATGTATTTTTTACCCATTTATATACTAAAACTCTACACTATTAATATACTAAAATGGTTTTTTAGTGTATTAGTAGTCCAAAATTTTACATTAAAATAGAAAAGTTAAAATTGGAGAGAGATAGAAAGAAAGAGGAAACCATGGAAATGACAACGATCAAATTTGACTTGAGGAAGGAAAAAGAAAACAAAGAATTCTCGTAATTAGATTAAGTCTTAGATGACTTAAATACAGTTTTAACCATCTTATTTTAACGGATTCGGATTTTCAACTCTTCTATTTTAAAACTCGGAATTTCACCCCCTCCTATTTTAGATTTTTTTAAAAAAATTCACCTCAATCACATTTGGCTTATTTTTGCTTATGTGGCAATGGTGATGTGTACATTTATTTTAACACATGTGTATTATCTTTATCCACCTAATTATTTTTTAAAAAAAAATTACTAGAAAATTCTTCAAAATGCAATAAAAATTAATGAAAAAAATTATAAAATAAATAAATACAAATCAGTAAATAAATTACTATATAAAATAATTATAAAATCAAGTAAAATATCATAAAAACTCATTAAAAAGACATTTCAATATATGAAAAAATTTATTTATCATGTGATAGCTTCACACCCCATTTTTTAATGGCTAAAACAATTAACCCCTTCAATTTTATTTAAGGTGTATGTCGGAGTATATTCACAAATTTTTTAAAAAACAAATTTGTCAAACAATTTTTTCAATATATTGAAATGTCTTTTTATGGTATTTTTCTTTCTTTTCTAGTATTTATCTTGATTTTTTTATTAATTTTTATAGTGATTTGTTTTATAGATTTTTATAATTTTTTTCCCTAATTTTATGGTATTTTTTAGAATTTTTTAGTAATTTTTAAAGGAAATAATGGATAATGATAATACACATGTGTCAAAAAAAATAAAATAATATACACATCACCATTGCCACATAAGCAAAAATAAACCAAATGTGATTGGGGTGAATTTTTTTTTGAAAAAATCAAAATAGGGGGGGTGAAATTCCGAATTTTAAAATAGAGGGGTTGAAAATCCGAATCCGTCAAAATAAGATGGTTAAAACTGCATTTAAGCCTTAGATTAAAGAAACACCGATTATATTTTTGACTTGAATATTTTATTTTACGTGACATAATTTCATTAGTTAAAATAGACATGAGGATTTGCAACAAAAAAAACTAGACATGACATGAGGATATTATCAAAAACAAATCATACATATATGTTCATAAACGAAAAATATATATGAGGGTAACTACCCCAAATCACCAAATCACCAAATCAAATGGGTGTAGATTAGAAAAAATCTTAATATATTCATTGTTGCTCTCCGTATTGAAAAGTTCAAGTCAGATATTTTTTCCCTATATGAAACCATAGACATAAACATGATATAGTAAACTCTGTGCCTATCATTCTAATCACACACAAAAAATCAAGACCAAAGAATTTAATTGGATGAACTTTGCACTCCAAATACATGCAAATTGCAAAATTTTAGTCATCACAATCACAGCATGGCAACAAGAACTTCTTCCATTTATGCTTTCTTGATTGACTTTTATCAGCTTCCATCATTCTCTCCGGGCTTCCATTCCATTCCACCGGTAATCTGTAATTCATCCACAAGCTCAACTACTACTTATAAAAATGTCTTTTGAATCTTGAAACATCAAATGGTAAATAACTTATACCTACTTATTTTTTCTACATTCATGCAATTAGACACATGGTTTTAAATTGTGGTCGCAGATGTGGTAGCGGTTGTGGACTTGCAGTGTGAAATTATTTTGAATTTTCATATTAAATTAAGTAGCACAATAGTGCCACTATTTATCCATCATATCAGAGTATAACCTTGTTCCATAAATACTAACTGGGTAACTGGATGATGCTCGAATCACACAGTTGAGAGATTGTTACGAGTACGATTTTTCATTAGATGTAACATGAGTTGGGATTTCGAGTTCATAAATTAAAAAATTTGGTCAAAAGATTCGAACAAACATGGCTGAAATTGTCTCATGCGGTGCTTCATGCAATGCGACCGCACACGTGATTGAAAATCACACTGTAATTGTGGTGTTGTGGTGTTGTGCGGTTGTGCAGATTACCGCATCAACAATATTGTGGATGGAAACCACAATTTAAAACCATGATTAGTCATGTCAAATTTTACGAAGCCTAATGGACAGACGCGAGCTTACCCACTGGGCTGGAAAACCCGATTCGACAGATAGTCTAATCTTAAACAAGATATTTTCTAGTGTAAATAAATAAATAAATACATAAATAAGAAAGTAGAAACTTACATGGGAAAAGAAAATGAGTGTGCACTGCCTATGCTATCATTAGATTGATGAAAGGTAAAGGTCTTAGCATGAGCAATACATGAATGTTGACCAGATAGTGTGTCTAAGGCATTATTAGAAGTCTCTTGATCAGGATAATCAACTTGTCTTTTTCCTGAACTTGTAGTGAAACTTTGTAAGTAACTTATATCAGGTTTATACATGTTTGTGTCAGTCACTTGTAAAAATGAATTTCTTTGCCAATTCTCAAAGGAACTAGAAATGCTTCTTTCCCTTTTGAAAGCCTGTGAATTTAAAAATATAAATGGTTAAACAAATTTTGAGGTAACAGTTATATCAAATTTATCTAGAACGGAGATCTTTTAGGCATATTCTATTAATAAGTGTATCTTGTGCAACTAATTGTTATGTCCTTCACCTTATGTGACAGTGTGAACATGCCCGGGGACTAACTTCCTTCCTATGTATATATATATATGAGTATTAAGGTCATGCTAGGACAAACAGATTAATGAAGTGCTTATCATTTAAGTAATTAACAAAAGATAAAATATAGTCAAATTGATTTTGTATAAGCTATAAATTGTTTTTATAAGCTATCACAGAAATAAGCTGAAAACAAGTTATAGACATGTCATAAGTTGTTTATGTACGCTCTCCCAAATAGCCTCACAAATACTAATGTTATGTCAGTGGATAAATTTAACTAAGGAAATTCAAATTTTTCCTTACATTATGGGTACGTTTGTTTCAGATTCTTTTAAGAAAACATCTAATTTTGTTAAAAAAATCACTTTTATCCTTTTAGTAGTGATTGTTATAGATTTTTTAGAAAATTACTTTTAACACCAAAATGAAAAACTATTTCTAATAACTTTTTTAGAATCTATTTTCTTAAAACTAAGGAACGTAAGTGTAAGAGCTTCATACATACAGCCAAGCATATGAAATATAAATGAAGACATGCATTTGACATATGTGATTCCACATGCTAAAAGATAAGACAATACTATTTGTATTGGTTTGGTGCCAATATTCTCAAAATCAATTAATCTTTGTTCAAAGTGATAAAATGTGCATGAGGTGTCAACTCAGAAATAACGGAACATAATTCAAATCTCCTCAGAAACAGTTATAAAATAATCGATAAAAATGTACAAACTTCGGGTTAAAATGTCTAACCTCTCTAAGTGTCTCGACTGTTTTCTTTGTGAGGTGTAGATCATTTGAAATCTTGTCTCCTAAATCAAGCTCCATTTCACTTTTCATCAAGTTTCTAAAACCATGCACTTTCATAGCTTCCTTAAAGGAAAGTTTCTGAGATGAACATTCTGATCCACATGAATTATTTGACATTGTTTCCATAATTCCAAGATTTAAATCACTTCTTCTATTCATGTCACACTTTCCTTCTGGTAATACTTCCCTATCAATGCAAATGTCCTTCACATATTGCTGCTGCTGATCCTCTTGAATAAAAACAACCAGCTCAGGCATATAAAAATCCATAGAATAATTCCTTCCTTTGATAAAATTCGACAACTCGCCGGAACCATTATTAGTACAATGATCTACATTGAACAATTTCTTTATTGGAACCTCCCTTATAACAAAATTATTACTCTTCATTGTGTCCTGAAATTTTTTCTTATTGTTTTGACTACTTTGATCTTCAAAATGGAATACTTGTGTATGTTTCTTGCTGGATACTTTTGAACTCCACATCTTATCAGAATTATCACTTCTCACTGCATTGAAAAAGAATGGTGTTAGGTTTGTTGACTAGAATGAGATTCGGATTCCGTGCAGTAAGAAAAACAAAAGTTTTCGTGTCGTAAAAAGTCATGGCTGTTATTATGAGATCAAACAGTTTAGATTACACAATAACAAAATCAGTTTTATAATATCTCAGCCGCAATTGGACGGTTGAGATCGAAAACTGCGGTACGCAGCTTGTAGTCAAATCCAAAGGGATATGAAGAAAAAGAAATTTGGTTTTCTATTGTTGAAGAGACTTCTATTAATCAAGAATATAAAAAACTAATCAATGGTAGCAATTGATTAATTTCATCTTCTTTGAAAATAAAATTACTAAGGACATACATGTGCCAATTGATTAATTTCATCTTCTTTGAAAATGAAGTTTGAACTACAGAATAACTCATTGTTTTATAAAATGGATTGGAGATCAAACCCTCCGGATCATGGTTCAATTAATTCAACTATGATCGAACCGAATGAAAAATAAAAAAGAAATTATTAAAAAAATATTTAAAAAGTAAAAATTATAAAATAAAAGTTCATCGAACAACCTCATTCCACCCGGTTTAATATAATTCGATTTAGTTCAATCAAACTATAGTTCAATCTAGATTTAACCAATTGGTGAACAGTTTGGTTTTAAAATAAACCAATTGAACCGATCAATTTTGTCCGGTTTTTTGAAATATTGGTATAAATTCAGATAAAAAATGTTTTGGAAACTGGATTCTAATGGGATAATATTTTGTAATTATTTTGAGAGAAAATATTTTGATTTCCAAAGGATTGACAATCACATTCAAATTACAGAGCAAATATTTTGATTTCCAACAAGTTAATTATAGTAAACTAAGAAGAAACATATTAGAGAGTTATAAACGAGGTATTCAACTAAATTAAGAAAAAATAAAAAGATCTGAGCAAAGAAAAAGAGTAATTACAAAATGAATAAATCTGGCTTACATGACTCAATATATGAGATTATGAAGTTTCACAACTTAGAGCATATGAAGAAGAATCCTATCTCTCACATTTAAATAAAATAAAAATAAAGATTATGAATATTTACACATTAATTGTAGGATTAAGATATGGTAAAAAACAAATCCAAAAAGAACAACATATATGCACACAGATTTTCAAAAGCACAATGTTTTCAAAAGCAAATAAAACAGTGAAAAACAGAGATATCTAACTTCAATTTACCTTATTATTGATAATTCCAAACCATAATTCATAATTCAAAATATAACTCTAAAGTTTCTCACCTGTTTAATTTATGAATCACTTTGTAACAACAGCTTCTAGTTAATATCTGCAACAACAACAAAAAAAACGCAAATTTGAGACCAATGTAGTTTCATGTAATAGTACAATACCAAAAAGAAAAAAGGAAGAAAAAAAACAGTGTACAACATTAATTGGGCAGTTCAATCTAATTAATAACCTTAAGTCATAACACCAAACAACAATGTACAACACAAATGTTGCTTACAACTTTTCTTTATTGTTTTTTGTATATGAATTCCACTCTGAAACACACTCTTTTCGTTTTCTCACCAAGAAAATTGCATGATAATAACGAAAACAGACTCATTGGTTTTTTATGTATGTACTTGTTTTTTGTTTTTTTTATGAACCAGCTCCAGCTGCACGCAATTGTAGAGATTAATTCTTCGAATTTAGGACCTCTGATTAATCTAAATCCTTACTATGTTCATCCAAGTCTATTAAATTTTTTGGTTTACATACTACTATGAAATGTGAATTTGTTTTTTGCCATGTTAGCTCAAGTGGCAGCTACCAAAGGATATTATTTGAGCCGTAGAAGTTTGAATCTCGGGTTTTACATTTCTTTATATTTAAATGTGAGTCTAGCCACTAGGCTACTTGACAAAAAAAAATATTAATATGATTTGGAATTTAATTTAAAGCATTATATGTCAAAAAGAAAAAAAAAAGATAAAGCATTAATTGAATATCTAATTTGATTAAATAAAAAATAAAAAAGACTTTTTGTAAGAGGACTGGGGTACAAGATGAATGGTTACGTTCAATGGGTGCATCACTCTGTCTATACCATCATCAAGCTTAGGCATTGTTATCATGGTTTCTTTTCTTTTTTTGGTAACATCATGGTTTCTTATTTAGAAAGAAAAATAAAAGGGCTTTCAATTTGAATTGGGACCCAAAACATTTTTTTTAACAAATTCAAACGACGAATATATTTTCATGTCAATTATGATAAGAAGAAATCTAAAATGCTTAATATTTTATTTTTTGGTACATAAATGCAATGATAAATAAAATTAGTATTAATATTAATGTAATGATAAATAAAAATTTATAATAAAAGAAGTCCTTCGAGCATAAGCTATTTTATAAGCTCATGAATATAACTCAAATTCATATTATAAAATTTCTCATTAAAGAATAAAATAAAATTATTAAATGTTCCCATGAACATAATTTAGTAGAAATATAATATGGAGGAATTGTGGTTCAAACTCTGCTACTAAATTATTAAATTAGTTGACCAAAATTAGTTGACCAAAATAAATTAAAAATTATTAAATTAAATACAATATAAAGACTATTTGTCATACCCCAAATTTTACCTTCCTTATGTAATTATCATATCAACTTTTTTTTCAGATATGAAAGTTAATTGAGTTGGTAATTATTTGAGAACAACTGATGTAGTACATTAGGTTCATGGGTTCAAGCCCCCACTTGTGACTTTTTTTTCTTTTCTTTCTTTTTGATTATTTTTTGTTTTTTTGTTGTTTCTCATTTGGTTTGCTCTCACGTTTTTGCCTCTCTACACATTGTCTTTTTTTTCTTTTTTTACTTTTTTTGTCCACATAAAAACATAAAAGACAAAAAAATCAAAAGAAGGTAATCGAAAAAAAGTGGCAGTAACAAAACATGAACAGAAAATCAGTGACTTGGGGAAAAAAATACTCAAAAACAAATTTTGCAAATACAAATCCGATAACAACAAACTCAGTGAAAAGGGGAAGAGATTTACAACAAATTTCTATCCGAATCAGTCCCAAAAAATAGTGAATTCAGTATTTTACAACATAAGTTCATTCACACTCTAAAAGGGACAAATAGTTCACAACAGAACACAAAAAATTCACTGAAACACTTCGCAACACAAAAATATGAAAACTCTTCAAAACCAAAAAAATTCTGCACACGCAGAACAAAAAACTCCAGCCTCTGTCACGTCACGAATTTGAAGCACGACCTCGCGCGGCAAGAGAAAAGAAAGTCAGAATCGAATCGAAAGCACGAAGACGGAAGCAAAAGGAAACAGAGAAAGAAGAGGGAGGCTTACACGAGAGAGTTCACTGCAAGGCGGTTGGTATTGTTCTTTCATGTCTAATTTTTATTTTTACCGTAGCTTGATTGCTTGAATATGATTTAGTTGTATGTTAATGTTCTGTTTTGAGTGTGTGGAGTGCATAAACGTACTGGTTTTGGTTTAGAATTCAATTGGCAGATTTGGGGTTGGGTTAAACTCATAAAGGAAAATTAGAATTTTGCATTCAAGGGTTTGTTTGTTTGTTTGATTCATTGGTTTTGAGGCATGATTTGTGTTTAGAAAGTTTGGTTTAGGGATCTAGGAAGGTTTAAAACGGATTTAAGGTAGTTTAGGGACATTTTAAAAAAATATGGAATTTTGGATGAAGGTATGAATGAAGGTATGAATATTCATATGAATGTTTGAATGTTCTTGAAGAGAGAGAAGGGAGAATAGAAAGAGAGGAGAGAGAACCAAGCGAGAGAATTGAGGAGAAGAGAGAGAAAATTTTCTTCAAATGAATAAAAATCTGGTTTGTAACTCATGTACTCCCTCGCGATCCAGTGTGCGCGCGCGCACCATCGTTACCGTACGCCCCTCCGCTGATCACACATCAGACAGCCCCTGTTGCCTGGGCGCGCCTTGGGCTGGATCTTGTGGCTTAGGCCCAGTATTTTCCCATTAAAACCAAGCAGATCATTATTTACACCCCCAAACTGCTGTTTACACTCTGACTGATTATATTTATTTAATTTATTTAATTGATTTAATTGATTTTATTTATTTAAATTGACTCAAATTTAATTATTTAATTTAAATATGACATTAAAAAATACAAATTTAATAATAACTATTATGGGATAAAAAGGAGATACACAGATGCACATCCTTTCGTCTCTCGAATAATTAAAGTCTAGGTGCATACCTTGACGGCTGATTATTCATCTTCCGTAAGCAAACATGAATTAAATATGGATTAAACAAGGGAAGCCCAAATAAACATTCGTCTTTCCCTCGAATAATCAAAGAATTAGTGCACGCTTCTTCTATTGATTATTTGTCTTCCGCTCTTAAAAAACATCAACATATCAAATTAAGTTTTTTTTTGCCTTCGGGCCAATTTAAAAAAAAACAAATATAAATCTTTTTCATAAACGAACATGTCTGCAATCAATTCTAACGTGATACAAACAATGCTTAAGCCTCCACCATGCGAGCATACAAGCGGCGTTTAACCACTAGAATGCGATTAAAACATCGTTCCTTAAAAGACACCAACAAATAATGTTCACCCAGAACTACGTAGCTTTGATTTCCTCATCGCACCGGAGGATACGTTGGAGCAAGATCAATATCTTGTAAATTGGCATTGGCTAGCCCATCGTCCTGTTGGAATTTCGAACAAGGTCAGCGACTATAGGGACCTTTTAGAACCCAATGACTTCGTTTGAGGGAAACCTTTCAAGATTCCGCCATGTATCATGGGGAAGGCCTTGACTAGGGTCCCTAACCTCAGATGTTGCTCTCAACAAAAAGGGGAAGAAGGAAAAAACAAAAGCCTTTAGAACTATCATTGTGAGGGGGTGGGTACACGAAAAGTAGAGCCACCCTGTTATAAGGAATCATACCCTTTAGTTTGTCTTGTTAGCCTAAACTCAACATGCATATCATAACATTTGCATACATGAAACCAATTTCACATCATACATTTTACTTTGTAGGGAATTTCAAAAAAATATTGTTAAGCATTCTAAAATGAGTTCGGATAAAGGAAACACCCTCCAGATAAAGGCACAACTCCCTGATATCAAAAGCTTGAAAGTCCTCAGCGGCAAATTGTCTAGCGTCCACAGAAACGACTTCACCCACAAATATGGAAGGATACTCGATATGTTGTATATCCCTGTTCAATTGGAGGCTGTCACTATTCTCGCTTTGTACTATGATCCACCTTTAAGATGCTTTACTTTCCAAGACTTCCAGTTGGCTCCGACTTTGGAAGAATTCAAACAAATGTTGGGCTCTCTAGAAATGAAGAATGGTCCTTACCAAGGCATTGGAAAGGTCCCAACAATCGAAGAGTTGGCTCAGGTTTTAGTGGTGCCCGTGCATGAACTAGCTCCGCATTTCAAATACAAAGCAAACAGGAGTATTCATGGGGTAGAAAGACACTGCCTAGAGAGATTGACAAAAGAGCTTGATGAATCCCAATGTTATGAATCCTCAAGAGATGTTCTAACTTTTCTCATCTTTGGACTTGTCTTATTCCCAAATCGGGAAGATTTCATTGACTCTGCTGCTATTAGTGTGTTTTGGGCTGCGAAAGTCAAGGGAGAAGATTACGTGTCGGCTCTTCTTGCTGATGTTTACTATGCTCTTCACACTCGACATGAGGGGGGAAATGAGTTGTTGATCTGTTGCATTTCTCTATTATATGCATGGTTCACCTTTCACCTGTTCAAGGATGTCTCTACAATCGGCTCCATGAGTGGCTAAGAGTGGTCTCAAAAAATGATGTCGCTTACTGAAGGCTCCATCTTATGGCATGTTAGAAAGCTCAACAAAGGAGTGGTAATTATCAATTGTGGGGACTTCCCTAATGTACCTCTCATAGGCTCAAGGGGTTGCATCAACTATAATCCAGTGCTAGCCATGAGATAGTTAGGTTACCTGATGAGTGAAGAGCTTGACAGTGAAGCCCTTGAAGGGTTTGTATTGCATGATATGGTCGCCAACAATCTCGACTTTAAGAAGAAAAGGAGAGCCTCCAACTGGAGTTTCAAGAAGAAAAGGAGAGCCTCCAACTGGAGTTTCAAGAAGTTTCCTATGACCGAGTCACATTTAGAATGATCAGTGACACACAAGGGCGTTCACTAAGGGAGGCTTGGGATTTGATAAAAGCAGAAAAGAAGGTAAGAAAGAGAATAGGGGCAGCTTTGCGAAAGGTCACTAAAAAGGCTAAGAAACAAAACAACTAATTGAAGGACGTTAAGGGTCAATCCAGCTATTGGTTTCGTAAATGGGAAAAAGAACTCGACGACAATTGCGAGATGGGGAAAGCACACACAAAACAAATTGAAAGACTCACTCGAGATCTAGAGGAATCACGGATTGTGGCCTCACACAAAAAACGCCTTTGAGAAGCTGCTGAAGGAATGCATGGGGGGGCTCCTGTCAATTGGAAAACATTGTTTGCGGACCTAAGAAACAACGAGGAGCGAGAGCTGAAACTAAATCGAGACTATGAAAATCTGATGAAAGAATACGAGAACCTGGATAATGAGCATAGGTCGTGGGGAAATAACTTAACGTATTTGAACAATATGAAAAGGATCTTAGAGGAGGAAAAGGAAAGCTTGAGGAATAAAGTGATATCTTTGAAGGGAAAGAAAGAGGTCTTAGAGGAAAAGGCCAACCAGCTGATTAATCGTGCCGAACAAGATGAAGGCACTATGCAACAACTGAGATACGAGTCTGCAGGGAGGGAGGCTGACTTCTCCAACTGGTTGGCCTTTTCCTCTAAGACCTCTTTCTTTCCCTTCAAAGATATCACTTTATTCCTCAAGCTTTCCTTTTCCTCCTCTAATATCCTTTTCATATTGTTCAAATACGTTAAGTTTTTTCCCACGACCTAGCTGAGTTTACCAGCCAAGCGGTTCAAGACGTCCCAGAAAAAACATAAGAAGACCTATGAAGTGATGACCCCTTACAACACGCACATTGATGTCTTTAATTTTGTTGTAGAATGTGGGGTCATGTTGTCAGAGTTTAAAGCTAGTTTAAAAGTAGCCCGCATTACGAATTTCTGATGACATTCAGCTTTTGCTTTCAGTTTTTATGATTAAATAAATGGAGCCAGGTCATGATGAAATAAATGAAAGTCTGTTTCTCTTACTTTTGAATGCTTGCAATAAACGTTTGAAGTTCCCTATAAATAAAATAAATTTTTCTTCAGTTCGCATTCAGACGCATTCATCTTTCATTTGCACGCATCATATACATGCATTTTCATGTTCACAACAAAACATTCATATCTCTTCCTTCCTCACCATCCTCGAACTATAATGCCGCAAGCAGGTATCCCGATACTCACAAACGGACTTAAAACAACATGTCTCAACAGAGTATGGAAGAACTTAAAAAAGATTATGAGTGTTTGAAGGTGGAGGTTGCCCAGTTGAAGACTATTTACACTGATTTTTGGTAAACAAGCGCTAGTTTGCAATGCTTGAGAGACCAACTAGAGAATCTCAGAACATGTTTGTGCATTTATTGTTTAAGATTGAAAATAGCAATGTTCATTAATGCAAATGAACAAGTTTGTTTGAAAAAGTAAAATAAAGTTATTTTGGGCAAACCTACGTTTAGACCATTTTGGGCAAGGATGGTTTCTACCAAATTGGCTAAGTTATTTTGCCCAACATCATTATGTTGAACGTTTCTCAAAACCTGATCAACATTTTGGTTTCGATGAACAAGCACCACTTCCGGTTCAACATTTCTTTGTACAGGTTGGTTAACAATCTGTGGTTCTTGTTGCTGTCCTCAAGCCTCCTCGATTCGATTGTCAGCAACTTGTCCAGGCCTTGGTCTAGGGGCCTGTAATGGTTGAAGTGGTTGTTGGATGGGCACTTGTGCCCCACCAAAGAAATCAGCAATTCTACCCATTTGGGTAGCCAGGGTTTGGTAGGTCTGATTGGTATCTCGAATTAATGGGTTGATTATTGTGCCCATTTGTTCAGTGAGTAAATTCACCATGTCATAATTACTCTCATCCATTTGTTGCCTCATAGATAAAAGTGAATCTGTAGTGAGGGCTGGTTGGTTCACTCGAACTCTAGCATTATTAGAGTTTTGCCCTTGTGGAAAGGGAGACCTCACTGCCATCCTATCAGAGTATGTTGCAGGATGTGAATACACGTTCTGCATCATGGATGTAGGCATTCCATATGGATAAGATCTTTGGGATTGATACAAACCCCCTGATTGACTTCGAAAGTCAAATGAAGATCCTGAGAATGGAGGTGTAACCCCAACAAAAGTTTGTAAAGGCATGGTCGTTGTATTTTCAGCCATTGTGGTTGCAACATTAGATGTTGATGAGGGCATAGAAAAAGATACAGGGATTGCCTGCGTTGCCCCCACAGATGTTGCATCTGTGGCTGATGTTGTTAAAGCACTCGAACCGACTACATGCCCCAATAATGGGTTAACATCATCAGGATCCTGATTGTTTTGGTTATTGACATTATTGTTGTCATTACTATTGTTGTTGTTGTTGCTATTACTAACGTTAGTGCCTCTAGGTCTCACCATCTCTGGTTTTATCCTACCACTTCTCAATTGCATGCACTAAACAATATAGATTCTTTGAAAACAACACACACAACTTTCCAAAACAACAAAGAAGATGATTTTCAGAATTTTTTTTAAGAAATCTTTGAAAATAAGAACGCACAAAACCAGTCCCACTGGGCGTGCCAATTTGTTTACACTGATTTTTGGTAAACAAGCGCTAGTTTGCAATGCTTGAGAGACCAACTAGAGAATCTCGGGACATGTTTGTGCATTTATTGTTCAAGATTGAAAATAGCAATGTTCATTAATGCAAATGAACAAGTTTGTTTGAAAAAGTAAAATAAAGTTATTTTGGGCAAACCTACGTTTAGACCATTTTGGGCAAGGATGGTTTCTACCAAATTGGCTAAGTTATTTTGCCCAACATCATTATGTTGAACGTTTCTCAAAACCTGATCAGCATTTTGGTTTCGATGAACAAGCACCACTTCCGGTTCAACATTTCTTTGTACAGGTTGGTTAACAATCTGTGGTTCTTGTTGCTGTCCTCGAGCCTCCTCGATTCGATTGTCAGCAACTTGTCCAGGCCTTGGTCTAGGGGCCTGTAATGGTTGAAGTGGTTGTTGGATGGGCACTTGTGCCCCACCAAAGAAATCAGCAATTCTACCCATTTGGGTAGCCAGGGTTTGGTAGGTCTGATTGGTATCTCGAATTAATGGGTTGATTATTGTGCCCATTTGTTCAGTGAGTAAATTCACCATGTCATAATTACTCTCATCCATTTGTTGCCTCATAGATAAAAGTGAATCTGTAGTGAGGGCTGGTTGGTTCACTCGAACTCTAGCATTATTAGAGTTTTGCCCTTGTGGAAAGGGAGACCTCACTGCCATCCTATCAGAGTATGTTGCAGGATGTGAATACACGTTCTGCATCATGGATGTAGGCATTCCATATGGATAAGATCTTTGGGATTGATACAAACCCCCTGATTGACTTCGAAAGTCAAATGAAGATCCTGAGAATGGAGGTGTAACCCCAACAAAAGTTTGTAAAGGCATGGTCGTTGTATTTTCAGCCATTGTGGTTGCAACATTAGATGTTGATGAGGGCATAGAAAAAGATACAGGGATTGCCTGCGTTGCCCCCACAGATGTTGCATCTGTGGCTGATGTTGTTAAAGCACTCGAACCGACTACATGCCCCAATAATGGGTTAACATCATCAGGATCCTGATTGTTTTGGTTATTGACATTATTGTTGTCATTACTATTGTTGTTGTTGTTGCTATTACTAACGTTAGTGCCTCTAGGTCTCACCATCTCTGGTTTTATCCTACCACTTCTCAATTGCATGCACTAAACAATATAGATTCTTTGAAAACAACACACACAACTTTCCAAAACAACAAAGAAGATGATTTTCAGAATTTTTTTTAAGAAATCTTTGAAAATAAGAACGCACAAAACCAGTCCCACTGGGCGTGCCAATTTGTTTACACTGATTTTTGGTAAACAAGCGCTAGTTTGCAATGCTTGAGAGACCAACTAGAGAATCTCGGGACATGTTTGTGCATTTATTGTTCAAGATTGAAAATAGCAATGTTCATTAATGCAAATGAACAAGTTTGTTTGAAAAAGTAAAATAAAGTTATTTTGGGCAAACCTACGTTTAGACCATTTTGGGCAAGGATGGTTTCTACCAAATTGGCTAAGTTATTTTGCCCAACATCATTATGTTGAACGTTTCTCAAAACCTGATCAGCATTTTGGTTTCGATGAACAAGCACCACTTCCGGTTCAACATTTCTTTGTACAGGTTGGTTAACAATCTGTGGTTCTTGTTGCTGTCCTCGAGCCTCCTCGATTCGATTGTCAGCAACTTGTCCAGGCCTTGGTCTAGGGGCCTGTAATGGTTGAAGTGGTTGTTGGATGGGCACTTGTGCCCCACCAAAGAAATCAGCAATTCTACCCATTTGGGTAGCCAGGGTTTGGTAGGTCTGATTGGTATCTCGAATTAATGGGTTGATTATTGTGCCCATTTGTTCAGTGAGTAAATTCACCATGTCATAATTACTCTCATCCATTTGTTGCCTCATAGATAAAAGTGAATCTGTAGTGAGGGCTGGTTGGTTCACTCGAACTCTAGCATTATTAGAGTTTTGCCCTTGTGGAAAGGGAGACCTCACTGCCATCCTATCAGAGTATGTTGCAGGATGTGAATACACGTTCTGCATCATGGATGTAGGCATTCCATATGGATAAGATCTTTGGGATTGATACAAACCCCCTGATTGACTTCGAAAGTCAAATGAAGATCCTGAGAATGGAGGTGTAACCCCAACAAAAGTTTGTAAAGGCATGGTCGTTGTATTTTCAGCCATTGTGGTTGCAACATTAGATGTTGATGAGGGCATAGAAAAAGATACAGGGATTGCCTGCGTTGCCCCCATAGATGTTGCATCTGTGGCTGATGTTGTTAAAGCACTCGAACCGACTACATGCCCCAATAATGGGTTAACATCATCAGGATCCTGATTGTTTTGGTTATTGACATTATTGTTGTCATTACTATTGTTGTTGTTGTTGCTATTACTAGCGTTAGTGCCTCTAGGTCTCACCATCTCTGGTTTTATCCTACCACTTCTCAATTGCATGCACTAAACAATATAGATTCTTTGAAAACAACACACACAACTTTCCAAAACAACAAAGAAGATGATTTTCAGAATTTTTTTTAAGAAATCTTTGAAAATAAGAACGCACAAAACCAGTCCCACTGGGCGTGCCAATTTGTTTACACTGATTTTTGGTAAACAAGCGCTAGTTTGCAATGCTTGAGAGACCAACTAGAGAATCTCGGGACATGTTTGTGCATTTATTGTTCAAGATTGAAAATAGCAATGTTCATTAATGCAAATGAACAAGTTTGTTTGAAAAAGTAAAATAAAGTAAAGAAAATGTAATTTGAATGACAAGAAATGTAAAAATACTCAAAGTGAGTACGTATTGACAAGAAAAGTAAATAATTCAATGAAGTAAAAGGCATAAAATGTAAATGAAAACATATAAATTGCATAAAGATGTAAATTGCATTGAATTTAAAAGAGTTTGATCACAAGATCATACATTATTGCCTTGTTTACTCGTTTCTCTCGAACGCTGGGTACTTTGAGTTTGTAAGGTTTGTTAGTATGAGAAATTTGTGATCCTCATTACATCAAATGAACTAGTATTTATAGCTAAATCCTATAACGTTCTAGTAATGCCTATAGAATGTCCATTTGACATGTGTACAGCCACTTCATCCTTATCTTGAACGTCACAAGTCATCAATCTTGAATGAAGCGTTGCAATGGTTTGAAATTTGAATTTGAACTTTCTGACAACTTTAACCATTTGTTAAGTTATAAACTGCCTCTCGAGTTCGAGGCGACCCTTGGTGATACTCGAATAGGTAATTATTCGAGTTAGAAAAATATCTTGAGACTTGAACATTTTTGCTCTTTGCAGGGTTATGAATATTCTTTCACTTGACTTCATATTTGAAAATATATTTAATTTTGACCTTCATAATTAATTAACCATTGAAAACATAAATTCTCATGATTAAATATGTATTAAATATATTCAGAAAGAATATTCAACTTTATCCTAATTTAGCCAAAATATTGGCTTACAAATTGCCCCCAAAAAATGCCAATTTCGAATCGAATAATTCGAATGGAGAAGTTGGCGTTTTTTATTCCACATTAATTGCATGTGATGGTAATCATGACTGTAACCGTCAGCGCGTTTCCCCACTACTGACACCACTTCGCTTTTTCAGTCATCATGGGACACGTGGCGAGTGCGGAAGTTGAAAGAAATTGTGAATTTCTTTTTTATTTATTTTAATCCAGTTAAAACCAACACTATAAATAGTATTAGGTTAACATTTTATCACTTTTCTCCAACTTTCAACTAGCTTTCTTCTTGCGCTGAACCCTTTTTTCTTCAATTTCGTTCTTGAATCTGGTAAAGCCATTACATAATCTGCTTAATTCATCATTTTGCTGAACTAAACATTGAACTTCACTTTGCAAATTTCATACTTCTCCATCGTTCCAGATCTGTGTTTGATCTCTTTAAAAATCAACCTTTTTCTTGATTGTTCATTCGCCTCGATCCATTTTAATGGCTGAACAACAACAAGAACTGATTCCAGTTCCTTTCGCTGGAAAATGGAAGCATTCCATTGTCAAACCTAATGGTGTTGAGGCCGTTGGGAAGACGAACTTATTATCCCCTTTTCTGTGGGTAATGACGTTTTTGCATTTGGAGGTCCATTTCCAGATGCAGCTGCATCAAAACCTGAAGTTTCAGAATTCTTCCCCGTTCATGAAAGTTGTGAATAAAAGCTCTGCACAACAGATACTTTCAATTTCACATTCATTCGAAAGCCTCACAACATGTGGAGATCTGCTCCTAGCTGTGAAAATGATAAGTTTTTGCCATGGCTAATTCGAGTGGAAAAAGACTGGGGAGAATACTGGAAAAACTTAGGTATCTATGACCTAATTCAAATCTCCAGGTATGGCCCTCCTTATCGATTCGAGATGCTAACTACAGCACTCATGTTCTATGAAAGGAGTACTCATACATTCCAATTTCCCTGTGGGATGATGACCCCTACTCTATTGGATGTGGCCACCATTACCGGGTTAAGGCCAAATGCAGAGGTGTTCAATCCTTCGAATACCAGCAAAAAAACCTACATCAAATTGAATGAAAAGACCTTTTATAAATTCATTCAAGAACACCAAGACACTGGTGAAGTTTCAGCAGAAGAACATGTAGCTTTTCTCACTCTTTGGCTTTCGAGCTATGTTTTCAGCTCGAAGTCCTTACAAGTGGCCTAGATGTACATACCATTGGCCACTTAACTTCATGAAGGGGAACCTATAGGTTTAGGGCGTTTTCTGTTGGGAGTTTTATATGAATCTATGGGGGAGTTCTGTGACAACCTCAAGAAAAACAAAAATGGGGCTCCATTTCCTGTCTCAGGGCCTTTATGACTATTGCAATTGTGGCTTAATGCTACTTTTACAAGGGAAATGGGACTCAAAATCCCTACAAGGTTCCAAGCCATAGTAAGTGACCGTTCGATTGAGGGAGTTAGGTTAGCTGTACTAACTCCTGACTCGAAAGAGACTGACCCCCAAAAACTCTTCATGAAATATATGAAGATTTTCCTAAACTTCACACATTTCCAACCTCGTCATGCACCGTTCCTAACAAGAGAAGTAGGACCAGCATGGTTGCAAGACGAATTCCCAGCAAACAATCCTGATAATGCTGATGAAGTGAATGAGCTTTGGCAACACTACCTGCACCCTACAGTCCTTTCTTGCAGGATTGGAAGTAACTCGAATCATTTGGTCTTGGTTGGTTACCAACCAAATTTGGTTTCGAGACAGTTTGGACTTTCACAAACCTTTTCCAAGAGTCTGTTCGTGGGAAAGAAAAACATGGTAATGGGTACAGAGGTTTCGAAAGAACTCTATTCCAAATATGTCAAAACCTTCTCTAAGTGCGTTTATAAGGTGAACCCAATCGAATTCAACTTCTCCTTTTACTGGATTGAGAAGTTCTTGTCTTGTTGGAATCATCATTTTAACAAACACATGGTAAGTACCACTGCTGATACCATTTCTAGACTCGAAAGTGGATTCCTCCAAGAGCAAGTAGAAGCACTTAAAGAAAAATACAAAAATAAAGGTATGTATAACAACATATCTTACATTATTTCTTATATTTTATGTTACTTGAGTCATAACTTTACTAAAATTGCGTAGGTAAAGCAGTAGAAGAAGGATCCTCCCAGCCAGCAGCTCGAACTGCCAACCCTAGAAGAGCTGGAGGCGTTCGTTTGAAAGATGATGAAGACATCAAGAGAGCTGAGGAGGAAGCCAAGAGAGCTGAGGAGGAAGCCATGCTGAAGGCTGAAGCAATAAGGAGGAAAACAGAAGTTCGAAGCAAGAAAAAGACAGACCAGGTTTACATCTTTCCTATTCTGCTCCTTTCTAATCATATGTATGCTTTCTCATCATTTTCATTTTTTTTTAAACATTATAGATCTCAAGAGAAAAACATGCATTGAATAAACCTTCCAAGGAACAAACACTTCCACCTGTTTTTGTGCATGAGGATGAAGAAGTTAGTTAGCAACTCGAATGCTTTTCTTTCAAACATTTTAACTTCCTTAGGAAAAAATTTTAATCCTTGATCTTCTCTTGTATTATGTAGGAAGATGAACCAGAGATTATTTTGACAAGAAAACGTCAACATGAGTCTGAGAGTGACCATGTGACAGATTCTACAGATCCAGCACCCCCCAAACACAAAAAGATAAAGAACAAAGGCAACAACGCCTGGAACGCTGAAACTGTTCAAAATAAGAACATAGAGGAAGGAGAAAAAGAGAAAGACCAAGCTGAAGGAAATAAGGAGAATCCCACAGTCTCTAAAGACTTGAAGAAGAAGAAGAAAAAGAAGAAGAAGCATTCAAAACCTTCAAATTCTTCAAAGTCTGATACTCCTAGTTCCATTCGAGTGGATAATAGTTCAACTGTGGGAAATGAAGGTGACAACCAGGTCCTTAATGATAACACCATTGTCCAAGACAACCCTTCTCTTTCCCCAGTGGCTGAACAACTTTCTCCAACTCCCCTCGAAGAAGAAAACCAAAACAGAAATGGGAATGACAAGGTATATCATTTTATTGATATAATGCTTGGAAGAATATATTTACCAATTTCTAACCCTTGACTTTCCTCTTTATATAGCAGGATGAGCCCATTATGGAGGATCCAATTATAGACAATCAAAACCAAGATCCTTCCCCACTAGAGACACATGTTGAAACACACCCTAGCCAGGTATTTAATTTTACCTCGAGGTATGTATATCAATTAATTTTTAATTTGATAACTATCTCACTTATCTACTTTGGCATCTTATCAGGCTAACTTGAATGATCAACCGGCATTTGGTCCACCAGTGTTTATGACTCAAGACCAAGCCCATGTTCTTTTCGAACGTACAAGGGGTCCAGGAGACTGGGTGTATAGTACTGAAGAAAAATTACCAACTCCAGCCCCTAGCACGGGTGATTCGAGTGAATCCATTGAGGCTGGAACAGAAGAAGAGAACGAAGTTGAAGATGACACAGTCATTGAAGAAGCTAAGGCTGGTGGGCCTGAGTTGTTATCAGAGTCTTCTACTTCGAGGTTGTTAGCTAGCATTGGGGTCCCAGAGGAAGCTTTTGCTAAAATTCACAAGACTGACCCAGCAGCTGCCCTCAATCTTCTCCTACAATCCAAGTCTCAGTCTCAAACTTCGAGTGAGAAAACTGATGGCACATCTCAACCTTCTACTGCTGCTATTAATGCTACTGTTAGGCAAGATTCTTTACTTAACAGGTTGAAGACAGATTTTGGGATGCAGATTGTATTAGATGCGCTCGAAACCAACCCCTCGAAAGCCTTTGAGTACCTGGCGTTTTTGAAGAAATTGCACAATTCTTCCACTGAGACTCTTACTTTGTGCAAAGTTATGCAATTGGAGAGCTTGATTGACCAATATGCCAAGGTTGTGCAAAAGGAGAGGGAAAATGAGGCTAGGCTGAATGTCCAAATGGCTGCTTATGATGATCTAATAGCTAAGGCTGAGACCTTAAACCAAGAAGTTTCTGAGATTCGAGCCAAAGCTGCTGAAGCCCAGACGCCTAGACTTGATGCCTGTAGAAACAACATTGCTACTTGGGAAGCTATTATAATGGATCTCCAACGTCAAATTAATGAATACAGGCAAAAGATAGCTGAAGAACAACAAACCCAAGCAACCATTGAACCTGAAATGATCCAATCCTTTCAAGCAGAGATTGATGCTAAAGGCAGAGAAGGGGTTCGAGCCATAGATGACTCTGAAGTGGTGGCAACAGAAATCAAAGCCCTCGAAGACAACAAGCGAGTCATTAGGGCAGAGAAAATGTCTTTAGACGCCTTGTATCGAAATGTTGCTGATGCTTTGTAATTTTCTAATCCTATTTGAACAATTTATAATTTGTTATGCTATTTGACTCATTTTGGTTGTAATTTGACAATGCCCTTCTGTGGCAAAATTTATTTTTTCATATTTGCCATATCTCTATTCGTTTTAAGTTTTATTCTGCACTTATGTTCAATTCGAGCAAAGCTGGTTTATATTTTTTCAAATATTTACCATTTATTCCCAACACATGTTTTTCAGGACTTAACTCTTCGATTTCATAAGCACCATTTGAAAAAACTTGAACAATTTTAAATGGACCTTCCCAATGAGGTGACCATTTGCCTAAAACTCTATCTTTTTTATCCATAGGCAAGATAACCTTCCAAACTAAATCTCCTAAGTTAAAAGCTTTCGACTTAACCCTTTTATTATAGGCTTTGGCAACTCTATCTTTTTGCCTAGTCATATACTCTAAAGCTTGTAACCTTTCTTCATCCAAATCAACTAACTCATCTAACATCATTTCCCAATATTGGTCATGTGGTATTTCCATCTGTCTTTGTATTCGAAATGATTGCATATTGATTTCAACAGGTAGAACTGCATCATGACCATATGCTAATCGAAATGGTGTAGTATTAGTTGATTCTCTAGGAAAATTTCTACATGCCCATAAGACTTGATCTAAAGTTTTATGCCAATTTCTTGGCTTTTGAGCAATGTGTTTTTTATTCAAATTAATGATAATTTCATTTGCTGCCTCCACTTGACCATTTGCTTGAGCATAATATGGTGTTGAAGTAAGCAATTTGAATCCAGTTTCATTAGCAAACTCTTGCATTTTCCTTCTAGTGAAAACTGAACCTTGATCAGTGGTAATGGTCTCTGGAATGCCATATCTATAAATAATATGATTTTGAATGAAATTAATTACTGCCTCTTGATCCACATTAGGCAAAGGTATTGCTTCAATCCACTTTGTGAAATAATCAATGCCAACTAAAATGGAACGTTGGTTTTTTGATGAAGCAGGTTTAATTTCACCAATTAAATCTAGAGCTCATCCTCGAAATGGCCATGGTTTAATTATAGAATGTAATTCACTTGCAGGGACATGTTGAATTCCTGCATGCATTTGGCATTCTTGACAACCTTTAGCAAATTCTATGCAATTTTTTAGCATAGAAGGCCAATATAGACCCTTTCTAAACAATAACCATTTCATTTTGTGGCCTGCTTGGTGAGCACCACAGACTCCAATATGCACATCAGAAATAGAAATGAAGGCTTCAGATTCACTAAGACATTTTAGCAACACACCTTCAGTTGTCTTTTTAAACAATTCATTTCCAATGATTACATAACTCAAAGCCCTGTATTTGATTTTTCTATCGGCTTGACCTACAGGGTTTTGTAAATATTCTACTATTGGTTTTTTCCAATCACCATCTACCAAGTTATCAATGGTAAAAATGTCAGCACTCTCATATTCTTCTATATTCGAGTAGCCATCAACATTTTGTGGTAAAGTTGCCCCCACATGTTTTGCCATTGATAATTCTGAAGCTAATGGCTCATGAAAAACCAATTTTTCTTTAATCTCTATTAATTTATTCAAGTTCTCTGGAGAAACTTTGTAACCAGAGGCTATTTGAGCCAAATCATTAGCTTCTTGATTCTGTAGTCTAGGAATATGTTCAAATTCCACAGACTCGAATCGATCCAGCAAGGTACTTGCAATCACAAAATACTTAGCCAAATGTTCTTTAATACATTTGTACTCTTTTGTCAATTGCTTAATTACCAATTCTGAATCACCTCGAATGATAATGTTTTTTGCCCCCAAGTCTATCAATAGTGCAAGACCTGCTATTAAGGCTTCATATTCTGCCTCATTATTGGAACAAAAACCATTTATTTTATACTTAAACTTAGTTGGAATTTGTATTGGAGATATTATTAAAATCCCAATTCCAGTCCCATGTTTGTGTTTGGAACCATCGAAATACAAAATCCATGGCTGTGTTTCCACATAACTTAGTGGCATTTCAATCACGGAATGATCAACAAGAAAATCTGCCACTATTTGACCTTTTTTCTCTCTTAAAGGTTTATATGTTAGTGAGTATTCAGTCAGAGCTAGAGCCCATTTACCAATTCTACTATGTAAAATAGGTTTCAGAAGCATATGTTTAATAACATCAAAATGAGAATAGACATAAACTTCAATAGGCTTTATATAATGCTTAAGTTTGATACAAGAGAAATATAAACACAAACATAGTTTTTCTATAGCACTATATCTAGTTTCAGCATCATTTAATACTCTACTTAAATAATATATAGCTTTTTCAACACCATTTTCATCTTCTTGGGCAAGCATGCTACCAATAGTTGAATCAGATGCTGAAATATACAACTTCATTGCTTTGTTTCGAATAGGAGGCATTAGCGTTGGTGGATGAACTAAATAAGTTTTGATATCTTCAAACGCTTTCTGTTGATCTTGCCCCCAATGAAATTGATCACCTTTTTGTTTTCTAAGTAGTGGAGAGAAAGGATGAGCTTTTCCACTTAGATTCGAAATGAATCTTCTCAAAAAGTTGATCTTTCCCAATAGGGATTGAAGTTGTTTCTTTGTTCTTGGAGGCTGAGTTTCCATAATAGCCTTCGTTTTGTTTTGATTTATATCTATGCCTTTTTTATGCACCACAAAACCAAGGAAATCCCCTGCATGTACATGATGACACGAAATCATATCGTATTTTTAGCTTAATTTAGGTGAATTTTAGTTGCATTTGCATATGTATTTATTTCATTTACGTCTTTTTGTGTTAGTATTTGATATGTTTTTACTTTTGTCGAATAAAATAGGTCGGAGAAGAGAATTGAGCAAAAAGTGTCAAAAACGGAGCAAAAAGGGGGTGCAAAGCCCAAATTCGCGCAGCCCACAAAGGAGCATAGCAAAAATGGGCATTGGCCCAAATTTGCACAGTGGCGAGCGCCACAGTGGGGGTGGCGAGCGCCACCAATTGGAGGCCCAGTGGCGAGCGCCACAGAATGGGTGGCGAGCGCCACCCAGTGAAAGCCCAGTAGCAACTGTTTTGCGCAACGTGGGGAGCAAGCAGGCGTTCGATCAACCGTTTCTCCTAATCGTGTGGCTATTGGATAAAAACAAAAGAGAGCTTATCATCTCCTATTTTTGTGGATCGTAACCAGAAAAATCCCTCTATAAATAGAGGACGAGATTCTCTTCTTTCTCACGCCTTATTTTCTTTACTTTTCAGTCAGTTTTAGTTTCTTGTTACAGTAACTGTAACGGTATTTCCACACCGGGAATCCGTTTTCAGTTCTGTTTTCACTTTCCTGTCAAGAATATTATTCCGATTAATTCCAGCAGTTTTATTTCAAGTTTCCAGCAATTTCTGTTTTCAGGTTTTTATGTCGTTATTTAATTATTTATTTATTATGCTTTATTTAATTTTCTGTTTTTATTTATTTATTTCCTTTGTCATGTCTAGCTAAATTTCTAGATATCGGTATGTGAATTGTGAATTAATTCTCCGAAGGGAATTTAATAATGATTTAGCGCGCACTTCCTAAACTATTTTTCTGATTCGAATTCCTAATTTTAAAACTCCTAAGCTTTTGAACGAGAGTAATATAAAGCGATTAAGGTTAAAATCAATAGAGCGAGAGTTTGAGGTTTTAACTAGATAGTAGGAATTTGATATTAATCTTTGAACGAGCAGAGCCACGTTAGGATTAATTAGAACTAATTGATTTTCAAAATATACTTTCGAGGTTAAGGTGGTAGAAAAGTGACAGTAAAACTCCTAGCTTAGAAAGTATGGTTTTTATCAACAAAACGAGAGTGTGAGGTTTAAACCTTTGAATTAAGAAAGTTCTTCTGAAAAATAAACCCTTTTTTCGCACGCTATTAATTTATTAAACTCCCGGAGGTTAATTAAGTTACATACCGATATCCGCTTTAATTAATTTAAATCTTAATTTTAAATTTTCTTTTAAAATTCCAATCAATCCTAAACATCTATTAGCCTTAGATTTACATCGTGACGACAGAAATACGGTAGCTCGACTATTGGTCTCTGTGGTTGGATATCTTTTAAAACTCAACGACGAGACTGTGCACTTGCGGTCAATCAAATCTATTGATACACAAATCGTCGATCAAGTTTTTGGCGCCGTTGCCGGGGACCAATTTAGTCGATATTGTAACTCCGTCGTTACAACGTAGAGACTAAGGCAACTTTTATTTTTCTGTCAAAAATTCAAAAATTCAAAAAAAAAAAAAATCGAAAAAAAATTAAAAGAAGAAAAAAATCTAAAAAATTACCCTTTTGGCTTGTCGATTGTATGCCAAGTACCCTCTCTAATAGCAAAGATTTAGAAACTCCAGTCGACAACCCAGAGCGTCTACTAAGTGTAAGACGCCGAATTGAACAGTTTAGGGAAAGATACATAGTGCCCCAAAGTCAAATCATCTTTCCCGAAACAGACGAAGACTCGGAACAATCCGAAGAGGAACTAGAAATGGAAATAGGTCCTCAAAACCGCCCTCTGAAGTACTATGCTACCCCTACAGATGCTGAACCACATAACAACATTGTTGCCCCTGCGATAGAGGCCAACAATTTTGAGCTTAAACCTTCCCTACTCTCAGCAGTTCAGCAAAGTCAGTTCTCGGGTGGTCCTTCAGAAGATCCTAATCTCCACCTCTCTGTCTTCTTACAATACGCCGATACAGTGAAAGCTAATGGCGTAAGTCCCGAAGCAATAAGGCTTCGTCTCTTCCCCTTCTCTCTAAGAGATCGAGCCCGTGCTTGGCTCCAGTCCCTACCTTCCAATTCCGTCACTACATGGGAAGGGTTGAAGAAAGTCTTTCTGGCTAGGTATTTCCCACCTAGCAAGACTGCTATGCTAAGAGCCCAAATCAATGGATTTAAGCAGAAAGACAACGAATCTCTTTATGAAGCGTGGGAGAGATTTAAGGACATGTTGAGGCTTTGTCCACATCATGGTTTAGAGGAGTGGCTAATTATCCACACCTTCTACAACGGTCTCCTGTACAATACAAGGATGACCATAGACGCTGCCGCGGGCGGCGCCCTCATGGACAAGCCCTACACTGATGCCTATCAGCTCATCGAGAGCATGGCTCAGAATCACTACCAGTGGGGAGGCGAAAGAACCTCCGCAGAAAAACCTCTATCAAGAGGAGGAATGCATGAGATAAGCGGCCTTGACCACGTCAGTGCCAAGGTTGATGCACTCACTCTGAAATTAGATAGCTTACTCAATGCTCCTGCTGCTACCATAGCAGCAACCGTCTCTAATTGTGAGATATGTGGCGTTCCAGGGCATGCTACAGCTGAATGCCAACTCTTGGCCGGAACTCATTCCGATCAAGTGAACTACGCCCAAGGAGGCCCATATTCCAACAACTACAACTCAGCTTGGAAGAACAGTCCCTATCTTTCATACAAGAACAACAATGCATTGTATCCACCTAGACAAGGCCAATCCTCTGGTCCACCAGGTTTTCAAAAAGCTCCCGTGCTAAATCAAGAAAACTCTGGGAAGTCTAGCCTTGACGCCATGTTTGAAACCTTCATGGCGTCCCAAATGCAAACTAACGAGGGGATCAAGAATCAAAACCTGCATTTCTCTAAGATGTTCGAGCAATTGAACAGTAAAGTTGATGTTTTGACCACCCATCATAAGATACTAGAAACTCAAGTTGCACAGGTGGCTCAACAGCAATCATCCATGTCTGCCCCTGCAGGAACATTTCCTGGCCAACCTCAGCCCAATCCTAAAACCCATGTAAACGCTGTGACACTGCGAAGTGGAACACAGTATGATGAACCAGTTGACCCTAGGATTGAGAGGCCTGCCATGCAGCAAAAGCCAGATGAACCAGCTGAGAAAGAGAGTGAACCCAAAGAGAAAGAAGGAAATGGCGTCGAGGCAAAAGAAAAAGAAACACCCTATGTGCCTCCGCCACCTTACAAACCACCCATTCCTTATCCTCAAAGGTTGGAAAAGACCAAAAGCATGGGGCAATTCAAGAAATTTGTGGAGCTTCTCAAGCAGTTGAATATCACCATCCCATTCACTAAAGCTATCACACAAATGCCCGCATATGCTAAGTTTCTCAAGGAGATCCTAACCAACAAAAAGAGGATTGAGGATAACGAAACTGTTACACTCACTGCCGAGTGTAGTGCTATCCTTAAAAACAAAATGCCTCCTAAACTCAAGGATCCAGGAAGTTTCTCCATACCCTGCGTCATTGGGAAGTTTGTTATTGACAAAGCCCTATGTGATTTAGGTGCTAGCATTAGTTTGATGCCCATGACCATATGCGAGAGACTCAAGCTAGGCGAGCTAAGACCCACCAGAATGTCCATTCAGTTTGCCGACCGTTCGGTCAAGATGCCTATAGGAGTCTTAGAAAATGTGCCGGTGCGTGTAGGTCAGTTCTTTATTCCAACCGACTTCATAGTCATGGATATTAAGGAAGACTCTAACACGCCTATCATTTTAGGAAGGCCATTCCTTGCTACAGCCGGTGCGATAATTGATGTCAAAAAGGGAAAGCTCACCTTTGAAGTGGGAGATGAAAAAGTTGAATTCATTTTGACTCAATTCCTAAGCGCGCCTGCTATAGATGATACTTGCTATCTGCTTGACGTCATTGACGAATGCAGAAAGGAAATGGAGAACGATCAAACCGTTTACACTGAAATTCTCACATCTTCTCCAACTCCTACTCTCGAAGTTCAGGATGACGAGCTCGGTGAATGCTTTAAGATTACACCAAACCCGACACCGTCCCCTGATCAATCTTCTCTCGAACTAAAACCTCTACCTGAGAGTCTAAGGTATGAATTCCTTGATCAAGAGCTTAAGCGCCCTGTGATTGTGTGCGCCGACTTAGGACAGTCAGAGACCGACAAGTTGCTGAATGTCCTAAGAAAATTCCCAGCTGCTTTAGGATATAGCATATCTGATCTTAAAGGGATAAGTCCTTCTCTTTGCATGCACCGCATCTACCTCGAGGAAGATTGCAAAACCTCTCGAGAACCGCAAAGAAGGATAAATCCCATTCTCACTGAAGTAGTTAAGAAAGAAGTTGAAAAACTTCTGGATGCAGGAATAATATACCCGATCTCCGACAGTAAATGGGTCAGTCCCGTTCATGTCGTGCCTAAGAAAGGTGGAGTGACTGTAGTTACCAATGAGAAAGGAGAGTCTGTAGCACAAAGAGTCGTAACGGGTAGTAGAATGTGCATTGACTATAGGAAACTCAACAAAGCCACACGCAAGGATCATTTCCCTTTGCCCTTCATTGATCAAATGCTTGAGCGTCTGGCTAATCATTCCTACTTCTACTATCTAGATGGTTATTCGGGATTCTTCCAGATTCCTATTCATCCCGATGACCAAGAGAAAACGACTTTCACTTGTCCTTTTGGCACATTTGCATATAGGCGAATGCCATTTGGATTGTGCAATGCCCCCGCTACTTTCCAAAGATGTATGCAAGCAATCTTTGCCGATTACATCAATGACATTATGAAGGTCTTCATGGATGATTTCTCCGTATGCGGGCAAAGTTTTGAAGGATGCTTGACAAACCTTGAGAAGGTACTTGAAAGATGTGAAAAAGTCAATCTTGTGCTTAATTGGGAAAAGTGCCATTTCATGGTTCGTCAAGGAATTGTTCTTGGACATATAGTGTCCAACAAAGGGATTGAGGTAGATAGAGCTAAAATTCAAGTTATAGAGAATCTACCGCCTCCCAAATCTGTGAGAGAAGTCCGAAGCTTTTTAGGACACGCCGGTTTCTATCGGCGATTCATTAAAGACTTCTCCAAAATCACAAAGCCGTTAACCGGGCTGGTAATGAAAGATGCCGAGTTCATCTTTGATGAGGAGTGCCTAACGGCATTCAAGCAATTAAAGGCAGCTCTCATTTCTGCCCCCATCATGCAGCCGCCTGATTGGAGTCTACCATTTGAGATCGTGTGTGACGCTAGTGACTATGCTATAGGCGCAGTTCTAGGTCAAAGGAAGGATAAGAAGCTTCATGCTATCTACTATGCTAGTAGGACCTTAGACCCTGCGCAAATGAACTACGCTACCACAGAAAAAGAACTCCTGGCTGTTGTGTTTGCGGTTGATAAATTTCGTTCCTACCTAATAGGGGCCAAAATCATTGTCTATACAGATCATGCCGCAATTAGGTACCTAGTGAACAAAAAGGACGCCAAACCGAGGCTCCTGAGATGGATCTTGCTTCTTCAAGAATTTGATTTAGAGATCCAAGATAAGAAAGGAATCGACAACACAGTCGCGGACCATTTGTCAAGAATGGAGGGAATGGTGCCCGAAACGGTACCCATAAATGATGACTTCCCGTATGAGAGGCTCGTAGCCCTAATGGAAAGTGTCGCCCCCGAGTGCCCTTTGCTTCAAGACGACATCGAAGTCGTCAACTCTGTCTTCACAAGAGACTCTTTGCCATGGTATGCTGATATTGTTAATTACTTAGCAGCAAGAGTCCTTCCTCCTGACTTAACTTACCAGCAAAAGAAGAAGTTCTTTAGTGACCTAAAACATTACTATTGGGATGACCCTCTTCTTTTCAAGAGGGGTGCCGATGGAATCTTCCGTCGATGTGTCCCCGAAGATGAGGCGCAAAGTATTATCACTCATTGTCATTCTGCGCCCTATGGAGGACATGCAAGTACTTCCAAAACATGTGCTAAGATCTTACAAGTCGGCCTCTTTTGGCCCACTCTTTGGGAAGATGTCCACGCTGCCATAAGGAGTTGTGATCAGTGCCAATGCGCTGGTAGCATCTCTAGGCGCGATGAAATGCCTCAACATGGCATCCTAGAAGTGGAAGTATTTGATGTTTGGGGGATAGATTTCATGGGACCATTCCCAACTTCTTTTGGGAACAAATACATACTTGTGGCTGTTGATTACGTATCCAAATGGATCGAGGCTGTTGCCTCTCCAACTAATGACGCCAAAGTAGTGATTAGATTGTTCAAGAACCAGATCTTCCCCAGGTTCGGTGTGCCGAGACTTGTCATCAGCGATGGTGGCTCCCATTTTATCTCTAGGATCTTTGAACGATTGTTATCTAAATATGGGGTCCGACACCGTATAGCAACTCCCTACGACCCGCAAACAAGTGGGCAAGTGGAGATCAAGCAAATCCTTGAAAAAACGGTTGTAACCTCTAGGAAGGATTGGTCCTTAAAACTGAATGAGGCACTGTGGGCATATAGGACAGCCTATAAGACCCCAATTGGGACCACTCCCTTCAAGCTTGTTTATGGCAAATCATGCCATCTACCGGTGGAACTGGAACACAAAGCTTATTGGGTTATCAAAGCCCTCAATTTTGATTACACCACTGCCGGTAGGAAGAGGACCTTGGATATCCATGAGTTAGAAGAGCTCAGGTTGGACGCTTATGAGAATGCCAGAATTTATAAGGAAAGAACAAAGAAATGGCATGATAAGCGTCTATCTAGGAGAGAGTTTAAGGTAGGACAATTAGTACTTCTTTTTAATTCAAGACTTAAAC
Source organism: Trifolium dubium (assembly GCA_951804385.1). Taxonomy (NCBI): domain Eukaryota; kingdom Viridiplantae; phylum Streptophyta; class Magnoliopsida; order Fabales; family Fabaceae; genus Trifolium; species Trifolium dubium. The sequence goes on from OX638068.1 coordinate 20,535,116, forward strand.
TCTTTCCTGGAAAACTTCGCTCAAAGTGGTCAGTCCCCTTTACAATTTCTAAGACATATCCTCATGGGGCGATTGAGATAAAGAGTGACTCTGGTGATACATTCACGGTTAATGGGCAGCGGTTGAAACATTTTAACCTTAGGGATAGTGACACTAATCTTGCAAATTTTAACCTATCCGCCCTGTCCGCTGTCACGTGAACTCAGTCACCGTCTTTGAAGTCGAGCTAACCGACTTTAAACAAAGCGCTTGGTGGGAGGCAACCCGCCGATTTTGAATTTAATGTTTTCCTTTTTAGTTCATTTTATTTTGCAGGTAATAAAGAGATAGCACGCTCGATGACTTTATAGTTGTGAAAGCTTCGCTACTCAGGTTGTACCCTTCCAAGCTCACCTTTATTCGTTGCATTGGGGACAATGCTCGATTTAAGTGTGGGGGAGGAAGCTTTATCGCTTTCCTTTACTTACAGTCATTTAGTTTTGCATGCATAATAAAACCTTAGGATAGTTCACTTAGATTGAGTTGATTTTGCGTGTTGGTCTTGATATTGTCTGAATTTCCCATTTCTTGAGCCATACCAAAAATTTTCTTGTGAAAAGCAAAAGTATTGAGTTTTCATGCTTGGTATTGATTGTTTGAAGGTATATAGGTTGTTTGCACTATCTAGGCTAATTTGTGGAATTTGGGTAACGGTTAGATAAAATCAATACCGTTTTAACACCTTAGATTCCCTGAAGTGTGTAAAACTGATTTGAGTACTAATTTTGATAAAACTTTGAACTTGAGTTTTAATGAACCCTTAGTAGTTTATCTAGCAGTCGGCACCATCTCAAGGCACAAACTAAGTGGGAAACCGAAGAACATAAGTGAATGATTTTGATTATAAATGTTATAAATGCTATTGGTTGATTCCTTGAAGTAATTAATGAAAATTCAGCAAATGTTGAAACATGAGAAAGGAAAAAATACCATAGTATAGAAACTCATTAGTAGTTGGTTCAGAGGTGTCTGATTCTGAACTTGGAAGGGCGGGTTACGATCCGATCCCCCGCAACTGCGAAATGGGTAAAGCAAATAGGGGTTACCAAACTTATGTTATCAGCACCCCTCGCTATATGATGATCATAATCACTAACAGGTTTCCTACCATGGGCGTGTACAAGATAACGGGCTTAATGTGATTGCGCTAGAATGAAAAGGGGGAATGAAACTTCAGGTCTGTTTTCACATAACGGGAATCTCTTGTGTCATTACTGTATTCTTGTTATTTGCACTATTACCTGATTTTCATGGCTTGGCCGGCAACCACGTACGAGTAAGATGATCGTGTCATGTGTTTTTACTTATACCATGCGATTCACTATTCTTTTATGCTTGAGGACAAGCAATGGTTCAAGTGTGGGGGAATTTGATGACACGAAATCATATCGTATTTTTAGCTTAATTTGAGGACAAGCAGGCGTTCGATCAACCGTTTCTCCTAATCGTGTGGCTATTGGATAAAAACAAAAGAGAGCTTATCATCTCCTATTTTTGTGGATCGTAACCAGAAAAATCCCTCTATAAATAGAGGACGAGATTCTCTTCTTTCTCACGCCTTATTTTCTTTACTTTTCAGTCAGTTTTAGTTTCTTGTTACAGTAACTGTAACGGTATTTCCACACCGGGAATCCGTTTTCAGTTCTGTTTTCACTTTCCTGTCAAGAATATTATTCCGATTAATTCCAGCAGTTTTATTTCAAGTTTCCAGCAATTTCTGTTTTCAGGTTTTTATGTCGTTATTTAATTATTTATTTATTATGCTTTATTTAATTTTCTGTTTTTATTTATTTATTTCCTTTGTCATGTCTAGCTAAATTTCTAGATATCGGTATGTGAATTGTGAATTAATTCTCCGAAGGGAATTTAATAATGATTTAGCGCGCACTTCCTAAACTATTTTTCTGATTCGAATTCCTAATTTTAAAACTCCTAAGCTTTTGAACGAGAGTAATATAAAGCGATTAAGGTTAAAATCAATAGAGCGAGAGTTTGAGGTTTTAACTAGATAGTAGGAATTTGATATTAATCTTTGAACGAGCAGAGCCACGTTAGGATTAATTAGAACTAATTGATTTTCAAAATATACTTTCGAGGTTAAGGTGGTAGAAAAGTGACAGTAAAACTCCTAGCTTAGAAAGTATGGTTTTTATCAACAAAACGAGAGTGTGAGGTTTAAACCTTTGAATTAAGAAAGTTCTTCTGAAAAATAAACCCTTTTTTCGCACGCTATTAATTTATTAAACTCCCGGAGGTTAATTAAGTTACATACCGATATCCGCTTTAATTAATTTAAATCTTAATTTTAAATTTTCTTTTAAAATTCCAATCAATCCTAAACATCTATTAGCCTTAGATTTACATCGTGACGACAGAAATACGGTAGCTCGACTATTGGTCTCTGTGGTTGGATATCTTTTAAAACTCAACGACGAGACTGTGCACTTGCGGTCAATCAAATCTATTGATACACAAATCGTCGATCAGTACACCAAAAGCACATTTTAGTGGATTCATTTTTAATCCACATTTTCTCATTCTCTCGAATGATTTTCTAAGATGATTCAACTGATCATCACTAGATGAGGATTTCACAACAATATCATCAATATATACTTGCATAAAGGCATCAATGAAATCATGAAAAATAAGATTCATTGCTCTTTGATATGTGGCTCCAGCATTTTTTAAACCAAATGGCATAACAACCCATTCATAAGTCCCTAATGCGCCAGGGCATCGAAACGCTGTTTTAGCCACATCCTCTTCAGCAATGAAAATTTGATTATAGCCAGAATAACCATCTAACATACTCAAGTATTCGAACCCTGCTGCTGAATAAACTAACATTTTTGCTACTGGCATTGGATATTCATCCTTAGGTGTTGCATTATTTAAGTCTCTAAAATCTATGCATACCCTAAGGCTACCATTTTTCTTAATAACAGGCACAATATTTGCTAACCATTCAACATACCTGGCAGTTCGAATGAATTTGCTTTTTAGTAATCTTTCAATCTCACTTTTGATCTTTGAGAGGATCTCTGGGTTGAATCTCCTTGGTAATTGTTTGATAGGCTTCTTCCCTGGCTTGAGTGGTAGTCTATGTTCCACCAAATCTCTACTCAATCCTGGCATTTCATTATAGTCCCAGGCAAAGCAATCTTTAAATTCTTTGAGTAGATTAACCAGTTTTTGCTTTAACTCAAAATCAATATTGGCACTGATATATGTTGGCCTCTTTATAGAGCCATCTCCAATATCAATTTCTTGCAAAGGATCTTGTGCTTGCATTTTAGGATTTGAACTTAATGGATCTTTTTCAAATCCTAAAGGTTCATCATCATAAATGCAATCCAACCTTTGCTCATTTGGCAATAACTTGCTATTATTTTCATCCATGGTTTCTTCAACCATATTTTGTTCGAGTGCAACCTCTAAGGCCGTTTCGATCTTTTTCTTGGAAATATATGCCGTTATCTTGGCCCAAGTAGAGGGCTCAGACATTGCTTGATTCTGCATCATCATCCCATCTAGATGGTGGGATTACTCCATCTTCAGGAGGGAATTCTTCAATTACTTCCCTTTCCCAACAGAAACCATGTGTTGGATGGAGTTTCACAGAATGGTACACATTATTACTGGGGGCTCCTCGAAAGCCACTATCCCTATCTCCACAAGGAGAAATTGAGGCTAAGTTTTTATCAAAGGTCTTCTTTGTAATGTGATCACCTCACACCTATAGAAACTTTGGTCAGCCTCAATGTTTTCCACTATTTTGTCTTCCCTCCAAAGTATTAACCTTTGGTGAAGGGTGGAGGGTACAGCACCAACTCCATGTATCCACTCCCTTCCTAGAAGCAAGTTGAAACTAGCCCTTGATGGCACAACTATGAATAAAGTTGGCCTAATAGTGCTGCCCACAGCAACATCCATTTGAATGGCACCAAGTGATTTGCCACTTTTTCCCTCATAGTTAGAGAGAACAATATTGTGAGAATGCATATCAGTATCATACATTCCCAACTTCCTTAACATGAAATGGGGCATTAAGTTAACTGCAGCACCCCCATCCACAAGGACTTTATTCACACCAACACCACCAACTTTAGCCATGATGTATAAAGGCTTTAGGTGGTTCTTCATACCTTCATGAGGCCACTCGAATGCAGCGTTCTATTGCTCAATACACCCATTATTCATAACATAGTAGCATACAGGGGTGTAATCATCTAATTCAGGTTCTTCAAACTCTTCTTCAGGGTCTGAAGTGGACCTCTGATCATATTCACGTGGCAAAATAGACACCACATTGACCAACACATCGAAGTCTGGTTCAGAGCCAGATTCGAGCAGATCTTCATCTGGAATATCATCCTCCATATTTTCATCTAGGAATGATAGTCTTTCTTTGGCTGGCCTCTTCGAAGAGGATACTTCCTCAATTACCAAGGCTTTTTCAGCCTTTTTAGGAACAAACTCTTTCTTGTCCCTTGCATCAATGTGGTTGCCTTTAGTATATGCAACCTTGGTATTGCCCCCAGCATGGGAAACTTTGTTATTGCCCCCAGTATGGGCATTCGAATTGGAGTTGCCCCTAGCATGGGCATTCGAATGGGAGTTACCCCCAGCATGGGCATTCGAATTAGAGTTGCCCCCAGAATGGGAATTCTCCCTCTCCAATTTCTTAAGGCGTTGGTACCTACGCCACTGGGTTCGAGTCATAGGATTCTTCCCCTTATAGTTATTATTGTAAGAGTACTTCCTATTTTCAGCATTGTTGCTCGAAGCAACTTGACTCGAGCCACCAAGATCCATCCTCCTTTTTTGATAGACCTGGTGTTGGCCTGATGACCATTGGTTGACAGGAATTCTGTTTGAAGGCACATATGTTTGCCTCCTTCCAAGCCTGTCATGGATAGTAGGGCCTTGATTTGTGGCCTTACCCTTGTTTGGTCTTTCAGTAGACCACTTGTTCTTGTTATCCACATATGGCATAACATTTTTGAGGCCTGCAGTAGCCTCTTTGTCGCATACAACACTGCAACGAGGACACAGCATCACTTCCTTGTTGCTTAGCTTGCATCTATTCAGAAAATCAATGAGTTCCTCTTCAGCTCGAGGATATACCACTTTGATTTTCTCAGCATATTCTCCCTCAGTGACAGCTCGAACTGGGGAGGCTTCCATAGCATCTATCATTAAGCACTCAAATGGCTCCACATAGGAAGTCTCAGCCACTTGGAGGGGGTCAGTATCTACCTTCATGGGCTGTTTAGCCTTTTCATCGAACTTCAATCTCCCCTTATCCAATGCTTTTTGCACTAAGTCCCTGAAAACAACACAATGAGAAGTTTTATGACCCAAAAAGTTATGAAATTTGCAATAACCTGTTTTCTTTCTTTTGTTCTAAAGCAGGAACTTTCAATCCCTTTTGAACAATTATTTGGCCATCAGTGACCAATAAATCAAAAATTTCATCACATTTGGTAACATCAAATGTGTAGGTTTTAGCAACATACTTTTCATTTTTGGGTTCACTAGGATTTTTTCCATTCGAGGGTTTCAACAATTTACAAGTATAAGGAGGTCCTGGTTTTAATTCAGCCAAGTTTATTTCATTTTGATCAACCTCATCAGATTCTAACTCATACTCATTATCACTCTCATAGTTCCCAACATAGGCTATTTTCTCTTTCTTATGGAACTTATTATTTCTGGCTTTTTCATTTCTAAGTCTTTCAACTTGTCTAACCCTATCAGCCAATTGAGCCATATCCCTAAGATGTTGTGTATCTAATTTCTTTCGAATCGAGTAGTCTAGGCCACCAGCAGCCATTTCTACCAATTCATGTTCAGGAACCTGAGTGAAACATCTAGCTTTGAGAAGACTAAATCTATTGAGCTAGTCATCAATAGATTCTGGTGTTTTACGTCTAACACTTGCTAATTCTTTGAGGCTTATTTTTGTTTGACCCATGTAGAACTGCTCATGAAAAAGCCTTTCGAGTTGGGTCCAAGTAAATACAGAATGTGGGGGTAAAGTTGTAAACCAAGTGAAAGGATTTTTGGTCAGAGAATTGGGAAAGTAATTCATCCTCAAATTCTCATTATTTGCTATGTCCCCAGCCTCAGTCAAATACCTAGCAATGTGCTCGACTGTAGACTCTGTTGTATCACCAGCAAACTTAGTAAATTTTGGGGTCTTCCAACCCCTTGGAATTTCTGTTTGCAAAACAAACTCAGATAAGGGTGATACAAAATTAGGTCTATGCAAACCTACGTTTAGACCATTTTGGGCAAGGATGGTTTCTACCAAATTGGCTAAGTTATTTTGCCCAACATCATTATGTTGAACGTTTCTCAAAACCTGATCAGCATTTTCGTTTCGATGAACAAGCACCACTTCCGGTTCAACATTTCTTTGTACAGGTTGGTTAACAATCTGTGGTTCTTGTTGCTGTCCTTGAGCCTCCTCGATTCAATTGTCAGCAACTTTTCCAGGCCTTGGTCTAGGGGCCTGTAATGGTTGAAGTGGTTGTTGGATGGGCACTTGTGCCCCACCAAAGAAATCAGCAATTCTACCCATTTGGGTAGCCAGGGTTTGGTAGGTCTGATTGGTATCTCGAATTAATGGGTTGATTATTGTGCCTATTTGTTCAGTGAGTAAATTCACCATGTCATAATTACTCTCATCCATTTGTTGCCTCATAGATAAAAGTGAATCTGTAGTGAGGGCTGGTTGGTTCACTCGAACTCTAGCATTATTAGAGTTTTGCCCTTGTGGAAAGGGAGACCTCACTGCCATCCTATCAGAGTATGTTGCAGGATGTGAATACACGTTCTGCATCATGGATGTAGGCATTCCATATGGATAAGATCTTTGGGATTGATACAAACCCCCTGATTGACTTCGAAAGTCAAATGAAGATCCTGAGAATGGAGGTGTAACCCCAACAAAAGTTTGTAAAGGCATGGTCGTTGTATTTTCAGCCATTGTGGTTGCAACATTAGATGTTGATGAGGGCATAGAAAAAGATACAGGGATTGCCTGCGTTGCCCCCACAGATGTTGCATCTATGGCTGATGTTGTTAAAGCACTCGAACCGACTACATGCCCCAATAATGGGTTAACATCATCAGGATCCTGATTGTTTTGGTTATTGACATTATTGTTGTCATTACTATTGTTGTTGTTGTTGCTATTACTAGCGTTAGTGCCTCTAGGTCTCACCATCTCTGGTTTTATCCTACCACTTCTCAATTGCATGCACTAAACAATATAGATTCTTTGAAAACAACACACACAACTTTCCAAAACAACAAAGAAGATGATTTTCAGAATTTTTTTTAAGAAATCTTTGAAAATAAGAACGCACAAAACCAGTCCCACTGGGCGTGCCAATTTGTTTACACTGATTTTTGGTAAACAAGCGCTAGTTTGCAATGCTTGAGAGACCAACTAGAGAATCTCGGGACATGTTTGTGCATTTATTGTTCAAGATTGAAAATAGCAATGTTCATTAATGCAAATGAACAAGTTTGTTTGAAAAAGTAAAATAAAGTAAAGAAAATGTAACTTGAATGACAAGAAATGTAAAAATACTCAAAGTGAGTACGTATTGACAAGAAAAGTAAATAATTCAATGAAGTAAAAGGCATAAAATGTAAATGAAAACATATAAATTGCATAAAGATGTAAATTGCATTGAATTTAAAAGAGTTTGATAACAAGATCATACATTATTGCCTTGTTTACTCGTTTCTCTCGAACGCTGGGTACTTTGAGTTTGTAAGGTTTGTTAGTATGAGAAATTTGTGATCCTCATTACATCAAATGAACTAGTATTTATAGCTAATTCCTATAACGTTCTAGTAATGCCTATAGAATGTCCATTTGACATGTGTACAGCCACTTCATCCTTATCTTGAACGTCACAAATCATCAATCTTGAATGAAGCGTTGCAATGGTTTGAAATTTGAATTTGAACTTTCTGACAACTTTAACCATTTGCTAAAATATAAACTGCCTCTCGAGTTCGAGGCGACCCTTGGTGATACTCGAATAGGTAATTATTCGAGTTAGAAAAATATCTTGAGACTTGAACATTTTTGCTCTTATTGTCAATGAAACAAATTTCATTCTAGACATAAGTTGACTTAAAATTATAGTCAATGTTCTAATTCTTTAAGAATCTCTATTTTCGAAAAATTGAGATTCAATCATCTTTGTATCTAATACCTTTGATGTAGAAATAGAAATTTTGACTTTCTATAACAATATGTACAATTTTGAAGTCTTACTTCATTCCTTTTAGTTTGACTCTTCCAAGAACTATTTCCGGCATTTTTATTTTAATCAATGGTCTAACCATTAAAATAGACGTTCTCCTTTGACAACCGTTATTGCTCTATTCAATTATGAGAGGAATATAAATCTTATCTATATTATATCTCAACTCTTTGATAGTGCAAATTTATGCTCATTCAATTCAACAATTTTCGGTAGATATAAAATTCAAGATTTTTCTATATCTATCCATTACAATTTGTTAGATTGAACCTATGACCAACTCTTTGATCTATTAAGAATTCTATCATACTTTAAAGTTCTTTCTAAAAGATCTTGGTTGAGATTAAATGATCACATCATCAATCCTTTAAAAGTATGATATATTCTATATCTAGATGTCAACTTGATACTTCCGACAAGTATCCTTTTCTTATCTAGTTATAGTAGGTTGTTTGGAATTTTATAGTTCAAGAACTTATAGTTCTTCTTGCATTTGAGAACAATTCTCATTTGTGTACCAATTCAGAAACAGTTTTCTGAAATCCTTATCCTTCATAAGGACAACCTTATTTGTATTGTATTTAATTTAAAATTATGTAAGATATTTGTATTATTATTAAATATTTGAATAAGGACTTTTATTAAAAGGTTTCCACTATTTTACTCAAAACAAATGACCCTCATCATTTGATTCGGAAAATCCCGTTGGAAGATTTTCTAGTGGATCGAGATCCATATTTCACTTTGTTCTAAGTCCGCGGTGGGCGGATTACACAAAACTTAGTTATTTAAGTAGGAACTCCTTCCAATTGCATCTCATACAATTCTCGAATATTTCCGTTGGGTGAATAACTCCTTATTCAAATTCATCAAATGAATTATTCCCAACGCTTGCTTCTAAATATCATACAATCTCATTATATGCATTTAGTTAAGTTTGACCCAATTTTAGAAGTTGGATATTACATTTATCCCATCGCATCATACCTATATTGACAATGTGCTTTGCGGTAGGCAAACCCACATTATTCGATAATAGTCTTGATGAGTTCTAAAATTTAGAAAGCATTAAACTTAATATTTAACTTTGAGGGATTTTGTTTTAGTTTGATCTCAGCGGTTTATTCAACATATAAGACTTTCTCACATGATTTAACAAAAGACAAGATGATATAGTTATGGCATCCTAACATATTTGTTCTCTCAAGCCAATGAGAGAATTTTCATAAAGGATTTAAAACAAGTTTTAAATAGAAGCCATAACTAATCATCATAATAATAACAAACACACTTTATTATTATTATTGGTTAAAGTTGTAATATTTAAAATTAAATTTTAGAAATTGATCATACCGTTCATAACGGACAGATTTCTGTCATGATTTCAAAAATCGTGTTTGCTGTCAAAATTTTGGTTGCACAGCTCTCCAGGGCTCGCCAAAGCTCGCCAGCTGGTGAGCAGCTTCTGTTTCGCTCGCCACCATGCTCGCCAGCGCTCGCCAGCCGGCGAGCATCCAATGTTTCGCTCGCTAGCGCTCGCCAGTTGGCTCGCTGGGCGACGGCGTCAGTGTTGCGTGCAAATCATGGCGCGATTTCGTAAATCGTGTCACGATTTCGGCGAATTCTGAAGTAGTATTTCAGCATAACACAACCTTGCGTTATCATGAACCCTAGTGCAACAACTCTATGCAATCATGAATCACCATCAATCTTTAAGTATCGAGTCAATTAATTTTGATTCAAATCATTTAATTCTAAATTAAATATTCTGAATCAAATTCTTGATGATTCTCCAATCATCAAGTATGACAACTTATTTGATCAAACTCTTTTGAATCAAATATTTGCCAAAATAATATTAGATATCTTTTAAAATTAAGTTTAAAAGATATCTAATATTTTGAAACAATTTCAAAATCAAATCTAGAAAAATAAAATTAAAACAAACGAAAACCATTATGAATCAACAATTGATTCACGTCGTTTTTCATTGATGGCATGATATATCACTATATATCAACTACCATCACAATCAATTCATGTTCCCTTGTATCACATACAAGTCTTGATCAATTAAAATTTAATTCCTCAACTTTATCTTGTTAGGTATTTTTAATCGAATTAAATCACAAAGAACAAGATATAACAAACATCATAACCATGGTTTCGTAAGGGGCTCTGATATCACTGAAGGAAAATTGACATAGTAAAGCAGCGGAATTTCAAAAAAATTCCTTAAGAGATCCTTACGAAGGGGCATGATCATGTGTTTAGGGTTTTACCTCTTGAAGCGTAGAACCCTTGAATTACGGACGAAGTGATCACGAACGTTGAAGGTAGAACCGCAACGTCTCTAACTAGTCCATACGAACAGCTTTTCTTCAATCCAAGTGCTAGCTTGTTAATGAAGAACTATGTGAGAGATAGAATATCTAGAGAAAATATTAGGATTCACGTAACCCTAATATTCTTTATGAAAAATCTCTAGTATGATTTTCTCAAGTGTGTGAAACTCCTTTCACTAGGTTTATATTTATAGATATTTCTTATCTTGGTCTCCAAGACAAAGATTAAAAATAAAAGCCCATCATATCTTTTAATTAGGGCGCGCGCCCCATGAGTCATCATACATATCTATCTCAAATGTACCGTACCTTACGGTGTTCTCTATCTCTCATATACACTGTCCTTATGTGTGTGACCCTGTAGGTTTCCATAACGTTGGCAATTATATTAAATCTCCTATTTAATATAATAAACAATGAGCGGTATCTAGCAACACATCATTGCTACCCAAGTCATGAGAAATTATCATGTGATCAAAACATAACCTAAGTGATAATATGCGTGTATAATTACCCCTTTGCCTCTATGTCTATATTGAACACAAGGCATAGACCGTGTCATCCTTGTCGAGTTCAATATTGGGCACATAGACATTTATTCTGTTATGTAGGATTGGCAAATTCCATCTAGGACACTACTGTCCCTCAGCATGCTTTATAAAGTACCCATCTACTGCCTTTATGATTATCCAGTTACGGATAACGTTAGATCTGTGATAAGGCACTTGATTCCACATCTAGGGTACATAGTGGTTTTAGGTCTAAGGGTGGCTTACACCATTATCACCATGAAAGTAACTTATGACACATTACATAACATTCCATGTAGTACTCTCATAGCGGGTCAATCCAATATAAATATTACTCCTAACATTTATATCTATGTCAAGACTTGATAACTCCTTATCCTATGATCCATGAGATGCGATCATCAGTCTATCTTCATAATAGTCTCTATGCTTTAAGGTTATCCCACCTCACCTTAAAGCTCGACTACGGATACTTTAAGAATAATGTCCTTATGTTTAATTTAATCTCATGATTAAGTCACACTTAATATTAAACAGACTATTTATTCTAGGGACTTTATTATTTTGGACTCTTACAAACATAATAAAGAAGTGCCTTATATTAAAAATAAATAAAACATTATATTATTAATAAATAATTCGATACAAGTACTTAAAAGTATTGGCCTCTAGGGCTTCTAACAAAAACACCCTCATCATCGAAGGCATATCATCTGAAGATCCTGCTTATCAAGGCCAAAATACTTCAAGAGCTGGCCAGTTTATTGCAGCACCCTTAAAACGCCAGTTAATTAGGGGCATGTCCTTCAAGGATTCAGGCATCGGAATAGTCCACATCAGGGTCATGTCGCATTGAAAATCCAGCATGGATGGAGAGGAACTCCTGCTCAATAATTTTAGTGGCAGCCAAAGGATATCATGTGAAAGAAGGAAAAAGGAAAAAAGCTCGCTAAGTCGAAAACCCGAAAGGGCGGTCCAGGCAAAATTAGGCACACCAAAAAAATAGAATAATCCCTGTGGACTGAAAACTCGAAAGAGCGGTCCAAGAAAAAGTTAGGGATTTACAAAGAAGAAAATGAGCTGCAACAGGGGCAAGTCCTCTCAACACTTTCAGGCCAGCTTAGGTTCGCCTTGTGGTTAAAACCATGCTTCGAAGACCCACCAGACTAGGGGCAAGACGAGCTACAACAGGGGGCAAACTCTCTCCGTACTTTCAAATCACTCAAGAAAACTCCGCCATACATTATCAACTTTTGAGTTCAACATGGGAGTCGGAATATCATGCTAGAAAAACATCCTCTAACCTTCAACCAAGAAATTTTGTTTTGAAAAACATTTTTAAACATTCAATCATTCAATTACCCACCATAGGGGCATTTTCAGTCAAAACATATCATGCATACATAACATGACCAAAAACCGATGTTGAATCAACAAGTCAAAAGTTCAATTGTCACTGGAAAATCCAATTCAAAACTCGGTCTCCCAAGCATTTCATCTCATGCATCAATCATGCATGGCATAACACGAAAGAATAACCTGCATTCATATGAAATATTCATGCATAGGATACAACACACATTTACATGCATGCATGGCATAGCTAAAAAGGTCAAACTAAAGTTTTAGTTGAAGTAAAAAATGCTAAATGAATACTCCATATCTCCAACAAGTCAGATCAGCCCGGCCATGAGCTGGTAACGATCACTCACACTTGTTTCTAAGGTTTAAGTCCTACGGGAAACTGGTTATCTTTCAAAGTCAGGCATCATTAGGGGCAACGCCTGCTTTTTAGTTGAAGTATCCCACGGGGCGATGACTTCTTCTTGGTTTAATGGAAAATGGTTATATTTCAAAGTTAGGCATCATTTGGGACAATGCCTACTTTTAGTTGAAGCATCCCACGGGGCGATGACTTCTTCTTGGTTTAATGGACAATGGTTATCTTTCAATGTTAGGCATCATTAGGGACAATGCCTACTTTTAGTCGAAGCACCCTAACGGGACAGTGACTTCTTCTTGGTTTAATGGGAAATGGTTTTCTTTCAAAATTAGGCATCGTTTGGGACAATGCCTACTTTTAGTCGAAGCAGCCTAAGGGGACGGTGACTTATTCTTGGTTTAATGGAAAATTGTTATCTTTCAACATTAGGCATCATTCGGGACAATGCCTACTTTTAGTCGAAGCACCCTAACGGGACGGTGACTTCTTCTTGTTTAATGGAAAATGGTTATCTTTCAAAGTTAGGCATTATTAGGGACAATGTCTACTTTTAGTCGAAGCACCCTAACGGGACGGTGACTTCTTCTTGGTTAATGGAAAATGGTTTTCTTTCAAAATTAGGCATCATTCAGGACAATGCCTACTTTTGGTCGAAGCACCATAACAGGCAGTGACTTCTTCTTGGTTTAATGGAAAATTGTTATCTTTCAACATTAGGCATCATTCGGGACAATGCCTACTTTTAGTCGAAGCACCCTAACGGGACGGTGACTTCTTCTTGGTTTAATGGAAAATGGTTATCTTTCAAAGTTAGGCATCATTAGGGACAATGCCTACTTTTAGTCGAAGCACCCTAACGGGACGGTGACTTCTTCTTGATTAATGGAAAATGGTTTTCTTTCAAAGTTAGGCATCATTCGGGACAATGCCTACTTTTAGTCGAAGCACCCTAACGGGACGGTGACTTCTTCTTGGTTTAAATGGAAATGGTTTTCTTTCAAAGTTAGGCATCATTCGGGACAATTCCTACTTTTAGTCGAAGCACCCTAACGGGACGGTGACTTCTTCTTGGTTTAATGGGAAATGATTTTCTTTCAAAAGTTAGGCATCATTAGGGACAATACCTGCTTTTAGTTGAAGCACCCTCCGGGGCGGTGAATTCTTCTTGGTTTAATGAAAAATGGTTATCTTCCAAAGTTAGGCATTATTATGGACAATGGCTGCTTTTAGTTGAAGCACCCTCCAGGGCGGTAAATTCTTCTAGGTTTAATAAGAAATAATTATATTTCAAAGTTAGACATCATTTGGGACAATGCCTACTTTTAGTTCAAGCACTATAAGAGGAAGTTTGTCGTTACACAGACAAAATTTTGGGTATTTTTTTTTTTTTTTGGTTTATTGTCAAAAAAAAATAGGGACAGCTGTCATACCCCAAATTTTACCTTCCATATGTAATTATCATATCAAATTTTTTCTCAGATATGAAGGTTAGTTGAGTTGGTAATTATTTGAGAACAACTGATGTAGTAGATTAGGTTCATGGGTTCAAGCCCCCACTTGTGACTTTTTTTTCTTTTCTTTCTTTTTGATTATTTTTTGTTTTTTTGTTGTTTCTCATTTGGTTTGCTCTCACGTTTTTGCCTCTCTACGCATTGTCTTTTTTTTTTTTCTCTTTTTACTTTTTTGGTCCACATAAAAACATAAAAGACAAAAAAATCAAATAAACAAAAAAATCAAAAGAAGGTAACCGAAAGAAAGTGGCAGTAACAAAACATGAACAGAAAATCAGTGACTTGGGGAAAAAATACTCAAAAACAAATTTTGCAAATACAAATCCGATAACAACAAACTCAGTGAAAAGGGGAAGAGATTTACAACAAATTTCTATCCGAATAAGTCCCAAAAAATAGTGAATTCAATTCAAATCCACCACTATAAATACATAAGTTCATTCACACTCTAAAAGGGACAAATAGTTCACAACAGAACACAAAAAATTCACTGAAAGACTTCGCAACACAAAAATCTGAAAACTCTTCAGAACCAAAAAAGTTCTGGACACGCAGAACAAAAAACTATAGCCTATGTCACGTCACTAATTCGAAGCACGACCTCGCGCGGCAAGAGAAAAGAAAGTCATAATCGAATTCGAAAGCACGAAGACGGAAGCAAAAGGAAACAGAGAAAGAAGAGGGAGGCTTACACGAGAGAGTTCACTGCAAGGCGGTTGTTAATGTTCTGTTTTGAGTGTGTGGAGTGCATAAACATACTGGTTCTGGTTTAGAATTCAATTGGCAGATTTGGGGTTGGGTTAAATTCATAGAGGAAAATTAGAATTTTGCATTCAAGGGTTTGTTTGTTTGATTCATTGGTTTTGAGGCATGATTTGTGTTTAGAAAGTTTGGTTTAGGGATCTAGGAAGGTTTAAAACGGATTTAAGGTAGTTTAGGGACATTTTAAAAAAATATGGAATTTTGGATGAAGGTATGAATATTCATATGAATGTTTGAATGTTCTTGAAGAGAGAGAAGGGACAATAGAAAGAGAGGAGAGAGAGCCAAGAGAGAGAATTGAGGAGAAGAGAGAGAAAATTTTCTTCAAATGAATAAAAATCTGGTTTGTAACTCATGTACTCCCTCGCGATCCAGTGTGCGCGCGCACCATCGTTACCGTACGCCCCTCCGCTGATCACACATCAGACAGCCCCTGTTGCCTGGGCGCGCCCTGGGCTGGATCTTGTGGCTTAGGCCTAGTATTTTCCCATTAAAACCAAGCAGATCATTATTTACACCCCCTGACTGCTGTTTACACTATGACTGATTATATTGATTTAATTGATTTAATTCATTTTATTTATTTAAATTGACTCAAATTTAATTATTTAATTTAAATATGACATTAAAAAATACAAATTTAATAATAACTATTATGGGATAAAAAGGAGATACACAGATGCACATCCTTTCGTCTCTCGAATAATTAAAGTCTAGGTGCATACCTTGACGGCTGATTATTCATCTTCCGTAAGCAAACATGAATTAAATATGGATTAAACAAGGGAAGCCCAAATAAACATTCGTCTTTCCCTCGAATAATCAAAGAATTAGTGCACGCTTCTTCTATTGATTATTTGTCTTCCGCTCTTAAAAAACATCAACATATCAAATTAAGTTTTTTTTTGCCTTCGGGCCAATTTAAAAAAAAACAAATATAAATCTTTTTCATAAACGAACATGTCTGCAATCAATTCTAACGTGATACAAACAATGCTTAAGCCTCCACCATGCGAGCATACAAGCGGCGTTTAACCACTAGAATGCGATTAAAACATCGTTCCTTAAAAGACACCAACAAATAATGTTCACCCAGAACTACGTAGCTTTGATTTCCTCATCGCACCGGAGGATACGTTGGAGCAAGATCAATATCTTGTAAATTGGCATTGGCTAGCCCATCGTCCTGTTGGAATTTCGAACAAGGTCAGCGACTATAGGGACCTTTTAGAACCCAATGACTTCGTTTGAGGGAAACCTTTCAAGATTCCGCCATGTATCATGGGGAAGGCCTTGACTAGGGTCCCTAACCTCAGATGTTGCTCTCAACAAAAAGGGGAAGAAGGAAAAAACAAAAGCCTTTAGAACTATCATTGTGAGGGGGTGGGTACACGAAAAGTAGAGCCACCCTGTTATAAGGAATCATACCCTTTAGTTTGTCTTGTTAGCCTAAACTCAACATGCATATCATAACATTTGCATACATGAAACCAATTTCACATCATACATTTTACTTTGTAGGGAATTTCAAAAAAATATTGTTAAGCATTCTAAAATGAGTTCGGATAAAGGAAACAACCTCCAGATAAAGGCACAACTCCCTGATATCAAAAGCTTGAAAGTCCTCAGCGGCAAATTGTCTAGCGTCCACAGAAACGACTTCACCCACAAATATGGAAGGATACTCGATATGTTGTATATCCCTGTTCAATTGGAGGCTGTCACTATTCTCGCTTTGTACTATGATCCACCTTTAAGATGCTTTACTTTCCAAGACTTCCAGTTGGCTCCGACTTTGGAAGAATTCAAACAAATGTTGGGCTCTCCAGAAATGAAGAATGGTCCTTACCAAGGCATTGGAAAGGTCCCAACAATCGAAGAGTTGGCTCAGGTTTTAGTGGTGCCCGTGCATGAACTAGCTCCGCATTTCAAATACAAAGCAAACAGGAGTATTCATGGGGTAGAAAGACATTGCCTAGAGAGATTGACAAAAGAGCTTGATGAATCCCAATGTTATGAATCCTCAAGAGATGTTCTAACTTTTCTCATCTTTGGACTTGTCTTATTCCCAAATCGGGAAGATTTAATTAACTCTGCTGCTATTAGTGTGTTTTGGGCTGCGAAAGTCAAAGGAGAAGATTACGTGTCGGCTCTTCTTGCCGATGTTTACTATGCTCTTCACACTCGACATGAGGGGGGAAATGGGTTGTTGATCTGTTGCATTTCTCTATTATATGCATGGTTCACCTTTCACCTGTTCAAGGATGTCTGTACAATCGGCTCCATGAGTGGCCAAGAGTGGTCTCAAAAAATGATGTCGCTTACTGAAGGCTCCATCTTATGGCATGTTAGAAAGCTCAACAAATGAGTGGTAATTATCAATTGTGGGGACTTCCCTAATGTACCTCTCATAGGCTCAAGGGGTTGCATCAACTATAATCCAGTGCTAGCCTTGAGATAGTTAGGTTACCTGATGAGTGAAGAGCTTGACAGTGAAGCCCTTGAAGGGTTTGTATTGCATGATATGGGCGCCAACAATCTCGACATGCTCAGAAGAATCCTCCGTGCGTGGGAGGAACCACATAAAAATCAAGGTGAGTCGAAGAAGGAGAGGAAGGAGGCCAAGGAGCCCTACACTCAACGGGTCAAAGAGCGGGAAGAAGAAAACAAGTTCCCTTCCAACACTCCCACTCAGCCCAGTTCACCAGAATCGGTCACTATTTTAATCGAAGAGTTCAATGACCTAAAGGCAACTCTCAATCGACTTTAAGAAGAAAAGGAGAGCCTCCAACTGGAGTTTCAAGAAGTTTCCTATGACCGAGTCACATTTAGAATGATCAGTGACACACAAGGGCGTTCACTAAGGGAGGCTTGGGATTTGATAAAAGCAGAAAAGAAGGTAAGAAAGAGAATAGGGGCAGCTTTGCGAAAGGTCACTAAAAAGGCTAAGAAACAAAACAACTAATTGAAGGACGTTAAGGGTCAATCCAGCTATTGGTTTCGTAAATGGGAAAAAGAACTCGACGACAATTGCGAGATGGGGAAAGCACACACAAAACAAATTGAAAGACTCACTCGAGATCTAGAGGAATCACGGATTGTGGCCTCACACAAAAAACGCCTTTGAGAAGCTGCTGAAGGAATGCATGGGGGGACTCCTGTCAATTGGAAAACATTGTTTGCGGACCTAAGAAACAACGAGGAGCGAGAGCTGAAACTAAATCGAGACTATGAAAATCTGATGAAAGAATACGAGAACCTGGATAATGAGCATAGGTCGTGGGGAAACAACTTAACGTATTTGAACAATATGAAAAGGATCTTAGAGGAGGAAAAGGAAAGCTTGAGGAATAAAGTGATATCTTTGAAGGGAAAGAAAGAGGTCTTAGAGGAAAAGGCCAACCAGCTGATTAATCGCGCCGAACAAGATGAAGGCACTATGCAACAACTGAGATACGAGTCTGCAGGGAGGGAGGCTGACTTCTCCAACTGGTTGGCCTTTTCCTCTAAGACCTCTTTCTTTCCCTTCAAAGATATCACTTTATTCCTCAAGCTTTCCTTTTCCTCCTCTAATATCCTTTTCATATTGTTCAAATACGTTAAGTTTTTTCCCACGACCTAGCTGAGTTTACCAGCCAAGCGGTTCAAGACGTCCCAGAAAAAACATAAGAAGGCCTATGAAGTGATGACCCCTTACAACACGCACATTGATGTCTTTAATTTTGTTGTAGAATGTGGGGTCATGTTGTCAGAGTTTAAAGCTAGTTTAAAAGTAGCCCGCAATACGAATTTCTGATGACATTCAGCTTTTGCTTTCAGTTTTTATGATTAAATAAATGGAGCCAGGTCATGATAAAATAAATGAAAGTCTGTTTCTCTTACTTTTGAATGCTTGCAATAAACGTTTGAAGTTCCCTATAAATAAAATAAATTTTTCTTCAGTTCGCATTCAGACGCATTCATCTTTCATTTGCACGCATCATATACATGCATTTTCATATTCACAACAAAACATTCATATCTCTTCCTTCCTCACCATCCTCAAACTATAATGCCGCAAGCAGGTATCCCGATACTCACAAACGGACTTAAAACAACATGTCTCAACAAAGTATGGAAGAACTTAAGAAAGATTATGAGTGTTTGAAGGTGGAGGTTGCCCAGTTGAAGACTATTAACACTGATTTTTGGTAAACAAGCGCTAGTTTGCAATGCTTGAGAGACCAACTAGAGAATCTCGGGACATGTTTGTGCATTTATTGTTTAAGATTGAAAATAGCAATGTTCATTAATGCAAATGAACAAGTTTGTTTGAAAAAGTAAAATAAAGTTATTTTGGGCAAACCTACGTTTAGACCATTTTGGGCAAGGATGGTTTCTACCAAATTGGCTAAGTTATTTTGCCCAACATCATTATGTTGAACGTTTCTCAAAACCTGATCAGCATTTTGGTTTCGATGAACAAGCACCACTTCCGGTTCAACATTTCTTTGTACAGGTTGGTTAACAATCTGTGGTTCTTGTTGCTGTCCTCGAGCCTCCTCGATTCGATTGTCAGCAACTTGTCCAGGCCTTGGTCTAGGGGCCTGTAATGGTTGAAGTGGTTGTTGGATGGGCACTTGTGCCCCACCAAAGAAATCAGCAATTCTACCCATTTGGGTAGCCAGGGTTTGGTAGGTATGATTGGTATCTCGAATTAATGGGTTGATTATTGTGCCCATTTGTTCAGTGAGTAAATTCACCATGTCATAATTACTCTCATCCATTTGTTGCCTCATAGATAAAAGTGAATCTGTAGTGAGGGCTGGTTGGTTCACTCGAACTCTAGCATTATTAGAGTTTTGCCCTTGTGGAAAGGGAGACCTCACTGCCATCCTATCAGAGTATGTTGCAGGATGTGAATACACGTTCTGCATCATGGATGTAGGCATTCCATATGGATAAGATCTTTGGGATTGATACAAACCCCCTGATTGACTTCGAAAGTCAAATGAAGATCCTGAGAATGGAGGTGTAACCCCAACAAAAGTTTGTAAAGGCATGGTCGTTGTATTTTCAGCCATTGTGGTTGCAACATTAGATGTTGATGAGGGCATAGAAAAAGATACAGGGATTGCCTGCGTTGCCCCCACAGATGTTGCATCTGTGGCTGATGTTGTTAAAGCACTCGAACCGACTACATGCCCCAATAATGGGTTAACATCATCAGGATCCTGATTGTTTTGGTTATTGACATTATTGTTGTCATTACTATTGTTGTTGTTGTTGCTATTACTAGCGTTAGTGCCTCTAGGTCTCACCATCTCTGGTTTTATCCTACCACTTCTCAATTGCATGCACTAAACAATATAGATTCTTTGAAAACAACACACACAACTTTCCAAAACAACAAAGAAGATGATTTTCAGAATTTTTTTTAAGAAATCTTTGAAAATAAGAACGCACAAAACCAGTCCCACTGGGCGTGCCAATTTGTTTACACTGATTTTTGGTAAACAAGCGCTAGTTTGCAATGCTTGAGAGACCAACTAGAGAATCTCGGGACATGTTTGTGCATTTATTGTTCAAGATTGAAAATAGCAATGTTCATTAATGCAAATGAACAAGTTTGTTTGAAAAAGTAAAATAAAGTAAAGAAAATGTAATTTGAATGACAAGAAATGTAAAAATACTCAAAGTGAGTACGTATTGACAAGAAAAGTAAATAATTCAATGAAGTAAAAGGCATAAAATGTAAATGAAAACATATAAATTGCATAAAGATGTAAATTGCATTGAATTTAAAAGAGTTTGATCACAAGATCATACATTATTGCCTTGTTTACTCGTTTCTCTCGAACGCTGGGTACTTTGAGTTTGTAAGGTTTGTTAGTATGAGAAATTTGTGATCCTCATTACATCAAATGAACTAGTATTTATAGCTAAATCCTATAACGTTCTAGTAATGCCTATAGAATGTCCATTTGACATGTGTACAGCCACTTCATCCTTATCTTGAACGTCACAAGTCATCAATCTTGAATGAAGCGTTGCAATGGTTTGAAATTTGAATTTGAACTTTCTGACAACTTTAACCATTTGTTAAGTTATAAACTGCCTCTCGAGTTCGAGGCGACCCTTGGTGATACTCGAATAGGTAATTATTCGAGTTAGAAAAATATCTTGAGACTTGAACATTTTTGCTCTTTGCAGGGTTATGAATATTCTTTCACTTGACTTCATATTTGAAAATATATTTAATTTTGACCTTCATAATTAATTAACCATTGAAAACATAAATTCTCATGATTAAATATGTATTAAATATATTCAGAAAGAATATTCAACTTTATCCTAATTTAGCCAAAATATTGGCTTACAAATTGCCCCCAAAAAATGCCAATTTCGAATCGAATAATTCGAATGGAGAAGTTGGCGTTTTTTATTCCACATTAATTGCATGTGATGGTAATCATGACTGTAACCGTCAGCGCGTTTCCCCACTACTGACACCACTTCGCTTTTTCAGTCATCATGGGACACGTGGCGAGTGCGGAAGTTGAAAGAAATTGTGAATTTCTTTTTTATTTATTTTAATCCAGTTAAAACCAACACTATAAATAGTATTAGGTTAACATTTTATCACTTTTCTCCAACTTTCAACTAGCTTTCTTCTTGCGCTGAACCCTTTTTTCTTCAATTTCGTTCTTGAATCTGGTAAAGCCATTACATAATCTGCTTAATTCATCATTTTGCTGAACTAAACATTGAACTTCACTTTGCAAATTTCATACTTCTCCATCGTTCCAGATCTGTGTTTGATCTCTTTAAAAATCAACCTTTTTCTTGATTGTTCATTCGCCTCGATCCATTTTAATGGCTGAACAACAACAAGAACTGATTCCAGTTCCTTTCGCTGGAAAATGGAAGCATTCCATTGTCAAACCTAATGGTGTTGAGGCCGTTCCAGAGCCTCATGGAACGGCAGAAGAACAAAACCGTTGGGAAGACGAACTTATTATCCCCTTTTCTGTGGGTAATGACGTTTTTGCATTTGGAGGTCCATTTCCAGATGCAGCTGCATCAAAACCTGAAGTTTCAGAATTCTTCCCCGTTCATGAAAGTTGTGAATCAAAGCTCTGCACAACAGATACTTTCAATTTCACATTCATTCGAAAGCCTCACAACATGTGGAGATCTGCTCCTAGCTGTGAAAATGATAAGTTTTTGCCATGGCTAATTCGAGTGGAAAAAGACTGGGGAGAATACTGGAAAAACTTAGGTATCTATGACCTAATTCAAATCTCCAGGTATGGCCCTCCTTATCGATTCGAGATGCTAACTACAGCACTCATGTTCTATGAAAGGAGTACTCATACATTCCAATTTCCCTGTGGGATGATGACCCCTACTCTATTGGATGTGGCCACCATTACCGGGTTAAGGCCAAATGCAGAGGTGTTCAATCCTTCGAATACCAGCAAAAAAACCTACATCAAATTGAATGAAAAGACCTTTTATAAATTCATTCAAGAACACCAAGACACTGGTGAAGTTTCAGCAGAAGAACATGTAGCTTTTCTCACTCTTTGGCTTTCGAGCTATGTTTTCAGCTCGAAGTCCTTACAAGTGGCCTAGATGTACATACCATTGGCCACTTAACTTCATGAAGGGGAACCTATAGGTTTAGGGCGTCTTCTGTTGGGAGTTTTATATGAATCTATGGGGGAGTTCTGTGACAACCTCAAGAAAAACAAAAATGGGGCTCCATTTCCTGTCTCAGGGCCTTTATGACTATTGCAATTGTGGCTTAATGCCACTTTTACAAGGGAAATGGGACTCAAAATCCCTACAAGGTTCCAAGCCATAGTAAGTGACCGTTCGATTGAGGGAGTTAGGTTAGCTGTACTAACTCCTGACTCGAAAGAGACTGACCCCCAAAAACTCTTCATGAAATATATGAAGATTTTCCTAAACTTCACACATTTCCAACCTCGTCATGCACCGTTCCTAACAAGAGAAGTAGGACCAGCATGGTTGCAAGACGAATTCCCAGCAAACAATCCTGATAATGCTGATGAAGTGAATGAGCTTTGGCAACACTACCTGCACCCTACAGTCCTTTCTTGCAGGATTGGAAGTAACTCGAATCATTTGGTCTTGGTTGGTTACCAACCAAATTTGGTTTCGAGACAGTTTGGACTTTCACAAACCTTTTCCAAGAGTCTGTTCGTGGGAAAGAAAAACATGGTAATGGGTACAGAGGTTTCGAAAGAACTCTATTCCAAATATGTCAAAACCTTCTCTAAGTGCGTTTATAAGGTGAACCCAATCGAATTCAACTTCTCCTTTTACTGGATTGAGAAGTTCTTGTCTTGGTGGAATCATCATTTTAACAAACACATGGTAAGTACCACTGCTGATACCATTTCTAGACTCGAAAGTGGATTCCTCCAAGAGCAAGTAGAAGCACTTAAAGAAAAATACAAAAATAAAGGTATGTATAACAACATATCTTACATTATTTCTTATATTTTATGTTACTTGAGTCATAACTTTACTAAAATTGCGTAGGTAAAGCAGTAGAAGAAGGATCCTCCCAGCCAGCAGCTCGAACTGCCAACCCTAGAAGAGCTGGAGGCGTTCGTTTGAAAGATGATGAAGACATCAAGAGAGCTGAGGAGGAAGCCAAGAGAGCTGAGGAGGAAGCCATGCTGAAGGCTGAAGCAATAAGGAGGAAAACAGAAGTTCGAAGCAAGAAAAAGACAGACCAGGTTTACATCTTTCCTATTCTGCTCCTTTCTAATCATATGTATGCTCCAAAATATTGGCTTACAAATTGCCCCCAAAAAATGCCAATTTCGAATCGAATAATTCGAATGGAGAAGTTGGCGTTTTTTATTCCACATTAATTGCATGTGATGGTAATCATGACTGTAACCGTCAGCGCGTTTCCCCACTACTGACACCACTTCGCTTTTTCAGTCATCATGGGACACGTGGCGAGTGCGGAAGTTGAAAGAAATTGTGAATTTCTTTTTTATTTATTTTAATCCAGTTAAAACCAACACTATAAATAGTATTAGGTTAACATTTTATCACTTTTCTCCAACTTTCAACTAGCTTTCTTCTTGCGCTGAACCCTTTTTTCTTCAATTTCGTTCTTGAATCTGGTAAAGCCATTACATAATCTGCTTAATTCATCATTTTGCTGAACTAAACATTGAACTTCACTTTGCAAATTTCATACTTCTCCATCGTTCCAGATCTGTGTTTGATCTCTTTAAAAATCAACCTTTTTCTTGATTGTTCATTCGCCTCGATCCATTTTAATGGCTGAACAACAACAAGAACTGATTCCAGTTCCTTTCGCTGGAAAATGGAAGCATTCCATTGTCAAACCTAATGGTGTTGAGGCCGTTCCAGAGCCTCATGGAACGGCAGAAGAACAAAACCGTTGGGAAGACGAACTTATTATCCCCTTTTCTGTGGGTAATGACGTTTTTGCATTTGGAGGTCCATTTCCAGATGCAGCTGCATCAAAACCTGAAGTTTCAGAATTCTTCCCCGTTCATGAAAGTTGTGAATCAAAGCTCTGCACAACAGATACTTTCAATTTCACATTCATTCGAAAGCCTCACAACATGTGGAGATCTGCTCCTAGCTGTGAAAATGATAAGTTTTTGCCATGGCTAATTCGAGTGGAAAAAGACTGGGGAGAATACTGGAAAAACTTAGGTATCTATGACCTAATTCAAATCTCCAGGTATGGCCCTCCTTATCGATTCGAGATGCTAACTACAGCACTCATGTTCTATGAAAGGAGTACTCATACATTCCAATTTCCCTGTGGGATGATGACCCCTACTCTATTGGATGTGGCCACCATTACCGGGTTAAGGCCAAATGCAGAGGTGTTCAATCCTTCGAATACCAGCAAAAAAACCTACATCAAATTGAATGAAAAGACCTTTTATAAATTCATTCAAGAACACCAAGACACTGGTGAAGTTTCAGCAGAAGAACATGTAGCTTTTCTCACTCTTTGGCTTTCGAGCTATGTTTTCAGCTCGAAGTCCTTACAAGTGGCCTAGATGTACATACCATTGGCCACTTAACTTCATGAAGGGGAACCTATAGGTTTAGGGCGTCTTCTGTTGGGAGTTTTATATGAATCTATGGGGGAGTTCTGTGACAACCTCAAGAAAAACAAAAATGGGGCTCCATTTCCTGTCTCAGGGCCTTTATGACTATTGCAATTGTGGCTTAATGCCACTTTTACAAGGGAAATGGGACTCAAAATCCCTACAAGGTTCCAAGCCATAGTAAGTGACCGTTCGATTGAGGGAGTTAGGTTAGCTGTACTAACTCCTGACTCGAAAGAGACTGACCCCCAAAAACTCTTCATGAAATATATGAAGATTTTCCTAAACTTCACACATTTCCAACCTCGTCATGCACCGTTCCTAACAAGAGAAGTAGGACCAGCATGGTTGCAAGACGAATTCCCAGCAAACAATCCTGATAATGCTGATGAAGTGAATGAGCTTTGGCAACACTACCTGCACCCTACAGTCCTTTCTTGCAGGATTGGAAGTAACTCGAATCATTTGGTCTTGGTTGGTTACCAACCAAATTTGGTTTCGAGACAGTTTGGACTTTCACAAACCTTTTCCAAGAGTCTGTTCGTGGGAAAGAAAAACATGGTAATGGGTACAGAGGTTTCGAAAGAACTCTATTCCAAATATGTCAAAACCTTCTCTAAGTGCGTTTATAAGGTGAACCCAATCGAATTCAACTTCTCCTTTTACTGGATTGAGAAGTTCTTGTCTTGGTGGAATCATCATTTTAACAAACACATGGTAAGTACCACTGCTGATACCATTTCTAGACTCGAAAGTGGATTCCTCCAAGAGCAAGTAGAAGCACTTAAAGAAAAATACAAAAATAAAGGTATGTATAACAACATATCTTACATTATTTCTTATATTTTATGTTACTTGAGTCATAACTTTACTAAAATTGCGTAGGTAAAGCAGTAGAAGAAGGATCCTCCCAGCCAGCAGCTCGAACTGCCAACCCTAGAAGAGCTGGAGGCGTTCGTTTGAAAGATGATGAAGACATCAAGAGAGCTGAGGAGGAAGCCAAGAGAGCTGAGGAGGAAGCCATGCTGAAGGCTGAAGCAATAAGGAGGAAAACAGAAGTTCGAAGCAAGAAAAAGACAGACCAGGTTTACATCTTTCCTATTCTGCTCCTTTCTAATCATATGTATGCTCCAAAATATTGGCTTACAAATTGCCCCCAAAAAATGCCAATTTCGAATCGAATAATTCGAATGGAGAAGTTGGCGTTTTTTATTCCACATTAATTGCATGTGATGGTAATCATGACTGTAACCGTCAGCGCGTTTCCCCACTACTGACACCACTTCGCTTTTTCAGTCATCATGGGACACGTGGCGAGTGCGGAAGTTGAAAGAAATTGTGAATTTCTTTTTTATTTATTTTAATCCAGTTAAAACCAACACTATAAATAGTATTAGGTTAACATTTTATCACTTTTCTCCAACTTTCAACTAGCTTTCTTCTTGCGCTGAACCCTTTTTTCTTCAATTTCGTTCTTGAATCTGGTAAAGCCATTACATAATCTGCTTAATTCATCATTTTGCTGAACTAAACATTGAACTTCACTTTGCAAATTTCATACTTCTCCATCGTTCCAGATCTGTGTTTGATCTCTTTAAAAATCAACCTTTTTCTTGATTGTTCATTCGCCTCGATCCATTTTAATGGCTGAACAACAACAAGAACTGATTCCAGTTCCTTTCGCTGGAAAATGGAAGCATTCCATTGTCAAACCTAATGGTGTTGAGGCCGTTCCAGAGCCTCATGGAACGGCAGAAGAACAAAACCGTTGGGAAGACGAACTTATTATCCCCTTTTCTGTGGGTAATGACGTTTTTGCATTTGGAGGTCCATTTCCAGATGCAGCTGCATCAAAACCTGAAGTTTCAGAATTCTTCCCCGTTCATGAAAGTTGTGAATCAAAGCTCTGCACAACAGATACTTTCAATTTCACATTCATTCGAAAGCCTCACAACATGTGGAGATCTGCTCCTAGCTGTGAAAATGATAAGTTTTTGCCATGGCTAATTCGAGTGGAAAAAGACTGGGGAGAATACTGGAAAAACTTAGGTATCTATGACCTAATTCAAATCTCCAGGTATGGCCCTCCTTATCGATTCGAGATGCTAACTACAGCACTCATGTTCTATGAAAGGAGTACTCATACATTCCAATTTCCCTGTGGGATGATGACCCCTACTCTATTGGATGTGGCCACCATTACCGGGTTAAGGCCAAATGCAGAGGTGTTCAATCCTTCGAATACCAGCAAAAAAACCTACATCAAATTGAATGAAAAGACCTTTTATAAATTCATTCAAGAACACCAAGACACTGGTGAAGTTTCAGCAGAAGAACATGTAGCTTTTCTCACTCTTTGGCTTTCGAGCTATGTTTTCAGCTCGAAGTCCTTACAAGTGGCCTAGATGTACATACCATTGGCCACTTAACTTCATGAAGGGGAACCTATAGGTTTAGGGCGTCTTCTGTTGGGAGTTTTATATGAATCTATGGGGGAGTTCTGTGACAACCTCAAGAAAAACAAAAATGGGGCTCCATTTCCTGTCTCAGGGCCTTTATGACTATTGCAATTGTGGCTTAATGCCACTTTTACAAGGGAAATGGGACTCAAAATCCCTACAAGGTTCCAAGCCATAGTAAGTGACCGTTCGATTGAGGGAGTTAGGTTAGCTGTACTAACTCCTGACTCGAAAGAGACTGACCCCCAAAAACTCTTCATGAAATATATGAAGATTTTCCTAAACTTCAC
Source organism: Trifolium dubium (assembly GCA_951804385.1). Classification (NCBI taxonomy): domain Eukaryota; kingdom Viridiplantae; phylum Streptophyta; class Magnoliopsida; order Fabales; family Fabaceae; genus Trifolium; species Trifolium dubium. Next base: position 20,563,193 of record OX638068.1, read on the forward strand.
ACATTTCCAACCTCGTCATGCACCGTTCCTAACAAGAGAAGTAGGACCAGCATGGTTGCAAGACGAATTCCCAGCAAACAATCCTGATAATGCTGATGAAGTGAATGAGCTTTGGCAACACTACCTGCACCCTACAGTCCTTTCTTGCAGGATTGGAAGTAACTCGAATCATTTGGTCTTGGTTGGTTACCAACCAAATTTGGTTTCGAGACAGTTTGGACTTTCACAAACCTTTTCCAAGAGTCTGTTCGTGGGAAAGAAAAACATGGTAATGGGTACAGAGGTTTCGAAAGAACTCTATTCCAAATATGTCAAAACCTTCTCTAAGTGCGTTTATAAGGTGAACCCAATCGAATTCAACTTCTCCTTTTACTGGATTGAGAAGTTCTTGTCTTGGTGGAATCATCATTTTAACAAACACATGGTAAGTACCACTGCTGATACCATTTCTAGACTCGAAAGTGGATTCCTCCAAGAGCAAGTAGAAGCACTTAAAGAAAAATACAAAAATAAAGGTATGTATAACAACATATCTTACATTATTTCTTATATTTTATGTTACTTGAGTCATAACTTTACTAAAATTGCGTAGGTAAAGCAGTAGAAGAAGGATCCTCCCAGCCAGCAGCTCGAACTGCCAACCCTAGAAGAGCTGGAGGCGTTCGTTTGAAAGATGATGAAGACATCAAGAGAGCTGAGGAGGAAGCCAAGAGAGCTGAGGAGGAAGCCATGCTGAAGGCTGAAGCAATAAGGAGGAAAACAGAAGTTCGAAGCAAGAAAAAGACAGACCAGGTTTACATCTTTCCTATTCTGCTCCTTTCTAATCATATGTATGCTCCAAAATATTGGCTTACAAATTGCCCCCAAAAAATGCCAATTTCGAATCGAATAATTCGAATGGAGAAGTTGGCGTTTTTTATTCCACATTAATTGCATGTGATGGTAATCATGACTGTAACCGTCAGCGCGTTTCCCCACTACTGACACCACTTCGCTTTTTCAGTCATCATGGGACACGTGGCGAGTGCGGAAGTTGAAAGAAATTGTGAATTTCTTTTTTATTTATTTTAATCCAGTTAAAACCAACACTATAAATAGTATTAGGTTAACATTTTATCACTTTTCTCCAACTTTCAACTAGCTTTCTTCTTGCGCTGAACCCTTTTTTCTTCAATTTCGTTCTTGAATCTGGTAAAGCCATTACATAATCTGCTTAATTCATCATTTTGCTGAACTAAACATTGAACTTCACTTTGCAAATTTCATACTTCTCCATCGTTCCAGATCTGTGTTTGATCTCTTTAAAAATCAACCTTTTTCTTGATTGTTCATTCGCCTCGATCCATTTTAATGGCTGAACAACAACAAGAACTGATTCCAGTTCCTTTCGCTGGAAAATGGAAGCATTCCATTGTCAAACCTAATGGTGTTGAGGCCGTTCCAGAGCCTCATGGAACGGCAGAAGAACAAAACCGTTGGGAAGACGAACTTATTATCCCCTTTTCTGTGGGTAATGACGTTTTTGCATTTGGAGGTCCATTTCCAGATGCAGCTGCATCAAAACCTGAAGTTTCAGAATTCTTCCCCGTTCATGAAAGTTGTGAATCAAAGCTCTGCACAACAGATACTTTCAATTTCACATTCATTCGAAAGCCTCACAACATGTGGAGATCTGCTCCTAGCTGTGAAAATGATAAGTTTTTGCCATGGCTAATTCGAGTGGAAAAAGACTGGGGAGAATACTGGAAAAACTTAGGTATCTATGACCTAATTCAAATCTCCAGGTATGGCCCTCCTTATCGATTCGAGATGCTAACTACAGCACTCATGTTCTATGAAAGGAGTACTCATACATTCCAATTTCCCTGTGGGATGATGACCCCTACTCTATTGGATGTGGCCACCATTACCGGGTTAAGGCCAAATGCAGAGGTGTTCAATCCTTCGAATACCAGCAAAAAAACCTACATCAAATTGAATGAAAAGACCTTTTATAAATTCATTCAAGAACACCAAGACACTGGTGAAGTTTCAGCAGAAGAACATGTAGCTTTTCTCACTCTTTGGCTTTCGAGCTATGTTTTCAGCTCGAAGTCCTTACAAGTGGCCTAGATGTACATACCATTGGCCACTTAACTTCATGAAGGGGAACCTATAGGTTTAGGGCGTCTTCTGTTGGGAGTTTTATATGAATCTATGGGGGAGTTCTGTGACAACCTCAAGAAAAACAAAAATGGGGCTCCATTTCCTGTCTCAGGGCCTTTATGACTATTGCAATTGTGGCTTAATGCCACTTTTACAAGGGAAATGGGACTCAAAATCCCTACAAGGTTCCAAGCCATAGTAAGTGACCGTTCGATTGAGGGAGTTAGGTTAGCTGTACTAACTCCTGACTCGAAAGAGACTGACCCCCAAAAACTCTTCATGAAATATATGAAGATTTTCCTAAACTTCACACATTTCCAACCTCGTCATGCACCGTTCCTAACAAGAGAAGTAGGACCAGCATGGTTGCAAGACGAATTCCCAGCAAACAATCCTGATAATGCTGATGAAGTGAATGAGCTTTGGCAACACTACCTGCACCCTACAGTCCTTTCTTGCAGGATTGGAAGTAACTCGAATCATTTGGTCTTGGTTGGTTACCAACCAAATTTGGTTTCGAGACAGTTTGGACTTTCACAAACCTTTTCCAAGAGTCTGTTCGTGGGAAAGAAAAACATGGTAATGGGTACAGAGGTTTCGAAAGAACTCTATTCCAAATATGTCAAAACCTTCTCTAAGTGCGTTTATAAGGTGAACCCAATCGAATTCAACTTCTCCTTTTACTGGATTGAGAAGTTCTTGTCTTGGTGGAATCATCATTTTAACAAACACATGGTAAGTACCACTGCTGATACCATTTCTAGACTCGAAAGTGGATTCCTCCAAGAGCAAGTAGAAGCACTTAAAGAAAAATACAAAAATAAAGGTATGTATAACAACATATCTTACATTATTTCTTATATTTTATGTTACTTGAGTCATAACTTTACTAAAATTGCGTAGGTAAAGCAGTAGAAGAAGGATCCTCCCAGCCAGCAGCTCGAACTGCCAACCCTAGAAGAGCTGGAGGCGTTCGTTTGAAAGATGATGAAGACATCAAGAGAGCTGAGGAGGAAGCCAAGAGAGCTGAGGAGGAAGCCATGCTGAAGGCTGAAGCAATAAGGAGGAAAACAGAAGTTCGAAGCAAGAAAAAGACAGACCAGGTTTACATCTTTCCTATTCTGCTCCTTTCTAATCATATGTATGCTCCAAAATATTGGCTTACAAATTGCCCCCAAAAAATGCCAATTTCGAATCGAATAATTCGAATGGAGAAGTTGGCGTTTTTTATTCCACATTAATTGCATGTGATGGTAATCATGACTGTAACCGTCAGCGCGTTTCCCCACTACTGACACCACTTCGCTTTTTCAGTCATCATGGGACACGTGGCGAGTGCGGAAGTTGAAAGAAATTGTGAATTTCTTTTTTATTTATTTTAATCCAGTTAAAACCAACACTATAAATAGTATTAGGTTAACATTTTATCACTTTTCTCCAACTTTCAACTAGCTTTCTTCTTGCGCTGAACCCTTTTTTCTTCAATTTCGTTCTTGAATCTGGTAAAGCCATTACATAATCTGCTTAATTCATCATTTTGCTGAACTAAACATTGAACTTCACTTTGCAAATTTCATACTTCTCCATCGTTCCAGATCTGTGTTTGATCTCTTTAAAAATCAACCTTTTTCTTGATTGTTCATTCGCCTCGATCCATTTTAATGGCTGAACAACAACAAGAACTGATTCCAGTTCCTTTCGCTGGAAAATGGAAGCATTCCATTGTCAAACCTAATGGTGTTGAGGCCGTTCCAGAGCCTCATGGAACGGCAGAAGAACAAAACCGTTGGGAAGACGAACTTATTATCCCCTTTTCTGTGGGTAATGACGTTTTTGCATTTGGAGGTCCATTTCCAGATGCAGCTGCATCAAAACCTGAAGTTTCAGAATTCTTCCCCGTTCATGAAAGTTGTGAATCAAAGCTCTGCACAACAGATACTTTCAATTTCACATTCATTCGAAAGCCTCACAACATGTGGAGATCTGCTCCTAGCTGTGAAAATGATAAGTTTTTGCCATGGCTAATTCGAGTGGAAAAAGACTGGGGAGAATACTGGAAAAACTTAGGTATCTATGACCTAATTCAAATCTCCAGGTATGGCCCTCCTTATCGATTCGAGATGCTAACTACAACACTCATGTTCTATGAAAGGAGTACTCATACATTCCAATTTCCCTGTGGGATGATGACCCCTACTCTATTGGATGTGGCCACCATTACCGGGTTAAGGCCAAATGCAGAGGTGTTCAATCCTTCGAATACCAGCAAAAAAACCTACATCAAATTGAATGAAAAGACCTTTTATAAATTCATTCAAGAACACCAAGACACTGGTGAAGTTTCAGCAGAAGAACATGTAGCTTTTCTCACTCTTTGGCTTTCGAGCTATGTTTTCAGCTCGAAGTCCTTACAAGTGGCCTAGATGTACATACCATTGGCCACTTAACTTCATGAAGGGGAACCTATAGGTTTAGGGCGTCTTCTGTTGGGAGTTTTATATGAATCTATGGGGGAGTTCTGTGACAACCTCAAGAAAAACAAAAATGGGGCTCCATTTCCTGTCTCAGGGCCTTTATGACTATTGCAATTGTGGCTTAATGCCACTTTTACAAGGGAAATGGGACTCAAAATCCCTACAAGGTTCCAAGCCATAGTAAGTGACCGTTCGATTGAGGGAGTTAGGTTAGCTGTACTAACTCCTGACTCGAAAGAGACTGACCCCCAAAAACTCTTCATGAAATATATGAAGATTTTCCTAAACTTCACACATTTCCAACCTCGTCATGCACCGTTCCTAACAAGAGAAGTAGGACCAGCATGGTTGCAAGACGAATTCCCAGCAAACAATCCTGATAATGCTGATGAAGTGAATGAGCTTTGGCAACACTACCTGCACCCTACAGTCCTTTCTTGCAGGATTGGAAGTAACTCGAATCATTTGGTCTTGGTTGGTTACCAACCAAATTTGGTTTCGAGACAGTTTGGACTTTCACAAACCTTTTCCAAGAGTCTGTTCGTGGGAAAGAAAAACATGGTAATGGGTACAGAGGTTTCGAAAGAACTCTATTCCAAATATGTCAAAACCTTCTCTAAGTGCGTTTATAAGGTGAACCCAATCGAATTCAACTTCTCCTTTTACTGGATTGAGAAGTTCTTGTCTTGGTGGAATCATCATTTTAACAAACACATGGTAAGTACCACTGCTGATACCATTTCTAGACTCGAAAGTGGATTCCTCCAAGAGCAAGTAGAAGCACTTAAAGAAAAATACAAAAATAAAGGTATGTATAACAACATATCTTACATTATTTCTTATATTTTATGTTACTTGAGTCATAACTTTACTAAAATTGCGTAGGTAAAGCAGTAGAAGAAGGATCCTCCCAGCCAGCAGCTCGAACTGCCAACCCTAGAAGAGCTGGAGGCGTTCGTTTGAAAGATGATGAAGACATCAAGAGAGCTGAGGAGGAAGCCATGCTGAAGGCTGAAGCAATAAGGAGGAAAACAGAAGTTCGAAGCAAGAAAAAGACAGACCAGGTTTACATCTTTCCTATTCTGCTCCTTTCTAATCATATGTATGCTTTCTCATCATTTTCATTTTTTTTTAAACATTATAGATCTCAAGAGAAAAACATGCATTGAATAAACCTTCCAAGGAACAAACACTTCCACCTGTTTTTGTGCATGAGGATGAAGAAGTTAGTTAGCAACTCGAATGCTTTTCTTTCAAACATTTTAACTTCCTTAGGAAAAAATTTTAATCCTTGATCTTCTCTTGTATTATGTAGGAAGATGAACCAGAGATTATTTTGACAAGAAAACGTCAACATGAGTCTGAGAGTGACCATGTGACAGATTCTACAGATCCAGCACCCCCCAAACACAAAAAGATAAAGAACAAAGGCAACAACGCCTGGAACGCTGAAATTGTTCAAAATAAGAACATAGAGGAAGGAGAAAAAGAGAAAGACCAAGCTGAAGGAAATAAGGAGAATCCCACAGTCTCTAAAGACTTGAAGAAGAAGAAGAAAAAGAAGAAGAAGCATTCAAAACCTTCAAATTCTTCAAAGTCTGATACTCCTAGTTCCATTCGAGTGGATACTAGTTCAACTGTGGGAAATGAAGGTGACAACCAGGTCCTTAATGATAACACCATTGTCCAAGACAACCCTTCTCTTTCCCCAGTGGCTGAACAACTTTCTCCAACTCCCCTCGAAGAAGAAAACCAAAACAGAAATGGGAATGACAAGGTATATCATTTTATTGATATAATGCTTGGAAGAATATATTTACCAATTTCTAACCCTTGACTTTCCTCTTTATATAGCAGGATGAGCCCATTATGGAGGATCCAATTATAGACAATCAAAACCAAGATCCTTCCCCACTAGAGACACATGTTGAAACACACCCTAGCCAGGTATTTAATTTTACCTCGAGGTATGTATATCAATTAATTTTTAATTTGATAACTATCTCACTTATCTACTTTGGCATCTTATCAGGCTAACTTGAATGATCAACCGGCATTTGGTCCACCAGTGTTTATGACTCAAGACCAAGCCCATGTTCTTTTCGAACGTACAAGGGGTCCAGGAGACTGGGTGTATAGTACTGAAGAAAAATTACCAACTCCAGCCCCTAGCACGGGTGATTCGAGTGAATCCATTGAGGCTGGAACAGAAGAAGAGAACGAAGTTGAAGATGACACAGTCATTGAAGAAGCTAAGGCTGGTGGGCCTGAGTTGTTATCAGAGTCTTCTACTTCGAGGTTGTTAGCTAGCATTGGGGTCCCAGAGGAAGCTTTTGCTAAAATTCACAAGACTGACCCAGCAGCTGCCCTCAATCTTCTCCTACAATCCAAGTCTCAGTCTCAAACTTCGAGTGAGAAAACTGATGGCACATCTCAACCTTCTACTGCTGCTATTAATGCTACTGTTAGGCAAGATTCTTTACTTAACAGGTTGAAGACAGATTTTGGGATGCAGATTGTATTAGATGCGCTCGAAACCAACCCCTCGAAAGCCTTTGAGTACCTGGCGTTTTTGAAGAAATTGCACAATTCTTCCACTGAGACTCTTACTTTGTGCAAAGTTATGCAATTGGAGAGCTTGATTGACCAATATGCCAAGGTTGTGCAAAAGGAGAGGGAAAATGAGGCTAGGCTGAATGTCCAAATGGCTGCTTATGATGATCTAATAGCTAAGGCTGAGACCTTAAACCAAGAAGTTTCTGAGATTCGAGCCAAAGCTGCTGAAGCCCAGACGCCTAGACTTGATGCCTGTAGAAACAACATTGCTACTTGGGAAGCTATTATAATGGATCTCCAACATCAAATTAATGAATACAGGCAAAAGATAGCTGAAGAACAACAAACCCAAGCAACCATTGAACCTGAAATGATCCAATCCTTTCAAGCAGAGATTGATGCTAAAGGCAGAGAAGGGGTTCGAGCCATAGATGACTCTGAAGTGGTGGCAACAGAAATCAAAGCCCTCGAAGACAACAAGCGAGTCATTAGGGCAGAGAAAATGTCTTTAGACGCCTTGTATCGAAATGTTGCTGATGCTTTGTAATTTTCTAATCCTATTTGAACAATTTATAATTTGTTATGCTATTTGACTCATTTTGGTTGTAATTTGACAATGCCCTTCTGTGGCAAAATTTATTTTTTCATATTTGCCATATCTCTATTCGTTTTAAGTTTTATTCTGCACTTATGTTCAATTCGAGCAAAGCTGGTTTATATTTTTTCAAATATTTACCATTTATTCCCAACACATGTTTTTCAGGACTTAACTCTTCGATTTCATAAGCACCATTTGAAAAAACTTGAACAATTTTAAATGGACCTTCCCAATGAGGTGACCATTTGCCTAAAACTCTATCTTTTTTATCCATAGGCAAGATAACCTTCCAAACTAAATCTCCTAAGTTAAAAGCTTTCGACTTAACCCTTTTATTATAGGCTTTGGCAACTCTATCTTTTTGCCTAGTCATATACTCTAAAGCTTGTAACCTTTCTTCATCCAAATCAACTAACTCATCTAACATCATTTCCCAATATTGGTCATGTGGTATTTCCATCTGTCTTTGTATTCGAAATGATTGCATATTGATTTCAACAGGTAGAACTGCATCATGACCATATGCTAATCGAAATGGTGTAGTATTAGTTGATTCTCTAGGAAAATTTCTACATGCCCATAAGACTTGATCTAAAGTTTTATGCCAATTTCTTGGCTTTTGAGCAATGTGTTTTTTATTCAAATTAATGATAATTTCATTTGCTGCCTCCACTTGACCATTTGCTTGAGCATAATATGGTGTTGAAGTAAGCAATTTGAATCCAGTTTCATTAGCAAACTCTTGCATTTTCCTTCTAGTGAAAACTGAACCTTGATCAGTGGTAATGGTCTCTGGAATGCCATATCTATAAATAATATGATTTTGAATGAAATTAATTACTGCCTCTTGATCCACATTAGGCAAAGGTATTGCTTCAATCCACTTTGTGAAATAATCAATGCCAACTAAAATGGAACGTTGGTTTTTTGATGAAGCAGGTTTAATTTCACCAATTAAATCTAGAGCTTATCCTCGAAATGGCCATGGTTTAATTATAGAATGTAATTCACTTGCAGGGACATGTTGAATTCCTGCATGCATTTGGCATTCTTGACAACCTTTAGCAAATTCTATGCAATTTTTTAGCATAGAAGGCCAATATAGACCCTTTCTAAACAATAACCATTTCATTTTGTGGCCTGCTTGGTGAGCACCACAGACTCCAATATGCACATCAGAAATAGAAATGAAGGCTTCAGATTCACTAAGACATTTTAGCAACACACCTTCAGTTGTCTTTTTAAACAATTCATTTCCAATAATTACATAACTCAAAGCCCTGTATTTGATTTTTCTATCGGCTTGACCTACAGGGTTTTGTAAATATTCTACTATTGGTTTTCTCCAATCACCATCTACCAAGTTATCAATGGTAAAAATGTCAGCACTCTCATATTCTTCTATATTCGAGTAGCCATCAACATTTTGTGGTAAAGTTGCCCCCACATGTTTTGCCATGGATAATTCTGAAGCTAATAGCTCATGAAAAACCAATTTTTCTTTAATCTCTATTAATTTATTCAAGTTCTCTGGAGAAACTTTGTAACCAGAGGCTATTTGAGCCAAATCATTAGCTTCTTGATTCTGTAGTCTAGGAATATGTTCAAATTCCACAGACTCGAATCGATCCAGCAAGGTACTTGCAATCACAAAATACTTAGCCAAATGTTCTTTAATACATTTGTACTCTTTTGTCAATTGCTTAATTACCAATTCTGAATCACCTCGAATGATAATGTTTTTTGCCCCCAAGTCTATCAATAGTGCAAGACCTGCTATTAAGGCTTCATATTCTGCCTCATTATTGGAACAAAAACCATTTATTTTATACTTAAACTTAGTTGGAATTTGTATTGGAGATATTATTAAAATCCCAATTCCAGTCCCATGTTTGTGTTTGGAACCATCGAAATACAAAATCCATGGCTGTGTTTCCACATAACTTAGTGGCATTTCAATCACGGAATGATCAACAAGAAAATCTGCCACTATTTGACCTTTTTTATCTCTTAAAGGTTTATATGTTAGTGAGTATTCAGTCAGAGCTAGAGCCCATTTACGAATTCTACTATGTAAAATAGGTTTCAGAAGCATATGTTTAATAACATCAAAATGAGAATAGACATAAACTTCAATAGGCTTTATATAATGCTTAAGTTTGATACAAGAGAAATATAAACACAAACATAGTTTTTCTATAGCACTATATCTAGTTTCAGCATCATTTAATACTCTACTTAAATAATATATAGCTTTTTCAACACCATTTTCATCTTCTTGGGCAAGCATGCTACCAATAGTTGAATCAGATGCTGAAATATACAACTTCATTGCTTTGTTTCGAATAGGAGGCATTAGCGTTGGTGGATGAACTAAATAAGTTTTGATATCTTCAAACGCTTTCTGTTGATCTTGCCCCCAATGAAATTGATCACCTTTTTGTTTTCTAAGTAGTGGAGAGAAAGGATGAGCTTTTCCACTTAGATTCGAAATGAATCTTCTCAAAAAGTTGATCTTTCCCAATAGGGATTGAAGTTGTTTCTTTGTTCTTGGAGGCTGAGTTTCCATAATAGCCTTCGTTTTGTTTTGATTTATCTCTATGCCTTTTTTATGCACCACAAAACCAAGGAAATCCCCTGCATGTACATGATGACACGAAATCATATCGTATTTTTAGCTTAATTTAGGTGAATTTTAGTTGCATTTGCATATGTATTTATTTCATTTACGTCTTTTTGTGTTAGTATTTGATATGTTTTTACTTTTGTCGAATAAAATAGGTCGGAGAAGAGAATTGAGCAAAAAGTGTCAAAAACGGAGCAAAAAGGGGGTGCAAAGCCCAAATTCGCGCAGCCCACAAAGGAGCATAGCAAAAATGGGCATTGGCCCAAATTTGCACAGTGGCGAGCACCACAGTGGGGGTGGCGAGCGCCACCAATTGGAGGCCCAGTGGCGAGCGCCACAGAATGGGTGGCGAGCGCCACCCAGTGAAAGCCCAGTAGCAACTGTTTTGCGCAACGTGGGGAGCAAGTAGGCGTTCGATCAACCGTTTCTCCTAATCGTGTGGCTATTGGATAAAAACAAAAGAGAGCTTATCATCTCCTATTTTTGTGGATCGTAACCAGAAAAATCCCTCTATAAATAGAGGACGAGATTATCTTCTTTCTCACGCCTTATTTTCTCTACTTTTCAGTCAGTTTTAGTTTCTTGTTACAGTAACTGTAACGGTATTTCCACACCGGGAATCCGTTTTCAGTTCTGTTTTCACTTTCCTGTCAAGAATATTATTCCGATTAATTCCAGCAGTTTTATTTCAAGTTTTCAGCAATTTCTGTTTTCAGGTTTTTATGTCGTTATTTAATTATTTATTTATTATGCTTTATTTAATTTTCTGTTTTTATTTATTTATTTCATTTGTCATGTCTAGCTAAATTTCTAGATATCGGTATGTGAATTAATTCTCCGAAGGGAATTTAATAATGATTTAGCGCGCACTTCCTAAATTATTTTTCTGATTCGAATTCCTATTTTTCTGATTCGAATTCCTAATTTTATGATTTGGACGCTTATGAGAATGCCAGAATTTATAAGGAAAGAACAAAGAAATGGCATGATAAGCGTCTATCTAGGAGAGAGTTTAAGGTAGGACAATTAGTACTTCTTTTTAATTCAAGACTTAAACTCTTTCCTGGAAAACTTCGCTCAAAGTGGTCAGGCCCCTTTACAATTTCTAAGACATATCCTCATGGGGCGATTGAGATAAAGAGTGACTCTGGTGATACATTCACGGTTAATGGGCAGCGGTTGAAACATTTTAACCTTAGGGATAGTGACACTAATCTTGCAAATTTTAACCTATCCGCCCTGTCCGCTGTCACGTGAACTCAGTCACCGTCTTTGAAGTCGAGCTAACCGACTTTAAACAAAGCGCTTGGTGGGAGGCAACCCGCCGATTTTGAATTTAATGTTTTCCTTTTTAGTTCATTTTATTTTGCAGGTAATAAAGAGATAGCACGCTCGATGACTTTACAGTTGTGAAAGCTTCGCTACTCAGGTTGTACCCTTCCAAGCTCACCTTTATTCGTTGCATTGGGGACAATGCTCGATTTAAGTGTGGGGGAGGAAGCTTTATCGCTTTCCTTTACTTACAGTCATTTAGTTTTGCATGCATAATAAAACCTTAGGATAGTTCACTTAGATTGAGTTGATTTTGCGTGTTGGTCTTGATATTGTCTGAATTTCCCATTTCTTGAGCCATACCAAAAATTTTCTTGTGAAAAGCAAAAGTATTGAGTTTTCATGCTTGGTATTGATTGTTTGAAGGTATATAGGTTGTTTGCACTATCTAGGCTAATTTGTGGAATTTGGGTAACGGTTAGATAAAATCAATACCGTTTTAACACCTTAGATTCCCTGAAGTGTGTAAAACTGATTTGAGTACTAATTTTGATAAAACTTTGAACTTGAGTTTTAATGAACCCTTAGCAGTTTATCTAGCAGTCGGCACCATCTCAAGGCACAAACTAAGTGGGAAACCGAAGAATATAAGTGAATGATTTTGATTATAAATAAATGCTATTGGTTGATTCCTTGAAATAATTAATGAAAATTCAGCAAATGTTGAAACATGAGAAAGGAAAAAATACCATAGTATAGAAACTCATTAGTAGTTGGTTCAGAGGTGTCTGATTCTGAACTTGGAAGGGCGGGTTACGATCCGATCCCCCGCAACTGCGAAATGGGTAAAGCAAATAGGGGTTACCAAACTTATGTTATCAGCACCCCTCGCTATATGATGATCATAATCACTAACAGGTTTCCTACCATGGGCGTGTACAAGATAACGGGTTTAATGTGATTGCGCTAGAATGAAAAGGGGGAATGAAACTTAGGTGAGAGGTAGAGTCAAGAGGAAATACTTCAGGTCTGTTTTCACATAACGGGAATCTCTTGTGTCATTACTGTATTCTTGTTATTTGCACTATTACCTGATTTTCATGGCTTGGCCGGCAACCACGTACGAGTAAGATGATCGTGTCATGTGTTTTTACTTATACCATGCGATTCACTATTATTTTATGCTTGAGGACAAGCAATGGTTCAAGTGTGGGGGAATTTGATGACACGAAATCATATCGTATTTTTAGCTTAATTTAGGTGAATTTTAGTTGCATTTGCATATGTATTTATTTCGTTTACGTCTTTTTGTGTTAGTATTTGATATGTTTTTACTTTTGTCGAATAAAATAGGTCGGAGAAGAGAATTGAGCAAAAAGTGTCAAAAACGGAGCAAAAAGGGGGTGCAAAGCCCAAATTCGCGTAGCCCACAAAGGAGCATAGCAAAAATGGGCATTGGCCCAAATTTGCACAGTGGTGAGCGCCACAGTGGGGGTGGCGAGCGCCACCAATTGGAGGCCCAGTGGCGAGCGCCACAGAATGGGTGGCGAGCGCCACCCAGTGAAAGCCCAGTAGCAACTGTTTTGCGCAACGTGGGGAGCAAGCAGGCGTTCGATCAACCGTTTCTCCTAATCGTGTGGCTATTGGATAAAAACAAAAGAGAGCTTACCATCTCCTATTTTTGTGGATCGTAACCAGAAAAATCCCTCTATAAATAGAGGACGAGATTCTCTTCTTTCTCACGCCTTATTTTCTTTACTTTTCAGTCAGTTTTAGTTTCTTGTTACAGTAACTGTAACGGTATTTCCACACCGGGAATCCGTTTTCAGTTCTGTTTTCACTTTCCTGTCAAGAATATTATTCCGATTAATTCCAGCAGTTTTATTTCAAGTTTCCAGCAATTTCTGTTTTCAGGTTTTTATGTCGTTATTTAATTATTTATTTATTATGCTTTATTTAATTTTCTGTTTTTATTTATTTATTTCCTTTGTCATGTCTAGCTAAATTTCTAGATATCGGTATGTGAATTGTGAATTAATTCTCCGAAGGGAATTTAATAATGATTTAGCGCGCACTTCCTAAACTATTTTTCTGATTCGAATTCCTAATTTTAAAACTCCTAAGCTTTTGAACGAGAGTAATATAAAGCGATTAAGGTTAAAATCAATAGAGCGAGAGTTTGAGGTTTTAACTAGATAGTAGGAATTTGATATTAATCTTTGAACGAGCAGAGCCACGTTAGGATTAATTAGAACTAATTGATTGTCAAAATATACTTTCGAGGTTAAGGTGGTAGAAAAGTGACAGTAAAACTCCTAGCTTAGAAAGTATGGTTTTTATCAACAAAACGAGAGTGTGAGGTTTAAACCTTTGAATTAAGAAAGTTCTTCTGAAAAATAAACCCTTTTTTCGCACGCTATTAATTTATTAAACTCCCGGAGGTTAATTAAGTTACATACCGATATCCGCTTTAATTAATTTAAATCTTAATTTTAAATTTTCTTTTAAAATTCCAATCAATCCTAAACATCTATTAGCCTTAGATTTACATCGTGACGACAGAAATACGGTAGCTCGACTATTGGTCTCTGTGGTTCGATATCTTTTAAAACTCAACGACGAGACTGTGCACTTGCGGTCAATCAAATCTATTGATACACAAATCGTCGATCAAGTTTTTGGCGCCGTTGCCGGGGACCAATTTAGTCGATATTGTAACTCCGTCGTTACAACGTAGAGACTAAGGCAACTTTTATTTTTCTGTCAAAAAATACAAAAAAAAAATCTAAAAAATTACCCTTTTGGCTTGTCGATTGTATGCCAAGTACCCGCTCTAATAGCAAAGATTTAGAAACTCCAGTCGACAACCCAGAGCGTCTACTAAGTGTAAGACGCCGAATTGAACAGTTTAGGGAAAGATACATAGTGCCCCAAAGTCAAATCATCTTTCCCGAAACAGACGAAGACTCGGAACAATCCGAAGAGGAACTAGAAATGGAAATAGGTCCTCAAAACCGCCCTCTGAGGTACTATGCTACCCCTACAGATGCTGAACCACATAACAGCATTGTTGCCCCTGCGATAGAGGCCAACAATTTTGAGCTTAAACCTTCCCTACTCTCAGCAGTTCAGCAAAGTTTGTTCTCGGGTGGTCCTTCAGAAGATCCTAATCTCCACTTCTCTGTCTTCTTACAATACGCCGATACAGTGAAAGCTAATGGCGTAAGTCCCGAAGCAATAAGGCTTCGTCTCTTCCCCTTCTCTCTAAGAGATCGAGCCCGTGCTTGGCTCCAGTCCCTACCTTCCAACTCTGTCACTACATGGGAAGGGTTGAAGAAAGTCTTTCTGGCTAGGTATTTCCCACCTAGCAAGACTGCTATGCTAAGAGCCCAAATCAATGGATTTAAGCAGAAAGACAACGAATCTCTTTATGAAGCGTGGGAGAGATTTAAGGACATGTTGAGGCTTTGTCCACATCATGGTTTAGAGGAGTGGCTAATTATCCACACCTTCTACAACGGTCTCCTGTACAATACAAGGATGACCATAGACGCTGCCGCGGGCGGCGCCCTCATGGACAAGCCCTACACTGATGCCTATCAGCTCATCGAGAGCATGGCTCAGAATCACTACCAGTGGGGAGGCGAAAGAACCTCCGCAGAAAAACCTCTATCGAGAGGAGGAATGCATGAGATAAGCGGCCTTGACCACGTCAGTGCCAAGGTTGATGCACTCACTCTGAAATTAGATAGCTTACTCAATGCTCCTGCTGCTACCATAGCAGCAACCGTCTCTAGTTGTGAGATATGTGGCACTCCAGGGCATGCTACAGCTGAATGCCAACTCTTGGCCGGAACTCATTCCGATCAAGTGAACTACACCCAAGGAGGCCCATATTCCAACAACTACAACTCAGCTTGGAAGAACAGTCCCTATCTTTCATACAAGAACAACAATGCATTGTATCCACCTAGACAAGGCCAATCCTCTGGTCCACCAGGTTTTCAAAAAGCTCCCGTGCTAAATCAAGAAAACTCTGGGAAGTCTAGCCTTGACGCCATGTTTGAAACCTTCATGGCGTCCCAAATGCAAACTAACGAGGGGATCAAGAATCAAAACCTGCATTTCGCTAAGATGTTCGAGCAATTGAACAGTAAAGTTGATGTTTTGACCACCCATCATAAGATACTAGAAACTCAAGTTGCACAGGTGGCTCAACAGCAATCATCCATGTCTGCCCCTGCAGGAACATTTCCTGGCCAACCTCAGCCCAATCCTAAAACCCATGTAAACGCTGTGACACTGCGAAGTGGAACACAGTATGATGAACCAGTTGACCCTAGGATTGAGAGGCCTGCCATGCAGCAAAAGCCAGATGAACCAGCTGAGAAAGAGAGTGAACCCAAAGAGAAAGAAGGAAATGGCGTCGAGGCAAAAGAAAAAGAAACACCCTATGTGCCTCCGCCACCTTACAAACCACCCATTCCTTATCCTCAAAGGTTGGAAAAGACCAAAAGCATGGGGCAATTCAAGAAATTTGTGGAGCTTCTCAAGCAGTTGAATATCACCATCCCATTCACTGAAGCTATCACACAAATGCCCGCATATGCTAAGTTTCTCAAGGAGATCCTAACCAACAAAAAGAGGATTGAGGATAACGAAACTGTTACACTCACTGCCGAGTGTAGTGCTATCCTTCAAAACAAAATGTCTCCTAAACTCAAGGATCCAGGAAGTTTCTCCATACCCTGCGTCATTGGGAAGTTTGTCATTGATAAAGCCCTTTGTGATTTAGGTGCCAGCATTAGTTTGATGCCCATGACCATATGCGAGAGACTCAAGTTAGGCGAGCTAAGACCCACCAGAATGTCCATCCAGTTTGCCGACCGTTCGGTCAAGATGCCTATAGGAGTCTTAGAAAATGTTCCGGTGCGTGTTGGTCAGTTTTTTATTCCAACCGACTTCATAGTCATGGATATTAGGGAAGACTCTAACACGCCTATCATCTTAGGAAGGCCATTCCTTGCTACAGCCGGTGCGATAATTGATGTCAAAAAGGGAAAGCTCACCTTTGAAGTGGGAGATGAAAAAGTTGAATTCATTTTGACTCAATTCCTAAGCGCGCCTGCTATAGATGATACTTGCTATCTGCTTGACGTCATTGACGAATGCAGAAAGGAAATGGAGAATGATCAAACCGTTTACACTGAAATTCTCACATCTTCTCCAACTACTACTCTCGAAGTTCAGGATGACAAGCTCGGTGAATGCTTTGAGATTACACCAAACCCGACACCGTCCCCTGATCAATCTTCTCTCAAACTAAAACCTCTACCTGAGAGTCTAAGGTATGAATTCCTTGATCACGAGCTTAAGCGCCCTGTGATTGTGTGCGCCGATTTAGGACAATCAGAAACCGAAAAGTTGTTAAAAGTCCTAAGAAAATTCCCAGCTGCTTTAGGATATAGCATATCTGATCTTAAAGGGATAAGTCCTTCTCTTTGCATGCACCGCATCTACCTCGAGGAAGATTGCAAAACCTCTCGAGAACCGCAAAGAAGGATAAATCCCATTCTCACTGAAGTAGTTAAGAAAGAAGTTGAAAAACTTCTGGATGCAGGAATAATATACCCGATCTCCGACAGTAAATGGGTCAGTCCCGTTCATGTCGTGCCTAAGAAAGGTGGAGTGACTGTAGTTACCAATGAGAAAGGAGAGTCTGTAGCACAAAGAGTCGTAACGGGTAGTAGAATGTGCATTGACTATAGGAAACTCAACAAAGCCACACGCAAGGATCATTTCCCTTTGCCCTTCATTGATCAAATGCTTGAGCGTCTGGCTAATCATTCCTACTTCTGCTATCTAGATGGTTATTCGGGATTCTTCCAGATTCCTATTCATCCCGATGACCAAGAGAAAACGACTTTCACTTGTCCTTTTGGCACATTTGCATATAGGCGAATGCCATTTGAATTGTGTAATGCCCCCGCTACTTTCCAAGGATGTATGCAAGCAATCTTTGCCGATTGCATCAATGACATTATGGAGGTCTTCATGGATGATTTCTCCGTATGCGGGCAAAGTTTTGAAGGATGCTTGACAAACCTTGAGAAGGTACTTGAAAGATGTGAAAAAGTCAATCTTGTGCTTAATTGGGAAAAGTGCCATTTCATGGTTCGTCAAGGAATTGTTCTTGGACATATAGTGTCCAACAAAGGGATTGAGGTAGATAGAGCTAAAATTCAAGTTATAGAGAATCTACCGCCTCCCAAATCTGTGAGAGAAGTCCGAAGCTTTTTAGGACACGCCGGTTTCTATCGGCGATTCATTAAAGACTTCTCCAAAATCACAAAGTCGTTAACCGGGCTGCTAATGAAAGATGCCGAGTTCATCTTTGATGAGGAGTGCCTAACGGCATTCAAGCAATTAAAGGCAGCTCTCATTTCTGCCCCCATCATGCAGCCACCCGATTGGAGTCTACCATTTGAGATCATGTGTGACGCTAGTGACTATGCTATAGGCGCAGTTCTAGGTCAAAGGAAGGATAAGAAGCTTCATGCTATCTACTATGCTAGTAGGACCTTGGACCCTGCGCAGATGAACTACGCCACCACAGAAAAAGAGCTCCTGGCTGTCGTGTTCGCGGTTGACAAATTTCGTTCCTACCTAATAGGGGCCAAAATCATTGTCTATACAGATCATGCCGCAATTAGGTACTTAGTGAACAAAAAGGATGCCAAACCAAGGCTCCTAAGATGGATCTTACTCCTTCAAGAATTCGATTTAGAGATCCAAGATAAGAAAGGAATCGACAACACAGTCGCGGACCATTTGTCGAGAATGGAGGGAATGGTGCCTGAAACGGTACCCATAAATGATGACTTCCCGTATGAGAGGCTCGTAGCCCTTATGGAGAGTGTCGCCTCCGAGTGCCCTTTGTTTCAAGACGACATCGAAGTCGTCAACTCTGTCTTCACAAGAGACTCTTTGCCATGGTATGCTGATATTGTTAATTACTTAGCAGCAAGAGTCCTTCCTCCTGACTTAACTTACCAGCAAAAGAAGAAGTTCTTTAGTGACCTAAAACATTACTATTGGGATGACCCTCTTCTTTTCAAGAGGGGTGCCGATGGAATCTTCCGTCGATGTGTCCCCGAAGATGAGGCGCAAAGTATTATCACTCATTGTCATTCTGCGCCCTATGGAGGACATGCAAGTACTTCCAAAATATGTGCTAAGATCTTACAAGCCGGCCTCTTTTGGCCCACTCTTTGGAAAGATGTCCACGCTGCCATAAGGAGTTGTGATCAGTGCCAACGCGCTGGTGGCATCTCTAGGCGCGATGAAATGCCTCAACATGGCATCCTTGAAGTGGAAGTATTTGATGTATGGGGGATATATTTCATGGGACCATTCCCAACTTCTTTTGGAAACAAATACATACTTGTGGCTGTTGATTACGTATCCAAATGGATCGAGGCTGTTGCCTCTCCAACTAATGACGCCAAAATAGTGATTAGATTGTTCAAGAACCAGATCTTCCCTAGGTTCGGTGTGCCGAGACTTGTCATCAGCGATGGTGGCTCCCATTTTATCTCTAGGATCTTTGAAAGATTGTTATCTAAGTATGGGGTCCGACACCGTATAGCAACTCCCTACCACCCGCAAATAAGTGGGCAAGTGGAGGTCTCCAATAGGGAGATCAAGCAAATCCTTGAAAAAACGGTTGTAACCTCTAGGAAGGATTGGTCCTTAAAACTGAATGAGGCACTGTGGGCATATAGGACAGCCTATAAGACCCCAATTGGGACCACTCCCTTCAAGCTTGTTTATGGCAAATCATGCCATCTACCGGTGGAACTGGAACACAAAGCTTATTGGGCTATCAAAGCCCTCAATTTTGATTACACCACCGCCGGTAGGAAGAGGACCTTGGATATCCACGAGTTGGAAGAGCTTAGGTTGGACGCCTATGAGAATGCCAGGATTTATAAAGAAAGAACAAAGAAATGGCATGACAAGCGTCTATCTAGGAGAGAGTTTAAAGTAGGACAGTTAGTACTTCTTTTCAATTCAAGACTTAAACTCTTTCCCGGAAAACTTCGCTCCAAGTGGTCAGGCCCCTTTATAATTTCTAAGACATATCCTCATGGGGCGATTGAGATAAAGAGTGACTCTGGTGATACATTCACAGTTAATGGGCAGCGGTTGAAACATTACAACCTTAAGGATAGTGACACCACACTTACAAATTTCAACCTATCCGCCCTGTCCGCTGCTACGTGAACTAAGTCACCATCTCTGAAGTCGAGCTAACCGACTTTAAACAAAGCGCTTGGTGGGAGGCAACCCGCTGATTTTACATTTAATGTTTCTTCTTTTAGTTCATTTTATTTTGCAGGTAATAAAGAGATAGCACGCTCGATGACTTTACAGTTGTGAAAGCTTCGCTACTCAGGTTGTACCCTTCCAAGCTCACCTTTAGTCGTTGCATTGGGGACAATGCTCGATTTAAGTGTGGGGGAGGAAGCTTTATCGCTTTCCTTTACTTACAGTCATTTAGTTTTGCATGCATAATAAAACCTTAGGTTAGTTCACTTAGATTGAGTTGATTTTGCGTGTTGGTCTTGATATTGTCTGATTTTCCCATTTCTTGAGCCATACCAAAAATTTTCTTGTGAAAAGCAAAAGTATTGAGTTTTGATGCTTGGTATTGATTGTTTGAAGGTATATAGGTTGTTTGCACTATCTAGGCTAATTTGTGGAATTTGGGTAACGGTTAGATAAAATCAATACCGTTTTAACACCTTAGATTCCCTGAAGTGTGTAAAACTGATTTGAGTACTAATTTTGATAAAACTTTGAACTTGAGTTTTAATGAACCCTTAGTAGTTTATCTAGCAGTCGGCACCATCTCAAGGCACAAACTAAGTGGGAAACCGAAGAATATAAGTGAATGATTTTGATTATAAATGAATGCTATTGGTTGATTCCTTGAAATAATTAATGAAAATTCAGCAAATGTTGAAACATGAGAAAGGAAAAAAATACCATAGTATAGAAACTCATTAGTAGTTGGTTCAGAGGTGTCTGATTCTGAACTTGGTAGGGCGGGTTACGATCCGATCCCCCGCAACTGCGAAATGAGTAAAGCAAATAGGGGTTACCAAACTTATGTTATCAGCACCCCCCGCTATATGATGATCATAATCACTAACAGGTTTCTTACCATGGACGTGTACAAGATAACGGGCTTAATGTGATTGCGCTAGAATGAAAAGGGGGAATGAAACTTAGGGGAGAGGTAGAGTCAAGAGGAAATGCTTCAGATCTGTTTTCACATAACGGGAATCTCTCGTGTCATTGCGGTATTCTTGTTATTTGCACTGTTACCTGATTTTCATGGCTTAGCCGGCAACCACGTACGAGTAAGATGATCGTGTCATGTGTTTTTACTTATGTTTTGCAATTCACTACTCTTTTATGCTTGAGGACAAGCAATGGTTCAAGTGTGGGGGAATTTGATGACACGAAATCATATCGTATTTTTAGCTTAATTTAGGTGAATTTTAGTTGCATTTGCATATGTATTTATTTCATTTATGTCTTTTTATATTAGAATTTGATTTGTTTTTACTTTTGTTGAATAAAATAGGTCGGAGAAGAGAATTGAGCAAAAAATATCAAAAACGGAGCAAAAAGTGGGGTGCAAAGCCCAAATTCGCGCAGCCCACAAAGGAGCATGGCAGAAATGGGCATTGGCCCAAATCTGCCCAGTGGCGAGCGCCACAATGGTGGTGGCGAGCGCCACCAATAGAAGACCTAGGTGGCGAGCGCCACAGAATAGGTGGCGAGCGCCACCAAATATGCAAGCCCAGTAAAACAGAATTGGCGTGACGTGGGGAAGAAGTGAACCGTCTGATCCGTTTTCTGTTCCTAATCGGATGGCAATTGGATGAGATCAAAATGAAGCTTATCTTCCCTATTTTTGTGGATCGTACTAGCAAATCCCCTCCTATAAATAGCAAGCTCATTTTTCAGATTTCTTCACGCCTTAATTTTATTTCTTTCAGTCAGTTTATATATCCAGTTACAGTAACTGTAACGGTATTTCCACACCGGAAATCCGTTTTCAGTTCTGTTTTCAATTTCCTGTCAAGAATTTTGTACCGATTATTTAATGCAAGTTAATTCAGCATTTTCTTCCAGGTTTTTATTTAATGCTTTTATTTGATTATTTATTTATGTTTGATTTAATTTTCTGTATTTGTTTATTTAATTTCTTTACTATGTCTAGCTAAATTTCTTAGATATCGGTATGTAAACTAATTCTCCGAAGGGGATTTAGTAATGATTTAGCGCGCGCATTTATTAAACTATTTTTCTGATTCAAATTCCTAATTTAATACAAAGCTTTTGAACGAGAGTAAAAGAAAGCAACTAAGGTTAAAATCAATAGAGCGAGAGTTTGAGGTTTTAACTAGATAGTAGGAATTTGATATTAATCTTTGAACGAGCGAGAGCCACGTTAGGATTAATTAGAACTCATTGATTTTCAAAATATACTTTCGAAGCTAAGGTGGTAGAAAAGTGACAGTAAAACTCCTGGCTTAGAAAGTATGGTTTTTATCAACAAAACGAGAGTGTGAGGTTTAGACCTTTAAATTGAGAAAGTTCTTCTGAAAAATAAACCCTTTTTCGCGCGCTATTGATTTAATAAATCCCCGATGGTTAATTAAGTTACATACCGATATCCGCTTTTATTAATTAATTAATTTCTTTAATTAAATTTCTTAAATTTTAAATTCTAAAATTCTAAACAAACCCCTATCTGATAGCCTTAGATTTACACCGTGACAACGGATTACGGTAGTTCAACTATTGGTCCCTGTGGTTCGATATCTTTTTAAAACTCAACGACGAGACTGTGCACTTGCGGTCAATCAAATCTATTGATACACAAATCGTCGATCAGAATACATCCTACTAATTCCCTTTTATTAATTAATTAAATCTTAATTTTAATTTCTATTTTAGTTTTAAAACGTGATGACAACCAATCTCAAATTAATAACTAGCCTTAGATTTACAACGTAACAACGGAATACGGTACTCACATTGGTCCCTTGAGTTCGATATCTTTTAAAACTATTCGACACGACTATGCACTTACAATTAATTGATTTTATATATACGCAGTAAGCAGATCAGCTATTCACAGCGAATTGAAATTTCATGAACTTATCTCAAACACGCTTTTTACTAGTATTTAATAATTATTAAAACCTTTTTAATTATTTTATTTAATTTGTCGACCTATCCTTGTAAGTTGCAACTCTCTCAACAACTTATACTTATGGAGCTACATACTCCCTCTAACCACAAATATATATACACAGTAAGCAAATCAGCTATTCAGAGCAAATTGAAATTTCACGAACTTATCCCAAATACACTTTTTACTAGTATTTAATAATTATTAAAACTTTTTAATTATTTTATTTAATTTGTCGACCTATCCTTGTAAGTTGCAACTCTCTCAACAACTTATGGAGCTACATACTCCCTCTAACCACAAATATAAGTAAATTTCACTTTTTTAATACATTTGACTAGTAATGTATCTGACCATAATATAGATTAGATATATCAAAAAGAGTACACAATAACGTGGGCAGTTATTTTACTAAAACCCAACGTATATAAAATTACTTCCTATAACAACATGCAACATAACAACTATTACCTACGACAATAGGCCATAACTAAACAATTATTATACTTTTTTTTAAAGACAATTGTTACATATAACAACAAGAAACAATTAAAAAAGGGTAATCGTAAATGTTTAACGATAATAGTTTAGTATACAATTATCAAAAACTATTTCCTTTTTTTAGATATTAAGCCAAGCTTATTTTTGTTTGTGGCCTACAACTGAAAAATAATTGTCTCTACACATAGACAATAAGCAAATATACTACACCCAAAAAATTATTGTCTATTTATTGGCTATTCTTCAGAAAACAATTTTCTACTTTTCATCCATTTTTTGGTCATTCACTAATGCCTTAAATGTTGTAGTGAGTCAAAAGAGATCTCTATTATTGCATTGAGCTATATCCATTTAAAATTATTTGCCTCAAGCCTAGAATAATTACCTATATTTTTTTGCTTTATATTGCAAACTACTATTTCGCTAATTACTCCCTCATTTTAAAAAGAAATTGTTTCTCTTTATTTTTTATTTTCAAAGTCAAGGTAATAGTATTAATTATTATTTTATTAAAATAACCTCTAACTACTTATTGCAGAGAAATAATTTGCTTAATGGGATAATAAATAGGGTATTACATTGTACGAAGAAAAAAAATAAAAAAAATAGGGTATTACATAAATATTGTGATCAAATTTAACAAAATATTTCTTGTTTTTCTTATTATTGTTTTCTTCCCGGTAATGTAAGAAAAAAAATCTTGGAGACATAAACCTATAACGCAAGCAAATAAAAAATAAAATTAAATAAAAGATGCAATAAGCTAAGGAGACTCTTTGAAACCAATCCTTAATTGAGTATTATATAACTAAATTTGAAGAACTTTTGTTTCTTCATAATTTTCTTCTTTGACTTGAAATAACCTCTATAGAAGATTTTTTCTTCAAAAATTTCTTACTAAGTACAACTAAATTGGAACAACCTAATTAAAACTAAAGTAGAATAAGTTTCTTTAAAAATAGAGTAGAATATAATAAGGGATGACTTTTCATAACCACATTGCCATTATTTAGTGTATAAAGAAATTTTAGTACTTCATGCATTTTCTAAATGAACAAAGGTTACAACACTTGCACAATTTATTTTGTTCATTCACATTTTAGTAATACCTAACATTAATCATATAAGACATTATAGTTCTCTATATCTTCTAAAATGAAGATAGACAATAACACTTGTATATATCTATTCCAAAATACTACCTCCGTACCAAAATATATGTCGTTTTGACCAAATCACACAAATTAAGAAATGTAATCATTGTTGTATGGAAAAGGTAAATTATGGGTTAGTTTACAAAATTATCCCTCATTAATAGTATGTGAGAGATAAATTATAGAATTGAAAGAAGAAAGAGAAATAATTAATTAAGGGTATAAGAGGAAAAAGAACATTAAATGCTTCATTGGTAATGTAAAACGACATATATTGTGGTACAATTTTTTTTCTCAAAACGACATATATTTTGGTACGGAGGGAGTATAAGAGAAAATTGGTCAATTAAAGTTAATGTATGTAGTTCAAATTTTTAATAAAATACACCAACTTTCTTTGACAACTTTTCCCTTATATTTTGGGACGATGTATGATTTTGTGGCAAAGGACATAAATGTGATTTATAAGATATTATGACTAGTAATAATAACTAACATTAATCATACATTAGAGTTATAAGATATTATGACTAGCATGTACATAAAGGTACATGTTCATAACTAACATAAATTTACTTAAGGGTCATACACGCATGTACAACCATACATAGTACACTTCCCAATTCCATCAACGCTACATAGATAATTTGGGCAATCAGAGTCTGAAGTGCATGGACCAAAATATTCTGTAACATAAAGAAGTATAATTTCTAATGTTAGTTAAAGATGTGAAAGATTGAATAATAGGTAATTTTTTTTTTGACCAAGATTGAATAATAGGTAATTAGTAAATAAAGAAAATTGAGAAAAAAAATGCATACCGACGTAGGTTACAAGAAATAAGGAATGGAAGAGGATAATAATAGCACAAAATAGTAGGAGTATTTTAGACATTTTTTTGCTTTGTATATTAGAAACAAAATTTATTGATCAATTTATAATGTAAAATCCCAATGCTTTATGTACTACAATTGAATAGTTTTTAATTGAACTTATAAAATTGCAAGAAACCTTTTCCAAAATTTGAATTATCATAAAATGGCTCTTAAGTATATTAATGGATTGTATTTGTCTTTTCAGCATTCAATTCTTCACTCCACCTTAGTTACTTAATTCAATGTATCACAGGAGTTTTATAAAGTCAAATGTAGGAATAATGCACCTATATTTAGGAACACTCGAGATTTCATGAATAATTCATCCACATTTTCTTTCAACAAAATCTTTGATTTATATTTAATAGAATTCGGACAACAAATATATTTTTGAGCATTACCAATATTTTTTTCGGGGAGTGGTTATGGTGTATAAGAAAAATCTTACGCACCGTACATAAATAATGAAAAAATGTTAGCGTTCTCCCAGATTGTTTGGCGGCCCCCATATGACTAACGCACCCCCAAAAATTTTAGCGCGTCACCCAGTTTGTTTTATAATTTTTATTTTATATTAATTTTTTTATATCATTTTTTTTTATAATTTTCATTAATTGAGTTTTAGTTTATTGACTACGGATAATTTTCAGAGTATTATGTATGATTAAATGTTTTAATAGTTAGTTTTAAATTAAAATCATGCCAAAACTATTTTACAGTGGAATAGTTTCATAGGGTTGTACTCCAAAATCATTTTGCTATAGAATTGTTTCAGAGATATGTACTCCAAAACCATTAGATATACTTAATCTTGTCATAACTATTTTGTTGTGGAAAGATTTTTTTAGAGGATTGTACTCCAAAACTATTGAATGTACTTAATAGTTTTTATGTTAATTGTGATAAATTAAACCATATTTATAGTGCCTATAAAAAAAATAAAAAAAAAGTTACAAAATAAAAATTATAAAAACGAATTACAAAAAAAAAAAATTATAATAAAAAATGAAAAAATAAAATGTTGGGGGTGTGCTAGAAATCTAAGAGATGCACTGCAATCTAGAGTATTTATGCGTGGTGTATAAAACAGAACAACTCCTCACCAGTCATATCTCTCTCTCTCTCAGCAAAACAACTCTCACCGCTTCCCCTCCCTTCCCTCACCGCTTCTCAACAAAAACAAGTCTTAAAATTCATTTTCTGTCATTTCTTCAAACCTTCATGCCTGAATCCATCGCATTTGTAGTATTCGGTACCATTGTGGTCTGTCTAAAGATTCTAGGATTGAAGCTTTAGATTCAAGCTCAAAAACTCATCAATTTCGGTTTATTTGAAGCTCAACCTTTTTTGGTTAGTTCTTTAGGTAGAACCTATAACCCACCTTCGAATAGTTTAAAAGTTTTGAACATGCAATGAATTTAGCAAATCTATTACTATAATTATGTCTTACATATTAGTTTAGAATATCATAGAATGAATGTTATGTTAGTTCCTGATCACTGCCCTTTCATGGTCAAAATAAGTTATAATTAAAAGTAGTACAAGGTAGTTAACCTTGATCGTTTCCCAAAGACTTACAATCCATATTTAAGAAATATTAGAATGATTGAAACTCTAAATTATGAGGGGTTTTCGATTTCAAAACAGAAAGTAGAAAGCTTGAAATTCAATTGATTTAAGGTAACTCGCTCTTGATTCTATCATAAGCCACAAAAGTGTTCATTCAACTATTTATGCTTTGGTTGATTTATAACACTAATCATACAAGCGACAATTAGTTTTACAAGTTAAATTCATTCGATTAAACATCTCATGCGTTCAACCAATCATGGAAAGTGAACAAGCGACACTGAACACAATCAATATCATGACATATTCGATCAACCTAGCTATTGCTAAGCGCATAACTTTATCAATTTTAATCCAGATTAATTTAAACAAGCGATGAATTAATGACAAATAAACTCACTGTATAAATTCGAGATATAATAATTAAGCATCATCAACATGAATTCATACAGAGAACATGTAAAAGAAATTGACAATAGAAAATATAAATAGAAAACGAAATTGCATTAAGTTTTGACCTCAAGAATCTTAAACGAATTCCTAACACCAATGAATCAACCTATGGTTTAGTTCTCCATAAGCTTCAGCCAAAACCTCTATTTTCTTCCGTGAATGCTGAATGGTTTTGACCTAGGCTAAGCTTCAGCATTTATAATGCAAGGAAAACGGGCCATAATACAATTGGCCCGAAAAACATAAGTTGCGGTGAAAATAAATTGTTCTTTGTAAGTTTAACACATTGACAGGTAAATTTGACTTCTTTGCGCTCTGAATTGGATTTCGATTTCAACATGCAAGTTGTAGCTCTATATATGTCTTATCTTTCCAACGCATTTTAGCAAGCCTCGATCCGATATTCCTAGCTCCAGTTATGGTCTGCGTGATGACACGAAATCATATCGTATTTTTAGTTTAATTAATGTGAACTTTAGTTGCATTTTCATATGTTTTTATTTCATTTATGTCTTTTTATGTTGGTATTTGTTTTCTTTTCAGTAATGTCGAATAAAATAGGTCAGAGAAGAGAATTGAGCAAAAAGGGTAAAAAACAAAGCAAAAAGGGGGTGCGAACAAGCAAAATCAGCAAAGCCCAACAAACTAGGCTGGTGGCGCCCGCCACCAGCTTCGTGGCGCCCGCCACAGAATCCAGGATCCAGAAAAACCAATTTCGCGTGACGTGGGGAGCTGGTAACTGCACGATCTGTTTTGTCCTCCTTATCGTACGACAATTGGATATTCACAAACAAACTTATCTTCTCCTATTTTGATGGATCGTACGAAGACAAAAATCCCATATAAATAGAAGGCTCAAATTTAGAATTCTTCACGCCTTTCTTTTGTTTCTTTTCAGTCAGTTTTACTTTTCAGTTCAATAAACTGTAACGGTATTTCCACACCGGAAATCCGTTACGAATTCTAATTTCATATTCCTGTCAAGAATTTCATTCCGATTATTTCCAGCAATTTTAATTCCAGTTTTTCCGGAATTTCTGTTTCCAGGTTTTTATGCTCTCATTTAATTAATTATTTATTATGTTTAATTTAATTTACTGTTTTTATTTGTTTATTTCTTTCGTCATGTCTAGCTAAATTCCTAGATATCGGTATGTAATTTAATTCTCCGAAGGGGATTTAACAATGATTTAGCGCGCACATATTAAACTATTTTTCTGATTCAAATTCCTAATTTATTTCTAAAGCTTTTGAACGAGAGTAAAATAAAGCAACTAAGGTTAAAATCAATAGAGCGAGAGTTTGAGGTTTTAACTAGATAGTAGGAATTTGATATTAATTTTTGAACGAGCGAGAGCCACGTTAGAATTAATTAGGACTTATTGATTTTCAAAATATACTTTCGAAACTAAGGTGGTAGAAAAGTGACAGTAAAACTCCTAGTCTAATTAGTATGGTTTTTATCAATAAAACGAGAGTGTGAGGTTTAAACCTTTAAATTGAGAAAGTCCTTCTGAAAAATAAATCTTTTTTCGCGCGCTATTAATTTATTAAGTCCCCGATGGTTAATTAGTCACATACCGATATCCCGCTTTAATTAATTAATTTCTTCTTTTTAATTTTCATTTAAATTCTAAAACAATCTTAAAACCAAATGCATTAGCCTTAGATTTACATCGTAACGATAGAAATACAATAGCTTGACTATTTGTCTCTGTGGTTCGATATCTTTTAAAACTCAACGACGAAACTGTGCACTTGCAGTTATAAAATATTTATTGATACACAAATCGTCGATGAAGTTTTAGGCGCCGTTGCTGGGGACCAATTTAGTCGATATCGTAACTTTGTCGCTACACCGTAGAGACTAAGGCATTTTAAATTTAAAATTGAAAAAAATAATAATAAACAACTTTAGGATAAGTCCTTTGTGCTTAATTTGATGTATAACTCTAATTCCTTTTATAATGGCTATCCTCAAAATTTCAACTACCCCGATAATAATTACCTCTATAACTACCAGCCTCAACCGTCCCCATACTTTGAGGGACAACACCTTAACTCTCAATATGATTGCCAATACTTCGAGGAACCAGAAGAATCCGTGAGTCCTAGCCTATTAGCGGTATTTAATGAATATATGGAAACCTCCGCTAATACTAGGTAGAGCGAAAATTTAGGGAATTTATGAGAGTACAAACCCTCGAAAACGAAAAGATTAGGCTACGCAATCTCGAACATATTAAAACCCTAGAGAAGCTCAACGATATGGTTGACTCAATAGCGACTCACCAAGAATCAATGGAGACGCGAATCTCCCAGCTCGCTCAGTCGGCCATAAGACTCTCTCACGAGAGACAAGTAAACGTTGTAGCAAACATTAGTGGAAGCGAGATTGAGATGTCTAGTAAGAACGACAATGTTGTCGAGAGTTTTGGCAAGAAAAGAGTGGAGATCGAAGAAACATCACCGATACCCCTCCCTAGTGAGGTAATCGAAGAGGTAGAGGAGGGAACACTGTGTGTTTTCCCTGCTCCCTATTTCCCACCAATCCTTGTTCCCCAAAGGTTAGTAGAGGCGAGAGTGGACCCAAAACCCCAAACATGTGGAAAGGTAAAAAATATAAAAATCTACACACATGGGGTTGAGGGCGCAAAAAGAAAGAGGAAATTGGGGGAAAGAAAATTTAAGGGAGTCGTTAGTGCAAAGAGGATGAGGGTAACACTTGGAAAGGTGAGTGAAAGTACTAATTCAAAAGAAAGAAGGACAGCTGAATTTGAACCAAAACCCCTGCCTCAAATCAATAAATCTTCTTTTCTCCCAAAACACAAAATCATAGAAGAGGGCAAGAAAACTGAACTGCCCTATAGGAGAAAAAAGAGAAAAAGTGAGGGGTATGTGAGAGCACTTGATAAGTGGACATGGAAATCATTCCCGATTAGGCCATCGCAAGTGAGGTAAAAACACCAAACTGTCGAGCTCACCGACACTAAACAAAGCGCTTGGTGGGAGGCAACCCACTTGTAGGATTAATATTGCTTAATTAAAATCTTAAAAAGAAAAAAATATCTTTGCATGTGTCATTAGTTGTTGCTTGTTTTTCTGAATTATTAAGTTTTAAAGAAGTTAAGCGGTACTAGTATATATCTTATTTCTCACTCATATTTTTGGTATATATTTTTCAACTTTATTTTTTTAGATACCTTTCTTTCTTTCACGGTGAATCGAGTTGAGAATCATGATATCAAGTTCGGAGGAGTAGGACAGATCAAAGACTATGAGATTCTAGCTCAGAGAGATATGCACTTATCCATCTACCTTGACAGCGCCACTATAGAAAAGCTAGGAATCCGCGAAAGCGTGATGTTCTTGCTTAATCAGGTCGGTTGGTCCGGCTTTGCTGTAGGGAGGAGGTTTAGCTCTTACCGTAACTTAACCCTCAAGTTCCTAAGCTCATTCTCCTATCACCGTGAGATCGGAAAAAGATTCATAAGAGGCCTGATAAACTTTAGAATGTTCAACAATGACTACACCTTCAACAATCTAGAAATGGCCAACCTCCTAGGTTTCCCGAGTGATCCACATACTTTCACATCTGTTGAGGAGGACATGTTCCGTTACCGTGAGCTAGACTATTTCTGGGGTAAAATCTCAGGAGAGGGCCATGCTGATTATGAAAACATGCGTTCTGAAAACATACACAATCCAGCTTTCCGCTACTTCCACAAAATCCTAGCCCACACTCTTTTTGGAAAGGCAGAAAACAACACCTCTGTGTTCCCGTGAGGAGCTTTTTATCATGTTATGTGCTTCACAATCCCGCCCTGTCAATGGGGCCACCTTTATGATGAACAACCTGTATAAGATAGCCCTCGAGTGCCTAGGACCCATCCTAGTTGGCGGATTGGTGACTATGATTGCAGATGCCATATGGCTGAGATTCCACCTTAACCAACTCCAACCCTTAGGAGGAATCCGATGCATGGACATAAATTTCTGTTTCAACCGTGGCCTTATAGGAAATTTAGGACCCGACAGGTTTGACCTCCTTATCAATCACCAAGTCGTGCGCCATTTCACTTTGCCTAACCAGAAAACCAGCATCCTTGACAGAAACAATTGGCTTTATGATTTGGAAGAACCACAGTACCCTTGACACCTCCTCCTTCACCCCAAGCCTATCAAAACCTTGACACCGATCTCTCTGATGCTGATCCAAGTGAGTCTCCTGTTTCTACTCCTGCTGCTACTCCTACTCCTACTGTTGATGCCCTAGTGGGGCCACCGACCGTGACTATGGCTATGTTCGAAGCATTGCAAGCTAAAACTAATGCAATGGAAGCCGAGCTGACTAAGTTGCGCGCGGAATTTTATGCTTTCTTGGATACCGCCGCCGCACAAGTAGAGAATATTTGGGATGAGTTAGGCTTTGTTGTGAATTAAGTCAAACACCATCGTAGTGGCTAGGACCGTCCCGACGTGTCTACCGCATTCCTAGGATTTTCATTTAATTTTCTTTGCTTTAGAATAATAAATCCTAGGGAATTTTCTTCATTAGTAGTTTGATTTGATTTTCAGAAATTAGCAATAACTATGTTTAATTTGATTTGGTTCATGAATTAATAAAAACTTCTGTTGAGAGACCGTTTGTTTTATACTCTTGTGTGCTCATATGCATTTTCTTGTGAATAACTCTCTCTGTGATAGAAATTTAATCTTGTGCAAATTTTAGCCTGTTAGAACTAAATTCAACTGTGTGCAAGTTGTGCAATTTCCTTTAGACAGGTACATGCATTGATTCAAATGAACAACAACACGCTACAGGACGAAAATGACCAAGATTCTGGAAAAATGGCCATATGGCGGCTGCCATGACCCTGGTGGCGCCCGCCACATAATTGATTTGCATGATTTTGGCAAATTTGTGTGCAGAAAGCGTGTTACAGTAGCTTGTCTTGAATGGTTTTTGTCCTTGATGGCTTGGAAAGGAATTGATTCTCTCTGTAATGTAGATAACATCATTATGTTTCCATTCAATTTTCCAACTACACAACACTACATCATTTCCACTTTTCCACTATAAAACCACACTTCATGATACATTCACTTCACACACATTTCACAGAGGCTTCCTTTCTTTCATTCTCTCTAGTCTTTCAAGTTAAGGTAAGTCAAGGTCATGGCACAGCAAGAGGAGTATACAATCAACTTCCAAAATGGGGGCCAAGCTAAGCTATACCGACTCCTCATCCGAAAGGAATACGAATCCACGAGGTATGCCGATGATCTTTGTCTCGAGACTTTAGGATTATCAGATAGTGTGCACTACTTGATTCGATCATTTAGGCTAGACTATTTGCTTTCTTTTAAGGATCCCGTTCATGTCCAACTCACTGCGGAGTTCCTTAGCTCTCTAGAACTAAACCCCACCCCCGACCGTGTGAAATTCCGTTTGTTTAATGTCGACTACAACTTTAGCTTTGATGAGTTAGCCGAGTTGTTGAACTTACAACACAGTGAGGGAGTAAAAGATGAGTTACCAACACAAGTGGGGTGGTTAGAGGCCGCGAGATCACTTTGGTGGGGCCTAACCGGAAAAGAAACAAATAGTTTTGAGGGTAATAGAGCATCCTTAATCCAAAACCCCGCCATCCGCTACTTTCGCCAAATTCTAGCTTGCACTGTTTTTGGCCGCTATAGTTCTAACAAAGTCAATGAAAAAGAGCTATTTTTGTTGTTCACTCACAGCATCTCAAAAGAAAAGGTCAATATTGCCCGACTCATGATGTATCACATGTTTTCAATGGTTAAGTCCAAAGGGGCAATTGTTTTTGGTGGTCTTGTTACAACCTTAGCACGCTTGCTAAACCATGGGGCTCAACTTTTTGCTCTAACCCCACTCGAGTCTCGTACAATTGACTTAGATATGGTACGAAACTTGAAGCTAGTGAAACCACGGGGTGATGAGAAATTCATTCTGATGATAGATAACAAAGCCTGCCCCGATATCATCCTCCTGACCCCACACGCATTAATGTGCGCAGCAAAGGCAACTACCGCCTCCTCCCTGACCTCGACGGCCTCCCCGCATTCATGACCCCAAATGCGGCGGCTGAGGAGGGAGAGAGTGACGAGCATGAGGAGGAGGAGCGCGAGGCTCCGGGAGCTAATGCACACACCACAGACACTTCTTCTTGCTATTTTACAAGTACTTCTTCTAGCGCTGGTTATGAGAGCGGGACTGCCACCCTTGATACTGTTTTGGCTGAAATGAGGCAGCGCTTCATATTAGATGCCCAGAGAGACCAGCATGTTCAGGACATAGATACTCGCCAGACTGAGATGATGATGATGCAGCAGTTTCAGGTTGACCAGTGTGGTTTGATTGATGGCATGGCAGATATGACCTTGCGCATGGACGAGTTTGATGACTATTTCCAGCAGTTGGGTGCAGTTCCTCCACAACATGAGAGGCGCACGAGGATGTAAGTGCACCAGTTCACTCCCATGTTTTAATAATTGTCAAAACCCATGAAAATAGTGTAGAACATATTTTGGCAACATTAGAAACAACTTGACAGCGAAAAACTATTTTTAATCTTTGAAAAATTGATTTTAAGGTTCTTTGTATCGATACATAAATACTTGTATCGATACAAATGTCCTGAAACTACTTCAGACTAATTTTGAGCATTTTGTATCGATACACACTTCATTTGTATCGATACAAAAACTGGTGTTCAGGGGCAGAGAATCACTTGTGTATCGAATCATGCTTGCATGTATCGATACACACCTAACACTCTCAAAACACCAGAGAAAGCATTGTGTATCGAATCATGCTTGCATGCTTCGATACATATCAGTCAGGTTTTCAAGAAACTGATATATGTATCGATACATATTCGTGTTTGTATCGATACATAGGTCAAATATTTCAAATTTGAACGCTGGTCAAGGTGTTTGTATCGATACATACCATCATATGTATCGATACAAGTCTGTTCTGTTTTGCCTAAATTTGCTCAATTCTATTTTCAC
Source organism: Trifolium dubium (assembly GCA_951804385.1). Lineage (NCBI taxonomy): Eukaryota > Viridiplantae > Streptophyta > Magnoliopsida > Fabales > Fabaceae > Trifolium > Trifolium dubium. The sequence goes on from OX638068.1 coordinate 20,597,732, forward strand.
TATAAATAGCAATGTGAGTTTTTGTTGTAAGTGTGAGAATCCATCTGAAAAACACATTTGATCAAGGTTTAAGAGAAATTTTGGATCAAAGACTTATTCAACACAAGTTCTTCATCTTCTATCAAATCACTTCAAATTTGAGATTGAGTATGGGATCAATCAAGGGTTCGTAGTTGATTCGGTGGATAACGTTCGGTGCAATTCGCGGTGAATCAGAATTGCGATCGAGTTGAGTTGTGTTGGAGGTTTGGATTTTCATCAAGGGTTTCAAGATTGTGCGATATCTTGAAGGTTCAACATCCAGGAAGCGAAGGAATCAGCTGGACGTTCGGTGCGAAGGTTTTCGGTACGAAGACGACGCAATATTGGGACGTTGGAATCAGAGGTTGAAGCTTCGCGAGGTGTTGAGATTACTTGGCTCAATTTGCATTAGATTGAATAGGGTTATTCGAGTCTTTGTAAATTGTGCACTATCAAAGCGTTTTTTAATAAATTGCTCAAATCGTCCTTTTGACGATTTGGGGGGAGACGTACCTGGCCCGAAGCGAGGACGACGTGAAAGCCAAGGGAACTCCCTAATCGTCTGGTTGTGTCTTTCTATCCCTACACTTTTACTTTTCGTTTTGTTGATTAATTGAATCAATTGAATTCGTGATCGTAAGTGTTCACCGCAATTCAATTGATTTGAGACTTGAATTTGTGATTGTGTAACGTGATTGTGAAACTTGTTGATTTTGTTTGTGTTAGAATTTTGAAAACAAAACATAAACCTAAATTCAATTTGTCGCTAATTGTTCTAAGGCTTATACTACATTTCCTTTGATCGAAGGGTGCAAAGTAGACTATCGATCCAGTAGCCTTCCGCGTACTCGAAATTTTTCTTAAAAAAAAAAACTCGTTGTATAGAAAGAGTCACTTATTCACCCCCCTCTAAGTGATCGCCATATAGTTTAACAAGTGGTATCAGAGCCTGGTTTGATTTTAAACGATTAAATCGAGTAATTTGTGCCTATTATTAGAAGACATGGCGTTTGCACCCAAAGGGGCGTACAATAGGGCTCCTATATTCAATGGAGACCATTTCGATTATTGGAAAAGTAGTATGCGCATTCACATCAATTCTTTTGATGGTGATGTGTGGGATGCCATTGAAAACGGTCGCTTTGTTCCAACCACGACCGATGCCAATGGTGTCGTCACTAATACGCCTATGGTACAATGGACGGTTGACGACAAAAAGAAGGTCAATTACGATGCGAAAGCTCAAAACATTTTAATCTCATCCTTAGGGATTGAGCAATTCTATCATGTTTCGCATTGTACTACGGCTAAGGATATGTGGGACACATTGGTCACCCACTTTGAGGGTACCAATGAAGTCAAAATTTCTAAGATAAACACATTAAACCAAGAGTTTGAATTGTTTCATATGATTGATGGTGAAACCATTGAAAGTATGCAACAACAATTTGTGAAAATTATCAACAAGTTACAAGGTCTCGGTAGACCAATCACAAATCAAGATGCTACTAATAAAATTTTGAGGTGTTTAACTAGGTCTTGGCAACCAAAGGTCACCGCGATACAAGAAGCAAATGATCTTACTCAACTAAGCCTCACCGTTTTATTTGGCAAGCTTAAGGAACAAGAGCACGTGCTAAGTGTGCTAGAAAAGAAAGAGAAAAGCGGGAAAAAGGATAAACATGGTGATAAAGAAAAAGAGAAGGAGAAGAAGTCCATTGCTCTAAAGACTTCAAGCTCCAAGTCCAAAGGTAAAGAGCAAGTGGAAAGTAGCTCAAGCGAAGAGGATTCCGATGATGAGGAAATGGGGCTCTTCGTTCGACGCTATAACCGTTATGTGAGAAAGAATGGGATAAGGCATTCCGATGACAACTTGAAGAAGTATCGGAAAGATAGTGGTTACCGGAAGAATGAAGGTACTAGGAACTCCAAAAAGGGAATATGCTATGAGTGTGGCCAAGTTGGTCACTTCAAGCCGGATTGTCCCAAGCTCAAAAGGAAAGAAAAGGAGTCTCCATCATTCAAGGGAAAGAGCAATGGCAAAGGAAAGAAAGCCTATGTTGCATGGGATAGTGAAAGCTCATCTTCATCGTCATCATCAAGCTCTAGTTCAAGCGATGACAATGTAGTAGCAAATGTATGCTTAACATCTCATGACCGTAAGAAACTTGCTCCCAAAAAGGTAAATCAAAATCCCTCTAGCTCATATACGCTTTTAGAGTATCACGAGTTACAAGTTGCTTTTGAAAAACTTCACAAGGAAACTCAAGAGGCTTTTCAACGCTTAAAGGGTCTTATGCAAGTGAACAAATACCTTGAAGCGAAAGTTTTGGAAACGGAACTTGAATTGAAAACTCTTAAGGAATCCATGAAACAAAAGCCAATTGTGACTTTTGATGAATATGGCAACGATAGGACCGGTTGCGACGGGTGTTTCTACTTGTATAGAGATTTGCGAAAACTTCAAGACAAGTTAAACGAACCCCCAAAACCGGAGATTACATATTCGGTGGATTTGACTAAATTCAACAAACCTTTGAAACCCAAAAATAAAAAGTATAAGTTTGTTGAAAAGAGTCATAAGAAATGTAATCCAAACATCGTGTGTCACTATTGTTGTGATAAGGGTCATACCATTGCCAAGTGCCATGCAAGGAAAACTTTAGTACCAAAGGGCAAAATGCAATGGATACCTAAATCAAGCAATAGTTTTGTTACTAACCACCTAGGACCCAACATGAGTTGGGGACCTATTTCAAATGTCTAAGTTTGTAGGGAATAAGTCTTGAACCATTGACAAGAGACACCGACAACAATGGCGTTCAATACATATGAAGAAGTAAAGTGATGAGAAAAGCTTCAACTCAATATTTACAAGATTATGGAAATTGATCACTTCCTACATCTAACACTTAAGGGAAGATTCTATTCTCTATCTTTGCTTTTATACTTTTTCTTAGCATTTGTACATTGGTTTCATATGCATATCTTTTTCACCTTAATATGAAGTTTGTATTGATAGTTAGTCTAATCCTCCATTTCCAAGAATTTTGCTCAAAAATATTTATAAGTTTTTGAGACTCATATGTTTAAAATGGGGATTTGACAAAAGTCATTACAAATACCATATTAAGTTCATATGTGTTTTGTATATGTTTGTTCTACTATTATATGTGACCTTGTGTGCATACATACACATATATCTACATATAATTAATCTTGGTACTTTGATACATCTATGCGAATGTTTTATCTTGCATCTATGGTTTAACATGTGTTCTCATGTTATGATATGCTTTGATATGTTTTAGCTCACATATATAAGTATGTACCTTTGTTGATTATGTGCTTTTCATTCATACATGTTATTTGGAGTCATAAAAATTATTTTTCAAACTTATAAGTTCATGTGTTTTGAGAAAATTTGAAAATAATGCATTTTGGATCGATACAAATGAAATTGATACATGTTAGTTATTCTGTAGAATTTCAAAATGAACTGATATGTATCGATACATACAACCATTGTATCGATACATAACTCTTCAGGTTGGGACAGACATGGTCTGGTGTATTGATACATGCACGCATGCTTCAATACATGCTGCAGAACGCTTGATTGTATCGATACATACACGATTTTGTATCGATACAAGCGCGCAAAAACAGTTATTTGTATCAGTTTTCATTCATTCATTCATCAAACATCACAAATCTCTCTTCTTCTCAACCGAACCCAAACAAAAACCCTCATCCCCAATTCTACAATCTCCCTCAAAACTCAACCAAATCACACAATATTTGACTCTAAACCACTTCAAATTTATTGCTCATCAACATTCTGTCAACAATTCGGTGATTTAAGTGTCCAATTATTCTCATTCAAGACAAGGTTTTCAATTGGGGTTTTTGAGCTCTTCAAAGTTCTTCAACATTTGTCAAGGTAATTCTTACTCCCTTATGGCGCCTAGAACTAAAAATGCTGATAGGACTAAGAATAATACTGGAATGATTAGTGAGTTTAGAACTCCAGAAAACTTTAAGGAAGATGACTTCATTCATGAGAACTACTCAACCTTCTATGTTAGAAAATGTAAGGAAAGGAAGGTAATTCCTCAAAATGCGGTTAAGGTTGAAAATCTTGAAGAATTACATCTAGGAGAAGTTGCTGAAATCATTAAAAGAGAAAACCTTATCACTTTTTGTAACTTGAAGAAACCATACTTGGAAGATTTGGTTAAGATTTTCTACTCCGGTCTACAAGAGCAAAAGGGTGCTAAGTGTGAATTCTGTATAGGAAAGAATATTTACAAGGTTACTAATAGCATGTGGTCCAAACTATTTGGCTTGGTGACTGATAAGAACTTGAAAAAGTTCACTGACGCTGAGGGTCCTAAGTATAAAATGATTGATTTTGCTAGTACACTAACCATACTTGGAAGATTTGGTTAAGATTTTCTACTTCGGTCTACAAGAGCAAAAGGGTGCTGAGTGTGAATTCTGTATAGGAAAGAATATTTACAAGGTTACTAATAGCATGTGGTCCAAACTATTTGGCTTGGTGACTGATAAGAACTTGAAAAAGTTCACTGACGCTGAGGGTCCTAAGTATAAAATGATTGATTTTGCTAGTACACTAACCAGGAACGGTAAAAGTCCTTGTGGAAAGGCCGGTAAACTAAAGAAAGGTTCTAGAGTTCTACTTTGGATTGTCAATCATATACTAAGACCTAGAGGTGGATCCTATTCTAGACTTGATTGGAAGGACATTGATCTCATGTATATCATGATGGAGAGGAAGAAAATAGATTGGCCAAACTATATAGTAAGTCGTATGTTTGCTTTACGGGATTCTCAAAAGGATAAATGTTTTGGATATGGAAGCATGATCTCAACCATCTTAGCTCACTTCAAAATAGCCGACCAATTAGGAGGATTTTGGATGAAACCAAAAAGAGATCAAATCTTTAGCATAACTCAAATGAAAAAGATGGATTATAAATGGAATGATGAGATTGAGGATTATGAGTTTTGTGGCAAAGAGGAGGAAGAAGATGATGGTCATCAAGGAAATTAAGAAGGGAAAGGTAAAAGACCAAGAGAAGAGGCATGTGAAAGTGACAACTTGGAAAGTGGTCCCTCAGAAATTAGTAATGTTGCAATTATGGAAATGTTGAAAGAAATAAGCTCAAAGCAAGTTGAATTCCAAAATGACATCAACATTAGACTTGACGACATGCATGCATACAACGTCTCAAAGTTTGATCATCTTCAAGGTCAATTGGATGACTAAATCAAGCAACAAACTTCCATTGACCAATACTTCAATCCTAACCCTAACCCGGACAATATGGATGAATGATAATGATGCTTGACTATCGTTTTTGTAGCATTTTATTTTCTTTTACCGCATGAACAATATTGCTCTTGTTATTTCTTATGACTTTCTCTATTTCAATTTGGTTGTACGGATAATTTTAATGTTGTCATGGTTTTGGACAACATTACATTTTGTTTATGTATGGATATTTTGTTATGTTTATGCATTGATTGCATGTTTTGTTTATTTCGTCCCGTATTTTGATATGTTAACTCTTTATAATGACGATGTTGTTACAATATTCATGCTTTGGTTTTGGTTTGTTGTTCTACATTCCATAAGTTGTCATGATATTTGGTTTTTCGCCATTGGATTATAAAGTGCATATCTTGTACGTATTTATATTGATTAGGATATTCATCATAAAGTGCATTTCGACAAATGTAAGTGCACGATATGACCATGTTAAAAACGTTTTAATACTTGATACTTCTAACAAGTTCTCTTCTTCTTTTTGATATTGTCAAAGGGGGAGAGATTTGGATTGCACAAGCTAAGGAAAGAATTCTTGATTATCAACATATCAAACGCATTATGGCATCAACTCAAGGGGAGCGTGCTTATGGTTAGCCTTGATGTTTGCGTCTTTATACATATTGCTATTTTATTGCATATTAGGCATAGGCTTAGTTTAGCTTATGCAAAGTTTTGACAATTATCAAAAAGGGGGAGAATGTAAGTGCACCAGTTCACTCCCATGTTTTAATAATTGTCAAAACCCATGAAAATAGTGTAGAACATATTTTGGCAACATTAGAAACAACTTGACAGCGAAAAACTATTTTTAATCTTTGAAAAATTGATTTTAAGGTTCTTTGTATCGATACATAAATACTTGTATCGATACAAATGTCCTGAAACTACTTCAGACTGATTTTGAGCATTTTGTATCGATACACACTTCATTTGTATCAATACAAAAACTGGTGTTCAGGGGCAGAGAATCACTTGTGTATCGAATCATGCTTGCATGTATCGATACACACCTAACTCTCTCAAAACACCAGAGAAAGCATTGTGTATCGAATCATGCTTGCATGCTTCGATACATATCAGTCAGGTTTTCAAGAAACTGATATATGTATCGATACATATTCGTGTTTGTATCGATACATACCATCATATGTATCGATACAAGTCTGTTCTGTTTTGCCTAAATTTGCTCAATTCTATTTTCACTATAAATAGCAATGTGAGTTTTTGTTGTAAGTGTGAGAATCCATCTGAAAAACACATTTGATCAAGGTTTAAGAGAAATTTTGGATCAAAGACTTATTCAACACAAGTTCTTCATCTTCTATCAAATCACTTCAAATTTGAGATTGAGTATGGGATCAATCAAGGGTTCGTAGTTGATTCGGTGGATAACGTTCGGTGCAATTCGCGGTGAATCAGAATTGCAATCGAGTTGAGTTGTGTTGGAGGTTTGGATTTTCATCAAGGGTTTCAAGATTGTGCGATATCTTGAAGGTTCAACATCCAGGAAGCGAAGGAATCAGCTGGACGTTCGGTGCGAAGGTTTTCGGTACGAAGACGGCGCAATATTGGGACGTTGGAATCAGAGGTTGAAGCTTCGCGAGGTGTTGAGATTACTTGGCTCAATTTGCATTAGATTGAATAGGGTTATTCGAGTCTTTGTAAATTGTGCACTATCAAAGCGTTTTTTAATAAATTGCTCAAATCGTCCTTTTGACGATTTGTGACGATTTGGGGGGAGACGTACCTGGCCCGAAGCGAGGACGACGTGAAAGCCAAGGGAACTCCCTAATCGTCTGGTTGTGTCTTTCTATCCCTACACTTGTACTTTTCGTTTTGTTGATTAATTGAATCAATTGAATTCGTGATCGTAAGTGTTCACCGCAATTCAATTGATTTGAGACTTGAATTTGTGATTGTGTAACGTGATTGTGAAACTTGTTGATTTTGTTTGTGTTAGAATTTTGAAAACAAAACATAAACCTAAATTCAATTTGTCGCTAATTGTTCAAAGGCTTATACTACATTTCCTTTGATCGAAGGGTGCAAAGTAGACTATCGATCCGGTAGCCTTCCGCGTACTCGAAATTTTTCTTAAAAAAAAAACTCGTTGTATAGAAAGAGTCACTTATTCACCCCCCTTTAAGTGATCGCCATATAGTCTAACAGAGGAGACGCGGTCCAGACTGCCAGTAGCTATTCTCACAGGTTTGTTCTTCCAATCTCACCTTTTGTCGTTGCATTGAGGACAATGCTCGATTTAAGTGTGGGGGAGGAAGCTTTATCGCTTTCCTTTACTTTCAGTCATTTAGTTTGCATGCATAAAATAAAACCTTAGGTTAGTTCACTTAAATTGAGTGTATTTTGCGTGTTGCCTTTGTTATTGTCTGATTTTCCCATTTCTTGAGCTATACCAAAAAATTTCTTGTGAAAAGCAAAAGTGTGAGTTCTAATACTTGATATTGATTGTTTGAAAGTATATAGGTTGTTTGCACTTTTAGGCTATTTTGTGAAAGTTGGGTAACGGTTCAATAAAATCAATACCGTTTTAACACCCTAGATTCCCAGAAGTGTGTAACATTGATTTGAGTACTAGTTTTGACAAAGTCTTGAAACTTGAGTTTTAATGAACCCTTGGTAGTTTATTTAGCAGTCGACACCATCTCAAGGCACAAACTAAGTGGGAAACCGAAGAATATAAGTGAATGATTTGAATATAAATGTTTATAAATACTATTGGTTGATTCTTGGAATAATTGATGAAAATTCAACAAATGTTGTATCATGCTAAGAAAAAAATACCATAGTATAGAAAAACTCATTAGTAGTTGGTTCAGAGGTGTCTGATTCTGAACTTGATAGGGCGGGTTACGATCCGATCCCCCGCAACTGCGAAGTGAGTTAAGCAAATAGGGGTTACCAAACTTATGTTATCAGCACCCCTCGCTATATGATGATCATAATCACTAACAGGTTTCCTACCATGGGCGTGTACAAGATAACGGGCTTAATGTGATTGCGTTAGAATGAAAAGGGTAAATGAAACTTAGGTGAGAGGTAGAGTCAAAAGGAAATGCTACAGGTCTGTTTTCATATAATGGGAGTCTTTTGTGTCATTACGGTGTTTTTGTTGTTGGTATTGTTATCTGATTCTCATGTCTTAGCCGGCAACCACGTATGAGTAGAATGATCGTGTCATGTGTTTTTACTTATGCTATGCAATTCACTATTCTTTTATGCTTGAGGACAAGCAATAGTTCAAGTGTGGGGGAATTTGATGACACGAAATCATATCGTATTTTTAGCTTAATTAATGTGAACTTTAGTTGCATTTTCATATGTTTTTATTTCATTTATGTCTTTTTATGTTGGTATTTGTTTTCTTTTCAGTAATGTCGAATAAAATAGGTCGGAGAAGAGAATTGAGCAAAAAGGGTAAAAAACGGAGCAAAAAGGGGGTGCGAACAAGCAAAATCAGCAAAGCCCAACAAACTAGGCTGGTGGCGCCCGCCACCAGCTTCGTGGCGCCCGCCATAGAATCCAGGATCCAGAAAAACGAATTTTGCGTGACGTGGGGAGCTGGTAACTGCACGATCCGTTTTGTCCTCCTTATCGTACGACAATTGGATATTCACAAACAAACTTATCTTCTCTTATTTTGATGGATCGTACGAAGACAAAAATCCCCTATAAATAGAAGGCTCAAATTCAGAATTCTTCACGCCTTTCTTTTGTTTCTTTTCAGTCAGTTTTACTTTTCAGTTCAATAAACTGTAACGGTATTTGCACACCGGAAATCCGTTACGAATTCTAATTTCATATTCCTGTCAAGAATTTCATTCCGATTATTTCCAGCAATTTTAATTCCAGTTTTTCCGGAATTTCTGTTTCCAGGTTTTTATGCTCTCATTTAATTAATTATTTATTATGTTTAATTTAATTTACTGTTTTTATTTGTTTATTTCTTTCGTCATGTCTAGCTAAATTCCTAGATATCGGTATGTAATTTAATTCTCCGAAGGGGATTTAACAATGATTTAGCGCGCACATATTAAACTATTTTTCTGATTCAAATTCCTAATTTATTTCTAAAGCTTTTGAACGAGAGTAAAATAAAGCAACTAAGGTTAAAATCAATAGAGCGAGAGTTTGAGGTTTTAACTAGATAGTAGGAATTTGATATTAATTTTTGAACGAGCGAGAGCCACGTTAGAATTAATTAGGACTTATTGATTTTCAAAATATACTTTCGAAACTAAGGTGGTAGAAAAGTGACAGTAAAACTCCTAGTCTAGTTAGTATGGTTTTTATCAATAAAACGAGAGTGTGAGGTTTAAACCTTTAAATTGAGAAAGTCCTTCTGAAAAATAAATCCTTTTTCGCGCGCTATTAATTTATTAAGTCCCCGATGATTAATTAGTTACATACCGATATCCCGCTTTAATTAATTAATTTCTTCATTTTAATTTTCATTTAAATTCTAAAACAATCTTAAAACCAAATTCATTAGCCTTAGATTTACATCGTAACGATAGAAATACGGTAGCTCGACTATTGGTCTCTGTGGTTCGATATCTTTTAAAACTCAACGACGAAACTGTGCACTTGCAGTTATAAAATATTTATTGATACACAAATTGTCGATCACTGCACAATGTGAAAGTGTCAATTTACTGTTTCTTACGAAAATGAATAACAAAACTAAAATATTAGCAAAACTAGACTTTAGACTGAAAACATGATAAAAATATTAAAATAGCAGGAGAAATCATAAAGTTGCCATGTCACATGATGAATGAAAGTGCACTAATCAAATTCCCCCACACATAAGCTTTTGATCTCCGTGCCACACACTAGAAGAAAAACTCAAAATAAAATTTAAAAGTCACAAGCAGTCAACATACTCCAGGATTCAAGCTTCAAACCTTAGGTTAAAATTCAATGATTGGAACAATTCTTATCTCAATGATAATCATGTGTGTGTGTGTGTGAACTGTGACAATCAAAAATAATTCATAAATAAGACAATCAGACAAACAGAAAAAACATCATAATTCAATATAACGTTCGTATCCCAACGTGCGAACTGATCGACGAATTGTGTATCAATAGATATTTAATAACTGCAAGTGCACAGTTTCGTCGTGTAGTTTTAAAAGATTATCGAACCACAGAGACCAATAATCGAACTACCGTATTTCTGTTGTCACGGTGTAAATCTAAGGCTAATAGATGTTTTAGAATTGTTTTGAATTTTAAAAGAAAATTAAAATTAAGATTTAAATTTAATTAAAGCGGGATATCGGTATGTAACTTAATCGACCTTCGGGAATTTAATAAATTAATAGCGCGCGGAAAAGGGTTTATTTTTCAGAAGAACTTTCTCAATTTAAAGGTCTAAACCTCACACTCTCGTTTTGTTGATAAAAACCATACTTTCTAAGCTAGGAGTTTTACTGTCACTTTTCTACCACCTTAGCTTCGAAAGTATATTTTGAAAATCAATTAGTTCTAATTAATCCTAACGTGGCTCTCACTCGTTCAAAGATTAATATCAAATTCCTACTATCTAGTTAAAACCTCAAACTCTCGCTCTATTGATTTTAACCTTAGTTGCTTTCTTTTACTCTCGTTCAAAAGCTTTGAATTAAATTAGGAATTTGAATCAGAAAAATAGTTTAATAAGTACGCGCTAAATCATTATTAAATCCCCTTCGGAGAATTAGTTTACATACCGATATCTAGGAAATTTAGCTAGACATAAAGCAAGAAACAAATAAATAAAAGCTGTAAATTAAATAAAGCATAAATAAATAATTAAATAAAAGCATTAAAAAGAACCTGAAATAAAAATGCTGAAATAACTTGAATTAAAGTTGACGAAAATAACCGGTACAAAATTCTTGACAGGAAAGTGAAAACAGAACTGAAAACGGATTCCCGGTGTGGAAATACCGTTACAGTTACTGTAACTAGAAACCTAAACTGACAGAAAACTGAAGGAAATAATGCGTACGGAGAACAGAATTTTGTCCTCTATTTATAGAGGGAATTTTCTGGTTACGATCCACAAAAATAGGAGATGATAAGCTCTTTTTTGATTCTATCCAATAGCCACACGATCAGGACCAGAAAACCATCAAACGCGTGCGTGCGCCCCACGTTGCTCAGAATCAGTTTCACTGGGCTTTTCACACTTGGTGGCGCTCGCCACCCATTCTGTGGCGCTCGCCACTGTGGGCTTGCGCTGGGTGGCGCTCGCCACCCTCCTTGTGGCGCTCGCCACTTTGTGTTTTTGGGCATGTGCTCATTTTTGCTGTGCTCCTTTGTGGGCTGCGCGAATTTGGGCTTTTGCACCCCCTTTTTGCTCCGTTTTTGACACTTTTTGCTCAATTCTCTTCTCCGACCTATTTTATTCGACAAAAGTGAAAACATATCAAATACTAACATAAAAAGACATAAATGAAATAAAAACATATGCAAATGCAACTAAAATTCACCTAAACTAAGCTAAAAATACGATATGATTTCGTGTCATCACGAACCATAGCAGAGAGCAATGTTGCCTAATAACTAGCGTACCATCTCAGTACAAAGACAAAAAAAAATCGCAAACATTCAATCCAAATAGCGTAGATTCGAGAAAACTTCAACTAACCTCTTGATAGATATGTTCGTTCTTAACCTCTTGAGTGATTATGACCACAAATACAAATAAATCAAGTGATTTGACTTGGTTTGGAGATTTTGAGGGTTTTGGAGAAAAAAATCACTTTTTCTGAATGTTAAAACGAGGAGACATTGTTGTTGTTTCGCTTATATTGGAGGTGTGTTCGCTGTAAATAGTGCGACTGGTTTTCGCATAGTATTCAGCGAATGATTGTATGTAGCCCAGGGGGTTAAAACTTTATCGTTAAAGAGAAATTCAAAAAAATTGTTGATATGTTTCTTAACTCGCAAACGGTTGGTTCGCAGGATAAATGGCGAGCGGGGCATTTGTGTAATTTCCAGGGGCGCTTGTGAAACAACGCGCATGCGGGGTGGGGGTGGGGGTGGGGGGGGAGGGGGGTGTGTGTGGATGGAATATCATGATATCATTCTATCCATCCTGGCTTGAATGGATGGAATATGATGATATCTATACTTATATATAATTGGCACCGATTTTATAATGTACTTCTTACATGTGGCAATCATATGTGCATTCTTTCTTCTAATGCATTTGGTAATAAAAATATAATTATAAGGTACTTCTTACATGTGGCGTCTATATGTGCATTCTTTTTTCTAATACATTTATTTGATAATAAATGTGATCAATATAAATGTAAATACAAATCTTCCATAATTATTTCTATTAATAACTATTATTATGTTTCCTTTCACGTTACAAGGAAAATAAATAAATAAATAATAATGATTTTTTAAAAATATTAATAATTTATTATAGAAAATAATTGGAATATAAATTACAATTTTTTTTTAGAAATTTTTTTAAAATTTAATAAAAATATTAATAATAATAATAGTATATTAAAATTTGCAAAATAAAACATATAAAAACTTTAGAAACTAATTTATTAAATTAGTGTTAATTATTTTACAATTTAATATGTTAGAAAAACTATTTATTATGATTTTTTATTTTTTTTATTAAAAAATACGAAATTTTACTAGAAATATTTTTCACCTTTTTTAATTAAATTATATTATATAAATATAATAGTAAATAATAATAATAAAATGAAATTAAATATTATTATTATTATTATTATTATTATTAAAGTGTCTAAAAGCATATTCTTCCTTTATTCTTTTTTTTTTTTTGACTAAATTCTTCCATTATTCTTTAATTATTAAGAATAGAAATGTAAATAAAATCAGGTCATATGAATGCAATTTATTGCAAATATCTTTTCATTATAAATTTGAATGAGTGATTTTCCCTATAAATATTGTTTTCACACTTTCATTCTTCACACTATTTTGATGATCTTTCGTAAAATTTAAATTTCATCTTAAACTTTTGTTTGTTAAAGACTTATTTTTGTTATTTCAATATTTCAATTCATTCGCTCTTTTAATTTGTTGCTCATATTTGTTGTCTTATTATCTTCAACATTTTATTTCGGTTGATTCTCTTAATTCTTCTTTTACCTTTGATATTTTTTCTTTCTTTCAGAAATATAGTCATAAAGGAGGCAAAGAAGATATATAAAAGTGTATTTTCTATTTCAGGAACCTTTCAAGCAAGCATAATCTTTTTTAGGGAAAATATTACATATGTAAATGTTAGTCCTAAAGGTGGTTAGGAAAATATGAACGGTCTCCACTCTTTTGTTATGGTCCATAAACGGTCAAGCCATTCTAACTAGACAATATTTGTAATTATATTTTAAATTTGTATATCATGTGTACATACTACTTTATAGGTTTTCTTAATTTCTTTAATAATTTTAGTACCAAAGTGTAATTAGTGCAATTGTAATCATCTCTCATTCTCATTAACACAAATTGCATTTTCTTTCTTTCTTATTTGTAGATTTAATTTGTATTTACATGTAAATTAAAAGAGATGTGAATTATATATATACTATTATAATTAGTAAATGATTGTATTCGTACCACTCCTACATCGTCTATTACATCCTATATTAAAAAATATATTTTTACCAAAAAAAAATATATTAAATTTGTATTCTATAATAATAATAAAATAAAATAAAAACATACAAATTTACGATTTACAATTACTTTTTTTGACCCAATGATTTAAATTTAAAAATCGGTATACTATAAAGTCATACTATTTATGCCATAATAATGATTTAGTTGATCCAAATAAGATCATAAAAATATATCAATTTTTTATTTATTTTGTGTGTGTGAATTTACAGTGGTTTTGTCATTTCGTCTATATACAAAAAAAAATATCAATTAAAATCATAAATGCTAAATCAAATATTTTGAAATATAAATGTATATTAATTTTGTATCACTACGTAGTTTAAAAGACAAATCAATTGTGTATCCAGTAATAAAAAAAAATCAATTAAGACAAAATCATATCAATTTTAATCAATAAATGATTGAGAATATCACCTTTTATACAATGACTACACATCTATAAGTAGACGTTTCGTTTTGAAATGGAATTTGCTCAAACTATTTTTTTCTCAAAATATTGAAAGCATACAAACAATATGTACATATTTCATAATTTAATAATATTTGTTGATCACCAATACTCCACCTACAACCATTCAATAATATTATGGGCGAGCCTTGGTTAAGAGAAATTGATGGCACATGGCTTCAAGCCCCACAACCGCTAGGTGTGTATTCTCTAAATATTAGTGATCTCTTGTTACCAAATTCTAAGAGTTGGGATGTTGAGAAAGTGGCCTCTTTGTTTGCAGAGCAAGAGGTGAACCGTATACTGGCTGTTCCTCTAGTGCCTATGGTTGAGCATGATAAATTAATTTGGCAAGGGGAGAGAAACGGACTTTACAAGGTGAGGTCGGGGTACCGTAGGTTAATGGCGGAAAAAAGGTATATGGAGGAAGTGAGCGAGGGAGATAGGTGGACCAAACTTTGGAAAATGCAAGCACCACCTAAAGTTAAGCACTTACTTTGGAGAATATTAAAAGAGTGCTTACCAACCCGTACTAGACTCCGAAGTCGTAATGTGCAATGTTCGGTTGAATGCCCGTTGTGTGGGATGGTGGAGGAGGACGAGTGGCACTTGTTCTTGGAGTGTGAGGGAGTCATTGATGCATGGCCAGCGGCGGGGCTGAACACCTTGCTGCCACACCGTGCTTATAATAACCATAATATATGCTCCTTTCTTTTTGACACTTGCAGGCACATTACTACCGACACTTTGGGGCGCCTAGCAGTCCTTTTATGGTGCATTTGGCTCAACCGTAATGACGCGGTATGGAATTCTCACAAAACTAGCGCGCAACAAATTGGATTCCGGGCAAAACACATGTGGTCGGAGTGGGCAGTAGTGAATGAAATAACTAGCATGCAACAAAGCCACGGCCAGCAAAGAACCAACAATGACAATGTGCAATGGCAGCAGCCCCCGCCGGGAGTGGTCAAATGCAACGTGGATGCAAGCTTCTTTGTCGCAGCTCCAGCTACCGGGTGGGGATGGTGTGTACGTGATCACAACGGAAATTTTCTCCTAGCAGGAACAGATTTTTTACAAGCAAATCTTACAACATTGGAGGGGGAAACAATGGCATTATTAGAAGCTATGAAAAATATGGTGCAAAGGGGCTACTCAAATGTTATTTTTGAGAGTGACTCTAAACTTATGGTTGATGCTATCACCTCCTCCAAGCATGGAATTTCTGAATTTTGTATTTTAATTTCTCATGTTAAGTCTCTTTTGTTGTCAAACCCAAACTTTGAGGTTAAGTTTGTTAGGCGGCAAGCGAATATGGCGGCTCATTTGTTAGCTAGGGTAGCCTATTCTATGGCTAGTTGCCAAGTTTATGATTTTATCCCTCTTTGTATTACTACTACTTTGATTAATGATATGAGTTAAGTTTTCCCTTGTCAAAAAAAAAAAATTAATATTTGTTGATTGTTTTTTTTATTCATGTATCATGCATTTTTTCTACCTATATTATTTGTAATTCTTCTGCATATGCACAGGAAAAAAATGCGATTGTGAAAATAAAAATTTAGGTGAGTTAGATTTTAATTATTCACTAGAATCATAACATACCTCACAGTTTAAAGAGCGTTAAAAAAAGTTACTTACGATTGTCCACCACATATATCTTCACACTAGCTATCAGCGGAAGCTGAACTCACCACTTGCAATATATAAGTCAACTCCTTATTTAGTTGAATCAATTAGAAAATTTGGAGGGTCAAAATTGATCGGTTGAAACATGTAAAGCTAAAATCAAACAATTAAAAAAAATTAGGGGATCAAACCTGCAATTTAGCTTATTATAAAAAAAACTATAATTTTATCATGTGATTTTTAGAAGATATCTATGTTAACACATTGATCTTCAATTTAATTTAAAATATATTATTAATTATTTATCGTATTTTTTAATCGAATTTTTACCTTGCAAGCATGAGCTCCTACATAAATATACTAATAGATATTCATATTTAATATTCAATATATACATTTTTTTTTGACTAAATAAAAGATATTTATTTATTTAAATCGATATAGTACATCAGATTCAAGTACTAATTTGCTAAAAATAAAAAGGATAAATCTCCGAACAAATTCACAACATCCAAGTTAATAGCATACAACAGCTTACTCATGCCTACAAATATTGTAATAAAACTAAAGTAACCAGAATACTTATGCCTCCGAATTTGCATCGTTGAAAAACTAAATTACTCTCTATATCCAATATATACATAAATATACCATAAGTGACACTTAAAATCTATACTTATAAAATTAACACCTACATAAATTTCATTTTATAGTAAAGTTTTAAGTCAATAAAGTTTTAAAAATATGATATCATCCATAAATTAAATTAAAATAATAATCTACCCAAATAAATTATTACTTTTACTCAAACTATTTTTTTCTCAAAATGTTGAAAGCATACAAACAATATGTACATATTTCATAGTTTTATAATATTTGTTATTTGCTTTTTTTATTCATGTATCATGCGTTTTTTCTATCTATATTATTTGTAAGTCTTCTGCTGTTCTACTAATTTTTCTTCTGCTTTTCTTTTATAATAGATATTTTGAGATAAAAATAGAGAAATAATTGAGATTTATAATACATACATCAGTTTGGTTTGGATCGGTTCAGTTATCACGAAGTCGTATCTGATCCGAACCAATCGATTTTGCTATAAGGTGGCCGAAACACATCCAAAATAGTTAGGTTTTTTATGATTTTTGATTTTTTTTTAGTTATTTTTTGAATTGGATGGAATTTGAGCTCCCCTACCTACGGGACTCCATAATTGAATAAAATATTATCTTTTTATTAATTCAATTGAACTAAAAATAAAATAGAAACATTTGAAATTATTTATTATTACCAATTATTAAGAATAATGTAATGTTTTATTTACATTCACATTATTCATTTTTTTTACGATCATACTAATTATAATTTGAAACTTTTAAACAAATTAATTTTTAATTTAATTTAAAATATACTATTCTTTATCATATTCTTTTAATTAAAGAGAAGAATAGTAGACTTGCAATAGAGATGATTCTTCTTCTCTTTGAGAAATTGATGAATATCTAGAAATTAATGTTTTGAATTACATTATTAAGTTTTTAATACTTTTTTTTTTGAAGCGATTAAGTTTTTAATACTATAATGTTATTATTTGTCAAAAAAAATACTATAATGTTATTACAAGAAAATTAGAATGTTATCACGTAATTTTTATAAGATATTTATATTAACAAAAATTAATTGTCAATTTAATTTAAAATAGACTATTGTTTATCATATATTTTTAATCAAATTTGGACTTGGGTTTATAAATAAATATACTATTAGATATTCATATTATATCCAATACATTTGAATATGATTACTTTAAGTGACACTAAAATTTATACTTATAATAATTGTCACCCACATAAACTTTATTTTATAGTAAAAATTTAAGTTAATAAAAGTTTAAAAATAAGATATCTTTTATGATCATTAATAAATTAAATTAGAAAAATAATCTATCTAAGTATATTATTTTCCAATTAGTTATTAAAATGAACTATCAATTAAACTTTTCTTTTTTGTTGAAAAAAATTAACACGGACCTTTAAGGTCGGAGCACATGTTAAATAGTCCATCTTAATATTTGTCATTATAATACATGTTAAAATAACTTTTTTTATTTTTATTTTTACAAACGTATTTTTTCCCGTGCATCACACGGGCTCTCATACTAGTTTTCTAAATCGGGACATCATGATGTTGCGAAGAAATACCATAGTAATTTGCGTAGAGGTAGTGTGAAAACCATGTGGAACTAGTGGTCAGCTCTATTTGATGAAGTTTAATACTTTAGAAAAGATAATAATTAAAAAAATTTCACATCAAATTTTGTCATTAATTTAAATGGTCAAAGTGGCGAGATCATAATGCAGGATGACATCTCTAAAATAGAATCAAGATCCTTTCCATTTTTTACTTTCTTTAATTTGTCATTATTAAAGTTTTGGGAATATATCAGACAAAAAAAATATATTTTCTAAATGCAATTATGTCATATTTGATAGATCTAATGTTTTAATATATATCGTTAAAGAACTATAGTAATGGAGAGAAAACAAATGGAGAAGATCTTTATCCAAAAAAAACAAAAATTGGGGAAGATCTTTATCCAAAAAAAACAAAAATTGGGGAAGATCGTAACTCCTAAGTATGTATACATGCATATTAGGTGTATGTGTAATATAATGTAATGATTGAGGTGTATGTATACATATTAGGTGATGTATAACTGTAATACAACGTAACTTTACAAATTTACATTGTGTACATGTAACGATTGATGGAAAATTTTATCATGACGACTTTCATTTTCTGTGATCCCTTGGGGAAAACTAAGAAAAAAATGAAAAATAAGAGGGAAAATTATAGAAACAAAATGGGATAAAATGTCTGCAACGAATTATGAAAAATTACAGGGAACTAAGATAGTCTTTTATAATTGACAAAATGGAGTTAGCGTTAGAATATCCTTCCAATGAACGAAATATCATTCCATCCATCCTGGCTTGAACTCCATCAGAAAATGTCAACCCCTGTAGCAATTCCTTCAACGTGTTTTCTACTCCAATTAGGGAACTTACTACGCCTAATAAAAGCGCAGGTAGAGAGGGACTTGATCTTGATATCTCCACAACAGTAACCTGACAAAGCTCAATAAAATCACCATTTTTTGCAATAGTATTTCCAAATACATCATTCATATTGGCAGAATAAATTTTATCTCAAACCAACCTGTTGGTCTTGAGGTATATTGGCCTTCAATTTTGCTATGGCAATAGCTCGAGAAAGGCCACCAATAGCATCAACCAAACCATGTGATGCCGCATCTTTACCAGTCCAAACCCTCCCCTGTGCTACCTCTTCCATCTTATCCACCTAGGTAGTTGTAAAAGATTTATAAGAATGAAAAAAAAAAAAAAAAGAACAGGAAAAATATACTTAATAAATTTAGAACATACAGTCATTGATCTGGATAAAGCTGCCTTGTCTCGAAATTGTTTATAAGAGTTCTGTGCAGATTTTGCAAATAGCTCGGCTTCATCTGGTCTATACCAAAAAAAAAGAGATGAAAATGCTCATATTTGTCTACTTAGGAAGTCAAATATGTATGAATAGTTATCCAACACAGAAATACATTGTAAAAACTATCAGTTGAAGCATTAAAAAATATAGGCTTAAATAATCAATTGGTCTCCCTAGGATGATCTTGTAATTCATAAAAGGTAAAAGACAGTAAGTTTGTTTATTGTTTCAGTGATTTCTCATTACTACAATCTGATTTCATATATGATGGAGTTTTTAGGGGATACCTACACCTTGATCTCTTTTCTTCAGAGATCAGTAAACAATTGCTACCATTATTAACTACGTATGTGGTAAGCCATACCAGTTTTTATCTACAATTCATCACAGTAACATTCATAATAACTGGATTGAAGAATTAGGCATATATATGCTTTTCATTAGAGGTGTAAATGCATTGAGCTATTCGTGAACTACCTGAGCCAACACGTTAAATTTTCTATCATTCTTCTATTTTAATTAAATAAACAAGCCTAAGCTTAAGATTGTGTTCAATTAATAAAATGTGTTAAGAGCAAAGTAGAAAAGTTGTAACTTGTAAGCCCAAGAATGTAAAAGCATCGGTTATGCACTTCTCTCTCAAAGAGAGTTCCCGATAGTTGAGATAACAAATAAAATTATTACCTAAAAGAACGCTGATCAGCAGCAACGAGCTCAGCATATCTTCCCCTTGATATGATTTCTTTATTAAAGCCAATCTTCTCATACAGTTTTCCTAAATTAAACTTTCCTGCAAAAAAAAAAATTTATATCAAACATTTACATTATAAAGATCATAAACAAAATATTTAGCGCTGACTGTTCACAATGTTATAATGTCTTGCCTTATCATTTCAGAGGTCGAATGAATATTTAACATTGAGTAATATATCATATGGCTGCAGTTAATTACCATTCAAATGGTACCATGAACTGTTATATTTTTCTAAACTAGAACAACTTAAAATTTGATAAAGTACTTGCATAATCTAATTCATTGCGCGTACTTGCTTAATCATATAAAGGAAAATTTCATCTTACATTATTGTTTTTGAAAAACATACTGTACATCAGGCTTTCCTCTTGGTGAAAAGTAAACAAATATCAGTAGTCTGTACATTTTAAATACTTCTCTTTCTTTCATTGAAAATGATTTTCAATTATATAACCTAGAGCTGGCGAGATTTCAGAGCAAGGAGAAATAGCAACAGGACCCAACAATGACTATAAGCATGGTAGACAAAAATATGGTCGCACAATCATAAACATTTTTTTAACCCTAGGCGATTATGATCATATTCTGGAATACGACCTCACTAATTGCGTAGAATCGTCGTGTGACATAAGACAAGTGAGAACATACAATCTGACCTTGCCAAACCAAAAGCAGCTTAACCACCAAAACCCATGTTTCTCTCCATGGACACGTGGCTTAAGGCTTGACCACTAAAAACTAAATCAATATGCCTTTATCTGATTGAGACAATACCAAATAAAAAATCTCTCTGATTGAAAAATCTGACGAAAGAAAATATAAATTCTCCTCGACGTTGTTTATTTCGTTAAAGATTTAGATATTTGAACGGTGGTAAGAGCTGAGAGAAATAGGGTTGGGTAGGGGCAGGTCCAGGGATCAATTCCTGGTGGGAGCAATTTATCTTTCCGATGTATCAAAAAAAAAAAGTGCTTGCATTCAGGTTTTATTACTGCCGCTTCAAATTCATGGAACTTTGAAAAGGAGTTTTAATAACAACTGCTTATTTTGATCGAAGGGTGACAAATTAATCCTCTCGCCTCTCACAATAAGACACCCTTCTCACTTGATATGGCATATATATATATATATATTTATTTATATTTTTGAAACATTATATTACCAATTGATGAGACTGGCGAGAATTAATAATTTATTCCTAAGCATATAAGGAGTTTGTTTTTGCTGATGTAGCCAGTTTGAATAAGAGACTAGCCCTCACTGCTACATTAATGGTGGTGAAGAAATATGGCAACATAAATTGAGGTGATGCGATGTGATGAAAGAATTTATGCTAAACTATTTCAGTTGCAAAAACACTGCCTGGAAATTCTAATTGTAACCAATAGTCAATTGTAGAAAACTAGATTTGAGAGGGAAGAAATTGAAAACGAGCACACTCTGACAATAGGTGTGACAGAAAGAGGATGGTTGGTTGAGAAGATGACAACAACGGACATGGTGGTGGTGTCAGGGAGATGAATAGTAGTCTCGTGGCAGAAGAGAGAAAAGGCCATAGTTTGTCTAAGTAATCTTGTAGCGGCCGGTAATGGTGGAAGGAAGAAAGATGAAGTCCATCGGCGGCGGTAAGAGTTGAGAGAGATATTCAGCTTTCAGCAATTGAAGGAAGAGAGAGAAGTTGGGAGTTTGTGATTGAATGGAAATGTGTCACATCACATGACACATTAAAAGAGTGTTTTAATCTCACCATATATATATGGATCTTGTAGGATCTTACAATCCGTTTTCCGATCCCCTATTCCAATTTTCATTCCCTATCTTACACATGTGTCTAGACACTAAAACAATAGGAAAACAAGTACAGGAACTGATCTTTGCTCAAGTGGCTGAATTATGAGCTTCCTTAATCTTAAATTGAGTAGCACCAAATAGATTGTTACACAGACACTGGTGAGATCAAATATTTAAAATATTCCACTATGTGCATGAATGATTATAATAAAATAAAATAAAAAATTGTTGAAGTTAGATTCTCATGCATGCCCTTTTATATTCACCAACTGAAACAGTAAAACAGTGATTCACCTGTGACCACTCCAATTGAACCAGTTATGGTAAGACTTTCTGCAACAATAGCATCAGTTCCCATTGCCATATAGTATCCTCCACTTGCTGCTACATCAGACATTGAAGCAATAACTGGTTTTGATGCAGCTAAAAGCTGAATTTCTCTCCACATCCTAAAGACCATGATTCATGACATCAGACTATGATTAGCTAAACATGCAAAATGATCAAAATATTTAGAAAGCATTACAATTCCACCCATGAATAAAAAGACATTCATTTCAAATTTAACAAAACTATAAAGGAAAATATAAGCCTCGTCCCTCTCAAGTTTGAAAGTAGGCTTAAATATGTTTTTATCCCATCAAAATAAGTAATTCTTCGCCCCTCAAATTTCATCGCCTTTTGGTCTCTCTTTTTTGAAAATGTCCGCAATTGGTCACTCTAAGTCAAAAAACTAGACCAATGTTTCATGACATTATTTTTGAGGGACTAAAAACATTCAAATCTTAAAGTATTATCGAAAAAAAAGCTTCATTGAAGGATTAAACATAATGTCATACCTAAAGTTTCAAAAAAGAAATGTCATATGTAAATGTACACACAAGTATTACGTTGTACACATCAGATGTAAATGCATCAAACCAATCATTTCAAGCCAATACAGATGAAATGGTTCTTTTATTAAAATTACATTTTAAAAATAAAATTAAAATGGGGGAAAATTTTACCAGGACTTACAAATCAGAGGCAAGGGCGTCACCTCCAGGACTGTCAATTCTGATAACAGCAGCCTTAAATTTTTTTTCCTCTGATAACAAAAAAAAATCCATTGTGAGCTAGTACAAATAAAACATGAACTATAATAATACTCCCTCCGTTTCAAAATTAGTCTCATTCTAGTAAAAAGCTCTCCTACCAAGGTAGTGGAGTTTGTGAGTTGTTTTTCCATTTCTAACCTTATATAAGTCACACTCTCTCTCCAATAATAAATTTTCTATTTCATGGAAATTCTAAATTTGAGTTAATGAGAGAATGTTATTTTTGACAACTTATAGCCTTAATTCATCAAATGACACTTAAAAAGCAACAAATTTTTGTTGCTAGAATGACACTTATTTTGAAATGGAGGGAGTAATTAATGTGTCAAAGATAGCTGGTTTGGCAAACAGCACATAGATGAACATGAAAACAATAATTGTGCCTCTTTTATATTACCAAATAGGTAAAGTCATACATTTTGTTAAAAACTGATCAAACTAATCAATGCTTGTTACATCTAGAAATATAAAAATGAAGAATTTTGTAAGTCATACATTTATTTTATTTTTTTCTCTCGATAATGAGACTCTCTTTGACGCTAAGATTCAGAGATCTTCAGAGATCTCATAAATGACAATCTCAGTGCTTGCATCTTGTTTTTTCTATAATCTACTTGTTCATGCCTTTCCCAATGTATCTGTTAGGATATAGAATAGTAGTTAATTAGAATAATGCTACATACTCTCTCCGGTCACCATTTTAAGCCAAAAAACACTTCAAATTTTGGTCACTATTATAAGCAAAAGTTAACTACTTTTAAAATAATTAAGTTATTTCAAATATACCCTTATTTAATTCTACTACTTTTTAGATAATTAATCCACTTTTATGCTTTGGTATTTGTGATTTAAAAGGTCAATACAGTAAACTTAACTAATGTCTTACATCAAATCAAGAAAATTAATTACACTTAACTAGAGTTCTTAAACACCGCGTAAGTAGTTTTTTTTGCTCATAATAGTGACCGGAGGGAGTACTTATGTAGCATACTTCTACTATTAGGAACCCAGGAATTAGATTTCTAAGAAAGAACACTTTTATTAAGAAGTAGGAAAGAATAGAAGAGGAGAGGAATCTCTCCTCAAAGGGTTTCTGTTAGATACTGGTTCAAATATGAATATATGAATAAATACGAATGATAATTCTATGGTATTTAGGAGCTTAATAGATAACAATAAGGGAATATAGTGATGTATTATTATTGATACATGTAATTGCAGAAATGTAACCAACCTCTAAGAAAACCATTGAATGATCATTATTCCCCATCCTTATTCTATTTAATAAGCAAACCCACTAACATAATGATAATTCTATTTAATAAGCACCACACCCACTAACATAATATCCTTATTATATTTAACGAGCACCACACCCACTAACATAATATGAGCTTAATTACTTGGGCCTTTGGGCTTACTAACAATACTCCTCCGTAAAACAATCAACTTGTCCTCAAGGTGATCTACCAGAGGATAAAGTTGAAAGCAATTACAAATTTACTTTATTATAATTGTCATGAAAGCCGAAGTGTTTGCACAGTTTTGTAGCCCAAATTCACTTCCTGGATCCCACATTTGGGAGGACAAACCACCAAACCTTTAGAAATTGTTGCAGTGACATTTGTTGACCTTCCCATGTTGGTTGGTGAATGTGGTGAACCTCTTTGTCATCATTGGGGGATAGACTATAACATCCTTGTCTGACGGTTGCAGCGATGAAAATACAACAAACATGTACAAAATTCCTTCACTCTTCATAATCACAGACCCTTCCTCTCCATTTGCAAACTTACAACCTCCTTTTTTATTAGGGTTCTCATCTTTGCGCAATGTTATCTGACCATGGATGTTCTGATTACTAGATATTTTTCTTGATTTCATAACCAATCTTGGTTCTTGATTCTCTAATGAATCAATTTCTGGCCCAAACTGTTTGAGAATTGACCCTGTAAAATTTCCCCAAGTGGCAATTGGATTGGCCGAAACTCATAGTAGCTTCACCACTCATCCATTGTGCAACTGCTGGTATCTAATCTTCTTTTTGTTAAGAAGTCTCACATCGATTGCGAGTCAGTCAGAATATGTGTTTATAAAGTAGAAGCAATTTCTCACGTTACAAACCGACTTTGTGTGGTTGAGTTAGGCCCAACTCTTAATTCTAAGACATCCATACAACTCCTGCATCAAAGTATTTCTCAACCTTGATTATCGATCCAACAACATCCCTTCCTTCAAACATCAGTATTTCTAGACTTAATTCTTTGAGTTTTCTTCTCCAATCTCTAAGTACTTTCAACACTTCATGAAAAATATCAAATGTTCCTTCCATATTTGATGACTATTCCATATTTTTCTCTTATCCCTGATTAGAATTGCTTTGATACCAATGTTAGATACTGGTCCAGATATGAATATATGAATAAATACCAATGATAATTCTATGGTATTTACGAGATTATTGGATAATAATAAGGGAACATAGTGATGTATTATTATTGATACATGTAATTGCAAAAAAGTAATCAACTTCTAGGAATTATAGAGCCTAGTCTCTCCCAAACCCAACCCACATAAGAAACCCACTGAATGATCACTATTCCCCATCCTTATTCTATTTAATAAGCAAACCCACTAACAGTTTCCCCTTCACAATAGAGTTACTACTCTATTCACAATGTTTACAATATTCAATAACCATCCCCTCTACGTTGTATTCACCTATTTATACAAATAGTTTGATCAAAACCTCAACTAGTTAACAAATAAACTTCTATAACAACTCTTAACTACTTTAACTACTCTAGTTAATCATAATTCGATATCCTAACTGTTGAATATGTATTTGTGTTGTTGGAGTTTGTTTGAAGTCCCATATTGATTAGTTTTCCTAGTTGTTGAGTGTATAAATGTGAGAGAGCAACCTCATCCTACCAGCTAGCTTTTGGGGTTGAAATTCAAGCTTATTTAACATGGTATCAGAGCCGGGTTAAGAACTGCAATGTATTTGTGTTGTTGGAGTTTGTTTGAAGTCCTATATTGCTTAGGTTTCCATCTTGTTGAGTGTATAAATGTTTGAGGTCAACCTCACCTACGAGCAAGCTTTTGGGGTTGAAATCCAAGCTTATTTAAGACTAACAATACACCCCTCTTCAAAGCAACCTTGTACACAAGGTTGGCAACTACCATATTCTTTTTGATGCCACATGTACTCTATCAATGTAAGGAGCAACATACTCTCTTTTTGATTGACCTGGTTTCTGCCACCTGGATTCCACAGATGGAGGGAGTAAGTGCTGCTGGCATCTTTATCCAGCCTAATCCTATTTTGGTTGATATCACCTGGTTCCCATAACTGTAAGGATAATTAAAGCTCCAAGGGTCCCCAACAACTAACCAACTAAGTAGTACCAAACAACCTACCATTGTAACATATTCAACAAACTTTTGACAAATACTTTTAATGTATTATTGAGTTACAAGTAAGGTTTTTAACGAGGCAATTGAATTTTCGTTGTCGCTCCCACTTAGGTTTTGGTATAGTCCCCCCAAGTTTTTCTAATCTGTTATTTTTTCTTTTAATATATTTGGAGCTTACATAGCTGGTGGTGGTTGAGGGATGACAAAATAGTTGGGATGTCTTAATCTCTACTACCTCTGCTAGCTTAGTTACATAAAAAAATGTTTTATTGAGTTCAACAAGCATGAGATCTATTTTCCTTTCTTCAAATTGTCTATCAGGTACATCTTTGAGACCCAATAGAAATATTGTAGATGTGAGTTTTTCTAATATTTGGCGTAAAACACTGTAACTTTAATTTAGTAAATGATTTTGTACTACGGCATCCCACTATTGGGAATGTTTGATGAACCAGTTTCCGCTTCAGCCCTCTTTATATTCCACTGTTTTGCATATAGCAGCCAACCTACTGTTGCTATCCATGTATGTCTTTGAGAATTTGAATGAGTTGCAGTATATCACCAAAGAGATAATATTCACTGCATAACTCAATAAACCTATGCAATTTAATTTTATGAGACTTCTGTTTTGCCCCTTCTTGCTTTATTTCTAGACTTCCTTTAATGGCTTCCAAAGTGGTATGAATATTTTTGGTTTGAGCCCTTAAGATTGATTTGGGTTGCCCCTTCTCGGTTATATCACAAACAACCTTGCATGGTGTTGACAATGTCAGCATCACTTCACTCGCTCAGGAGCTGACATCTGGCGGTCTTGGTGGTGGCGGGGCTGTCACAAAGGGACACGCGCCTGGAGGCTTTGTAGTGGCTGCCAGCTGAGGTGGTGGTTCAACCTCACATTTAAGTCAACTTCCGGCGGCTTCCTGGGTGGCAGATGCTTCAACACAACCTTTGGATTTTTTCTGCCATGCAGCATCCTCTCTTTTTCACTGCACATTCCTCCTGTTTGTGTTTCTTTGTGGCTCTCGCTTGTTGCTATTTCAATTATTCCCTTTGCTGCATCAAAAGAAAGTTTCAGGAGAGGTATGATTTCATTCTTTGGCGCTTCAATCAACTGTAACACGACTTCATCTCTTGCATCTGTAGCTTTCCACAATTCTGGTTCTGTTTCTTGGTTTTCTCCTATCCACTTCTCTTATTTTACCACATACCCAATAATCTGTTTATTAGTTTTGTCCATAGTCACATAATTCGTTCATCACCTTGCAAACCGCGAATTGGTTTGCACAAACCGGTTCGCGGTTCTTTTGCGAATTGGTTCACCAAAATTCGCACTAGAATTCGTCAAAATCAACGAACCCAGCGAACCAACCTTGAGAACCCCGCGCACAGGCACTGGTAATTAGAATGAAATGTTAAAAACTTCAAATCAAGCTAAAAGGGGGTTGGAACAAATGAGATCGGTAGAAAAATACCTGAAGATGATGATTCAAGTTTCAATGAACAGAGAGAGGGAAAAGAGAAGAAGATGTAGCGATGGACTCAATGGAGTTTCTGTCATCTGTTGCACTGGTCTTGGAAAAATGAACTAACTTTAATTGTAAAATGATTCAACTTCCCTATGCATTAATTTTTTTGACTGTTCCCTATGCAGTTACTATTTTGTAGGATGATTTTAGTTATTGACGAATGATGATGGTACTGTTTTGTTATGTATTTTTGGTAATAAAAATATGTTAATTTGAGACTCTAATATTTGTATAAGTTATTTTTTATTGATGGTATTAATATTTTTTATCATTTATTTTTTGTTAATTAATATTTTTTTTATTTGTAACGTACCGAGTATAATATTTGAACGTACCACGAACCCAAGCGTACCGACTCTGTATACTCCCCTGTGTACCGAATTCTTTGAGAGTTGCGAACCGCGTACCCGAACCCGTACCGCGTACCGAAGTGAATTGCGAACTGTGTGACTATGGTTTTGTCTCTCTGCCTTACAACCATTGTATAGCCCTCCAAAGCTGCATATCAGATTTGTGGAAAAAGACTTCCGGGTTGGACCTGAGTTTTCTTGATCCCTTGCTAGTGGGCTGGAGCACGACGGCTCTGGCCAATGTGGTGGTTCGAACCCAACCTTTTCTAACATCTGCAGATCAAGGTCATGATGTTTTGGTAAGAAAGGTTGGTTGTAGTAGTGCCTGTAAGGACTTGGATATCCAAAGGTTTCGACAATGGCTGTGGAATCAGGTTTTGACAAGAATAGGAACGAATAGGGGAGGAATCTCTCCTCCAAGAGTTTCCTCTTCACAATAGAGTTACTACTCTATTCACAATGTTTACAACATTCAATAATTATCACCACTACATTGTATTCTCTTATTTATACAACTAGTCCTATAACAACCTCAACGAACCACTTGGTATTAACCATTATAACAAACTTCTATAACAACTCTTAACTACTTTAACTACTCTAATTAACCATAATTCTATATCCTAACTGTTAAGAAGTCTCACATTGGTTGCGAGATGACCTGAATATATATATTTATAAAGTAGAGGCAATCCTCACCTTACAAGCCGGTTTTGTAAGTTGAGTTATGCCCAATAATCAGTTCTAAGACTAGGTCTCCTTGCTATTAGGTTTCTGATCAGGTCATCCACCATTTATATCCGCGCATCTAGCCCAATAGTGTTGGGAGCAACGGGGTGTGTTAAGAAGTCTCACATCGGTTGCGAGATGGCCTGAATATATGTTTAGACAATCCTCACCTTATAAAACCACTTAAGTTTAGTTTCTACCTTCTTCTCTACTATAGGTGTTATCCCAACTCTCTCTAATGTCGTCATTTCTAATCATATCCCATCTAGTCTTACCACACATCCAACGCAACATCCTCATTTCTACTACACTTACTTTTTTATGTTCATGTTGGTTCTTCACTGCCTAACACACTGTCTTGTACAACATTAACGGTCTTACCGCTTTCCGAAAAAAATTTCCCTTCAACGGTAATGGTACTTTCGCATAACATAAAACACATGAGGCACTCCCCCATCAGTGGTTTAGTGGTATTGGCTTGGGACCTGGGTTGGTCTAGTGGTATTGGCTTGGGACCTGGGAGTGTGCTCCTCCTTAAGGTCTCAGGTTTGATTCTCTCTGGTGACAATTTAGGTGGCCTAATTTAGCTTCTTAAAAAAAGTACATCCAAGTCTTGGAATATTTACATAAGAATTTTTTTTTAAAACTTAGAAAGGGGGGAAATTTTATTAATCATTAGCACTAATGGCCATATTTTAACTGTCCCTGACGGGATTTGAATTCGGCACCTTGAAGTTACAATGCTAGACTATTACGATTGAGCTAGCACCTCAAGTGTCATATGAAAATAATTACAATAGCTAATAAAGACAATAATCAAATCAGATTTTTCTTTAGTCTCCTACAACAGGAAAGCAACCAATGCTTTTATAGCCATTTTTGGAATAAAAATCATCAAACAAAAATGAAATCAATTGGCCTCCCATTAATTTAGTGAAACCACTAAATAACAATATAATATCACTCTACCAAAAAACCAATATTAATTTGACCCAAAAAAAAAACCCAATATTAACATTAATGATGACAGGAAAGCAACAATGCTTTTATAGCCATTTTTGGAATAAAAAACATCAAACAAAAGTGAAATCAATTGGCCTCCCATTAATTTAGTTAAACCACTAAATAACAATATAATATCACTCTACCAAAAAACCAATATTAATTTGACCCAAAAAAAAAACCCAATATTAATGATGCATTAATGATATCTTCTTAAAATGGAAACTCATTATATCAAATGTACCTCTGACAGTGCGAATCTTCTCAATGAACTCCTCTGCAACAATCCCAGAACTAGAAAGCCTTAATTGACTTTGACTCTCAACTCGACTAATGGTCCCTGAAGCCCGGATGATGGCTATCAGGCCTTTGCCACCTGATATTCCGACTGTCGATTTCTTAACGCGAGAATATTTCCTGTATTTAATCAAACAAAGAAATTATCTTGATATGTTAGTTTGTTATATGTTATTCACCAAAAGATATTATTAGCAATAAAAGTTGGGTAGGAAAAAGTAGGCAATTGTAAGTCATGTGAAAATTATTACACATAGGCCACAAAAAGATCCAGGACTAAGAGGCTATGAAAAAACTTAATATTCAATAAAACACTATCTATGCATTAAAGTTTCCTCCAATTTCTGTATGACATTTTGTAGACTTCTGTTTCAAAAGAATAAGAATAAAATTACTCAATATACATATACTTCATATGTAT
Organism: Trifolium dubium; assembly: GCA_951804385.1. Lineage (NCBI taxonomy): Eukaryota > Viridiplantae > Streptophyta > Magnoliopsida > Fabales > Fabaceae > Trifolium > Trifolium dubium. The sequence goes on from OX638068.1 coordinate 20,628,771, forward strand.
CCCAAATTTAAAACTCATACTCTGAATCAAGTCTTGCAAGGAAATTCCAAAAATGAAGCGGCCAGTGAACTAAGCAAAACTTTATTGCATAGTTTTATTTTGAACGGCAAAATATTATTAATAAGACCAAGTCTCGGCACAAGACGAACCGAAACCGGTAAAAGAGAGGCTACAAAACAAAAATGATGCAATGATGCACAATGAGAAAGATGATGCAATCAATAGGTCTGGAATTGTGATAACATGTTTACTTGAACCAAGAAAATCAACTACATGGAACACTAACAAATGAAAAAAGATAATGTCTAATAATAACATCCCTGTTGAAGCATAACAGTGGAGGAAAATGTGAGTTTTCAGAATATTCGTCAGTCCGGGGAAAAGAAGAAAAGAAAAGACCACTAATGAAAATACTTATTTTATTTGATCACGGCAAATTTTAAGTGGTATAAATTACAAGATACGAAAATGAAACAAAGATTGAGATTGATTTGAAAATTTTACGGGATAGATGGTGAATTTAGGAGACAAAGGGTTAGATAATTCCCAAATTAGACATTCCAAAAGCTGACATTTATCTCTAGGATAAATTGCTACCTATAATCTACCGTAGGCAGCTTTTTTTCGGTTTTCACTCCAAGTCTCTCCTTCAGCATGTCAGTAACCTGCAAAACATTTAGATTTTTTATTCCTTTAACCCTATTTATTTCCAATGTAATGATATCTTCTAATCAATTCATTAAACATTATTAATTAAAAATATATAAGAATACAACTGAACTGACTGAAACAACAGTAGAGTCCACATTTAGTTAAATGAAGAAGCAATTGAAAACAATAGTACACTCTTATAAAGTCGGACAGAAACTCTTGTTTGGAATTTTTCCATCAAATGTATCTATCACTAATCAATAACTGATATTTTATCCCTTACTCTCAATAAGACTATATTAATAAAATCTGATAAATGATACATATATTTAGCATATAACACTACCAAGCATTTGTCAACAAAAAAAAAACACTACCAAGCAATTATGTACCTCATCATCATATAATATATTCGATATAAGACCTTCTTCTTTCAGCTTATCAACTTGATAAACACCTTCATTTATGAAGTTCTCAATATCTTCTCTTCCCTTTCCTGTTTTGAATTGGAAGAAGATCAGAAGTTATTTAGTGATACAAAATTCGACTAAAGTTTCAAATGCAATTGCAAAAGTACCTTTGGCAGAAGAGACTTTATCCAGCCAGTTTGTATAGATGTTATCAAGCAAAGCAGTCAACATCTCACAATTTTCATCAGACATAGTCGTTCGAGCTAATTGATCTCCTGCACTTTTGTATTTGCCAATCCTTTCTACCTGCGGTTCAATTCCTATTTTATCTAAAACACCTGGAAAAAAAATAATTGATGTCAAAAACACAAGTTTTAAGATTATCCATAGTCATCTCGTGAGGCTTAAAAATTGAAAAGGGTTTTTATCAGTAATCTGGACATGTATCTGCAAACTAATATATGACAATAATGAGACTTTTCCAAAACAATTAAAGAATGATTTTAGATATAAGCATTGGTTTAATATTTACGAAATTGGTATATACACTATAATATTATAGAAAGGTCTAAGTACAAAATTTCAATTCAGGCATTAGTTAGTAGTAAGACATTCTGTACCAAAGTTATTTACAAACTTTATATGAAGTAACAGACTACCAGGTTGGTAAGTCTCTTACAAGGATCTATGCATATTAGATACAAAATTACTACATTACATGGTATGTTCCCCTTCTATATCCACTTTCTGTCAAAATGTTAGTAAATATCCAATTAGTCCAACAAAGGTATTTGATGAAAAATATATTACAAGAGGCTGGAACTGGTTAGTACTAAATATGACATTGTTGACAAATGTATGACCAACGTGCTGTACATCTGTAGCATATACTTTTGTCTCGAAGAAAAATAAGCTCAGCCCAATATTTCATTTGACACCCAAGCATTGAATTACAAAATCTTTGGGTCAACATTCAAGTTATCCAAGCTGACAAAAATAGTATATAATTAATAATATTTAGATTTGTTATTTTCTATTACCTAAATACTCTTAACTCAGTTTTTCTCTATTAATTAGGAATTTTAACTTTTAAGGTTCAATTTCAATTGTTGTTTCAAATATGATCTCTTTATATATATATATATATATATATATATATATATATATATATATAGTTTATAATTTATTTTTTGAAGTATTCCATAATTCTGCTTATTTGAATACACAATAATTCTGCTATATGATCATTCCATGATTTCGTTATGGCCTACCCTGATCCTAGACACCGCCTAAATTATATTGTAGTTCATTGGGTTTCTCTGGGTAGGTAGAGTTGAGTTCAAATAAACAAAACTGATATTGTCCATATTAACTTCGAGTAAGAAGTAAGTTTAACCTATCCCATAAGAACTCTAAATTACTTTTGGGATACCCAATTGGAGATTTATACACACAAAAAAGAAGGAAAATTATAGCCGTGAAACTTTAAAAAATGGAACTAAAAAAGAAAGATCAGCTTACCTCTGAGGAATGAGGCTTGAACACTCAATCCGAACAAAGAAAAGTACGCACTAGGAGGAGCATATATCTCTTGACATGCACACGCAAGGTAATATTCTTTTTCTTGACATGTAGGAACATAAGCCACAACAAATTTTCCTACAAGCATACTCAAGTATCAATGAACGTTAGGAGGATATTATATATTATTATTCACCTTAATTTCACTAAAATGTACACTTCAGTTACATCACAATATCAGAATATAACATGCACCAGCACTCCTACAATAAGAGATGATAAAAGAAAAAGCGTACTCACATATATAAACACAAAATCCACAACGGGCATGGTGCAAATATTATAACGGATATTCGTATATAAAATAAACAAATATTTTATAAAAATGGTATATTAATGTTATTGTGAAAATACTCGGTAGTTTTCAAAATTTTATTGACTTTATATATCATTCACACAGGTCTTTTACTAATTTTCACTAAAATGTAAATCCTCAGTTTCATCGCAATATCAAAAAATATTATGCATCAGCACTCCTATAACAAGATAAGATACATTGATTTGGGAAGAAGGAGCCTGCTATTAAAGCCATTTATATTAAATTAATCACCTCTTGAATATGTTCTCTATCGGATATCAGATATAAGAGAAGTTTTTATGAAGATGTTTATGTTTCACGGTTTATTCATGGATAATTTGTTGGAAGCTAAGTAGGAAAATTCTCCCAGAAAATCATGCTACTCGGCATTTTTTTGTGGTGTACCAAAGCCATAGAAGTCATCAATAAATTACTACCTAGAATTAAATGTAATGGTTATATAGTTTAATGAATGTCTTGGAAAACTCTACACAGGCTAATTTGACAGTAACATTAATTTTCTAAGCATCATATAACATGTAAAAAAGTTTTTTGAAATTAGATGTTGCCAATGCCACATATAAGCATCAATAATTTGACAGTAACAAGTCCAGTGTTTTTACCTGATTTTTTGAAATTCAATATGTGCCTTCGAATTTCTTCCACTTTACCCCACCCACAGTTTAAACCGTCAATATGGAGATAAATCCCAGAAATTCGAGGATCATAGGCTGCTTTCAAAAAATTCTCGCAAATCTGGGGTAGAGAAAGTCCCGGAAGGAATCTACTCTTCACTTGATCCGATATCTGAACACAACATTCCAAACTCAGCAACATCATAATAATATAATTATATACCATATTGAAAAGGGGAGGCAAAAGAAACTAGGTACTTTTGGGTAGACATTTAACAATAGTGATTTTAAACTTTATTTTAAAACACTAATTTGATTATGATTGAGTGTGGGTGACCCATTGCAAGTGGCCACTAGGTGGGGTCTGGAGAGAGTAGATGAACAACAACAATAACATAACATATGACATAATGTAAAATAAACTCCAATACAATGTGAAAACAAAACCATAAAAAACTTATTTGGGCTTATCTTATCACATAAGTTCTTACGCAAAGTGTTTGAAACACCTTATGAAAATAATTAACGAAAAATTCGTAAGTTGTTTTTTCTTATTAAAAGCTTTATATCTTAGCTTATATAGCTCCCATAAAAACAATTTAATCACATTCCCTCTTTTATCCACTCAGTTCCATTTCGTTTTGTTCCACTCTATTCAACTCAACTCCCTCGTTTTAAAATATATACAATGTCGGTATAGAAAAAAATTACACATGAATCCAACTATATCTTAAATTATGTCATTTTATTATATTAGTTCCTAAATCATATCTATAAATATCTCTATGTACTATGTAGTGAAATGTTATTATATACTTGTATAACTTTTTTCTTCTTATTGTGAATAACAATCAAACTCAAACACTTATTCAACAAGCTTTAGCTAAGCTATTTAGGCCCTGTTTGGATTGGCTTATTGGAACTTATCTAGTGGCATACGATTTGGGGGACTCTATAGGAGAACTTATAGAAACAAAACAACTTATCACAATTTTCATAAGTTAATTTTCAGCTTATTTTTATAAGTTCGCCAATATATAAAAACAATTAATCTTTATTTTATCTTTTGATATAAAAATACTTTATGTAAACTCACACATAAGCACTTAAGCTATATAAGCTACAAATAAGTTGTTTATCTTAGAGTCCAAAATTCTTAGCTCAACTGGCAGAAAATGCCAAAATTGCTAGGCCGGACCTTCTGTGAACCCGGTCACTCCATTTTGTGTGTGCGAGTTTCCAATGGCTTTATCATTACAAAAAAAAAGTTGTTTATCCTAGAAAAGCAATTAAGTGAAGGGATAGAAGGAAACCTCGCCACGAAGCTTCATTGTAAGGACACTTCCCTTACGAACACGTTCCCATGGAAACGCAATCAGCATCTTAACCTTAACAAGAAAGTTCCTCCAACCAGTAATAGGTTCAAATTCAAACTCACCACTAGGATAATCCTCATCAGCGATTCTAACTTTTTCACCGTCAATAACACTTTCTTTTACTTCATCAATTTTGGAATCGGAGGAAGAATCAAAAGCGCGAAGGGAAATGCATCTTCTTGTACGAATTTGTGGAAGAGAGTGAAAAGAAGAAAAAGAGAATCTAGGCTGAAATTGAAGTGAGGAAGTAGAAGAAGAAAATGAGAGTGTGTTGCGTCGGTAAATTGAGGTGAGGTTAGAAGGTGTGAGTAGAAGTAGCGTCGACATTTTGCTGTGTCTGTTTAACGAAGTGAATCTGTTTAACGAAGTGAATGTGATGAAACTAAAAAGGAAGAAGAAGTGAAGTAATGAGCTGACAAGGTCTAATTTCTTCCACGTCGTCGTTTATGTCAGTCAGCCCTTCCCTATCCCATTCTCATTCAAAAGCTTCCTTTCAAAATCGCCAATACTTTTTGGCACCAATTTGTATATTCCTACATTGAAATTATTATAAATTAGAGCTTAAATTATATATTTAGTCCTTTTCTTATTTATTAAATTCATTTATATTTTTAATTAATTTTTATTATATTTTGATCTCTTAATTTATTTATCAGTTTTATTTTAGTTTTTTAATTAAGTATTGTTACATTTTGATTTTTGGTTCTGACTTTATTTATATTTAGATTATTAACTTTTGCTTATAATTAAATAAGATAAGAGGGAGTAATGTTTTTACAACATATTGATTTTTTTATTTTTATTTTTTGGTTCTTAGATGAAGAGAATCATAGTAGTTCAGAATTTGGAACGAGTTTTAGTATTAAATAGTTTCAATCATCTTTTAAATACTTTTAGTCAAAAAAAAAAAATCATCTTTTAAATACCAATCATTACTAGACCAACTAAATTTTTTTTTGATAAACTAGACCAACTAAAGTTTAACTATAACATATTGGTTTTTTGAATCTATTAAAATTGCAAACATGTCTTAATGTCTTTTTTTGTTTGTAATATTATAGACTAATAAATTTATTGTCGAAAAACACATTTGAAGACGAAATTGACTATTTAAATTCAAATTTTAGAATTATTTAGATATGAATGTTATAACGAGTTACATTTTATAGGATTAAAATAATGGTTTGCCTAATGTTTTTTTATTAGATTTTCAATTTTGCTAGTGTTTTATTTTTTTGATAGAATTTAGTGGGTGTTTTTAACTGATCAATTTATTTGGATTAAAAAAAATTGATCAATTTATTTTTTTTAAATTATTAACAATTTTGAATTATATTGATTCTTTTTTAAAAAATTTCATATTAATCAATTTTTTATGTAAAGATTAATACTTATTTGTATTATATTAATTCTAGTGTTATTTACCTTTATTTGTAATAATTACCTTTGTTTATAATAATAAAAAAATAAAAAATAATTCATGATATGGACTTTTGAGTAAATTCAATGTGAACAGTATACGAATTAACGAAAAATTTTATTAGTTTTTTGGTTTTTTTTTTTGATAGGCAAATGTTAGTTGTATTATACATTTTTTTTCTCCTTTGTCATGATTCGAACCCTGGACCTCCACCAGCTCCTTAACCCTTATTAGTTTTTTGGTTGATGTGGAGTTTACTTTTATTTTTAATAATAAAAAAATAGAAAATAATTCATGATATGCGCTTTTGAGTAAATTCCTTGCAAATTGTATACGAAATCAACGAAAATTTCTCTTCTCCCCGCCCCCCCACACTTCTCTAATTCCCCCCTAAAACCTCAAATTATCCTTCAATTTGGGACGTAGAACCCGAATTATGGTTAGGGATTTAGAACCCGAATTTTGTGCGGGTTCATTAGTTTTTTGTTTGTTTCGTTAGTTTGAGGTTTTGTTTGTTTACTTTTGTCAGTGATGGTGAATTTTATAATTTTTAGTTGTTGTGAAGTTTAGTTTCTTGAATTTGGTGGTGTTGTTGTTAGTGGTGGTGAAGTTTAGTTTCTTGAACTTAATGGTAATGTTGTTGTTGGTGGTGGTGGTGGAGTTGAACTTCTTGTACTTGTGTTACATCTAACACTACCCTCAAGATGCTCAACTCCACCACCACCACCACGAACATCACGAACAACAAGAACAACACCAAGTTCAAGAAACTAAACTCCACATCAACCAAAAAACTAATAAATCTAGTGAAAGTAAATAACAAAACTATAAAATCTACCACCACCACCAACAAAAATAAACAAACAAAATCTCAAATTAAGGAACCATATTTCAGGTGTCCCAGACTCTTCTTTAATACCCTCAATTCATATCTAAGCACAAAAACGGTAGTTAGGGGGAGAAAGAGAATGCAGGGGGGAGATGAGAAATTTTCCGATTCAACTGACCGTTATTCGCAAAAGTACCGTGAATCGGTACGTACCAATTATGTGACTATATCACATAGATGTAGCAGTGAATCAAATCTAAAAGGGTTAATGAATTAATACTCCCCGTATAATATACAAGTTTTGCAATATTTCACAGTATTTTTTTTTTTTGAGAATTTCCCTTGTAATATTTGATTTTTTGCAATACCTCCCGAACTCAGTCAACCATAATATAACCGCCGCAAAACCCTCACTAAAATTATATTTTGCGGCGGTTTAAAACCCGCGCTAAAATTATATTTTGCGGTGGTTTTTATTTGCGGCGGTTTAAAACCTCCGCTAAAATTATATTTTGTGGCGGTTATATTATGGTTGACTAAATTCAGAGGATATTGTCAAAAATCAAACATAACAGGGAAGATTCTCAATTTTTTACAGAGAATATTATGAAACTTGCATATTTCTCAGGGGATATAACCCATTTACCCAATCTAAAATTAGTTTGGTACACCGTGCACATGCATTGGAATTTATGTGTAACATTCATTATTTTCATATTCGTCATATATAATTTAAGATATTTGCAGTAGTCCTCGCCTAACACTAATTAGGTGGCTTAATCGTCTATCAATAAATTGAATCTTAATATGTTCTTTATATACATATTCCCTTGTCTAAAGGGAAGTTCCTGCATCCACAACCAATTTATTGTTAGGCACATGTTTTACTAATTTATATGTCTAGTCTCTAAATCACAACCAACTTCTTAATAATACATTGAATTTGAACTAGCTTTTAATTATATGCTTAGTCTTTAATTAATTTGATTACGTTGCTTCCAAAATTTATATCTCTCTATATATAGTTATATACACATGTAACATCTCAAAAATTCTTCATCATAAAGTTTTCACACTTTAATTTCCATCAACTATAGTCCTTTCTTTCTTAAAAAACTTGTCATCAAATTGTCTGAAAAAATAATGGCCATTCGTTTGCCATTGATAAAGCAAGCTAAGAAGCATATCTTGTGCCGCAAGCTTTTAATCTTCAAAAAAGTGTTGTCAGTTAATAATAATATGCCAAAAGGGTATTTAGCAGTATATGTTGGAGAAGAGAAAAAGAAGAGGTTTGTGGTTCCAATATCATATTTGCATGAACCTGCTTTTCAACAATTTCTTTGTAAAGCTGAAGAAGAATTTGGATTTAATCATCCATTGGGTGGTCTCACCATTCCTTGCAGAGAAGATATCTTTGTTAGTGTCACTTCTCAATTGGAAATTTAATCACAAAATTGAACTATGAAGGGTCAAAGATGATTAGAAGTTTAGAACTATAGAATAGAAGCCATTCTGCTTTGAAGCATATAGAAATTAACATAGGCTATGCTTTATATGGAAATAATTTCATGCTTGAAGAGTTATCACATCCGGTACTCTCACAAAATCACACGATAACTAGAGTTACTCAAGATAATTTAATCAGAAGCATTGATCTGAGTTATATATATATATATATATATATATATATATATATATATATATATATATATGTTACGTTGTAAAACATTTTGTATATTATGAAATGAGAAAGAAAAAAAAAACAAGGAATTTAACTATTCTTTTTTTATTACGTTCATGGATCGATTAATTGATATTTGACTGCAGATATTGTGACATGAAAAGTTCGAATTAAGCTACTAACAGACTGCTAACTAATGCGCAAAAACTTATAATAAGGTTGAAGAAATTTTTTGTAGTTTACATGAATAATGTATTATGTATGACTATATAGTCTTTAATTTCAGAAAGTTATTAATCCTGCTGGCTGCTGGCCATATAATTCAAAAACTTTGAAAGTTATTTTCAGCAATACCATATGAATATGCGATCCCTTGGCCCTTACTAGACCCTATCACAGAGCCCCTTCAACATATGTCATTGTAGACGGTGGCGGATTCAGAAATTTTAGTAAGTTGGGGCTAAAAAATAATATATTTTTTTCTAATAACAAACAATCCGCATCATAAATTTTATTAAGATTAAAGTCAATACTATTCAATACTATACAATTATAGTGATAAAAAACAAGTTGAATTGAATAGTATTGACTTTAATCTTAATAAAATTTATATTGATAAAAAACTACAATTATAGTGATAAAAAACTTAAAATACATAAAATATTAAATAAATTATATTTGTGCTCTACGATACTTCATATTTTTAAAATAGTCGATGTTTCTCACTATAATATGTGTAATTAATTAAATATCAAATTTTTAAAAAAAACACAAAACAATCATAAATCTATTGATACAAATTTACATAAGAAAGACAAAAATAAAATTGAGTAAAGTATCATACCTTTTGTGAATGAATGAATGCACTAAAGTAATAGACAAAGCATTTTTTTTTTGAAGCACTAATAATAGACAAAGAAGAATACTATGTGTGTATCTATGTTGTGCATTTCATAATATCATTGGTTATTATATACAAGAGCAACACTAATTTGTTCCTACAATTACTCCTATCTATTGATTGTCAGCATCAATTTATAATAAGTGCAAACACATGATCTGGGAGTTTCCTTGACTTTCGTGTCATCTTCGCGTTCGGTCAGTACGTCTCCCCCTAAATCGTTAAACGAACAATTTGAGACTTTTATTAAAAAATCTTACTCACTTGATACAATGTACACAAATATTCAAACACTACACTGCATAAGACTATACAAAAGATACCCTTTCTTCACCTATGTCGCTTCGATGAAATTTGTGCGAAAACCTCAACACACCTCCAAGCTTCTACCTCTGATTGCAACGATTGATCCTCACACCGTTCTCAACCCAAGAACCCTTGTGACAATCGTCCAGTTGATCACCTCGCTTGATTGTGTTGATGCTTCAAGAATTCTTCCCGTTCTTGATTGTTTGATGAGAAACCAAACCTTCAACCTATTTCAACCCGATCCCAATTCCGATTCACTGCGAATTGCACCGAACGTAATCGATCAATTGCACTAAGAACCCTCGATTGATCCCATACTCAATCTCAAATAGATTGTGATTGATAGAAGATGATGAACTCGTGTTGAATGCTCTTTGATCTAAAACTTCTCCAAAATTCTGATCAAAATTGTTTTTCCAAAGGTTTCTCACACTTACAACAAAACTTCATGATGCTATTGTTTACACTGATTTTTGTGCATTTATTGTTTATGATTGAAAATAGCATTGTTCATTAACGCAAATGAAAAAGTTTGTTTGAATAAGTAAATTAAATGACAAGAAATGTAACTTGAATAACAAGCAACGTAAAAATAATTAGAATGAGTACGTATTGACAAGAAAAAGTAAATGTATCAATGAATTAAAATGCAAAGAATGTAAATGAAAACAAGTAAATTGCATAAGAATGTAAATTGCATTGAATTAGTAAATGGTGACCACAGAATCATACATTTTGTCTTGTGTATTCCTTTCGCTCGAACGCATGGGTACTCAGAATGTTTTAGGATTTGTAAGTATAAGAATTTGTGATCATAATTACATCAAATGAACTACTCCCTCTGTCCCAAAATTATTGTCCTTTTAGCATTTTAGTTTTGTCCCAAAACTATTGTCCTTTTCGCAAACCAATGTAAAATTAATGTTAATTTATCAATTGTACCCTTGCAAAAGTTAAAGTATTAATTAAATATATTTTCTCTTTCTTAATAAAGTAAGGGTAAAATAGACTTAACTTATCAATCTTTATTGTTTCTTAATCTACGTGCATAACTCTAAAAGGACAATAGTTTTGGGACGGAGGGAGTAGTATTTATAGATAGATCCTATAACATCCTAAATAACGCCTAGAAAACGTCCATTTGACATGTGTACTGCCATCTAATCTTCATCCTTGAATGTCAATAGCCATTAGTCTTGAATGAAGCGTTGCAATGGTTTGAATTTGAATGTGAATCTTCAGAGAAATGTTGACAAATTACTAAGTTATAAATAGTATTCGAGTTTGAGCGATCTTGGCTATTACTCAAAATGTTAGTAACTCGAATCAAGTCTTGATTTACTTCTTTGACTGATGAATATTCTCCATTTCTTCAAATCCATGGATATTCTTTAATAATAATCTTCCTTGTTTTTTGGAGACGTTACCCTTAACCTTCATATTGAAATTCCTATGTATGCCAAGTTTTAAACACATCATGCTCTTTTCTTCTTTTCCTCTAAGTAAGAGGTGCACTTGTTAGGTTGATTTTCTTAACTCTTAAGTAAAATAATGGACATAGCTACATCTTTACACACAAATATGCCAAACGTGACTCACCTTCATCCTATTAAAAATATAAATGTTGATAAATTGTTGCTACCATTGGTTTTTGTATAAAATCATATTATACAAAGAAGGAGGAGGTGTATTCATTTGGTGACATTAGAGATGATGAGTAGAAATTTTGTTGGAGTGGCTCCATGATATATTTCCAACGTAAAAGTTATAAGTAGGAGGTGGATTTATTTGGATGAATCAATGATTAAGGTAATGTTTTTTTTTATGACATCTAGTCTTGTATGAAGTTTTAAGATTATATGAGAACTATGTTATTATTATTATTATTATTATATGTTATATAAAATAACTACATATGTTAGACTTATGAGTACGTGCCACATGTAACTCAAATATAGAACAAGAGTCTTTTATTTACATCAATTTGAAACGTATGTGTGTACATTATATTTTCATATCTGTATATAATTAGTAATTAGTAATAAATAATAATAAGAGATACTCATATCTTTATATATAATAAGGCAGGACGATTTTAAAACCTCTCTCCTCTCATTCTCTCTTCTCACAAGAGCTCTCCTCTATATACTTGCTTCTCATGCATTCTCTTGTGGTGCATTTGACAATTAATACTATTACTCTTTTTTTTTTTTCTTTCTGGTACTCACTTTAATGCATAAATTATATGTTATATAAAATAACTACATATGTTAGACTTATGAGTACGTGCCACATGTAACTCAAATATAGAACAAGAGTCTTTTATTTACATCAATTTGAAACGTATGTGTGTACATTATATTTTCATATGTGTATATAATTAGTAATAAATAATAATATAAGTAATACTCATATCTTTATATATAATAAGCCAGGACGATTTTAAAACCTCTCTCCTCTCATTCTCTCTTCTCACAAGAGCTCTCCTCTATATACTTACTTCTCATGCATTCTCTTGTGGTGCATTTGACAATTAATACTATTACTCTTTTTTTTTTTTTTCTGGTACTCACTTTAATGCATAAATAAAAGAAGATAATTGCTGACCATAAAAGGGAAAAAAAAGGCATATTCCTTTGAAGAATAAAACAAAAATGGAAATTATTAGTATGCAATTGAATGGTATTGATTTATTTGTTCTATATAAATAGAACTCTTATTTTTCATTTCTTACCATACTATTTTTCAACATTCATATTTGAATATCTTTCTTTGTTTCCTATACTATTTTGACGGGTTTTTGTTCATGATGTAAAACATACATTATATTTAGAGATGATTTCTATATATCAATTTCATGTTCAGTATAATTTCATTTTGTCTATATAATTTTCCGATTTAGTATACTTACTTTAATTTGTTACTTTATTTTTTTATCTTTATTTTTTGGTGTAATTTTGTTATTTGTCTTTCTTTCTTCAACTCTCATATAATTTTGTTAATTTGTTACTTTATTTTTTTATCTTTATTTATTGTGTTGTCTTTTATAATATAAGTGTATTCCATTGTACTGCATCGTAATACAATATATTTATGTTTTTCTTTGTTTGATTTATATTTTTCAATTCCGATCGCCGGTGAGTTTATCCTAGAGCACCCATACCATTTTGACAACAATGATACAAGTCTAAAGAACTCATTATGGGCAAATACCACTCTAATATTTATGCTCTTAGAGTGATTTCATTGGTGAATCACCCAATGATATTTTATGAGTCCCATTAGAAGCACATCCTCTAGTAATAATTTATTCATTTTTTACTCTAATAGTACAACTCTAAAGAACTTTTTTTTAGTCCTACAACTATCATCACACTAAAATTTGACCATATAGTTGCGTATATTTTGTTCGTTTGAGATATAAAATGTAGGTATGAGTCACCTATAACAATTTCTTTTATAATGTAGATTGTTTGCATTTCATATAAAATTTTGGAATTCATTTGTGTCATGAGATCCTTAAAAGTCTCAAGTATTACATATACAAGTTCAACCAATAAAAAAAAAAGTATTACACATACAAGCAATGCTGTTGATTTGGGTGAATGATTATGTTATTGTTATACTATAATTTACTTTTTCATACATATAATTTATTGTAAAGAATCTTTTTTTTTGTTGAAAAATTGTAAAGAATCTATATATAAAATAAATCAGAACTATTTTTCTTTCTCTCCTCGAAATTCCTCTCCTCTCATTCATCTTTTCTTTTATTCATTTGATATTAATTGCTACTGTAAATAATTTATTATATTGTTATATATTTTTAGTTATGAAATTGTGAGATTTTTTTTAGATATCAAGTGTGAATTTTTCAAGTACGTGTTTTTTTAGTCAATTTTTTTTATTAGTGTGAAAAAAAGTATGAAAATGTATGTAAAAAAAAGAAATAATTCAATTTTTTATAATCGAATTTGTTCAAATTTAAACTTAAAAGATAATATATAACACAAAAAAATATCTCACTAATATACTACACAAACTTTGCAAAAAATAAATAAATTTCAAGTTTATACATAGAATAATATCTCACTAATAATATAAAAAAGAATAACATTTAATTTATTAGTTGCTTCTTCTTAAATTTCTATAAACAAAAATAAATTGTAATCAAATTAATTAAATTATTATTATTTAGTTTTTTCACTCTGTTTATTTATATTTGTACGTCCTAAATTATTATCTTTTAATTTATTTATATTTTATGATATTCTTAACTTATTTTATGAGACTATATAGATTCTTAGATTTCTACGGATGTTTGCATATTAATTAAATTGAAATGAATAAATAAATTTGAAAATATATAAATAAATAAACTAACTCTAACTAAATAAATAGATTATCATCTCAATTTAAATTTTAACTTAAAAGTACATCAAAATTTATAATAACGTAGCTTTTTAAATATTTTTATTTTAAATTCCTTTGAAATTTATTTTATAATAATTAAATATTATTCAAATCCCGTTGATTAACCCGTGCTTGGCACGGGTCACATACTAGTTTGTATATAAACCAAACTGATACTAAGTAGCTCTAATTTAATAAGATCATTTTACACACACAAAAAAATAATTAAATTAAGATATTGATCATATAAAGAACTACTATATAATTATCTTTTTTTTCAAACACATTTAAAAATAATTCTTCTACTATATAATTATCTTTTTTTTCAAACACATTTAAAATTCAAATGAAAAACTTTCGAAAAAAATATATTAAACACGGAGAAAAACGACTAAGTTATAAAGAACTAATATATCGAGATTTTAAGAAAAATAAAATATATCGAGGTTTAAAAATCGGGATGTTACATTACTATCTCCCTTAAAAGAAATTTCGTCCTCGAAATTTAACGTTCCTGATGATAACCTCTTTCTAGTTCTTTCGATGTATTACTGATGACATTGTCTTGACACTCTTAACTAAGAACAAATCCATCCTAAAATATCAATCCAAATATGTAATACATTAATCCAAATAATTTCTCAATGATATCGCTCTATCTAAATTTTCTAATCTTATTAGTTATGATTTTAGACAATGACCCTTAGAGTCTAAAATACTTCTATCTTTATTATTACACTAAACTTTCTTAATCCTTTCTCCGTTCAACCTTCTTGGCTCCCCATTTCGCATATCTAAATAATTCCAAAATAATTAAGGGTAGCTAACCTCAAATTAGAATCTAGAGACATTTACTAACAATAAATAAATTCTTCTCTTCAACTCTTAATTTTATTTAATACTCTCTTAATCAACCCAATAGTATTACTTTTTCCCAGTAATTATTCAAGAGATAAAATCTCCAATGACCTTTCAATAAGTCATTCTCTATCTTTGAGAAACGCATGACTCACTAAATATATATGAATTTTCTATCTCAAAACTACACCAACCTTTCATTGATATACTACTATACGTTCATAATAACTTCTATAGAACTAAACTTCACCCAAACCAAAATTCAAACTCAGGCAACCATGCACACGACTTTGCATACTCTAGTATCCTGCAACACAATTCTCCCAACTTGTCTACTGATCGACAATTTGTGTATCAACAATATTTAATTGACCGCAAGTGCACAGTCTCGTCGTGTAGTTTTAAAATATATCGAATCCACAGGGACCAATAATCGACCTACCGTATTTCTATCGTTACGGTGTAAATCTAAGGCTAATAGATGTTTGGAGTTGTTAAGAATTTTAGAAGAAATTAAATTAAGAATTAAATTAATTAATTAAAGACGGGATATCGGTATGTAACTAATTAACCATCGGGGATTTGGTAAATTAGTAGCGCGCGAAAAAGTATTTATTTTTCAGAAGGACTTTCTTAATTTAAAGGTTTAAACATCACACTCTCATTTTATTGATAAAAACCATACTAACTAGACTAGGAGTTTTACAATCACTATTCTACCACCTTAGTTTCAAAAGTATATTTTGGAAATCAATAAATCCTAATTAATTCTAACGTGGCTCTCGCTCGTTCAAAAATTAATATCAAATTCCTACTATCTAGTTAAAACCTCAAACTCTCGCTCTATTGATTTTAACCTTAGTTGCTTTATTTTACTCTCGTTCAAAAGCTTAGAATTAAATTAGGAATGTGAATAAGAAAAATAGTTTATGTGTTACGCGCTAAATCATTACTAAATCCCCTTCGGAGAATTAAATTACATACCGATATCTAGGAATTTAGCTAGACATGAAGAAAGAATTAAACAAATAAAAACAGTAAATTAAATAAAGCATTAAAAACCTGAAAATAGAAAATCTTGAAAACTTGAATTTAAATTGCTGGAAGTAATCGGTACAAAATTCTTGACAGGAATATGAAAACGGAATTAAAAACGGATCAGACGCGTGCTTTCCCCCCACGTTTCGCAAAATTGGTTTTTGCTGGATTGGGCTTCTGTGGCGGGCGCCACCAGGCCAAAATCTGGGACAAATAAAATAAAAACATATGAAAATGCAACTAAAGTTCACATAAATTAAGCTAAAAATACGATATGATTTCTTGTCATCAAATTCCCCCACACTTGAACCATTGCTTGTCCTCAAGCATAAAAGAATAGTGAATTGCATAGCACAAGTAAAAACACATGACACGATCATCCTACTCATACGTGGTTGCCGGCTAAGCCATGAAAATCAAATAACAGTGCAAATAACAAAGACAGCGTAATGACACAAGAGACTCCCATTATATGAAAACAGACCTGAAGCATTTCCTCTTGATTCTACCTCTCACCTAAGTTTCATTCACCCTTTTCATTCTAGCGCAATCACATTAAGCCCGTTATCTTGTACACGCCCATGGTAGGAAACCTGTTAGTGATTATGATCATCATATAGCGAGGGGTGCTGATAACATAAGTTTGGTAACCCCTATTTGCTTTACCCACTTCGCAGTTGCGGGGGATCAGATCGTAACCCGCTCTACCAAGTTCAGAATCAGACACCTCTGAACCAACTACTAATGAGTTTTTATACTATGGTATTTTTTTCTTTCGCATGTTTCAACATTTGTTGAATTTTCATCAATTATTTCAAAGAATCAACCAATAGTATTCATATTGCTCTTGTTGTGCCATGGCCTCACCTTGAACAAACTATTAGAACAAAATGAAAGGAAAAAAAGTCTCTGTGAAGTGTTAGAATGGTGTGAAATGAAGTAGTAATGAAGCATGGTTTTATACTAGAAAAATAATGCTAGTTCAATTCATGAGTGGTTGAAAATTGAATGGAGAAATAATGACATAGTAAGTTCACAAAGAATCAATTCCTTGCCAAAAGCCAAGAAACAAAAATCATTTATTGCAAGGTACTATCACACGCTTTCTGTACAAAAATTCTGCATAATCCCACTCCCACAATTCTGTGGCGGGCGCCACCAGTCTCATGGCGGGCGCCACCAGGCACAGGTTTGCAGATTCCTCATTTTTTTTGTCCTGTTGCGTGTTGTTTGTCCATTTAAAGAGTACATGTATCTGTCTGAAGGGAATTGCACAGCTTGCATATCATTTAAATTTAGTTTTAACAAAACAAAATTTGTACATGTCTCAAGTTTCATCACATAGCACTTAAAAGAAATAAAGCATTTGAGCACACAAGAATATCATAAAACAAAAGATCCCTCAACAGGAGTTTTTGTTCATTCATAGATCAAATTAAATCAAATATAGTTATTGCTAAATTTCTGGAAATAAAATTAAACTACTAATAAAAATGCCTAGGATTTATTATTCTAAAGCAAGGAAATTAAATGAAAATCCTAGGAGTGCGGTAAAGAAATGGGACGGTCCTAGCCACTATGTTCACGTTCATCGATGAGAACGCCTAACTCATCCCAAATAGTCTCTACTTGGCGGTCGTAATATCCAAAAGAGCGTAGAATTCAGCGCGCAAAGTAGTCAGCTCGGCCTCCATGGCATTAGCCTTAGCTTGCAATGCCTCATACATAGCGTTCGTCATGGCCGGTGGCTCAACCGGGGCAGCAGCAACACCATAAACAGTAGCAGGAGAAGTAGCAGCAGGAGTAGAAGCAGTAAGCTCATCTGTCTCAACATCAGAGAGATCTGTGTCAAGGTTTTCATAGCTTTGAGGTGAGGATAGG
Organism: Trifolium dubium; assembly: GCA_951804385.1. Lineage (NCBI taxonomy): Eukaryota > Viridiplantae > Streptophyta > Magnoliopsida > Fabales > Fabaceae > Trifolium > Trifolium dubium. The sequence goes on from OX638068.1 coordinate 20,647,052, forward strand.
GGCGAGAAAGGTTTTTGTGGTTCTCCCAAATCATAAAGTCAATTCCTTCTGTCATGGATACTGGTTTTCTAGTTAGCAAGGAAAAATGGTGCATGACTTGGTAGTTGATAAGGAAGTCAAACCTTTCGGGTCCCAAGTTTCCTATAAAGCTATTGTTAAAGCAAAAGTCTATGTCCATGGGTCTGATCCCTCCTAAAGGTTGAAGCTTGTTAAGGGGAGATCTCAGTCCAATAGCATAAGCAATCATGGTAACTAGGCCGCCTATCAGGATGGCTCCTTGGCATTCAAGGGCTATCTTATATAGATTTTTCATCATAAAGGTGGCTCCATTGACAGGTCGGGACAGGGTAGCACATAGCATGATAAAAAGTTCTTTACGGGACACAGAACAGTTGTTTTCTGCCTTACCGAAAAATGAGTGGGCAAGGATCTTATGGAAGTACCGGAAAGCTGGGTTGTGTTTGTTCTCAAAATGCATATTTTCAAAGTCAGCATGGCCCTCTCCTGAGATCTTATTCCAGAAATAGTCTGGCTCACGGTAAGGGAACATCCCTTCCTCAATAGTGGTGAAGGTATTAGGGCAACTTGGGAATCCTAGGAGGTTAGCCATCTCCCTATTGTTAAAGGTATAGTCAACGTTAAACATTTTGAAGTTGATAAGGCCTTGGTTGAATCCCTTCCGATTTCAGGGTGATAGGAGAAGGAACTTAGGAATTCAAGGGTTAAATTACGGCAAGAACTAAACCACCTCCCCATGGCAAAACTAGACCAACCAACCTCATTGAGCAGGTGCAAGATGCTTTCGCGGATTCCAAGTTTGGTCATGGTGAAGCTGTCTGGGTAAATGGATAGGTACATATCTCTCTGAGCATGAATCTCATAGCTTTTCACTTGTCCTACTCCTCTGAACTTGATATCCGGATTCTCAGCTTGATACATCGTGAGAAAGAAAGAAACAGTATCTAAAAACGAAAGAAGAAATTTATACCAAAAATAGAAGTGAGAAATTAGGATATATATAGAATACCGCATAGTTTATAAAATATGATAATCCAGAAAAACAAGCAATAACCAAATATGCATTACAGAAATTAGATTTCTTTTTCTTCCTTTATTATATTTTTTTATTTTTGATTAAGCAAGAAATAAACCTAAATGTGGGTTGCCTGCCACCAAGCGCTTTGTTTATAGTCGGTGAGCTCGACTAATTAGCTTTTTAGCATACTAGGGATGGGCCATTCGGGACTGATTTCCAAGGCCACTTGTCGAGCGCCCTTACATACCCCTCACTTTTCCTCTTTTTTCTCCTATAGGGCGGTTCATCTTTCTTGCCCTATTCTAGTCTTTTTCGTTTTGGGAGAAAAGAAGATTTACTTATTCGAGGCGGTGGTTTTGGTTCAATCTCAAGTGTTCTTGTCTGTTTTGACTTAACCTTTTCACTCGCCTTCCCTAGTGCTACCCTTCTCCTCTTTATACTAATGACTCCCTTAAACTCACTTTCCTTGAATTTCATATTTTTAGGCGCGCCCTCAACTACATGTTTAATCTTTTTATTTTCTTGACCTTTTCACATAATTGGAGTCTCAGGTTCACTTTACCCTCTACTTCCTTTTGCGGAACTAGGATTAGTGGGATGTAGGGAGAAGGAAAAACATGAAGCGTTCCCTTCTCTTCCTCTTCAACGACCTCTCTTTGGAGGGGTGTCGGCAGTGTTTCTTTGAATTCCACTATTTCTTCAACTAGACTCTCGTTAATTTTATCACAATCATTCTCATTAGGCATTTCAATTTTATCTTCTCTAGTGTTTGCTATAACATCTACTCGTCTCTCGCGAGAGAGTTCTATGGTCGCCTGAGCTAGCTGGAAGATTCGCATCCCCAATGACTCATGGTGAGTCGCTATTGAATCGACCTTATTGTTAAGCTTTTCTAGGGTTCTAATAGCTTCGATATTGCGTAGCCTAATCTTTTCATTCTCGAGGGTTTGAATTTCTATGAATTCTTTTAACTGTCGTTCTAGCCTAGCGTTGGCGGATGTTTCAATGAATTCGTCAAACAACGCTAGAAGGCTGGGACTTACGGATTCCTCCGGTTCCTCGAAATATTGAGAAAGACACTCATAAGGAGAATCAAAGTGTTGTTCCTCAAAATATGGGGGAGTTTGAGGCTGGTAATTATAAAGGAAATTTTGATTAGGATAGTAAAGTTTTGAGGATAGTCCTTGTAAAAGAAGTTGGGGTTATACATCGGTTTTTAGCGCAAAGGACTTATCCTAATAGTTTTTAAATTTTTTTAAATTTTAAATTACACGCCTTAGTCTCTACGGTGTAACGACGGAGTTACGATATCGACTTAATTGGTCCCCGGCAACGGCGCCAAAAACTTGATCGACGATTTGTGTATCAAGAATATTTAATTGACCGCAAGTGCACAGTCTCGTCGTGTAGTTTTAAAAGATATCGAATCCACAGGGACCAATAATCGACCTACCGTATTTCTATCGTTACGGTGTAAATCTAAGGCTAATAGATGTTTAGAGTTGTTTAGAATTTTAGAAGAAATTAAATTAAGAATTAAATTAATTAATTAAAGACGGGATATCGGTATGTAACTAATTAACCATCGGGGACTTGGTAAATTAATAGTGCGCGAAAAAATATTTATTTTTCAGAAGGACTTTCTTGATTTAAAGGTTTAAGCCTCACACTCTCATTTTATTGATAAAAACCATACTAACTAGTCTAGGAGTTTTACTGTCACTATTCTACCACCTTAGTTTCGAAAGTATATTTTGGAAATCAATAAATCCTAATTAATTCTAACGTGGCTCTCGCTCGTTCAAAAATTAATATCAAATTCCTACTATCTAGTTAAAACCTCAAACTCTCGCTCTATTGATTTTAACCTTAGTTGCTTTATTTTACTCTCATTCAAAAGCTTAGAATTAAATTAGGAATTTGAATCAGAAAAATAGTTTATGTGTTACGCGCTAAGTCATTACTAAATTCCCTTCGGAGAATTAAATTACATACCGATATCTAGGAATTTAGCTAGACATGAAGAAAGAATTAAACAAATAAAAACAGTAAATTAAATAAAGCATAACAAATAAATAATTAAATAAATGCATTAAAAACCTGAAAATAGAAAATCTTGAAAACTTGTATTTAAATTGCTGGAAGTAATCGGTACTGAATTCTTGACAAGAATATGAAAACGGAATTAAAAAAGGATTTCTGATGTGGAAATACTGTTACAGTTAATGAAACAGAAAATATAAACTGACTGAAAAATAGAAGAAAAGGCGGGGAGTAGATCTGATTTTGAGTCCTCTATTTATAGAAGAATATTTGCTCGTACGATCCATAAAAATAGGGAAGATAAGATTCACTTTGATCTTATCCAATAGCCATACGATTAGGAACAGAAACGGATCAGACGCGTGCTTTCCCCCCACGTCTCGTAAAATTGGTTTTTGCTGGATTGGGATTCTGTGGCGGGCGCCACCAGGCCAAAATCTGGGCTTGGCTGATTTTGCTTGATTTGCACCCCTTTTTGCTCCATTTTTGACCCTTTTTGCTCAATTCTCTTCTCCGACTTTATTGAAAAGAAAACAAATACCAACATAAAAAGGGACAAATGAAATAAAAACATATGAAAATGCAACTAAAGTTCACATAAATTAAGCTAAAAATATGATATGATTTCATGTCATCATCTACATCTAAAATCAAATAAAATTTACTTGTACTTGACAACCTCTTTTGTCAGATGAAAAGGTAAAATATCTTGTTCTTCCAATCTAACAAAAATCCAACTTACTCGTGATTTCTTTATTGATTCCATTCATTATTAAATATTAGATTGGAAGTCATCGTTCTTAATAACCTCATTAAACGATTTCACAAATATGATAGATGCATATGATTTTTCATCCTTCTCTTGAAACAACATCGACTCTTAATATTAAACACGTTCGTCCAATACCTCTATTATTCAATTTTTTTTTATCCATCTACCTCTCTTGACCCTTATGATCTCATCTATATCACCACTCTAGAATCCATAGACGGTCCAACCTCTACTCATAAATAAGTGGTTACTTGTTTTCACTTTTTTTCCTTGTTTTAAAGACCCATCTTCCGATCACATTGCATTTCTTACCGCACTGAATACAAGCTTATTTTTCTTTCTTGAAAAACTTTTGTGATTTATAGAGATCATCGCCTATGCAAAAACTCAAAAGACTTTATTGATCACTCTTACTATTACCGGCATCAATTCCAACTTTAAACCTACATTGACTCTTTGACCAATTTCAACACAAGTAATTATTACCTCTTCTAGTTGTCTCTAATCCCTTAAATAATTTCTCGCTATCTGTATCACTAAAAATATGTTCCTACTATTTGTGTGTACATTTCTTAGATAAGTGAATTCCTTGACACACATAACATTTCCATGCTCCAAGTAGTATCTCTCCTCCATTCTTCATCGCAACCCTCATCCTTCTATCCAACATTAGTATTGAATCCAATTTCATAATCATCTTCTAATGGGTTTTATGTCTAAATCTACCTTTAAAGTAATTGTCCCACAATACAACCTTCTAAGTCCATTGAAAGAAAAACAATATCTTCTTTCATCGCAGTCGTGGTACCCAAATCGGTCTTTTTGAGGTCCAAACTGGAATTGTTAGCGTCTACATTTTCTCCCTATTTGAGCCTAATTCCTTGTTGGTTCAATCCCTCCAAGTTGTTCCTTTCTTACTTATGATTCTGACCTTAAATTCTTGCTAATTGTTCTAAACTGATCTAACTTTCGAATCTTCATAATGCATCAAACTTCTCCTAGTTCTCTTCCTATGTTGAACCATAAGAAAACTATGGTTCCAAATTCAAGTCACATAGTTCATAAAACTATGCCTTATGAATAACTATTCAAAGAGAAATAGCCTGTACTGAGGCTTGTAAAAAAAATCGGACACTCTACCCATTTCTATATATAGTCATCATCTGAGGTGGAATCAAACTTACACAACCAGTATAACCTTAGACACTCACAGATCGATCTGAACTGACCTGCTCTGATACCATAATGTGACGCCGCAACGTCATGGTGAAACCAAAGTAACTATTCTAACTCGTTTAGATATATAATCGCTCTTCGTGAAAGTACAAAGAAATTTAAAATTAAAATATATCAGCGGAAGATAAGAAATATAACTGCGGAAGATAAACAAATATAATTTAAATTCATTTTTATTTATATTGTAATGACAAATGTGTTTACATGAAAAATCAAAATACTCAAGTGATTAGACTCAAAAAGACACCCTAGCTGTACAAACAAGACTACGACTCTCATTACGTGATAATGACGTCTACATCGCCAAGCACATAAGGAGTAAAAAGAATTGCACCATCTTCATCCTTGAACTCCTCTTCGAAGATATCTATGAACATAAATAAAAAACACAAGACAAGAAAACATACAGGGCTAAGATCTACGTACATGTATAGAAAGTGGGGATGGGGTGTAAAATAGGAATATATATGTCAAACACAAGTAGTCAATCAAGCGTACCATCCTTTCAAGTTTATATCCAACTAGAGTCTGTTTATTCCGATGCATTCCTAAACTATATGCTGACTCCGGCCGCTAGAAGCTGTCAAGGACATCCTCCCATTTACCAAGACAGATGCCACAAGACCACTTGCCACCAACGTCCTCCCAATTACCAAGAGCAACGCCATTTGACTTCACGTGGAGTCCAAGTGTTATAAGTCGATCGCCCCTCATAAAACAGGCCAAGATCTCATATCTTACCAAGGATGCAGAAATAATCCTCGTCAAGATTTTAGGCGGCTGATCAACCTCGTACGTCCCATACCGTACGATAGTGGACTTACACATTCCTGAATGCAACTCTATATGCACTCTCAATCATTTCCATCATCTAGAGTTTATTATATACTGATTACGTGAGTTGAATGTCATATACCCTTAATATCCACAAAGTATTTATATTTCTTCTTTCCTCACATACTGCTTACTTCTAAAGAGTAAGTTCAGTTCATATAATAAATAGTGTATGATTGACTTCCCAGGAAAGAGAGGTGACCGTAAGAGACATAGTCCACCAAGTCTTTCCTTAGCCATAACCCAACCAATACAACTATTCAAAATATTCAATTCCCTTCTGTTATTTGGGATCTTACACTCCGTATATAGATATTCACTTCTCTTCTTAGTCTAACAATGACAATCAATCAAACTTCAACAAATAAACATTTAGACAAGTAATCATATAAGACAAGTGAAATTCTGGCAACCGAACAGACAAATGCTGTGCACAATGTTAGAGCACGTGTCCGAGCACTTGTCACACAATAATAATAAAACGCAACGAAGCAAAGTAAAATAAGCGTGATAGAATAATAAAGAACACAGTGAGTTTGTTAACCCAATTCGGCGCAATTGCCCTAGTCTGGGGGATACCAATTCAGGAATGAACTCCACTATTATAGTTCTAGTGAAAAGCACAACGTAGCCTCACTACTTGTCTTTGCACCTAGACCCTACCAATGAATGCCCTACCTAGGACCTCCTAGATATGAGACCCCGTCTCAATTCCCCACTAACAGTACAGACAGCACTGTTATTCAACACACTTGTTCTTTTGATTGTTTAAGAGTCACACTCTAAGGACACAACTAACTCCGTACTTCAAAGCTTAGGAGCAGTACACCATTACAACACAAAAACACAGAGTACTTGACTTGAATCAGAGGATACAATCAAGACTCACAACTAACAAGAAAACCTAAAACCTTAAGACACACGCTTTAGTACACACACGGTTTTTCTCACACGAAACTAGGGTTTGTGTCTTCACATATGCTGTAGTCATTGGTTTGGGCTTCAAAACATAGCTTGGACGTTGTCAGGTCCAGCTAACAATTCTTCAAGTGCAAGAATATTGTTTCCAAAAATATATCAATATTAATTATGGAAATACACCAAGGCATGACAGCCTGTACAACTCATTCAACCTGCGCGTCTTGATCTGCACGCTAGGTTAAATATAAAACTTCATAGAATCTCCAGAAGATCTTGCACATAAATATAGCGCGTGTTGGCGCGCAACAATCAGGTCACACAATGCTGTTCCACATGCTACAGCATTTGTCTCAGCATTTGGCTAGTAGTTGTTTTTGCAAAATGTAGCCAACATACAAAAACCCAACAATCTCCCCCTTTGGCAAAATTTTGGCTAAAACAATCTAAAGCCAGTTCTTGGAGAGATACACAGAACTTCTTCAAGCTCACATCATGCATAGGCATTCACAACCAAAACAATCATGGCATATAACGAAACTACCTCCAAGAGAATTCCTTGAACAAAAATAGCCAAATAAAAAGAACATATATATAGTGGGTTCATATAAAGAGATGAAAACATACTCTTGAATAAAATAATCTTCCACACAATAGATAGAGAACAGAGATACGTGCTCCCCCTCAACACATGCATTCACATAACATACGCGCTCCCCCTCAAAACATGCATGCACATAAAATAACATACTTACTTCAATAAGACAAATGTCAGAGCATCTGTCCAAACATAGCATGTGTCTGAGCATCTTCAGATCTGAGCATCTTCAGATCATAAGAAAGAGAATTCTAACAATACGTCTTCATGCATAAACATAGCATAGCAACTTCAAGAGCATGCAACAGATCATCTTCAGGCATAAGAAAAATTAATTTTCTAATATAAATTAATTTTCTAACATATACTACTACTACTCCCCCTTTTTAGCCATAAATTCTGACAAACATAATATCATGCATAAGGAAAATCATAGAGTAGCACATCCAGTCACAGAGGTCATAGAGTCAGAGAGGCACAAAGAGGCCCCAAATAGTGTTATTGCAGACCATAGAGCACACACAGGTGCAGAGTAAATGAATAAAAGAAAAAAATTACACAAGCATTAGAAATGGGCAGTCTCATCAGAGGCATCAGACATTTCCTCAGTGTCACCAGCAGCAGAAGCATTACCATTTCCTCCTTCTTCTTCCTTGTCATGACCTTGGGCATTCAGCTCACCCTCAGCTTCAGCCTCAACTTTCAAAGCAGCTATAACCCTGTCAACCGTAAGCTTCTTTGCACCTAAATCTAAACTGACCTCAATAAGTTCATTAATCATAGCCTGTCTACTCATAATACCAGTTGTCTGGACAGAAGTGCCAGCCAACTCATCAGCCTGTGGCTGGGATAATGATTTGCAATCCAGGGCAAGAGGACTAGGCCTCCTAACAGGCTCATCAGCACTAACCAAAATATCAGGGTGTTGTTGCAGAATGATATCACATAGCAAAGTGGGGAAGGCAATTGGGAACTTAACAGCAAAGGACTTAGCTTGCTCTAAAAATTGATAGTAAATAAGAACCAAAATCAAATGCAGATTTAGTACCTACTGCATAGATAAGCTTAGCCAGACCCGTTGCAACAGAATTGGAATGAGTGGTTGGGGACCAATTATGAGCAGCAATTTTGTTCAACAATGTATACAATGGGGACAGTTTTGCAGCAGACAAATGTCTAGGCCAGTGTCTAAGCTTGTTACTTGTTATTTCCTTGCAGATGGTGTCATCAGTCACTTCCAACGCAGGAATGTCTGCAGTGGACCTTCTTAGATAAGCATTGATGATTTGAGGAGAGAAATTGACACACCTACCACGAACAAACACCTGCCTGTACTCTGGATTCCTAGAGTCATCACAGTCTTCAGAGATGTTGACCACAAATTCCCTAACCAGCTTGTCATAACAATAACCCAGGTTCTTCACTGTCTTCATCAGTCCAGCAAAGTTCAGCACATCCATAAGTTCCTTGCATTTGAATGCATCTACCTTCAAATTGAAGGTGTGAAAAACACAAGAAGGGGGGGTTGAATTGTGTTTTGGTATTTTGAAAACTTCTGCTAAGTTCTGAAGCTTATCAGAAGCACCAGCGGATAAAGAAACATAATTAACACACTCACACAAAAGAGTAAGGATAGAGAGAGAGGCGAGACAAGCAATTTTATACTGGTTCCTCTCATAAAACGAGAGTAGTCCAGTCCCCTTGCACTTCCAAGGGATTTCACTATAATCACCTAGACTATTACAATGCTCAAACACACTAGTAAGAGACTTCCTACTTGCTCAAGCACACTAGCAAGAGGCTTCCTAATATAAAAGAAATAAAATAGAAAGTGATAAACACTTGATTATAAAATCAAGAGTTTTCTCAAGATTACAACTCAAGACTCTTAAGACTCTAACACAGAATTCCTAATGAATTAGAAAAACAGAGTGTCAGAAGCACAACAGAAATAGTTTCAGAAGCAGTGCTTTCAGTCTTATGTAAAGGAGTAAAGTTGTATCAGTGCGTGTGTTGTTGTAACCTTGATCTTCAAAGAGAGTTTCTCTATTTATATGTGAAGAGGAAAATAGAGACGTTTGAAGATAATGACCGTTGCAGAGGTCATTTTCAAGCCAGCTGTGAAAAGGACAAGGTAACATGGGATATTTGCCAATTCTGGTAATGCTTATCCTGTTATTCCTTTTGCTTGAGAATATTCGCCCTTATGGAGTAAAATAGTACTAACGTCACAATCCTTGATGATAAGGTTGTAGTACTATGATGTATCAATCAATCACAGCCTTTAATTCAAATGATTTCCAATCATTGAATCACTATCAGTTAACACTGACTTTTCTGGCTTGTTATTCAGAGCCTATGTATCAAACATATGCTTCTGATGTCTTCAGCTTCTGAAACTGTTGGTCTTCTCCATACGTTGCTTCTGATTCAACATTAATCTTCTGAGATGACTTGCTTCTGATTAGCGTTTCTTCTGATATCTTAGCTTCTGATGTCCATGCTTCTGATGTCCATACTTCTGATATCCATACTTCTGATATCTATGCTTCTGATATCTATGCTAATGCTTTGTTTCAAAGCTTAATTTAATCAACATAATATATTTAATCTGCACACTTAAAATTAAATATCAAAATACCTTATTGTTCATTAATACTTTGTTATCATCAAAACATTAAGAGTCAGATTCTGAACATCCTTTGTTCCAACAATCTCCCCCTTTTTGATTGATGACAAATCTAGTATTAATTAACAATGGTTGTTATTTTAATTTACTATGTTCAACAGAGGTTCATAAGCTTTGCACGCTCCCCCTAAGTTGTAACATTTAGTAATTAAAATAGTTTAAGAATATGATTTTATTTTGACTCAAATTCTTCATATTGTGACTCTTAGAGACTAGTTTTGTAAGCTCTCCCCCTGAGTCTGATAATTAATGGAAAAATTGCACTCTTTCCATTTATCATCATATGAAGAACTTAGTTCAACATAAAATTTTATTCTCCAGAATAAATAAACAGATAACATAATCAACAAAAACGTAAAACAAATTAAACAGATTCTATTAATTGGTTTCAGTTATTAGCGCTTCTAATCTCATTAATTAATGACTATTACTCCCCCTTTTGTCATCAAACAAAAAACAGTTTGTATAAAAAGAAGTAAAAGCATTTAAAAAGCGCGTAAAAAGATCAGTCAAAAACACAACTTTCAAGGAGTCAAGTCAGGAAAACAGTTACAACAACTCCATTAAAGGAATTGTCTGATTCCAAGAACTGAGAGACTTTGACTCTATAAAAGTCTATAAAAGAAGAGCGCAACACCATTACAATTTACTCAACACTTCCACACATTATTATAAAAAATAATGGATAAGGATAGAAGAGCAAATAAGGGTAAGGCTCCCCAAGAAGTGAAGAAAGAAGAATCACCACAGAAAACAAAACTAAAAGCAAAGAAGGTTAAGGGTGAAGCATCTTCTTCAGTTCCATTAAGAAGAAGTTATAGAACCAGATCAAAAACAAAGCCACAACCACCAGTATACATCAATCTCTCATCAGATTCTGATGAAACTGATTCTGATTACAGAGAATTTCTCAGAACATATGATCCAGAACAGTGTGAATGTTCTTCAGAAGGATCCTCTTCTGGTTCTGATAAGCCAGATTTTGATTATCTGAGGTACTTGGAGAATTATCATTCTCCAACAGAAACCTCAGGCTCTGGTGACTCACAGAAGTCAGATTTAGATTCTAAATAGATTTAGGACCTTATGTAATGATATTCTATTTAATCAATAAAGATTTATGGTTCTATTTTGAAATCTTTTTCTATAATTTCTTTGTGTTTGACATAATTTTCAAAGACATAATTAAACAAAACAATGCAGAAAGTTAACATCAATCAAAACAAATTAAGTAAGCAAAAGATGTTCATGCAATTAACAGAAATAAAACTTGTTCAAATATTACAACCACTTAAAAACAATTTTGTGCGCAAACATAGAATCCTAGGGTTGAGATGAGGAGGGGTTAGAAGGAAGTCTTGAGATAAGCAACATCATCATCTTCTCAAGAGCTTTGTCAGACTTCTCAGCATTCTTATTGATAGTTTCTTTCAGATCCATCTGATTAGTCTTGACCTCTTCCAATCCAGCTTCCAGCACTAAGAGTTTATCTCTTTGTTCTCTTTGAATCTGTTCAACCTTTAGAATCCTAGTTGCAGCAGCATCAGAACTTTCAACCATAACAGTATCAAAGTCACTAGTAGTCAAAACATTTACATCTTCTTTCATCATCAGCTCCTGTTCTAGTAACCTTTGTTTCCTTTCTTCAGCCCTCAGAGCTTCCATCTCATCATGTGATAAGTTAGTTAACATCAGTTTTTCTTTTTGAAAAGCATTTTCAAATGCATTTTCAAAAGAATCAGTAAACTGCAGATGTTCATAAACTAACTCATCAACATACTTCTTCTTCAGAGCAGCCATTATTAACCTTTGAGCATTATCAATCTCATCAAACTTCTCAACAATCTGACTTGGCATAATGCCTCGTTCAGACTTTAAGCTGTGCATTCTTCTAACATCATTATTAACAAGCCTAGCTAGAATCTCAATGCTAGAAACTGTTTGGTTAGAGTGTTGGGTTTGAATGCTTTCAAGAATGGATTGATAAGTTATTTCAGGCTCAGAGAAAGTTTGGCTTATATGTTGCTCAGGATTAAGAATAGGCTCAGAGACGGGTTGAGGTGATTCAGGTAAGCTGACTGTGAAAGCAGGTTGAGTTTGTGAAGATGATTCTGTTAAAGGATTAACAATCTCTATGATTGGGATGGAAGGTTGAGTGACATGTGGAGGAGTGTCAACATGAATTGGAGTGGGGATGGGATTAGTGTTATCAGATTCACTATCAGAATCAGAATTGACATCACTAAGAGGATCACCAAATTTTTCTTTAAGCTTTTCAAGACCTGATTTCTCAGAAGGAGAAGGTATATCAACAGAAGGTTTGGAGGGGGTTTCAGGTAGGATGTTTGTTTCTGTATGAATGGTTTGAGGTGACAAATGTTTAGATAGCATATCTAAAACATTTGGTTCAGATTCAGGGTCAGATGATGGTTTGATTGGAGAAGGAATTTTAAAAACAGGCTCAGAAGCAGGTTCATTTCTAAATTGAGATTCTGCAGGCTCATTACTAATAGTGTTAGAAGATGTACCTTGATGCTTCTGACGTTTGTGAGTAGCTCTATCTCTGGCAATTCTCTCCCTTTTTGTTATCAAAGGTTCATCATCATCATCAGATTCTTCAACAGACACATCAACCATTCTCCTCTTGTTTTTGTTCTTGTCCTCAAGCTTCTTAGACCTTGCTTCCTTTTCCTTATCTTCAAGCTCTTGTTCTGTCATGATCTTAACACCACCAACAGAAGGTTGTTTGATTTTGACTCTATCTCTGGTGACAGCAGTCTTCATCACAAAATCCTGTTTCTGATCAAATCCCAGCTTGGTTATATCAACCTCGTTTCCAGGAGTTTCCAGACCATACTCCTCATTCCAATGATTAAACAGGCCATCAGCAATCTTCTTTCCTTGTTCAATATCCACAGTAGGAAAGGTTGATTCAAACTCTTCTTCTTGCTTGTTCATAAGCAAAGGATTGTTAGGAACAACAACTTTCCCTTTGATTAAGAACATCTTCTTCAAGGACTTACCATCAACAATCCTTGATTCCATATAAGAAGACTTGACAAAAGTTGGATAATTCTTTTTCAGAATCTCATGGAAGTTGCTTAGATAAAAGATGTGTGACAGCAATCTAACATGATGACAGTTTGCATGACCTTTTTCAATGCTATTTTTGATAACTTCACACAGATGATCAAAAATGTATTTTGCCATATTCATTCTGATCATACCATGAAGAAAATGCATGAAGTATTTATGTTCAGAAGAAATACAGTCAGTGCCACCAACCTTTGTAGCAATTGATTCGAACATCACCTTGTAAACAGATTTGAAGAAAGGTTTCAAATCTCTCTGTACATTTGAGTTAACATTTTCAAACAAGTTGCTTGAACTGTTGGATCTTGTGGTTTAGTCTTGAAACCAGACAGTTGAATACCATGATTTGGTAGATTCAAAGCTTTTGCAATGTGATCAGCAGTAATCTTGATATCCATTCCAGCAATGTTTGACCTTATTTCCGTTTGGGTTATCTCAAGAAGACCCAATTCCTTTCTAGATTTCCCTTTCAGCGTAGGGTTTTTCTTCACCAGATTTTGAACTTCAACATACGCAGATTGTTTGTCAAAAACGTATGCTTTCATCCAAAACTCTTTAACCATATCTTCATAGATAGGACCATTCAGAATATTGAAGTAACGTTCTAACCCTTGATAGTAGAACATTTCTTGTAAATCGAATCCATTAGCTTTTAGACTTTCAAAATCAACCCGTTTTTCTACAATGCTCTTTAAACTTTCAAACTTGAAAACCATAGTATCCTTTCTGATCTTGTACTTCCTTTGATTTTCCAAATCAACGATAGGTTTAACAGAAGGAGTGAGAGCAGATGATGATGCCATTGTTGAGGGTTAGGGTTTTGGTTTTGCTAGAGAGGGAAGAAAGAAAACTGAAGCGTTGGAAGTTTAGAGAGAATATGAAAAAGTGTGGGTTGTGAACGTGTTTGTGTGCAAGTGATATAAGTGTATATTTTTAGAAAACAAACAAACAGTACAACACACAAAAGGACAGAGTAGTCATATTCATTTTAAGCGCTAAACTCATCATAAACCAATACTCATCTAATTGCAAAACGACACGTGTATTAGAAAATTATTTAAATAACTGATGCGTTAGTGGACAGCAGTTAAAAAAGAAAAGGTTGTAAACTGTTCCACTACCACATCAGAACCATTCTTTTGATTCTGATACTTATCAGTAGTAGTTACTCATCAGAACTTCTGACCTTGAGGTTCTGAGGTTCAACATCTTCTGATCCTTATCAGATTTTAAAAACAGTTTTACTCAAAAGAACTTAACAATCAGGAACAAACACCATGTTGAGATTTTTCTTTATGAAATCAAATCTTTCAACAACCAAAGGTTTTGTACAAATATCAGCCCATTGTTTTTCAGTATCAACAAACTTGATATCTATAACACCTTTCTCAACATAATCTCTTATAAAATGATGTTTGATCTCAATATGTTTTGCTCTAGAGTGTAAAATAGGATTTTTAGAAAGCTGAATGGCTGCAGTGTTATCACAATATAAAGGTATATAGTGACTGCTTATATGATAATCTTCTAATTGATATTTCATCCAAAGAAGTTGTGTGCAACATTTTGCAGCTGAAATTTATTCTGCTTCTGCTGTGGACATAGCAATGGTGGTCTGCCTCTTGCTACACCAGGAGATAAGATTTTCACCCATAAATTGGCAACTGCCACTTGTTGATTTTCTTTCAAGTTTATCTCCAGCATAATCAGCGTCACAGAATCCATTTAACTCATATTTCTTGGATTTCTTATAAAGTAATCCAAAATTACAAGTAGCTTTCAGATATCTAAAGATTCTCTTCACAGCAGTGAGATGAGATTCTCTAGGATCTGATTGAAATCTTGCACACAAGCATACAGAGAACATAATATCAGGTCTAGATGCAGTTAGATAGAGTAGAGAACCAATCATACCTCTATATAACTTCTGATCAACTTTGCCTTCAGATTCATCTAGACTCATGCTTGTTGTTGGATGCATTGGAGTATTCATTGGCTTACAATCTTCAAGATTGAACTTCTTCAAGAGATCCTTTGTATATTTGGTTTGATGAATGTAAGTTCCTTCCTTTGTTTGATTGATTTGAATTCCAAGAAAGAACTTCATCTCTCCCATCATGCTCATTTCAAATTCTTTTTCCATTAACTTAGAGAAATTCTTGCATAGAGTAGCATTAGTTGAACCAAAAACAATATCATCAACATAGATCTGAACGATCAGAATGTCTTTCTTTAAGGTTTTTCTAAATAGTGTACAATCAACTTGTCCTTTTTCAAAACCATTATCAACCAAAAAGTTACTCAGTCTATCATACCAAGCTCTAGGAGCTTGTTTAAGACCATAAAGTGACTTTTGCAGTTTATAAACATGATCAGGATTTTGAATATTTTCAAAACCAGGAGGTTGTTTGACATATACTTCTTCAGTAATAAAACCTTTAAGAAATGCACTCTTCACATCCATTTGATATAAAGTAATACCAAGGTTAACTGCATAGGAAAGAAATAACCTGATTGCATCCAATCTTGCAACTGGAGCAAAAGTTTCTGTGTAATCAATTCCTTCCTGTTGACTGTAACCTTGTGCAACTAATCTTGCTTTGTTTCTAGTTACTTCTCCTTTCTCATTGAGCTTGTTTCTGAACACCCATTTTGTTCCAATAATGTTCTTGTCTTTTGGTCTAGGAACTAGATTCGATACTTCATTTCTGTCAAACTGATGTAGTTCATCTTTCATAGCTAAGATCCATGCTTTTTCTTTGAGAGCTTCATCAATAGTCTTTGGTTCATTGAGAGAAACCAAACTGACCATTGCATCTTCATTGTGTGAACTTGATCTTGTTTTTCTAGGACTTTCTTTGTTTCCAATGATCAAATCTTCTGGATGAGATGACTTATATTTGAATGAATTCTTCTTAATAACTTCTTCAATCTCAGCATCAGAATCACTATCAATTTGAGGAGTTGGAACCTCTTCAGAAGGAGCAGTTTCTTTATCATCAGAAGTTGTCTCAGGTTCTGAACTCTTGTTAACCTCTACAGTTTCAACTTCTGAATCTGGATTATCTGCAATAACTTCAACTAGCTCTGACTTATCATCATCAGGCTCTTTGTCATCAAATCTTACATGCATAGATTCTTCAACAGTGTTTGTTTCAGAATTATACACTCTGTATGACTTAGAGCGTTCAGAATATCCAATAAAGATACCCTTAGAAGCTACTGTACCAGTACCAATTATTGTGCCTTTTTGGTTCCCACCAAATCCTACAGATCCTCCCTTTTTCAGATTCAGGGTGAGGAATAAATGCTTTTCTCCTGTCATGTGTCGAGAGCAGCCAATGTCCAGGTACCATGTACTTGAGTTTTTCTCTTTTTGAGTGCAAACCTGCAACATAAACTATTTCAGATTTTGGTACCCACAACTTGTTGGGTCCTGATGGGTTAGTGTAGGCCTTGTGGAAGTATGATTTTTGAAAACCAGTTTGAGGAGCATACTTCTTCTTGCCAAAACTTCTAATAGGTTTCACAGACTTTGTATCAGAAGTACTAGCTTCTGAAGTTCTCAGAACCTTAGTTGGTTTAGGAACTGGTCTCTTCAGAATCTTTACTTTTGAGTATCTCATTTTTGAATTTGAGTTATCAAGAATCACTGAATTGTTATCTTCTGAGATTTTGGATTTGCCCTTATTCAAAACAGAAGTTTGTGAAGCTTTCTCAGAATTACCAGTTTCTGATATGAAAGTAGAATAGAGAGGAGGAGGTGTTTTGCTCAAACAAACAAACTGACTTGATTTTTCTTTATCAGAAGATGCAGAATAACCAAGTCCATATCCTTTGTTCTTGCTCACACTGTAAATCATGGAAGCAACTTTGCTCTTGTTAACATTTTGTTTAACAAACTCATGAAGAGCAACTTCGTGCTTATCATGTGATTTGTTACAAGCAACACAACCTTCTTCAAGCTCTTTAATTTTCAAAAGAGATTCATTATATTGAGATTGAAGTTGGTCAGATTTCTCTGTAAGCAAGTCAATTTTAGTTTTTAAACTTTTGAAATCATTTGACTTGTTTATGTATTGCTTCATAGTGTCCCTGAGAGCAATAAGAAGCTTATCATGAGGAAGTTTAGAAATTACCTCATCAATATCATCAGTGTCAGATTCATTCTCCATATCAGATTCATTATCAGAAGATGTTGTAGCCATAAGTGCTATATTTGCTTCCTCATCATCTTCTTCAGTATCTGATAACTTCTCAAGATCTTCAAAAGTAGCCATAAGACTTTTCTTCATTATGTTCTTGAAGTTGCCCTTTTTCCCTTTATCATTTGAGTTCAAATCAGGACAATCAGCAATAAAATGACCAGTCTTCTTGCAGTTGAAACAGCTATTTTTGGAACCATCTTTCTTGTCTTTAGAATTGGAGCTTTTGTTCCCATAACTCTTAGAACCAGAACTTCTTCTAGAAGCTTTGTTGTTTTTGTACTTATTCCATTTCCTGAACTTTGAAAGCAGAGCAAAGAGTTCCTCATCTGATCCAACCTCCTGTTCATCTACAAAAGATTCATCAGCATCAGATTCAATAACTTTAGCCTTTAAAGCTTTAGGAGATTTCAAAGTTGCTGGCAAAGCCAATGACTTTGATTTCTTCTTAGGCTCATCAGAAGCTAGTTCCATCTCGTGACTTATGAGAGAACTAGTTAACTCTTTTAGGCTTAAGGTATTGAGATCTTTTGCTTCTTGTATAGCAGTGACCTTAGGTCTCCACTTGGGTGGTAAACACCTCAGAATCTTCTTAACATGATCAGCAGTGGTATAACTTTTCTTTAAGACTCCAAGACCAGAAACCAAGATTTTAAACCTTGCATACATTTCTTCAATGCTTTATGTGTCTTTCATCTTAAACATTTCATACTGATGAACCAGAAGATTAGCCTTTGCTTCTTTCACTTGTTGGTTTCCTTCATAAGTAGCACACAAAGAGTCATAGATACCCTTAGCACTAGATCTGTTTCCAAGTTTCAAAAACTCATCATGAGTGATACAGCTAGCAAGGATAGAAATAGCTCTGTTGTGTCTCTTCCATTCTTTCTTTTGTTCAGCTGTGAAGGTCTTCTTTACAGCTGCTGTTGTCTTACCATCTTCATCAAGCTTATCTTGAAAGCTAACACCTTCTTCAATGATATCCCACAAACCTTCATCTTCAGCTATGATATGAGGATAGATTTTGTCTTTCCACCAGTTGAAGGTTGATTGATCACCATTGAACTTGGGTGCTTTGCTATAAGTTCCACCAGTTTTCTCAAACTTTTCAGAATTGTAATCATATGGAATAACAACATTCTTTGAACTTGAATCTTCAGACATTGTGTTTTTCAGGATCTTTTTGTCTCACTGTTAAGTGATGCGTAACAAACCGGAGCTCTAGATACCAATTGAAGGTGTGAAAAACACAAGAAAGGGGGGGGGGTTGAATTGTGTTTTGGTATTTTGAAAACTTCTGCTAAGTTCTGAAGCTTATCAGAAGCACCAGCGGATAAAGAAACACAATTAACACACTCACACAAAAGAGTAAGGATAGAGAGAGAGGCGAGACAAGCAATTTTATACTGGTTCCTCTCACAAAACGAGAGTAGTCCAGTCCCCTTGCACTTCCAAGGGATTTCACTATAATCACCTAGACTATTACAATGCTCAAACACACTAGTAAGAGACTTCCTACTTGCTCAAGCACACTAGCAAGAGGCTTCCTAATATAAAAGAAATAAAATAGAAAGTGATAAACACTTGATTATAAAATCAAGAGTTTTCTCAAGATTACAACTCAAGACTCTTAAGACACTAACACAGAATTCCTAATGAATTAGAAAAACAGAGTGTCAGAAGCACAACAGAAATAGTTTCAGAAGCAGTGCTTTCAGTCTTATGTAAAGGAGTAAAGTTGTATCAGTGCGTGTGTTGTTGTAACCTTGATCTTCAAAGAGAGTTTCTCTATTTATATGTGAAGAGGAAAATAGAGACGTTTGAAGATAATGACCGTTGCAGAGGTCATTTTCAAGCCAGCTGTGAAAAGGACAAGGTAACATGGGATATTTGCCAATTCTGGTAATGCTTATCCTGTTATTCCTTTTGCTTGAGAATATTCGCCCTTATGGAGTAAAATAGTACTAACGTCACAATCCTTGATGATAAGGTTGTAGTACTATGATGTATCAATCAATCACAGCCTTTAATTCAAATGATTTCCAATCATTGAATCACTATCAGTTAACACTGACTTTTCTGGCTTGTTATTCAGAGCCTATGTATCAAACATATGCTTCTGATGTCTTCAGCTTCTGAAACTGTTGGTCTTCTCCATACGTTGCTTCTGATTCAACATTAATCTTCTGAGATGACTTGCTTCTGATTAGCGTTTCTTCTGATATCTTAGCTTCTGATGTCCATGCTTCTGATGTCCATACTTCTGATATCCATACTTCTGATATCTATGCTTCTAATATCTATGCTAATGCTTTGTTTCAGAGCTTAATTTAATCAACATAATATATTTAATCTGCACACTTAAAATTAAATATCAAAATACCCTATTGTTCATTAATACTTTGTTATCATCAAAACATTAAGAGTCAGATTCTGAACATCCTTTGTTCCAACACAAATTCCTTTCCAATCCAAGCCTCCTATGATACACAAACTTCCAGCGAGTAGCTCCACTTTCCAGGTGAAAGGAGACATTATCCAGAGGGGCTGGAGGGATAACCAGAGGGACTTTCATGCCCTTGACAGTCTTTCTAGATGCTCCACCAGATGGGGCAGCATCTGTCTCAGCAATCTCAAATTCAGAATCACTTGAAGGGTGGTCCTTTCTTTTGAGGCTCTTCTTCTTCTTCTTCTGATCAGGCTTGGGAGTTACTTTACTCCAAGACTTGGGGGGACCAATGGGCTTCTTCCCAGTATCAGCAGCTTTGTTTTTGTTTTTCTTAGCATCTTTACCAGCAGTAGATGCAACAACAACAGATTTGCTCCTTGTCCTGCGAGCAATACTAACAGTAGGAGTCTCTTCTAGGTGTCTTTCTTCAGACTCCAATTCATCAACATTGACCACATCAGTTTGGTCAATGTCTACATTCTCAGCCTAACCAGCATCTTCAGGGGTGTCAGCATTCTGATCTTGAGGCTTGGGAGAGTCATTCTCATCAGCCACCATAGTTTCAGGAGTGTTTGGAACATCCAAAAACTCCACATTGGCTTGTGTCAAAGATGCTTGAGCATCTGGCACAACATCTGGCTTATCAGCAGAGGGTTCAACATTTTCCTCTGTCAAAGCAACTTTCTCAGCAATAGTATCATCATCAATAACCGTCTTGTCATTAACATCAGCAGGGTCATCAACATGCAAATTCAAGTTATCAGCATCCAATTTTTCATCTACCTTAGGATTAGCAGAGCCTAGGGTTTCAGTAATCGGTTCATCTCCCTCAGAGGGTTTTTCATCAGATCAAGTGACAGAAGTGTCAACATCTGGTTCTACAACAGTCGATTTGAAAGGATTTTCCTTACAGTACAGATCATGCATGCTAAGACCTACACGTTGAACAAAAGAAGATTTCTTACTTTTTGGTTTTGAAGTCTTCTTCGCAACAGATGAAGCAGATCCTTTTCTGGTTTTCTTCTTTCGTGACACAAGCGTTTTAGGACGCTGTTTGATTGCTGGTGAATCGATCATGGTTGCTAGCGGTTGAACATTCATAACCACCTGTGAAGTGGTTTCAGAAGCAATGGGGGAAGTTTGATCGTTTGCGACTGGAGAGTGAGTAGAATCAGACATGATTGTAGTAAAGCTTTTGAAGATTTGGAGATTTGAGAATTTAAATGACAATGGGAGCGACAAGGGAGCAGTTGAGAAGTTTAGAAAGGGTTTGTAAGGAGTAATGATGATCGCGTGTGATTGTTATGTTTAAGGGAAGTTTTGATTCACTTCCTTGATAGACGTGCACGAAGCGGTTGATTGGAGAGAGAATAACTGCTGCACGCCTTACACACATTAACTGCTACAATTCCTCAATTAGGCAAATGCCTAACCGCCTTCTAAGTTTTTCAAATTGAGCAATATCAAGAGCTTTTGTGAATATATCTGCTAATTGCTCCTCAGTTGCAACATGCTCAATAACAATAACCTTTTCTTCAACCAAATCTCTGATGAAATGATGTCTGATATCAATGTGCTTGGTCCTACTATGTTGTATAGGATTTTTGGAAATATTGATTGCACTCAAGTTGTCACAATATAATGTTATAGCATCTGTCTTGACATTGTACTCACTCAGCATCTGTCTCATCCACACCAATTGTGTACAATTACTGCCTGCTGCTATGTACTCAGCCTCAGCAGTTGATAAGGAAACACAATTTTGTTTCTTACTAAACCAAGATATGAGATTATTACCTAGAAAGAAACATCCACCAAAAGTGCTTTTTCTATCATTTGCACTTCCAGCCCAGTCAGCATCACAGTATCCTATCAACTTATTACTTTCACCATGAGAATACAATAATCCATAATCACTGGTACCATTCACATATTTTAGAATTCTTTTCACTTGAGTCAGGTGAGTCACCTTTGGTTCAGCTTGGTACCTAGCACACACTCCAACAACAAATGTGATATCAGGTCTACTTGCAGTTAGATAAAGGAGACTTCCTATCATACTTCTGTATAAACTTTGATCTACATCTTCTCCCTTGACATCTTTAGATAGCTTGACATGTGTAGGAGCAGGAGTTCTTTTTGTGGCAGCATTCTCCATACCAAATTTCTTGACCATATTCTTAGCATACTTACTCTGAGAGATTAATATAGTGTCTTCCATTTGTTTTACTTAAAGACCTACAAAGAAATTCAGCTCACCTACAAGACTCATCTCAAACTCAGATTGCATTTGCTGAACAAAATGCTCTACCATCTGGTCAGACATTCCTCCAAAGACTATATCATCAACATATATCTGTGCAATCATAAGCTTTCCTCTCTCATCTTTCACAAAAAGTGTCTTGTCATTACCTCCCTTCCTGTAGCCGTTGTTCACCAGGAACTCAGTAAGCCTTTCATACCAAGCTCTAGGAGCTTGTTTCAATCCATACAACGCTTTCTTCAACTTGTAGACATGATTTGGAAAGGCTGGATCAATAAAGCCCTTGGGTTGTTCCACATAGACTACTTCATTCAAATACCCATTCAGAAATGCACTCTTGACATCCATTTGATACAACTTGAATTTGAGAATACATGCAATTCCAAGTAGTAGTCTAATAGCTTCTAGTCTAGCTACAGGGACAAAAGTCTCACCAAAATCTACTCCTTCAATCTGAGCATAACCTTGAGCAACCAATCTAGCTTTGTTTCTAGTGATAGTACCATTTTCATCTGATTTATTCTTGTAAACCCATTTTGTGCCTATAATATTTGCATTATCTGGCCTAGGGACTAGATCCCACACATCACTTCTCTTGAACTGAGTCAATTCCTCTTGCATAGCATTTATCCAGAACTCATCAGTCAAAGCCTCTTTAACATTCTTGGGTTCAAAGTTTGAGATAAAACAGGAATTTGATACTTCATTGTTTCTCCTTCTGGTTGTGATTCCTTGATTAGGATTACCAATGACTTGATCTATGGGATGATTCTTCTGAACTCTGACAGATGGCCCTTTGTTATTAATTGTATTTTCAGAACTAATCACTCCAGAGTCTTCTTCATTGACAACTTCATCTTCAGTCTCTTCTTGATGACCACATGCTTGCCAAATGTACTATCATCTGGTGCGGCATCATTACCTTTATAATCAATCACAACATTTATGGACTCCATCATGGTATTAGTTTTGGAGTTGAATACTCTATAGGCTCTGCTGTTAGTTGAATAACCTAAGAATATCCCCTCATCACTTTTAGCATCCATCTTCCTCCTTAGTTCTCTGTCAGCTAAGATATAACATTGATGACACGAAATCATATCGTATTTTTAACTTGATTTAGGTAAATTTTAGTTGCATTTGCATATGTATTTATTTCATTTATGTCTTTTTATGTTAGTATTTGATTTGTTTTTACTTTTGTTGAATAAAATAGGTCGGGGAAGAGATTTGAGCGAAAAGTGTCAAAAACGGAGCAAAAAGGGGGTGCAAAGCACAAAATCTGCGCAGCCCAACTGAGCCCAATTGAGCCCAGCAAGAAAGTAGCATGGTGGCGCTCGCCACCAGCCCTGTGGCGCTCGCCACAGAATTCAGGGCCCAAATGTAACTAATTTTGCGTGACGTGGGGAAGAGGTATTCGTCTGATCCGTTTTCTGTTCCTAATCGGATGGCAATTGGATGAGATCAAAGTGAAGCTTATCTTTCCTACTTTTGTGGATCGTACTAGCAAATCCTCCCCTATAAATAGAAGCTCAAATTTTAGATCTGATTACGCATTATTTCCTTCAGTTTTCTGTCAGTTTAGGTTTCTAGTTATAGTAACTGTAACGGTATTTCCACACCGGGAATCCGTTTTCAGTTCTGTTTTCACTTTCCTGTCAAGAATTCTGTACCGGTTATTTTCGTCAACTTTAATTCCAGTTATTTCAGAATTTTGTTTCAGGTTCTTTTTAATGTCTTTATTTAATTATTTATTTATGCTTTATTTAATTTTCTGTTTTTATTTATTTGTTTCTTGCTTTATGTCTAGCTAATTTACTAGATATCGGTATGTAAATTAATTCTCCGAAGGGAGTTTAATAATGATTTAGCGCGCAATCACTAAACTATTTTTCTGATTCGAATTCCTAATTTTAAAACTCTAAGCTTTTGAACGAGAGTAATATAAAGCGATTAAGGTTAAAATCAATAGAGCGAGAGTTTGAGGTTTTAACTAGATAGTAGGAATTTGATATTAATCTTTGAACGAGCGAGAGCCACGTTAGGATTAATTAGAACTAATTGATTTTCAAAATATACTTTCGAAGCTAAGGTGGTAGAAAAGTGACAGTAAAACTCCTAGCTTAGAAAGTATGGTTTTTATCAACAAAACGAGAGGGTGAGGTTTAGACCTTTAAATTGAGAAAGTTCTTCTGAAAGATAAATCCTTTTCACGCGCGCTGTTGATTTATTAAATTCCCGACGGTTAATTAAGTTACATACCGATATCCCGCTTTTATTAATTTAATTCTTTAATTTTCTTTTAAAATTTAAAACAATTCTAAAACACCTATTCGCCTTAGATTTACACCGTGACAATAGAAATACGGTAGTTCGATTATTGGTCTCTGTGGTTCGATAATCTTTTAAAACTACACGACGAGACTGTGCACTTGCGGTCAATTAAATTTATTGATACACAAATCGTCGATCAAGTTTTTGGCGCCGTTGCCGGGGACCAATTTAGTCGATATCATAACTCCGTCGTTACACCGTAGAGACTAAGGCATTTTAATTTTAAAAATCAAAAAAAAAATATAAATAACAAATTTAGGATAAGTCCTTTGAGCTTAAATGTATAACTCAAACTCCTTTTATAATGACTATCCTCAAAATTTCAACCACCCTAACCATAATTTCCCATATAACTACCAGCCTCAGCCGTCCCCATACTCTGAGGGACAATACCTTAACTCTCAGTACAATTACTATCCTCCATATTTAAATCCAAAAGAATTCGTCAGTCCTAGCCTATTAGTGGTATATAATGAATTTATGGAAAATTCTGCTAAGGCTAGTCGAGAGCACCGATTTAGAGAGATGATGAGGGAACAAGACCTTATAAATGAACGGATTAGACAAACCAATCTCGAAACCCAAAGGATGCTCGACGCCATGGTTGCCTCAACAGCGACTCCCCAAGAGTCGATGGAGACACTAATCTCCCAGTTCACCCAGTCAACCATAGAACCCTCTTACGAGAGACAAGTAGACGTCGTAGCAAACGTTAATGAAAGCGAGATTGAGAGGGCTAATGAGGACGGTAATGATGTTGAGAGTTTCAGCGAGGAAAGAGTGGAGATCGAAGAAGCATCACCGATACTCCTCCCTAGTGAGGTAGTCGAAGAGGTGGAGAAGGGAACACTGGATGATTTCCCTGCTCCCTATATCCCACCAATCCTTGCTCCCCAAAGGATAGTAGAGGCTAAAGTGAACCTGAGACCCCAATCATGTGATAAGAGTGAAATTCCTAAGGAGGATGAGAACGAGGTCGTCAAGGACTTAGGGGAGGAAAAAGTTGAGATTGAGGAAACTTTGCCGAAACCGCTCCAAAGAGAGGTTGTCGAAGAGGTAGAAAAGGAACCACTT
Source organism: Trifolium dubium (assembly GCA_951804385.1). Classification (NCBI taxonomy): domain Eukaryota; kingdom Viridiplantae; phylum Streptophyta; class Magnoliopsida; order Fabales; family Fabaceae; genus Trifolium; species Trifolium dubium. The sequence goes on from OX638068.1 coordinate 20,672,596, forward strand.
TGCGTTTTTCCTTCTACCTATAATCCACCAGTCCTTGTTCCCCAAGAGGAAGGAGAGGCTAAAATAGTCCCGAAACCACGATCATGTGAAAAAATCAAGAAAGTAAAAACAATTACACATGTGGATGAGGGCGCAAATAGAAAAAGGAAATTAGGGGAAAGAGAAATTGAGGATGTTAATACAAAGAGGATGAGAGTAACATTTGGAAAGGCAAGTGAAAGTCCTAAGTCCAAAGAACGAAGGACACTTGAAATTGAACCAAAACCCCCGCCTGAAATTGATAAAATTCCTTTTCTCCCAAATCACAAAATAATAGAAGAGGGCAAGGAAGCTGAACCGCCCTATAGGAGAAAGAAGAGAAAGAGCGAGGGGTATGTGAGAATACTTGATAAGTGGCCGTGGAAATCATTCCCGATCCGGCCATCACAAGTGAGATAAAAACACAAAACTGTCGAGCTCACCGACTTTAAACAAAGCGCTTGGTAGGAGGCAACCCACATGTAGGTTTAATTTTGTTAATTTATTTTTGTCATTTAGTTCGTTTGATTAATAAAAACTCCTGATGAGAGATCGTTTGTTCTGTGTTCTTGTGTGCTCATGTGAATTCTTTTCTTGTGAATAATTGCTCTGTGTTAGAAATGTAAATTGGTGAAATTTTTGTCCTGTTAGAACTTAATTCAACTGTGTGCAAGCTGTACAATTTCCTTTAGACAGGTATAGGTACAAATGAACAACAACACGCTACAGGACGAAAAAGGCCAAAATGCAAAATTAGGCCTAGTGGCGCTCGCCATGAGCATAGTGGCGCTCGCCACAGAATGTAACTTCATGATTTTGGCAAAATTTTGTACAGGAAGCGTGTTACAGTAAGCTTGTATTCAATGGTTTTGTTTTTAGAGTTTTGGAAAGGAATTGATTCTCTGTGAAATGTAGACACCATCATTATGTTTCATTAAATTTTCAACTACACATCACTACATTCATCTTCATTTTTCCATTATAAATACACACACCATAACACATTCACTTCACAACACATTTCTCATTTCACAGAGGCTTTCTCTTTTTCTTTCTTTCATTTTCTTCTAGCATTGCAAGCTAAGGTAAGTCAAGCTAATGGCACAACAAGTGGAGTATGCAATCAACTTCCGAGGTGGGGTCCAAGCTAAGCTCTACCGACTCCTCCGCCGAAAGGAGTACGAACCAACGAGGTATGCCGATGACTTTTGTCTTGAGACTTTAGGATTATCGGATAGTGTGCGCCATTTGGTTCGTTCATTTAAGCTTGATTTCTTGTTTTCTTTTAAAGACCCCGTTCATGTCCAACTTACCGCGGAGTTTCTTAGCTCTCTAGAACTAAACCCCACCCCCGACCGTGTGAGATTTCGTTTGTTTAACGTTGATTACAACTTTAGCTACGATGAGCTAGCCGAGTTGTTGCACTTACCACACGGTGAGGGAGTGAAAGATGAGTTGCCTACTCAAGTGGGGTGGTTAAATGCCGCGAAGGCACTTTGGTGGGGTTTAACCGGAAAAGAAATAGGCAGTTTTGAGGGTAATAGAGCTTCATTGATCCAAAACCCCGCCATACGCTACTTTCGCCAACTTCTAGCTTGCACTATTTTTGGCCGTCTAGGTTCTAACAAGGTCAATGAGAAAGAGCTATTTTTGCTGTTCACTTACAACGTTTCAAAAGAAAAAGTCCATACTGCCCGATTTATGATGTGTCACATGTTTTCGATGGTTAAGTCCAAGGGGGCAATTGTTTTTGGTGGTCTGATCACAACCTTAGCACGCTTGCTAGACCACGGTGCCCAACTTTCTACCCTTACCCCACTTGACTCTCGTACCATTGATTTAGACATGGTGCGAAACATGAGGCTAGTAAAGCAGCGAGCTGATGGAAAATACATGCTCATGATTGATAACAAAGCCTGCCCCGATATCATCCTCCCTGACCCTGCGCGCTTCAATGTGCGCACGATAGCCAATTACCGTTTTCTCCCTGACCCTCCCATTCCCCGAGACTAGAACGTAACAATTGCACCTGATAATGAGGGAGAGAGTGACGGATCTGAGGAGGAGGAGCACGAGGCTCCGAAAACTAATGCACACAGCACACACACTTCTTCTGGTTATTTTGCAGGTACTACTTCTGGAGCTGCCCATGAGAGTGGCACTGCCACACTTGATACTTTTTTAGCTGAGATGAGGCAACACTACACCTTAGATGCCCAGAGGGACCAACATATCCAGGACATCCAGACTCGTCAGACAGAGATGATGAGCATGATGCAGCAGTTTCAGAGTGACCAGCGTGGCTTGATTGATGGCATGGCGGATATGTCCTTACGCATGGATGATTTTGATGGCTATTTCCAGCAGCTCGGTGCAGGACCTCCACCACATGAGAGGCGCACGAGGAGGCGCGGCCCGGACCGCCAGTAGTTACTTTCTCTCAGGTTGTACCCTTCCAAACTCACCTTTAGTCGTTGCATTGGGGACAATGCTCGATTTAAGTGTGGGGGAGGAAGCTTTATCTCTTTCCTCTACTTTCAGTCATTTAGTTTTGCATGCATAATAAAACCTTAGGTTAGTTCACTTAGATTGAGTTGATTTTGCGTGATTAATCTTGTAATTGTCTGATTTTCCCATTTCTTGAGCCATACCAAAAAATTTCTTGTGAAAAGCAAAAGTATTGAGTTCTGATGCTTGGTGTTGGTTGTTTGAAAGTATATAGGTTGTTTGCACTATCTAGGCTATTTTGTGGAATTTGGGTAACGGTTAGATAAAATCAATACCGTTTTACCACCTTAGATTCCCGGAAGTGTGTAAAACTGATTTGAGTACAAATTTTGACAAAGCTTTGAACTTGAGTTTTAATGAACCCTTAGTAGTTTATCTAGCAGTCGGCACCATCTCAAGGCACAAACTAAGTGGGAAACCGAAGAATATAAGTGAATGATTTTGATTATAAATGTTATAAATGCTATTGGTTGATTCCTTGAAATAATTGATGAAAATTCAGCAAATGTTGAAACATGAGAAGGAAAAAAATACCGTAGTATAGAAACTCATTAGTAGTTGGTTCAGAGGTGTCTGATTCTGAACTTGGTAGGGCGGGTTACGATCCGATCCCCCGCAACTGCGAAGTGGGAAAAATAGGGGTTACCAAACTTATGTTATCAGCACCCCTCGCTATATGATGATCATAATCACTAACAGGTTTCCTACCATGGGCGTGTACAAGATAACGGGCTTAATGTGATTGCGCTAGAATGAAAAGGGGGAATGAAACTTAGGTGAGAGGTAGAGTCAAGAGGAAATGCTTCAGGTCTGTTTTCACATGATCGGGAGTTTCTTGTGTCATTACGGTGTTTTTGTTATTTGCACTGTTATTTGATTTTCATAGTTTAGCCGGCAACCACGTACGAGTAAGATGATCGTGTCATGTGTTTTTACTTATGCTTTGCAATTCGCTACTCTTTTATGCTTGAGGACAAGCAATGGTTCAAGTGTGAGGGAATTTGATGACACGAAATCATATCGTATTTTTAACTTGATTTAGGTGAATTTTAGTTGCATTTGCATATGTATTTATTTCATTTATGTCTTTTTATGTTAGTATTTGATTTGTTTTTACTTTTGTTGAATAAAATAGGTCGGAGAAGAGATTTGAGCGAAAAGTGTCAAAAACGGAGCAAAAAGGGGGTGCAAAGCACAAAATCTGCGCAGCCCAACTGAGCCCAACTGAGCCCAGCAAGAAAGCAGCATGGTGGCGCTCGCCACCAGCCCTGTGGCGCTCGCCACAGAATTCAGGGCCCAAATGTAACTAATTTTGCGTGACGTGGGGAAGAGGTATTCGTCTGATCCGTTTTCTGTTCCTAATCGGATGGCAATTGGATGAGATCAAAGTGAAGCTTATCTTTCCTACTTTTGTGGATCGTACTAGCAAATCCTCCCCTATAAATAGAAGCTCAAATTTCAGATCTGATTACGCATTATTTCCTTCTGTTTTCTGTCAGTTTAGGTTTCAAGTTACAGTAACTGTAACGGTATTTCCACACCGGGAATCCGTTTTCAGTTCTGTTTTCACTTTCCTGTCAAGAATTCTGTACCGGTTATTTTCGTCAACTTTAATTCCAGTTATTTCAGAATTTTATTTCAGGTTCTTTTTAATGTCTTTATTTAATTATTTATTTATGCTTTATTTAATTTTCTGTTTTTATTTATTTGTTTCTTGCTTTATGTCTAGCTAATTTACTAGATATCGGTATGTAAATTAATTCTCCGAAGGGAGTTTAATAATGATTTAGCGCGCAATCACTAAACTATTTTTCTGATTCGAATTCCTAATTTTAAAACTCTAAGCTTTTGAACGAGAGTAATATAAAGCGATTAAGGTTAAAATCATTAGAGCGAGAGTTTGAGGTTTTAACTAGATAGTAGGAATTTGATATTAATCTTTGAACGAGCGAGAGCCACGTTAGGATTAATTAGAACTAATTGATTTTCAAAATATACTTTCGAAGCTAAGGTGGTAGAAAAGTGACAGTAAAACTCCTAGCTTAGAAAGTATGGTTTTTATCAACAAAACGAGAGTGTGAGGTTTAGACCTTTAAATTGAGAAAGTTCTTCTGAAAGATAAATCCTTTTCACGCGCGCTGTTGATTTATTAAATTCCCGACGGTTAATTAAGTTACATACCGATATCCCGCTTTTATTAATTTAATTCTTTAATTTTCTTTTAAAATTTAAAACAATTCTAAAACACCTATTCGCCTTAGATTTACACCGTGACAACAGAAATACGGTAGTTCGATTATTGGTCTCTGTGGTTCGATAATCTTTTAAAACTACACGACGAGACTGTGCACTTGCGGTCAATTAAATTTATTGATACACAAATCGTCGATCAAACATTTACTTCCAAACACATGGAAGTGTTTCACAGTTGGTTTTCTATCCTTCCACAGCTCATACAGAGTTGTAGATGTTCCTTTTCTCAATGTTACTCTGTTATGAATATAGCAGGCTGTGTTCATAGCCTCAACCCAGAAATAGAATGGTAGCTTCTTAGCATGTAACATAACTCTAGCTGATTCTTGTAATGTCCTATTCTTCCTTTCAACTATTCCATTCTGTTGAGGAGTAATAGGTGCAGAAAACTCATGAAATATTCCTTCAGCAGTGCAAAATTCAGAGAACTTACTATTTTCAAATTCCTTGCCATGATCACTTCTGATTCTAGTTATACCACAATCTTTCTCTCTTTGAAGTTTTAAGCAAAGATCCTTGAATTTGTCGAAAGTGTCTGATTTCTCTCTGATGAAGTCAATCCAAGTGTATCTAGAATAATCATCTACCATGACAAAAGCATACTTCTTTCCTCCTAAGCTCTCAACTTGCATAGGTTCCATTAAGTCCATATGCAATAACTCAAGTACTTTGGATGTGGTCATATGTTGAAGCTTCTGGTGAGACATCTTTGTCTGTTTTCCTATCTGACATTCTCCACATATGCTTCCTTCATGAATCTGAAGTCTTGGTAAACCTCTGATGGCTCCTTCAGCAATAGCTTTCTTCATGCTTTTGAGGTTTAGATGTCCAAGCTTTTGGTGCCACAATTTCACATCATCTTCCTTAGTTATTAAACACGTAGATAACTCAGCTTTGTTTTGAGAGACCCATAGATAACAATTATCCTTTGACCTTTCTCCTTTCATCAGGAGATCACCTTTACTATCAGTAACTAAACATTCATCCTTTGTAAAGTTGACCTTCAGACCCTTGTCACATAGTTGACTTATGCTTATAAGATTAGCAGTTAGCCCTTTCACATGAAGAACCTTGTCAAGTTTAGGTAGCCCTTCATTGATTAATGACCCTATACCTTTAATCTCTCCTTTGGCTCCATCACCGAAAGTCACAAAACTTGTAGCATAAGGCAAGATATCTGTCAAATAATCTCTATTTCCAGTCATGTGTCTTGAGCATCCACTATCAAAATACCAATCACTACTAGATGATGCTCTTAGAGATGTATGAGCAATTTGAGCAGTCTCCACACCTTCAGATTCTGCTTGATTAAGATCCACATTATTACTCTTTTGCTTCCATTCTTGCTTCACCATAGGCTCAGTTCTCAATGGGTAAGTATTGTCAGGATAACCATATAATTTAAAACAATAAGGCCTAATGTGTCCCTTTATTCCACAATGGTGACATACCCATCCAAAATACCTATTCTGTGCTTTGGTCCTGTATCTGAATTCTGTTGTCTCACCTGATGCTGAGGCATCTGTCTTGGTATACTTGGATCATAAGTACTAACAGCTGGCACAAACTTTATTTCTGATGTTTGTTTCTGTCGATGTGATGAATTGTAGTTGAATCCAATGCCATTAGTATATTTCGAACTTTGTCCCTTCTCTAAGATTTGATCTAAAGTATCAGTACCTGTGTTCAGCATCCTTAATTGCTTGTTCATGCTATCAATCTTGGATTTGTATAGAATAACCTCACCATCAAGTCTTGATTTTTCTTCCAGAAGTGTGTTTTTCTCAGCCTGTAATGTAGCAATGGTCTTCTTCTGCTTTAACGCAGTGTTGCCAACTTCTATACTTTTGAGCCATAAACCCTTGTAGCAATCAACAAGTTCATCATAAGTCATTTCACCATCGTGTGATTCTGCATCAGATGTACATACTCTAGTTAAAGCAGTTACATGATTGGCAGATTCTGATTCTTCTTCAGAGTCATCTTCATCTGACCATGAGACATTCATCCCTTTCTTTTGCTTTTTAAGGTAAGTACCACACTCAGTTCTGATATGACCATAACCTTCACACTCATGGCATTGAACACCTTTGCCTTGACTTGGCTTCTCATCTGTTTTTGGTTTCCTTTGATTGTTGACATTCCTATTACTGTTGTGACTGTTGTCTGGAGCATGTGTCTTAGCTTGTCTGTCAAACCTTTTGAAAGCTTTATTAAATTTCTTACCCAACATCACAATAGTTTCAGATAAACTATCATCAGCCTCCATATCACTGTCCTCAGATTTAGAGGCAAAAGCAATACTCTTTGTCTTCTTTTCAGATCTTTCATTTGCAGCCATTTCAAATGTTTGTAAAGACCCCACTAGTTCACCCATTCTCAATTCTGAGATGTCCTTGGCTTCTTCTATAGCAGTAACCTTCATGTCAAATTTCTTAGGTAGTGACCTAAGCATCTTCTTTACCAGGTTTTCTTCAGAAATATTTTCTCCCAAGGCATCAAATTGATTATCAAACTCGAGTATTCTCATGTGGAAATCTTGAATGCTTTCATCATCCTTCATCTTCAAGTTCTCAAACTTACTGGTCAAAAGTTGCAGCCTTGAGCTTCTTACTTTTGAGTTACCCTCATGAACAGTTTGGAGTTTCTTCCACGCTTCCTTAGCAATAGTACATTTTTTTATCAGTTTGAAAATGTGCGCATCAACTCCATTGGTTAAGGCATTTAGAGACCTTGAATTTGCATTGGCCCATGCTTCTTCATCCTTGCTCCATTCGTCCTCAGGTTTCAGCTTAGTGACAGTCTCTCCTTCCTTACCAGTAGTAACCACAGGAGGTTCCCATCCTACAACCACAGCTCTCCATGTTTTGTGATCCATGGATTTCAAAAACGTAGTCATTTTAGACTTCCAGTCATCATAGTTAGCATCACCAATCAACAGTGGTGGTCTATTCATTAGTCCTCCTTCTTTGTCCATCTTAGCCAGAAATATCTTCCCTGGAGCTCACCCAATCAGGCAGGGTGCCTGCTCTGATACCAATTGAAATTCTGGCAATCGAACAGACAAATGTTGTGCACAATGTTAGAGCACGTGTCCGAGCACTTGTCACACAATAATAATAAAACGCAGCGAAGCAAAGTAAAATAAGCGCGACAGAATAATAAAGAACACAGTGAGTTTGTTAACCCAGTTCGGCGCAATTGCCCTAGTCTGGGGGATACCAATCCAGGAATGAACTCCACTATTATAGTTCTAGTGAAAAGCACAACGTAGCCTCACTACTTGTCTTTGCACCTAGACCCTACCAATGAATGCCCTACCTAGGAACTCCTAGATATGAGACCCCGTCTCAATTCCCCACTAACAGTACAGACAGCACTGTTATTCAACACACTTGTTCTTTTGATTGTTTAAGAGTCACACTCTAAGGACACAACTAACTCCGTACTTCAAAGCTTAGGAGCAGTACACCATTACAACACAAAAACACAGAGTACTTGACTTGAATCAGAGGATACAATCAAGACTCACAACTAACAAGAAAACCTAAAACCTTAAGACACACGCTTTAGTACACACACGGTTTTTCTCACACGAAACTAGGGTTTGTGTCTTCACATATATATAGTACTGAGCAGTCATTGGTTTGGGCTTCAAAACATAGCTTGGACGTTGTCAGGTCCAACTAACAATTCTTCAAGTGCAAGAATATTGTTTCCAAAAATATATCAATATTAATTATGGAAATACACCAAGGCATGACAGCCAGTACAACTCATTCAACCTGCGCGTCTCGATCTGCACGCTAGGTTAAATATAAAACTTCATAGAATTTCCAGAAGATCTTGCACATAAATATAGCGCGTGTTGGCGCGCAACAATCAGGTCACACAATGCTGTTCCACATGCTACAACATTTGTCTCAGCATTTGGCTAGTAGTTGTTTTTGCAAAATGTAGCCAACATACAAAAACCCAATAACAAGCACAATACAACCTAAAATTACTATAGTTTATAATAAATAATTAAGGCCGGTGTACCCTCATCTAGCGATTTGTTAAAATCACCAAAAGATAATAAGCTCTCCTTAGTTATTTATTGGTTGTAGTGGTTGTGGACACCACTACACATATATATTAAGCTATTTTACGCTAACCGTCCCGACGTGTATATAATCTTACCCCACCTTTGTTGTTGATAATAGTCTTGAAAAAAACGGCACCTCCGACGTTATTCCTGCTCATACCGTAGTTATAGATAATTCGCTAATAGTTAGAATATGTAATTAAATAAAATTTAGTTCTAAAATAATTTAATTTAATTAACTTTTCTAAAATAAAGTTCTAGTAGAGCCTTAATAACGGCATAAAATCAATATTTAAATTTGTACTTTAATTTAGTACTTAAATAACTTTGAAAAATAAATAAATAGAATACCTCTTAAAATCTTCGACAGAACTGAACACTCATAAAAATATCGACAACACATCGATATACTGAAATTTGCTTTAAACAAACTAAAGTAACAGCTTTTTCAACAACTAAATATAACTCAAGGATATAAAATTTAGAATGTGGACAAGAGTGAGTTTGAAACGTGATATTGTAGTAATGGAATGGTGAATGAATGAAGAATATGTGAAATGAATCATCCTATTTATACTTCTTTGTTATGATTAAATAATTAATTTAGAAAGGCTTATTCATCTTACTCTTGTCCCTGTGTATGCCAAGTTTTAAACACATCATGCTATTTTCTCCGTGTCCTCTAAGTAAGAGGTGTAGTTGTTAGGTTGATTTTCTTAACTTTTAAGTATAAGAATGGACATAGCTACATCTTTACACACACATATGCCAAACGTGACTCACCTTCATCCTATTAAAAATATAAATGTTGTTAAATTGTTATTACCATTGGTTTTTGTATAAAATCATATTATACAAAGAAGGAGGAGGTGTATTCATTTGGTGACATTAGTGATGATGAGTAGAAATTTTGTTGGAGTGGCTCGATGATATATTTCCAACGTAAAAGATCTAGGTAGGAGGTGGATTTATTTGGATGAATCAATGATTAAGGTAATGTTTTTTTTTATGACATCTAGTCTTGTATGAAGTTTTAAGATTATATGAGAACTATGTTATTATTATTATTATTATATGTTATATAAAATAACTACATATGTTAGACTTATGAGTACGTGCCACATGTAACTCAAATATAGAACAAGAGTCTTTTATTTACATCAATTTGAAACGTATGTGTGTACATTATATTTTCATATGTGTATATAATTAGTAATAAATAATAATAAGTATTACTCATATTTGTATATAAACCAAACTGATACTAAGTAGCTCTAATTTAATAAGATCATTTTACACACACAAAAAAATAATTAAATTAAGATATTGATCATATAAAATAGTATATTATTTCTTGTCAAATATGCTATGAGAGAAATTAATAATAATTCTTCTACTATATAATTATCCTTTTTTCAAACACATTTAAAATTCAAATGAAAAACTTTCGAAAAAAATATAATAAACACGAAGAAAAACGACTAAGTTATAAAGAACTAAAATATCGAGATTTTAAGAAAAATAAAATATATCGAGGTTTAAAAATCGGGATGTTACAAATGATGACAATGGCTATGACTATAATGGTCAAGATGATGAAAATGAAGATCAAACTGCTGCTCCAAGAGTTAGAAGACAAAGGAGAAATGTTAAGAAGTATGAGCATGCAACAAACCACCTTTTACAATGAGTACACTCAGAATTATCAAACTAAAAATGCAAGGATTGAAGAGTTGTACACCAACACCAATGAGCTCCGAACCTATGTGACTACTCGCTTCGATGAGATGCAAGCTCAGGTGCAAGCCTACTACCAACTAAACCCTCCTCCTAACCCGGATATAACATGGATGAATGATGATAATGCATAACTTGTTTTCGTTGCTTTCTATTTCTTTTACCGCATGAACAGTTTTATTTCGTTATTTCTTATGACTTCGTTTATTCAATATGGTTGTACGAATAATTTTAATGTTGTCATGTTTGAACAACATTCATTTTGGTTTTGTATAACTTGATATTTTGGGTATTTTTGTTTGTATGGATAATCTTGTGATGTTTATGCATTTGTTGCATTGATTTGTTTATTTCGTCCCATATTTTGATATGTTGTTTTGATTAAAATGTCGATGTTTTATAATATTTATGCGTTGGTTTTTGTTTGTTGTTCTACATTCCATATTTGACATGATATTTGGTATTCGTCATTGATATATTTTGGCATATCTTTGTATGTATTTATTTTGATTTACTTTACACTATCGTTTTAATTTTCCGAATCAATTGAATTTTCGTGTTCGTAAGTGTGCACCAATATTCAATTGACGTATATCTTGATTGTGATTGGATTAGTTTTGAAATCGAGTAAATTGATTGGATTGTGTTGTGGATTGTTTAATTCAAGGCTATACTACTTTTTCAGTGATCAAGTGGGTGCAAAGAGACTTGATGACACAAAATCATATCGTATTTTTAGTTGCATTTTCATATGTTTTTATTTCATTTATGTCTTTTTATGTTGGTATTTGTTTTTTTTTCACTAATGTTGAATAAAATAGGTTGGAGAAGAGAATTGAGCAAAAAGGGTAAAAAACGGAGCAAAAAGGGGGTGCGAACAAGCAAAATCAGCAAAGCCCAACACATTGGGCTGGTGGCGGGCGCCACCAGCTTCGTGGCGCCCGCCACCAGCTTCGTGGCGCCCGCCACACAATGCAAACCCAGCAAAACTGATTTTTGCGCGACATGGGGAGCTGACAACTACACGATCCGTTTTTGTTTCCTTATCGTACGGCAATTGGATGATCTCAAACAAACTTATCCTTTCCTATATTTGAGGATCGTACGAAGACAAAATCTTCTATAAATAAAAGACCAAATTTCAGAAGCTTCTCTCCGCTTTTTCTACTATTTTTCAGTCAGTTTATACTTCTAGTTTTATTAACTATAACGGTATTTCCACACCGGAAATCCGTTACGAATTCTAATTTCATATTCCTGTCAATAATTCTGTTCCAAATATTTCCGTCAAGTTTAATTCAAGTTTTCCAGATTTTCTATGCGCTTATTTAATTATTTAAATATTTATTTAAATAATTAAATAAATATTTAAATAATTATTTATTTATCATGTCCAATTTAATTTACTGTTTTTATTTATTTGTTTCCTTCTTCATGTCTAGCTAAATTCCTAGATATCGGTATGTAATTTAATTCTCCGAAGGGGATTTAGTAATGATTGAGCGCGCAACACATAAACTATTTTTCTGATTCAAATTCCTAATTTAATTCTAAGCTTTTGAACGAGAGTAAAATAAAGCAACTAAGGTTAAAATCAATAGAGCGAGAGTTTGAGGTTTTAACTAGATAGTAGGAATTTGATATTAATTTTTGAACGAGCGAGAGCCACGTTAGAATTAATTAGGACTTATTGATTTCCAAAATATACTTTTGAAACTAAGGTGGTAGAAAAGTGACAGTAAAACTCCTAGTCTAGTTAGTATGGTTTTTATCAATAAAACGAGAGTGTGAGGTTTAAACCTTTAAATCAAGAAAGTCCTTCTGAAAAATAAATCCTTTTTCGCGCGCTATTAATTTACCAAATCCCCGATGGTTAATTAGTTACATACCGATATCCCGCTTTTTAATTAATTTAAATCTTTAATTTAATTTCATCTAAATTCTAAACAATTCTAAAACATCTATTAGCCTTAGATTTACACTGTAACGATAGAAATATGGTAGTTCAATTATTGGTCTCTGTGGATTCAATATCTTTTAAAAGTCAACGACGAGACTGTGCACTTGCGGTCATAAAATATTTTTGATACACAAATCGTCGATCAAGTTTTTGGCGCCGTTGCCGGGGACCAATTTAGTCGATATCGTAACTCCGTTGTTACACCGTAGAGACTAAGGCGTGTAATTAAAAATTTAAAATTAAAAAATTTAAAAACTTTTAGGACAAGTCCTTTGCGCTAAAAACCAATGTATAACCCTAATTTCTTTTATAATGACTATCCTCAAAACTTTAACTATCCTAATCAAAGTTTCCTTTACAATCACCAACCTCAATATTTCGAGGAACAACACTTTAATTCTCCTTATGAGTGTCATTCTCAATATTTCGAGGAACTGGAGGAATCCGTAAGTCCCAGCCTCGTAGCGTTGTTTGACGAATTCATTGAAACATCCGCCAACGCTAGCCTAGAACGACAGTTAAAGGAATTCATAGAAATTCAAACCCTCGAGAATGAAAAGATTAGGCTACGCAATCTTGAACCTATTAGAACCCTAGAAAAGCTTAACGATAAGATCGATTCAATAGCGACTCACCACGAGTCATTAGGGGTGCCTATCTCCCAGCTCGCTCGAGCGGCAATAGAACTCTCTCGCGAGAGACAACTGGATGTTATAGCTGAAACTACGGAAGATAAACTTAAAATGCCTAATGCGAATGATTGTGATAAAACTTACGAGAGTCTAGTTGAGGAAATAGTGGAGTCCAAAGAAGCACCGCAGACACCCCTCTAAAGAGAGGTCGTTGAAGAGGAAGAGAAGGGAACGCTTCATGTTTTTCCTTCACCCTACATCCCACTAATCCTAATTCCCCAAAAGGAAGGAGAGGCTAAGGTGAACCTGAGACCCCAATCATGTGAAAAGGTCAAGAAAATAAAAACAATCAAACATGTAGTTGAGGGCGCGCTTAAAAAGAGGAAATTCAAGGAAAGTGAATTTAGGAGAGTCATTGGTATAAAGAGAAGAAGGGTAGCATTAGGGAAGGTGTGTGAAAAAATTAAGTCAAAATAGAATAGAACATTAGAAATTGAACGAAAACCACCACCTCAAATAAATAAATCTTCTTTTCTCCTAAAACGCAAAAGACTAGAGAAGGGCAAGAAAGCTGAACCGCCCTATAGGAAAAAAAAGAGAAAAAGTGAGGGCTATGTGAGGGCGCTTGATAAGTGGCCCTGGACATCATTCCCTAATGGCCCATCCCTAGGATGCTAAAATACTAAATAGTCGAGCTCACCGACTTTAAACAAAGCGCTTGGTGGGAGGCAACCCACAGGTTTATTTCTTGCTTAATCAAAAACTAAAATAAAATTATATATATATATATATATATATATATATATATATATATATATATATATATATATATATATAAAGGAAGAAAAAGAAAGCTTATTTTTGTAATACATATTTAGTTATTGTTTGTTTTTCTGGATTATCATATTTTATAAACTATGCGGTATTATATATATATATATATATATATATATATACTATTTTCTCACTCGTATTTTTGGTATAAATCTCTGCTTTCCTTTTTAGATACCGTTTCTTTCTTTTTAGAGGAGTAGGACAAGTGAAAGGCTATGAGATTCACGCTCAGAGAGATATGTACCTATCCATTTACCCTGACAGCTACACCATGACCAGACTTGGAATCCGCGAAAGTGTCTTGCACTTGCTTAATGAGGTCGGTTGGTCTAGTTTTGCTATTGGAAGGAGGTTTAGTTCATACCGTAATTTAACCCTTGAATTCCTAATTTCTTTCTCCTATCACCCTAAAATCGGAAAGGGATTCAACAAAGGCCTTATAAACTTCAGAATGTTTAATGTTGACTATACCTATAACAATAGAGAGATGGCCAACCTCCTAGGTTTCCCAAGTTGCCCTCATACTTTCACCACTGAAATCGGAAAGGGATTCAACAAAGGCCTTATAAACTAGACCAACCTAAATCGGAAAGGGATTCAACAAAGGCCTTATAAACTTCAGAATGTTTAATGTTGACTATACCTATAACAATAGAGAGACTTGGTACTCATTAAATGGACAAAAATCACGCTACATGACGAAAAATGAAGATTCTGCAAACTTGTGCCTGATGGCGCCCGCCATGAGACTGGTGGCGCCCGCCACAGAATTGAGAGAGTGAGATTTTGCAGAATTTTTGTACAGAAAGCGTGTGATAGTACCATTCAATGAATGATTTTTGTTTCTTGGCTATTGGCAAGGAATTGATTCTCTGTGAACTTACTATGTCATTATTTTGCCATTCAATTTTCCAACCACACATAGATTAAACTATCATTATTTTTCTACTATAACACCATACTCCATTACTACATTCACTTCACACAATTCTAACATTTAACAGAGACTTATTTTCTTTCTTTTTGTTCTTAAGAGTTTGTTCAAGGTGAGGCCATGGCACAACAAGAGCAATATGAGATCAATTTCCGAAATGCGGTCCAATCCAAGCTTTACCGATTTCTCCTCCGTAAGGAATTCGAAGCCACAAGGTACGCCGATGAATGTTGTTTGGAAACTTTAGGATTGTTAGATAGTGTGAACTATTTAATTCGATCGGTTCGGCTAGAATTTCTTCTTTCTTTTAAGGATCCAACTTATGTACAACTCACAGCCTAATTCCTTAGCTCTCTTGAACTAAACCCCACCCCCGAGCGTGTGAAATTTCGTTTGTTTAACACTGATTATAATTTTAGCTTTGACGAATTAGCCGCATTGTTGCATTTACCACACGGTGAGGGAGTGAAAGACAAGTTACCAACTCAAGTGGGGTGGTTAGAGGCCGCGAAATCACTTTGGTGGGGTTTAACCGGAAAAGAAACAAATATTTTTGAACGTAATAGAGCATCCTTAATCAAAAACCCCGCCATCCGCTACTTTCGCCAAATTTTAGCTTGCACTGTTTTTGGCCGCTATAGTTCTAACAAAGTCAATGAAAAAGAGCTATTTTTGTTGTTCACTCATAGCGTTTCAAAAGAAAAGGTTAATATTGTCCGACTCATGATGTATCACATGTTCTCAATGGTTAAATCAAAAGGGGCAATTGTATTTGGGGGACTTATCACAACCTTAGCGTGAGTGCTAAACCATGAGGCTCAATTTTCTACTCTCACCCCACTCGACTCCCGTACCATTGACTTAGACGTGGTGCAACACATGAAACTAGTGAAGCAACAGGCTGATGGAAAATACATTCTCATGATAGATAACAGAGCCTGCCCCGATATCGTCCTACCTGACCCTGCGTGCATAAATGTGCGCACCATAGACAACTTCCTTTTTCTCCCTGACCTTGATGTCCCCCCGGCGTACATGATGCCAGACGCACCTGCTGATGGGGGACGGAGTGACGAACATGAGGAGGAGGAGCGCGAGACTCCAGAAACTAACGCACACAACACACACACTTCTTCTGGTTATTTTGCAGGTACTACATCTGGAGTCGGCTATGAGAGTGGCAATGCCACACTTGATACTGTCTTAGCCGAAATGAGGCAGCACTACACCTTAGATGCCCAGAGAGACCAGCATGTCCAGGACATCCAGACTCGACAAACAAAGATGATGAGGATGATGCAGCAGTTTCAGAGTGACCATCGTGGTTTGATTGATGGCATGGCGGATATGTCCTTACGCATGGATGAGTTTGATGGTTATTTCCAGCAGCTAGGCGCAGCACCTCCACAGCATGAGAGGCGCACGAGGAGACGCGGCCCAGTCCGCTAGTAGCTATTCTCACAAGTTTGTTCTTCCAACCTCGCTTTTTAGTCGTTGCATTGGGGACAATGCTCGATTTAAGTGTGGGAGAGGAAGCTTTATCGCTTTCTTTTACTTTTGGTCATTTAGTTTGCATGCATAATCAAACCCTAGGTTAGTTCACTTAAAATTGAGTTGATTTTGTGTGTTGCTTTTGTTATTGTCTGATGATCCCATTTCTTGAGCTATACCAAAAATTTTCTTGTGAAAAGCAAAAGTGTTGAGTTCTGATGCTTGATATTGATTGTTTGAAAGTATATAGGATGATTGCACTATATAGGCTATTTTGTGAAAGCTGGGTAACGGTTCGATAAAATCAATATCGTTTTAACACCCTAGATTCCCAGAAGTGTGTAAAACTGATTTGAGTACTAGTTTTGACAAAGCTTTGAACTTGAGTTTTAATGAACCCTTAGTAGTTTATTTAGCAGTCGGCACCATTTCAAGGCACAAACTAAGTGGGAAACCGAAGAATATAAGTGAATGATTTGAATATAAATGTTTATAAATACTACTGGTTGATTCTTCGTATAATTGATGAAAATTCAACAAATGTCGAAACATGCGAAAGAAAAAATTACCATAGTATAGAAAAAACTCATTATTAGTTGGTTCAGAGGTGTCTGATTCTGAACTTGGTAGGGCGGGTTACGATCCGATCCCTCACAACTGCGAAGTGGGTAAAGCAAATAGGGGTTACCAAACTTATGTTATCAGCACCCCTCGCTATATGATGATCATAATCACTAACAGGTTTCCTACCATGCGCGTGTACAAGATAACGGGCTTAATGTGATTGCGCTAGAATGAAAAGGGGGAATGAAACTTAGGTGAGAGGTAGAATCAAAAGGAAATGCTTCAGGTCTGTTTTCATATAATGGGAGTCTTTTGTGTCATTACGGTGTTTTTGTTGTTGGTATTGTTATTTGATTTTCATGTCTTAGCCGGCAACCACGTATGAGTAGGATGATCGTGTCATGTGTTTTTTTCTTATGCTATGCAATTCACTATTCTTTTATGCTTGAGGACCAGCAATGGTTCAAGTGTGGGGGAATTTGATGACACGAAATCATATCGTATTTTAAGCTTAATTTATGTGAACTTTAGTTGCATTTTCATATGTTTTTATTTCATTTATGTCTTTTTATGTTGGTATTTGTTTTCTTTTCAGTAATGTTGAATAAAATAGATAGGAGAAGAAAATTGAGCAAAAAGGGGGGTGCGAACAAGCAAAATCAGCAAAGCCCAACAAATTGGGCTGGTGGCGCCCGCCACCAGCTTCGTGGCGCCCGCCACACAATGCAAACCAAGCAAAACTGATTTTTGCGCGACATGGGGAGCTGACAACTGCACGATCCGTTTTTGTTTCCTTATCGTACGGCAATTGGATGATCTCAAACAAACTTATCCTTTCCTATATTTGAGGATCGTACGAAGACAAATTCTTCTATAAATAGAAGACCAAATTTCAGAAGCTTCTCTCCGCTTTTTCTACTATTTTTCAGTCAGTTTATACTTCTAGTTTTATTAATTGTAACGGTATTTCCACACTGGAAATCCGTTACGAATTCTAATTTCATATTCTTGTCAAGAATTCTGTTCCGAAGATTTCCGTCAAGTTTAATTCAAGTTTTCCAGATTTTCTATTTTCAGGTTTTTTATGCGCTTATTTAATTATTTATTTATCATGTCCAATTTAATTTACTGTTTTTATTTATTTGTTTCCTTCTTCATGTCTAGCTAAATTCCTAGATCTCGGTATGTAATTTAATTCTCCGAAGGAGATTTAGTAATAATTTAGCGCGCAACACATAAACTATTTTTCTGATTCAAATTCCTAATTTAATTCTAAGCTTTTGAACGAGAGTAAAATAAAACAACTAAGGTTAAAATCAATAGAGCGAGAATTTGAGGTTTTAACTAGATAGTAAAAATTTGATATTAATTTTTGAAAGAGCGAGAGCCACGTTAGAATTAATTAGGACTTATGGTAGAAAAGTGACAGTAAAACTCCTAGTCTATTTAGTTTGGTTTTTATCAATAACGAGAGTGTGAG
Source organism: Trifolium dubium (assembly GCA_951804385.1). Lineage (NCBI taxonomy): Eukaryota > Viridiplantae > Streptophyta > Magnoliopsida > Fabales > Fabaceae > Trifolium > Trifolium dubium. The sequence goes on from OX638068.1 coordinate 20,691,094, forward strand.
GCTTAAACCTTTAAATAAAGAAAGTCCTTCTGAAAAATAAATCCTTTTTCGCGCGCTATTAATTTACCAAATCCTCGATGGTTAATTAGTTACATACCGATATCCCGCTTTTTAATTAATTTAAATCTTTAATTTAATTTCATCTAAATTCTAAACAATTCTAAAACATCTATTAGCCTTAGATTTACATCGTAGCGATAGAAATACGATAGTTCGATTATTGGTCCCTGTGGATTTGATATCTTTTAAAACTCAACGACGAGACTGTGCACTTGCGGTCATAAAATATTTTTGATACACAAATCGTCGATCAAGACTACCGATCCGGTGGTGCTTCCGCGCATACCTTTTGAACTAAATTTTTAAACTCAACATTGTTTAAAGGGCCACTTATTCAACCCCCCTTCTAAGTGGTTAGCCAAGTAGTCTAAAACAGTTTTTCAAAGTACCTATAAAACAGTTTTTCAAAGTTTAAAATAGTTTTTCGCTGTCAAGTCAGTTATAATGTTACCAAAATGCGTTCTACCCTATTTTCATGTGTTTTGACAATTATTAAAACATAGGGATGAACTGGTGCACTTACAGAACAGGGTGAGGATCAATTATCGCAATCAGAGGTTGAAGTTGAGGATTGCATCGAGGTTTGCGCGAATTCATCAAAGCTGCGACAAGTGAAGAAAGGTTCAGTCTTTTATATAGTCTTGCGTATTGTATTTGTTAGAATTTATGCACTTTGTAAAGATTCAAAGAGATTTCAATAAAAATATTAATTCGGTGTTTTTGCTGAATTAGGGGGAGATGTACCGGCCGAACGCGAGGATGACACGAAAGCCGGGGAACTCCCATATCACGCTAATTGTGTCTCTCTTTCCCTTAATTTTTAAAATTTCATATTATTCATTAAAATTGTACCAAATTGAATTTGACGCACACCAAGTGTTTGATCAAATTCAATTTGATTGCTTTGCTCACGATGATGGTAACTTGAATTGTATAATTGTTGTGTTAAGTTTTTCAATCAATAAAAATTGTTTATCTTTATAATTGATCACGATTACTTAAATTAATTTTTATCGTCATACGTACGGAGGTGTTATACTCCTTTTCCTTTGATCAAATAGGTGCAAAGTAGTCTAACGATCCGGTGGGCTTCTCAGTGTCATATTTTTTAAAATCTGTAATTGCAAATTGGTTCAGTTATTCAACCCCCTTCTAAGTGATAGCCTAGTAGTCTAACATGTTTTACGTCCCGAGCCTGACGGTTTGCAGTCCTCTTAATCATTAATGCCTCTGCCTGCGGTAGTGGCACCTAGGGGACATTCTATAAATCGAAGAGATATATAAGAAACGGAAACCTTGAACTAGTAATTGAATAAAAACACCTACTACAAAAAAAAAAACCTTCCAAACAAAGTATAGCAAAATTTGATTTTAACCATATCGACAAAAAAAAGGAAATAATTATTTATAAAGCGTTAAACCAAAACTAGAAACTAGCAAACAACGCGAAATAGTGAGAATCTTACCAAATAACACAAAAGGCTACCAAAAAACAATAACAAGAATTTGGGATTAAATGAAGCAAAACAAAAAATGGACAAACGTTTTTGTTTATAACCATGTAAGTTTGAAAAGGGACTTTTTGATATATTGCAAATCGTATTTAGTATTTACAGTGATAAATTGAATTTTCTTAAATTGAGAGAAAAAAAAACTTAAACAAATCTTAGACTAATATTATAAATTAAACATATTTTACTATATATGGTATAATATTTACAACAAAGGTAAATGTATGAACCAAAAAATTTATTTATCAATATATGTGTGTGTGTGTGTGTGTGGGAGATAGAGAGAGAAAGAGGATATAGATTGTTAAAGTCAAAGATAAGTATAGTAATTTGGTTTCCAAAAAGCATGAAATAAGATTGTTATTAATAGCCACAAAACACAACCAGACAATTATAAAAAGAAAGAGCCTAAATTTAGGTAAGAGTTTACTCACTTTGTTCATGGTCTTGAGGCTTCCCCACTCAAGTATAAATAATGTTACGCCTTATTTTGAAATCAAATTAATTGAAGATAAGTACAAGAATAAAAGCAAAAAATAAAATAGACATGAAGTTCAATATCGCCATAATTATTTCATTCTTATATCTAGCTGACTTTGGTGCAGCTCAACCTGGTGTTCTTGACATATCAAAATTTGGTGGAGCACCAAATTCAGATATCAGTCAGGTATATTTATTATTCATTTCTATTGAATTGATATTAAGGGAACAATTATTTTATCTAGATTAGACAATCAATGGATTCATTTTCATTAATGCATGATGCATTCAACAATCCTGGTCATCTAAATTCGAATCAACGATGAAAACAATTTAAATATGACTCGATAAAAGTGGAATATGTGCCAACCATTTCAAATTTCATGGTTAAGAATAATTAATGTGTAACTAGTATTTATAATATATAGATAATTCAAATCCATATATATAGTGTCATGTACAAATCCTATATGATTATTATTATTCTTATTATCCTAGTTAATGATATTTTGTCCTTTAATAAGGCATTCACAAGTGCTTGGAATGAAGCATGTGCGTCAACAACAGCAATTAAAATTATGATTCCAGCTGGTACATACAAGTTGAATGCAATAGATGTTAAAGGTCCTTGTAAGGCCCCTATTGAAGTTCAAGTTGATGGCACAATTCAAGCACCTGTAAACCAAGATGAAATCAAAGGGGCTGATCAATGGGTGAAATTTATGTATGTGAATTCTTTAACCTTATCAGGTAAAGGAGTTTTTGATGGTCAAGGTGCAGATGTTTGGAAAACAAAAAAAGGTGGACCTGCTTGGAGTGGAAAGGGTGCGCAACCAAAAGTTTTCATGGTAAATATTACCCTACTCAATCATCATTTTGAAACGAAGTTATTAAATTAAATATGATTTCATTTTTTAAAAAACATATAGAGTGTTATTATTATGCTTGGAGTGGAAACGATGTTAATATGAATTGGTACCAATATTTAACAAACATTTCTCATTGAATTTTTTGGATCCATTTTCAACAGAATTTCGGTTTTAATTTTCTCAACAATACCATCATTCGTGGAGTTACTTCTAAGGATAGTAAAAATTTCCATGTTATGGTGTTTGGTTGCCACAATATTACATTTGATGGCTTCACAATTACTGCCCCTAAAGATAGTCCAAACACTGATGGAATCCACATGGGAAAATCATCTGATGTTAAAATTATTAACACAAATATTGGTACCGGAGATGATTGTGTATCAATGGGTGATGGTAGTGTAAACATTACTGTCCAAAATGTGAATTGTGGACCTGGTCATGGAATTAGTATCGGAAGCCTTGGAAAGATTGCAACTGAAGAAAATGTTCAAGGGGTACTTGTTAAGAATTGTACTTTGACAGAAACTGACAATGGTGTGAGGATCAAAACTTGGCCTAATGAACCAGCAACACTTACTATTACAGATTTGCATTTTGAAGATATTAGTATGGTTAATGTCATGAACCCTGTCATCATAGACCAAGAGTATTGTCCATGGAACCAATGTAACAAACAGGTATTCACTAAAAAATTTATCAAAAACTTTTTACGCTTAATGTGCATTTTAATTAAAAAAGAATTTAAATATCTAACGTTTTATAATGATTTTTAATGATGTAGAATCCATCAAAAATAAAAATCAGCAAGGTTTCGTTTATGAACATTAAAGGCACTTCAGGAACTGCACAAGGAGTTTCCCTTATTTGCAGCAGTGGTGTACCATGTGACGGTGTAGAGCTAAATAATGTTGATCTCACATTCAATGGAGCACCAACAACGGCTAAATGTACTAATGTCAAACCTACAGTTACAGGAAAAGCTCCTGCTTGTCAAGTTCCTGGAGCAGCTCTTGCAGCAACTCCTAAAGCTTGATCAATTTTTTTAGACGTTTTTTCTTTGAAGAGTAAACAAACAAATCATCGCCATATTGCATGGAAGGATGTTTACTAGTGTTGATAGTAGTAGTATTATTAGTATCGTCTTATGGGAATAAATAACTCGACATGTGTATGTAAATGTAACCCTTTTAGTATAAATAAAAATAAATTTTCTCTGAGTTTGCATTATATTATTAAATATTAGAGATTGATATTTAAGTACAAGGATGTATTTTTTATATTTGGTTAGTATAAAAAAAATAGTGGTAATATGATGACAATATATTATATGATAGTTTAACATAGCTTTTAGTCTTATTTGTAATGTTTAAATAGCCAATTCATGTAAAAAGCCTAAAAGAAAAGCTACTCGAGAAGAAAGCAACAAAATTAGAAAATCAGACAAAAATAAGCAAAAAGGTGAAGAAACTTGGTCAAAATCAAAATCGCCTTCATCGCGTTGCGGGCATTTTGAGATTCCACCACATGATCTTTCATTTTCAAGAAAAAGGGGAAAGTTCAAAAACCTTTTATTTTCAGAGATCCTTGATTCAGGGGTCGGTTACGCTTAAGGAAGGTACTGACACCTAAATGTCTATTGTATTCCATAGTAACCTCTTGGAAAAATGTTTTTGTGCTTTTGTTATTATGCTTGAAAGAAATGAAAATGTTTTTTTTTTTAATTTGGAAATGTATATACCTTTTGCCTACGTACCCTTTAGAGGATTAAAATTCCCATAGTTCGTGTAGAAAATGGAAAGTGGTTTGGTTGATTGCTTTTATAAGAATTTCATTTTTAGTCTCATTTTCTTAATGAGCCACTACAAACACGGTATATCACACCTTTATATGTCAGAATTGGGAAGGGCTCAATCTCGGAATATGCAATGGAGATATTTAGAGCTTGCGACTAATAATGATAAAAGTCTAGTCAGTTATTCAAAATATTTTCAAAAGAAAAAGTCAAAGTGGCAAAAGTGGTTTAAGTGAGTTATGATTCATTTTAGTCTTTATAAATAGTTGAAGTATAATTAAGTATATTTAAGAGTATTTATTTGGAAAAGAGTTTTGAAAAAGTTTTATAATTTATTGTGAAAGGTCTTAATTTGAAAAAAAGATTTTGTGTTTTAGAAAAGAGTGTATAAACTCATGCTAAACTAAAACTAAGCTAGCGTTTGAAAAGAGGTTGTGTTCGAAAAAGTTTTGCAAAGAGTTCCACAATCGATATTGGATCAATTATGGGTGTTGTACCCCAATTTTGGACCTAAAATTCATTGTCCTCTTTTTTCGTTATAAAATGTCAAAAATATATCATCGCATCCGTCATGTTGTTTATGTTCGTTTTTATCACCTTTTTGTCGTTGTACTTTCATGTCCGCTCATTTACCATCATTTATTCTTTACCTCTATTATTACTATTATCATTGTTATTGTTATTATCACTATTACTTTTCTTTTTTGTTCATCAAAAAATCCTTTTTCAAAAAAAGAGTTTCACTTTATTTGTTTTTTCTTACTTCTTTATTATTATTATTATTAATCTAAATTACAATTTATACTCTTTTTATCATCATCACTATTATCCTCATTCTTATTATTACTATTATCATTTATCATCATTATTATTAGTACTTTTATTATTATTGTTTAAATTAGTAGACAAAAAATATCAAAATGAATTTTGAATAACTGACTGGATGTAAAAGGTCAACCAGTCACGCTCTTCGAGCGATTCTTTCAATGATCTTTAGACTAAAGCAAAGAGTCTGAAGCAAGGGGGCAAGTCGTCTCTATTCTCTCAGATGTTCATCAACAACAAACATATTTTCTCTAAGAGGATGTCAACAGTCATCTCAAGAAAAGGGTACATCCTCAATGAAGCTAATGGTAATGTTCTATCTCCAGAGAAGTTGATTGGTGTTGGGTTTTTCCCCAGAGAAGTTGTTCCTTCCCCAAGAAGAGTTCTCTTGATTTATCTACAGTAACATTTGCACTTTGACGAGATATCCTGAGCAGTGATGCGACGTTGGCATGTGTTTCCGGTTTGGTCACGTTGTCTGTCCATCAAAAGATGTTTCACATACATACATACATACATACATACATACATACATACATACATACATACATACATACATACATACATACATACATACATACATTCATACATAACATTCAAAAATAGCATTTACATGTGCCATGAACATTTACATCACTCATACCTTATTACATCATGTACAAATTTCTATCTCTTTTGTCTTGTTTGTGTCTACAAAATAGAGTCGGGATGGGCATGTTGTTCTCTTCAATTAGAGTGTCAGTTTAGTCAGATAATTGTACACCTATTTGTTTCAAGAATTTCCCCACTAGACTCCTCTCTCGTGGAAGATGGTTGTTTCAGTTTTTCCTACAACAAAAGGAAAATTCCTAGTTGAATTTATTCTTCAATTGGACACAGAGTCTTGTTTTTACAGTTTCCCTCCGGTTTGTTCCCGGATTGGACATCATTTCAAAACAACAAGTGACAAGTTTTTCACACAAGAAGCTTGTACTTTACAAGATACATTTTACAGTTCCTCAGGTGGTTTTATCCCCAGTGAACCTTATCAATACATTACACAAAAGATCACACAAATCTTTTCTCTCTACAAATACATACACTTATACAGTTTAATTAGCTTGAATCACTGTTCGAAACACTCGTCAGAATTACTTCCTTTTAAGAGAATCATGTTACCAGTGGGTGACATGTAGAGGTTGTCTTTTATCTGCATTCCGTCTTTGTAAGGCGGTGGACAATGCTCTTGTTCTCTGTGGACTTTGTCTTCTTTATGCATTCCGTCTTTGCAAGGCGGTGGACAATGTTCATGTTCTTTGTAGAGTTTGTCTTTTATCTGCAAGCTGTCTCTTCGTAAGGCGGTGGACAATGCTCTTATTATCTGTAGAAATTGTCTTTTATCTGCAATCCGTCCTTGTCAGGCGGTGGACAATTCTCTTATTCTCTGTAGACGTTGTCTTTTATCTGCAAGTTGTCTCTTTGTAAGGCGGTGGACAATGTTTTTGTTCTTTATAGAGGTCGTCTTTTATCTGCAAGCTGTCTCTTTGTAAGGCGGTGGACGATGCTCTTGTTCTCAGTAAACGTTGTCTTTTATCTGCAAGCCGTCCCTTTGCAAGGCGGTGGACAATGTTCCTGTTTTTCTTGTAGAAATTGTCTTTTATCTGCAATCCGTCCTTGTCAGGCGGTGGACAATTCTCTTATTCTCTGTAGAAATTGTCTTTTATCTGCAATCCGTCCTTGTCAGGCGGTGGACAATTCTCTTATTCTCTGTAAACGTTGTCTTTTATCTGCAAGCCGTCTCTTTGCAAGGCGGTGGACAATGTTCCTATTCCTTATAGAGGTCGTCTTTTATCTGCAAGCTGTCTCTTCGTAAGGAGGTGGACGATGCTCTTGTTCTTAGTAAACGTTGTCTTTTATCTGCAAGCCGTCACTTTGCAAGGCGGTGGACAATGTTCCTGTTTTTCTCGTAGAGGTTGTCTTTTATCTGCAATCCGTCCTTGTCAGGCGGTGGACAATTCTCTTATTCTCTGTAAACGTCGTCTTTTATCTGCAAGCTGTCTCTTTGTAAGGCGGTGGACAATGTTCTTGTTCTTTATAGAGGTCGTCTTTTATCTGCAAGCTGTCTCTTTGTAAGGCGGTGGACGATGCTCTTGTTCTCAGTAAACGTTGTCTTTTATCTGCAAGCCGTCCCTTTGCAAGGCGGTGGACAATGTTCCTGTTTTTCTTGTAGAAATTGTCTTTTATCTGCAATCCGTCCTTGTCAGGCGGTGGACAATTCTCTTATTCTCTGTAGAAATTGTCTTTTATCTGCAATCCGTCCTTGTCAGGCGGTGGACAATTCTCTTATTCTCTGTAAACGTTGTCTTTTATCTGCAAGCCGTCTCTTTGCAAGGCGGTGGACAATGTTCCTATTCCTTATAGAGGTCGTCTTTTATCTGCAAGCTGTCTCTTCGTAAGGAGGTGGACGATGCTCTTGTTCTCAGTAAACGTTGTCTTTTATCTGCAAGCCGTCACTTTGCAAGGCGGTGGACAATGTTCCTGTTTTTCTCGTAGAGGTTGTCTTTTATCTGCAATCCGTCCTTGTCAGGCGGTGGACAATTCTCTTATTCTCTGTAAACGTCGTCTTTTATCTGCAAGCTGTCTCTTTGTAAGACGGTGGACAATGTTCTTGTTCTTTATAGAGGTCGTCTTTTATCTGCAAGCTGTCTCTTCGTAAGGCGGTGGATGATGCTCTTGTTCTCAGTAAACGTTGTCTTTTATCTGCAAGCCGTCACTTTGCAAGGCGGTGGACAATGTTCCTGTTTTTCTCGTAGAGGTTGTCTTTTATCTGCAATCCGTCCTTGTCAGGCGGTGGACAATTCTCTTATTCTCTGTAAACGTTGTCTTTTATCTGCAAACTGTCTCTTTGTAAGACGGTGGACAATGTTCTTGTTCTTTATAGAGGTCGTCTTTTATCTGCAAGCTGTCTCTTCGTAAGGCGGTGGACGATGCTCTTGTTCTCAGTAAACGTTGTCTTTTATCTGCAAGCCGTCACTTTGCAAGGCGGTGGACAATGTTCCTGTTTTTCTTGTAGAAATTGTCTTTTATCTGCAATCCGTCCTTGTCAGGCGGTGGACAATTCTCTTATTCTCTATAAACGTTGTCTTTTATGTGCAATCTGTCTCTTTGTAAGACGGTAGACAATGTTCTTCTCACATTACTGTCAATCACAAAATAATAAGTAATATTCTCCCTAATGTTTTACTCTGTTCCCCAGTGGAGTTTGTTCTTCCAATGGACTTGGGGCACATCTTGTAATTTTCCCAGTCGGGCCATGTTATGTTCTTCCCCTGTGAAGTTCTAACTATGTATTCTTCCTTTGTTTGTCTTTTACAACATTCATACAAAAATTCAAAAAAAATTTATCATCTACATTTCATGCATTCATATTTGCATCATAAGCACTGTCAGAGGATTTTAGGTCCAAAAAATGGTGCACGTTTTATATTTAAGTCTCTTCAATCCCGTCTAGACAAAGATCTTAATCTTCATCTCTTCGGGTGAAGAAACTTAAATAGGGGCAGCGGTTGTACCCCAATTTTGGACCTAAAATCCATTGTCCTCTTTTTTCGTTATAAAATGTCAAAAATATATCATCGCATCCGTCATGTTGTTTATGTTCGTTTTTATCACCTTTTTGTCGTTGTACTTTCATGTCCGCTCATTTACCATCATTTATTCTTTACCTCTATTATTACTATTATCATTGTTATTGTTATTATCACTATTACTTTTCTTTTTTGTTCATCAAAAAATCCTTTTTCAAAAAAAGAGTTTCACTTTATTTGTTTTTTCTTACTTCTTTATTATTATTATTAATCTAAATTACAATTTATACTCTTTTTATCATCATCACTATTATCCTCATTCTTATTATTACTATTATCATTTATCATCATTATTATTAGTACTTTTATTATTATTGTTTAAATTAGTAGACAAAAAATATCAAAATGAATTTGAAATGGGATCCAATGTTACAACACCTTTCTCTCCAAAAAAACAACACACAATAACAATGACATTTTTGTCATCTTGCCCATTTTCAACACAAGTTTTTCAAACCAAAAATTGAAACCACAAAGTTCAATGTCCCTTTTCTTCTTTTATCAACACAACCCTAATCTCTAACCATATAACAAAAAAATTCAGACAAGAGAAAGGGGAGGGAGGCGGATGAAAAACACAACAACACAACCTCATCATCTTCATCCAACAACAATTTCCTTCATCATTCCATCATCATCTTCATCAATCCATAACTTCATCTCTTCATTCCTCAACCAATCCAAAATCAATTCACCAAATCACCAACACAAACTCAAGCATAAACACCACAATCATCAACAAACATCATTCAAACACCATTTTCGAGCTCCATTAAAACTCCTCTTTACAACTACATTCAAAAGTCAAAACTCACACAAACTTCAACCAAACTCACTCCTATTCAATATATGATCATAAAAACACACTCAAACACTAAAAACAATCTCAAATCATCATCAAAACACCAACATAAACATCAAACCCGAGCTCACCTTTGGAGGGTTTTGTGAGCTTTTCTTTTTTTTCAAATCTTGGTCAAATCTCGAGTTCGTCGGTTCCAGTAGATTCCAGAACATCTCAGTTGAAGGGAGCAGCACCAAAACGCGAAGAAATCAAGCTACAAAGCACCAAATTCGAGTCCTCTTTTGGAGCAAATTTGAGGTAAGTGTTTCGAGCTCCTTAGACCATCATTTCGCATGATTTTTGCTTCTGTAAACTTGTGATAACATGATAAAACACTTCCATGCCTTAATTTCGTCTTAATCTCTCTGAATCATGTTTTTGAGTTTTTGCATCTTTTTGAATGGTGTTTCGTTTTTTATTTTATGAATGTTATTTCGCAAAACTAATTGAATATTCATGATTTACGCGAAAAAACAAGTGAAATAGGCTTTTGTTTCACAAGATTTGAGTTAGTTTTGAGTTTGTTATGATTTTTAATCTTTAAAAATGAAGAACACCATCACTAAAGATTTCCAGATCTATCACTAAAAGTATGAATGTATGAATTTTGTCACTAAAGCTGGTTTTGCTGTCACTATAGATACATGTTTTCCCAGATTTAATCACGCGCGTCTGATCTATGTTGTGATTGAATCTGGAATGTCTGATTTAAACTTTAAAACGGAACCGTCTGATTTCATTTAAATGAAATCAGATGGTGATGATGTTACTGGCGCGCGCGTGCTCACGTTATCTGTGCTACACTGGATTAGCAGAAGCTTTTGACTCTGCTGGGCTGTGTTGACTGGGCCTCTTCCTGGTATTGGGCCTAACTCGTTTTTTTTGTGTCTGATTGTTATTCACACCCTGTTTTTTTACTGCAGTTTTCTTTGCTTATACTAGCTTATTTTGATAAGTGATTATTTGGGACAATAGCTTATTTAAGTTTATTGAGTCCAAATATTACACTAATATTTAAGGATCTCTCTTGAGATTTAAATTTAAATTTTTTTTTTTAATTGCTTATTTTTATTTTTGCATACATACATATTCATGGACATTTACTTTATGCATTTTATATCACATGTTCTTTACACATTTTCATGCATACATGCATTTAAAAATCTTACATTTTTACACTACATCACATTTATGCATTTTTTCATGTCACATAACCTTTTTACAAAAATTCTACATCATATCACCTTTTTTATTACATTTACACTACACATTTCTTTTTTACACTTCTACATTACATTGCATCATAATCTACATTTTGCATTTCACATGACATTTGACACTAATTTTTTGCATCACACTACAATTTCATATAACATGATTCACTTCACATTTTTACATGCATACATGCATTTAGGTTAGGACACTGCATCATTTAAAAATGCACGTTAGAGACAATATCTTAAGTTTTAGATCATTGAGCTCTAACATTAGCATTAATAGTGAAGGACCTTTTGGCCTAAATTCATTCTTTTCATAATAAAATAAAAACTTTTTCTTTTTTGCTAAATAAAATGTTTTTGCTTGTATATGTTAATTAGGATTGTTTGTTGATGTGAGTGACTTTCGAAAATGCTATTATCATGTCTTTGCTTCAGACACATTTCTTTCACACACTCCACTTAATTAGGATGTTATTTTGCGATGTTTTCCTTTTCTCCTCCTATGTGCATATTCATCATCATATTTATTTTCCGCGCTTGCATTTTTTTATTTTATATGCATCGCCCTTTTATCTATTTATTGCTTATTGTTATTATTATTTATTCAAATTCGATATGGTTGTAAATATTAATCATTCAATTGGGTTGTAATAGCGTAGGATTTTATTTATTGCCTTTACTGCTTTCCTAGCTCACACATCACACACAACGCCAAAACTTCATTTCCAAGGGAGAGGACTCGTAATTGATTTCAAATTGATTACGAGACTTTTCTTGAAACGAAAAACCTTTTCAAAACAAACGTACGATCTTTTTATAAGACAAGCGCAAGTTCACCTTAATCTCAACGTCACTACAATCATTTTAACATGCTTTTATCACAACATTTTTTTTACAACATCTTTTCTTACAATTTTTTTGACAACAAGAACTTCTTTTCTTTACAACACACTTTTTCAACATCAAAAAAACGAATACACTTTCGTTTTCAAACAACAACTTTTTTTATTTACAACATTTTCTGTACAACATCCTCTTTCTCCCAACAATTACAATTCTTTCAAAAAAATCTTTTTTACAAACAAAAATACTTACATTTCTTTTCTTTTATTTACTTTATGAAAGAAAATTTTCTTAATCTTTATCCACTTTCTTTCTTCTTCTATACAACTTCTCCCCCCATTCTTAAAGCATGTACAAAAAAGCACTAAAAAACATATAAGAGGTTACCATGGAGTACCATGGGCGCTTGGGGTGCTAACACCTTCCTCAAGTGCAACTAACCCCCTTACCTAGAATCTCTTTCTTTTAAAGGTTTTCAATTTTTTCCCTCCTTTGGAAATGAAAAATAAAACTGTAGTGGGGTATGTCTCAAAAATCCCGCAACTGAAAAATGGCGACTTCACTGGGGAATTCTCTCCTTAAGAGGGTTGAACCTAACTTATGTGTTTATATGTGTTTATTTATTTACATGCTTTATATATTGTGGGGGGATTCATGAGTTGAGATAAGCTTGACCCGAGCTTGAGTGAACCATAAGTTAGCTGTGGTATGATCATAGTGAATGGGCGAATGTTCAGTCTCGCACATAATCACAAGTGATGAAATCACGCACAATGGAGGGATCATGTTGTAGTATTCTTTTCGACGTGAGGCTCACGTAGATGTTGCTATGATGTGTATTCCGAGGATGTTGTGGACCTTTAGACACCTTTAACCCATCTTGGCCTTTTTAGGTTGTGGTGCGATGGATAAGCCGAGAGGTTCTCGGATTAGTTGTTCCGCGATACCACGCTCAATCAAGACTTTCCCTTGGATATTTCATTTGGCCGTGAGTTCAGTTATGGACATTGGTATTCAATAAGGAAAGTTGATGACGTTGGGAACTTTGTAGAACCCATGTTACGAAAAGAAGAAAACCAATGGTTCATACATTGTGGGGGGTTCACCTTTCGACTCCAACATCATGACATCTCAACCAACCATGTTTGCTTATGTTTGTGCTTGTTGCATCATCACATCTCATTCATCCATTCATTCATAAAAAAAAAAGAAAAAACTTTTTCCATTAGTTTTCAAAGGACTTAGAGGATTTTCTTTATAAACTTCACAATCATCATGGACCTTGAAAAAAAGTGAAAAAAGATTGTTTTGAAAAAATTCTTTTGATCATTTATAAACAAAAATGAGGTCATTCATGATTCATATCCTAAAGTCCTTTGAAAATCAAAACAAAACTTTCTTTCTCATGCATCATTGTGCATTCATGGTCTTCAAAAAGAAAAAAAAAGAGTCTAAGCTTCGTGCCTTCCTCTCAGTGGTCTGACGCTCTTGTCCAAAGTCATCACCTAACCTTCCGAGGATGTTGTCAAGAGTGCTAGTTTTATCTATCCCACTGCAGATGTGGATGTTGTTGTTGAAGAAGAACTTGAACCAGTCATCTGCATATTCTTGTATCAGTGCTGATATTGTTGATGGAACTCAGTTCCAAGGTCTAACTATTGATGATGGGACAGGTGCTAAGAAAGAAAGTGTGTGCATGGCTTATTTGAAAGATGCGCAACAAGCATTGTTGAATGAATCTACTAAAGGTTAGGGCGAACTAGTGGAGTTGCCAGAAAACAAGAATAGATAAGGTTTGGTTTTTGTCCCGAATGATAAGGTTTCTGATAATACTGCTATTTAATCTCTCAAAGATGTTGTCAAGAGTGCTAGTTTTATCTATCCCACTGCAGATGTGGATGTTGTTGTTGAAGAAGAACTTGAAGGAGCTGCTAGCTTTGTGGCACGTAAAATGGTTTGATTGAATTGGGTTGTTGTTGATGTTACTTCTGCTACTCTTTATCTAGTCAAAGTCGGTGATACTAGGAAGCTCATCCTTATGGTCGCTAGGCTTTTATTTCTTTCTTGTCAAGCATTTGTTTGCTTTTAACATTATGTCTTTTGTCAAGTACTTTTAATATAATAAACATGCATGTTTTTGGAATAAATCCATTCGTATTCACTCATTTCTTGTTTTATTACTTACAAACTTGGAGCGAGGATGATGAATACAAATAACTAATTTTTGCTGATATATGCTTTCAATGGTGAAAAACCTAGTTGACGATGTAAGGCATTGTTTCTCTTCCCAAACAGTGGAGATATAAGGAGATAATCCGTAATCAACCCCTTTGAGCCTGAAGTCGGTGTTTCTTTCTTTTTTCTGAACCCTTAATTATAACCTGGGGCAGGGTAGTCTTTCAATTAATTTGATGATGCATCTTGATACAAGAGAATCAATTCATCTAGTTATTCCAGATTAGAGGTTTGATCACAATGCTTTCCTCAGACAAAGGAAGCTGTCAAGAGATGAGACTCACAATAATTCATATGGCAATCACAATCTTCATATATCAAAATCTTACAATAGTTGTTCCAAAAAAGTGTGAGAGTACAAAAAAAGAGTGAATGCAAAAAAAAGAGCCCACACAAAAGAGGGACATTTCGATGGACCATAAATTCAAAGTTCAAAAAAACTTGTCCATACAAATAAAGAGTGATACAAAAATAGGAACAAATTTCCAAACAGAGAAGAGTGACTGCCACTTCAAAAAATCTCATCAAAGTCTGTTCAAAAAGAATATCAATGAAACTTCAATCAAAGTGTCAACCTAAAACATCACTGTCAAAAAATTTCTCTTGTTGACCGAGTGCATCAGTTGAATTAATTGAATTTAGGAATGAAGGACATCAAGAAGAATGGGTGGGACCAAATAAATTTTGAGCCTAACAATCTTTTTTTGAAAACCGTGAGCCCAGCCACGTTATAACATACAAAAGACCTAACTAAAACTAGGTTCACTGTGAAAACATATTTGGCAAATCTTTCGTTACGCTGACTCATCCTGTTTGTTAAGTAATAGATATCTATCTTTTTCACACATCATATGTGTTTCCATTCAAAAATACAAAAATATTCAAATTCAAAAACATACATATGCATTTTATCAAAAATACTTTTCAAAAGAAATAATTTTACTTACAAATTAATACTTGACATCAAAGAAATTTGAGCTATAGTCTGATCAGGGGCAAAGCTGACTTGAGACGCTCCTAGCTAGGGGCAAGTTACACATGAATTATGCCAATCAGGGGCAAACAAGCTGAATATTCTTCTTATCAAGGTTGAAAATGGTTCATAGTTTGGTTACTCTACAAACATCAGTTAATCAAAGGCATACCCTTCAAGGATTCAAAGACTTGGGGCATACTGTGTCAAGATCATATATTCCTGAAAAATACACTGGATGTAAAAGGTCAACCAGTCACGCTCTTCGAGCGATTCTTTCAATGATCTTTAGACTAAAGCAAAGAGTCTGAAGCAAGGGGGCAAGTCGTCTCTATTCTCTCAGATGTTCATCAACAACAAACATATTTTCTCTAAGAGGATGTCAACAGTCATCTCAAGAAAAGGGTACATCCTCAATGAAGCTAATGGTAATGTTCTATCTCCAGCCGAGCTTCGATACATGTTGATTGGTGTTGGGTTTTTCCCCAGAGAAGTTGTTCCTTCCCCAAGAAGAGTTCTCTTGATTTATCTACAGTAACATTTGCACTTTGACGAGATATCCTGAGCAGTGATGCGACGTTGGCATGTGTTTCCGGTTTGGTCACGTTGTCTGACTCATCCTGTTTGTTAAGTAATAGATATCTATCTTTTTCACACATCATATGTGTTTCCATTCAAAAATACAAAAATATTCAAATTCAAAAACATACATATGCATTTTATCAAAAATACTTTTCAAAAGAAATAATTTTACTTACAAATTAATACTTGACATCAAAGAAATTTGAGCTATAGTCTGATCAGGGGCAAAGCTGACTTGAGACGCTCCTAGCTAGGGGCAAGTTACACATGAATTATGCCAATCAGGGGCAAACAAGCTGAATATTCTTCTTATCAAGGTTGAAAATGGTTCAGAGTTTGGTTACTCTACAAACATCAGTTAATCAAAGGCATACCCTTCAAGGATTCAAAGACTTGGGGCATACTGTGTCAAGATCATATATTCCTGAAAAATACACTGGATGTAAAAGGTCAACCAGTCACGCTCTTCGAGCGATTCTTTCAATGATCTTTAGACTAAAGCAAAGAGTCTGAAGCAAGGGGGCAAGTCGTCTCTATTCTCTCAGATGTTCATCAACAACAAACATATTTTCTCTAAGAGGATGTCAACAGTCATCTCAAGAAAAGGGTACATCCTCAATGAAGCTAATGGTAATGTTCTATCTCCAGCCGAGCTTCGATACATGTTGATTGGTGTTGGGTTTTTCCCCAGAGAAGTTGTTCCTTCCCCAAGAAGAGTTCTCTTGATTTATCTACAGTAACATTTGCACTTTGACGAGATATCCTGAGCAGTGATGCGACGTTGGCATGTGTTTCCGGTTTGGTCACGTTGTCTGTCCATCAAAAGATGTTTCACATACATACATACATACATACATACATACATACATACATACATACATACATACATACATTCATACATAACATTCAAACATAGCATTTACATGTGCCATGAACATTTACATCACTCATACCTTATTACATCATGTACAAATTTCTATCTCTTTTGTCTTGTTTGTGTCTACAAAATAGAGTCGGGATGGGCATGTTGTTCTCTTCAATTAGAGTGTCAGTTTAGTCAGATAATTGTACACCTATTTGTTTCAAGAATTTCCCCACTAGACTCCTCTCTCGTGGAAGATGGTTGTTTCAGTTTTTCCTACAACAAAAGGAAAATTCCTAGTTGAATTTATTCTTCAATTGGACACAGAGTCTTGTTTTTACAGTTTCCCTCCGGTTTGTTCCCGGATTGGACATCATTTCAAAACAACAAGTGACAAGTTTTTCACACAAGAAGCTTGTACTTTACAAGATACATTTTACAGTTCCTCAGGTGGTTTTATCCCCAGTGAACCTTATCAATACATTACACAAAAGATCACACAAATCTTTTCTCTCTACAAATACATACACTTATACAGTTTAATTAGCTTGAATCACTGTTCGAAACACTCGTCAGAATTACTTCCTTTTAAGAGAATCATGTTACCAGTGGGTGACATGTAGAGGTTGTCTTTTATCTGCATTCCGTCTTTGTAAGGCGGTGGACAATGCTCTTGTTCTCTGTGGACTTTGTCTTCTTTATGCATTCCGTCTTTGCAAGGCGGTGGACAATGTTCATGTTCTTTGTAGAGTTTGTCTTTTATCTGCAAGCTGTCTCTTCGTAAGGCGGTGGACAATGCTCTTATTATCTGTAGAAATTGTCTTTTATCTGCAATCCGTCCTTGTCAGGCGGTGGACAATTCTCTTATTCTCTGTAGACGTTGTCTTTTATCTGCAAGCTGTCTCTTTGTAAGGCGGTGGACAATGTTCTTGTTCTTTATAGAGGTCGTCTTTTATCTGCAAGCTGTCTCTTTGTAAGGCGGTGGACGATGCTCTTGTTCTCAGTAAACGTTGTCTTTTATCTGCAAGCCGTCCCTTTGCAAGGCGGTGGACAATGTTCCTGTTTTTCTTGTAGAAATTGTCTTTTATCTGCAATCCGTCCTTGTCAGGCGGTGGACAATTCTCTTATTCTCTGTAGAAATTGTCTTTTATCTGCAATCCGTCCTTGTCAGGCGGTGGACAATTCTCTTATTCTCTGTAAACGTTGTCTTTTATCTGCAAGCCGTCTCTTTGCAAGGCGGTGGACAATGTTCCTATTCCTTATAGAGGTCGTCTTTTATCTGCAAGCTGTCTCTTCGTAAGGAGGTGGACGATGCTCTTGTTCTTTATAGAGGTCGTCTTTTATCTGCAAGCTGTCTCTTTGTAAGGCGGTGGACGATGCTCTTGTTCTCAGTAAACGTTGTCTTTTATCTGCAAGCCGTCCCTTTGCAAGGCGGTGGACAATGTTCCTGTTTTTCTTGTAGAAATTGTCTTTTATCTGCAATCCGTCCTTGTCAGGCGGTGGACAATTCTCTTATTCTCTGTAGAAATTGTCTTTTATCTGCAATCCGTCCTTGTCAGGCGGTGGACAATTCTCTTATTCTCTGTAAACGTTGTCTTTTATCTGCAAGCCGTCTCTTTGCAAGGCGGTGGACAATGTTCCTATTCCTTATGGAGGTCGTCTTTTATCTGCAAGCTGTCTCTTCGTAAGGAGGTGGACGATGCTCTTGTTCTCAGTAAACGTTGTCTTTTATCTGCAAGCCGTCACTTTGCAAGGCGGTGGACAATGTTCCTGTTTTCTCGTAGAGGTTGTCTTTTATCTGCAATCCGTCCTTGTCAGGCGGTGGACAATTCTCTTATTCTCTGTAAACGTCGTCTTTTATCTGCAAGCTGTCTCTTTGTAAGACGGTGGACAATGTTCTTGTTCTTTATAGAGGTCGTCTTTTATCTGCAAGCTGTCTCTTCGTAAGGCGGTGGAGGATGCTCTTGTTCTCAGTAAACGTTGTCTTTTATCTGCAAGCCGTCACTTTGCAAGGCGGTGGACAATGTTCCTGTTTTTCTCGTAGAGGTTGTCTTTTATCTGCAATCCGTCCTTGTCAGGCGGTGGACAATTCTCTTATTCTCTGTAAACGTTGTCTTTTATCTGCAAACTGTCTCTTTGTAAGACGGTGGACAATGTTCCTGTTTTTCTTGTAGAAATTGTCTTTTATCTGCAATCCGTCCTTGTCAGGCGGTGGACAATTCTCTTATTCTCTATAAACGTTGTCTTTTATGTGCAATCTGTCTCTTTGTAAGACGGTAGACAATGTTCTTCTCACATTACTGTCAATCACAAAATAATAAGTAATATTCTCCCCAATGTTTTACTCTGTTCCCCAGTGGAGTTTGTTCTTCCAATGGACTTGGGGCACATCTTGTAATTTTCCCAGTCGGGCCATGTTATGTTCTTCCCCTGTGAAGTTCTAACTATGTATTCTTCCTTTGTTTGTCTTTTACAACATTCATACAAAAATTCAAAAAAAATTTATCAACTACATTTCATGCATTCATATTTGCATCATAAGCACTGTCAGAGGATTTTAGGTCCAAAAAATGGTGCACGTTTTATATTTAAGTCTCTTCAATCCCGTCTAGACAAAGATCTTAATCTTCATCTCTTCGGGTGAAGAAACTTAAATAGGGGCAGCGGTTGTACCCCAATTTTGGACCTAAAATCCATTGTCCTCTTTTTTCGTTATAAAATGTCAAAAATATATCATCGCATCCGTCATGTTGTTTATGTTCGTTTTTATCACCTTTTTGTCGTTGTACTTTCATGTCCGCTCATTTACCATCATTTATTCTTTACCTCTATTATTACTATTATCATTGTTATTGTTATTATCACTATTACTTTTCTTTTTTTTTCATCAAAAAATCCTTTTTCAAAAAAAGAGTTTCACTTTATTTGTTTTTTCTTACTTCTTTATTATTATTATTAATCTAAATTACAATTTCTACTCTTTTTATCATCATCACTATTATCCTCATTCTTATTATTACTATTATCATTTATCATCATTATTATTAGTACTTTTATTATTATTGTTTAAATTAGTAGACAAAAAATATCAAAATGAATTTGAAATGGGATCCAATGTTACAACACCTTTCTCTCCAAAAAAACAGCACACAATAACAATGACATTTTTGTCATCTTGCCCATTTTCAACACAAGTTTTTCAAACCAAAAATTGAAACCACAAAGTTCAATGTCCCTTTTCTTCTTTTATCAACACAACCCTAATCTCTAACCATATAACAAAAAAATTCAGACAAGAGAAAGGGGAGGGAGGCGGATGAAAAACACAACAACACAACCTCATCATCTTCATCCAACAACAATTTCCTTCATCATTCCATCATCATCTTCATCAATCCATAACTTCATCTCTTCATTCCTCAACCAATCCAAAATCAATTCACCAAATCACCAACACAAACTCAAGCATAAACACCACAATCATCAACAAACATCATTCAAACACCATTTTCGAGCTCCATTAAAACTCCTCTTTTCAACTACATTCAAAAGTCAAAACTCACACAAACTTCAACCAAACTCACTCTTATTCAATATATGATCATAAAAACACATTCAAACACTAAAAACAATCTCAAATCATCATCAAAACACCAACATAAACATCAAACCCGAGCTCACCTTTGGAGGGTTTTGTGAGCTTTTCTTTTTTTTCAAATCTTGGTCAAATCTCGAGTTCGTCGGTTCCAGTAGATTCCAGAACATCTCAGTTGAAGGGAGCAGCACCAAAACGCGAAGAAATCAAGCTACAAAGCACCAAACTCGAGTCCTCTTTTGGAGCAAATTTGAGGTAAGTGTTTCGAGCTCCTTAGACCATCATTTCGCATGATTTTTGCTTCTGTAAACTTGTGATAACATGATAAAACACTTCCATGCCTTAATTTCGTCTTAATCTCTCTGAATCATGTTTTTGAGTTTTTGCATCTTTTTGAATGGTGTTTCGTTTTTTATTTTATGAATGTTATTTCGCAAAACTAATTGAATATTCATGATTTACGCGAAAAAACAAGTGAAATAGGCTTTTGTTTCACAAGATTTGAGTTAGTTTTGAGTTTGTTATGATTTTTAATCTTTAAAAATGAAGAACACCATCACTAAAGATTTCCAGATCTATCACTAAAAGTATGAATGTATGAATTTTGTCACTAAAGCTGGTTTTGCTGTCACTATAGATACATGTTTTCCCAGATTTAATCACGCGCGTCTGATCTATGTTGTGATTGAATCTGGAATGTCTGATTTAAACTTTAAAACGGAACCGTCTGATTTCATTTAAATGAAATCAGATGGTGATGATGTTACTGGCGCGCGCGTGCTCACGTTATCTGTGCTACACTGGATTAGCAGAAGCTTTTGACTCTGCTGGGCTGTGTTGACTGGGCCTCTTCCTGGTATTGGGCCTAACTCGTTTTTTTTGTGTCTGATTGTTATTCACACCCTGTTTTTTTACTGCAGTTTTCTTTGCTTATACTAGCTTATTTTGATAAGTGATTATTTGGGACAATAGCTTATTTAAGTTTATTGAGTCCAAATATTACACTAATATTTAAGGATCTCTCTTGAGATTTAAATTTAAATTTTTTTTTTTAATTGCTTATTTTTATTTTTGCATACATACATATTCATGGACATTTACTTTATGCATTTTATATCACATGTTCTTTACACATTTTCATGCATACATGCATTTAAAAATCTTACATTTTTACACTACATCACATTTATGCATTTTTTCATGTCACATAACCTTTTTACAAAAATTCTACATCATATCACCTTTTTTATTACATTTACACTACACATTTCTTTTTTACACTTCTACATTACATTGCATCATAATCTACATTTTGCATTTCACATGACATTTGACACTAATTTTTTGCATCACACTACAATTTCATATAACATGATTCACTTCACATTTTTACATGCATACATGCATTTAGGTTAGGACACTGCATCATTTAAAAATGCACGTTAGAGACAATATCTTAAGTTTTAGATCATTGAGCTCTAACATTAGCATTAATAGTGAAGGACCTTTTGGCCTAAATTCATTCTTTTCATAATAAAATAAAAACTTTTTCTTTTTTGCTAAATAAAATGTTTTTGCTTGTATATGTTAATTAGGATTGTTTGTTGATGTGAGTGACTTTCGAAAATGCTATTATCATGTCTTTGCTTCAGACACATTTCTTTCACACACTCCACTTAATTAGGATGTTATTTTGCGATGTTTTCCTTTTCTCCTCCTATGTGCATATTCATCATCATATTTATTTTCCGCGCTTGCATTTTTTTATTTTATATGCATCGCCCTTTTATCTATTTATTGCTTATTGTTATTATTATTTATTCAAATTCGATATGGTTGTAAATATTAATCATTCAATTGGGTTGTAATAGCGTAGGATTTTATTTATTGCCTTTACTGCTTTCCTAGCTCACACATCACACACAACGCCAAAACTTCATTTCCAAGGGAGAGGACTCGTAATTGATTTCAAATTGATTACGAGACTTTTCTTGAAACGAAAAACCTTTTCAAAACAAACGTACGATCTTTTTATAAGACAAGCGCAAGTTCACCTTAATCTCAACGTCACTACAATCATTTTAACATGCTTTTATCACAACATTTTTTTTACAACATCTTTTCTTACAATTTTTTTGACAACAAGAACTTCTTTTCTTTACAACACACTTTTTCAACATCAAAAAAACGAATACACTTTCGTTTTCAAACAACAACTTTTTTTATTTACAACATTTTCTTTACAACATCCTCTTTCTCCCAACAATTACAATTCTTTCAAAAAAATCTTTTTTACAAACAAAAATACTTACATTTCTTTTCTTTTATTTACTTTATGAAAGAAAATTTTCTTAATCTTTATCCACTTTCTTTCTTCTTCTATACAACTTCTCCCCCCATTCTTAAAGCATGTACAAAAAAGCACTAAAAAACATATAAGAGGTTACCATGGAGTACCATGGGCGCTTGGGGTGCTAACACCTTCCTCAAGTGCAACTAACCCCCTTACCTAGAATCTCTTTCTTTTAAAGGTTTTCAATTTTTTCCCTCCTTTGGAAATGAAAAATAAAACTGTAGTGGGGTATGTCTCAAAAATCCCGCAACAATGGGCACTTTTACTTGGAAATGTTTTTTGCGTTTTGACATGTTGCGGAAAGCCATAAAAAATAAAGATGCGTGATACGAAAAATTCTCATTTATGGAGTACATTTTTCTTAATTATATTCTAAGTCCGATTGCTATAAAAACAAACATGTTAAGCTATTCAAGAGACAAGGATGCTATGCATTTTTTCAATACAATAAAATAACACACAATACAATAAAAGAAAATGACAATAAAGTAAATAAACTAAAAAAATAAACACACAATACAAATAATGAAAATTGCATAAAATAAACACACAATGCAAATAAAGAAAATGACATAAAATAAATAGTGCAATAAATAAATAACACACATTACAAATAAAGAAAAATTACATAAAAGAGATATATAAATAAACAATGCATAAATTAAATATAATGACAAGCATAGTAAATAAATAAAGTGCAAATAAATAAATGCATGAAAATATATAAAATGACAAATATATACAAATGACATAAGGAATAAATAAATAAAAGTGAAAAAAATATTTAAATGACATAAATAAATAAAAATAAAATAAATCCAGAAAGGGTGTAATAGCAATATGGTGGTGTGAACAGAAAAGAAAGAAAAAACACAGTAAGAAACAAACACAAAAATAATAAACAAGCCCAAACAACAAAGAGGACCAACTCAGGAAGAAACGGGTCGATCAAGTCCCAAGTACAACCCATATTGAACCACCATAGTCTAGTGTGGCACGCGCATGTGGTGCAGCCATATGTGTCTGATTACAAATAAAAAAAGATCAAACGTCTAGGATAAAAAAAACAACCAAAAACGGTGTACAGTATAGTCCCTTCTTCTCCATTCAAGGTTCTGGTGCCGGGTTGAATATGAATCGATACTCGAAAATCATATCAATCAATCAACTCTAAATCTCATCCTAAACATGAATCGATACTCGAAAATCATAGATCTAGCATATACAAGGCAAATCAAATAAAAAACAAAAATGGATCTAAAACGAAAAAACAATAAAATGAGTAAACAAGTCCAAATTAACGTACGAAAGTGTGTTCAATAGATTCCGGAGGTCCACTAGTCAAGTAAACAACCATAAAACGAACGAAAACGATTGAAAACAGAGAATTGGGAAAACTCTAACAAGGTGAATGGAGAAGTACTGTTCTATCAAGTTGTTTCAGTTTTTTAGTGGTTTTTTATGATCTAAGATTCTTTGATGATGGATTGGATGTGATTAAGAGGAGATTTGTGAATGTTTTTAAATTTTTCATGATTTTTAGCATTTTTGGGATTTTAGGAGTTATTTTGGTATTTTGATTTTTTGCATTTTTAGGATTTTTGCAGTTTTTTTTGAGTATTTTGATGAATTTGGAAAAAATGGGAAAATGGAGAGATCAACTTTTAATGAAAAATCTGATTCAAGAGGCGTTCTCTCTCCTCGATGATTGGTCTTATTTATGGAGAGTAGGCTAGGGTTAGTGGCAAGGTAATAAGAACTAATTAGGTTTAAGTGCAAAAGGGGTAATAGCAAAAGGTGGAGACTTGGGGAATAAGAATTGAATTTTGATTTATTTTTTAATTGGAAAATGTACTACACATGGATGAGTTGTACTACACTGGTAAAAGGATAAGATTGATGAGTCATTGAGAAAAGTTACATTTTTTTTTTACTAAAGAGAAAAGTTACATCTTATTGCCTACTCTTTCTTTTTTGATATATTTTGAATATGAAAAATGAAAAGAAAAATATAATAAATAACTATAACTATATTTTTATATTTTGAAATATATGAAAATAAAAGATGAAATGAAAATGTGAAAATCTATTTTTAAATTTCTTGTGAATTAAGAAACTATTTTAATATAATATATATATGCATGAGATGACATTACTTGCATGTGACTGGATGATAAACTAATATTTTTGGAAATTACTTAATCATGAAGAAACACCAAAAATATTGAAATAATAACAAGCAACAAACACAAATACTTATTTAAGTTTCTTCACCTAGAGAGATGAAAATTAAAATCTTTGTCTAGACGGGATTGAAGAGACGAACTACTGTCACTTGCAAAAAATAAAGAAAATGATAAAGAAGACTCCGCAGGGGACGAACAGAGATGATCCGATTGAGGAAAAAGATAGCAACAAGAGATATCCTGAGTATATGGAGGGAATTCTGTGAAGAAGATTTTCTTCTTGAACTTGGACGGGCTTTATGATAACAAACTCACATCACAAAAGAAGAAAGCTTTTAGAGTTTCAATATGAGAAATCAAGATGAAGAGATAAAGACTTTGCCTTTTTAGTTAAAATATTTTAAGTATGATCTTTATCTATGATTTACCATTCTTAATAATTTTATAACTTAGAATGCTCCGAAAATAATTTTAACTTAATCATGAATAATTTTCTAAGTTAAATATAAGATTTCATGTGAAGCAAGCTTTCAAAATTTTAAAAAGTTGTTTTTTAGAAAATGTTGTCTATGAACTTTTGAAAGATAGAAAACCAAATATTTCCTACTTTCACATTTTTGGATGTTATTGCTATATTTTGAACATCAAAGACAACTTGGGTTAGTTTGACTCAAAATTAGATAAAGGATTATTCTTAGGTTACTCTCTAACATCTAAAACATATAAAGTTTATAATTTGAGAACACAAACTTTGGAAGAAAGCATGCATGTTAAATTTGATGAATATGAAGATCAACCAAGAACGGTTGATGAAGAACAAGATGAAATAGAAAAGAATAATCAAGATCATGATACTCAACAAGAACCTTCACCATATGTTCCTAAAACCATGAGCATTGTAAACAATCATCCTCAAGAGCAAATAATTGGGAATGCTGAAGATGGATTAAGAACTAGAAGATCTCTTCAAAATTTGGAGACAAATCTTGCAATAATTGGGAATGCTGAAGATGGAGTAAGAACTAGAAGTTGTCATTTATCAATCTTAGTGAAATTCTGCTTCCCCTAGGGAAAGATGTTTTAGGCAAGATGCTTCGACAACTTGCTCAACTTTGTGACAAAGTAGTAAAACCATAATAATAATGCAGAAAGCAGTAAAAGAAGACAAGTAATTGTATATCCAATTCAGTGTCAAAACACCTAATCTGGGGATACCAATCAAGGATAATTACCTTCCCTATTTCGTAGTTCCTAGTCTCTAGGTCTTATTTGAATAGCCCCTATTCAAAGCCTCTTATTAAAAATACCCCAAAGAAACTATTTAGGACTCCCCCCCAAATATGTGACTCTCACTAACCAATTAATCAAGTTGGAGGAACAACGAAAGTTTGTTGAAATTTGTTCAGAATAAATCTTTTATCTTCAAAAGATAAAATATTTGTTTTTAAAACTTCTTCAAGCTATTCCAAAAATCTGGTGGTGCGCAAACAAAAACAATCTTCTGGTATTTATTTGTTTAGAAGAGTAGCAACAAAAATATATTTGTTTGGAATATTGAAACACAATCTTTTTACAAACAAATAACCTTCTGATCGAGGATTTGTGTATAAAAAATATTTTAACGACCACAAGTGCACAGTCTTGTCGTTGAGTTTTAAAAGATATCGAATCCACAGGGACCAATAATCGAACTACCGTATTTAGAAATTTAAATTAAAGATTTAAAATTAATTAATTAAAGCGGGATATCGGTATGTAACTAATTAACCTTCGGAGATTTGGTAAATTAATGGCGCGCGAAAAAGATTTATTTTTCAGAAGGATTTTCTCAATTTAAAAGTCTAAACCTCACACTCTCGTTTTATTGATAAAGACCATACTTTCTAAACAAGGAGTTTTACTGTCACTTTTTGATGACACGAAATCATATCGTATTTTTAGCATAATTTATGTGAACTTTAGTTGCATTTTCATATATTTTTATTTCTTTTGTTTGTTTTTACGTTGGTATTTGTTTTGTTTTCAGTTTTGTCGAATAAAATAGGTCGGAGAAGAGAATTGAGCAAAAAGTATCAAAAACGGAGCAAAAAGGGGGGTGCAAAGCCCAAATCCGCGCAGCCCACAAAGGAGCCCAGCAGAAAGGGGCAAATTCCCCCAGCAACCTTGTGGCGGGCGCCACCAAGCCCAAATCCAATGAAACTAATTTCTGCGCAACATGGGGAGCAAGCACGCGTCCGATCAACAGCTTTTCCTAATTGTACGGCCAAAGGGATGAGATCAAAGGAGACATATCCATTCCTATTTTTGTGGATCGGAGTGGCAAAAATCCTCTATAAATAGGAAGCTCAATTTCAGAATTCTTCACGCCTTTTTCTTCTTTATTTCAGTCAGTTTTATTTTCTTGTTTCGTTAACTGTAACGGTATTTCCACACCGTGAATCCATTTTCAGTTCTGTTTTCATTTTCCGGTCAAGAATTCTGAACCGGTTATTTCCGTCATGTTTAATTCAAGTTTATTCAGAAATTTATTTCCAGGTTTTTTTTTATGACTTTATCTAATTATTTATTTATGTCTTATTTAATTTTCTGTTTTTATTTATTTATTTCCTTTGTCATGTATAGCTAAATTCCTAGATATCAGTATGTAAATTAATTCTCCGAAGAGAATTTACTAATGATTTAGCGCGCACTAATTAAACTATTTTTCTGATTCAAATTCCTAATTTAATTCAAAGCTTTTGAACGAGAGTAAAATAAAGCGACTAAGGTTAAAATCAATAGAGCGAGAGTTTGAGGTTTTAACTAGATAGTAGGAATTTGATATTAATCTTTGAACGAGCGAGAGCCACGTTAGGATTAATTAGAACTAATTGATTTTCAAAATATACTCTCGCTATATTGATTTTAACCTACATTGCTTTATTTTACTAGTCGATATTGTAACTCTGTCGTTACAACGTAGAGACTAAGGCAACTTTAATTTTATGTTAAAAATTAATTAAAAAAATCGAAAAAAAAAATTAAAAAGTAAAAAAATCTAAAAAAATTACCCCTTTTGGTTTGTCGATTGTATGCCAAGTACCCGCTCTCATAGCAAAGAAATAGAAACTCCAGTCGACAACCCAGAGCGTCTAATAAGTGTAAGACGCCGAATTTAACAGTTTAGGGAAAGATACATAGTGCCCCAAAGTCAAATCATCTTTCCCGAAACAGACGAACACTCGGAACAATCCGAAGAGGAATTAGAAATGTCACTAGGTCCTCAGAACCGCCCTCTAAAGTACTATGCTACCGCTACTGATGCTCAACCACATAATAGCATCGTTGCCCTTGCGATAGAGGAAAACAATTTTGAGCTTAAACCTTCCCTGCTCTCAGCTGTTCAGCAGAGTCAATTCTCGGGTAGTCCTACAGATGACCCTAATCTCCACCTCTCTGTCTTCTTGCAATACGCCGATATAGTGAAAGCAAATGGCGTAAGTCCCAAAGCGATTAGGCTTCGTATTTTCCCCTTTTCTCTAAGAGATCGAGCCCGTGCTTGGCTCTAGTCCCTACCTTCCAACTCTGTCACCACATGGGAAGAGTTGAAGAAAGTCTTTCTAGCTAGGTATTTCCCACCTAGCAAGACTGCTATGCTAAGAGCCCAAATCAATGGATTTAAGCACAAAGACAACGAATCTCTTTATGAAGCGTGGGAGAGATTTAAGGACATGTCGAGGCTTTGTCCACATCACGGCTTAGAGGAGTGGCTAATTATCCACACCTTCTACAACGGTCTCCTGTACAATACAAGGATGACCATAGACACTGCCGCGGGCGGCGCACTCATGGACAAACCCTACTATGATGCCTATCAGCTCATCGAGAGCATGGCTCAGAATCATTACCAGTGGGGAGGCGAAAGAACCCCCGCAGAAAAACCTCTATCAAGAGGAGGAATGCATGAGATAAGCGGCCTTGACCACGTCAGCGCCAAGGTTGATGCTCTCACTCATAAATTAGACAGCTTACTCAATGCTCCTAGTGCTACCGTAGCAGCAACAGTCTCCAGTTGTGAATTATGTGGCGCTCCTGGGCATGATACAGCTGAATGCCAAATCTTGGCCGGAAACCCCTCCGATCAAGTGAACTATGCCCAAGGAGGCCCATATTCTAACAACTACAACTCAGCTTGGAAGAACAGTCCCTATCTTTCATACAAGAACAACAATGCATTGTATGCACCTAGACAAGGACCACCCTCTAGTACGCCTGGTTTTCAAAAGGCTTCTGTGTCAAATCAAGATAACCCTGGGAAGTCTAGCCTTGATGCCATGTTTGAAACATTCATGGCGTCCCAATTGCAAACCAATAAGGGACTTGTAAATCAAAATCTGCACTTTACTAAGATGTTCGAGCAATTGAACAGTAAAGTAGATGTTTTGACCACCCATCATAAGATACTAGAAACTCAAGTTGCGCAGGTGGCTCAACAACAATCATCTATGTCTGCTCCCGCAGGCACATTTTCTGGCCAACCTCAGCCTAATCCTAAAGCTCATGTGAACGTTGTGACACTGCGAAGTGGAACACAGTATGATGAATCAGTTGACCCTAGGATTGAGAGGCCTGCCATGCAGCAAAAGCCAGATGAATCAGCTGAGAAAGAAAGTGAACCCATAGAAAAAGAAGAAACTGGCGTTGAGGCAAAAGAAAGAGAGAAACCCTATGTGCCTCCGCCACCTTACAAACCACCCATACCTTATCCTCAAAGGTTTGAAAAGACCAAAAGCATGGCGCAATTCAACAAATTTGTGGAGCTTCTCAAGCAGTTAAATATCACCATCCCATTCACTAAAGCTATCACCCAAATGCCCGCATATGCTAGGTTTCTCAAGGAGATCCTAACCAACAAAAAGAGGATTGAGGATAATGAAACTGTTACACTCACTGCCGAGTGTAGTGCCATCCTTCAAAACAAGATGCCTCCTAAACTCAAAGGTCCAGGAAGTTTCTCCATACCCTGTGTCATTGGAAAGTTTGTTATTGATAAAGCCCTATGTGATTTAGGTGCCTGCATTAGTCTGATGCCCATGACCATATGCGAGAGACTCAATCTAGGCGAGTTAAGACCCACCAGAATGTCCATACAGTTTGCCGACCGTTCGGTCAAGATGCCTATAGGAGTCCTAGAGAACGTTCCAGTGCGTGTAGGTCAGTTCTTCATTCCAACCGACTTCATAGTCATGGATATTAAGGAAGACTCTAACACGCCTATCATCTTAGGAAGGCTATTCCTTGCTACAGCCGGTGCGATAATTGATGTCAAAAAGGGAAAGCTCACTTTTGAAGTGGGAGATGAAAAAGTTGAATTCATTTTGACACAATTCCTAAGCGCGCCAACTATAGATGATACCTGTTATCTGCTTGACGTCATTGACGAATGCAGAAAAGAAATGGAGAATGATCAGACTGTTTACTCTAAAATTCTAACATCTTCTCCAACTCCTACTCTCGAAGTTCAGGACGACGAGCTCGGTGAATGTTTTGAGATTACGCCAAGCCTGACACCGTCTCCTGATCAATCCTCTCTCGAACTAAAACCTCTACCTGAGAGCCTAAGGTATGAATTCATTGATCAAGAGCTTAAGCGCCCTATGATTGTGTGCGCCGATTTAGGACAGTCAGAGACCGATAAGTTGCTGAATGTCCTAAGAAAATACCCAGCTGCTTTAGGATACAACATATCTGATCTTAAAGGGATAAGTCCCTCTCTTTGCATGCATCGCATCTACCTCGAGGAAGATTGCAAGACCTCTCGAGAACCGCAAAGAAGGATAAATCCCATTCTTACTGAAGTAGTTAAGAAAGAAGTTGAAAAACTTCTGGATGCAGGGATCATATACCCGATTTCCGACAGTGAATGGGTCAGTCCCGTTCATGTCGTGCCTAAGAAAGGTGGAGTGACTGTAGTTACCAATGAGAAAGGAGAGTCTGTAGCACAAAGAGTCGTAACCGGAAGTAGAATGTGCATTGACTATAGGAAACTTAACAAAGACACGCCCAAGGATCATTTCCCTTTGCCCTTCATTGATCAAATGCTTGAGCGTCTGGCTAATCATTCCTATTTCTGCTATCTAGATGGTTATTCGGGATTCTTTCAAATTCCTATTCATCCCGGTGACCAAGAGAAAACGACTTTCACTTGTCCTTTTGGCAGATTTGCATATAGGCGAATGCCATTTGGATTGTGTAATGCCCCCGCGACTTTCCAAAGATGTATGACAGCAATCTTTGCCGATTACATCAATGATATTATGGAGGTCTTCATGGATGATTTCTCCGTATGCGGGCAAAGTTTTGAAGGATGCTTGACAAACCTAGAAAAGGTACTTGAAAGATGTGAAAAAGTCAATCTTGTACTTAATTGGGAAAAGTGCCATTTCATGGTTCGTCAAGGTATTGTTCTTGGACATATAGTGTCCAACAAAGGGATTGAGGTAGATAGAGCTAAAATCCAAGTCATAGAGAATCTACCACCTCCCAAATCTGTGAGAGAAGTCTGAAGCTTTCTAGGACACGCCGGTTTCTATCGGCGATTTATTAAAGACTTCTCCAAAATTACAAAACCGTTAACTGGGCTGTTAATGAAAGATGCCTAGTTCATTTTTGATGAGGGGTGCCTAAGGCATTCCAAAAATTAAAGGCAGCTCTCATTTCTTCCCCCATCATGCAGCCACCTAATTGGAGTTTGCCATTTGAGATCATGTGTGACGCTAGT
Source organism: Trifolium dubium (assembly GCA_951804385.1). Lineage (NCBI taxonomy): Eukaryota > Viridiplantae > Streptophyta > Magnoliopsida > Fabales > Fabaceae > Trifolium > Trifolium dubium. The sequence goes on from OX638068.1 coordinate 20,722,713, forward strand.
GACTATGCTATAGGCGCGGTCTTAGGCCAAAGGAAAGATAAGAAGCTTCATGCTATTTACTATGCTAGTAGGACCTTAGACCCCGCATAGATGAACTACGCCACCACAGAAAAAGAGCTCTTGGCTGTTGTGTTTGCGGTTGACAAATTTCGTTCTTACCTAATAGGGGCCAAAATCATTGTCTATACAGATCACGCCGCAATTAGGTACCTAGTGAACAAAAAGGATGCCAAACCAAGGCTCCTGAGATGAATCTTGCTCCTTAAAGAATTTGATTTAGAGATCCAAGACAAGAAAGGAATCGACAACACAGTTGCTGACTACTTGTCAAGAATGGAGGGAATAGTGCCTGAAACGGTTGATGACTTCCCGTATGAGAGGCTTGTAGCCCTTATGGAGAGTGTCGCCTCCGAGTGCCCTTTGATTAAAGACGACATCGAAGTTGTCAACTCTGTCTGCACAAGAGACTCAGTGCCATGGTATGTTGATTTTGTTAACTACTTAGCAGCGACAGTCCTTCCGCCAGATTTAACTTACCAGCAAAAGAAGAAGTTCTTTAATGATCTAAAACATTACTATTGAAATGACCCTCTTCTTTTCAAGAGAGGTGCCGATGGAGTCTTCCGTTGATGTGACCCCGAAGATGAGGCGCAAAACATTATCACTCATTGTCATTCTGCGCCCTATGGAGGACATGCAAGTACTTCCAAAACTTGTGCTAAGATCTTACAAGCTGGCCTCTTTTGGCCCACTCTTTGGAAAGACGTCCACGCTGCCATAAAGAGTTGTGATCAGTGCCAACGCGCTGGTGGCATCTCTAGGCGCGATGAAATGCCTCAACATGGCATCCTTGAAGTGGAAGTATTTGATGTATGGGGGATAGATTTCATGGGACCATTCCCAACTTCTTTTGGGAAAAAATACATACTTGTGGCTGTTGATTACGTGTCCAAATGGATCGAGGTTGTTGCCTCTCCAACTAATGACGCCCAAGTAGTAATTAGACTGTTTAAGAACCAGATCTTCCCTAGGTTCGGTGTGCCGAGACTTTTCATCAGCGATGGTGGCTCCCATTTCATCTCTAGGATATTTGAAAGATTGTTATCTAAATATGGGGTCCGACACCGTGTAGCAACTACCTATCACCCACAAACAAGTGGGCAAGTGGAGGTCTCCAATAGGGAGATCAAGCAAATTCTTGAAAAAACAGTTGCAACCTCTAGGAAAGATTGGTCTTTAAAATTGAATGAGGCACTGTTGGCATATAGGACAACCTATAAGACCCCAATTGGGACCACTCCCTTCAAGCTTGTTTATGGCAAATCATGCCATCTACCGCTTGAACTAGAACACAAAGCTTATTGGGCTATCAAAGCTCTCAATTTTGATTACACCACCGCCGGTAGGAAAAGGACCTTGGATATCCATGAGTTAGAAGAGCTTAGGTTGGACGCTTATGATAATGCCAGAATCTATAAGGAAAGAACAAAGAAATGGCATGACAAGCGTCTATCTAGGAGAGAGTTTAAGGTAGGAGAGCTAGAATTTCTTTTTAATTCAAGACTAAAACTCTTTCCCGGAAAACTTAGCTCAAAGTGGTCAGTCCCTTTACAATTTCTAAGACATATCCTCATGGGGCGATTGAAATAAAGAGTTACACCGGTGATACATTCACAATTAATGGACAGCGGTTGAAACATTACAACCTTAAGGATAGTGACACTACTCTTGCGAATTTTAACCTACCCGCCCTGTCCGCTAAAACGTGAATTAAGTTCACCCTCTTTGAAGTCGAGCTCACCGACTTTAAATAAAGCGCTTGGTGGGAGGCAACCCGCTGATTTTGAATCTAATGTTTTTCTTCTTAGTCCTTTTATTTTAGATAATAAAGAGATAGCACGCTTGACGACTTTACAGTTGTGAAGGCATAGCTACTTAGGTTCACACTTCCAAACTCACCTTTAGTTGTTGCATTGGGGACAATGCTCGATTTAAGTGTGGGGGAGGAAGCTTTATCGCTTTCCTTTTACTTTCAGTCATTTAGTTTGCATGCATAATAAAACCTTAGGTTAGTTCACTTAGATTGAGTTGATTTTGCGTGATTGTTTTTGTTATTGTCTGATTTTCTTATTTCTTGAGCCATACCAAAAATTTTCTTGACAATACCTTAAACTAACCCTTAGTAGTTTATTCAGCAGTCGGCACCATCTCAAGGCACAAACTAAGTGGGAAACCGAAGAATATAAGTGAATGATTTTGATTATAAATGTTATGAGTACTGTTGGTTGTTTCCTTGAAATAATTGATGAAAATTCAGCAAAAGTTGAAATTTGAGAAGGAAAAAAATACCATAGTATATAAACTCATTAGTAGTTGGTTCAGAGGTGTCTGATTCTTGACTTCGTACTTCTCGCACAAACTTTGGAGGCGGTAGAATTTCTATCACTTGGATCTTAGCTCTTCTTACCTCAATCCCCTTTTTGGACAATACCTTCTTCGGCTTTAGGTTTCCATGGACACTTATAGAGTGCTCTTACATACCCCTCACTTTTCTCTTGTTTCTCCTATAGGGCGGTTCAACTTTCTTGTCCTTTTCTTTTATTTTGTGGGTCGGGAGAAAAGAAGATTTCCTAATTTGAGGTGGTGTTTTTGGTTCAATTATGATTGTCCTTTTTTGTTTAGACTTGATCTTTTCAGCCGTCCTTTCGAACATTACCCTTATCCTCTTCGTACAAATTACTCCCCTATATTCGCTTTCCTCGAATTTTCTATTTTCTATCGCGCCCTCAACCACATGTGCATTGATTTTTAAATCTTCTACCTCCTTATATGTTTGGGGTTTTGGGTCTACTTTACCCTCTACCAACCTTTGGGGAATAAGGACCGGTGGGTTACAGGGAGAAGGGGAACATGTAGTGTCCCCTTCTCCACCTCTTCGACAACCTCTATATGGAGTGGCGTCGGGAAAGGGCTCTCGACCTCTCCTTTTTCCTCCCCGAAACTCTTGACATCATTAACAAATTTCTCATTAGAAATTTCAGTCTTAAGTTCACTAATGTCTGCTACAACATCTACTCGTCTCTCACAAGAGCTGGGAGATTCGCGTCTCCAATAACTCATGGTGAGTCGCTATTGAGTCGACCATATCGTTAAGCTTCCCTAGGACTTTAATAACTTCTAGATTGCGTAGCCTAATCTTTTCAATCTCAAGGGTTTGAATTTCTATGAATTCTTTTAATTTTTGTTCTAGCCTAGGATTTGCGGAGGTTTCAATGAATTCGTCAAACAACGCTACGAGGCTGGCACTCACGGTTTCTTCCGGTTCCTCGAAATATTGAGAATGGTAATTATAGGGAGAGTTAAGGTGTTGTCCCTCAAAATATGGGGAAGTTTGAGGTTGGTAGTTATAGATGAAATTTTTGACAGGATAGTTAAAATTTTGAGGATAGTCATTGTAAAAGAAATTAGGGTCAATACATCTGTTTTAGCGCAATGGACCTATCCTAAAAGTTTTCAATTTTTAAATTTTTTAAATTTTTCGAAATTTAAAAATTTCTGATTATTATTATTTATTTATTTTAACGGTGTTACGAAATCGACTAAATTGGTCCCCGGCAACGGTGCCAAAAACTTGATCGATGATTTGTGTATCAAAAATATTTTAATGACTGCAAGTGCACAGTCTCGTCTTTGAGTTTTAAAAGATATCGAATCCACAGGGACCAATAATCGAACTACCGTATTTCTATCGTTACGGTGTAAATCTAAGGCTAATAGATGTTTTTGGAATTTAGGAATATTTAAAAATTTAAATTAAAGATTTTAAATTAATTAATTAAAGTGTAACTAAATTAATAATGCGCGAAAAAAGGATTTATTTTTCAGAAGGACTTTCTCAATTTAAAAGTCTAAACCTCACACTCTAGTTTTATTTATAAAGACCATACTTTCTAGACTAGGAGTTTTACTGTCACTTTTGTACAACCGTAATTTCGAAAGTATATTTTGAAAATCAATCAGTCCTAATTAATTCTAACGTGGCTCTCGCTTGTTCAAAAATTAATATCAAGTTCCTACTATCTAGTTAAAACCTCAAACTCTCGCTCTATTGATTTTAACCTTAATTGGTTTGTTTTAGTTTGGTTCAAAAGCTTAAGAATTAAATTAGGAATTCGAATCAGAAAATAGTTTAAATGGTTGTGCGCCAAATCTTTACTAAATCCCCTTTGGAGAAATAAATTACATACCGATATCAACTAATCTAGCTAGACATGGTAGAAGAAACAAACAAACAAAAACAGTAACTTAAACTAGGCATAATAAATAAATAATTAAATAAACGCATAAAAAACCTGAAAATTGGAAATCTGAAAAACTGGAATTAAACTTGCTGGAATTAACCTGTACGAGAATCTTGATACAAATACTGAATTTAAATTGGCAACGGATTCCCGATGTGGAAATACCGTTGTAGTTTATTAAACAGAAAACTAAAACTGACTGAAAAGTTTGTAAAAGAACGGAGAGGAAAATCTGATTTTGGGTCTTCTATTTATAGAATAATTTTTTTCTTCTACAATCCTAAAAGATAGGAAAGGATAAGCTTCCTTTGATATCATCCAATAGCCGTACGATAAGGAAGACAAAACTGATCGTGCGCTGTAGAACCAAAATAATAGCAATTCTGGTAAACCAGAATTCTGTGGCGAGCACCACAAAGTTAATGGCTTTTTGCGTGAATTCTTGCGTGTGTTCCTTTTTGTTGGGCTTGCGTGAATTTATGCTTTGAGCCCCCCTTTTTGCTCCATTTTGAGTGCTTTTTGCTTAATTCTCTTCTCCGACCTATTTTATTCAACAAAACTCAAAAGGAAACAAATACCGGCATAAAAAGAGACAAATGAAATAAAAACATGAGAAAATGCAACTAAAGTTCATGTAAATTAAGCTAAAAATACGATATGATTTCGTGTCATCACCTTCAACAAAATATATCTTCAACAAATACATTCAAACAATCACGTCTGAATATATTTCTTCTGCTGGAAGTATTCAACTGCTGTCAATCTTTAAACAAGTAACAAACTTATCCTTTTTGTTTGAAATATTTTTTTTCAATCTTTAATTGAGCATGTATGAATACTTGTTTCAACATCTCTAAGTTAATAACAAACAATTCCTTAAGGCCTGTGATTGAAAATCGCACATAAGTTCAACTTGTGTGCTCTGCCGAGGCAACATGTCACGACATCTTTCCTAACATGTTGTTTGATCAAAATGCATGACAACAAAGGAACAACGATCTTCCCCTTTGTCAAATTTTGTCAAACAACATTTATAACTTGCTGCAATAATAAGTCTTCAAAATAAAGCCAGATTCGGCTATCAATTAATCTTCACAAGAACACTTAACCAAATAGGCAAATGTGGGAAGTTGGTTAAACTAATGCATTAAGCATTCAAAAGCCTTAGAGTAGTACACAATTGAATGGCTTCTGGCGATTTCGCTACTGTTCACCGTCACCCATACTTTACTCTTAGATAACCACAGTCTTCAATCTCCTCCAATTTTTCACAATTGATCAACATGAATACCTTTAGTATACCTTGGTCTTGTCTAGATGACTCCCCTAAACCACCGATTCAACCCAAAATTTCACCAAAATCTACCAAAACTTTTGCTCAGGCCCTAACCAATGTTTGCGATATCCCCCTTTCCCAACTCCCTCAACCATGTGTAAAAGGTGATAGAATTTCCATTTCAATCCCTGAAGATGAATATATAGCCGGAGTGGAAGCTTGCAAGCACAATTTACATGGAAGAATCGTTTGGCCAAAAGGTGCAACGCCGTTAACCGTCGTTGCTCTGAAGAACAAACTAGATGGGGAATCACATCGTTAGGTAAAGGTTTTTATGAATTCTCCTTTTCCTCTTTGGAAGATGTTAGGCGTGTTAGATCTGTAGTTTCGTGGAATTTAGAGCCTGGTTACTTAAAGCTCTTTGCTTGGTCTGGTGATTTCAACCCGAATTTGCAAAGGAACACAACTGCTCAGGTTTGGGTTAGAATCTATGGCTTATCACAAGAATATTGGCGTCCTAAAATTCTTTTTGCTATAGTTAGTAGTATTGGTACACCCATCTGCACAGATGCAATTGCTACAAAACCAATGTTCGATAGAACGTTTGGACATTTTGTTTGCGTTCTAGTGGACATGGACTTATCTCAAACCTTAAGATATAAGGTTCTTGTTGAAAGGAAAGGTTTCGCTTTCTTTGTTGAACTGGACTATGAAAATCTCCCTGAATTTTGCACTCACTGCAAAATGATTGGGCATTACTTAGAAATCTGCAAGAAGGCTCAAGGGACTGAGCAAGAACAACAACCAAAAGACAACAGACAGAAACAAAAAAATCGAAATGAAGGCTCAAAACAATTTGTTCAAGTTAATGATGGAAGGAAAGAGTTGAATGAAACCAATGAAGTGGTTATTGTTGAAGAGTCAAATCTTTGTGGTGAAAGAAGAGATAAACATATGGAAGAAAATAACTCTACCAATACTACACCAGGTAGTGTGGCTAAAACACCTAATGCATATCAGATAGGAATAGATAATAATCTGATGGTGAACATGAACAAATTTAGTGCTTTAGTTGGTCAAGATATAGAAGAAACAGACGCACACTTGAGGATAAATCATGATATAGAGAAGGCTCAAAGCAAGGAAGACACTAGTACACAAAGTTCAGAGTTTGTTGATGCAACACAACACCAAGATGATGACTGGGTCAGTAATGGTGATGATCATGGAACTTTAAATGACAATGTTAAAAAAGACGTGCAGTTTTTAAAAGAATCTTGGGCAAACTTGGCTGAAGCTGAGGAGCATGAACAAAGTTTTCTTGCTGCATCAGACAAAGGACCAGCTCCTTCTAGTTTCAAAATGGCTACCTCAAAGACAAGTAAGAAGTCTAACTCTTCAAAACCTCCTTCCAAGAGTATACATAGAACTAGATTACAGGTTGGTCCCACAAAGCCTTCTAAATGAAGTGTTTTTTCTGGAATATAAGAGGTTTAGCCAACAAGTCCTCTAAGTTGGCACTCAGAAATTTTATAAATTCTAATAATCCAGATTTAATTATTATTGCTGAGCCATGGATGAAGTTTGAAGCTTTCCCTAAAAAATGGTTACATAGGTTAGACCTCAAATTGTTTGCTTTGAACTATAGAGACAATTTGATCCCTAACATTTGGTGCATTTGTAAAAATAGTTTGAATCCTAATATTTTAGATTTGAATGAGCAGTATGTTGCTTTCTCTATTACAACTCTTGATAAACATTTTTGCATTGCTGCTATTTATGCCTCAACTTGCTACATTAAGAGGAGAACTCTTTGGAATAATCTCTCTTCCTTGATTAACCATCATGTTTTACCATGGTGCTTCATGGGGGACTTCAATGTTGTCTTAGGTTCTCATGAATACAGTGGTAATTTTACTCCTGCCAGACTGCCTATGTCAGAATTTCAGGATTGGACAAGTGTTAATGATTTGATCCATCTCCCCACTAGAGGTGCTTGATTTACCTGGTCTAATGGTAGGAGAGGTGGTGCTCACACTGAGAAGAGACTTGATAGAGCTATTTGTAACCAAGCATGGTTAAATTTTTGCAATTCTACTTCCTGCTCAACTCTCCTTAGATTAAAGTCTGATCACCATCCTATTTTTCTTGACTTCAACTTTAGTAACACTACTTTTGTTTCTCAATTCAAATTCTTGAAAATGTGGTCCCTTCATGATTCCTGCAGAGGCCTTATTTCTGAGATTTGGAGCACTATCATTGTGGGATGTCCTATGTTTATTCTTAATAGTAAGCTTAAGCTTCTAAAAAATCACTTGAAAATTTAGAACAAACATGTTTTTGGGAATGTTCATTCCTATGTTAAAACTGCTGAAGATGATCTTCTCAACATTCAAAATGAGATCCAAAATCATGGTTATGATGATGCTTCCAGAGAATTGGAGAGAAAAGCTCAAGTCAATCTAGATGAAGCATTACAAAGACAAGATTGGTTTTGGCAAGAAAAGGCTAAAGTGAACTGGCACTTAGAGGGAGATAGAAACACAAACTATTTTCATAGAATAGCAAAAATAAAAAATACTACTAAAGCCTTGACAACAATCAGAGTGGGAGATGACATCCTTACTGACCCTCAACATATAGCAGATCATATTGTCCAATATTATAAATTTTTATTTTGCTCTAACTTTGATATTTTGCAGGATCAATCTATTGTGGAGGATGTTATCCCTAAAGTTATAGATGACAGATTGAATTCTATTTTAACCATGCTTCCTTCTTCTGAAGAAATAAAGAATGCAATTTTTGATCTCAATAAAGATGGAGCCCCAGGCCCTGATGGATTTGGTGCCTTCTTTTTCCAATCTTATTGGGACATTGTGCATCATGATGTCGAAAATGCAGTTTTGGAGTTTTTTAACACTGGCTGGTTACTTCCCAACTTCAATGCAAACACCATTATTCTGATCCCTAAGTCTTCTTCTGCAGATTCTATTGATCAGTACAGGCCTATTGCAATGGCAAATTTTAAGTTCAAAGTCATCTCCAAAATTATTGCTGATAGAGTTTCTCAAATTTTGCCTTCCATTATATCAGTTGAACAAAGGGGCTTTATTCAAGGCAGGAACATTAAGGATTGTATTTGTTTGGCTTCTGAAGCAGCAAATTTGTTGCATTCCAAGTCTTATGTTGGTAACCTTGCTTTAAAGATTGACATTGCCAAAGCTTTTGATACTTTGGAATGGTCTTTTCTTCTGAAAGTCTTAAGATCTTTTGGCTTCAATGAGAAATTTTGTAATTGGATTGATGTTATTTTGAAGTCTGCAACCCTTTCCATTTCTATTAATGGTAGGATGCATGGTTACTTTAATTGCACCAGAGGTGTGAGACAAGGTGACCCTTTGTCACCCCTCCTTTTTTGTATTGCTGAAGATGTGTTAAGCAGATGTCTCACAAAGTTGGTTAATGAAGGAAAGCTTCAGCTAATTAAGGGCACCAGAAATGTCAAAGTTCCTTCTCACTGCTTATATGCTGATGACATTATGATTTACTGCAAAGGTAATCAGACTAATCTTATTCCTCTTAAAGATATCTTCACTAGATATGCATTGGCTTCAGGTCAGATTGTGAATGCAGCCAAATCCACCATTTATTCGGGATCTATCTCCAATGCTAGATTGATTCAAATAGCAAGTTCTATTGGCTTTGCCATTGGCTCAATGCCTTTTTGGTATTTGGGATTCCCTATCTTCAAAGGAAAGCCAAAGAAATCTCACCTCCAACCGATTGCTGACAAAATTAAATAAAAGCTTGCAGCTTGGAAAGCCTCCTTACTATCCATAGCTGGAAGAATACAATTAGTGAAATCAGTTGTGCAAAGCATGCTAATTTACTCTATCTCAACTTATTCTTGGCCTGTTTCTTTGCTAAAAGAGTTAGAAAAATGGATTAAAAACTTCATCTGGTCAGGTGACTTAACACAAAGAAAGTTGGTCACTGTAGCTTGGAAAAAAGTTTGCAGACCGTACTCTGAAGGTGGTCTTGGCCTTAGGTCCTTGTTGACTCTTAATGATGCTACTAATCTAAAACTTTGTTGGGATTTGCTACAATCTGAGGAACAGTGGGCAAATCTTCTCAAGAGTAGAGTGATAAGAGGAAATAAATGCGTCAGTCATCATGTTTACTCTTCAGTTTGGAGCAGCATAAAATCTGAATTCTCCGTGATTTTGGACAACTCTAGTTTTTTAATAGGTGATGGTAAGAACATTAGCTTCTGGAAAGACAACTGGTGTGACTCTCATTCTCTAGCTCACCTTTTGCATATTCCTGACTCTGTAGCTCATAATCTTAACTCATATGCTTGTGATTTTATTATCAATTTTCAATGGCATATCCCTCTTGATCTTCAACTCTTTTTTCCTACTTTGTGTCAGACAATTGACAAAGTTACAATTCCAAATGAGCACAAGCCAGATTGTCTGGTTTGGAACAAAACTATCTCTGGTAACTTGTCCCTAAAGGAAGCCTATTCTTTCAAAAGCCATCATGCTGCTCAATTCCATTGGGCCAAGATTATCTGGTGCAAGGATATACCACCATCAAAATCCTTAATTGCTTGGAGACTCATGCATGACAAACTCCCAACAGATGATAATTTGAGATTGAGAGGGTGCAATTTGCCTTCTATATGTAATTTGTGTTTGCAACAGGAAGAAACTTCTTTTCATATTTTTTTTGAATGTCCTTTTGCGCTTAATATTTGGACTTGGTTTTCCCAAGCTATTGGCATTCAGCTGCATTTTAGATCTGTTGAAGACATTTGGAGAATTTGTGATCGTAATTGGACTCTTCAATGCAAGCTTGTGATGAAGGCCGCTCTAGTTAACATCCTGAGCACAATTTGGTTTGTAAGAAACCAAGTTAGATTCTGTGACAAGGTCATTCATTGGTCTAAAGCTATTTCCATGATCAAAACTGATGTTTCTTTATCTGGCAATAAAACCAATCTTACATACCACTCCTCAATGAGTGACTTCACTATCCTGAAGAATTTTAGAGTCAACATTCACCCTCCCAAGGCCCCTTCCATTAAAGAAGTGCTTTGGATCCCTCCAATTGTCAATTGGGTTAAGTGTAATACGGACGGCTCATCAACTTCTACTGCTTCAGCATGTGCAGGTGTTTTTAGGAACTCTAATGCTGATTTTATTGGTGGGTTTGCTGATAATCTTGGTCTCCACAATGCTTTTTATGCCGAATTGGTTGGTGCTCTTAAAGCAATTGAATTAGCTTTTCATCATCACTGGTACAACCTTTGGATTGAGACAGACTCTATGTTGGTTGTGAGAGCCTTCAAGTCTTTTGTTACTATTCCTTGGCCTCTTAGAAACAAGTGGTTCAACTGTCAATTGTTGCTTAGGAACATGAATTTCTTGGTCACTCATATATATAGGGAAGGCAATGATTGTGCTGATACTTTAGCTAATATAGGTTTAAATCTTGATAACTTTATTTTTTGGAATGAGGCACCTGTAGAAATTTGTGCTAGTTTGTCTAGAAACAAGCTAGGCTTGCCTTGTTATAGGTTCTCACTTTAAGAGGGTTTTGGTTTTCATATCCCCCCTCTTTTTTTTTGTACTTCCTGCTATTATTTTTAATGCATTTGGTGGCAGTAGTTCTTTTTCTGCTCCACTTTTTTGAAAAAAAAAAAAAAAAAAGCCTTAGAGTGGGCTGTAGCGGATAAACTTTCTTCAAGAAATCATCAGCACAACTTAGAATGATATCATAGACTAATCAAAAGACCACATATCAACCATAATTGTTCTTGGCATATAGAGGATGCCACAAAAGTAATATTTTAGACCATAAGAACTGTCTCTTCATCAGCAATTATATAACGGTAGAAACAATCAGCAACAAGAAAATATAGTACTTCTCTTATTTTACAAAATTTCACAAAGAATGAAGTGTAGAACCAAATACCAGAGGGTCTTGCATGTTTTGCATCATTATTCAAAGTCACCATCACCATATGCATCCTCATCAGATCCTCCATCACGTTGAGTGCCATTATCATCAGAGCCATCTACTGCATCCTCATCATTTTCTTCACCTTTTATCCTTTGCCCTATTGAGGGCAAGATGTCAATAACATCTTGCTAAACATCTTCCGATCCTCTGACTCCGAGTCAGGTGCAATAAGATGCAGTTTTCTTTTCTTGAATAACTATTTTCTTCTAGTCTTCCTTTCAGCTTGTTCCTCAGAATGCATTAACTTAATCAAAGAATCTATGTTTTTCCTCCTCATAGTGCTTATCCTGATCATTTTTCCAAGAACAAAGGATGTCTCAATAAATTCAGCTAACACTTCACCTTGTAGCAATAGAGAGTGAATTTGAGCTTGATGCACTGAACTTACCAACATGTCATACAATAATGTCTTTAACACGTTGCTCTTCAAACAATATGTGGTCATAAGATAGTGGAGTAGACTTGCTCTTCTCTTCATCACTTCATATCAGAATGTCAGGATGTTGCTTCAGATAAGCATAGTGAATGCACAAGGAAAATCTATTGACATTTTTCACAGCAAAGGAATTAACATGTTTCATTGATTGTTCAAGGACATAGGAGGAAAAATTCAAGTTACTAATTATCCCAATAAGATAGATCATCCTTGCCCCAAGTTTGCTGATTATAACAGGAGAGACCTAAACGCACTTCAATCATATGCTTCCTTAAGATCCTTACTCCCTCTAGAGTCAACAACCATTACTATCACTTATGCTCATAGTTATAGCATAACAGCAATATACTAGTAGCATAACCAAGCTACATAAGATCAATCATGCAATTATTCACATACTTAGTCATGGATGGATATTAAGACATAGTTAGTAGCATACAATTCTACTAACCAATATATAACAGTGTGCAATCATTCACCAGTTAGTAGTTAAAAATAGGGTATGCATAACAGAATACATAGGATATCTCTCACATCAATGGATCTGTGTCAAGATGTCATACATGATGCTCCAACATGAGAGCACAACATTAGTGACATGTTTGTCTCATCACAATAGCAGACATAATTTGAGAGAGTTGTTGAAATCAAAAATTGATAAATACCTCGAGGTTGTATCATAACATCTTTCTTCAAAAAAGTGCAAACAACTTGAAGTTGATGTCTTCAGTCACTTAGCATCACTATGATTTCAAACTAACATTATGCCTCAGTACTACAATGTGATGTCCTTTACCATAAGAGTGAAAACTCCACGCATCTCCTCAAGTAATGAATAAATAAAAGTGTAAGATTTAGATGTTTTCCTCTATCATAAACCATCCTGTGTTCCTTGTTACCATTACACTAGCTGAATAAGTTGAGATTTTCACTGATAGTGTTGGAGAGAGAAAAACCAACAATAATGATGACGTACAGTGTCTCGTGCTAGTGTGCACAGGAGTAACCAATGTGAATCTTTTTGCCTTGCGCATTGTCCATCATTAACTGTTATTTGACATCATGCAAACATACAACAAGTTCTCTTCTTAATTTTTCAAATTGAGTTGCATCAAGAGCTTTGGTGAAAATATCTGCTAGTTGTTTCTAAGTGACCACATGATCTAAGTTCACAATTTTGTCTTAAACTAACTCTTTGATGAAGTGATGTCTAATGTCAATGTGCTTTGTTCTACTGTGTTGAACATGATTCTTTAAAATGTTGATAGCACTCAATTGTTAAAGTATAATGTCATTACATCTTGCTTGACATCATACACCTTCAACCTCTACTTCATCCATAAGAGTTGACTACAACTACTAAATGTAGCAATGTATTCAGCTTTTACAATAGACAATGAAGTACAACTTTATTTCTTACTGAACCAAAAAACTAGATCATTTTCAAGGAAAAAGCATCCGCCTGATGTATTTTTTCTATCATCAGCACTATCTACCCAATCAGCATCAGAATATCCTACTAGGATAGAATTAGTCATATGTACCATTAATATACTTGATAATTTTCTTGACTTGTTGAAGATGACTACCTTTAGATTTTGCTTGATATCTAGCACAAATTCTCACTACAAATGTAATTTCTAGCCTACTTTCTGTGAGATACAATAAATTACCGACCATGCTTCTGTGTTGATTTTGATATGAGTTACATCTAGATTTCTCTTGTGTGTAGCATTCTCCAACCCAAATTTCTTCACAATACTCCTAGCATACTTACTTTGTGAAATAAATATGTTGTCTTCTATTTGTTTTACTTTTAATCCAAGGAAGTATGTGAGTTCACCAACAAGACTCATCTCAAACTTTAACTTCATTTGCTCTACACAATGCCTCAACATTTTGTCTGACGTTCTGCCAAACATAATATCATCTACATAGATCTGAGAAATCATGAGTTTACCTTTATAATTATTGACAAACAGTGTTTTATAAATGTCTCCTTTGTTATATATATTACTAAGAAGGAAGTCAGTAAGTCTTTCATCGCATGCCCTAGGAGCTTGTTTTAAACCATAGAGGTCTTTCTTCAATTTCTATACATGGGTTGGAAATTTTGTATAAGTGAACCCTTTTGGTTGCTCTGCATAAACCTCTTTATTTAGATAGCCATATAAGAATTCACTTTTGACGTCCATTTGATACAATTTGAATTTCATCATGCTTGAGATGCTGAGAAGCAGTATGATAGATTTAAGATCTAAACCTTCTATCTGAGTGCAACCTTGAGCCACAGGGAGAACTCTGTTCTTAGTCATGTAAGTGCACCAGTTCACCTCCACGTTTTAATAATTGTCAAAACACATGAAAATAGAGTATAATATATTTTGGTAACATTATAATTGACTTGACAGTGAAAAATGTTTTTAAACTTTGAAATTACAAGTCTTTTGTATCGATACACACTTCATTTATATCGATACAAATTCTGGCTGACATTCACATTTTTGTATCGATACAGGACTTCCTTGTATTGATACAAAATTGTTCTCAAAGGGACAAATGAGCTCCTATGTATCGAAGCATGCTTGCATATCAGTCTCTATTTGAATCAGAGAGAACATCATGTATCGATACATGCTTGCATGTATCGATACATATCAGTCATTGTTTTAAACTTACTGATGCATTTATCGATACAAACTCGAAGTAGTATTCATACATAACTGAAAAACTTCATATTTCTTACGCTGTGAGGAACTTGTATCGATACAAATCAACACTCGTATGGTGACATATTAGTTAAATTGTGCCTAAATTTACTCCATTCTATTTTCTCTATAAATAGCATCATGGGGTTTTGTTGTATGTGTGAGAAACAATTGGAAAACACCTTTGATCAGAGTTTTGTGGAAATTTTGGATCAAAGAGCATTAAAACCAAGTTCATCATCTTCTTTCAATTCTCAATTACTTCAAGGTTGAATATGGGTTCAATTAGGAGGTTCTAGATCGATTGGAAGATAATGTTCGACACGGATCACGGTGAATCACAAAGTCCTTGGGTTGAAATGGCTTTAAGGAAAGGTTTCTCATCGGGTATTCAAGAACAAGATGTTTTTGAAGGATCGACGTTGCAACAAAGTAATATGCCGAATAATTGTCATGGGGTTCTTGGCGGAAGAACAATGTCAGAAGCAATTACGGTAAACGGAGGTAGAAGTTGTCGTTCTCGTTGAGATTCGCACAATTTGATCGAAGCTACGCAATGAAGAAAGAAGTGTGTCTTTTGTCTAGTCTAGCGTATTGTATTGTTAGAAATTGTGCACTTGTAAAGATTCTAAGAGATTTTCTATAAAATCTCAAATCGTCTGTTTGACGATTTGGGGGGAGACGTACCGGCCGAACGCGAGGACGACACAAACGCCAGAGAACTCCCATATCACGTGTTTGTGTCTTTTCTATCCCTTAAACTCTTTGAAATTTCCGGCACGCTATGCACAGTGCACGATACGATGTGCTAAGCACTTTATCAGATATAACATGCGATAATGCAAAACAAAATAAAACAAAACAAATAATGAGACATAGTATTTGTTGACCCAGTTCAGCGCACAACGGCAACCTAGTTCTAAGTTCTCAGCAAACGGCCCGTTTAGAACTTATCACCTAGGCACGACCAATGACTCTTCAACCTAGGAACTCCTAGATCAGAGATCCCATCTCTATCCCTTACAACCTTATAGACAGCAAGAATTTCAATTACATAAATACAACTGATTTTCTTGGAGACACACTCCTAAAAACTACACACTCGTACCTACAGGCTTAGAGTGTTATAACATCAACCAATCCTAACTTCATACTTCAAAGCTTAGGAGAGGAACACAAGTAATACAACACGAAGAGAACACAGTCCTAAACTTGTATCAATGAAACACAAGAAAGGCTCACAAATAAACACACACGCAAAACCTATAATACTAGACTCTAGAACAAAAACGGCGTGAACAAGTCTCTTACCGAATTAGGTTTAGCTTCACCTTTCAATAGACCAGTACGTTCTTGAGTCACAAGTAACTTGGGCTTCACATATTTGATCCAACCTAATTTCTTCACAATAAATAAAAGAGTTTCTCTACAGAAATATGCTTCATGGAGATTCTTGATAAAAATATAATTGACAATGATCTGAAGCAACAAATGCGCCATGCATGATTCATGAGAGAGAATTAGATATTCCTTAAAAATATAACGCGCGTGCACACTAACTAGTCAGATGATATAATGTTGAGACATTATATCGCACATCCTGTAACAAGGTTTATCAACCAAAAATGCAGCCAATACCAAAGACTCAACACTCTTTACATTCAGTTTTACTTTAAGTTTGATCGCAATTGAATTTAACGCACACCAAGTTTTTGTTAAATGCAATTGTATTTGCTTTATTTGTGATTTGTGAAAATTGAATCTTTGGGTTGTGCGTTTTGTTTTAAACGACTTACCTTAAATAATTGATTTTATATCATCATTTGTTTCACAATGTAATACTAACTTTCCTTTAATCAAGTGGGTGCAAAGTAGACTACCAATCCGGTGGGCTTCCGTGCATATTTTGAAAATGTGTAATTATGTGTCGGATCACTTATTCAACCCCCCTTTTAAGTGTTAGCCATATATTCTGACAAGTGGTATCACGATCCCGGTTCGATTTTATAGAAAATTGTTTGGATTTGTGCCAATTATTAGATCACAACGGCTTTTGCACCCAAGGGGGCGTACAATAGAGCTCCGATATTCAATGGCGAGCACTTTGATTATTGGAAGAGCAGTATATGTATTAACATCAATTATTTTGATGGTGAAGTGAGGAACACCATATTGAACGGTCCGTATGTTCCATTCACGACCTATCAAAATAGTGCCGTCACACTAACACTTATGGTACAATGGACGAATGACGATAAAAAGAAGCTCAACTATGGTGCGAAAGCGCAAAATATTTTAATCTCCTCTTTGGGGATTGATCAAGTCTATCGCGTTTTGCATTGTGAGTCGGCCAAGGAGATGTGGGACACATTGGTCACCAACTTTGAGGGAACCAATGAGGTCAAACAATCTAAGGTAAATACTTTAACGCAAGAGTTTGAGGTGTTTCATATGAGTAACGGTGAATCCATTGCAGATAGACTAACCAATAAGCTACACGACTTAGGTAAACCAATCGCAAACGAAGTGGCAACTAACAAAATATTGAGATGCTTGTGTAGGTCTTAGCAACCAAAGGTTACCGCTATAAATGAAGCTAATGATCTTACTTAATTAAGTCTCACTACACTTTTTGGAAAACTTGAGGAGAATGAGCATGTGCTCTTGGCTTTGGAAAAGCGTGAGAAAAGTGATATGGAAGAAAGACACATTGATAAGAAAAAGGAAAAGAAGCCCATTGCTCTAAAGGCTTTAACTTCCAAGTCCAAAGGTAAAGAGCAATATGGTGATAGCTTTAGTGATGAAGAATTGGATGAGCAAGAAATGGATATATTTGTTCGAAGATTTTACAAGTATGCAAAAACACATGGTATGAAATTTTCGAAGAAAAATGGTTCCAAGTCACGAAAGCAATTAAGGGATGATATAGGGAATGAGAAGAGTGAGCCTAGTAGAAAGTGTTATGAAGGTGGCAAATTCGGCCACTACAAACCGGAATGTCCATTCTATAACAAAAGAAAGGGAAAGTCCTCCGAGAAAATCTCAAGAGTAAAAGAGCTTATGTTGCTTTGGATAGTGCAAGCGAAGATGGATCTAGGTCCAAGAGCTCAAGTGAAGAGGATGAAGAACGTGCTCATGTGGTACTCATGAACGGTTCACCTAGTAAAGGCAAGAAACATCACAAACGTCAAGTAAGTGATTCTAGCTCTATCTCTAATGATAATCCCTCATATGATGAACTTCAAAACGCTTTTGAAAAACTATATGGTGAAGCTGCTAATCCATTTAAGAAATTGGCTAAAAGGAAGAAAGTGATTTATCTCTTAGAGTCACAAAATGAAAAATTGAAAGATGAATTAGAGGCATTAAAATCTACCATGGTAAATTTAAAAGATATTTTTGAAGATGATAAGTCATCAAAGCATGAATGTGAAAAACCTTAAAGCTAAATTGGACAAGGCTCATAAGTCATCTTGGAATGATTGTGATGCTTGTTGTATTTGGCAAGGAGATGTAAAATCCTTTCAAGTCAAATTAGACGAAGCTCTTGTACCAAAAGTTACTTTTGTGGACATGCCAAAGATTTTTAACAAGCCTATGATTAGGCCCTTTATAAAGGACAAATAATGTTTTTAAGTCACAAGAATCATTCCAATGTTATTTGTTAATATTATTGTGGTAAGGGACACACCTTTAATAAGTGCCAAGCTAGAAAAATTTTGGTACCTAAAGGCAAAATGCAATGGATTCCTAAATCCTTGAATGGTTTTGTTACAAACCATCTAGGACCCAATGAGAGTTGGGGACCTATTTCAAATGCTTAAGTTTTAGGAAGAGCATTTTGAACCATTGACGAGAGACACCAATAACAATGGCGTTCAAGACTCACAAAGGTGTAAAGAAATGAGAAAAAATTCAACTCAACATTTACAAAGGTTATGGAACTTGATCACTTCCTATACTTAACACTTAAGGGAAGATTCTAATATCAAACTTTATTCCTATCCTTTGACTTTGCATTTGTACTTTGTGGTCATATACATATATTTCAAATTTAATATGATAATTGCAATGATGTTTGTCTAATCCTCCATTTCCAATAATGTTGCTCAATGATATTGATAAGTTCTTGAGACTCATTTGTTTAAAATGGGGATTTGACAAAAATCATAACAAATCGCGTATTTGCTTTTGTATATACTTGTGTTTCATGTAGTGACTTGTTGTGCATATGCATATATACGATTCATCTTGGTACTTTCATTCAATATGTGAATATCTTATCATGCATTTTGTGGATTAACATGTGTTCTCATGTTAATGTTATGTTTTGATAGTCTTGATCACATGTATATTTGTTGTATCTTGTTGTTCATATGTGTTTCATACATACATGTTTCATACATACATATTATTGGTGTTTCAAACATTTAGATTCATGAGTTTTAAGAAAAGTTGAAAATAATGCATTTTGGATTTTAACTTTTTTTTGTCTCATGAACTGTTAGTTTCTTATAAGTCTATGACTTTCATTTCTATTTTGATTTGGTTGTACGGATAATAGTTTGGGTTTTGTCAAGTTTACGGCAAAACTCATTTTGGATTGTATAACCTTGTTTCGTATATTTTTTTTGTATGGATGGTTTATGCATGAGTTGTTGATGACACAAATTTATATCGTATTTCTAGCTTAATTTGCATGAACTTTTAGTTGCATTTGATATGATTTTATTTCATTTGTCTCTTTTTATGCCGGTATTTGTTTCTATTTCATGTTTGTTAAATAAAATAGGTCGGAGAAGAAAATTGAGCAAAAAGCACTAAAATGAAGAAAAAAGGGGGTGCAAAGCACAAAATCAGCAAAGCCCAGGCCAAAGGGGCATTTGCTCCAAGAAGCATGTGTAGCAGGCGCCACAGACCCCAAATCCAGCAAAATTAATTTTCCTGATCACGCGGGATTGCAACGGTATGATCCTTTTGCCCAGCTTATCAGATAGGTCACACTCCTTTTCCTAGAAGCAAGCTTATCTGTTCCTACTTTTGTTGATCGTATCATGATGTACTTTCCTATAAATAGGACAAATTCTCTCTCTCTATCCTTGTTCCTTTTCACGTCCTTTTTCATTTAGTTAGTGTTTTAGATTAGTTTCAGTACAATAAACTGTAGCAGTATTTCCACACCCAAAATCTGCTAAAAATTTTAATTCTATATTTCAATCAAGAATTTTGTATCGGTTTTATTCAAGTCTTCAATTCAATTTTAAGATTCAATAATTTGAACGAGCGAGAGCCACGTTAAAATTAATTAGAACTTATTGTAAGTGCACCAGTTCACCCTTATGTTTTAATAATTGTCAAAACACATGAAAATAGAGTTGAACATACTTTGACAACATTACAAATCAATTGACAGCGAAAACTATTTTAAAACTTTGTAAAAATTGATTTTTGAGGTGTTTTGTATCGATACATAATCACTTGTATCGATACAAATGTCCTGAAATTACTTTAGACTGATTTTGTGCAATTTGTATTGATACATATATCATTTGTATTGATACAAAAGCTGGTGTTCAGGGGCAGAGAGTCACTTGTGTACACTAAAATTCAATGGATCATTGTCTTGATTGTAAATTGGATTATCAATTGAATTTGTGTGACTTGTTTAATTTGCGTTCAAATTGGTTAATTTGATAAATTGTTTACACGATCATTCCTTGTTTTACTATCATCGAAAGTTCAAGGCTTATACTACCTTTCCTTTGATCAAGGGTGCAATAGACTACGGATCCGGTGGGCTTCCGCACGCACACCTTTTGAACATATTTTAAAAAAACGTTCATTGTTCAAAGGACCACTTATACAACCCCCCTTCTAAGTGGTTAGCCAAGTAGTCTAACAAGTGGTATCACGATCCCGGTTCGATTTTGTTCACAAAATTCGGTGGATTTGTGCCAATTATTAGAAAACATTGCTTTTGCACCTAAAGGGGCTTATAATAGGGCACCTATATTCAATGGCAATTACTTTGATTATTGGAAAAGTAGTATGCGTATTCACATCAATTCTTTTGATGGTGAAGTGTGGAATGCCATCGAGAACGGTTCGTTTGTTCCGACAAACACCGATCAAAATGGCATTGTCACCAATAAGCATATGGCACAATGGACGGACAATGATAAGAAAAAGGTCAATTACGATGCAAAGGCACAAAACATACTTATATCATCCCTTAGGATTGATCAATTTTATCATGTGTCGCATTGTTTATCGGCCAAGGAAATGTGGGATACGTTAGTCGACCACTTTGAGGGAACTAACGAGGTAAAAATTTCCAAAATAAACACTTTGACACAAGAGTTTGAAATGTTTAATATGCTAGATGGTGAAACCATCACGGATATGCAACAAAGGTTTGTAAAGATCACAAGCAAGTTACATGGTCTTGGTAAGCCAATTTCTAATCAAGATGCTACTAATAAGGTTTTGAGATGTCTTAATAGGTCATGGCAACCAAAGGTCACCGCAATCAAAAAGGAGAATGATCTTACTACTCTAACTCTCTCAATCCTATTTGGTAAGCTAACGAAGCATGAACAAGTGCTCAACTTGATAGAAAAGCATGAGAAAAGTGGGAAAAAGGAAAAACACAACGAAAAGAAAAAAGAAAAGGATAAGAGGTCAATTGCTCTAAAAGCCTCCACATCCAAGTCTAAAAAGATTGAGCAAGTGGAAAGTAGCTCAAGTGAAGAGGATTCCGATGATGAGGAAATGGGACTCTTCGTTCGACGCTATAATAGATATGTGAGAAATAATGGGATATGGCACTCCGATGACAATCTTAAGAAGTATCGGAAAGATAGTGGTTACTCACGGAAGAATGAAGATGCTAGGTACTCCAAGAAGGGAATTTGCTATGAGTGCGGCCAAGTTGGTCACTACAAACCGGATTGCCCAAATCTCAAGAGAAAAGAGAAGGAGTCGTCTTCAAGCAAAAGGAGGAGCAAAGGACAAAAAGCTTATTTGCACGGGAGAGTAGTATCTCTTCATCTCACTCTTCATCAAGCTCTAGTTCAAGTGATGAAAGCAAAGTGGCTAATGTTTGCTTCACAACTCATCATCACAAAAAGAAAGACAAAGCTCCCAAAAAGGTAAACCAAAATCCCTCTAGCTCATATACTTTGTTGGAATATCATGAATTGCAAAGTGCATTTGAGGACCTATGTAGTGAAACTAGGAAAGCTTTCAAACGATTAAAAGAAATTATAAATGTTAACAGAGCTCTTGAAAAGAAAGTTTCCGAAACGGAAGAAGAGTTGAAAGCTTTCAAAGTATCATTATTAGAAAGGTCAAATGCAAGTCATGATAATAGTGATAGTTGTCTAATCCTCCATTTCCAAGAATTTTGCTCAAAAATATTGATAAGTTTTTGAGACTCATATGTTTAAAATGGGGATTTGACAAAAATCTTTACAAATACCATATTATGTTCATACTTGGTTTTTATATGTTTGTTTTATTCTTATATGTGACTTTGTGTGCATACATACACATATATCCTCATATGATTTATCTTGGTACTTTGAATCATCTATGTGAATGTTTTATCATGCATATATGGCTTAACATGTGTTCTCATGTTATAATGTGCTTTGGTATTTTTTTTGCTCACATGCATAAGTATGTACCTTGTTGATTATATGTGCTTCATTCATACATGTTATTTGGAAGTTATAAAAATTCATTTTCAAACTTATAAGTTCATGTATTTTGAGAAAATTTGAAAATAATGCATTTTGGATCGATACAAATGAAAATTGTATAGATACATGTTAGTTATTCTGCAGAATTTCAAAATGAACTAATATGTATCTATACATATGATGGTTATATCGATATATAGCTCTTCAGTTTGGGACAGACACTAACTCATGTATCGATACATGCTGCAGAATAGTTACTTGTATCGATTTTGTATCGATACATACGCGCGAAAACAGACTTATGTATCAGTTTTGATTCATTCATTCATCATTCATCACATTTCTCTTCTTCATACGAACATAAACACAAAAACCCTCATTCCCAATTCTTCAATCTCCCTCAAAACTCAACCAAAACTCATAAAGTTTGACCCTAAACCACTTCAAATTCATTACCCATTAACATTCCTTCATCAATTTGGTAGTTCAAGTCTCAAATTTCTCTCATTCAAGACAAGTTTTTCAAGTTGGGGTTTGTGAATTCTTCAATTTCTTCAACAAATTTAAGGTAATTCGTTCTTCTTCTTTACACTACTAGAAATGGCACCAAGGACTAAGACTACTAGAAAAGGAAAGGAAGTAGAAAGTAGCAGCAATGTTGTCACTAATTTTGGAATTAGGGAAAATGAATTTTTTCATAAGGATTATGTTAATACATATACACAATACTGTAGAACTAGGAGTGTTTTGCCTCAGAAGTATGTTAATGCTGAACCTCTTACAAGTATAAATCTCAATGATATTGCTAGAATTCTAGAAACTGAACAACTTGATACTTTTTGTGATTTGAAAACCGAATACCATGAAACTTTGGTTAGGATATTCTATGTTGGGTTACAGGAAAGAAATGGTGCTGAGTTTGAATTCCGTTGGGGACGGAAGGTTTTTAGATTTAGTGCAAACATGTGGTTTGATCTATTTGGAATGAGTACCAGTGTTAGGATAACCGGAGAAGAACTCTTGGCTTATACTGAAGCAAGTCAGATTCATTATGATTCTAATGTTTTTACTTGCTCCATTACTAGAAATGGAAATGTTCCGGCAACCATGGGAACCGGAAAATTAACTGTTAACGCAAGAGTGATTTATTGGATTGTAAATCACATTTTGCGTCCTAAAAGTGCAAATTCTAGAATGGATAAGAAAGACATTGATCTCATGTACTTGCTAATGGAAGATGGAAACGTTGACTGGCCACTCTACATTGTGAGTAGAATGTTTGATTTGAGGAATTCTAGTCGGGACCAAAGCTTTGGCTATTGTAGTTTGATAGCTAGCATCTTGAAGAGGTTTAAAGTTGGGCAAGACCTCCCCATTAAGTATACCACACTTGGAAATTTACAAAAATTTAGTGATACTCAAATGTCAAAGATGCATTGGTTCATAAACAACAATGTGTATGAATATCGAGGTCCTGTATCCGACAATGAGGAAGAAGGAGAAGGTGCTGCTCCAAGGGCTAGGAGACCAAGGAGAAATGTTAGGCAACAAGGTGAAGGTCAAGCTGAGCAAGGTGGTAATTGGAATGAAATGATGGATATGCTAAGGAATATGAGCATGCAACAAACCACCTTCTACAATGAGTACACTCAAAATTACAAGCCCAAAATGCTAGGATTGAAGAGTTGTACACCAACACCAATGAGCTTCGAACTTATGTAACCACTCGCTTTGATGATATGCAAGCTCAGATGCAAGCCGACTATCAACCTAACCCTCCTCCCAACCCGGACAACATGATGATGCATAATATGTTTTGTTGCATCATTTTATTTTCTTTTACCGCATGAACAATATTTTCTTGTTATTTCTTATGACTTTATTTCAATTTGGTTGTACGGATAATTTTAATGTTGTCATGGTTTAAACAACATTTCATTTTGGTTTGTATGACTTTATATTTCGGAATATTTTGGTTGTATGGATAATTACCTATGGTTATGCATATGTTGCATTGTTTTGTTTATATCGTCTCATATTTTGATATGTTAAGCTTGATTAAAATGTCGAAGTTTTATGATATTCATGCGTTGTTTTGGTTTGTTGTTCTACATTCCATATTCGTCATGATATTTGGTATTCGTCATTGATATATTTGGCATATCTTTATGTGTAACTATTTTGATTAGGAAATTTCATCATAGAGTGCATTTCGACAAATGTAAGTGCACGATATGACTATGGGTAAAATCGTTTTGAACTAGATACTTCTAATGAGTTCTCTTCTTCTTTTTGATATTGTCAAAGGGGGAGAGATTTGAATTGCACAAGCTAAGGATGAATAGCTAAAAGTCTTGAATTTTATCAACAATATCAAAGGCATTACGGCATCAACTCAGGGGGAGCGTGCTTATGGTTAGCCTTGGTGTAAATTGCGTCTGTATACATATTGCTATTTTATTGCATATTAGGTATAGGCTTAGTTAGCTTATGCAAAGTTTTGACAATTATCAAAAAGGGGGAAAATGTAAGTGCACCAGTTCACCCTTATGTTTTAATAATTGTCAAAACACATGAAAATAGAGTTGAACATACTTTGGCAACATTACAAATTAATTGACAACGAAAAACTGTTTTAAAACTTTGTAAAAATTGATTTTGAGGTGTTTTGTATCGATACATAATCACTTGTATCGATACAAATGTCCTGAAATTACTTTAGACTGATTTTGTGCAATTTGTATCGATACATATATCATTTGTATCGATACAAAAGCTGGTGTTCAGGGGCAGAGAGTCACTTGTGTATCGAATCATGCTTGCATGTATCGATACACACCTAACTCTCTCTGAAAACCAGAGAAAGCATTATGTATCGAATAATGCTTGCATGCTTCGATACATATCAGTCAGTTTTTCAAGAAACTGATATATGTATCGATACATACTCGTGTTTGTATCGATACATAGGTCAAATATTTCAAATTTGAACGCTTGTCAAAGGGTTTGTATCGATACAAACCATCATTTGTATCGATACATGTATGTTCTGTTTTGCCTAAAATTGCTCAATCCTATTTTCTCTATAAATAGCAATGTGCTTTGTTGATATAAAAGAGAGAAACCCTGTGATAAAGTGAAATAGCTTTAAAGAACTCTTTGGATATAAAATTAGTGAATAATTTGGATCAAAGAGATATTCGTTACAAGATCATCATCTTCTATCAAATTGCAAAATCGTTGAAGAGTGAGTATGGGATCATTCGGATAGGTTTGTACATTTGATCGATAACGTTCGGTACGGCTTGCGGTGAATAAGAGTTCGTGACCGGGTTGATTTGTGACGAAGGTTTTGGGTTTTCTCGGTGGTTCAATATTGTGCGATATCTTGAAGGATCAACGACCAACGAGCAAGGTACTCAGCTGGACGATCGGTGCGAGGTTTGCGCACGGATAGGATCGTTGGAATCAGAGGGAGAAGCTTCATCCGTCGTTGAGGTTACGCATAGTTTACGGTAGATTGAATAGAGGTTTATTCCAGTCTTCTAAACTGTGCACTAGTTCAAATTGTTTTGAAATCAATATACGCTCAATTAATCCGTTGGGTTACTTGGGGGGAGACGTACCCGCCCCAAAGCGAGGACAACATGAAAGCCGTTAGGAACTCCCTAATCAATCGTTTGCGTCTTTCTTCCTTAATCTTTTACTTTACGTATTTGCTTTAAATTTCGATTCAATTGAATTTTCCTGTTCGTACGTGTACACTAAAATTCAATTGATCATTATCTTGATTGTAAATTGGATTAGCAATTGAATTCGTGTGACTTGTTTAATTTGCGTTCAAATTGGTTAATTTGGTAAATTGTTTACACGATCATTCCATGTTTTACTATCATCGAAAGTTCAAGGCTTATACTACCTTTCCTTTGATCAAGGGTGCAATAGACTACGGATCCGGTGGGCTTCCGCACGCACACCTTTTGAACATATTTTAAAAAAACGTTCATTGTTTAAAGGACCACTTATTCAACCCCCCTTCTAAGGGGTTAGCCAAGTAGTCTAACACTTATTGGTATTCAAGATATACTTTCAAAATTAGGTGGTAGTAAAGTGATAGTAAAACTTCTAATCTAGAAATTATGGTCTCAATCAATAGAACAAGAGTGTGAGGTCTAGACTTTTAAATCAAGAACGTTCTCAGAAAAATAAATACTTTTCTTGCACGCCGTTAATTTACCGAATCCCCGAAGGTTAATTAGTTACATACCGATATGCCGCCTTATAATTAATTTAATTCTTATTTTTAAGTTCTCTAATTTAATTAAATTTAAAATTTCTAAATCTCTCTAAAAATCCTAAAATATTTATTAGCCTTAGATTTACATAGTAACGATAGAAATACGGTATGACGACTGTTGGTCCCTATTGGTCGACTGTTGTGTATATATTTTTATACACAAACCGTCGATGAAGTTTTTGGCGCCTTTTCCGGGGACCAATTTAGTCGATATCGTAACTCCGTTGTTACACTGTAGAGCCTAAGGCGTTTTTAATTTTTAATAAAAGATTTCAAAAAAAAAAATCTGATATTTTAAATTTTAGAAAATTTAAAAATTGAAAGAATTTTAGGATAGGTCCCTTGAACCTAATTTGATTTATAACCCAAATTTCTTTTACAATGACTATCCTCAAAATTTTGGTTACCCTAACCCGGATTTTCTATATAACTACCTACCTCAAACCTCCCCGTATTATGAGGGACAACACCATAATTCTCCATACAACCTTCACCCTCAACATTTTGAAGAACCAGAAGAATCCGTGAGTCAGCCTTGTAGCGTTATTTGATGAATTCATCGAAACCTCCACTAATGCTAGGCTAGAACTAAAATTAAGAAGATTTATAAAAACACAATCGCACGAAAACAAAAGGTCTAAACTACGACAACTCGAAACCCTTGAAACCCTAAGGAAATCGAACGATATGGTCGATTCTATTGCGACCCACTAGAAATTGTTGGAGACTCAAATCTCCCAGCTCGCACAACAGTGGAACCGAAATTGAAAGTCCTGAAGAGAATGATAACGAGGTTGTCGAGAGTTTTAGTGAGGAAAGAGAGAAGATTGAGAAAATTTTGCCGACACCCCTCCAAAGAGAGGTTGTCGAAGAGGTAGAGAAGGGAACACTTCATGTCCTACAATATCCCTATAACCCACCGATCCTTATCCCTCAAGGGTTAATAAAAGCTAAAATAGACCCCAATCCCCAAACAAGTGAGGAGGTAAAAAACATAAAAATCGATACACATTGAGGGCGCGGAAAGAAAGAGAAAATTCAAGGAGAATGAATATAAGGGGGTCATCATCGTTGAGGCAAAATCTCTTTTGTACATGTTTTGATGACAACAAACCTTATAGAATAAATGTTAAGTTTTATGAATGGTGATCTACTAATGTTTGCACTTGAGTTTTTCTTGAAAGCTAGATAATGATAAAAGTGGACAAGCTAAAGGTCACTCACATCAACAAGTGCATTATATATACTCAACAATAAAAGAATTTGAGTAGCATAAGATCATCATAACAATAAGCTTCATGAATATTTTCAAAGGATATTGTTTGAATCACAACATGATTAATTGAAAGGTTCAAGCAAGAAAATGATTTTCAAGGTGAATAGTCTTCTTCTACACCACAAGGTTTACAATTATATTGAATGATCAAGGAAGATTATGAGGTTCATAAGTTGAAGAATAAGGATAGAAAAACCTGCATCATAAGCTACACAAGAATATATTTGATGTTTCATGACAAAATTAACAATGAGTTTTGTGTTACATGCTTTGATGATTTACTACCACAACTAACATCAAAAAGCAAGATGAATATTCTAAGAATCTTCAAATTCTACTCAAGATTTCTTAAGATGAAAACATTTGAGAATGATCTTCATGAGTTGTCATAAGAACTTATGCAAAGGGCATAAATGTTTTAATCATTCTTCAAATTGGAAGATCATTCTTCAAACCATGCAACACTTGTTTTTGTGAACAAGTTTCTCTACAAACTCTACTTTAATCTCTTTCACTCCAAAGCTCTATATTGTGCACTTGGATCTGCAATCCTATTCAATGATTTTCAGAGAGATTTTTTGTTCCATTAGAAGCTTTATAAAATTGGCTTAGTTTATTGTTAAGTTTCTAGATCCATACAAACTCTTTGTAAAAGAAAGAATACTTGCTCAAGGGTACGTGACTATTCGTTTGAGCAAAGAAAGGAAGTCCATCTTAGTGAAAAGGTTGCAGGAAAAGCTCGTGACGGCTTGAAGAAACTTTGATCTTGGTTTAGATCAAAAAGAATGTTGTAATTTGGGATTGGTAGTATCTCAAGATCATAGTGGAAAACTCACAGGCGTGGGGACTGGACTAGCCCAAGATTTGGGTGAACCAGTATAAATCACGTGTGTCAAACTTCTTCTCTTTATCTCTTTACTTTTGCAAGACACAGTCACATACCAAGAACATGCTGAAAGAATGACCAAAGAATGTTCTCTGCAATCTATCATAGATTGACCAAAGAACATACTTTCAGTAATTAAAACTTATGTTTTAACTTTATTCATTCTTCTTAATTTATTTTATTGTACAACTAATCTTACTAATATTTTGAGATTATTTACATTTAATTTGGATTTCCACAAAGAAGAACATTCTGAAAGAATGACCAAAGAACGTTCTCTGCAATCTGTCATAGATTGACCAAAGAACATTCTTTCAGAACAAGTTGTTCTATGGTAGACATCATTCTCAGATCATTCTCTCTTATTGTTTACTAACATTTATCAAATTATACACTTGAGATCAATTTAATTGAGTGCAGGAATAAATTTTAAAAGGGTCACAATTCAAACACCCCTTTCTTGTGACTATTTCATCCACTTTAATTGGTATAAGAGTTCAGTCTCTAAGGCTAAGCATCTAACAAGTTCTAGAGGAAACGATTCAGGAAGGAAGTGATGTCAAAACCTGCAAATCAAAGTAGATGTCGTAAATGCACAAAGTTAGGACATGTTAAAAATAAATGTCCTTTGAATAAGAAAGTGAAAACAAATATAGCTTCCAAAGATAAATCTATGATGGTATCCCAAGAAGAAATTGATGACTCAAAATTTGAAGATGAGCAAGAAGAAAATACGTATCTTGTGAAAGACTCAAACAATGAAGAGGTAACACTTAAACCTTGTTCATCATGTCTAAAAATTAATCATCTCTTTGATAATCTTTTATATGACTCTTTAATTACAACTCAAAAATATGAGCAACTTAGAGATGAAGTCTCTAAGATCATCAAAGAAAAAGATGAGTATAAATCAAAGAATGATCATTTAAAAGAAGTTCTCAATAGTATGCAAATTGCTCATACAAAATTATCTAAGCAATCTGTCAAACTTAGATAAGAACATAAAAAATATTCTATGGTTCTCGAAGAGAATGTTGTTTTGATAGAAAATGTTTCAGAACTTGAAAATGACATAACAACCTCTGAAAAAATCTATAGAAACTTTTTCAAACTTTAAGGAATCAGAAGTAGTGATTTTTGACAAAAATAGTTTAGGTTGTAAAACTTTTCAATAACCAAAGTTATACGAGAATATTTTTGTTGCACAAAAGGATCAGAAAGTATTAAAATATAGTTGCACTTTTTGTCATAAGGATGGACATCTTAAAAAATTCTGTTTTACAAAGAATAGAGAGCTAAGATATGAAAGAAATCACTCCAAAGAACGTTCTCTGAACGTTCTTGAAAGAAGGCAACAAAACAGAAGAACATTCTTTGATAATCTCAGCTAAATTATTCTCAGAATAATCAAAGACAAGTTTTGACTAACAAAGCTTCTTATAAAAGACATGATTATCAAAATAAGAAGAAATTTTATGTTAGGAATAACACTAACCTCCAAGAACCCAAATCATTATGGGTACGAAAATCATTACTAACTTGTGGTGTAGGAATGTCTTCAAGCAATCAAGAGAAAGCCTTGAGGCTTGGCAAATTGATTTTCAAAGAATATGACTTGAGAAAGACAATATTTCCTCATACTAAAAAGAAGGAATGTGGAACCTACAGCCTTTAAATTCATTGACAAAATACCAAAACAAAGGTACATGTATCATTAAAATGTTCTTGCATAAAATAAGGATGTTTTGCAAGTCTAACACATAACACAAAACAAAGGTACATGTGAAAATTGAAATTGAAGTTATTTCATTTTATCATGAACTATCCTAAGGTTTATTATGCATGAGAATAAATGACTGAAAAATAAAGAAAGCAATAAATCTTCCTCCCCCACATTTAAATCGAGCATTGTCCCAAATGCAACGACTAAAGGTGAGATAGAAAGTAGGAACCTGGATAACCAAGCTTGCATAACTTCCATTTTTTCACGCGAGCTATCTCTTTATTTTCTGCAAAATATAAATAAACTAAAAAAGAAACATTAGACTTAAAACCAGTGGGTTGCCTCCCACCAAGTGTTGTACCCCAATTTTGGACCCAAAATCCATTGTCCTTTTTTCATCATAATTCATGTCTTTTTTCATCTTTTTGTTCATGTTCGTTTTATCATTTTTTTTATCGTCGTACTTTCATGTCCGCTCATTTATCATCGTTTTATTCTTAATTATTATTATTACTATTATCATTGTTATTCTTATTATCACTATTACTCTTTTCATCAAAAAAGTTCATTTCAAAAAATAGTTTTCCTTTATTTACTTATTTATCTTCTCTTATACTTTTATTTATCTTTTTTCAGTTTAGTTATTTATTTACTTAAAAAAATAATAATATAATAAATAAAAATATGATCAAAAAGCAAAAAAAACAGTTTTTATACATATTCTTCTATAATCTTTTTTTTTCTGTTATTATTATTAATTATTATTACTATTATTATTATCATCATCATTATTATCAAAAATAACAAAAAAAAACAGATTTATATATTTCTATGTTTCTTTTTTCAGATTATTATTATTACTACTCAAAAAAACAAAATAGTTTTTTTAATTCCTTTTTTTCTTTCTCCTTTTTTTCGGTCAACTGAAAAAACCAAGAAACAACACAGAACAACAAATTTGAAAAAATTGGTATCCTATGCTTTTTTCTGAAATATCACAGTACCAATACAGTGACCTCTTTGTCCTTTTTCTCATTTCATTACCAATTTTCAAACCTCAAATGTGATAACACAAAGCAATTCTGCCACTTTTCTACTTCTACTCATCAAACCCTACTAATTTCACTATATACAGAACAGAACAAAATTCACAGAAAAAAAAAAATAGAATCGGCGGATTGAGAAAAACAAAGAAAAGAGAATCTCAAAAAACACATAAACAACATACATCAAGTTCATAAAAATCTCACAAACCCTGGCCTTCATACCAAAACCGCTTTCTTTCCCACCATTAGTCATTCATTTTTACAACTAAAAAAACACCAAAAAAATCTGTTACATTACAAACCAAAATCGAACCCACCATCATTTAAATCGATTCTTCAACCTCCAGATCTTCAAACCTCAAAAATCGAACAAAAGGGGAAGGAGTCAGAAAGAGATGAAAAGAAGCAGAGAAAGAATCAGAGGAGGAGACAAAAAAAATGAACGCGGATTTACCTTCAAGATTCACTACAAGGCTAGGTAAAATTTCGGTCTCTTTTTTTCCTCTTCTGTATCATCGCTGCATCACATATATGCTTCATGACTGTCTGAGTTTAGATCTAAGACTTAGATCTATGTGTTTCTTCATGTTATACGACGGTTTTGATACTGCTTATAGCTTGTCTAAGCCATCAATTGCATGATTTCGTTTGTCTTTGGGGTTAGGGTTTTAGATTTGGTTTTTTTTCTTCGGTTTAGATCTGTGAAGGCCGATCCGGCCATTTGTTTGATGGTTTGATGTTTTTCTTGCCGGATTCATGTTCAGGGGTTGATTTTAGGTAGGGTTTGTGTTTTGGTTTTTTTTGATTTGAACAAGTTTATGATTAGGGTTCTTGAGAAAAATGGAGAAAAGGGAAGAAACAACCAGAGAAAAGAAAAAGAGAGCGTGTGAGGAAGAAGAAGAAACATGTTTTTAACTAAAAAGAGAAAGAAATCTGATTATATCCCCCCTTCTTTTTTTCTTACTGCGCGCGCCCCCCTAGCCGGTTCACCGAACCGGGTTGTGAACCGGGTCCGACCCGACTCGGCTCTCTTTCTAAGAGTGATTTGGGCCTTTTCCCCAGCCCAATTTCGCCCCATTTCTGTTTTTTTGCTTTGTGCCTTTTTTTTCTTTATTATTTGTTTATTTATTTATCTATTTTACTTTGTTATGTTATTTATTATTATATCTTTTTATGTGCATTGTATTTGTGTGTCTTAGATACTTTACCATGAAATAACAATATATGTGTGAATTTATTACCTTTTTTTTACTAAAACACAAAAAAAATTCAAAAAACTTCTAAAAAAAAAAAAGAAACTCATCTTTTAAATGAAAAGACTTTTTTAGTCATCTTGATGTCAAGAAGCAAAATTCAGTTTGTTAGTTATTTTTATTTATTTATTTAGAATATCAAGAAAAAAACAAAAACACTAAAAATTTAAATATGCTTTGTTTGAATTCTTTTTTTTGTGATGATTGATTATGTCTTTGTTAATTCCATTTTATGAAAATATAATATGCTTTTATTAAAAAAATTTCATGCATACATGCATCTAAAATTTTATTTCTGCACTACATCACATTATGCATTTGTTTAGTCACATAACCTTTTTTACAAAATTTCTACATCACATTGTTTATATCACATGTTCATTACACATTTTTACATGCATACATGCATTTGCAACATTATATTTTTTTACTACATCACAATCTACATTTCTTGTAATTTTACATGACATTGACACTAATTTTTGCATCACACAACAATTTCACATTACATTTTTTACATGCATACATGCATTGCATTTAGATTAGGACAATGCATCATTTTTAAAATGCACGTTAGAGACAATATTTTACTTCATAAAATCATTGAGCTCTAACATTAGCATTAATAGTGAAGGACCTTTTTTGGCCTAAATTCGTTCTCTTCATAAAAATAAAAACTTTTCCTTTGATAAATAAAATTGCATGTTGCTTGTGTGCCTAGGTTAGAATTATTTGTTGTTGTGAGTGGCCTCCAAAAATGTATTATCATATCTTTGCCTCCCATACCTTTTTTCACATACTTCACCTCTAAGTAGAATATAATATCTTGCTATGATTTCTCTTCTTAATTGTTTGTGTGCATATTCATTGCCATATTTATTTTTCGCACTTGCATTTTATTTTTACGCATTGTTATTTATTTATTTATTTATTTATTTATTGCTCATTATTATTATTATTATTATTATTATTATTACTGTTATTATTATTTATTCAAATTCGATATGGTTGTAAATATTAATTATTCAATCGGGTTGTAATAGCGTAGGACTTTATTTATCGCTTTTATTGCTTTCCTAGCTCACACATCACACACAACGCCAAAAATTCATTTCTAAGGGAGAGGACTCGTAATTGACTTTAAATTGATTACGAGGCTTTTTCGAAACAAAAAACCTTTTTCAAAACAAACGTACGATCTTTCTATAAGACGAGCGCAAGTTCACCTTAATTTCAACGTAACTTCAATCATTTTAACATGCTTTTATCACAACCTTTTTTATATATAACATTTCTTTCTTAATTCTTTTTTGACAACAAAATCTTCTTTTCTTTACAATCTTCTTTTCTTTCAAACACACAAAAAAACGAATTCTTTTTCAAACAACAATAACTTCTTTTCTTTTTTTTACATAACAACATTTGCACTTTCTTACTATTTCTTTTCTTTTAAACATTTCCTCTACAATACAATAAAAACATTACTCTCAAAAATCTCTTTTTTTTACAAAGAAAAACATTTACACTTCTTTTCTTTTATTTTCTTTATGATATAAAATTTCCTTAATTTTTATCCACTTTCTTTTCTTTCTTCTATACAACTTATTTCCCCATTCTTAAAGCATGTATCAAAAAAGCACAAAAACATATAAGAGGTTACCATGGAATACCATGGGCGCTTGGGGTGCTAATACCTTCCTCAAGTGCAACTAACCCCCGTACCTTAGAATCTCCTTCTTTTAAAGGTTTTCAATTTTTCCCCTCCTTTGGAAATGAAAAATAAAACTGTAGTGGGGTATGTCTCAAAAATCCCGCAACAGTAAAATGGCGACTTCACTGGGGATTCTCTCCTTAAGAGGGTTGAACCTAACTTATGTGTTTATATGTGTTTACTTATTTACATGCTTAATATATACCTTGTGGGATTCTTTGAGTGGTGAGACAAGCACAATACACCTGCTTGAGTGAACAAATAAGATAGGAAATTGTGGTGAAGTCATAGTGTTGTGCTTGATGTTAGGTCTTTGCATAAACACATGTGATATGGCCACGCTCGAGTGGAGGGTTTATGAAGGTGGGGTAGTCGGCACGAGTCAATTGTGTTGGCGATACCATTTTTGTAGATCCCGAGAAGCTTGGGGACCTTTTAGTTACCTTAACCCATCTTGGTCCTTAGAATGTAGCGCGGTGACTAAAATCACGAGTCAATTTTGGTTTTAGTTGTCACGCGATGCTACGCTCAAACGAGACTATTCTTTGGATATTTCAGTGAGCCATGAGTCAATTATGCGCGCATGGTATTCAATAGGAAAGTTGATGACGTTGGGAACTTTGTAGAACCCGTGTTACGAAAAGAAGAAAATCAATAGTTCATACCTTGTGGGTGGTTCTTACCTTTGGCCCCAACATTGTGACATCTCAACCAACCATGTTTGCTTATGTTTGTGTTTGTTGCATCATTACATCTCATTCATCCATGCATCCATGAAACTTTTTTTAATCATCCTTCAAAGGACCTAAGAGGTTGTTGTTGTATCATAGATATGGATCAAAGAACAAGGAACACAAAGAAGTTCACTTTCAGAAATCCAGACTTGAGGAAGTTGAGGGAGCTAGGTTCTCACATACCTTTCCGCCCCGACTTTCAACGCGAGTATGGAAAACTTCTCAACATCCTTGATACTTATATAAAAAAGGGGATTCTCAACACTCTCTTGCAGTTTTATGATCCTGTGTATCATTGCTTCACGTTCAGAGATTATCAGCTCGTCCCTACTTTAGAGGAGTATGCTTATTTGACTGGTTTACCTGTGAATGACAAGCTGCCTTTCAGTGGTTTAGAAAAAGACCCCAAGACCTCAGAGATTGCAGCAGCTCTCCACTTGAATGTGTCTGAGGTACATGACAACTTGACCACAAAAGGGGGATTTCGTGGGTTGACTTCGAAGTTTCTGTTTAAGAAGGCTTTTCAGTATGTTGAGACAATGAGTTTTCCGGTTGTAGAGGCTATTTTTGCTGTTCTAGTTTATGGGTTGCTGTTCTTTCCTAACATAGACGGTTTCGTTGATCTCCAAGCTATTCAAATTTACTTAATTGGAAATCCGGTTCCTACTCTACTCGGAGACACCTATCATGCTATGCACACGGTCACTAAGAAAGGAGGAGGACCCGTCCCATGCTGTGCACAATTACTCTACAAATGGTATGACAGTCATCTGCCTCAAGGTAGCGCGTTCAGAGATAACAAAGATGATGTTCTCTGGTCTCGAAGAATCATGCCTCTCACTTACAAGGATATACATTGGTATGATAGCTTTTATGATAAGGGTGTAATCATTGACAGTTGTGGAGAGTTTTCTAATGTACCTCTTATTGGTACAAAAGGAGGCATTACCTACAGTCCAGCGCTTGCTAGGCGCCAGT
Source organism: Trifolium dubium (assembly GCA_951804385.1). Classification (NCBI taxonomy): domain Eukaryota; kingdom Viridiplantae; phylum Streptophyta; class Magnoliopsida; order Fabales; family Fabaceae; genus Trifolium; species Trifolium dubium. The sequence goes on from OX638068.1 coordinate 20,759,071, forward strand.
TTGCGCGTCCCATGTTAGAAGGTCCCAATAACCGTCTTCTTTCCGGTGAGTACTATGACAACGAAGATGGGGATTGGGTCATGAGGCAGAGGTTTGCAAAGGCATGGAAAACAATAGTCAGAAAGGAAGGGAACCACTTGGGGAAAAGAAATGCGGTTGTTGCTCAACCCTATGTCGATTGGGTTATTGATAAAGCTTTGAGACTCAAGATGCCCTATTCTCTCGAAGCACCTATACCTCCTCCACCTTTGCAAGATGATAGCTCAGTTCCTGCATCATCCTCAGTTCCTGCACCACCACCAGTTGCTACACCGTCTAATGCTGTGATAGTTGACCTCAGAAGATCCTTGGCAAAAATGGAAGCTGAAAGAAATAGTTGGAAGAAGAAATATCTAGCAGCCGAACAAGAGAAGGAAGGTTGGAAAAATAGACATTTCTTTGAAGAAGCTGAGAGGGAGGCCTGGCAATCAAGGTGCGGTGATCTTGAATCTGAAATAGAAAGGTTGAAGGAGGAAGCGAAAGGCGGCAAGCAAATGATCGAACAATATGACACATGGCTGTTCGAGAAGACAGATGAGCTCGAAAGACTCAAGAAGCAAAGACAAAGTGGCTAAGAAACAAGTAGTACGAAGAAAGGGACCAGTAGTCTGTTTGTGTCAGTCTATGTAATGTTCAGTGTTTTAATGGTTGTAATGTGTCTTTTCTATGTTTTTTTGTTTCTCTGGTGTATTTTCTTTTTTTAGCAGTTGTTATGTGTGTTTCAACCAGTTGTAATTTGTCTGTTTTTATTAATGAATCAAGGTCCCTATTTTATGATCCTATTCTACTTTAAGGTCCTTTGAATATGAAAAAAAAACAAAACAATATTCACATTTCCTTCATCTTCGTTGCATAACATATCATGCATCATTTGCATTCATGATTCGGTTTTCAAGGTTCTGAGTCTCTCGTTCTTGACAGATTCTGGCCCGACGCAGTCGTTACAAGCCAACTCGCACATACAATACTCGTGCAAACTTTAAGAAGAAAATGGAAGGACTTGAACAAGAGAATCAGCAGTTGCAAGAACAGGTCACTGCTCTGCAGGCTAGTGTAGCCCAATTGACGGCTATGTTTGAATCTTTGAATGCGGCGGGGGCTATCCCTCTTCTGCCTCCTCCAACACAGGGTTTGAATGTCTCTATCCCAGGAAACATCCCGATCTCAGCTCCATTGGTCTTCGTCAGTCAACCAATGTCCACTGCTCCAATGCATTTCTCATGGGGTATGCCTGCTAATTTTGGCGAAGGGTCTCAGCAGAATCATTCCAATGTTCAATTCCAGGCCGTTACCATTCCACAGGTTACAGTTCCTATCCCGCCTCCTGCAATGACTACTGCACCTCTCACCATGAATGTAAGGCCGTTCGAGACAGAACCTGTTTACCATGCTGGTCCGGCGGAAAGTGTGGTGTCTTTTGGTCACAACGAGGAAATTCAGAATCAGTTTGATGAGATCCAGCGGGAACTCCGTGCACTCCGTGGTAAAGAGTTGTTTGGAAAGAATGCTCATGACATGTGCTTAGTTCCTGATGTTGATTTACCTCCAAAGTTCAAAGTGCCTGACTTTGAAAAGTACAAGGGAGATTCATGTCCGCAAAGCCATTTGATCATGTACGCTAGAAAGATGGCTGCTCATACAAAAAACGATAAGCTGTTGATCCATTGCTTTCAGGACAGCCTGACTGGTGCTACCTTGAAATGGTATGTGAGTTTGGATCGTGAGAAGATCAAATCTTTTATTGATGTGTGTGAAGCATTTATGCAACAATATAAATACAATGTTGACTTGGCACCTGATAGAGATCAGCTTCGTTCTCTGTCCCAAAAAGAACGGGAAAGCTTCAAAGAGTATGCTCAGAGGTGGCGCGGACTGGCCGCACAGGTTAACCCGCCTTTAGATGAAAAGGAGATGACGAAGACGTTCCTGAAAACACTCGACCCATTCTACTTTGATAGGATGATCTCCAGTAACCACCGTGATTTTACTGATGTGGTGGAAACGGGCGTACGTATGGAAGAAGCGATTAGAGAAGGACGTTTGACAAAAGATGCTTCTGGTTCTGGTTCTAGTTCTGGAAATGGCAAAAGGTACGGTGCTGGATTTGGGAAGAAGAAGGAACAGGAAGTGGGCATGGTCGCCCATGGTAGGCCAAGGGGAAATTATTTTCATCAGCCTCAACATCATGTAGCTGCCGTTGCAGCTCCTCTAAATGTTAGCTATCAACAACGGCCGCCGAATCAACCACAAAATCAACCACAGAATCAAAGACTACAAAATCCACCACAAAATCAACCACAGAACCAACAACCACAAAATCCTAATCGCACTCAAGGACCTCCTAAATTTGATCCAATTCCATTGAAATATGCTGATTTGTTACCCGCCCTACTCGAGAGTAATTATGTTCAGCTCAGGCCACCCCCACGAGTGCCCAATCCATTGCCATACGGGTATAGAGCTGATCTTACTTGTGCATACCACTCGGGATCACCAGGTCACGACATTGAGCATTGCTATAGTTTGAAGAACCAGGTGCAAAGTCTGTTGATGAGAGGTGCTTTGAAGTTCAAAGATACAAATCCAAATGTGCAGGCAAACCCACTCCCTCCTCATGGTGCTGCTAATATTAATATGGTACAAGTGGACTCAAGTTGTTATCGGGTGTTCAATATTCGCCAGATTAAAGAGTCTTTGGTTCAGATTCATGTGGATCTATGTAAACTGTCTCTGTTCCAACATAACCACGCTGCTTGCATGACTTGCCCGAGAAACCCAAGGGGATGCCAGAAGGTGAGGGATGATTTACAAACTTTATTGAACAAAAGGGAGTTGGTTATTACGTATAAGAAAAAAGGTGTTGAGGAATCTGATGATGAGTTCGAATTTGACAGCAGTGATGATGAGGTCTTTGTAATCACTCCGGAGTTCACTAATTCCGGATGTCTTGAGTTGACTTATAATAGTCAAGAATTTGCTGCTGAGCCTTTGGTGATATGTTTGCCCGGTCCTGTGCCGTATACTTCTGACAAGGCGATTCCATACAAATACAATGCCACCATGATGAGGGGTAATGAAGAGGTTCCCATTCCTGCCTTGTCCTCGGTTGCCAATATTGTGGGATCAAGTAAGATGATGAGAAGCGGTCGTGTGCTGCCACCTCCTACTTTGAGAAAGACTGATGCTCCTACAAATGAGCCATTGGTGGTGGAAAGGCCCGAAGTATGTGTTGATCTTGACAAGGGTAAGACCAGTGTTGGTTCCGATGCTGATGAAGTGTTGAAGTTGATAAAGAAGAGCGAGTACAAGATTGTTGATCAGTTGATTCAAACGCCTGCCAAAATCTCTATGTTATCCCTCCTGCTGAACTCCGAAGCTCATAGAGACGCTCTGATGAAAGTGCTCGACCAGGCTTATGTTGATCACGATGTGACAGTTGGCCGTTTTGACGGCATTGTGGGAAATATCACTGCTTGTAACAATCTGAGTTTCAGTGATGAAGACCTTCCCGTTGGGGGGAGAAGCCACAACCTTGCTTTGCACATATCCGTGAATTGCCAATCTGATGCTTTATCCAATGTGCTTGTTGATACCGGCTCATCTCTGAATGTAATGCCGAAGACTACTCTTGACCAGCTGAGTTATAAAGGTGCTCCGATGCGGCGAAGTGGTTTGGTTGTCAAAGCTTTCGATGGAACAAGGAAGACGGTGATGGGTGAGGTTGATTTGCCCATTACCATTGGACCGAATACTTTTCAGATTACTTTCCAAGTTATGGATGTCAATGCTGCTTACAGTTGTTTATTAGGGCGTCTTTGGATTCATGATGCGGGTGCTGTGACTTCGACTTTGCACCAAAAGCTGAAGTTTGAAAAGAATGGCAAGATCGTAACTGTGTGTGGCGAGCAAGCTCTGTTGGTAAGCCAACTATCATCATACTCTTGTATCAGTGGTAGCATTGTCGATGGAACCCTATTCCAGGGTCTAACTATTGATGAAGGAACAAATGATAGGAGAGGTAATGTGTGTATGGCCTCCTTGAAGGATGCACAACAGGTGCTATCTAATGAATCTACTACCGGTTGGGGCAAGTTGGTTGAATTGCCAGAAAACAAGAATCGAGAAGGTCTAGGGTTTGGCTCGATTGGTAAGGCTCCTGAATCTTCTAATATTGTCAAACCTCTTAAAGATATGTTCAAGAGTGCTGGTTTCATCTACCCAAATGTTTCAGATGAGAAGGTGAATGCCGTGATTGATGAAGAGCCCGAGGAAGTTGCTGACTTGGTGGAACGTGGAGGAATCTGCTGCAATTGGAGTGTTGTGGATGCTCCTTCTATTGTATCTCGTTCTGAGTAATGTCTTGTCGTTGTTTTCTTTTTCAAAATCTTTCATTCTGCCCAAGATGAAAGTATGCATGTTTTAGGGCCTATGTTTTAAGAAATAAATATTCCTATCGCTCTGCCCAAAGCGAAGGTAGAACAATTGTCGGGCTTTATTTTAATGAGATCATCAATAATAAAGAGTTATTCAATATCCACTTTATTCGTACATTAGTTTTTTTTTATTTGCTTTCTGTTTTTTTCTGGAATATGGTAACACAAAGAACATAACAATATATCCTTTTTTTTAAAAAAAATCTGCATATGCTCATTCTTTTATATCTGTTTTCTAAAAATCAAGCATAAATCATAATTGCAGATTAATTGTTGATAAACCCGTTGAACACAATGAACCTATGCCCTCTCCCAACTTTGAGTTCCCTGTGTTTGAAGCTGAAGAGGAGATTGAGGATGACATTCCTGATGAGATTACCCGGTTACTTGAGCATGAAGAAAGAACCATTCAGCCTCATGAAGAGCCTACAGAAGTAGTTAATCTGGGTACTGAAGAAGATAAGAAAGAAGTCAAGATCGGTGCATTGTTGGATGCTAGTGTCAAAGACAGATTGATAGAACTTCTCAAAGAATACATGGAAGTGTTTGCTTGGTCTTATCAAGATATGCCAGGGTTGGACACCAGTATTGTGGAGCACCATTTGCCGTTGAAGCCTGAATGTCCACCGGTTAAGCAGAAATTGAGAAGAACACGTCCTGATATGGCGATCAAGATAAAAGAAGAGGTTCAGAAACAGATTGATGCGGGTTTCCTGATTACATCGGAGTATCCTCAGTGGTTAGCCAACATAGTACCAGTTGCGAAGAAAGATGGTAAGGTCAGAATGTGTGTTGATTACAGAGATTTGAACAAGGCGAGTCCGAAAGATGATTTTCCTTTGCCTCACATTGATATGCTGGTTGACAATACAGCAAAGTTCAAAGTTTTCTCCTTCATGGATGGTTTCTTTGGTTACAATCAGATACAGATGGCTCAAGAAGATAGAGAGAAGACTTCCTTTATTACACCATGGGGGACTTTCTGTTACAAAGTAATGCCTTTTGGTTTGAAAAATGCGGGTGCTACATACCAAAGGGCAATGACTACTCTGTTCCACGATATGATGCACAAAGAGATCGAGGTTTATGTTGATGACATGATTCCCAAGTCCAGCACTGAAGAAGAACATGTTGATAATCTTCGGAAATTGTTCCAACGGTTAAAGAAATACAAGCTTCGTTTGAATCCCAACAAATGCACTTTCGGTGTTCGATCCGGAAAACTCTTGGGATTTGTGGTTAGTCAGAAAGGTATTGAGGTGGATCCTAGCAAAGTGAAAACTATTCGTGAGATGCCTGCACCAAGAACTGAAAAGCAAGTAAGAGGGTTCCTTGGTCGATTGAACTACATATCTAGATTTATCTCTCACATGACTGCTACCTGTGGACCAATATTCAAACTTCTCCGTAAAGACCAAGGAGTGGTGTGGACGGAAGATTGTCAGAAGGCTTTTGACAGTATTAAAGATTATCTCTTGGAACCTCCTATCCTGATTCCTCCTGTTGAAGGAAGGCCTTTGATCATGTACCTGACTGTGTTAGAAGATTCCATGGGTTGTGTGCTTGGACAACAGGATGAGACTGGTAAGAAGGAACATGCTATTTATTATCTGAGTAAGAAGTTTACAGACTGTGAATCTCGCTACTCCATGCTTGAGAAGACTTGTTGTGCTTTGGCTTGGGCTGCTAAACGTCTCCGCCAGTATATGATTAATCACACTACTTGGCTGATATCTAAAATGGATCCAATCAAGTATATTTTTGAGAAACCCGCTTTGACAGGAAGGATTGCACGTTGGCAGATGTTGTTATCTGAGTATGACATTGAATACCGTACTCAAAAAGCAATTAAAGGAAGTATTCTTGCTGATCATTTGGCGCACCAGCCAATTGATGATTATCAGTCTCTCAAGTTTGATTTTCCCGATGAAGATGTCATGTACCTGTGGACCAATCTCTCACATGACTGCTACCTGTGGACCAATATTCAAACTTCTCCGTAAAGACCAAGGAGTGGTGTGGACGGAAGATTGTCAGAAGGCTTTTGACAGTATTAAAGATTATCTCTTGGAACCTCCTATCCTGATTCCTCCTGTTGAAGGAAGGCCTTTGATCATGTACCTGACTGTGTTAGAAGATTCCATGGGTTGTGTGCTTGGACAACAGGATGAGACTGGTAAGAAGGAACATGCTATTTATTATCTGAGTAAGAAGTTTACAGACTGTGAATCTCGCTACTCCATGCTTGAGAAGACTTGTTGTGCTTTGGCTTGGGCTGCTAAACGTCTCCGCCAGTATATGATTAATCACACTACTTGGCTGATATCTAAAATGGATCCAATCAAGTATATTTTTGAGAAACCCGCTTTGACAGGAAGGATTGCACGTTGGCAGATGTTGTTATCTGAGTATGACATTGAATACCGTACTCAAAAAGCAATTAAAGGAAGTATTCTTGCTGATCATTTGGCGCACCAGCCAATTGATGATTATCAGTCTCTCAAGTTTGATTTTCCCGATGAAGATGTCATGTACCTGAAAATGAAGGATTGTGATGAACCACTGTTTGGAGAAGGCCCTGATCCTGAATCCAGATGGGGTTTGGTCTTTGACGGAGCCGTCAACGTTTATGGCAATGGAATTGGTGCAGTTCTTATTGCTCCTATGGGTAATCATATTCCATTCACTGCCAGGTTACTCTTTGATTGTACAAACAACATGGCAGAGTACGAAGCGTGTATTATGGGTATTGAAGAAGCTATTGATTTGAGGATCAAAATCCTTGACATATATGGAGATTCAGCTCTTGTAGTTAATCAGATCAAAGGAGAATGGGAGACTCGCCACCCTGGCTTGATTCCATACAGAGATTATGCAAGACGCTTGTTGACTTTCTTTAACAAAGTTGAATTACATCACATTCCTCGTGATGAGAATCAGATGGCAGATGCTCTTGCTACTTTATCATCCATGTTCCAAGTGAATCGGTGGAATGATTTGCCTCGTGTTAATATTAGTCGTCTTGAGAGGCCTGCTTATGTGTTCACAATTGAAGAAGCGATTGATGATAAGCCGTGGTTTTATGATATTAAGAATTTCCTACAACATCAAGAGTACCCGCCTGGGGCATCCAGAAAAGACAGGAAAACTCTGAGAAGGTTGTCTGGCAGTTTCTTTCTGAATGGTGATGTTCTTTACAAGAGAAATTTTGATATGGTTTTGCTTCGGTGTGTGGACAAGCGTGAAGCCGACCAACTAATGTATGAAGTGCACGAAGGTTCCTTTGGTACCCATGCCAATGGACATGCTATGGCTAAGAAGATGTTGAGAGCAGGTTACTATTGGATGACAATGGAATCGGACTGTTGCAAATATGTGAGAAAATGTCACAAGTGTCAGATTTATGCTGATAAAATACATGTGCCACCGACTCTGTTGAATGTTATGTCTTCTCCTTGGCCTTTCTCTATGTGGGGGATCGATATGATCGGAATGATTGAACCAAAAGCTTCGAATGGTCATCGTTTCATCTTAGTGGCTATTGACTATTTCACCAAGTGGGTTGAAGCGGCTTCCTATGCTAATGTTACAAAGCAAGTGGTTGTCAGATTTATCAAGAATCAGATCATTTGTCGATACGGTATTCCAAACAGAATCATCACTGATAATGGATCGAACTTGAACAACAAGATGATGAAAGAGTTGTGCGATGAGTTCAAGATTGAGCATCACAACTCTTCTCCTTACAGGCCTAAGATGAATGGTGCTGTTGAAGCTGCAAACAAGAATATCAAGAAGATTGTGCAGAAAATGGTTGTCACTTACAAAGACTGGCACGAGATGTTGCCTTTTGCTTTATACGGATACCGCACTTTAGTTCGCACATCGACTGGGGCAACTCCATTTTCTTTGGTATACGGTATGGAAGCAGTACTCCCCGTAGAGGTTGAAATCCCGTCAATGAGAGTTTTGATGGAAGCAAAGTTGACAGAGGCTGAATGGTGTCAGAACCGGTACGATCAGCTGAATATGATTGAAGAGAAGCGCATGACTGCTTTGTGTCATGGGCAGTTATATCAGAACAGGATGAAACAAGCTTTTGACAAGAAAGTTCGACCTAGAGAGTTTAAAGAAGGTGATCTTGTGCTCAAGAAGGTCTTGTCTTTTCAACCAGATGCTAGGGGCAAGTGGACTCCCAATTATGAAGGCCCATATGTTGTCAAGAAAGCCTTTTCTGGTGGAGCCATGATTCTTACAAACATGGATGGTGACGAACTCCCTCGTCCAGTGAATGCAGATGCAGTCAAGAAATACTTTGTCTAAACAAAAAAAAAGAGAAAAAAGAAAAGTGTATATAGCTCGTCAAGCTGAAAACCTGCAAGGGCGGCTTAGTCAAAAAAGAGGGCGTCTTGGTGGATTGAAAACCCGAAAGGGCGGTCCATTCAAAAATGAGACAAAAAAAAAACATATATGCACTTCCCGGTAGATCGAAAACCTGAAAAGGCGGTCTAGGCAAAAGTTAGGGAAACAAGACATAATAACTGCATTCACTTGAGTTCGATCATTTGGGGCACGTGTTGGCCAATGAAGAAGTTATGATCAAAATCATTTGTACTTGGAAGCTGAGGACACAGTGGAATTCAAAAGTTGTTAGGGAGAATAGATTTATTGTGTTCAATGTACCCTTTCCATTTTAATTACCAATTCCAACTTTGTAATGATCCATGGAGTCACGCTATTGGCAGACTACCATTCTTATACATGAATTTGAGTCTTGCTCTCATTGTTTGGATTTCATACTTTAGTTTTACAAAATTTCTTTATGTTTTGATGATTTCTATTAGAATGAAAAAAGACATATTTCAAAATATATACATATACTTTTAAAACAAAAATAAATAAATGCGCTTTTGATTAAAGATGACGACAAGCATTTTCTTCAGAGCGAATACAAAAGAAGGAATATCCACGACTACTCCAATCGTGGTTAATTCTAATACGCAAGTTTGATTCTAATGAGGGGCATTTCATTGAAAAAGGATACATCCCCTATGAAAGTTAACCATGTTGTTTTGAGTACAATCAAGCTTTGATGTATACAGATTGCTTCGGATAAAACAGTCATTTCCCCAGAGAAATTGTTCCTTCCCCAAGAAGATTTCTCTTACTTTATCTACAATAACATTTTACACTTTGTCGAGATATCCTGAGCAGTGATGCGACGTTGGCTTGTGTTTCCGATTTGGTCACTTTGTCTGTCCATCAAAAGATGTTCCGCATACATACATATACATTCATAACATACATACATTCATACATACTTTCATATATTCAAACATAGCATTTACATGTGCCATGAACATTTACATCACTCATACCCTATTACATCAAATACAAATTTCTGTCTCTTTTGTCTTGTCTGTGTCTACAAAATAGAGTCAGGCTGGGCATGTTGTTCTCTCCAATTAGAGTGTCAGCTTAGGCAGATAAGTGTACACCTGTTGTTTCAAAAATTCCCCACTAGACTCCTCTCTTGTGGAAGATGGTTGTTTCAGTTTTTCCTACAACAAAAGGAAAATTTCCTGTTGAATTTATTCTTCAATTGGACATAAAGTCTTGTTTTACAGTTTCCCTCCGGTTTGTTCCCGGATTGGACATCAATTCAAAACAACAAGTGGCAGTCTCGTCATTCGAGAAGCTTGTATCCAATTTCACAAGTGGCAGTCTCGTCATTCGAGAAGCTTGTATTCCCTTTCAACAAGTGGCAATCTCGTCATATGAGAAGCTTGTACCCTTTCACAAGTGGCAATCTCGTTATCGAGAAGCTTGTATCCAATTTCACAAGTGGCAGTCTCGTCATTCGAGAAGCTTGTATTCCCTTTCAACAAGTGGCAATCTCGTCATATGAGAAGCTTGTACCCTTTCACAAGTGGCAATCTCGTTATCGAGAAGCTTGTATCCAATTTCACAAGTGGCAGTCTCGTCATTCGAGAAGCTTGTATCCAATTTCACAAGTGGCAGTCTCGTCATTCGAGAAGCTTGTGTTCCCTTTCAACAAGTGGCAATCTCGTCATATGAGAAGCTTGTAGCCTTTCACAAGTGGCAATCTCGTTATCGAGAAGCTTGTATCCAATTTCACAGGTGGCAGTCTCGTTATTCGAGAAGCTTGTATCCATTTTACAAGTAGCAGTCTCGTCATCCGAGAAGCTTGTACATGTCAAACGAGTGACAAGTTTTCCATACAAGAAGCTTGTATTTCACCATACACACTTTACAGTTCCTCAGGTGGTTTTATCCCCAGTGAATCCTTTCCAAAAACATTAGACCAAAAATCACACAAATCTCTTTTTTCTATAAATACATACATGATAGTAAGTAATATTTTCCCAGTGTTTTACTCTGATCCCCAGTGGAGTTCTTTCTTCCAATGGACTTGGGGCACATCTTGTTATTTTCCTAGTCATACCATGTTATATTCTTCCCCTGTGGAGTCTTAACTATGTCTTCTTCCTTTGTCTGTCTTTTCCAACGTTCATACAAAATTCAAAAAAAAATCATCATCTACATTTCATGCATTCATATTTGCATCATAAGCATTGTTGAAGGATTTTAGGTCCAAAAATGGTGCACGTTTTATATTTAAGTATCTTCAATCCCGTCTAGACGAAGATTTTAATCTTCATCTCTCCGGGTGAAGAAACTTAAATAGGGGCAGCTGTTGTACCCCAATTTTGGACCCAAAATCCATTGTCCTTTTTTCATCATAATTCATGTCTTTTTTCATCTTTTTGTTCATGTTCGTTTTATCATTTTTTTTATCGTCGTACTTTCATGTCCGCTCATTTATCATCGTTTTATTCTTAATTATTATTATTACTATTATCATTGTTATTCTTATTATCACTATTACTCTTTTCATCAAAAAAGTTCATTTCAAAAAATAGTTTTCCTTTATTTACTTATTTATCTTCTCTTATACTTTTATTTATCTTTTTTCAGTTTAGTTATTTATTTACTTAAAAAAATAATAATATAATAAATAAAAATATGATCAAAAAGCAAAAAAAACAGTTTTTATACATATTCTTCTATAATCTTTTTTTTTCTGTTATTATTATTAATTATTATTACTATTATTATTATCATCATCATTATTATCAAAAATAACAAAAAAAAACAGATTAATATATTTCTATGTTTCTTTTTTCAGATTATTATTATTACTACTCAAAAAAACAAAATAGTTTTTTTAATTCCTTTTTTTCTTTCTCCTTTTTTTCGGTCAACTGAAAAAACCAAGAAACAACACAGAACAACAAATTTGAAAAAATTGGTATCCTATGCTTTTTTCTGAAATATCACAGTACCAATACAGTGACCTCTTTGTCCTTTTTCTCATTTCATTACCAATTTTCAAACCTCAAATGTGATAACACAAAGCAATTCTGCCACTTTTCTACTTCTACTCATCAAACTCTACTAATTTCACTATATACAGAACAGAACAAAATTCACAGAAAAAAAAAATAGAATCGGCGGATTGAGAAAAACAAAGAAAAGAGAATCTCAAAAAACACATAAACAACATACATCAAGTTCATAAAAATCTCACAAACCCTGGCCTTCATACCAAAACCGCTTTCTTTCCCACCATTAGTCATTCATTTTTACAACTAAAAAAACACCAAAAAAATCTGTTACATTACAAACCAAAATCGAACCCACCATCATTTAAATCGATTCTTCAACCTCCAGATCTTCAAACCTCAAAAATCGAACAAAAGGGGAAGGAGTCAGAAAGAGAAGAAAAGAAGCAGAGAAAGAATCAGAGGAGGAGACAAAAAAAACGAACGCGGATTTACCTTCAAGATTCACTACAAGGCTAGGTAAAATTTCGGTCTCTTTTTTTCCTCTTCTGTATCATCGCTGCATCACATATATGCTTCATGACTGTCTGAGTTTAGATCTAAGACTTAGATCTATGTGTTTCTTCATGTTATACGACGGTTTTGATACTGCTTATAGCTTGTCTAAGCCATCAATTGCATGATTTCGTTTGTCTTTGGGGTTAGGGTTTTAGATTTGGTTTTTTTTCTTCGGTTTAGATCTGTGAAGGCCGATCCGGCCATTTGTTTGATGGTTTGATGTTTTTCTTGCCGGATTCATGTTCAGGGGTTGATTTTAGGTAGGGTTTGTGTTTTGGTTTTTTTTGATTTGAACAAGTTTATGATTAGGGTTCTTGAGAAAAATGGAGAAAAGGGAAGAAACAACCAGAGAAAAGAAAAAGAGAGCGTGTGAGGAAGAAGAAGAAACATGTTTTTAACTAAAAAGAGAAAGAAATCTGATTATATCCCCCCTTCTTTTTTTCTTACTACGCGCGCCCCCCTAGCCGGTTCACCGAACCGGGTTGTGAACCGGGTCCGACCCGACTCGGCTCTCTTTCTAAGAGTGATTTGGGCCTTTTCCCCAGCCCAATTTCGCCCCATTTCTGTTTTTTTGCTTTATGCCTTTTTTTTCTTTATTATTTGTTTATTTATTTATCTATTTTACTTTGTTATGTTATTTATTATTATATCTTTTTATGTGCATTGTATTTGTGTGTCTTAGATACTTTACCATGAAATAACAATATATGTGTGAATTTATTACCTTTTTTTTACTAAAACACAAAAAAAATTCAAAAAACTTCTAAAAAAAAAAAAGAAACTCATCTTTTAAATGAAAAGACTTTTTTAGTCATCTTGATGTCAAGAAGCAAAATTCAGTTTGTTAGTTATTTTTATTTATTTATTTAGAATATCAAGAAAAAAACAAAAACAAAAAAACAAAAACACTAAAAATTTAAATATGCTTTGTTTGAATTCTTTTTTTTGTGATGATTGATTATGTCTTTGTTAATTCCATTTTATGAAAATATAATATGCTTTTATTAAAAAAATTTCATGCATACATGCATCTAAAATTTTATTTCTGCACTACATCACATTATGCATTTGTTTAGTCACATAACCTTTTTTACAAAATTTCTACATCACATTGTTTATATCACATGTTCATTACACATTTTTACATGCATACATGCATTTGCAACATTATATTTTTTTACTACATCACAATCTACATTTCTTGCAATTTTACATGACATTGACACTAATTTTTGCATCACACAACAATTTCACATTACATTTTTTACATGCATACATGCATTGCATTTAGATTAGGACAATGCATCATTTTTAAAATGCACGTTAGAGACAATATTTTACTTCATAAAATCATTGAGCTCTAACATTAGCATTAATAGTGAAGGACCTTTTTTGGCCTAAATTCGTTCTCTTCATAAAAATAAAAACTTTTCCTTTGATAAATAAAATTGCATGTTGCTTGTGTGCCTAGGTTAGAATTATTTGTTGTTGTGAGTGGCCTCCAAAAATGTATTATCATATCTTTGCCTCCCATACCTTTTTTCACATACTTCACCTCTAAGTAGAATATAATATCTTGCTATGATTTCTCTTCTTAATTGTTTGTGTGCATATTCATTGCCATATTTATTTTTCGCACTTGCATTTTATTTTTACGCATTGTTATTTATTTATTTATTTATTTATTTATTGCTCATTATTATTATTATTATTATTATTATTATTATTATTGTTATTATTATTTATTCAAATTCGATATGGTTGTAAATATTAATTATTCAATCGGGTTGTAATAGCGTAGGACTTTATTTATCGCTTTTATTGCTTTCCTAGCTCACACATCACACACAACGCCAAAAATTCATTTCCAAGGGAGAGGACTCGTAATTGACTTTAAATTGATTACGAGGCTTTTTCGAAACAAAAAACCTTTTTCAAAACAAACGTACGATCTTTCTATAAGACGAGCGCAAGTTCACCTTAATTTCAACGTAACTTCAATCATTTTAACATGCTTTTATCACAACCTTTTTTATATATAACATTTCTTTCTTAATTCTTTTTTGACAACAAAATCTTCTTTTCTTTACAATCTTCTTTTCTTTCAAACACACAAAAAAACGAATTCTTTTTCAAACAACAATAACTTCTTTTCTTTTTTTTACATAACAACATTTGCACTTTCTTACTATTTCTTTTCTTTTAAACATTTCCTCTACAATACAATAAAAACATTACTCTCAAAAATCTCTTTTTTTTACAAAGAAAAACATTTACACTTCTTTTCTTTTATTTTCTTTATGATATAAAATTTCCTTAATTTTTATCCACTTTCTTTTCTTTCTTCTATACAACTTCTTTCCCCATTCTTAAAGCATGTATCAAAAAAGCACAAAAACATATAAGAGGTTACCATGGAATACCATGGGCGCTTGGGGTGCTAATACCTTCCTCAAGTGCAACTAACCCCCGTACCTTAGAATCTCCTTCTTTTAAAGGTTTTCAATTTTTCCCCTCCTTTGGAAATGAAAAATAAAACTGTAGTGGGGTATGTCTCAAAAATCCCGCAACACCAAGCGCTTTGTTTAAATTCGGTTAGCTCGACTTCTTAATCTGTTAAATCAATCTGGCGCCTCTTCCAGACTCACATTCTTAAATTTGTGCACAACATCCCGAGGTTTCCATTGAAATTGTTGGAACAAAGGTGGTACTAATATAGACCTTTGAGTTTTTAAACTACTTGGCTAACCACTTAGAAGGGGGGTTGAATAAGTGGCCCTTTTAAATAACGAATGTTTTTAAAATATGTTCAAAAGGTGTGCGTGCGGAAGCCCACCGGATCCGTAGTCTATTGCACCTTTGATCAAAGGAAAGGTAGTATAAGCTTTGAACTTTCGATGATAGTAAAACAAGGAATGATCGTGTAAACAATTTACCAAATTAACCAATCTGAACGCAAATTAAACAAGTCACACGAATTCAATTGCTAATCCAATTTACAATCAAGATAATGATCAATTGAATTTTGATGTACACTTACGAACACGAAAATTCAATTGAATCGAAAATTAAAGCAAATACGTAAAGTAAAAGATTAAGGAAGAAAGACGCAAACGATTGATTAGGGAGTTCCCAACGGCTTTCACGTCGTCCTCTCTTTGGGCCGGGTACGTCTCCCCCCAAGTAATCAAACGGATTACTTGAGCGTATATTGATTTCAAAATAATTTGAACTAGTGCACAGTTTACAACACTCGAATAAACCTCTATTCAATCTACCGTAAACTATGCGTAACCTCAACGACTGATGAAGCTTCTCCCTCTGATTCCAACGATCTTATCCGTACGCAAACCTCGCACCGATCGTCCAATTGAATACCTCGCTCATTGGTCGGTGATCCTTCAAGATATCGCACAATCTTGAATCACCGAGAAAACCCAAAACCTTCGTCACAAATCAACCCGGTCACGAACTCTGATTCACCCCAAGCCGTACCGAATGTTATCGATCAAAATGTACAAACCTATCCGAATGATCCCATACTCACTCTTCAACGAATTTGCAATTTGATGGAAGATGATGATCTTGTAACGAATACCTCTTTGATCCAAATTATTCACCAATTTGACATCCAAAGAGCTTTTCAAAGCTATTTCACTTTACCTCAGGGTTTCTCTCTTTTACATCAACAAAGCACATTGCTATTTATAGAGAAAATAGGATTGAGCAATTTTAGGCAAAACAGAACAGACATGTATCGATACAAATGATGGTTTGTACCGATACAAACCCTTTTACCAGCGTTCAAATTTGAAATATTTGACCTATGTATCGATACAAGCACGATTATGTATTGATACAAACATCAGTTTCTTGAAAAACGGACTGATATGTATCGAAGCATGCAAGCATGATTCGATACATAATGCATTCTCTGGTTTTCAGAGAGAGTTAGGTGTGTATCGATACATGCAAGCATTAATCAATACACAAGTGACTCTCTGCCCCTGAACACCAGCTTTTGTATCGATACAAACGATTTATGTATTGATGACACGAAATCATATCGTATTTTTAGCTTAATTTAGGTGAATTTTAGTTGCATTTGCATATGTATTTATTTCATTTATGTCTTTTTATATTAGTATTTGATTTGTTTTTAGTTTTGTCAAATAAAATAGGTCGTAGAAGAGAATTGTGCAAAAAGTATAAAAAACGGAGCAAAAAAGGGGGTGCAAAGCCCAAATTCGCGCAGCCCACAAAGGAGCCTAGCAAAAATGGGCATTGGCCCAAATTTGCCCAGTGGCGAGCGCCACTGAGGTGGTGGCGAACGCCACCAAATGAAGGCCCAAGTGGCGATCGCCACCAATTGTGAAGCCCAGTGAAACTGATTTTTCAGCAACGTGGGGCGCACGCACGCGTTGGATGGTTTTCTGTTCCTGATCGTGTGGCTATTGGATAGAGTCAAAAGAGAGCTTATCATCTCCTATTTTTGTGGATCGTAACCAGAAAAATCCCTCTATAAATAGAGGACGAGATTCTTTTCTCCGCACGCATTATTTCCTTCAGTTTTCTGCAGTTTTAGTTTCTTGTTACAGTAACTGTAACGGTATTTCCACATCGGAAATCCGTTTTCAGTTCTGTTTTCACTTTCCTGTCAAGAGTTCTGTACCGGTTATTTTCGTCAAATTTAATTCAAGTTATTTCAGAATTTTATTTCAGGTTCTTTTTAATGTTTTTATTTAATTATTTATTTATGCCTTATTTAATTTACAGCTTTTATTTATTTGTTTCTTGTTTCATGTCTAGCTAAATTCCTAGATATCGGTATGTAAACTAATTCTCCGAAGGGGGTTTGATAATGATTTCGCGCGCGCATTTACTAAACTATTTTTCTGATTCGAATTCCTAATTTTAAAACTCCTAAGCTTTTGAACGAGAGTAATATAAAGCGATTAAAGTTAAAATCAATAGAGCGAGAGTTTGAGGTTTTAACTAGATAGTAGGAATTTGATATTAATCTTTGAACGAGCGAGAGCCACGTTAGGATTAATTAGAACTAATTGATTTTCAAAATATACTTTCGAAGCTAAGGTGGTAGAAAAGTGACAGTAAAACTCCTAGCTTAGAAAGTATGGTTTTTATCAACAAAACGAGAGTGTGAGGTTTAAACCTTTGAATTGAGAAAGTTCTTCTGAAAGATAAACCCTTTTTAAGCGCGCTATTAATTTATTAAATTCCCGACTGTTAATTAAGTTACATACCGATATCCTGCTTTTATTAATTTAAATTTAAATTTTAAATCTTCTTTTAAAATTCCAAAACAACCTTAAACTTCTATTAGCCTTAGATTTACATCGTGACGATAGAGATACGGTAGATCGACTGTTGGTCTCTGTGGTTCGATAATCTTTTTAAACTACACGACGAAACTGTGCACTTGCAGTTATTAAATATCTATCGATACACAAATCGTCGATCATGTTTTTGGCGCCGTTGCCGGGGACCAATTTAGTCGATATCGTAACTCTGTCGTTACACCGTAGAGACTAAGGCATTTTAAATTTAAAAATCGAAAAAAAACAAAAATAAATAACAAACAATTTTAGGATAAGTCCTTTGAGCTTAAATGTATAACTCAAATCCCTTTTATAATGACTATCCTCAAAATTTCAACTACCCTAACCATAACTTCCCATATAACTACCAGCCTCAACCGTCCCCATACTTTGAGGGACAATACCCTAACTCTTAGTACAATTACTATCCTCAATATTTAAATCCAAAAGAATCCGTTAGTCCTAGCCTATTAGCGGTATATAATGAATTTATGGAAACCTTCGCTAAAGCTAATCGAGAGCACCGATTTAGAGAAATCATGAGATAACAAGACCTCATAAATGAACGGATTAGACAAAGCAATCTCGAAACCCAAAGGATGCTCGACGCTATGGTTAACTCAACAGCGACTCCCAAAGAGTCGATGGAAACACTAATCTCCCAGTTCACCCAGTCAACCATAGAACCCTCTCACGAGAGACAAGTAGATGTTGTAGCAAACATTAATGAAAGAGAGATTGAGAGGTCTAGTGAGGATGATAATGTTGTCGAGAGTTTCAGCGAGGAAAGAGTGGAGATCGAAGAAGCATCACCGATACTCCTCCCTAGCGAGGTAGTGGAAGAGGTAGAGAAGGGAACACTGCATGTTTTCCCTGCTCCCTACAACCCACCAATCCTTGCTCCCCAAAGGATAGTAGAGGCTAGAGTACACCCAATTCCCCAACCATGTGAAAAGAAAAAGAATGTAAAAGTCAACACACATGGGGATGAGGGCGCAAATAGAAAGAGGAAATTAGGGGAAAGATAATTTGAGGATGATGTTAATACAAAGAAGATGAGAGTAACATTTGGGAAGGAAGTGAAAGTCCTAAGTCCAAAGAACGAAGGACACTTGAAATTGAACCAAAACCCCCGCCTGAAATCGATAAAATTCCTTTTCTCCCAAATCACAAAATAATAGAAGAGGGCAAGGAAGCTGAACCGCCCTATAGGAGAAAAAAAGAAAGAGTGAGGGGTATGTGAGAATACTTGATAAGTGGCCGTGGAAATCATTCCCGAACCGGCCATCATAGGTGAGATAAAAACACCAAAACTGTCGAGCTCACCGAGTTTAAACAAAGCGCTTGGTGGGAGGCAACCCACATGTAGGTTTAATTTTGCTTAGTTTAATCTTAAAAAGAAAAAAAAATAATATAATTTTTGCATGTGTCATTAGTTGTTGCTTGTTTTTCTGAATTATTATGTTTATAAAGAAGTTAAGCGGTACTATTATTATTATTATATCTTATTTCTCACTCATATTTTTGGTATATATTTTCAAATTCATTTGTTTTAGATACCTTTCTTTCTTTCACGATGAATCGAGTTGAGAATCATGATATCAAGTTCAGAGGAGTAGGAAAGATGAAAGGCTATGAGATTCTAGCTCAGAGAGATATGCACTTATCAATCTACCCTGACAGCGCTACTATGGACAAGCTAGGGATCCGCGAAAGCGTGATGTTCTTGCTTAATGAGGTCGGATGGTCCGGCTTTGCTGTAGGGAGAAGATTTAGCTCTTTCCGTAGCCTAACCCTCGAGTTCCTAAGCTTATTTTCCTATCACCCTGAGATCGGAAAAGGATTCCAAAGAGGCCTGATAAACTTTAGAATGTTTGGCGTTGACTATATCTTCAACAATCAAGAAATGGCCAACCTCTTAGGTTTCCCGAGTGATCCACATATTTTCACATCTGTTGAGGAGGGCATGTTCCCTTTCCGTGAGCTAGACTATTTCTAGGGTAAAATCTCAGGTGAGGGACATGCTGACTATGGGAACATGTATTCTGAAAACATACACAACCCAGCCTTCCGCTATTTCCACAAAATCCTAGCCCACACCCTCTTTGGATAGGAAGAAAACAACACAGATCTCTCTGATGCTGATCCAAGTGAGTCTCCTGATTTTGATCCTGCTCTCTCTACTCCTACTCCTGCTGCTGATGCCCCTGGGGGCCACCGACCGTGACTGTTGCTATGTTTGAAGCGTTGCACGCTAAAACTAATGCAATGGAAGCCGAGCTAACTAAGTTGTGCGCGGAATTTTATGCTTACTTGGATACCGCCACCGCGCAAGTAGAGTATATTTGGGATGAGCTAGAATTCGTTGTGAATGAAGTCGAACGCCAACGTAGTGGCTAGGACCGTCCTGGCGTATTTTACCGCATTCCTAGGATTTTCATTTACTTTTCCTTGCTTTACTAGTACTTTAATTTGAATTTCAGAAATCAGCAATAATTATATTTACTTTCATTTGGTTCGTTTGATTAATAAAAACTCCTGATGAGAGACCGTTTGTTTTATGCTCTTGTGTGCTCATGTGTTTTTTTTTTCCTTGTGAATAATTGCTCTGTGTTAGAAATGTAATTTGGTGAAAATTTTGTCCTGTTAGAAATTAATGCAACTGTGTGCAAGCTGTACAATTTCCTTTAGACAAGTATAGGTACAAATGAACAACAACACGCTACAGGACGAAAAAGGCCAAATCTGCAAAATTGGCCTTGTGGCGCTCGCCATGACCATAGTGGCGCTCGCCACAGAATGCAACATCACAAATTTTGGCAAATTTTGTACAGGAAGCGTGTTACAGTAAGCTTGTATTGAATGGTTTTGTTTTTAGAGGCTTGGAAAGGAATTGATTCTCTGTGAAATGTAGACACCATCATTATGTTCCATTAAATTTTCAACTACACAACACTACATTCATTTCCACTTTTCCATTATAAATACACACACCATAACACATTCACTTCACAACACAATTCTCATTTCACAAAGGCTTTTCTTTCCTTCACTTCTTCTAGTCTTTCAAGCTAAGGTAAGTCAAGTTCATGGCACAACAAGAGGAGTATGCAATCAACTTCCAAGATGGAGACCAAGCTAAGCTCTACCGACTCCTCCGCAGAAAGGAATACGAACCAACGAGGTATGCCGATGACTTTTGTCTCGAGACTTTAGGATTGTCGGATAGTGTGCACCATTTGGTTCGATCGTTTAAGCTTGACTATTTGCTTTCTTTTAAAGACCCCGTTCATGTCCAACTTACCGCGGAGTTTCTTAGCTCTCTAGAACTGAACCCCACCCCCGACCGTGTGAGATTCCGTTTGTTTAATGTTGATTACAACTTTAGCTACGATGAGTTAGCCGAGTTGTTGCACTTACCACACGGTGAGGGAGTGAAAGATGAGTTGCCTACTCAAGTGGGGTGGTTAGATGCCGCGAAGGCACTTTGGTGGGGTTTAACCGGAAAAGAAACAAGTAGCTTTGAGGGTAATAGAGCAACATTAATTCAAAACCCCGCCATACGCTACTTTCGCCATCTTTTAGCTTGCACTGTTTTTGGCCGTCTAGGTTCTAACAAGGTCAATGAAAAAGAGCTATTCTTGCTGTTCACTTACAGCGTTTCAAAAGAAAAAGTCCATACTGCCCGATTTATAATGTATCACATGTTTTCAATGGTTAAGTCCAAAGGGACAATTGTTTTTGGTGGTCTGATCACAACCTTAGCACGCTTGCTCACTACAAGAAAAACAGCATTTCCCGACAGCCTAAAGCCCTCAAGAAGTATCTAAATCCGTCAAGAAACATTAATTTTCAGACGGCCACCTGACGGAAAAATTCCGTTGGGAAATCGTCCCTCAGGAAATTTCCCGACGGTCTTAACATTCAGAAAGTAATCAACACGAAACAGACAGATTTTCCGACGGCCAAAACCTTCAGGAACGACTTAACAGGTTTGTAAACTTTTCGACAGCTAAAGCCGTCAAGAAATAAAGACAACATTATCGACGGTCATGGCAGTCAGGAAATTCACCTATTACATAATTTTCCGACAGTTAAAACCGTCGGAATCTTCCTTTAATTCAAAAAAAAAAATATCATTATATATATATATATATATATATATATATATATATATATATATATATATATATATATAATTAAATTAAAACAATATATGGTTCAAAAAAAAAAATTAAAACAATATATAATTTATCATTTTTTTAAAATATAATAAATAAATATTGTCATACATAATATTATACACCAAAGCAAATACATATTGTCATAATATTACAATTCCGCGGAAATAGAAAACAAAAAATATCACAAACGGCCGGCGCCTCCTCTTCCTCTTCCTCTTCCTCTTCTTTTACCGCCTCTCGTTCCTATTGGTGGAGGGGGATTCATTCAAGATACTGCTCAATTATTCAACTACAGATTCAAAAAATATAAAAATCAGAGCATTGAATAGTACCACAACATCAAGTATCAACAATAATGTCATTATCCATTAGAACAAGCTCTCCTAGATGTCAATCGGTTTAATCTTTTAGTGGCAAATTCAAATGTTATGCATTGGTAGATTTCAGAGCAGAAAATCACTGCCATTAGAGCAGAAAATCAAACTGACACAAATTGGTAGATTTCAACATATAACTCTTGTCGACATATAACTCAATACACAAAATACTCTTGTCGACATGTAACTCAATACACAAAATGCAGCACTTAAATAAAAATATATAGTTACATACACACAAGACTTTCCTACTGCAACTGAACTCAAAATCCACACAGAAGAAACTATTTTAGTGAATCAATCATTAATTGTCATATTAAAACAACCAAAGGTGGTGGAGAAACATTGTATCAAGAGTCATCAATTATGTTTAACAAAACCATATTTGAAAGCAGTGTTAGTGTTTTCAACTACAGATCACAGAAAAAAGTGAATTGATCAAATTTCGCAACATTGCAGTTGTATAGTCCCACTATAGCTGCTATTTAGAACACTTTGTACTCATTAAATAGCAGGAGCATTTGATAACAAATAATAACACAAAATTAAATCAAACAAAGCTAACTTTTTATGACACCATTAAAGTTCTTTTGTATTTCCTCATTTGCTTGGTCCATTGCCTCGTATATTAATCCCATAACTGGCTTTTGATCCGAATCAACTAAACGAAGCACTTTAATAAGAGGTGTCGCACCAAATTACAATATTCTTCCAATTTTTTTTATCTAAAACCACATCTTCAATGCCTTTCCCATCTATTAACTTTGCATATCTGCTGGACTTCCACTCCTTACAAGTGAACATTCTTATCAAGGCTTCTTTGTTCTCATGCAAGCACCCTAAAGTAAGGTAAGAACGAAAAACACAAAATGATGTGTCATACAAACAGGTCAAATTAATCAACAAGAGCTTAAATACAACCCATTAACATATATATTGTTCCTTGTAGTCACATGAATACCAACTAATAACAAATTACAAACAAGGACAGAGCAATATATAAGCAACTCCAATTAACATACTACATATCTACACTCCTAGAATACCAAAAGAAAAGCCATACTTGCAAACTATAATAGAATTGGAAGTAGAAAAGTATTAGTGAATGTTATTTGAAAAATGATTCGCATTAGCATACATGCAAAAGTTTGAACCATTGGCTATTTCTAAAGCTAATTCTTAAAAGCTAAGCAAGTAATTATTGATTAGTTTAAATACCTACGATGTGTGGAAAATTCACTGTCAATGATGGAAGTTATACACTAGCAAGGCAAATATTTGTGACAACTCATAAGTATGAAACACCTTATGCATCCTAAATATGAAGAGAATCAATTATATTCATTCTAGATCACAACTCATAAGTGATAATAATAATAATAATAATAACTCAAGAATCCAAGATAAACCACAAGTAAGTATTACTCTCAAACACTAAGTACAAAAAAGAGTGTTCTCAAACACTTAACACGCACAAGCTTCATCTCAAAACTTTTCAAATAAATAGAGAGAAGATTATTAACATACAATTTAATAATATATAGAAAGGTGATGAAACAATTGAGAAATTGAAACCGAATGAACACAATAGAAGAAAAAATCTGGAATGTCACAAATGTCAATTCACCTAAACTAAATCGTAAATAAATTTAATCTAAAACAATTACAGAAACATGAATGTCGAATATGACAGAGAATAATTGAGATTCAAGAACTAGAAATGAAGTACCATAATTGACAGTAGATAAACTTAACAAACACACATTAAACCTTGAAATACATCAATTTCAACACACAAAAATAGAAACTAAGAAATAGAAACAAAAGTAGATACAGAAATTGCGAAATAGAAACTGAGCAAATTGAATCTTTACCTTACGAAATAAAGACCCAACTTCTGCGTTTAGGGTTTATGCGTTTGAAAACCCCAAATATAAATCAAAGAGAAAAACCCCAAATTTGAAACAACAAGAAATTGGTAACACAATAGGAGGAATCAGAGTAGATTATATAGTTTACCTGGTGAGGAATGCGAAACTAAGAGGAGCACGAGCTGTAACGGCGGAGGAATCGGAGTACCGCGATCTGGAATGACGGAGGAATCGGAGTACCGTGGGCAGTGAGAAACACGAACAGGGAGAGGATTCGGTGGAGGAATCGAGTGACGGAGGAACGGGAATGAGCGACGGAAGAGGAACGGGAATGAGAATCAAGGGACGGAGGAATGATTCAATTTGTTGCGAAATAGCTCTGTGAGAAGAATGAAACATAAGCTTTGGGGGAGAAACTATTTTGTTTGGTAAATCAAAAGTAATTTACCGACGGCTTAAGCAGTCATCCCATCAAACAACTTTATTAAAAAACGGTGACAAGCTTCCCGACGGTCTGGACCGTTAGATAGTATAAACATCCTGACGGCTTAAGCCTTTGGTTTGCATTTTTCATTTATTTTTCAATACTTTTAAAATTTGTTGACGGCTTTTTTTAGTTTTTGACGGCTTGAGCCTTCAAAATATTTTCTGATGGCCTAAACCTTCAACCCTTCTTTTTTAGTTTGGTTGGAATATTAAGGTTTTCTTGTAGTGGCTAAACCATGGGGGGCAACTTTCTACCCTCACACCATTTGACTCTCGTACCATTGATCTAGACATGGTGCGAAACATGAGGCTAGTAAAGCAACGAGCTAATGGGAAATACATGCTCATGATAGATAACAAAGTCTGCCCCGATATTATCCTCCCAGACCCCGCGCGCTTCAATGTGCGCACGATAGCCAATTACCGTTTTCTCCCCGACCCTGCCATTCCCCGAGAATGGAACGTACCAATTGCACCTATTGATGATGAGGGAGAGAGTGACGGATATGAGGAGGAGGAGCGCGAGGCTCCGGAAACTAATGCACACAGCACACACACTTCTTCTGGTTATTTAGCAGGTACTACTTCTGGAGCTGCCCATGAGAGTGTGATCGACGATTTGTGTATCAATAGATTTGATTGACCGCAAGTGCACAGTCTCGTCGTTGAGTTTTAAAAAGATATCGAACCACAGGGACCAATAGTTGAACTACCGTAATCCGTTGTCACGGTGTAAATCTAAGGCTATCAGATAGGGGTTTGTTTAGAATTTTAGAATTTAAAATTTAAGAAATTTAATTAAAGAAATTAATTAATTAATAAAAGCGGATATCGGTATGTAATTTAATTAACCATCGGGGATTTATTAAATCAATAGCGCGCGAAAAAGGGTTTATTTTTCAGAAGAACTTTCTCAATTTAAAGGTCTAAACCTCACACTCTCGTTTTGTTGATAAAAAACATACTTTCTAAGCCAGTAGTTTTACTGTCACTTTTCTACCACCTTAGCTTCGAAAGTATATTTTGAAAATCAATGAGTTCTAATTAATCCTAACGTGGCTCTCGCTCGTTCAAAGATTAATATCAAATTCCTACTATCTAGTTAAAACCTCAAACTCTCGCTCTATTGATTCTAACCTTAGTTGCTTTCTTTTACTCTCGTTCAAAAGCTTTGTATTAAATTAGGAATTCGAATCAGAAAAATAGTTTAATAAATGCGCGCGCTAAATCATTACTAAATCCCCTTCGGAGAATTAGTTTACATATCGATATCTAGGAAATTTAGCTAGACATAATTAAGAAATTAAACAAAGAAAAACAGAAAATTAAATCAAACATAAATAAATAATCAAATAAAAACATTAAATAAAAACCTGGAAGAATATGCTGAATTAACTTGCATTAAATAATCGGTACAGAATTCTTGACAGGAAACTGAAAACAGAACTGAAAACGGATTCCCAGTGTGGAAATACCGTTACAGTTACTGTAACTGGAAATATAAACTGACTGAAAGAAATAAAATTAAGGCGTGAAGAAATCTGAAAATGAGCTTGCTATTTATAGGAGGGGATTTGCTAGTACGATCCACAAAAATAGGGAGGATAAGCTTCATTTTGATCTCATCCAATTGCCATCCGATTAGGAACAGAAAACGGATCAGACGGTGCACTCCTTCCCCACGTCACGCCAATTCTGTTTTACTGGGCTTGCACATTTGGTGGCGCTCGCCACCTATTCTGTGGCGCTCGCCACCTAGGTCTTCTATTGGTGGCGCTCGCCACCACCACTGTGGCGCTCGCCACTGGGCAGATTTGGGCCAATGCCCATTTCTGTCATGCTCCTTTGTGGGCTGCGCGAATTTGGGCTTTGCACCCCCCTTTTTGCTCCGTTTTTTATACTTTTTGCTCAATTCTCTTCTCCGACCTATTTTATTCAACAAAAGTAAAAACAAATCAAATTCTAATATAAAAAGACATAAATGAAATAAATACATATGCAAATGCAACTAAAATTCACCTAAATTAAGCTAAAAATACGATATGATTTCGTGTCATCAAATTCCCCCACACTTGAACCATTGCTTGTCCTCAAGCATAAAAGAGTAGTGAATTGCAAAACATAAGTAAACACACATGACACGATCATCTTACTCGTACGTGGTTGCCGGCTAAGCCATGAAAATCAGGTAACAGTGCAAATAACAAGAATACCGCAATGACACGAGAGATTCCCGTTATGTGAAAACAGACCTGAAGCATTTCCTCTTGACTCTACCTCTCACCTAAGTTTCATTCCCCCTTTTCATTCTAGCGCAATCACATTAAGCCTGTTATCTTGTACACGCCCATGGTAAGAAACCTGTTAGTGATTATGATCATCATATAGCGGGGGGTGCTGATAACATAAGTTTGGTAACCCCTATTTGCTTTACCCATTTCGCAGTTGCGGGGGATCGGATCGTAACCCGCCCTACCAAGTTCAGAATCAGACACCTCTGAACCAACTACTAATGAGTTTCTATACTATGGTATTTTTTTCCTTTCTCATGTTTCAACATTTGCTGAATTTTCATTAATTATTTCAAGGAATCAACCAATAGCATTCATTTATAATCAAAATCATTCACTTATATTCTTCGGTTTCCCACTTAGTTTGTGTCTTGAGATGGTGCCGACTGCTAGATAAACTACTAAGGGTTCATTAAAACTCAAGTTCAAAGTTTTATCAAAATTAGTACTCAAATCAGTTTTACACACTTTAGGGAATCTAAGGTGTTAAAACGGTATTGATTTTATCTAACCGTTACCCAAATTCCACAAATTAGCCTAGATAGTGCAAACAACCTATATACCTTCAAACAATCAATACCAAGCATCAAAACTCAATACTTTTGCTTTTCACAAGAAAATTTTTGGTATGGCTCAAGAAATGGGAAAATCAGACAATATCAAGACCAACACGCAAAATCAACTCAATCTAAGTGAACTAACCTAAGGTTTTATTATGCATGCAAAACTAAATGACTGTAAGTAAAGGAAAGCGATAAAGCTTCCTCCCCCACACTTAAATCGAGCATTGTCCCCAATGCAACGACTCAAGGTGAGCTTGGAAGGGTACAACCTGAATAGCTAAGCTTTCATAACTTGTAAAGTTGTCGAGCGTGCTATCTCTTTATTACCTGCAAAATAAAATGAACTAAAAAGAAAAACATTAAATTCAAAATCAGCGGGTTGCCTCCCACCAAGCGCTTTGTTTAAAGTCGGTTAGCTCGACTTCAGAGATGGTGACTTAGTTCACGTAACAGCGGACAAGGCGGATAGGTTGAAATTTGTAAGTGTGGTGTCACTATCCTTAAGGTTGTAATGTTTCAACCGTTGCCCATTAACTGTGAATGTATCACCAGAGTCACTCTTTATCTCAATCGCCCCATGAGGATATGTCTTAGAAATTGTAAAGGGGCCTGACCACTTTGAGCGAAGTTTTCCGGGAAAAAGTTTAAGTCTTGAATTGAAAAGAAGTACTAGCTGTCCTACCTTAAACTCTCTCCTAGATAGACGCTTATCATGCCAAACTAAGCTCTGGCATTCTCATAGGCGTCCAACCTAAGCTCTTCTAACTCATGGATATCCAAGGTCCTTTTCCTACCGGCGGTGGTGTAATCAAAATTGAGGGCTTTGATAGCCCAATAAGCTTTGTGTTCCAGTTCCACAGGTAGATGGCATGATTTGCCATAAACAAGCTTGAAGGGAGTGGTCCCAATTGGGGTCTTATAGGCTGTCCTATATGCCCACAGTGCCTCATTCAGTTTTAAGGACCAATCATTCCTAGAGGTTGCAACTGCTTTTTCAAGGATTTCCTTGATCTCCCTATTGGAGACCTCCACCTGCCCACTTGTTTGCGGGTGATAGGGAGTTGCTATACGGTGTCGGACCCCATATTTAGATAACAATCTTTCAAAGATCCTAGAGATAAAATGGGAGCCACCATCGCTGATGACAAGTCTCGGCACACCGAACCTAGGGAAGATCTGGTTCTTGAACAATCTAATCACTACTTTGGCGTCATTAGTTGGAGAGGCAACAGCCTCGATCCATTTGGATACGTAATCAACAGCCACAAGTATGTATTTATTCCCAAAAGAAGTTGGGAATGGTCCCATGAAATCTATCCCCCAAACATCAAATACTTCCACTTCTAGGATGCCATGTTGAGGCATTTCATCGCGCCTAGAGATGCTACCAGCGCGTTGGCACTGATCACAACTCCTTATGGCAGCGTGGACATCTTTCCAAAGAGTGGGCCAAAAGAGGCCGGCTTGTAAGATCTTAGCACATGTTTTGGAAGTACTTGCATGTCCTCCATAGGGCGCAGAATGACAATGAGTGATAATACTTTGCGCCTCATCTTCGGGGACACATCGACGGAAGATTCCATCGGCACCCCTCTTGAAAAGAAGAGGGTCATCCCAATAGTAATGTTTTAGGTCACTAAAGAACTTCTTCTTTTGCTGGTAAGTTAAGTCAGGAGGAAGGACTCTTGCTGCTAAGTAATTAACAATATCAGCATACCATGGCAAAGAGTCTCTTGTGAAGACAGAGTTGACGACTTCGATGTCGTCTTGAAGCAAAGGGCACTCGGAGGCGACACTCTCCATAAGGGCTACAAGCCTCTCATACGGGAAGTCATCATTTATGGGTACCGTTTCAGGCACCATTCCCTCCATTCTCGACAAATGGTCCGCGACTGTATTGTCGATTCCTTTCTTATCTTGGATCTCTAAATCGAATTCTTGAAGGAGTAAGATCCATCTTAGGAGCCTTGGTTTGGCATCCTTTTTGTTCACTAAGTACCTAATTGCGGCATGATTTGTATAGACAATGATTTTGGCCCCTATTAGGTAGGAACGGAATTTGTCAACCGCGAACACAACAGCCAGGAGCTCTTTTTCTGTGGTGGCGTAGTTCATCTGCGCAGGGTCCAAGGTCCTACTAGCATAGTAGATAGCATGAAGCTTCTTATCCTTCCTTTGACCTAGAACTGCGCCTATAGCATAGTCACTAGCGTCACACATGATCTCAAATGGTAGACTCCAATCGGGTGGCTGCATGATGGGGGCAGAAATGAGAGTTGCCTTTAATTGCTTGAATGCCGTTAGGCACTCCTCATCAAAGATGAACTCGGCATCTTTCATTAGCAGCCCGGTTAACGGCTTTGTGATTTTGGAGAAGTCTTTAATGAATCGCCGATAGAAACCGGCGTGTCCTAAAAAGCTTCGGACTTCTCTCACAGATTTGGGAGGCGGTAGATTCTCTATAACTTGAATTTTAGCTCTATCTACCTCAATCCCTTTGTTGGACACTATATGTCCAAGAACAATTCCTTGACGAACCATGAAATGGCACTTTTCCCAATTAAGCACAAGATTGACTTTTTCACATCTTTCAAGTACCTTCTCAAGGTTTGTCAAGCATCCTTCAAAACTTTGCCCGCATACGGAGAAATCATCCATGAAGACCTCCATAATGTCATTGATGCAATCGGCAAAGATTGCTTGCATACATCTTTGGAAAGTAGCGGGGGCATTACACAATCCAAATGGCATTCGCCTATATGCAAATGTGCCAAAAGGACAAGTGAAAGTCGTTTTCTCTTGGTCATCGGGATGAATAGGAATCTGGAAGAATCCCGAATAACCATCTAGATAGCAGAAGTAGGAATGATTAGCCAGACGCTCAAGCATTTGATCAATGAAGGGCAAAGGGAAATGATCCTTGCGTGTGGCTTTGTTGAGTTTCCTATAGTCAATGCACATTCTACTACCCGTTACGACTCTTTGTGCTACAGACTCTCCTTTCTCATTGGTAACTACAGTCACTCCACCTTTCTTAGGCACGACATGAACGGGACTGACCCATTTACTGTCGGAGATCGGGTATATTATTCCTGCATCCAGAAGTTTTTCAACTTCTTTCTTAACTACTTCAGTGAGAATGGGATTTATCCTTCTTTGCGGTTCTCGAGAGGTTTTGCAATCTTCCTCGAGGTAGATGCGGTGCATGCAGAGAGATGGACTTATCCCTTTAAGATCAGATATGCTATATCCTAAAGCAGCTGGGAATTTTCTTAGGACTTTTAACAACTTGTCGGTCTCCGAGTGTCTTAAATCGGCGCACACAATCACAGGGCGCTTAAGCTCTTGATCAAGGAATTCATACCTTAGACTCTCAGGTAGAGGTTTTAGTTCGAGAGAAGATTGATCAGGGGACGGTGTCGGGTTTGGCGTAATCTCAAAGCATTCACCGAGCTCGTCATCCTGAACTTCGAGAGTAGGAGTTGGAGAAGATGTGAGGATTTCAGTGTAAACGGTTTGATCATTCTCCATTTCCTTTCTGCATTCGTCAATGACGTCAAGCAGATAGCAAGTATCATCTATAGCAGGCGCGCTTAGGAATTGAGTCAAAATGAATTCAACTTTTTCATCTCCCACTTCAAAGGTGAGCTTTCCCTTTTTGACATCAATTATCGCACCGGCTGTAGCAAGGAATGGCCTTCCTAAGATGATAGGCGTGTTAGAGTCTTCCCTAATATCCATGACTATGAAGTTGGTTGGAATAAAAAACTGACCAACACGCACCAGAACATTTTCTAAGACTCCTATAGGCATCTTGACCGAACGGTCGGCAAACTGGATGGAATGGGTGGTAGGGTAAGGTGGCGGAGGCACATAGGGTGTTTCTTTTTCTTTTGCCTCGACGCCATTTCCTTCTTTCTCTTTGGGTTCACTCTCTTTCTCAGCTGGTTCATCTGGCTTTTGCTGCATGGCAGGCCTCTCAATCATAGGGTCAACTGGTTCATCATACTGTGTTCCACTTCGCAGTGTCACAGCGTTTACATGGGCTTTAGGATTGGGCTGAGGTTGGCCAGGAAATGTTCCTGCAGGGGCAGACATGGATGATTGCTGTTGAGCCACCTGTGCAACTTGAGTTTCTAGTATCTTATGATGGGTGGTCAAAACATCAACTTTACTGTTCAATTGCTCGAACATCTTAGCGAAATGCAGGTTTTGATTCTT
This sequence comes from Trifolium dubium, assembly GCA_951804385.1. Classification (NCBI taxonomy): domain Eukaryota; kingdom Viridiplantae; phylum Streptophyta; class Magnoliopsida; order Fabales; family Fabaceae; genus Trifolium; species Trifolium dubium. The sequence goes on from OX638068.1 coordinate 20,790,800, forward strand.
GATCCCCTCGTTAGTTTGCATTTGGGACGCCATGAAGGTTTCAAACATGGCGTCAAGGCTAGACTTCCCAGAGTTTTCTTGATTTAGCACGGGAGCTTTTTGAAAACCTGGTGGACCAGAGGATTGGCCTTGTCTAGGTGGATACAATGCATTGTTGTTCTTGTAAGATAGGGACTGTTCTTTCAAGCTGAGTTGTAGTTGTTGGAATATGGGCCTCCTTGGGCGTAGTTCACTTGATCGGAATGAGTTCCGGCCAAGAGTTGGCATTCAGCTGTAGCATGTCCTGGAGCGCCACATATCTCACAACTAGAGACGGTTGCTGCTACGGTAGCAGCAGGAGCATTGAGTAAGCTATCTAATTTCAGAGTGAGTGCATCAACCTTGGCAATGACGTGGTCAAGGCCGCTTATCTCATGCATTCCTCCTCTTGATAGAGGTTTTTCTGCGGAGGTTCTTTCGCCTCCCCACTGGTAGTGATTCTGAGCCATGCTCTCGATGAGCTGATAGGCATCAGTGTAGGGCTTGTCCATGAGGGCGCCGCCCGCGGCAGCGTCTATGGTCATCCTTGTATTGTACAGGAGACCGTTGTAGAAGGTGTGGATAATTAGCCACTCCTCTAAACCATGATGTGGACAAAGCCTCAACATGTCCTTAAATCTCTCCTACGCTTCATAAAGAGATTCGTTGTCTTTCTGCTTAAATCCATTGATTTGGGCTCTTAGCATAGCAGTCTTGCTAGGCGGGAAATACCTAGCCAGAAAGACTTTCTTCAACCCTTCCCATGTAGTGACGGAGTTGGAAGGTAGGGACTGGAGCCAAGCACGGGCTCGATCTCTTAGAGAGAAGGGGAAGAGACGAAGCCTTATTGCTTCGGGACTTACGCCATTAGCTTTCACTGTATCGGCGTATTGTAAGAAGACAGAGAGGTGGAGATTAGGATCTTCTGAAGGACCACCCGAGAACTGACTTTGCTGAACTGCTGAGAGTAGGGAAGGTTTAAGCTCAAAATTGTTGGCCTCTATCGCGGGGGCAACAATGCTGTTATGTGGTTCAGCATCTGTAGGGGTAGCATAGTACTTCAGAGGGCGGTTTTGAGGACCTATTTCCATTTCTAGTTCCTCTTCGGATTGTTCCAAGTCTTCGTCTGTTTCGGGAAAGATGATTTGACTTTGGGGCACTATGTATCTTTCCCTAAACTGTTCAATTCAGCGTCTTACACTTAGTAGACGCTCTGGGTTGTCGACTGGAGTTTCTAAATCTTTGCTATTAGAGCGGGTACTTGGCATACAATCGACAAGCCAAAAGGGTAATTTTTTAGATTTTTTTCTTTTTTTAATTTTTTTTCGATTTTTTTTGTATTTTTGACAGAAAAATAAAAGTTGCCTTAGTCTCTACGTTGTAACGACGGAGTTACAATATCGACTAAATTGGTCCCCGGCAACGGCGCCAAAAACTTGATCCACGATTTGTGTATCAATAGATTTGATTGACCGCAAGTGCACAGTCTCGTCGTTGAGTTTTAAAAAGATATCGAACCACAGGGACCAATAGTTGAACTACCGTAATCCGTTGTCACGGTGTAAATCTAAGGCTATCAGATAGGGGTTTGTTTAGAATTTTAGAATTTAAAATTTAAGAAATTTAATTAAAGAAATTAATTAATTAATAAAAGCGGATATCGGTATGTAACTTAATTAACCATCGGGGATTAATTAAATCAATAGCGCGCGAAAAAGGGTTTATTTTTCAGAAGAACTTTCTCAATTTAAAGGTCTAAACCTCACACTCTCGTTTTGTTGATAAAAACCATACTTTCTAAGCCAGGAGTTTTACTGTCACTTTTCTACCACCTTAGCTTCGAAAGTATATTTTGAAAATCAATGAGTTCTAATTAATCCTAACGTGGCTCTTGCTCGTTCAAAGATTAATATCAAATTCCTACTATCTAGTTAAAACCTCAAACTCTCGCTCTATTGATTCTAACCTTAGTTGCTTTCTTTTACTCTCGTTCAAAAGCTTTGTATTAAATTAGGAATTTGAATAAGAAAAATAGTTTAATAAATGCGCGCGCTAAATCATTACTAAATCCCCTTCGGAGAATTAGTTTACATACCGATATCTAGGAAATTTAGCTAGATATAATTAAGAAATTAAACAAAGAAAAACAGAAAATTAAATCAAACATAAATAAATAATCAAATAAAAACATTAAATAAAAACCTGGAAGAAAATGCTGAATTAACTTGCATTAAATAATCGGTACAGAATTCTTGACAGGAAACTGAAAACAGAATTGAAAACGGATTCCCGGTGTGGAAATACCATTACAGTTACTGTAACTGGAAATATAAACTGACTGATGATGACACGAAATCATATCGTATTTTTAGCTTAATTTAGGTGAATTTTAGTTGCATTTGCATATGTATTTATTTCATTTATGTCTTTTTATATTAGAATTTGATTTGTTTTTACTTTTGTTGAATAAAATAGGTCGGAGAAGAGAATTGAGCAAAAAGTATCAAAAACGGAGCAAAAAGGGGGGTGCAAAGCCCAAATTCGCGCAGCCCACAAAGGAGCATGGCAGAAATGGGCATTGGCCCAAATCTACCCAGTGGCGAGCACCACAGTGGTGGTGGCGAGCGCCACCAATAGAAGACCTAGGTGGCGAGCGCCACAGAATAGGTGGCGAGCGCCACCAAATATGCAAGCCCAGTAAAAAAGAATTGGCGTGACGTGGGGAAGAAGTGAACCGTCTGATCCGTTTTCTGTTCCTAATCGGATGGCAATTGGATGAGATCAAAATGAAGCTTATCTTCCCTCTTTTTGTGGATCGTACTAGCAAATCCCCTCCTATAAATAGCAAGCTCATTTTTCAGATTTCTTCACGCCTTAATTTTATTTCTTTCAGTCAGTTTATATTTCCAGTTACAGTAACTGTAACGGTATTTCCACACCGGGAATCCGTTTTCAGTTCTGTTTTCAGTTTCCTGTCAAGAATTCTGTACCGATTATTTAATGCAAGTTAATTCAGCATTTTCTTCCAGGTTTTTATTTAATGCTTTTATTTGATTATTTATTTATGTTTGATTTAATTTTCTGTATTTGTTTATTTAATTTCTTTACTATGTCTAGCTAAATTTCTTAGATATCGGTATGTAAACTAATTCTCCGAAGGGGATTTAGTAATGATTTAGCGCGCGCATTTATTAAACTATTTTTCTGATTCAAATTCCTAATTTAATACAAAGCTTTTGAACGAGAGTAAAAGAAAGCAACTAAGGTTAAAATCAATAGAGCGAGAGTTTGAGGTTTTAACTAGATAGTAAGAATTTAATATTAATCTTTGAACGAGCGAGAGCCACGTTAGGATTAATTAGAACTCATTGATTTTCAAAATATACTTTCGAAGCTAAGGTGGTAGAAAAGTGACAGTAAAACTCCTGGCTTAGAAAGTATGGTTTTTATCAACAAAACGAGAGTGTGAGGTTTAGACCTTTAAATTGAGAAAGTTCTTCTGAAAAATAAACCCTTTTTCGCGCGCTATTGATTTAATTAATCCCCGATGGTTAATTAAGTTACATACCGATATCCGCTTTTATTAATTAATTAATTTCTTTAATTAAATTTCTTAAATTTTAAATTCTAAAATTCTAAACAAACCCCTATCTGATAGCCTTAGATTTACACCGTGACAACGGATTACGGTAGTTCAACTATTGGTCCCTGTGGTTCGATATCTTTTTAAAACTCAACGACGAGACTGTGCACTTGCGGTCAATCAAATCTATTGATACACAAATCGTCGATCAAGTTTTTGGCGCCGTTGCCGGGGACCAATTTAGTCGACATTGTAACTCCGTCGTTACAACGTAGAGACTAAGGCAACTTTTATTTTTCTGTCAAAGAAAAAATACAAAAAAAAAAATCTAAAAAATTACCCTTTTGGCTTGTCGATTGTATGCCAAGTACCCGCTCTAATAGCAAAGATTTAGAATCTCCAGTCGACAACCCAGAGCGTCTACTAAGTGTAAGACGCCGAATTGAACAGTTTAGGGAAAGATACATAGTGCCCCAAAGTCAAATCATCTTTCCCGAAACAGACGAAGACTCGGAACAATCCGAAGAGAAACTATAAATGGAAATAGGCCCTCAAAACCGCCCTCTGAGGTACTATGCTACCCCTACAGATGCTGAACCACATAACAGCATTGTTGCCCCTGCGATAGAGGCCAACAATTTTGAGCTTAAACCTTCCCTACTCTCAGCAGTTCAGCAAAGTCAGTTCTCGGGTGGTCCTTCAGAAGATCCTAATCTCCACCTCTCTGTCTTCTTACAATACGCCGATACAGTGAAGGCTAATGGCGTAAGTCCCGAAGCAATAAGGCTTCGTCTCTTCCCCTTCTCTCTAAGAGATCGAGCCCGTGCTTGGCTCCAGTCCCTACCTTCCAAATCTGTCACTACATGGGAAGGGTTGAAGAAAGTCTTTCTGGCTAGGTATTTCCCACCTAGCAAGACTGCTATGCTAAGAGCCCAAATCAATGGATTTAAGCAGAAAGACAACGAATCTCTTTATGAAGCATGGGAGAGATTTAAGGACATGTTGAGGCTTTGTCCACATCATGGTTTAGAGGAGTGGCTAATTATCCACACCTTCTACAACGGTCTCTTGTACAATACAAGGATGACCATAGACGCTGCCGCGGGCGGCGCCCTCATGGATAAGCCCTACACTGATGCCTATCAGCTCATCGAGAGCATGGCTCAAAATCACTACCAGTGGGGAGGCGAAAGAACCTCCGCAGAAAAACCTCTATCGAGAGGAGGAATGCATGAGATAAGCGGCCTTGACCACGTCAGTGCCAAGGTTGATGCACTCACTCTGAAATTAGATAGCTTACTCAATGCTCCTGCTGCTACCGTAGCAGCAACCGTCTCTAGTTGTGAGATATGTGGCGCTCCAGGGCATGCTACAGCTGAATGCCAACTCTTGGCCGGAACTCATTCCGATCAAGTGAACTACGCCCAAGGAGGCCCATATTCCAACAACTACAACTCAGCTTGGAAAAACAACCCCTATCTTTCATACAAGAACAACAATGCATTGTATCCACCTAGACAAGGCCAATCCTCTGGTCCACCAGGTTTTCAAAAGGCTCCAGTTCTAAATCAAGAAAACTCTGGGAAGTCTAGCCTTGACGCCATGTTTGAAACCTTCATGGCGTCCCAAATGCAAACTAACGAGGGGATCAAGAATCAAAACCTGCATTTCGCTAAGATGTTCGAGCAATTGAACAGTAAAGTTGATGTTTTGACCACCCATCATAAGATACTAGAAACTCAAGTTGCACAGGTGGCTCAACAGCAATCATCCATGTCTGCTCCTGCAGGAACATTTCCTGGCCAACCTCAGCCCAATCCTAAAGCCCATGTAAACGCTGTGACACTGCGAAGTGGAACACAGTATGATGAACCAGTTGACCCTAGGATTGAGAGGCCTGCCATGCAGCAAAAGCCAGATGAACCAGCTGAGAAAGAGAGTGAACCCAAAGAGAAAGAAGGAAATGGCGTCGAGGCAAAAGAAAAAGAAATACCCTATGTGCCTCCGCCACCTTACAAACCACCCATTCCTTACCCTCAAAGGTTGGAAAAGACCAAAAGCATGGGGCAATTCAAGAAATTTGTGGAGCTTCTCAAGCAGTTGAATATCACCATCCCATTCACTGAAGCTATCACACAAATGCCCGCATATGCTAAGTTTCTCAAGGAGATCCTAACCAACAAAAAGAGGATTGAGGATAACGAAACTGTTACACTCACTGCCGAGTGTAGTGCTATCCTTCAAAACAAAATGCCTCCTAAACTCAAGGATCCAGGAAGTTTCTCCATACCCTGCGTCATTGGGAAGTTTGTCGTTGATAAAGCCCTTTGTGATTTAGGTGCCAACATTAGTTTGATGCCCATGACCATATGCGAGAGACTCAAGTTAGGCGAGCTAAGACCCACCAGAATGTCCATTCAGTTTGCCGACCGTTCGGTCAAGATGCCTATAGGAGTCTTAGAAAATGTTCTGGTGCGTGTTGGTCAGTTTTTTATTCCAACCAACTTCATAGTCATGGATATTAGGGAAGACTCTAACACGCCTATCATCTTAGGAAGGCCATTCCTTGCTACAGCCGGTGCGATAATTGATGTCAAAAAGGGAAAGCTCACCTTTGAAGTGGGAGATGAAAAAGTTGAATTCATTTTGACTCAATTCCTAAGCGCGCCTGCTATAGATGATACTTGCTATCTGCTTGACGTCATTGACGAATGCAGAAAGGAAATGGAGAATGATCAAACCGTTTACACTGAAATTCTCACATCTTCTCCAACTACTACTCTCGAAGTTCAGGATGACGAGCTCGGTGAATGCTTTGAGATTACACCAAACCCGACACCGTCCCCTGATCAATCTTCTCTCGAACTAAAACCTCTACCTGAGAGTCTAAGGTATGAATTCCTTGATCAAGAGCTTAAGCGCCCTGTGATTGTGTGCGCCGATTTAGGACAATCAGAAACCGAAAAGTTGTTAAAAGTCCTAAGAAAATTCCCAGCTGCTTTAGGATATAGCATATCTGATCTTAAAGGGATAAGTCCTTCTCTTTGCATGCACCGCATCTACCTCGAGGAAGATTGCAAAACCTCTCGAGAACCGCAAAGAAGGATAAATCCCATTCTCACTGAAGTAGTTAAGAAAGAAGTTGAAAAACTTCTGGATGCAGGAATAATATACCCGATCTCCGACAGTAAATGGGTCAGTCCCGTTCATGTCGTGCCTAAGAAAGGTGGAGTGACTGTAGTTACCAATGAGAAAGGAGAGTCTGTAGCACAAAGAGTCGTAACGGGTAGTAGAATATGCATTGACTATAGGAAACTCAACAAAGCCACACGCAAGGATCATTTCCCTTTGCCCTTCATTGATCAAATGCTTGAGCGTCTGGCTAATCATTCCTACTTCTGCTATCTAGATGGTTATTCGGGATTCTTCCAGATTCCTATTCATCCCGATGACCAAGAGAAAACGACTTTCACTTGTCCTTTTGGCACATTTGCATATAGGCGAATGCCATTTGGATTGTGTAATGCCCCCGCTACTTTCCAAAGATGTATGCAAGCAATCTTTGCCGATTGCATCAATGACATTATGGAGGTCTTCATGGATGATTTCTCCGTATGCGGGCAAAGTTTTGAAGGATGCTTGACAAACCTTGAGAAGGTACTTGAAAGATGTGAAAAAGTCAATCTTGTGCTTAATTGGGAAAAGTGCCATTTCATGGTTCGTCAAGGAATTGTTCTTGGACATATAGTGTCCAACAAAGGGATTGAGGTAGATAGAGCTAAAATTCAAGTTATAGAGAATCTACCGCCTCCCAAATCTGTGAGAGAAGTCCGAAGCTTTTTAGGACACGCCGGTTTCTATCGGCGATTCATTAAAGACTTCTCCAAAATCACAAAGCCGTTAACCGGGCTGCTAATGAAAGATGCCGAGTTCATCTTTGATGAGGAGTGCCTAACGGCATTCAAGCAATTAAAGGCAGCTCTCATTTCTGCCCCCATCATGCAGCCACCCGATTGGAGTCTACCATTTGAGATCATGTGTGACGCTAGTGACTATGCTATAGGCGCAGTTCTAGGTCAAAGGAAGGATAAGAAGCTTCATGCTATCTACTATGCTAGTAGGACCTTGGACCCTGCGCAGATGAACTACGCCACCACAGAAAAAGAGCTCCTGGCTGTTGTGTTCGCGGTTGACAAATTTCGTTCCTACCTAATAGGGGCCAAAATCATTGTCTATACAGATCATGCCGCAATTAGGTACTTAGTGAACAAAAAGGATGCCAAACCAAGGCTCCTAAGATGGATCTTACTCCTTCAAGAATTCGATTTAGAGATCCAAGATAAGAAAGGAATCGACAACACAGTCGCGGACTATTTGTCGAGAATGGAGGGAATGGTGCCTGAAACGGTACCCATAAATGATGACTTCCCGTATGAGAGGCTCGTAGCCCTTATGGAGAGTGTCGCCTCCGAGTGCCCTTTGTTTCAAGACGACATCGAAGTCGTCAACTCTGTCTTCACAAGAGACTCTTTGCCATGGTATGCTGATATTGTTAATTACTTAGCAGCAAGAGTCCTTCCTCCTGACTTAACTTACCAGCAAAAGAAGAAGTTCTTTAGTGACCTAAAACATTACTATTGGGATGACCCTCTTCTTTTCAAGAGGGGTGCCGATGGAATCTTCCGTCGATGTGTCCCCGAAGATGAGGCGCAAAGTATTATCACTCATTGTCATTCTGCGCCCTATGGAGGACATGCAAGTACTTCCAAAACATGTGCTAAGATCTTACAAGCCGGCCTCTTTTGGCCCACTCTTTGGAAAGATGTCCACGCTGCCATAAGGAGTTGTGATCAGTGCCAACGCGCTGGTGGCATCTCTAGGCGCGATGAAATGCCTCAACATGGCATCCTTGAAGTGGAAGTATTTGATGTATGGGGGATAGATTTCATGGGACCATTCCCAACTTCTTTTGGAAACAAATACATACTTGTGGCTGTTGATTACGTATCCAAATGGATCGAGGCTGTTGCCTCTCCAACTAATGACGCCAAAATAGTGATTAGATTGTTCAAGAACCAGATCTTCCCTAGGTTCGGTGTGCCGAGACTTGTCATCAGCGATGGTGGCTCCCATTTTATCTCTAGGATCTTTGAAAGATTGTTATCTAAGTATGGGGTCCGACACCGTATAGCAACTCCCTACCACCCGCAAACAAGTGGGCAAGTGGAGGTCTCCAATAGGGAGATCAAGCAAATCCTTGAAAAAACGGTTGTAACCTCTAGGAAGGATTGGTCCTTAAAACTGAATGAGGCACTGTGGGCATATAGGACAGCCTATAAGACCCCAATTGGGACCACTCCCTTCAAGCTTGTTTATGGCAAATCATGCCATCTACCGGTGGAACTGGAACACAAAGCTTATTGGGCTATCAAAGCCCTCAATTTTGATTACACCACCGCCGGTAGGAAGAGGACCTTGGATATCCACGAGTTGGAAGAGCTTAGGTTGGACGCCTATGAGAATGCCAGGATTTATAAAGAAAGAACAAAGAAATGGCATGACAAGCGTCTATCTAGGAGAGAGTTTAAAGTAGGACAGTTAGTACTTCTTTTCAATTCAAGACTTAAACTCTTTCCCGGAAAACTTCGCTCCAAGTGGTCAGGCCCCTTTATAATTTCTAAGACATATCCTCATGGGGCGATTGAGATAAAGAGTGACTCTGGTGATACATTCACAGTTAATGGGCAGCGGTTGAAACATTACAACCTTAAGGATAGTGACACCACACTTACAAATTTCAACCTATCCGCCCTGTCCGCTGTTACGTGAACTAAGTCACCATCTCTGAAGTCGAGCTAACCGACTTTAACCAAAGCGCTTGGTGGGAGGCAACCCGCTGATTTTGAATTTAATGTTTTTCTTTTTAGTTCATTTTATTTTGCAGGTAATAAAGAGATAGCACGCTCGACAACTTTACAAGTTATGAAAGCTTAGCTATTCAGGTTGTACCCTTCCAAGCTCACCTTGAGTCGTTGCATTGGGGAAAATGCTCGATTTATGTGTGGGGGAGGAAGCTTTATCGCTTTCCCTTTAATTACTTTCACTTTAGTAACTGTAACGGTATTTCCACACCGGGAATCCGTTTTCAGTTCTGTTTTCAGTTTCCTGTCAAGAATTCTGTACCGATTATTTAATGCAAGTTAATTCAGCATTTTCTTCCAGGTTTTTATTTAATGCTTTTATTTGATTATTTATTTATGTTTGATTTAATTTTCTGTATTTGTTTATTTAATTTCTTTACTATGTCTAGCTAAATTTCTTAGATATCGGTATGTAAACTAATTCTCCGAAGGGGATTTAGTAATGATTTAGCGCGCGCATTTATTAAACTATTTTTCTGATTCAAATTCCTAATTTAATACAAAGCTTTTGAACGAGAGTAAAAGAAAGCAACTAAGGTTAAAATCAATAGAGCGAGAGTTTGAGGTTTTAACTAGATAGTAGGAATTTGATATTAATCTTTGAACGAGCGAGAGCCACGTTAGGATTAATTAGAACTCATTGATTTTCAAAATATACTTTCGAAGCTAAGGTGGTAGAAAAGTGACAGTAAAACTCCTGGCTTAGAAAGTATGGTTTTTATCAACAAAACGAGAGTGTGAGGTTTAGACCTTTAAATTGAGAAAGTTCTTCTGAAAAATAAACCCTTTTTCGCGCGCTATTGATTTAATAAATCCCCGATGGTTAATTAAGTTACATACTGATATCCGCTTTTATTAATTAATTAATTTCTTTAATTAAATTTCTTAAATTTTAAATTCTAAAATTCTAAACAAACCCCTATCTGATAGCCTTAGATTTACACCGTGACAACGGATTACGGTAGTTCAACTATTGGTCCCTGTGGTTCGATATCTTTTTAAAACTCAACGACGAGACTGTGCACTTGCGGTCAATCAAATCTATTGATACACAAATCGTCGATCAACTGAAAGAAATAAAATTAAGGCGTGAAGAAATCTGAAAATGAGCTTGTTATTTATAGGAGGGGATTTGCTAGTACGATCCACAAAAATAGGGAGGATAAGCTTCATTTTGATCTCATCCAATTGCCATCCGATTAGGAACAGAAAACGGATCAGACGGTGCACTCCTTCCCCACGTCACGCCAATTCTGTTTTACTGGGCTTGCACATTTGGTGGCGCTCGCCACCTATTCTGTGGCGCTCGCCACCTAGGTCTTCTATTGGTGGCGCTCGCCACCACCACTGTGGCGCTCGCCACTGGGCAGATTTGGGCCAATGCCCATTTCTGCCATGCTCCTTTGTGGGCTGCGCGAATTTGGGCTTTGCACCCCCCTTTTTGCTCCGTTTTTGATACTTTTTGCTCAATTCTCTTCTCCGACCTATTTTATTCAAAAAAAGTAAAAACAAATCAAATTCTAATATAAAAAGACATAAATGAAATAAATACATATGCAAATGCAACTAAAATTCACCTAAATTAAGCTAAACATACGATATGATTTCGTGTCATCTGAGCGGCACTGCCACGCTTGATACTGTTTCAGCTGAGATGAGGCAGCACTACACCTTAGATGCCCAGAGGGACCACAATATCCAGGACATCCAGACTCGTCAGACATATATGATGAGCATGATGCAGCAGTTTCAGAGAGACCAGCGTGGTTTGATTGATGGCATGGCGGATATGTCCTTACGCATGGATGATTTTGATGGCTATTTCCAGCAGCTAGGTGCAGGACCTCCACCACATGAGAGGCGCACGAGAAGGCGCGGCCCGGACCGCCAGTAGTTACTTTCTCTCAGGTTGTACCCTTCCAAGCTCACCTTTAGTCGTTGCATTGGGGACAATGCTCGATTTAAGTGTGGGGGAGGAAGCTTTATCGCTTTCCCTTTAATTACTTTCAGTCATTTAGTTTTGCATGCATAATAAAACCTTAGGTTAGTTCATTTAGATTGAGTTGATTTTGCGTGATTGGTCTTGTAATTGTCTGATTTTCCAATTTCTTGAGCCATACCAAAAATTTTCTTATGAAAATCAAAAGTATTAAGTTTTGATGCTTGATATTGTTTGTTTGAAAGTATATAGGTTGTTTGCACTATCTAGGCTATTTTGTGGAATTTGGGTAACGGTTAGATAAAATCAATACCGTTTTAACACCTTAGATTCCCAGAAGTGTGTAGAACTGATTTGAGTACTAGTTTTGACAAAGCTTTGAAACTTGAGTTTTAATGAACCCTTAGTAGTTTATCTAGCAGTCGGCACCATCTCAAGGCACAAACTAAGTGGGAAACCGAAGAATATAAGTGAATGATTTTGATTATAAATGTTATGAATGCTATTGGTTGATTCCTTGAAATAATTGATGAAAATTCAGCAAATGTTGAAACATGAGAAAGGAAAAAAATACCATAGTATAGAAACTCATTAGTAGTTGGTTCAGAGGTGTCTGATTCTGAACTTGGTAGGGCGGGTTACGATCCGATCCCCCGCAACTGCGAAGTGGGTAAAGCAAATAGGGGTTACCAAACTTATGTTATCAGCACCCCTCGCTATATGATGATCATAATCACTAACAGGTTTCCTACCATGGGCGTGTACAAGATAACGGGCTTAATGTGATTGCGCTAGAATGAAAAGGGTGAATGAAACTTAGGAGAAAGGTAGAGTCAAAAGGAAATGCTTCAGGTCTGTTTTCACATAACGGGAGTCTCTTGTGTCATTACAGTATTCTTGTTATTTGCACTGTTACTTGATTTTCATGGCTTAGCCGGCAACCACGTACGAGTAAGATGATCGTGTCATGTGTTTTTACTTATACCATGCGATTCACTATTCTTTTATGCTTGAGGACAAGCAATGGTTCAAGTGTGGGGGAATTTGATGACACGAAATCATATCGTATTTTTAGCTTAATTTAGGTGAATTTTAGTTGCATTTGCATATGTATTTATTTCATTTATGTCTTTTTATATTAGTATTTGATTTGTTTTTAGTTTTGTCAAATAAAATAGGTCGGAGAAGAGAATTGAGCAAAAAGTATCAAAAACGGAGCAAAAAGGGGGGTGCAAAGCCCAAATTCGCGCAGCCCACAAAGGAGCCTAGCAAAAATGGGCATTGGCTATTGGATAGAATCAAAAGAGAGCTTATCATCTCCTATTTTTGGGGATCGTAACCAGAAAAATCCCTCTATAAATAGAGGACGAGATTCTTTTCTCCGCACGCATTATTTCCTTCAGTTTTCTGTAGTTTTAGTTTCTTGTTACAGTAACTGTAATGGTATTTCCACATCGGGAATCCGTTTTCAGTTCTGTTTTCACTTTACTGTCAAGAATTTTGTACTGGTTTTCAGTTTCTGTTTTCAGTTCTGTTTTCAGTTCTGTTTTCACTTTCTCAATTCAAATTCCTAATTTTAAAACTCCTAAGCTTTTGAACGAGAGTAATATAAAGCGATTAAGGTTAAAATCAATAGAGCGAGAGTTTGAGGTTTTAACTAGATAGTAGGAATTTGATATTAATCTTTGAACGAGCGAGAGCCACGTTAGGATTAATTAGAACTAATTGATTTTCAAAATATACTTTCGAAGTTAAGGTGGTAGAAAAGTGACAGTAAAACTCCTAGCTTAGAAAGTATGGTTTTTATCAACAAAACGAGAGTGTGAGGTTTAAACCTTTGAATTGAGAAAGTTCTTCTGAAAGATAAACCCTTTTTACGCGCGCTATTAATTTATTAAATTCCCGACGGTTAATTAAGTTACATACCGATATCCTGCTTTTATTAATTTAAATTTTAATTTTAAATCTTCTTTTAAAATTCCAAAACAACCTTAAACTTCTATTAGCCTTAGATTTACATCGTGACGATAGAGATACGGTAGATCGACTGTTGGTCTCTGTGGTTCGATAATCTTTTAAAACTACACGACGAAACTGTGCACTTGCCGTTATTAAATATCTATCGATACACAAATCGTCGATCATGTATCGATACAAATTGCACCAAATCAGTCTGAAGTAATTTCAGGACATTTGTATCGATACAAGTGATTATGTATATACAAAACACCTCAAAATCAATTTTTACAAGGTTTAAAATAGTTTTTCGCTGACAATTGATTTGTAATGTTGCCAAAATATGTTCAACTCTATTTTCATGTGTTTTGACAATTATTGAAACATAAGGGTGAATTGGTGCACTTATAGATGATAACAAAGTATTAATGAACAATAGGGTATTTTAATATTTACTTTAAGTGTGCATGTCAAATTAAGTTATTTATGGTCACACTTATGATAAGAAGCTCTAAATCATACGTTAGCAACGATATCAGAAGCAACGATATCAGAACTCAGAAGCAACAAGATCAGAAGAATCATTGGTCAGAAGCTGTCGTTAAGTCAGAAGCTACACTGGTCAGATGCAACGTTGATAAGAAGCATCCTTGGAGATGCTTAATTGGTATCCCTTGCTTTTGTTATTTTCTTCTTTTTTATTATTAATTAGTGGTTAATTAATGATTTTATTTTTTGATGTTTCATTTATATTTTAAGAAACCAGGATGCTACTGAAGGTGCTTCTTCAAATAAGAATGAAGAGGCTATTATTCTTGCTGCAGTTCAAACTCAGTTGATCTTGATGCTTTGACTCCTACTAACAAGTGTAGTGGGAAAAGGACGATTGATCTTGATGCTGTTTCTGAAGAAGTTGGCAGTGATGATGTGGTTTTGGTTGACTTGGTTGATTCTGCAAAGGCTAGGTCAATTGGAAAAAGATTTCCTGCTGCAGGTGATGCAGATGAAAAGGAGAATAAGATGGCGTGTGTGAAGCTCGAAGGTGCTAAGCAATTGGTGTTGGTGATGATGTTTGTGGATCTTTGTGGTGTTTTATGTTTTGGTCTTTTCAGGTGATTTCTATGTTTGTACTACAATATGTTTGTGTTTGTGTGGAGAATGATTTGTTCTATTACACATGTTTTGTATCAATGCCATGGATAAATATATATAATCTTAGTGATTAACTACCTCTATTTGCGTCCTATCTGTAATACCCGACGCAAAAAATATATAGATATGCAATGATGAAATGCAATGCACAAATGTATACAATGAAGCCGCCACCATACTTTATTTATCCCGTGAGGGGAAAGGAAAATAATGATAAAACCTTGAAAAAGTTCGGGTTCGGGAGTTTGTTACATGAGGGGAAGACGTTAACACCCCCTCATATCCTTTGTACTCAACGGGAACCATTTGAGGAATTTTGGTTTGCATAAACAGAGATAACCATATAAAAAGAAATAAATTACCGCATATTGAACAGAGAAGGGAAAAAAAGAGTTTTTTATTACTTGGCTTGATGAGAGAGGCTCTCGCTCCTACGTATCCCCCAAGTACAATGAGGAAGTCAAAGCTCACGTAGTTCTTCCTGAAAAGAAAGATTTTGTTTGTTGGTTGTTTTTAGCGAACGATGCTTAGGTCGCATTCCACTGAGAGAAAAGTATTTCTTGTATACTCAACTGAGGTTTAAGCGTTTGTCTGTATAAGGGGAATGGATAAAGCACCATCCATTTAAGAAAACAGATAAAAAAGGTTTGAAAGCTGAAAAATAGTTGACTGCACAAGGGTAGGAAAATAGTTGTGGGTTGAGTGTCTTTTAGGTTTTAGGATATTGTTTAGTGAATGTGGATAACCTCGATGTCGCAAGTCATCCGTCAAGGACGATGTTATCCTAGCAAAGGCAAGTCATCCGTCAAGCTCCGCCATTTCATTCAGTTTATTATAGAATTAACTAAAAAGTGAGAATAGCCGAAAGCGAGTCACCCGTCAAACTCCTTCTATCTCATTTTTAATTAATAAGTATTTTAGGTTTTTAGAAAGAGAATAAACTAAAAACCGCAAGTCATCCGTCAAGGACTGGTTTATTCTTATTCTATTTTTTTAGCAAAAGAGATTACCACAGATTCCAGTTCAGATAAACAAAAGAAAAAGACAGAGGTAAAAGATGATAGAGATGCAAATGAATGCACATGAATGACAGATAATGATGATGCTGAACAGTTATAATTAAATCATCGAAACAAATAATAATGCAACAAATATCAGTCAAACAATTAAATGAACACAGTTAGTTAAAATAAATTAAGACGAAAGTGAGTCATCCATCAAGCTCCTTCTCATTCTTTTTTAACTAACGTGTTTTATTCATCTTTTTAAAATTCCGGAATAATGATAAACTAAACCGCAAGTCATCCGTCAAGGGCTTATTTTATCATTATTCGTTTTTTACTAACAAATGATTTCACCTTTAACAAAAAAAACGGGAATAACGATAAACTAAACCGCAAGTCATCCGTCAAGGGCTTATTTTATCATTATTCATTTTTTATTAACAATTTTCATCTTTTAAAAATAACCGGAATAACGATAAATTAAACCGCAAGTCATCCGTCAAAGGCTTATTTTATCGTTATTCTAATTATTTTTAAACAAAAGTTCTCATATCAAAATATTGTCGCTAAATTAAATAAATCAACGAAGAAAATCAAATTAATTATAATATGCAGAAAAATAGGCCTTAAGGGCCCAAAACCTACCAAGCAGCATGGGGTGCAGAAAACAAAACAGGGGGGCGCACATATTAAGAACGCTCGATTGGGCTAAGTCCAGAAAAATAAACAGGAAGAGGGGTGCGTTCGACACTAAAGGGGGTTCAGGCAGCAACGTTACAAACAAACAGAATTCACAAAATGGGCCAGAATAAGCCCAATATTCAGATCCGGTTCACCCATTCAATACTGGACCGGATCGGACCGGTTTGACCCAACCCGGTCACATATCCAAGCCACAAAAATAATAAAAAAACAAAAATCGTGTCAGCCAATCGCAGGCTGACACGTCATCGTCTCCTTCCCTTTCTCTCAACTCGGCCGAGTCACAATCCATTGACTCAGCGTCAGCCATTGAAGCTCACCGAGTTGATTCGGTTCAAACTCTAACAAACACGATTTAGCACGAAATCAAATGAATCAATAGTCGATTTTACACGTTTTCGAACGTAGGACACGATTTTATTATTGGTTTTTGAAAACAAAGCTTTAATCAAGACGAAATTTAAACTCAAAGTTTCGAATCTAAAACAAATTACGCGAATCCTCAACAATCAACGCAAACAGAACAGTTGAATTGAATCATTTTTAGCTTTAGAACAAAGATTGATTATTAGTTTTACAAATAAACGCTCAAAAATGCGAAATCGAATGATTTAAAAATCTTGAGTCCGAAAACAAAAGTGATAGTTTCATCCATTTTCGAGTAAAGAGTTAACAAAACAGACCCATATACAAATATACATTCACAAACAACAAATGATTCAACGAAAAAAACGCAAGACCCAACGCGAATCACTACCTTTGAAGATTTCGCGATTTGGGGTTTTAAGGAATACAATCTCGGAGCCGTTTTTGATAGATTCGTTCGATTGAAGCAGAAATGGAAGGAGAAACGTGCGTACAAGATTTTTAGTTCATAGTGATTTTGATGTTTGATGATGTATTTGTGAGATTTGTGGGTGATTTGTGTTTTTGGTTTTTGTGAAGAAAATGAAGAAATGAAAGAAAGATCAGTGAAGTTGTGCCGCGTGGTGAGAGAAATAAGAATCACAAATGCCACAACTAGGGTTTGTAAGAAACCCTCTACTATTTATATCAATTTTTAGGGTTGGGGTTAAAATGTAATAATTACAAAAATAAGGGTTAAAATTAATAAATAATAAAAGGTGAAAATGCTGATTTATTTAAATATGAAAAAAAAGGAATAAAAATCTGAAAGGGATGAGGTGTCAAAATGTGATTGGTCCTAAAAATATTAAAAACTCACAAAAGGATCAAAAATGTCAAAATATTGAGGAAAAAGGAACAAAAATGTAGATAAAATAAAAATAAAATAAATGTGAAAATGAAATATAAGCCTAAATAACGAGATAAAAAAAAATCGATTATTTTTACTATTTTTCGTATATAAAGGTAAATTGCTATATTTTAAAGAAATAAAAGAAAGAGGATAAATTGTTAAACACAATTATCTAAAATCTATTTTTTTTGTATTTCTTAAAGAAAATAAGAAATAATTTTTTTAAATAAAATATTTATTTATAAAAGCTCAAAATTAGGGTATTACAGCTGCCCCTATTTAATTATCTTATACTCGAATGTGTAAATAACTTGCGTATTTATGAGTTCAAAATTAGGGTATTACAGCTGCCCCTATTTAATTATCTTATACTCGAATGTATAAATACAAATAACCTAATTTTGTGGAGTGAAAGTGATGTAATGATAATGAATGCACATGGAAGATGAAGGTGGAAACATACATGACATGATTACTAACTGAATACCTGAAAATGAAATGATCGTCTCCCTTCTGGGTGTGTTGATCTTTAGAAGAAAAAGTGAAGTCTTCTCCCCTCAGGATACCTGAACTCCAAAACAGATCGTTACCACTTCACTGGTGTGTCGACCATAAAACAAAAACGAAGTCTTCTCCCCTCAGGGTACCTGAACTCCAAAACTGATCGTTACCACACCACCGGGTGCGTAGACCATAAAATAAAAACGAAGTATTCTCCCCTCAGGGTATCTGAACTCCAAAACTGTCCGTTACCACTAAACCGGGTGCGTCGACCATAAAAGAAAAAACGAAGTCTTCTCCTCTCAAAATACTTGAACTCCAAAACTAATTGTTACCACTCCTCCGGGTGTGTCAACCATAAAAGAAAAAAAATGAAGTATTCTCACCTCAGGGTATCTAAACTCCAAAACTCATCGTTACCACTCCTCCGGGTGTGTCAACCATAAAAGAAAAAATGAAGTATTCTCCCCTCACGGTATATGAACTCCAAAACTGATCATTACCTCTCCACCAGGTGTGTTGACCAAAAAACAAAAGAGTCTTCCCCCCTCAAGGTCCCTCAACTCAAAAACTAATTCTGAAAGTGCTCCACTGACGCTTAATGTATCTCTGGGTAAAGAAAACTTGCTGGGAGTCAAAATCGAACATTCTGTCATTATCTTTGACAAAATTCACAAGACAACTGCTTGACAACTGTTTTGCTGAAGAACTTAATCCATCAATCAAGTTGTTGGAAACACAGTGTGTTAACTTCATTAGGGATGTGGTTCAGAAACCAACTTGTTGAGGTACGGCGTACCAACTTTACTGAGAATTCGGCGTGCATAACAGCTTAATGGGAACATGTGATTTATCAAATGTGAAATTCTGGCGTACTACTTATAATTAATAATCAGACAGAATAATGTGCGGTAAGATGTGCGCACATTAACCAAACTTGCAGAACAAGTAATAAAACAACAAATAATAAAAGCAATAAATAACACACGAAAATTGTTAACCCAGTCCGGCCCAACGTCCTAATATGGGGGGATACCAAGCCAGGAAGGAAATCCACTAGTGTAATGTTATTTCTAAGTTATCCGGCTTACACCTCGGTTTACAACTTAGAAACTCGCCTAATACCCGTGCTATATTTCTACCTAGGTACCCCATAGGTAAGAGAAACCCATCTCACTTCCAATCTAAATACAGACAAGTGTTATCTATGAAAAACAACAATTAAAGATTTAGAGACCACTCCCCAAACAATAATACATCACTCGTACTTCAAAGCTTAGAGTGATGTACAATATTCCTTGCTTAAAAGCTTCGGATTACAACTCAATAAACCCAGTCCTTATGCAAGCATCTAGGTGACACAAGCAAAGGATCACAAATAACAAGAACAGAAGAACACAAGACTCAAACCCTAAAAACTCTATTCTTCAATGACGGCTTAAGTGAGTATTAGGTTTAGTCTTCACACATATTTATAATCTTCTGAGTAGCACGGTTGTGAACGTGTGTTGGGCTCCAAGATAGCTCTTGTAATAATTCTGACCCAAGAAATATAAATTTGAACCATATCAAATATTTCCATAATTGGAAAATACTTTTTACAAATAAAATTAGAGTTACGAGTAATCCTAATGGTTCATACAGAGAACGCGCCTTGATCAGCAAGAAAGGCGAGATAAAAGGAACATAAAAGCGAAACAAATCTTCAAGAAAGATATGGCGCGTAAATAAGCTTGATACTTCCTAAGTTGCATGATGTGCGCACATTGTTCTCCACATCTTCTATGATGTGCGCATATTATCCTCCACATTGTGTTTTGCCAAAAATGAGGCCAACACAAAAACACTAACAATCTCCCCCTTTGGCAAATTTTTGGCTAAAACATTCTGGGACCAGATATCAATGTCAGAGAGATAAAAGTAACACACTCTTTCATATTAATCAGAGAATAGTAGCTTGAAGGAGAATAATCAACAATCAACAATTCACATAGTGGATTCCTTATAGAAATACTTATCAAATAAGTCTTCAATAATAAACATCAGAGGCATATATCAGCGGATAATAAACAGCCTCACACAAGGAGAAACAAGGGATAAAGATATCCTTACATAGGTGTTTAAGAAAGCACACATAGGGCTTGACATGATAAGAGTAGCACACATGCATGCAAGCACACAACCAACAAGTAACAATTAACACCTAATAAGAGAATCAGAACTGCCCCTCAATAATAGCTTCATGTGAGTAACACTCCCCCTCATAATCAGCTCCATATAAAATTAACATAGAGAAAGAATTTTCTCCCCCTCAAATCATGCATATTCATTCAGATCATGCAGACAATTAATAATTCACAAATAACATAGTGACACCGACCATGTGTCAACAAGAAACAAAGTGACACCGACTATGTGTCCACATCTTCATGGACATCATGCAAACAACTAACAACTAAGAAACTGACACCGACTATGTGTCAATACATCTTCAAGCATATTGTGCAGACAATCAATAACTAACACATGTTAGATGACAAACAATGTACCCACATCTTCATTCACATCATTCTTCAGGCAAATAACATACTCCCAACAATTCAAAAATAATAACTAACATGGCATACTTCAACATCTTCAAGTCTTCATGGCATAAAAAGATAGGTACTAGGGATAATTAACAAATCACATCAGAACGGCAGCAGAGCAACAACTAACAACCAACATCTACTCCCCCTTTTTAGACATAAAATTTTGCCAAACATAACATTCCATGTAATAAGTCTTCAAATCAGAGAGATATCAGTAAGAGAACAAATAGGCTAGCAGATTCGCATAGTATCAAATCATGGGAGATAATACCAGAGTGCATGCAAAAGATCCATAGGGCACATATGGTGCATAAGCGTGCATAATCGTCAAATCGAAAGAACACAGAGAGTGCATAAGAGTGCAAGATATTCAGGGATTACAGACCATAGGCACACAGATGTGCTGAAGTAGGCCTTCATGTTGGGATGTTGTTCAAGCATAATAGCACGCAACAAAGTAGGAAAAACAATGGGCATTTTCACAGAAGTAGGCCTTTTGGCATGTTTGTTAGTTTGCTCACAAATGTAATTTCCATAATCAAAAGGAATTTCCTTACCAACAGCATAAATAATCTTACCAAGAGCAGTAGCCACATTGAAGTAATGATGAGTAAGGACCTAGTTGGCTGCAACTATTCTGTTCAGAATGTCATACTTATCTGTGAGTTTGGCAGCATGGAGTTTGTCCTTCTTTGGCCACACCTTGACAGTGTTTTCAATCAGCTCCTTGCACACTTTATTGTCAGTCACCTCTAGCTCAACCTGAGGAATTTCATCTCCTCTTAGAAATTTGTTGAAGATGACTAGTGAGAACTCAACACATTTTCCTCTAACATACACTTTGTGATACTCTTTGCTGAGAGGATTGTCACAGTCCGTGGGGATATTAACCATAAATTCCTTCACTAGTTGCTCATAGGAGTCACCAAAGTCAGTAATGGTCTTCATCAAACCACCTTTCTTAATCAAATTCATAGCTTCCTTGTTCTTTAGCATACTTGTGCTTAGTTCCTGTTCAACAACAATCCTTTTATTATATACATACTTCCATCTTTGAGCATTTTCAAGCTTTTGGAAATAAACATTATCAATTTCAACATCAGGAACATCAACAATCTTCTTGAACGATTTTGGTGGAAACGGGAATTGGGAAAGATGTGTGAACATCTTCATCCACATTGTATTCAGACTCAAAATCACTTGTAGGAACCTTCCTTTTCTGATCTCTTTTGCCTTTCCCAAAGGTGGGAATTTCAACTTTGCTCCATCCTTTAGGTGATCCTTGTACAATAGCCTTTTTCTTACCCTTGGTAGTAGATGGAGTGAATTTTGGAGCAACAGACTTCACAACAGGAGTGGATTTTGCAGTGGCAACTTGTGAAAAATTTCTTTGTCTTAGTCTCCCTTTGATACTAGGAGCAGACACTAATGTCCTTGCAACAACCTCATAGTTCTCAATTTCAACTATGTCTTGATCCTTCTCAGAGTCTTCACTCTCTTGTGCATTTGACTTTTTGGAACTGGAGCTAGTCGAGGAGGATTCATTTATTTCTTCAGGAGTGTTAACAGTGGTGTTAATTATATCAGATTTCTCTGATTTATCATCATCAGAACCTTTATCTTCCATAGAGTTTTCAACTTGTGCATCATTAAATGCTTTTTCAGTGTTGTTAGCATCTCCAGCATCTATAGACTTTTCTTCTTCATTAGCAGATTCACAGCTTGATCCATTTTCTTCACCCTTTTCCTCAGTATCAGTAGTAGAATCAGGATATGCCAATGATGTGTCAACATCAGGTACTACATCAGACTTAGGATCATAATCTTTTAGAGTAGTAAGAGCATCAGCCACGAGTTGGGTTTTTGGTGATGCACCATTAACAGTAGGTTCATTTGAAGTATTTTGAGTGACATTAACTTCAACAGCAGGAATAGAAACAATATTACCAGAACTAACAGTTATTTGAAGAGTTTCATCTTCCTTTGATTTATAAAATCTACATGGAGCACGGTCTGGAGAATTGGACTTGTCCTGACCTTCTTTCTTCTCTGATTTCGCGTGCACGTAATGATAACATAAGGTGACCGTTGCACGCGCGCAATTCCTTAATTGCTACAATTGCTCTATTGGGCAAATACCTAATTCGCCTCTAAGCTTCTCAACCTGAATAACATCTAAGGCCTAAGTAAAAATATCAGCAATCTGTTCTTTAGTTGAGACATGCTCAGGCAACACAATTTTTCTTCAACCAAGTTACATATAAAATAGTGTCTAATGTCTGTATGCTTGGTCCTACTATGCTGAATGAGATTCTTAGATATATTTATAGCACTTAGATTATCACAGAATAATGTGAGCACATCTTGCTCCGCATTATACTCCTGCAGCATTTGTTTCATCCAAACCATTTGGGTACAACTACTTCCAGCTGCAATGTATTCAGCTTCAGTAGTAGATAAAGAGACACTATTTTTCTTTTTGCTGAACCATGAGATAACATTGTTAACCAATAAGAAACAACCATGAAAAATGCTCTTTATATCATCAGTAACACAACAACCAATCATCCTTAAATTTTTACTGTGGGCATATAACTGTTTACACTGTTTTTTGGTAACAACGTAAACAAGCGCTAGTTTGCAATGCTTGAGAGACCAACTAGAGAATCTCGGAACATGTTTTGTGTATTCATTATTCAAGTTTGAAAATGACAATGTTCATTAACGCGAATGAACAAGTTTGTTTATTTAAAGTAAAGTAAATGATAAAAAGATGACTTGTTTGACAAGAAAAGTAAAAATACTCAAAGATGAGTACGTATTTGACAAGAAAAAGTAAATGATTCAATGAATTAAAATGCAAGTAATGTAAATGAAAGCAGTAAATTGCATAAGAATGTAAATTGCATTGAATTAAAAGAAAGTGATCACAAGATCATACATTGTTTCCTCTTGTATTCTTTTCACTCGAACACTTGGGTACTCAGAATTTGTAAGGATTATAGTATGAGAGATTGTGATAGAAATTACATCAAATGAACTACTATTTATAGATAAAATCTAATGCTATCTAATAACGACTAAATAATATCCATTTGACAAGTGTCTTGCCATCCATTCTTCATTCCTGAATGCCAATAGTTGCAAAGTTTGAATGAAGAGTTGCAATGGTTTGAAATTTGAATCTTCAGAAATACTTGAAAAATATGCTAAGTCTTCAAATAGCCTTCGAGTTCGAGTAATCCTTGAATGCTATTCGAATTGCTTGATCATTCGAACCAAATCTTGATTTGCTTCTTGGACTTGTAAATATTTTTCATCTTCTGAAATCCTTGAATATTCCCTAATGAGAACATTATCTATATTAAATATATTACTTTTGACCTTTATTATATTATTTTAATGAATTGGAAACATTAATTTCCATAATTAAAAGGTCCAGTAATTATATTCAAAGAGTAGTTAGGGCATATTTTGACTTAACCAAAATATAGGCTAACAAATTGCCCCCAAAAAATGCCAATTTCGAATCGAGTGAATCGAGTGGAGAATTTGGCGTTTTTTATTCCACATTTAATGGCACGTGACAACAATCATGATTGTAACCGTCAGCGCACTCTCCCACTACTGACACTACTTCGCTTTTTCAGTCATCATGGGATACGTGGCGAGTGAGGAAGTTGAAAGAAAAGATGAATTTCTTTTTCATTTAATTTATTCTACTGAAACCAACACTATAAATAACCAGTAGTCATCATTCTAACATTTTTCTGCAAATTTCAACCTGTTTCTGCATATTTTCTTTGCATCTTCACAGCTTTCGTTCTAGATCTTGCGTCATTTCATTCTACAATCTATTTGCTTCAAACAAATCTTGGTTTTGTCGTTCAATCATCTTCACCAATCTCAGAGCTATTCTTTGCATTAGATCTGTGTTTTTGATCTATCTCAAACTTAACCCTTTTTCAACTGTTCATCTTCTCTGAGTTATTTTAATGGCGGAACAAAATCAAGAACTGGTCCCTGTATCGTTTGCTGGTAAATGGCAACAAACCATAACTAAACCTAATGGTGTTGAAGTAGTTCCAGAACCTTATGGAAACAAAGAAGAACAAACACGCTGGGAAGATGAACTAGTGATTCCCTATTCAATTGCTGATAATGTGTTTGCCTTTGGAGGTCCATTCCCAGATGAAAACACCTTAAAACCCTCAATTTCTGAATTTTTTCCCATTCGAGAAACCTGTGAACCAAAAATCTTCAGTACTGACCCTTTTAATTTTACTTTTATTCGAAAGCCTCACAATATGTGGAGATCCGCTCCCAATTCTGAAAATCCTACATATGTGAAATGGCTTGATCGAGTCGAGGGATCTTGGGGAGATTACTGGAAGAACTTGGGGATTTTTGACATAATTCAGATTTCGAGGTATGGCCCTCCTTATCAACAAGAAATGCTGACTGCTGCGTTAATGTTTTATGAGAGAAGTACCCATACTTTCCAATTCCCTTGTGGAATGATGACTCCCACATTGCTAGATGTAGCTGCTATTACTGGCCTAAGGCCTAGTGGGGAAACATTCGATCCCTCGAAGTCTGGCAAAAATACTTTCTTCAAACTTAATGAAAAAACTTTCTATAAGTTTATTCAGGAGCATCATGGTGAGGGCGAAGTTTCTGAAGAGGAGCATGTGGCATTCCTCACTTTCTGGTTAGCCCTTTATATTTTCTGCTCGAAGTCATTACAAGTGACTCAAATGTATATTCCTTTGGCTATCCAAATTCATGCAGGCCAACCATTAGCACTTGGGCGTTTGCTTCTTGGGGTATTGTACGAATCTATGGGTGAATTCTGCGATAGCCTCAAGAAAGCAAAGGATGGGGCTTCTTTTCCAGTATCAGGACCACTATGGCTGTTACAGTTATGGCTTAATGCCACCTTCACAAGGGAGATGGGATTGTCAATCCCAACCAAACTTCAAACCATAGTGACTAACCGCTCGATCGAAGGGATTAGACTGGCTGTATTAGCCCCTAGCTCGAATGAATCTGACCCACAAAAACTTTTCATCAAGTACATGAAAGTTTTTCTGAATTTCAACCAATTCCTACCCCATCATGCCCCCTTTGTAAGGAGAGAAATAGGACCAGCTTGGCTACAAGATGAATTTCCAGCCACTAATCCTGACAATGCTGATGAGGTAAATGAATTATGGCAGCACTATTTGCATCCAACTGTTCTGTCCTGTAGAATTGGTAGCAACTCGAATCACCGTATCCTGGTTGGGTATCAGCCTAATCTAGTCTCAAGGCAATTCGGATTGTCTCAAGTCTACCCCAAGTGCTTATTCAAAAGTGCCAAGAACATGGTGATAGGAAACGAAGTTTCCAAGGACTTGTTCGAAAAATACCTTAACATTCTTGGCAACGTTGCTTATAATGTGAACCCTATCGAATTCAACCATTCATACTATTGTACTGAAAAATTCTTCAATTGGTGGGGCAATCATTATAATAAGCACATCGTTGGTGATGTTCGAGCTAACATCATTAGGCTGAACAGTGGGTTTATAAGGCAACAAATTCATGACATACAAGAACAACACAAAAACAAAGGTACGTTGTTTTAGTCATTGATGCCAAATAGTTTGTCTTACATTTCCCTTATTCGAATTCTGATCTGTTATCTTTTTAGGGAAAGAATTAGCTGGCGGACCTTCACAGCCTACTTCTCGAACGATAAAGCCTAAAAATAATAAAGGCATTCACCTGTCTGATGATGAGGATAGGAGGCAAGCTGATGAAGGAGAAAGAAGGAGAGAGGAAACCAGAACCAAAGCAAAAACAGATAAGGTAAAATTTTCATCTTTTCCTTCGATTCGAGTCATGTCTAAATATTTTTTCTTCCATATTTATGCTAGATAATGAGAGAAAAACACACTACTAGCATTGCTAGGTCCTCTAAAGGAGACCAACTCCCACATATAATAATTCATGAAGATGAAGTTAGTCATTCGAATACCTTTTATCTTACTAAGCTTTTCCTTCCTCATGCTTTATCATTCTTATGTTTTTACTCTTGTTGTAGGAGACTGAACCTGAAAGACCCCTGAAAAGGAAGCACAAGCATATTACCCAAGAGGGTAATAATGCACAAGGCCATACAGTTGCAGCAGGTACTGCATCCCAACAATCCAAAAAACCTAAGAGTCACAACAGCAAGAAGACTAGTTCTTCGAATGTTGAATCAAGCAAGAAACAGGGAGAGGAGGTAGATACTGAGAAAGCATCAGAAGACTCCACAGTGGTGAAAGAACTGGAGAACAAAAAGAAGAAAAAAGGACATTCCAAGCTTTCCAGATCTTCTAAGTCTGATACCACTAGTACTGCTCGAGTGGATCATGATCTCACTGTGGAGGATAAGGACCCTGCTGAGAGGATCATTTATGATGATGCAACTGATCGAGGGACACCTCCACTTTCTCCAGTGCTAGAACAAATTTCTCCAATTCCTGCTTTCAAGGAAACAGAAAATTTAACCAAGGCTGAGAATGATAAGGTAAGTCATTTCTTGGCTCAGATGCTCGAATGAACATGTTAACCAATTTCTCAATCTTTACATTTTCTCTTTTTCTTTTTTTTTTTTAGAATAAAATTGCTAGTGAGATATCTGCTGAAAAGAATAAGAGTCCTTCTCCTATGGAGAAGTATATTGGAGCTAAGTATGGCCAGGTAACCATTTGAAACCTCTGCCAATATATTTAACATTTCGATCTTAGTAGCGTTTAATTGTGTAAGTGTTTTTATTTCCAGGTCAATTCGAGTGCTCCACCTGATCCTCAACCTGACATTGGTCCCCCTGTGTATATGACTCAAGCTGAAGCCAACGTTATGTTTGAAAGGGAAACAGGACCAATTGGTTGGATGGGCGTGGATAAGACAAAGTTGCCAACTCCAACTCCTAGCAAAGGCGATTCGAGTGAATCCGTTGAGGCTGAGTCAGAAGGGGAAGATGAAATAGATGATACTAAGATTGAAGAGGCTAAGGCTGGTGGTCCTGAGTTATTATCAGAGTCCTCTACTTCGAGGTTATCAGCTAGCATTGGTGTCCCAGAAGAGGCTTTTGCTAAAATTCATAAGACTGACCCAGCAGCTGCCCTCAATCTTCTTCTTCAATCCAAATCCCAATCTCAGACCTCGAGTGAGAAAACTGACGGCACATCTCATCCCTCTACTGCTGCTATTAATGCTACTGTAAGGCAAGATTCCTTACTTAACAGATTGAAAACAGACTTTGGGATGCAGAATGTGTTGGATGTACTCGAAACCAATCCCTCGAAGGCTTTTGAGTACTTGGCTTTCCTGAAAAAATTGCACAATTCTCACACTGACACTCTTACTTTGTGTAAAGTCATGCAATTGGAAAGCCTGATTGATCAATACGCCAAGGTAGTGCAAAAGGAGAGGGAAAACGAAGCTAGGCTCAATGTTCAAATATCTGCCTATGATGACTTGATAGCTAAAGCTGCTGGGCTAAACCACGAAGTCTCTGTCATTCGAACTAAAGCTACTGAAGCCCAGGCGCCTAGACTTGATGCTTGTAAGAACAACATTGCTGCTTGGGAAGCTAACATAATGGATC
Source organism: Trifolium dubium (assembly GCA_951804385.1). Lineage (NCBI taxonomy): Eukaryota > Viridiplantae > Streptophyta > Magnoliopsida > Fabales > Fabaceae > Trifolium > Trifolium dubium. Next base: position 20,819,067 of record OX638068.1, read on the forward strand.
TTCACCGCCAAATCGATGAATACAAAAAGAAGATAGCTGCAGAACAACACACCCACGCAACAATTGAAGCTGAAATGATTCAATCTGTTCAAGCAGAAATTGATGCCAAAGGCAGAGAGGGGGTTCGAGCTATAGATGACTCTGAAGTGGTGGCAACAGAAATCAAAGCCCTCGAGGACAACAAACGAGTCATTAGGGCAGAGAAAATGTCTTTAGATGCCTTGTATCGTAATGTTGCTGAGGCTTTGTAATTCTTTTTGTCCTACTTGAACAATTTGTGTTATTATGCTATTTGAATTATTTTGGTTGTAATTTGACAATGCCCTTCTGTGGCAAAATATTTCCTTTTATGTTTGCCATATCTTTATTTGTTCTAAGTTTTATTCTGCACTTATGTTCAATTCGAGCAAAGCTGGTTTATATTTTTTTAAATATTTACCATTTATTCCCAAAACATGTTTCTCAGGACTTAACTCTTCAATTTCATAAGCACCATTTGAAAAAACTCGAACAATTTTAAATGGGCCTTCCCAATGAGGTGACCATTTGCCTAAAACTCTATCTTTTTTATCCATAGGCAGGATAACTTTCCAAACTAAATCCCCTAAGTTAAAAGCTTTTGACCTAACCTTTTTGTTATAGGCTTTGGCAGCTCTATCCTTTTCCCTAGTTATATACTCTAAAGCTTGTAACCTTTCTTCATCCAAATCAATTAACTCATCCAACATCATTTCCCAATATTGGTCATGTGGTATCTCCATTTGCCTTTGTATTCGAAATGATTGCATATTAATTTCAACAGGTAAAACAGCATCATGACCATATGTTAATCGAAATGGTGTAGTATTAGTTGATTCTCTAGGAGAATTTCTACATGCCCATAAAACTTGATCTAAAGTTTTATGCCAATTTCTTGGCTTTTGAGCAATGTGTTTTTTAATCAAATTAATGATAATTTTATTTGCTGCTTCAACTTGACCATTTGCTTGAGCATAATATGGTGTTGAGGTAAGCAACTTAAATCCAGTTTCATTGGCAAACTCTTGCATTTTTCTCCCAGTGAAAACTGAACCTTGATCAGTGGTAATTGTTTCTGGAATACCATATCTATAAATAATGTAATTTTGAATGAAATTAATTACTGCCTCTTGATCTACATTTGGTAATGGTATTGCTTCAATCCATTTAGTAAAGTAATCAATACCAACTAGAATATAACGTTGGTTTTTTGATGAAGCAGGTTTAATTTCACCAATTAAATCCAAAGCCCATTCTCGAAATGGCCATGGTTTTATTATAGAATGTAATTCACTTGCAGGGACATGTTGAATTCCTGCATGTATTTGGCATTCTTGACAACCTTTAGCAAATTCTATGCAATTTTTCAACATAGAAGGCCAATATAAGCCTTGTCTAAACAATAACCACTTCATTTTGTGGCCTGCTTGATGAGCACCACAAATTCCACTATGTACCTCAGAGATTGAAATGAAGGCTTCAGATTCACTAAGACATTTTAGTAAAACACCCTCAGTTGTCTTTTTAAACAACTCATTTCCAATAATTACATAGCTTAACACCTTGTATTTTATTTTTCTATCTACTTGACCAACAGGGTTTTGTAAATATTCTACTATTGGTTTTCTCCAATCACCATCTACCAAGTTATCAATGGTAAAAAATGTCAGCACTGTCATACTCTTCTTTATTCGAGTAATCATCAACACTTTGTGGTGATTCTGCCCCCACATGTTTTGCCATTGATAATGCTGAAGCTAATGGTTCATGAAAAACCAATTTTTCTTTAATCTCAATCAATTTATTCAAGTTTTCTGGAGAAACTTTATAACCTGAAGCTATTTGAGCCAAGTCATTAGCTTCTTGATTCTGTAGCCTAGGAATGTGTTCAAACTCTACAGACTCGAATCGATCCAGTAAAGTGCTAGCAATCACAAAATACTTAGCCAAATGTTCTTTAATACATTTGTATTCTTTGGTTAATTGTTTAATCACCAATTCTGAATCTCCTCGAATGACAATGTTTTTTGCCCCCAAGTCTATTAAAAGTGCAAGACCTGCAATTAAGGCTTCATATTCTGCCTCATTATTGGAACAAAAACCATTGATTTTATACTTAAACTTAGTTGGAATTTGTATTGGAGATATTATTAAAATCCCAATTCCAGTTCCATGCTTATGTTTGGAACCATCGAAATACAAAATCCAAGGCTGTGTTTCCACATAACTTAGTGGCATTTCAATCACTGAGTGATCGACCAAAATATCTGCCACTATTTGACCTTTTTTATCTCTTAAAGGTTTATATGTAAGTGAGTATTCTGTTAGAGCCAGAGCCCATTTACCAATTCTACTATGTAAAATTGGTTTTAAAAGCATATGTTTAATAATATCAAAATGAGAATAAACATAAACTTCAATAGGCTTTATATAATGCTTAAGTTTGATACAAGAAAAATATAAACATAAACATAATTTTTCTATAGCACTATATCTAGTTTCAGCATCATTTAATACTCTACTTAAATAATATATAGCTTTTTCAACACCATCTTCATCTTCTTGGGCAAGCATGCTACCAATAGTTGAATCAGATGCTGAAATATACAACTTCATTGCTTTACTTCGAATAGGAGGCATCAGCGTTGGTGGATGTGACAAATAATTCTTAATGTCTTCAAACGCTTGTTGTTGTTCTTGCCCCCAATGAAATTGATCACCTTTTTGTTTTCTAAGTAGTGGAGAAAAAGGATGAGCTTTTCCACTTAGATTCGAAATGAATCTTCTCAAAAAGTTGATCTTTCCCAATAGGGATTGAAGTTGTTTCTTTGTCTTTGGAGGTTGAGTTTCCATAATAGCCTTTGTTTTATTTTGATTGATTTCTATGCCTTTCTTATGCACCACAAAACCAAGAAAATTCCCTGCATGTACACCAAAAGCACATTTTAGTGGATTCATTTTTAATCCACATTTTCTCATCCTTTCGAATGATTTTCTAAGATGATTCAAATGATCATCACTAGAAGAGGATTTCACAACAATATCATCAATGTATACTTGCATAAAGGCATCAATAAAGTCATGAAAAATTAAATTCATTGCCCTCTGATATGTGGCACCAGCATTTTTTAGACCAAATGGCATAATAACCCATTCATAAGTCCCCAATGCCCCAGGGCATCTAAATGCTGTTTTAGCCACATCTTCTTCAGCAATGAAAATCTGGTTATAACCAGAATAACCATCAAGCATGCTCAGGTACTCGAACCCTGCTGCTGAATCAACTAGCATTTCTGCTACTGGCATTGGATATTCATCTTTAGGTGTTGCATTATTTAAATCTCTAAAGTCTATGCATACCCTAAGACTACCATTTTTCTTAATAACAGGCACAATATTTGCTAACCATTCAACATACCTTGTAGTTCGAATGAATTTGCTCCTTAGCAGTCTTTCGATCTCACTTTTGATCTTGGATAAGATCTCTGGGTTGAATCTCCTTGGTAACTGCTTGACTGGCTTCTTCCCTGGCTTGAGTGGTAGTCTATGTTCCACCATTTTCCTGCTTAAACCTGGCATTTCATTGTAATCCCATGCAAAACAATCCTTAAATTCTTTAAGCAGGCTAATCATTTTAGTTTTCAATTCGAGGTCAAGATTGGCACTTATGTAGGTTGGCCTTTTAATTAAGCCATCACCAATATCTACCTCTTGCAAAGGATCTTGAGCCTGCATCTTTGGATTCGAGTTCAAAGGATCTTGCTCGAATCCCAAAGGTTCATTATCATAGATGCAGTCTAACGTTTGCTCATTTGGCAACATATTGCCATTATTTTCATCAATGGTTTCCTCAACCATATTTTGCTCGAGTGCGGCCTCTAAAGCCGTTTCAAGCTTTCTTTCGGCAACATATGCCGTTATCTTAGCCCAAGCAGAGGGCTCAGACATTGCTTGATTCTGCATCATCATCCCATCCAGAGGGTGGGATTACTCCATCTTCAGGAGGGAATTCTTCAATTATTTCCCTTTCCCAACAGAAACCATGTGTTGGATGGAGTCGAACAGAATGGTACACATTGTTGGTGGCTCCTCGAAAGCCACTATCTCTTTCCCCACAAGGAGAAATGGAGGCTAAGTTCCTATCAAAGGTTTGTTTTGTTATATGATCCACCTCACACCTATAGAAACTTTGGTCAGCCTCTATGTTTTCTACAATCTTGTCTTCCCTCCAAAGTATTAACCTTTGGTGAAGGGTGGAGGGCACAACACCTACTCCATGAATCCATTCCCTTCCTAGGAGCAAGTTGAAACTAGCTTTTGATGGCACAACAATGAACAAAGTTGGCCTTATGGTGCTGCCCACAGCAACATCCATTTGAATGGCACCCATTGACTGGCCACTCTTTCCCTCATAATTCGAGAGAACAATATTATGAGAATGCATATCTGTGTCATACATCCCCAATTTTCTCAGCATAAAATGGGGCATCAAGTTAACTGCAGCACCTCCATCTACTAAGACTTTATTCACACCCACACCACCAACTTTAGCCTTAATGTATAAAGGCTTTAGGTGGTTCCTCATACCCTCATGAGGCCATTCGAACGTGGCCTTTTGTTGCTCTATGCACCCATTATTCATTACATAGAAGCAAACAGGGGTATAGTCATCTAGGTCAGGCTCTTCGAACTCATCTTCAGGGTCAGAAGGTGACCTAACATCATATTCTCGTGGTAAAATGGATACCACGTTAACCAATACATCAAAATCTGGTTCAGAACCAGATTCGAGTAAATCTTCATCAGCCATATCATCTTCCATGTTATCATTAGGAAGCGATATTCTCTCTTTAACAGGCCTCTTCGAGGAAGAGCCTTGATCAGTAATTAAGGCTTTTTCAGCCTTGTTGGGAACTTGTTTATTATTCCCAGAATTGATTTTGTTGCCCCCAGCATGGGCAACTTTGTTTTTGTTATTCCCAACATGGATAACTTTATTTGTGTTGCCCCCAGCATGGGCAACTTTGTTGATGTTGCCCCCAGCATGGGCAACTTGTTGAGATTTGCCCCCAGCCAGGGCTATCTCTCTTTCTAACTTCTTTTGGCGTTGATACCTACGCCATTGTGTTCGAGTCATTGGGTTATTTCCTTTATAATTGTTGTTATAAGAGAACCTCTTGGCTTCAGCATTGTTGCTTGAAGCAGCATGACTCGAGCTCCCAATTTCCATCTTCCTTTTCTGGAAGGCTTGGTGTTGGCCAGATGACCATTGATTGATTGGGATCCTATTGGAAGGAACATATGTTTGCCTCTTCCCTAACCTGTCATGGATGGAAAGGTCTTGCTTTACATATTTTCCTTTGTTTGGTCCAGCAGTAGACCATTTGTTTTTGTTATCCACATAGGGCATAACCTTCTTTAGGCCTGCAGTAGCCTCTTTGTCACACACAGCACTGCAACGAGGGCATAGCATGACTTCAGTATTGTTTAGCTTGCATCTATTCAGAAAGTCAATCAGTTCCTCTTCAGCCTGAGGATAGACCTTCTGAACCTTCTCTTCGTATTCCTTCTCAGTTACAGCTCGAACTGGAGAAACTTCCATGGCATCCACCATCAGGCATTCGAACGGCTCCACATACATAGTCTCAGCCACTTGAAGAGGATCAGTATCCACTTTCATTGGAGGCTTGGATTTTTCATCAAATTTCAGCCTTCCCTCACCTAATGCCTTCTGAACAAGATCCCTGAAAACAACACATTGAGAAGTTTTATGACCTAAAAAGTTATGGAATTTGCAATAACCTCTTTTTTTTCTTTGTTCTAATGCAGGAACTTTTAATCCCTTTTGAACAACTATTTGGCCATCAGCAACCAATAAATCAAAAATTTCATCACACTTAGTAACATCAAAGGTGTAGGTTTTTGCAACATATTTATCATTTTTATGTTCAACTGGATTTTTTCCATTCGAGGGTTTTAATAACTTGCAAGTGTAAGGAGGTCCTGGCTTTAATTCAGCCAAATCTATCTCATTTTCAACCTCTTCACACTCGAACTCGAAGTCATTATCACTCTCATAATGTCCAACATAGGCTATTTTTTCTTTTGATTTATGAAACTTAGAATTTCTAGCCTTTTCACTTTTAAGTCTTTCAACTTGTCTAACTCTATCAGCAAGTTGGGCCATGTCCCTGAGATGTTGAGTATCTAATTTCTTTCGAATTGAATAGTCAAGGCCACCAGCAGCCATCTCTACTAACTCATGTTCAGGGACTTGAGTAAAGCATCTTGCTTTAAGGAGCCTAAACCTATTGAGATAGTCTTCAATAGACTCGGGTGCTTTACGCCTCACACTTGCTAATTCTTTGAGGCTAATCTTGGTTTGACCCATGTAGAATTGCTCATGGAAAAGTCTTTCCAATTGGGTCCAAGTGTATACAGAATGGGGAGGCAGCGTTGTGAACCAAGTAAAAGCATTCTTGGTTAGAGAATTTGGAAAATATTTCATTCTCAAGTTCTCATTATTTGCTATATCCCCAGCCTCTGTTAGATACCTAGCAATGTGCTCGACTGTGGACTCAGTGGTGTCACCAGCAAACTTAGTGAATTTTGGGGTCTTCATACCCCTAGGTATTTCTGTTTGCAACACAAACTCCGTTAAGGGTGACACAAAATTTGGCCTATGTAGGCCTACATTAAGACCATTTTGGGCAAGGATGGTTTCTACCAAATTGGCTAAGTTATTCTGCCCAAAATCATTATGTTGAACATTTCTCAAAACCTCATCAGCATTTTGGTTTCGATGAACAAGCACCACTTCAGGTTCAACATTTCTTTGTACAGGTTGGTTAACAACTTGTGGTTCTTGCTGCTGACCTCGAGCCTCCTCGATTCGATTGTCAGCAACTTGTCCAGGCCTTGGTCTAGGGGCCTGTAATGGTTGAAGTGGCTGTTGGATGGGCACTTGTGCCCCTCCAAAGAAATCAGCAATTCTACCCATTTGGGTAGCCAGGGTTTGGTAAGTCTGATTTGTATCTCGAATTAATGGGTTGATTATTGTACCCATTTGTTCAGTGAGTAAATTCACCATATCATAATTACTCTCATCCATTTGTTGCCTCATAGATAAAAGTGAATCTGTAGTGAGGGCTGGTTGGTTCATTCGAACTCTAGTATTATTAGAATTTTGCCCTTGTGGAAAGGGAGACCTCACTGTTACCCTATCAGATTGTAACGCAGGGTGTGAATACACATTGTGCATCATGGCTGTAGGCATTCCATATGGATAAGATCTTTGGGATTGATACAAACCCCCTGATTGACTTCGAAAGTCAAATGAAGATCCTGAGAATGGGGGAGGAACCCCACCAATATTTTGTAGAGGCATGCTCGAAGTGTTTTCAGCCATTGTGGTTGCAGCATTGGACGTCAATGAGGGCATAGAAGAAGACACAGGAATGGCCTGTGTTGCCCCCACAGATGTTGCATCTATGGCTGATGTGGTCAGGGCGCTCGAGGCGTCTACATACCCCAATAATGGGTTAACATCATCAGGACCTTGATTGTTTTGGTTATTGACATTATTATTGTCATTAATATTGTTGTTGTTGTTGCCTGTACTAGTGCTAGTGCCTCTAGGTCTCACCATTTCTGGTTTTATCCTACCACTTCTCAATTGCATGCACTAAACAATATAAATCCTTTGAAAACAACACACAATTTTCCAAAACAAAAAAGAAGAAAATTTTCAGAATTTTTTTTTAAGAAAACTTTGAAAATAAAACACACAAAACCAGTCCCACCGGGCGTGCCAATTTGTTTACACTCTTTTTTGGTAACAACGTAAACAAGCGCTAGTTTGCAATGCTTGAGAGACCAACTAGAGAATCTCGGAACATGTTTTGTGTATTCATTATTCAAGTTTGAAAATGACAATGTTCATTAACGCGAATGAACAAGTTTGTTTATTTAAAGTAAAGTAAATGATAAAAAGATGACTTGTTTGACAAGAAAAGTAAAAATACTCAAAGATGAGTACGTAGTTGACAAGAAAAAGTAAATGATTCAATGAATTAAAATGCAAGTAATGTAAATGAAAGCAGTAAATTGCATAAGAATGTAAATTGCATTGAATTAAAAGAAAGTGATCACAAGATCATACATTGTTTCCTCTTGTATTCTTTTCACTCGAACGCTTGGGTACTCAGAATTTGTAAGGATTATAGTATGAGAGATTGTGATAGAAATTACATCAAATGAACTACTATTTATAGATAAAATCTAATGCTATCTAATAACGACTAAATAATATCCATTTGACAAGTGTCTTGCCATCCATTCTTCATTCCTGAATGCCAATAGTTGCAAAGTTTGAATGAAGAGTTGCAATGGTTTGAAATTTGAATCTTCAGAAATACTTGAAAAAATATGCTAAGTCTTCAAATAGCCTTCGAGTTCGAGTAATCCTTGAATGCTATTCGAATTGCTTGATCATTCGAACCAAATCTTGATTTGCTTCTTGGACTTGTAAATATTTTTCATCTTCTGAAATCCTTGAATATTCCCTAATGAGAACATTATCTATATTAAATATATTACTTTTGACCTTTATTATATTATTTTAATGAATTGGAAACATTAATTTCCATAATTAAAAGGTCCAGTAATTATATTCAAAGAGTAGTTAGGGCATATTTTGACTTAACCAAAATATATGCTAACAATAACAAACCATAATCAGAAGTACCACTCACATATTTCAGGATCCTCTTGACTTGATTTAAATGACTTTCCTTTGGTTCAACTTGATATCTAGCACATACACCTACATTGAGTATTTCACAAAAGTCAACATCTTCAATTTGTCCACTTCCCTGAGCCACAAGCCTTGGTTTGTTCCTCGTCATAGTGACATTCTCTTCTGACTTGTTTCTATAAACCCATTTAGTTCCTATGACATTTGTATCTTTAGGTCTAGGAACCAAATCCCAACCATCATTGGTTCTGAGTTGACCAAGTTCTTCTTGCATTGCATTAATCCATAACTCATCTGTTGGGTTTTTGTATGTTGGCTACATTTTGCAAAAACAACTACTAGCCAAATGCTGAGACAAATGCTGAAAGCAAGTGGCACAGCATTGTGTGACCTGATTGTTGCGCGCCAACACGCGCTATATTTCTGTTGAAGATCTTCTAGAGATTCTATGGAGTTTTATATTTAACCTAGCGTGCTGATCAAGACGCGCAGGTTTGCAAAGCTGTAATAAGGTTACAGGCCTTTGTATTTCCATAATCAATCTTTATATATTTTTGGAAATAATATTCTTGCTCATGAAGAATTGTTAGCTGGACCTGACAACGTCCAAGCTATGTTTTGAAGCCCAAACCCGTGCTTGCTGAGTACTATATATGTATGAAGACAAACCCTAAGTTTGGTGTGTTGAAAACCTTGTGTGTACTAAAGCGTGAGTTTTAGGTTTTCTTGTTAGTGTGAGTCTTGCTTGTATCTGTTGATTCATGTCAAGTACTCTGTGTTTTTGAGTTGTAATTGTGTACTACTCCTAAGCTGTGAAGTACGGAGTTAGTTGTGTCTTTAGAGTGTGACTCTTCAACCAAAACCAAAAGAACAATTGATAACAGTGGTGGTTGTACTGTTTGGTAGGAATTGAGACGGGGTCTCATATCTAGGAGTTCCTAGGTAGAGCAGCACGGGATAGGGTCTAGGTGCATAACCATGTAGTGAGGCTACGTTGGTGTATTTCACTAGAGCTATTATAGTGGGTTCATTCCTGGATTGGTATCCCCCAGACTAGGGCAGTTGCGCCGAACTGGGTTAACAAACTCATTGTGTTATTTACTTTTCAGTCACGCTTATTTTACTTTGCTACGCTAAGTTATTTTATTATTGTGTGACAAATGCTCGGACACTAGTGCTAACATTGTGCACAACATTTGTCTGTCTGGTTGCCAAAATTTCAATTGGCATCAGAGCTGGCACCCTGCCTGATTGGGTGAGCTCCAGGGAAGATATTTCTAGCTAAGATGGACAAAGAAGGAGGACTAATGAATAGACCACCACTGTTGATTGGTGATGCTAACTATGATGACTGGAAGTCTAAAATGACTACGTTTTTGAAATCCATGGATCACAAAACATGGAGAGCTGTGGTTGTAGGATGGGAACCTCCTGTGGTTACTACTGGTAAGGAAGGAGAGACAGTCACTAAGCTGAAACCTGAGGACGAATGGAGCAAGGATGAAGAAGCATGGGCCAATGCAAATTCAACGGCTCTAAATGCGTTGACCAATGGAGTTGATGCGCACATTTTCAAACTGATAAAAAAATGTACTATTGCTAAGGAAGCATGGAAGAAACTCCAAACTGTTCATGAGGGTAATTCAAAAGTAAGGAGCTCAAGGCTGCAACTTTTGACTAGTAAGTTTGAGAACTTGAAGATGAAGGATGATGAAAGCATTCAAGAATTCCACATGAGAATACTCGAGTTTGATAATCAATTTGATGCCTTGGGAGAAAATATTTCTGAAGAAAACCTGGTAAAGAAAATGCTTAGGTCACTACCTAAGAAATTTGACATGAAGGTTACTGCTATAGAAGAAGCCAAGGACATCTCAGAATTGAGAATGGGTGAACTAGTGGGGTCTTTACAAACATTTGAAATGGCTACAAATGAAAGATCTGAAAAGAAGACAAAGAGTATTGCTTTTGCCTCTAAATCTGAGGACAGTGATATGGAGGCTGATGATAGTGTATCTGAGACTATTGTGATGTTGGGTAAGAAATTTAATAAAGCTTTCAAAAGGTTTGACAGACAAGCTAAGTCACAGCAGTAATAGGAATGTCAACAATCAAAGGAAACCAAAAACAGATGAGAAGCCAAGTCAAGGCAAAGGTGTTCAATGCCATGAGTGTGAAGGTTATGGTCATATCAGAACTGAGTGTGGCACTTACCTTAAATAGCAAAAGAACAATTGATAACAGTGGTGGTTGTACTGTTTGGTAGGAATTGAGACGGGGTCTCATATCTAGGAGTTCCTAGGTAGAGCAGCACGGGATAGGGTCTAGGTGCATAACCATGTAGTGAGGCTACGTTGGTGTATTTCACTAGAGCTATTATAGTGGGTTCATTCCTGGATTGGTATCCCCCAGACTAGGGCAGTTGCGCCGAACTGGGTTAACAAACTCATTGTGTTATTTACTTTTCAGTCACGCTTATTTTACTTTGCTACGCTAAGTTATTTTATTATTGTGTGACAAATGCTCGGACACTAGTGCTAACATTGTGCACAACATTTGTCTGTCTGGTTGCCAAAATTTCAATTGGCATCAGAGCTGGCACCCTGCCTGATTGGGTGAGCTCCAGGGAAGATATTTCTAGCTAAGATGGACAAAGAAGGAGGACTAATGAATAGACCACCACTGTTGATTGGTGATGCTAACTATGATGACTGGAAGTCTAAAATGACTACGTTTTTGAAATCCATGGATCACAAAACATGGAGAGCTGTGGTTGTAGGATGGGAACCTCCTGTGGTTACTACTGGTAAGGAAGGAGAGACAGTCACTAAGCTGAAACCTGAGGACGAATGGAGCAAGGATGAAGAAGCATGGGCCAATGCAAATTCAACGGCTCTAAATGCGTTGACCAATGGAGTTGATGCGCACATTTTCAAACTGATAAAAAAATGTACTATTGCTAAGGAAGCATGGAAGAAACTCCAAACTGTTCATGAGGGTAATTCAAAAGTAAGGAGCTCAAGGCTGCAACTTTTGACTAGTAAGTTTGAGAACTTGAAGATGAAGGATGATGAAAGCATTCAAGAATTCCACATGAGAATACTCGAGTTTGATAATCAATTTGATGCCTTGGGAGAAAATATTTCTGAAGAAAACCTGGTAAAGAAAATGCTTAGGTCACTACCTAAGAAATTTGACATGAAGGTTACTGCTATAGAAGAAGCCAAGGACATCTCAGAATTGAGAATGGGTGAACTAGTGGGGTCTTTACAAACATTTGAAATGGCTACAAATGAAAGATCTGAAAAGAAGACAAAGAGTATTGCTTTTGCCTCTAAATCTGAGGACAGTGATATGGAGGCTGATGATAGTGTATCTGAGACTATTGTGATGTTGGGTAAGAAATTTAATAAAGCTTTCAAAAGGTTTGACAGACAAGCTAAGTCACAGCAGTAATAGGAATGTCAACAATCAAAGGAAACCAAAAACAGATGAGAAGCCAAGTCAAGGCAAAGGTGTTCAATGCCATGAGTGTGAAGGTTATGGTCATATCAGAACTGAGTGTGGCACTTACCTTAAATAGCAAAAGAACAATTGATAACAGTGGTGGTTGTACTGTTTGGTAGGAATTGAGACGGGGTCTCATATCTAGGAGTTCCTAGGTAGAGCAGCACGGGATAGGGTCTAGGTGCATAACCATGTAGTGAGGCTACGTTGGTGTATTTCACTAGAGCTATTATAGTGGGTTCATTCCTGGATTGGTATCCCCCAGACTAGGGCAGTTGCGCCGAACTGGGTTAACAAACTCATTGTGTTATTTACTTTTCAGTCACGCTTATTTTACTTTGCTACGCTAAGTTATTTTATTATTGTGTGACAAATGCTCGGACACTAGTGCTAACATTGTGCACAACATTTGTCTGTCTGGTTGCCAAAATTTCAATTGGCATCAGAGCTGGCACCCTGCCTGATTGGGTGAGCTCCAGGGAAGATATTTCTAGCTAAGATGGACAAAGAAGGAGGACTAATGAATAGACCACCACTGTTGATTGGTGATGCTAACTATGATGACTGGAAGTCTAAAATGACTACGTTTTTGAAATCCATGGATCACAAAACATGGAGAGCTGTGGTTGTAGGATGGGAACCTCCTGTGGTTACTACTGGTAAGGAAGGAGAGACAGTCACTAAGCTGAAACCTGAGGACGAATGGAGCAAGGATGAAGAAGCATGGGCCAATGCAAATTCAACGGCTCTAAATGCGTTGACCAATGGAGTTGATGCGCACATTTTCAAACTGATAAAAAAATGTACTATTGCTAAGGAAGCATGGAAGAAACTCCAAACTGTTCATGAGGGTAATTCAAAAGTAAGGAGCTCAAGGCTGCAACTTTTGACTAGTAAGTTTGAGAACTTGAAGATGAAGGATGATGAAAGCATTCAAGAATTCCACATGAGAATACTCGAGTTTGATAATCAATTTGATGCCTTGGGAGAAAATATTTCTGAAGAAAACCTGGTAAAGAAAATGCTTAGGTCACTACCTAAGAAATTTGACATGAAGGTTACTGCTATAGAAGAAGCCAAGGACATCTCAGAATTGAGAATGGGTGAACTAGTGGGGTCTTTACAAACATTTGAAATGGCTACAAATGAAAGATCTGAAAAGAAGACAAAGAGTATTGCTTTTGCCTCTAAATCTGAGGACAGTGATATGGAGGCTGATGATAGTGTATCTGAGACTATTGTGATGTTGGGTAAGAAATTTAATAAAGCTTTCAAAAGGTTTGACAGACAAGCTAAGTCACAGCAGTAATAGGAATGTCAACAATCAAAGGAAACCAAAAACAGATGAGAAGCCAAGTCAAGGCAAAGGTGTTCAATGCCATGAGTGTGAAGGTTATGGTCATATCAGAACTGAGTGTGGCACTTACCTTAAATAGCAAAAGAAAGGGATGAATGTCTCATGGTCAGATGAAGATGACTCTGAAGAAGAATCTGAATCTACCAATCATGTAACTGCTTTAACTGGAGTATGTGCATCTGATGCAGAATCACACGATGGTGAAATGACTTATGATGAACTGGTTGATTGCTACAAGGGTTTATGGCTCAAAAGTGTAGAAGTTGGTAACACTGTGTTAAAGCAGAAGAAGACCATTGCTTCACTACAAGCTGAGAAAACCAAACTTCTGGAAGAAAATTCAAGACTAGCTGATGAAGTTGAGCTATACAAATCCAAGATGGATAACATGAACAAACAGGTGAGGATGCTGAATACAGGAACTGAGAAGTTAGAAGAAATCCTAGAGATAGGACAGAGTTCAAAAGATTCCAAGGGTATTAGTTTCAACTATCATTCACTACGTCATCAAAAACATGCATCTGTGATGAAGTTTGTTCCAGCTACTACTACCTATGATCCAACTATGCCAAGACAGATGCCCCAGCATCAGGTGAGACAACAGAAAAGCAGATACAAGACCAAGTCAAAGAAAAAATATTCTGGTTGGGTGTGCTATCATTGTGGAAAGAAGGGACACATTAGGCCCTACTGCTTCAAACTGTATGGATATCCTGACAAAGCTGCTCCATCAAAAACTGAATCAACTGTGAAGAAAGAATGGAAGCAGAAAAGCAATATTGTGGATCCTGATCAAGCTGAAGGTGTGGAAATTACTCAAATTGCTCATACATCTCTAAGAGCATCATCTAGGAGTGATTGGTACTTTGATAGTGGATGTTCAAGACATATGACTGGAAATAGAGACTACTTGACAGATGTCTTGCCATATGCTACCAGCTTTGTGACTTTTGGTGATGGAGCCAAAGGAGAGATTAAAGGGATAGGAACTCTGATAACTGAAGGGTTGCCTAAACTTGACAAAGTGCTTCATGTGAAAGGACTGAGTGCTAATCTAATTAGCATTAGTCAACTATGTGACAAAGGTCTGAAGGTCAACTTTACAAAGGATGAATGTCTAGTTACTGATAGTAAAGGTGATCTACTAATGAAAGGAGAAAGGTCAAAGGATAACTGTTATCTATGGGTCTCTCAAGACAAAGCTGAGTTATCTACATGTCTAATAACTAAAGAAGATGATGTGAAACTGTGGCACCAAAAGCTTGGACATCTAAACCTCAAAAGCATAAAGAAAGCTATTGCTGAAGGAGCCATTAGAGGTTTACCAAGACTTCAGATTCAAGAAGGAAGCATATGTGGAGAATGTCAGATAGGTAAACAGACAAAGATGCCTCACCAGAAGCTGCAACATATGACCACATCCAGAGTACTTGAGTTATTGCATATGGACTTAATGGGGCCTATGCAAGATGAAAGCTTAGGTGGAAAGAAGTATGCTTTTGTCATGGTAGATGATTATTCTAGATATACTTGGATTGACTTCATCAAAGAGAAATCTGACACTTTTGAGAAATTCAAGGATCTTTGCCTAAAACTACAAAGAGAGAAAGAATGTGGTATAACTAGGATCAGAAGTGATCATGGCAAGGAGTTTGAAAATAGTAAGTTCTCTGAATTTTGCACCGCTGAAGGAATATTTCATGAGTTTTCTGCACCTATTACTCCTCAACAGAATGGAATAGTAGAGAGGAAGAATAAGACATTACAAGAATCAGCTAGGGTTATGATACATGCTAAAAAGTTACCTTTCTATTTCTGGGCTGAGGCTATGAACACAGCCTGCTATATCCATAACAGAGTTACACTGAGAAAGGGAACATCTACAACTCTGTATGAGCTATGGAAGGATAGAAAACCAACTGTGAAACACTTTAATGTCTTTGGAAGTAAATGTTATATCTTAGCTGACAGAGAACCAAGGAGGAAGATGGATCCTAAAAGTGATGAGGGGATATTCTTAGGTTATTCAACTAACAGTAGAGCCTATAGAGTATTCAACTCTAAAACTAATACCATGATGGAATCCATAAATGTTGTGATAGATGATAAAGGTACAGATGCTGCACCAGATGACAGTACATTTGACTAAGCATGTGGTCTACAAGAGGAGACAGAAGATGAGATTGTCAATGAAGAAGACTCAGGAGTGATCAGTTCTGAAGATTTAGCCAATAACAAAGGGTCATCTACCAGAGTTCAGAAGTATCACCCTATTTATCAAGTCATTGGTAATCCTAATCAGGGCATCACAACAAGAAGAAGAAATAATGAGATATCCAATTCCTGTTTCATTTCCAACTTTGAACCCAAGAATGTCAAGGAGGCTCTGACTGATGAGTTCTGGATAAATGCTATGCAAGAAGAGCTAACTTAGTTCAAGAGAAGTGATGTATGGGATCTAGTTCCTAGGCCAGATAATGCAAATATCATAGGAACTAAATGGGTATACAAGAATAAGTCAGATGAGAATGGAACTATCACCAGAAACGTAGCTAGACTATAAGTTATTAGGCTATTGCTTGGGATTGCATGTATACTCAAATTTAACCTGTATCAAATGGACATCAAGAGTGCATTTCTGAATGGTTACTTGAATGAAGTGGTCTATGTTGAACAGCCCAAGGGATTTGTTGAACCAGCCTTTCTAGATCATGTTTACAAGTTAAAGAAAGCATTGTATGGTTTAAAGCAAGCTCCCAGAGCTTGGTATGAGAGGCTAACTGAGTTCTTGGTGAATAATGGTTACATAAAGGGTGGTAATGACAAGACACTCTTTGTGAAAGATGTGAGAGGTAAGCTCATGATTGCACAAATATATGTGGATGATATTGTCTTTGGAGGAATGTCTGACCAGATGGTAGAGCATTTTGTTCAGCAAATGCAATCTGAGTTTGAAATGAGTCTTGTAGGTGAGCTTAATTTCTTTTTAGGTCTTCAAGTAAAACAAATGGAAGACACTATATTTATCTCTCAGAGTAAGTATGCCAAGAATATGGTCAAGAAATTTGGCATGGAGAATGCTGCCACTAAAAGAACTCCTGCTCCTACACATGTCAAGCTTTCAAAAGATGTCAAAGGTGAAGATGTAGATCAAAGTTTGTACAGAAGTATGATAGGTAGTCTACTTTATCTAACTGCAAGTAGACCAGATATCACATTTGCTGTTGGAGTATGTGCTAGGTACCAAGCTGAACCAAAGGTGACTCATTTAACTCAAGTAAAAAGAATCTTGAAGTATGTGAATGGTACCAGTGATTATGGGTTACTATATTCTCATGGTGAAAGTAACAAGTTGGTAGGATACTGTGATGCTGACTGGGCAGGAAGTGCAGATGATAGAAAAAGCACTTCTGGTGGATGTTTCTTTCTAGGTAATAATCTCATATCTTGGTTTAATAAGAAACAAAATTGTGTTTCCTTATCAACTGCTGAGGCTGAGTACATAGCAGCAGGCAATAGTTGTACACAATTGGCGTGGATGAGACAGATGCTGAGTGAGTACAATGTCAAGACAGATGCTATGACATTATATTGTGACAACTTGAGTGCTATCAATATTTCCAAAAATCCTATACAACATAGTAGGACCAAGCACATTGATATCAGACATCATTTCATCAGAGATTTGGTTGAAGAAAAGATCATTGCAATTGAGCATGTTTCAACTGAAGAGCAATTAGCAGATATATTTACAAAAGCTCTTGATATTGCCCAATTTGAAAATTTAGAGGGCGGTTAGGCATTTGCCTAATTGAGGAATTGTAGCAGTTAATGTGTGAAAGGCGTGCATCAGTTATTTTCTCTCTCCTCAACCGCTCTTTGCACGCCTGTCAAGGAAGTGAATCAAAACTTCCCTTATACAAAACAATCACACGCAATCATCATTATTCCTTACAACACTTTTCTGAAAGTCTCAACTGCTCACTTGCCGCTCCTATTGCTATTCAACTTGATATCTAGTACATACACATACATTGAGTATTTCACAAAAGTCAACATCTTCAATTTGTCCACTTCCCTGAGCCACAAGCCTTGGTTTGTTCCTGGTCATAGTGACATTCTCTTCTGACTTGTTTCTATAAACCCATTTAGTTCCTATGACATTTGTATCTTTAGGTCTAGGAACCAAATCCCAACCATCATTGGTTCTGAGTTGACCAAGTTCTTCTTGCATTGCATTAATCCATAACTCATCTGTTGGGTTTTTGTATGTTGGTTACATTTTGCAAAAACAACTACTAGCCAAATGCTGAGACAAATGCTGAAAGCAAGTGGCACAGCATTGTGTGACCTGATTGTTGCGCGCCAACACGCGCTATATTTCTGTTGAAGATCTTCTGGAGATTCTATGGAGTTTTATATTTAACCTAGCGTGCTGATCAAGACGCGCAGGTTTGCTGAGCTGTAATAAGGTTACAGGCCTTTGTATTTCCATAATCAATCTTTATATATTTTTGGAAATAATATTCTTGCTCATGAAGAATTGTTAGCTGGACCTGACAACGTCCAAGCTATGTTTTGAAGCCCAAACCCGTGCTTGCTGAGTACTATATATGTATGAAGACAAACCCTAAGTTTGGTGTGTTTAAAACCTTGTGTGTACTAAAGCGTGAGTTTTAGGTTTTCTTGTTAGTTTGAGTCTTCCTTGTATCTGTTGATTCATGTCAAGTACTCTGTGTTTTTGAGTTGTAATTGTGTACTACTCCTAAGCTGTGAAGTACGGAGTTAGTTGTGTCTTTAGAGTGTGACTCTTCAACCAAACCAAAAGAACAATTGATAACAGTGGTGGTTGTACTGTTTGGTAGGAATTGAGACGGGGTCTCATATCTAGGAGTTCCTAGGTAGAGCAGCACGGGATAGGGTCTAGGTGCATAACCAAGTAGTGAGGCTACGTTGGTGTATTTCACTAGAGCTATTATAGTGGGTTCATTCCTTGATTGGTATCCCCCAGACTAATGCAGTTGCGCCGAACTGGGTTAACAAACTCATTGTGTTCTTTACTTTTCAGTCACGCTTATTTTACTTTGCTACGCTAAGTCATTTTATTATTGTGTGACAAATGCTCGGACACTAGTGCTAACATTGTGCACAGCATTTGTCTGTCTGGTTGCCAGAATTTCATCATCAGTGAGTGCTTCTTTCACATTCTTGGGTTCCACTCTTGAGACAAAACATGAGTTAAACACAATATCATTTGACCTTCTAGTAGTAATTCCTTTGTTTAGGTCAACTATGATAAGATCAGTTGGGTGATTCTTTTGATCTCTGATGGATGGTGCTCTGTTTATAGAGGCGACTTCAGATTTTACATTCACACTGTTAGTAACTGACTTAATGTTATCATTCAACACAAGTTCTACATTTTGTTGGTAGAGGTTGTCCACATCTGGTGGCACATCTTCCTTTGGAGTGCTTAACATATCATCAACCTTATTCAAGAGACATATAAATATACTGCTTTCTTCCTGAGGAGACCACATGTAACAATTATCTTTAGATCTTGATCCTTTCATAACTATGTTTCCAAAATCATCAGTGATCAAGCACTCAGTTTTTGAGAAACTGACATTGAATCCTTCGTCACATTTTCTGTTAACTAATGCTGATAAGATTTTCTGTTAATCCTTTTACCAACAACACATTTTCAATCTTTGGCAGACCATTTGCAATTAAGTTGCCAACTCCCTTGATTTCCCCTTTTACACCATTTCCAAAAGTTACAAAGCTGGTAGAGTGCGGTTTCAAATCTGTTATAAACTTCTTGACACCAGTCATGTGTCTTGAACAACCACTATCAAAATACCAATCTTCCTTTGATGAAGCTTTGAATGAAGCTATTAATCCAGCACATTCTTTCTTCACTTCAGGTTGCTTGGGAAACTGTTGAGAAACATGACGATTAGGATACCCATATAACTTAAAACAGAAAGGTCTGATATGTCCTTTTCTTCCACAGCGATGACAGATCCTAATTTTAGAGGCAGATTGTGATGTACTACTGGGATGTGGGCACATGTTTATGGGAGGATGTGTCCACATGTTGTTCAACATCATTGGATTGTAAACTTCAATTGCTGCGACAAACTTAGTGACATTGCTTTTCTGATGTTGCTTGTTTAGAGTTTGATAATTAAATCCAATTCCTTTAGGTTTCCTAGGTTTTTGAATATCAAGAATTTCTTCCAACATATCTGTATCATTGTTCATCATCCTAACTTGCTTTTTCATGTCTTCTAATTTTGAGGTCAGTTGTACATTTTCTTCATTCAATTTTGAAATCTTAGAGACATGATCACTTCTTTCATTCTTCATCTGAGTGATGATTTTATTGCTCTCATGTAGCTTCTTATATGTGGCTTCAGCCTCATAACATAGTTCCTTGAAGCTAGCAGCAAGTACTTCATATGATACCTTCTTATTACATGATTCAGTATCAGGTGCATCAGATTTTCCAGTTAGAACAGTGATGAACTTTGCAGATTGTCCTCCATTATTCTCTTCTTTAGAGTCATCATCAGACCAAACAACAGTTAGTCCTTTCTTTTGATTCTTAAGAAAGGTGGGGCATTCAGGTTTGACATGACCATAGCCTTCACACTCATAACATCTTACTCCCTCTCCTTGACTTGTTTTTTCTTCACTTCTAGCTTTTCTAGGAGAGTTTGATCTTTTGATGCCAGTTTGTGTGTTTCTCCCATACTTCTTCAAGATTCTATTGACTGTCTTCCAAGAAGAACCATTTCTTTTGTAGAATCATTATTTATCTCAGCTTCTCCAATATTTTCAAGTCCTACATTTGAAACAAAAGCAATACCTTTGGTCTTCTTGTCATTTTTGTCATTAGGAACTCCTTCAAACGTTTGAAGAGATCCTATGAGCTCATCCATCTTCATGTTTGCAATATCCTGAGCTTCTTCAATGGCAGTGACTTTCATATCAAATGTCTTAGGAAGGGATCTAATAATCTTTCTACAAAGTTTTTCTTCAATTATTGGTTCTCCTAAAGAATCAAATATGTTTGCATAATCTAACACTTCCATTTGAAAATCATATATATTGCCATCTTCCTCCATTTTAAGATTTTCAAATTGTGTTGTGAGAAGCTGTAACTTTGCCATTTTTACTTTAGACGTACCTTCTTGATTTGTCTTCAACATATCCCATGCAACTTTAGCTATAGTCTGTTTCTTAATAAGTCTGAACATGTTCTTATCAACAGCATTGAATATGGCATTCAATGTCTTGTTATTTCCATATGCAATTTCATCTTCATCTTTGGTCCAATCTTCTGGATGGCTTCAAAACATCAGTAACCATATTTGTCAATGATCATAGGTGGTTCCCACTTCTTCAGAATAGACTTCCATGATTTGTTGTCCAGAGACTGGAGAAACGCTAGCATTTTGGGTTTCCACCCATCATAGTTTGTACCATCCAGTAGAGGTGGCCTGGTCAAAATTCCTCCTTCCTTGTCAGTATTTCCAGAATTCATCTTCCCTGAAGCTCAACCAAAAACAGGCAGGGTGCCCGCTCTGATGCCAATTGAAATTCTGCCGTACTACTTATAATTAATAATCACACAGAATAATGTGCGGCAAGATGTGCGCACATTAACCAAACTTGTAGAACAAGTAATAAAACAACAAATAATAAAAGCAATAAATAACACACGGAAATTGTTAACCCAGTTCGGCCCAACGTCCTAATCTTGGGGCATACCAAGCCAAGAAGGAAATCCACTAGTGTAATGCTATTTCTAAGTTATCCGGCTTACACCTCGGTTTTCAATTTAGAAACTCGCCTAATACCCGTGCTATATTTCTACCTAGGTACTGATGACACGAAATCATATCGTATTTTTAGCTTAATTTAGGTGAATTTTAGTTGCATTTGCATATGTATTTATTTCATTTATGTCTTTTTATGTTAGTATTTGATTTGTTTTTAGTTTTGTCGAATAAAATAGGTCGCAGAAGAGAATTCAGCAAAAAGTATCAAAAACGGAGCAAAAAGAGGGGTGCAAAGCCCAAATTCGCGCAGCCCACAAAGGAGCCCAGCAAAAATGGGCATTTGCCCAAATCTGCCCAGTGGCGAGCGCCACAGAAGTGGTGGCGAGCGCCACCAAATGCAAGCCCAAGTGGCGAGCGCCACAGAAGTGGTGGTGAGCGCCACCAATTGTGAAGCCCAGTAAAACTGAATTTTGCGAGACGTGGGGAAGTGGCATTCGTCTGATCCGTTTTCTGTTCCTATCGTACGGCAATTGGATGAGGTCAAAAACAAGTTTATCCTCTCCCTAAAAAGAGGATCGTGCAAGTCAAAACCCCCCTATAAATAGAAGCTCAATTTCAGATCTGATTACGCTTTAATTCCTTTAGTTTTCAGTCAGTTTTTATTTCTAGTTACAGTAACTGTAACGGTATTTCCACATCGGAAATCCGTTTTCAGTTCTGTTTTCAGTTTCCTGTCAAGAATTCTGTACCGGTTATTTATATCAAGTTTATTCAGCATTTATTCCAGGTTTTTTATTTAATGTTTTTATTTATTTATTTAATTATGCTTTATTGAATTTTCTGTTTTTGTTTATTTAATTTCTTTAATATGTCTAGCTAAATTTCCTAGATATCGGTATGTAAACTAATTCTCCGAAGGGAATTTAATAATGATTTAGCGCGCACTTATTAAACTATTTTTCTGATTCAAATTCCTAATTTAATTCAAAGCTTTTGAACGAGAGTAAAAGAAAGCAACTAAGGTTAAAATCAATAGAGCGAGAGTTTGAGGTTTTAACTAGATAGTAGGAATTTGATATTAATCTTTGAACAAGCGAGAGCCACGTTAGGATTAATTAGAACTAATTGATTTTCAAAATATTCTTTCGAAGCTAAGGTGGTAGAAAAGTGACAGTAAAACTCCTAGCTTAGAAAGTATGGTTTTTATCAACAAAACGAGAGTGTGAGGTTTAGACCTTTAAATTGAGAAAGTTCTTCTGAAAAATAAACCCTTTTCCCGCGCGCTATTAATTTATTAAATTCCCGATGGTTAATTAAGTTACATACCGATATGCCACTTTATTAATTAATTTAAATTCTTTAATTTAATCTCTTTAATTCTAAACATTCCAAAACTCCTAAAAAAATACTAGCCTTAGATTTACACCGTGACAACGGATTACGGTAGATTAACTGTTGGTCCCTATGGATTCGATATCTTTTAAAACTACACGACGAGACTGTGCACTTGCGGTCAATTAAATCTATTGATACACAAATCGTCGATCAAGTTTTTGGCGCCGTTGCCGGGGACCAATTTAGTCAATATCGTAACTCCGACGTTACACCGTAGAGACTAAGGCATTTTAAATTTAAAAAAAAAAAAAAATCGAAAAAAAATAATAACAAACAATTTTAGGATAAGTCCTTTGAGCTTAAATGTATAACTCAAATCCCTTTTATAATGACTATCCTCAAAATTTCAACTACCATAACCATAACTTCCCATATAACTACCAGCCTCAACCGTCCCCATACTTTGAGGGACAATACCCTAACTCTCAGTACAATTATTATCCACAACATTTAAATCCAAAAGAATCCGTTAGTCCTAGCCTATTAGCGGTATAGAATGAATTTATGGAAACCTCCGCTAAGGCTAATCGAGAGCACCGATTTAGAGAAATCATGAGGGAACAAAACCTCATAAATGAACGGATTAGACTAAGCAATCTCGAAACCCAAAGGATGCTCGACGCTATGGTTAACTCAACAGCCACTCCCCAAGAGTCGATGGAGACACTAATCTCCCAATTCACCCAGTCAACCATAAAACCCTCTCACGAGAGACAAGTAGACGTTGTAGCAAACATTAATGAAAGCGAGATTGAGAGGTCTAGTGAGGATGATAATGTTGTCGAGAGTTTCAGCGAGGAAAGAGTGGAGGTCGAAGAAGCATCACCGATACTCCTCCCTAGTGAGGTAGTAGAAGAGGTAGAGAAGGGAACACTGCATGTTTTCCCTGCTCCCTACAACCCACCAATCCTTGCTCCCCAAAGGATAGTAGAGGCTAGAGTGGACCAAACTCCCCAACCATGTGAAAAGAAAAAGAATGTAAAAGCCAACACACATAGGGATGAGGGCGCAAATAGAAAGAGGAAATTAGGGGAAAGAAAATTTGAGGATGACGTTAGTGCAAAAAGGATGAGGGTAACATTCGGAGAGGCAAGTGAAAGCCCTAAAACAAAAGAACGAAGGACACTTGAAATTGAACCAAAACCCCCGCCTCAAATCGATAAATCTCCTTTTCTCCCAAATCAAAAATTAATAGAAGAGGGCAAGGAAGCTGAACCGCCCTATAGGAGAAAAAAGAGAAAGAACGAGGGGTATGTGAGAATACTTGATAAGTGGCCGTGGAAATCATTCCCGAACCGGCCATCACAGGTGAGATAAAAAACACCAAAATTGTCGAGCTCACCGACATTAAACAAAGCGCTTGGTGGGAGGCAACCCACATGTAGGTTTAATTTTGCTTAGTTTAATCTTAAAAAGAAAAAAAAAACAATAATATTCGCATGTGTCATTAGTTGTTGCTTGTTTTTTCTGAATTATTATATTTTTAAAGAAATTAAGCGGTACTATTATATATCTTATTTCTCACTCATATTTTTGGTATATATTTTCAAATTGATTTTTTTTAGATACCTTTCTTTCTTTCACGATGAATCGAGTTGAGAATCATGATATCAAGTTCAGAGGAGTAGGACAGATGAAAGACTATGAGATTCTAGCTCAGAGAGATATGCATTTATCCATCTAACCTTACAGCGCTACTATGGACAAGCTAGGGATCCGTGAAAGCGTGATGTTCTTGCTTAATGAAGTCGGATGGTCCGGCTTTACTGTAGGGAGAAGGTTTAGCTCTTTCCGTAGCCTAACCCTCGAGTTCCTAAGCTCATTTTCCTATCACCCTGAGATAGGAAAAGGATTCCAAAGAGGCCTGATAAACTTTAGAATGTTCGGCGTTGACTATATCTTCAACAATAAAGAAATGGCCAACCTCCTAGGTTTCCCGAGTGATCCACATACTTTCACATCTGTTGAGGAGGGCATGTTCCCTTTCCGTGAGGTAGACTATTTCTGGGGAAAAATCTCAGGTGAGGGACATGCTGACTATGGAAACATGTATTCTGAAAACATACACAACCCAACCTTCCGCTATTTCCACAAAATCCTAGCCCAAACTCTCTTTGGAAAGGAAGAAAACAACACCTCTGTGTCCCGTGAGGAGCTTTTTATCATGTTATGTGCTTCACAGTCCAGCCCTGTTAATGGGGCAGCCTTTATGATGACCAACATGTACAAGATAGCCCTTGATTGCCTAGGACCCATCTTAATAGGAGGATTAGTGACCATGATTGCAGATGCCATAGGCCTGAGAGTTCACCTTAACCAACTTCAACCCTTGGGAGGAATCTGATGCATGGACATAAACTTTTGCTTTAACCGTGGCATTATAGGGAATTTAGAACCCGACAGATTTGACCTTCTTATCAATCGCCAAGTCGTGCCCCATTTTACCTTGCCTAACAATAAAACCAGTGTTCAAGACAGAAGGAATTGGCTTTATGATTTGGAACCTCAGTATACACCCTTGACACCTCCTTCTTCACCTTAAGCCTATGAAAACCTTGACACAGATCTCTCTGATGCTGATCCAAGTGAGTCTCCTGATTCTGCTCCTGCTCTTTCTACTCCTGCTGCTGATGCCCAGTGGGGCCACCGACCGTGACTGTTGCTATGTTTGAAGCTTTGCAAGCTAAAACTAATGCAATGGAAGCCGAGCTGACTAAGTTGCGTGCGGAATTTTATGCTTACTTGGATACCGCCGCCGCGCAAGTAGAGTATATTTGGGATGAGCTAGGTTTCGTTGTGAATGAAGTCGAACGCCAACGTAGTGGCTAGGATTTCCTTGCTTTAGAATAATAAATCCTAGGAAATTTTCTTTACTAATACTTTAATTTGAATTTCATAAATTAGCAATAACTATATTTACTTTCATTTAGTTCGTTTGATTAATAAAAACTCCTGATGAGAGACCGTTTGTTTTATGCTCTTGCGTGCTCATGTGGTTTTCTTGTGAATAATTGCTCTGTGTTAGAAATGTAATTTGGTGAAAATTTTGTCCTGTTAGAACTTAATTCAATTGTGTGCAAGCTGTACAATTTCCTTTAGACAGACAAATGAACAACAACACGCTACAGGACGAAAAAAGGCCAAAATGCAAAATTTGGCCTTGTGGTGATCGCCATAAGCATGGTGGCGCTCGCCACAGAATGCAGCTTCATGATTTTGGCAAAATATGTACAGGAAGCGTGTTACAGTAAGCTTGTATTGAATGGTTTTGTTTTTAAAGGCTTGGAAAGGAATTGTTTTTCTGTGAATTGTAGACACCATCATTATGTTCCATCAAATTTTCAACTACACAACACTACATTCATTTCCACTTTTCCATTATAAATACACACACCATAACACATTCACTTCACAACACAATTCTCATTTCACAGAGGCTTTTCTTTCCTTCATTTCTTCTAGTCTTTCAAGCTAAGGTAAGTCAAGTTCATGGCACAACAAGAGGAGTATGCAATCAAATTTCGAGATGGAGACCAAGCTAAGCTCTACCGACTCCACCGCCGAAAGGAATACGAACCAACGAGGTATGCCGATGACTTCTGTCTCAAGACTTTAGGATTATCGGATAGTGTGCGCCATTTGGTTCGATCATTTAAGCTTGACTATTTGCTTTCTTTTAAAGACCTCGTTCATGTCCAACTTACCTCGGAGTTTCTTAGTTCTCTAGAACTAAACCCCACCCCCGACCGTGTGAGATTCCGTTTGTTTAATGTTAATTACAACTTTAGCTACGATGAGTTAGCCGAGTTGTTGCACTTACCACACGGTGAAGGAGTGAAAGATGAGTTGCCTACTCAAGTGGGGTGGTTAGATGCCGCGAAGGCACTTTGGTGGGGTTTAACCGGAAAAGAAACAAGTAGCTTTGAGGGTAATAGAGCAACATTAATTCAAAACCCCGCCATACGCTACTTTCGCCATCTTTTAGCTTGCACTGTTTTTGGCCGTCTAGGTTCTAACAAGGTCAATGATAAAGAGCTATTTTTGCTGTTCACTTACAGCGTCTCAAAAGAAAAAGTCCATACTGCCCGATTTATGATGTATCACATGTTTTCAATGGTTAAGTCCAAAGGGGCAATTGTTTTTGGTGGTCTTGTGACAACCTTAGCACGCTTGCTAAACCATGGGGGGCAACTTTCTACCCTCACACCACTTGACTCTCATACCATTGATCTAGACATGGTGCGAAACACGAGGCTAGTAAAGCAACGGGCTGATGGAAAATACATGCTCATGATAGATAACAAAGCCTGTCCCGATATCATCCTCCCTGACCCCGCGCGCTTGAATGTGCGCACGATAGCCAATTACTGTTTTCTCCCCAACCCTGCCATTCCCCGAGAATGGAATGTACCAAATGAACCTGATGATGAGGGAGAGAGTGACGGATATGAGGAGGAGGAGCACGAGGCTCCGGAAACTAATGCACACAGCACACACACTTCTTCTGGTTATTTTGCAGGTACTACTTCTGGAGCAGCCCATGAGAGTGGCACTGCCACGCTTGATACTGTTTTAGCTGAGATGAGGCAACACTACACCTTAGATGCCCAGAGGGACCAGCATATCCAAGACATCCAGACTCGTCAGACAGAGATGATGAGCATGATGCAGCAGTTTCAGAGTGACCAGCGTGGTTTGATTGATGGCATGACAGATATGTCTTTACGCATGGATGATTTTGATGGCTATTTCCAGCAGCTAGGTGTAGGACCTCCACCACATGAGAGGCGCACGAGGAGGCGCGGCCCAAACCTCCAGTAGTTACTTTCTCTAAGGTTGTACCCTTCCAAACTCACCTTTAGTCGTTGCATTGGGGACAATGCTCGATTTAAGTGTGGGGGAGGAAGCTTTATCGCTTTCCTTTACTTTCAGTCATTTAGTTTTGCATGCATAATAAAACCTTAGGTTAGTTCACTTAGATTAAAGTTGATTTTGCGTGATTGGTTTTGATATTGTCTGATTTTCCCATTTCTTGAGCCATACCAAAAATTTTCTTGTGAAAGCAAAAGTATTGAGTTTTGATGCTTGGTATTGATTGTTTGAAAGTATATAGGTTGTTTGCACTATCTAGGCTATTTTGTGAGAATTGGGTAACGGTTAGATAAAATCAATACCGTTTTAACACCTTAGATTCCCAGAAGTGTGTAGAACTGATCTGAGTACTAGTTTTGACAAAGCTTTGAAACTTGAGTTTTAATGAACCCTTAGTAGTTTATCTAGCAGTCGGCACCATTTCAAGGCACAAACTAAGTGGGAAACCGAAGAATATAAGTGAATGATTTTGATTATAAATGTTATGAATGCTATTGGTTGATTCCTTGAAATAATTGATGAAAATTCAGTAAATGTTGAAACATGAGAAAGGAAAAAAATACCATAGTATAGAAACTCATTAGTAGTTGGTTCAGAGGTGTCTGATTCTGAACTTGGTAGGGCGGGTTACGATCAGATCCCACGCAACTGCGAAGTGGGTAAAGCAAATAAGGGTTACCAAACTTATGTTATCAGCACCCCTCGCTATATGATGATCATAATCACTAACAGGTTTCCTACCATGGGCGTGTACAAGATAACGGGCTTAATGTGATTGCGCTAGAATAAAAAGGGTGAATGAAACTTAGGTGAGAGGTAGAGTCAAAAGGAAATGCTTCAGGTCTGTTTTCACATAACGGGAGTCTCTTGTGTCATTACAGTATTCTTGTTATTTGCACTGTTACCTGACTTTCATGGCTTAGCCGGCAACCACGTACGAGTAAGATGATCGTGTCATGTGTTTTTACTTATGCTATGTGATTCACTATTCTTTTATGCTTAAGGACAAGCAATGGTTCAAGTGTGGGGGAATTTGATGACACGAAATCATATCGTATTTTTAGCTTAATATAGGTGAATTTTAGTTGCATTTGCATATGTATTTATTTCATTTATGTCTTTTTATGTTAGTATTTGATTTGTTTTTAGTTTTGTCGAATAAAATAGGTCAGAGAAGAGAATTGAGCAAAAAGTATAAAAAACGGAGCAAAAAGGGGGTGCAAAGCCCAAATTCGCGCAGCCCACAAAGGAGCCAAGCAAAAATGGGCATTTCCCAAATCTGCCCAGTGGCGAGCGCCACCAAATGCAAGCCTAAGTGGCGAGCGCCACAGAAGTGGTGGTGAGCGCCACCAATTGTGAAGCCCAGTAAAACTGAATTTTGCGAGACGTGGGGAAGTGGCATTCGTCTGATCCGTTTTCTGTTCCTATCGTACGACAATTGGATGAGGTCAAAAACAAGTTTATCCTCTCCCTAAAAAGAGGATCGTGCAAGTCAAAACCCCCTATAAATAGAAGCTCAATTTCAGATCTGATTACGCTTTAATTCCTTTAGCTTTCAGTCAGTTTTTATTTCTAGTTACAGTAACTGTAACGGTATTTCCACACCGGGAATCCGTTTTCAGTTCTGTTTTCAGTTTCCTGTCAAGAATTTTGTACCGGTTATTTATTTCAAGTTTATTCAGCATTTATTCCAAGTTTTTTATTTAATGTTTTTATTTAATTATTTAATTATGCTTTATTTAATTTTCTGTTTTTGTTTATTTAATTTCTTTAATATGTCTAGCTAAATTTCCTAGATATCGGTATGTAAACTAATTTTCCGAAGGAAATTTAATAATGATTTAGCGCGCACTTATTAAACTATTTTTCTGATTCAAATTCCTAATTTAATTCAAAGCTTTTGAACGAGAGTAAAAGAAAGCAACTAAGGTTAAAATCAATAGAGCGAGAGTTTGAGGTTTTAACTAGATAGTAGGAATTTGATATTAATCTTTGAACAAGCGAGAGCCACGTTAGGATTAATTAGAACTAATTGATTTTCAAAATATACTTTCGAAGCTAAGGTGGTAGAAAAGTGACAGTAAAACTCCTAGCTTAGAAAGTATGGTTTTTATCAACAAAACGAGAGTGTGAGGTTAAGACCTTTAAATTGAGAAAGTTCTTCTGAAAAATAAACCCTTTTCCCGCGCGCTATTAATTTATTAAATTCCCGATGGTTAATTAAGTTACATACCGATATCCCACTTTATTAATTAATTTAAATTCTTTAATTTAATCTCTTTAATTCTAAACATTCCAAAACTCCTAAAAAAATACTAGCCTTAGATTTACACCGATACAACGGATTACGGTAGATCAACTGTTGGTCCCTGTGGATTCGATATCTTTTAAAACTACACGACGAGACTGTGCACTTGCGGTCAATTAAATCTATTGATACACAAATCGTCGATCAGGTACCCCATAGGTATGTAAAACAACAAATAAAGATTTAGAGACCACTCCCCAAACAATTATACACCACTCGTACTTCAAAGCTTAGAGTGATGAACAATATTCCTTGCTTAAAAGTTTCGGATTACAACTCAATAAACCCAGTCCTTATGCAAGCATCTAGGTGACACAAGCAAAGGCTCACAAATAACAAGAACACAAGAACGCAAGACTCAAATCCTAAAAATCTAATTCTTCAATGATGGCTTAAGTGAGTATTAT
Source organism: Trifolium dubium (assembly GCA_951804385.1). Classification (NCBI taxonomy): domain Eukaryota; kingdom Viridiplantae; phylum Streptophyta; class Magnoliopsida; order Fabales; family Fabaceae; genus Trifolium; species Trifolium dubium. The sequence goes on from OX638068.1 coordinate 20,849,476, forward strand.
GTTTAGTCTTCACACATATTTATAATCTTCTGAGTAGCACGGTTGTGAACGTGTCTTGGGCTCCAAGATAGCTCTTGTAATAATTCTGACCCAAGAAATATAAATTTGAATCATATCAAATATTTCCATAATTGGAAAATACTTTTTACAAATAAAATTAGGGTTACGAGTAATCCTAAAGGTTCATGCAGAGAACGCGCCTTGATCAGCAAGAAAGGGGAGATAAAAGGAACATAAAAGCGAAACAAATCTTCAATAAAGATATGGCGCGTAAATAAGCTTGATACTTCCCAAGTTGCATGATGTGCGCACATTGTTCTCCACATCGTCTATGATGTGCGCATATTATCCTCCACATTGTGTTTTGCCAAAAATGAGGCCAACACAAAAACACTAACAAAATGATTCACTAGAGAAGTTGTCCATAAACCAATTTTTCTGAGGAAACCGTTTATCAAACGATTTACTAGAGTACAATATTTCAACCGTCTTACTGGAGATAACCATCTCGAGCAAACTACTGGAGAAAAGGTCTATTTAACTTTCGTGACCGAGAAAGTTGTATGTAGACCAATCTGTTGTAGATAACACTTGTTGAATTATTCACTGGGAAATGGATCATCAACCTTTTTGTAGGTGTAGAACGTTGACCAATCTGATGTGGATGAAACACTGTTGACCAACTTACTGAACATCAGTGATAAAGGTAAAACCAAATAAGTTCACTGGGATGTTAAAGATCCGCCAATCTTTCCCGTCAAAAAAATCATGGTTCACAAACCGTCTTATTGAAGATGCGATGTCCCAACCTTACTGGGATGAACAAATATCAACCGCCTCACTGGGGAAAAGAAACGATTCCTCAACCTTTCTCATTAAGAATATGATGCACTGACTAATCTGCTTGGGGATGATACTTTGTTGACCAATTCATTGGGGAAAAGATTCATCAACCCCTTATTTGTTGAGGAATTACGATTCAATAACCGTCTGGTTGGAGAATTAAGTCCGCATACTTTTGTCACTGAACAAGAGATCCAAGTCCGCAACCTGTTAAGACAACATTTTGCACATGTACTTTATGAATGCATGATTGTGCACCTTCAATGCCTAAATGCAAAACCAATGCAGATGAAATATCTAATTATATGCAAGATTTTGTTTGATTCTTTTTATGCATGAGCCTATGTGCGTGAATGCATGAATTTGTATGCATGAATGCATGAATTTATGAGTTTGTTTTGAGGAGAGTTTGAATTTCCCGGCACCGAGAATTTGAGTAACTCCATTGAGATAAAAATCTTGAGATGTTGACTATAGTTGTGGAACAATCATTCAGTCAAGTTTCCAAAAGGATAACAACTTTCTTCATGAAATGGAATCGAGAGATTGCTATGATTTTCTGTATTGGATTAGGGCAGTTTACTGTATGCCACTGGTTTCCCTTTAGATGTTTAAAAATCAAAAGAGTTTGTAATCTTTTCAAATGCTTTTATTTTTTCACAATGTTTAAATGCTTTATTTGTTAAAAATGAATAACACAAATGTATACATGGAGAGAAAGAAGGGATCTCAACTTCTAGTGGTAATACTGCTTCCATACCATAGACCAGAGAGAAAGGAGTTGCCCCTGTTGAAGTGCGAAATGTGGTTCTGTATCCATGGAGAGCATAAGGAAGCATGTCATGCCAGTCCCTGTAAGTCTTCACCATTTTCTGAATGATATTTTTGATGTTCTTATTAGCTGCTTCTACAGCGCCATTCATCTTGGGCCGGTATGGTGATGAATTGTGATGTTCAATCTTGAACTCAGCACACAACTCTTTCATTGTCTGATTATTCAAATTACTGGAAATATCAGTGATAATCTTGTTAGGAACTCCGTAACGAGAGATTATCTTCCTTCTGGTGAACTTAGAAACCACTTTTCTGGTGACATTGGCATAAGATGCTGCTTCGACCCACTTGGTGAAATAGTCAATAGCAACCAAGATGAAACGATGACCATTTGCCGCTTTTGGTTCAATCATACCAATCATATTTATGCCCCACATAGCAAAGGGCAAAGGTGCTATCATGAGATGCAGAGGAGTAGGTGGAACATGAATCTTGTTCGCATAGATCTGAAACTGGTGACACTTTCTAGCATAGTTGATGCAATCTGCTTCCATAGTCAACCAGTAATAGCCAGCACGGAGGATTTTATTTGCCATAGAATGCCCGTTTGCATGTGTACCAAAAGCTCCTTCATGAATCTCTTCGATAAGCATATCCGCTTCTCTCTTCTTTACACAACGGAGAAGGATCTTATCATAGTTTCTTTTGTACAACACCTCTCCATCTAGGAAGAAACCAGTTGCTAACATCCTTAAAGTCTTATTATCTTGCTCGGAAGCATCGCCAGGATATTCTTTATTTTTGATCAAGTTCATGATATCATAATACCAAGGTCTTCCATCTTTCTCTTCTTCAACTGCGAAACAAAAAGCGAGCTTTTCTCTGCGCTCAATTGCCACACGAGGTACATGATTTGGATAGCTTACTTTGTACATAAACGACAAGGTAGCTAAAGCATCAGCCAACTGATTCTCTTCTCTGGGAATATGATGGAAGTGATATCATCAAAGTACTTCGTCATTTCCATAATATAATCCCGATATGGAATTAAATTAGGATGACGAGTTTCCCAATCACCTCGGACTTGGTAGATAACCAGAGCAGAGTCTCTATATACTTCTAGGTTCTTGATTCTCAAATCAATTGCCCCTTCTAAACCCATAATGCAAGCCTTGTATTCAGCAATACTGTTGGTACAGTCAAACAACAACCTGGCTGTGAATGGTGTGTGAGTATTACGAGGAGAAATTATAACAGCACCTATACCATGCCCCATAGCATTAGATGCACCATCGAACACAAGCTTCCACAGAGATCCTGGTTCAGGCCCTTCATCATCACCAATGGGAGGTTTTTCACTCAAAGCCATGATATCTTCATCAGGAAAGTCAAAGCGTACAGGCTGATAATCATCTAAAGGTTGGTGAGCCAAATGTTCTGCTAGCACACTTCCTTTGATAGCTTTTTGTGTAACATACTGAATATCATACTCAGAAAACAACATCTGCCAATGGGCAATTCTTCCGGTTAAAGTAGGCTTCTCAAAAATATATTTGATAGAATCCATCTTGGTAATCAGCATAGTAGTATGACACACCATATACTGTCTCAAACGGCGAGCAGCCCAAGTCAAAGCACAACAAGTCTTTTCAACTAATGAGTAATTGATGTCACGGCTAGTGAATTTCTTGCTCAAGTAATAAATTGCATGCTCTTTCCTACTAGTTTCATCATGTTGTACAAGTACACACCCCATAGACTCCTCTAGCACATGTAGGTACAGAATCAACGACCTTCCAGGAACAGGCGGTATCAAGACTGGTGGCTCTTGTAAGTACTGTTTGATCTTTTCGAATGCCCCTTGGCAGTCTTCATTCCATTCAACAGTCTTATATTTTCTCAATAACTTGAAAATTTGTTAACAAGTTGCAGTAAGATGAGAGATAAACCTGGAGGTATAATTCAATCGTCCTAGGAAACCTCTGACTTTTTTTCTCAGTCACTAGTGCTAGCATATTCTGAATTGCTTTGACTTTGTCGGGATCAACCTCAATTCCCTTTTCACTGACAATGAAGCCTAACAATTTGTCGGATCTGACACCAAAGGTACACTTGTTGGAATTCAACCGCAACTGGTACTTCCTCAACCTTTTGAACAATTTCAAGAGATGTACCAAATGTTCTTCTTCTGCTTGAGCTTTAGCAATCATATCATCCACGTATACTTCTATCTCCTTGTGGATCATGTCATGGAAGAGACTAACCATCGCACGTTGATATGTTGCCCCTGCATTCTTCAAACCAAAAGGCATCACTTTGTAACAGAAAGTCCCCCATGGGGTGATGAATGTGGTTTTCTCCATATCTTCAAGTGACATTTTAATCTGATTGTAACCTGAGAAACCATCCATGAAGGAAAAGATCAGGAAACGAGTTGTGTTATCCACCAATACATCAATGTGAGGTAATGGGAAATCATCTTTCAGACTTGCTCTGTTCAGATCCTGATAATCCACACACATTCGCACTTTACCATCCTTCTTCGGGACTGGTACTATGTTGGCAATCCATTCAAGGTACTTGGCCACTGCAAGGAAACCCGCATCAAACTATTTTCTGACCTCTTCTCTGATCTTGAGAGCCATGTCAGGTCTAGTTCTTCTCAACTTTTGCTTTACCGGAGGGCATTCAGGCTTGAGCGCAAGCTTGTGTTCAACTATGTTGGTATCCAAACCAGGCATATCTTGGTACGACCATGCAAACACATCCACATACTCTAGAAGCAGCTTGATCAGACTCTCTTTCACATCTGGCTGTAAGGAGGCACCTATTTTGACCTCTTTCTTATCTTCTTCAGTCCCCAGATTGATCACATCCACTAGTTCCTGATGAGGTTGAATCATTCTTTTCTCTTAATCCAACATTCGAGCTAACTCTTCTGGTAATTCATAGTCTTCCTCTCCATCCTCTTCAACTTGATTAATTTTATTGATTTAGATTTGAATGCAAAAGTGTTTTATGAAATGCAAGAAATTATTGCCATTTTTATAATTTATCTTTTTAAAATTGTAAAAGAAGAAAAAATAAGACAGAAATTGCACAAGAAGTACTTTTTTCATTAATTACAAATTAAACATCAAAACAAAGTGGCCCTACAAGCACAACCATTTGTTCTAGGCTGAACAAAGGTGTTTTGAAAGGAAAACAAATTACTTTGAAATAAAAACAAAGTAATTACATTAGCGACACTACTAGAAAAATCGCCTTTAGAGACTGATTTAGCGACCAAAAAATTGTAAAATCCGGTCACTAATTACATTAGCGACCGAATTGGCGACCAAAATAAATCAGTTGGAAAACCCTTGGTCGCTAACCTATAGCGACCAAATTAGCGACTGAAATTTAGCGACCAAAATTGTGACTAATTTCAGTGACCGATTTAGAGACGGACAGTCAGCGACCGAAATAGTGACAACTCTTTGCAGCGTTGTTTGCGACGCCTTAGCCGACGCTATCAGCGACTGATTTAGTGACTGTAAATAGAGACCGAATTTGAGACCGATTTAGAATTATTTTTCTACTCTTTGCGACTGAATTAGCGACCAAAATATAAAGTTATTTAAATTTGGTCTCTATTTCGGTCTCTAATAAGTTTCTTTCTTAAAAAAAATATGTTATTCAAAATCCCTATAAGCAATTTTTTAGAACTAATTTAATATCTCTAAAAAAAATTTATACACACCAAACTATTAAACATGTAAATAACATAATATATAATCAATCCAAAATTCTTATAAAACAAATACATATGCATATACATAATCAATCCAAAACATAACCAAAATCAAGTTATCACTAGCTAGCTAATAATACTACATATGCATGCACTGATGCACTTGCAAAAGAGAACTAATGTTACATGCCATAGCTTTTTCTGCTAGAACACCAGTCTTGATTCCAATTATTTTGTCCCTCATAGTGATAGTCTCCATACTATAACAAATAAATTAAACTTAATCATATGAGAATATATGTGTATGTATGCACACAAAGTCACATATAAGAATAAAAAAACATATACAAACTAAGTATGAACTTAATGTGGTATTTGTAAAGATTTTTGTCAAATCCCCATTTTAAACATATGAGTCTCAAAAACTTATCAATATTTTTGAGCAAAATTCTTGGAAATGGAGGATCGGACAACTATCATTGCAAATATCATATTAAGTTGTAAGATATATGTATATGAAACCAATGTACAAATGCTAAGTAAAAAGTATAAAGGTAAAGGTAGAGAATAAAATCTTCCCTTAAGTGTTAAGTGGAGGAAGTGATAAATTTCCGCAACTTTGAAAGTATTGAGTTGAAGTTTTTCTCATCGCTTTCCTTGTTCTTATGTCTTGAACACCATTGTTGTTGTTGTCTCTTGTCAATGGTTCAAGACGCTTTCCTACAAACTTAGACTTTTGAAATAGGTCCCCAATTCATATTGGGTCCTAGTTGGTTTGTAGCAACATTATTGCTTGACTTAGGTAACCATTGCATTTTGCCTTTAGGTACCAATGTTTTTCGAGCATGGCATTTTGCAATAGTATGACCCTTATCACAACAATAATGACAAACGATATGAGGATTACTTTTCTTAGGATCCTTTTCAACAAATTATACTTTTTGTTTCTAGGTTTAAATGATTTGTTGAATTTAGTTGGATCAACCGCAAAAGTAATCTCCGGCTTGGATGGTTCTTTTAGCTTATCTTGTAACTTTCGCAAGTCTCTATATAAGTAAAAGCATCCATCACATCCGGTTCTATCGTTACCATAACTATCAAAAGTCACAAGAGGTTTTTGAATCAACTCAAGCTCCGTTTCCGAAACTTTTGCCTCAAGGTATTTATTGACTTGCATTAAACCTTTTAGCCGTTGACACGCCTCTTGAGTTTCTTTGAGTAACTTTTCAAAAGCAACTTGCAACTCATGATATTCCAACAAAGTATATGAGCTAGAGGTATTTCGGTTTACCTTTTTAGGAGCTTTGTCTTTCTTACGATCATAGGAACTTAAGCATACATTTGCCACTTCATCTTCACTACTTGAGCTAGAGCTTGATTATGCGTGAGATGAGGAATTACTACTTTCACGTGCAACATAAGCTTTCTTTCCTTTGCTCCCCATCTTTCTTGAAGATGACTCTTTTTCTTTCTTCATGAGATTTGGACAATCCGACTTGTAGTGACCAACTTGGCCGCACTTATAGCATATTCCCTTCTTGGAGTATCTAGCATCTTCATTCTTCCGGCGGTAACCACTATCTTTCCGATACTTCTTAAGATTGTCATCGGAGTGCCTTATCCCATTCTTTCTCACATATCTATTATAGCGTCGAACGAAGAGTCCCATTTCCTCATCATCGGAATCCTCTTCACTTGAGCTACTTTCCTCTTGCTCAACCTTTTTAAACTTGGATGTGGAGGCTTTTAGAGCAATAGACATCTTATCCTTTTCTTTTTCCTTTTCGTTGTGTTTTTCCTTTTTCCCACTTTTCTCATGCTTTTCTAGCGACTCTTTGATGGAAGATGATGATCTTGTGAAGAATGACTCTTTGATCCAAATTATTCACCAATTTGACATCCAAAGAGTTTATCAAAGCTATTTCACTTTATCACAGGGTTTTTCTCACATTTACATCAACAAATGACTCGATACACAAATGACTCTCTGCCTTTGAGAGACCAGTTTTGTATCGATACAAATGATATATGTATCGATACAAAATGCACAAAATCAGTCTAAAGTAATTTCACGACATTTGTATCGATACAAGTGATTATGTATCGATACAAAACACCTTAAAATCAATTTTTCAAAGTTTAAAAATAGTTTTTCGCTGTCAAGTCATTTGAAATGTTGCCAAAATATGTTCTACTCTATTTTCATGTGTTTTGACAATGATTAAAACTTAAGGGTGAACTGGTGCACTTACAATTTATTACCCAATTAGAGTGGGTTGGTTATAGGATTCAGCATAGAGACATGGACAACTCAACAATTGTGTTTTCAAGAAGATTGTTTCATCAGTTCTTGGTTGATTCCTTTAGTACCATAGAGTCTGCACGCTTGAAATACCTTAGAGATCACCAAAAAGATTTAAGAGCTGGTATGTATAGAGGATTGACTGAGGCCATTCTTAGAGGAGAGACTCATGCGGCAACAACGGGAAAGCGGATTGTTTTGCCAGCAACTTTTGTTGGAGGTGCAAGGTATATGATACAGAACTATCAGGATGCCATGCCCATTTGTTCTTGGACTGGATATCCTGATTTATTTATCACTTTTACATGCAACCATAAATGGCCGGAGGTTGTTGATTTTCTAAAGACCTATCAACTTAGACCAGGTGATCGGCCTGACTTGGTGAGTCGATTGTTCAAGATTAACCTTGACCAGCTCATAAAGAACATAAAGGAAGATCAAGTTTTTGGCAAAGTAAGAGCAGTTATATGGTTATTGAAAATGTAGTTCTTATATTGCACTAAATTGGACTCCTTGGTTTAATATTTGCTACCCTTTTGTATGTAGTTCTTATGTTGCATTAAATTATACTCCTTGGTTTGATTTTTGGAACCCTTTTGTATTTATTTCTATACCATTGAATTTCAGAAACGTGGACTTCCGCATGCCCATATTTTGGTTTTTTTTGCAAGTCATTCACAGGATTGTCCATCCTCGTGTTATTGATAAAATAATATCCGCTGAGATTCCAGATAAAGATCAGGAGCCAAAATTATTTGAGATTGTATCTTCTCTCATGATACATGAGATTGTATCTTCTCTCATGATCAGTTCAAAACAGCATTTTAAATCGGTTCATGATCTGATTTAAATACAGCCAATTTAAAAAGTGTAAGCTTTTAAATCAGTTCAAAGCCGATTTAAAAACATATTTTAAATCTGTTAACCTGGTTTTAAATTTGTTTATTAAATCGGTTAGTCACATTTAAAATGTTCAAAAGAAATTTTGGATTGACCCGATTTAAAAGTATACATTTAAAATCGGTTCACCGATTTTAAATTATACATTTTAACTCTTTCCACCTGATTTAAAATCAATTTTGTTTAATAAAAAAAAATCAATTTTTTTTGTTGTTTTCTTTATTTCTCTTTGATTATACACGTTTATAACAAAACATAATTTGAAGGTCAATCATATATTACATAATATCATCATGGAACCATAACACAAACAAACTTGTAACTAAAAACATAGCTAAAAATTTATTTATTATTACAAAATCATTCACAAAATATTAACATTGCCATTGCCTCACACCTAGTACAACAATTACTTAATACCTACTTAAATTACTTAAATAATCCAAGAACTCCTTTACCACCTTTAAACCACAAGCAAGAGGACTATGTAGTGCAATTCCAATACCATGCTTTCTGTATCAACACAGACTTCAAATTAGAGAAGTCATATTTAACACAAATATGCAATGCAAGTAACCAAAAATAAATTGTCAAAAAAAAAAACCAAAAATAAATAGTTTTATTTCTTTAACTTTTTGGTTAAGAAACTCAAAAATAATTATGCTATGCAAACAACATAAATATAGAAGCAAACATGTAAGATTACCTGTTTGATTTGTTTAACACCGAAAGGCAACAATGAAATTAGGAAGTTGAAAGGGTTGTATATCAATATCCCATTTCCCCTGCCAAAACAATAACAAAACTTCTAATGAGATAACTAATAGCTTAGTGTATATCCGCATCGACTACATAATAAGACTAAGTAATATCAATCATTAAAAAATTGAAGATAAGAGGAATCCAGCACGAGCGAGCATTAAGCAAAATGGAGAGGCATTTGAAAAGAATCATAAAGATAACTATACATATTCTCCCTATATTCTCCCATTCCTAATTAATCTTTGTGTCCTTTAGTTACTCCCACTAATTTGATTCAATAATTAACTATCTGATTAGAGTTGTAAAACTTGCCTTAGAGCTCCACAAATGCACAACTAACATACAGGGAGGATAGGATTTAACTAAGTTTTCATAGATTAATTATGTATATGCAGTTTCAAATAAGATAGAAAATTGATGGAATTCATCTTATTTAAATTTCATTTATCATTATAATTTTTCATTCCTCTACTTTCTAGTCAATGGCACCAATTGTTGTAAAGATGAATCGAATGATAGATAAGTGTCTTGTACAAATCCAAAGTCAGATTCAAGTTATATTTATGTTAACTCAATGTGTCCAATTTTCCTACATTCCAATTCAACTTAAACAGTCAATTAACTATCATAGTTTCTCAAAAATTTCAACACAAAGTACATATTATAAGCCACAAAATTGAGTACCTTCACCATATTAATAAGATCAAAACATTTAATCTAATACCTAATCTAACAATTAATCTTAGCATTATATATATATATATACATTCTCAAACCATATCTAGCATACTAAACATAATTCAATAAGTACCTTTACACACATAGAGGGTGAAATAGAAAAAGTACCTTATTTACTCAAATTAGTTTTCCATAAAGTTTAATCATGCTAAGTACCTTAATGACCTGCAACGTAAGAAACAATAAGCACCTAGCAATTAGATTTATGTTCAATTAGTTGATGCAAATATCATAAGCAGTAGTACAAGATAGATTGCAAAAGAGTAAAATCCCTTTCTTTTTTTGATTGGCTGTATGCAAGCAACATTATCACTCAGATTTAATTTGAAGCACAACTTGATATTCGAAAAAATACTTTAACTACATTTTTTTGACGCACTAAACTAGTTTAATGGAGCATTCATTTACTTAATTCTATTTTTTTTTCCTGAAGTACGCCTAAAACCGAACATACTCCTAAGTCCTAATATAACAGTGTCATCCCAACCATATCAAAAAAACGAAGATATATCTTTACCTCATAAAATCTTCACATAGCCACAAATTCCACACAGTTACCCAACTCAGTCCATATCAGCTATCTAGAAGGAACCTAATCAAGCTATTAATACACACAAATCACAATACACACAAATGACAATACTACAAAACTAATCCTACATAAATCATCAATGAAACATCAAATAATTAAAACAAATACAATTAATCAAATAAATGTATCAATAACCCAAATCTAGTAAGTAATTTTTAATTCAACCCTTACTTTAATGTATATCTAGTTCCTGGTCCGTTGCACTAACTCATGTTAGATTTAGCAAGAAAGAGCACTACCCTAAACACCAAATAAACTGAGTGATGTATCATATAAAGAATATATTTGAATACTTACATCAACTTGACATTTCTTAGCAACATTAAAACAATCTTTAGCTGCCACACCAGTCTTCGAATTCAAATCATGTAGTCTCCAGCTTCTGCTGCAACAAATGCAAATTGACCCGATTGAACACGGTCTCCATAGTTATAGTTGTTTCCATGAGACGAAGTCACCTAAACCCAGAAAAAAATAATCAAACATACAATAAACTTAAGGATAGAGTGAATATGAAGCAGAGCAATGATAAAACACATAAATAATCATCATCGTCTTCACTCCGAAATTCAACAAATTTATAACCTTGATGTTGATTAGTCTCTCTATCCTTAGGAACATACACATTTACTGCATCAAACCAGACGGAAAAAGAGAATTCAAAGTTTAAGTTTAGTTTAAAATGTATTGAATTACACTACCCTAAAATTAATATGAAAAATCTAAACCATAGTGATTACAAGTGACAGCAACAACAACCAACTGAACCAAACAACAAACAACCTGAAAAGTGAAGAACTGCCAAGGGAAAGAAAAACAGGCCAGAACCTTCAACATGTTTGGCTGACAAATCTACTGATTCCTGACTTCTAAGCACAAATTAAAATAAACAAACACAAGAAAAAGAAGTAGCAACATCATTAACAAATAGACACACTTGGAAACTCTAAACGCACAATGAAGTGAAACAAAAAAGGAAAATAGATTTAGAAAACATTGAAGAATGAGGAGAAAAAAAACTAAAACATAAATTGAACTAACCTTGTAAAATTTGAAAGAAAAGCGGTGATGGTAGGGTTTGGTTTCGCAGGTCCCGTCAGAGAGATGGAATTGGGTTTGTTCTTCGATGTAGAATGAAAACACTGTAGAGATAAAAAACTTTGCAGAGAGACTGTTCCGGAGAGAGAAACTATCGCCGTGGGGAAAACGGGTTGTTCCGCGGAGAAAGAGCGGTTTCATCGTTGCAGAAAGACTAAGAGAGAAAGTTTGAGTTTTTGGTTTCTTTGTGTTTGTGTTGTTGATACTTGATATAGTGTAAAGAAAGAAGTAGTAATTCATTTTATTTTAATTATAAAATTATTTTTAAATCAGGTAAATTGATGCTTCCTTCCGTGTTTTATGTTTTGGGTCTTTTTTGATAAACGATGACACAGAGTTCATTCATGCAATTAAGGAGGCAAGCTACTGGGGCACTAATAGCTTTTGGCAAAACATGTTTGTCACTTTGTTGATTTCAGACCAACTCCATCGTCTGAGTTCCATTTGGAACAGTACATGGGAAGAATTAAGTGATGATATCCAACATAGGCAGAGACGGATTTTGAATTCTCCAGGTAGTTTACTTTTTGTATTCACATTGTTGGTATTTTGTGGTTATTCTTTTGTTATCGTGATTATATATGCTCTCTGTACTTTGTGGATAATATTGTAGACTTGAGATTGACTTTTGATCAATTAAAGATGTATGCCTTGGCTGAAATTAAGGTTCTACTCCAGAGCAGTAACAAGAGTCTAACCGATTATTCTGATATGCTGCAACCAGATGAGGACCTATTGTATCATGTAGGGAACATATAGATTGAAGATGAGTTTAATTATGACAGGCAAACATTGGCCAAGGAGCATTGTAGATTAATGTCGACAATGACAACTGAACAAAGAGGGGTGTATGATAAGATCATGGCGAGGGTTGAAAGAAAAATTCACGGTTTTTTCTTCCTATATGGTTATTGCGGTACATGGAAGACTTACATTTGGAGAGCATTGTCGGCTTCCTAGAGGTCGGTTGGTGAAATTGTTCTTCCAGTGGGATAGCTTCCTTACTAATTCCCGGGGGAAGGACTGCACACTCGAGATTTGCCATGCCTCTAAACGTGAATGAACACTCAACATGTGAAATAGGCTCAAACGATCCTCTGGCTCACTTGATACGTCATGCAAGCCTTATAATATGGGATGAGACACCTATGATGCATAAGCAGTGTTTTGAAGTTGTGGACCGTACCTTGAAGGATATAATGCAAGAAAAAAGATTTCCCTTTGGTGGAAAGGTCGTCATGTTGGGTGGAGATTTTCATCAAATTCTTCCAGTTATACCCAAAGGAACAAGATATCATATTGTTCGTTCTACTATAAATTCGTCTCCTCTCTGCGTTTTTGTGAACTACTTACATTGACCACTAATATGAGACTCTTGGCTGGGTCCACCGATTCTGATGTTGAAGATAGGAGAAGGTTTTCAGAGTGGATTTTAGGAATTGGTGATGGAAGTATAGCAGACGCGGATGATGAGCATTGATGACACGAAATCATATCGTATTTTTAGCTTAGTTTAGGTGAATTTTAGTTGCATTTGCATATGTTTTTATTTCATTTATGTCTTTTTATGTTAGTATTTGATATGTTTTCACTTTTGTCGAATAAAATAGGTCGGAGAAGAGAATTGAGCAAAAAGTGTCAAAAACGGAGCAAAAAGGGGGTGCAAAAGCCCAAATTCGCGCAGCCCACAAAGGAGCACAGCAAAAATGAGCACATGCCCAAAAACACAAAGTGGCGAGCGCCACCCAGCGCAAGCCCACAGTGGCGAGCGCCACAGAATGGGTGGCGAGCGCCACCAAATGAGAAGCCCAGTGAAACTGAATTTCACGTGACGTGGGGGAGAGGCATTCGTCTGATCTGTTTCTGTTCCTAATCGGATGGATATTGGATAAAATCAAAAGGGAGCTTATCATCTCCTATTTTTGTGGATCGTAACCAGCAAAAATCCCCTATAAATAGAAGCTCAAATCTCAGAACCGATCACGCATTATTTCCTTCAGTTTTCTGTCAGTTTAGGTTTCTAGTTACAGTACCTGTAACGGTATTTCCACACCGGGAATCCGTTTTCAATTCTGTTTTCACTTTCCTGTCAAGAATTCTGTACCGGTTATTTTCGTCAACTTTAATTCCAGTTATTTCAGGATTTTATTTCAGGTTCTTTTTAATGTCTTTATTTAATTATTTATTTATGCTTTATTTAATTTTCTGTTTTTATTTATTTGTTTCTTGCTTTATGTCTAGCTAATTTACTAGATATCGGTATGTAAATTAATTCTCCGAAGGGAGTTTAATAATGATTTAGCGCGCAATCACTAAACTATTTTTCTGATTCGAATTCCTAATTTTAAAACTCTAAGCTTTTGAACGAGAGTAATATAAAGCGATTAAGGTTAAAATCAATAGAGCGAGAGTTTGAGGTTTTAACTAGATAGTAGGAATTTGATATTAATCTTTGAACGAGCGAGAGCCACGTTAGGATTAATTAGAACTAATTGATTTTCAAAATATACTTTCGAAGCTAAGGTGGTAGAAAAGTGACAGTAAAACTCCTAGCTTAGAAAGTATGGTTTTTATCAACAAAACGAGAGTGTGAGGTTTAGACCTTTAAATTGAGAAAGTTCTTCTGAAAGATAAATCCTTTTCACGCGCGCTGTTGATTTATTAAATTCCCGACGGTTAATTAAGTTACATACCGATATCCCGCTTTTATTAATTTAATTCTTTAATTTTCTTTTAAAATTTAAAACAATTCTAAAACACCTATTCGCCTTAGATTTACACCGTGACAACAGAAATACGGTAGTTCGATTATTGGTCTCTGTGGTTCGATAATCTTTTTAAAACTACACGACGAGACTGTGCACTTGCGGTCAATTAAATTTATTGATACACAAATCGTCGATCAAGTTTTTGGCGCCGTTGCTGGGGACCAATTTAGTCGATATTGTAACTCCGTCGTTACACCGTAGAGACTAAGGCATTTTAATTTTAAAAAAATCGAAAAAAATAAATAATAATAAGTAACAAATCTAGGATAAGTCCTTTGAGCTTAAATGTATAACTCAAATCCCTTTTATAATGACTATCCTCAAAATTTCAACTACCCTAACCATAACTTCCCATATAACTACCAGCCTCAGCCGTCCCCATACTCTGAGGGACAATACCTTAATTCTCAGTACAATTACTATCCTCCATATTTAAATCCAAAAGAATCCGTCAGTCCTAGCCTATTAGTGGTATATAATGAATTTATGGAAAATTCCGCTAAGGCTAGTCGAGAGCACCAATTTAGAGAGATGATGAGGGAACAAGACCTTATAAATGAACGGATTAGACAAACTAATCTCGAAACCCAAAGGATGCTCGACGCCATGGTTGCCTCAACAGCGACTCCCCAAGAGTCGATGGAGACACTAATCTCCCAGTTCACCCAGTCAACCATAGAACCCTCTTACGAGAGACAAGTAGACGTCGTAGCAAACGTTAATGAAAGCGAGATTGAGAGGGCTAGTGAGGACAGTAATGATGTTGAGAGTTTCAGCGAGGAGAGAGTGGAGATCGAAGAAGCATCACCGATACTCCTCCCTAGTGAGGTAGTCGAAGAGGTAGAGAAGGGAACACTGCATGTTTTCCCTGCTCCCTACAATCCACCAATCCTTGTTCCCCAAGGAATAGTAGAGGCTAGAGTAGACCCAACTCCCCAACCATGTGAAAAAATCAAGAAAGTAAAAACAATTACACATGGGGATGAGGGCGCAAATAGAAAAAGGAAATTAGGGGAAAGAGAAATTGAGGATGACGTTAGTACAAAGAGGATAAGGGTAACATTTGGAAAGGCGAGTGAAAGTCCTAAGTCCAAAGAACGAAGGACACTTGAAATTGAACCAAAACCCCCGCCCGAAATTGATAAAATTCCTTTTCTCCCAAATCACAAAATAATAGAAGAGGGCAAGGAAGCTGAACCGCCCTATAGGAGAAAAAAGAGAAAGAGCGAGGGGTATGTGAGAGTGCGTGATAAGTGGCCATGGAAATCACTCCCAATTCGGCCATCACAAGCAAGATAAAAAACACAAAACTGTCGAGCTCACCGACTTTAAACAAAGCGCTTGGTGGGAGGCAACCCACATGTAGGCTTAATTTTGTTAATTTTTATGTCATTAGTTGTTGCTTGTTTTTCTGAATTATTATGTTTTTAAATTTAAGCGGTATTATTATATATCTTATTTCTCACTCATATTTTTGGTATATATTTTCAAATCTATTTTTTTTTAGATACCTTTCTTTCTTTCACGATGAATCGAGATGAGAATCATGATATCAAGTTCAGAGGAGTAGGACAGATCAAAGGCTATGAGATTCTAGCTCAGAGAGATATGCACCTATCCATCTACCCTGACAGCGCTACTATGGACAA
This sequence comes from Trifolium dubium, assembly GCA_951804385.1. Taxonomy (NCBI): domain Eukaryota; kingdom Viridiplantae; phylum Streptophyta; class Magnoliopsida; order Fabales; family Fabaceae; genus Trifolium; species Trifolium dubium. The sequence goes on from OX638068.1 coordinate 20,865,635, forward strand.
GCTAGGGATCCGCGAAAGCGTGATGTTCTTGCTTAATGAAGTCGGATGGTCCGGCTTTGCTGTGGGGAGAAGATTTAGCTCTTACCGAAGCCTAACCCTCGAGTTCCTAAGCTCATTTTCCTATCACCCTGAGATCGGAAAAGTATTCAGAAGAGGCCTGATAAACTTTAGGATGTTCGGCATTGACTACACCTTCAACAATCTAGAAATGGCCAACCTCCTAGGTTTCCCGAGTGATCCACATACTTTCACATCAGTCGAGGAGAGCACTTTCCCTTTCCGTGAGCTAGACTATTTCTGGGGTAAAATCTCAGGAGAAGGACATGCCGATTTTGGAAACATGTATTCTGAAAACATACACAACCCAGCCTTCCGCTACTTTCACAAAATCCTAGCCCACACCCTTTTTGGAAAGGAAGAGAACAACACCTCTGTGTCCCGTGAGGAGCTTTTTATCATGTTATGTGCTTCACAGTCCCGCCCTGTCAATGGGGCCACCTTTATGATGACCAACATGTACAATATAGCCCTTGACTGCCTGGGACCCATACTAGTTGGTGGGTTGGTTACAATGATTGCAGATGCCCTAGGCCTGAGAGTTCAACTTAATCAACTTCAACCCTTGGGAGGAATCCGGTGCATGGACATAAACTTTTGCTTTAACCGTGGCATTATAGGGAACTTAGGACCCGACAGATTTGACCTCCTTATCAATCGCCAAGTCGTGCCCCACTTTACCTTGCCTAGCAATAAAACCAGTGTTCATGACAGAAGAAATTGGCTCTATGATTTGGAACCTCAGTATACACCTTTGACGCCTCCTTCTTCACCCCAAGCCTATGAAAACCTTGACACAGATCTCTCTGATGCTGATCCAAGTGAGTCTCCTGATTCTGATCCTACTCTCTCTACTCCTACTCCTGCTGCTGATGCCCCAGTTGGGCCACCGACCGTGACTGTTGCTATGTTTGAAGCATTGCAAGCGAAAACTAATGCAATGGAAGCCGAGCTGACTAAGTTGCGCGCGGAATTTTATGCTTTCTTGGATACCGCCGCTGCGCAAGTAGAGAATATTTGGGATGAGTTAGGCTTTGTTGTGAATGAAGTCGAACATCGTCGTAATGGCTAGGACCGTCTCGGCGTATTTTACCGCATTCCTAGGATTTTCATTTACTTTTCCTTGCTCTAGAATAATAAATCCTAGGAAATTTTCTTTATTAGTACTTTGACTTGAATTTCAGAAATAAGCAATAACTACATTTACTTTCATTTAGTTCGTTTGATTAATAAAAACTCCTGATGAGAGACCGTTTGTTTTATGTTCTTGTGTGCTCATGTGGTTTTTCTTGTGAATAATTGATCTGTGTTAGAAATTTAATTTGGTGAAAATTTTTGTCCTGTTAGAACTTAATTCAACTGTGTGCAAGCTGTACAATTTCCTTTAGACAGGTATAGGTACAAATGAACAACAACACGCTACAGGACGAAAAAGGCCAAAATGCAAATTTTGGCCTGGTGGCGCTCGCCATAAGCACAGTGGCGCTCGCCACAGAATGTAACTTCATGATTTTGGCAAAATTTTGTACAGGAAGCGTGTTACAGTAAGCTTGTATTCAATGGTTTTGTTTTTAGAGTTTTGGAAAGGAATTGATTCTCTGTGAAATGTAGACACCATCATTATGTTCCATTAAATTTTCAACTACACAACACTACATTCATTTCCACTTTTCCATTATAAATACACACACCATAACACATTCACTTCACAACACAATTCTCACTTCACAGAGGCTTTCTTTCTTTCTTTCCTTCATTTTCTTCTAGTATTGCAAGCTAAGGTAAGTCAAGTTCATGGCACAACAAGGGGAGTATGCAATCAACTTCCGAGATGGAGACCAAGCTAAGCTCTACCGACTCCTCCGCCGAAAGGAATACGAACCAACGAGGTATGCCAATGACTTTTGTCTCGAGACTCTTGGATTATCGGATAGTGTGCGCCATTTGGTTCGTTCATTTAAGCTTGATTTCTTGCTTTCTTTTAAAGACCCCGTTCATGTCCAACTTACCGCAAAATTTCTTAGCTCTCTAGAACTAAACCCCACCCCCGACCGTGTGAGATTCCGTTTATTTAATGTTGATTACAACTTTAGCTACGATGAGCTAGCCGAGTTGTTGCACTTACCACACGGCGAGGGAGTGAAAGATGAGCTGCCTACTCAAGTGGGGTGGCCAGATGCCGCAAAGAAACTTTGGTGGGGATTAACCGACAAGGATATGAGTAGTTTTGAGGGTAACAGAGCGTCATTGATCCAAAACCCCGCTATTCGCTATTTTCGCCATCTTTTGGCTTGCACTGTGTTTGGCCGCCTTGGTTCTAACAAGGTCAATGAAAAAGAGCTCTTTTTGCTGTTCACTTACAGCGTCTCAAAAGAAAAGGTCCATACTGCCCGCTTTATGATGTATCACATGTTTTCAATGGTTAAGTCCAAAGGGGCAATTGTTTTTGGTGGTCTTATCACAACCTTAGCACGCTTGCTAAACCACGAGGCGCAACTTTCTACCCTTACCCCACTTGACCCTCGTACCATTGATTTAGACGTGGCACGAAACATGAGGCTAGTAAAGCAGCGGGCTGATGGAAAATACATTCTCATGATAGATAACAAAGCCTGCCCTGATATCACCCTCCCTGACCCCGCGCGCTTCAATGTGCGCTCGATAGCCAAATTCCGTTGTCTCCCCGACCCTGATGAGGAAGAGAGTGACGGATCTAAGGAGGAGGAGCACGAGGCTCCGGAGACTAATGCACACAGCACACACACTTCTTCTGGTTATTTTGCAGGTACTACTTCTGGAGCTGCCCATGAGAGTGGCACAGCCACGCTTGATACCGTTTTAGCTGAGATGAGGCAGCACTACACTTTAGATGCCCAGCGGGACCAGCATATCCAGGACATCCAGACTCGTCAGACAGAGATGATGAGCATGATGCAGCAGTTTCAGAGTGACCAGCGTGGCTTGATTGATGGCATGGCGGATATGTCCTTACGCATGGATGATTTTGATGGCTATTTCCAGCAGCTCGGTGCAGGACCTCCACCACATGAGAGGCGCACGAGGAGGCGCGGCCCAGACCGCCAGTAGTTACTTTCTCTTAGGTTGTACCCTTCCAAGCTCACCTTTAGTCGTTGCATTGGGGACAATGCTCGATTTAAGTGTGGGGGAGGAAGCTATATCGCTTTCCTTTACTTTCAGTCATTTAGTTTTGCATGCATAATAAAACCTTAGGTTAGTTCACTTAGATTGAGTTGATTTTGCATGATTGATCTTGTAATTATCTGATTTTCCCATTTCTTGAGCCATACCAAAAATTTTCTTGTGAAAAGCAAAAGTATTGAGTCCTGATGCTTGGTGTTGGTTGTTTGAAAGTATATAGGTTGTTTGCACTATCTAGGCTATTTTGTGGAATTTGGGTAACGGTTAGATAAAATCAATACCGTTTTAACACCTTAGATTCCCGGAAGTGTGTAAAACTGATTTGATTACCAATTTTGACAAAGCTTTGCACTTGAGTTTTAATGAACCCCTAGTAGTTTATCCAGCAGTCGGCACCATCTCAAGGCACAAACTAAGTGGGAAACCGAAGAATATAAGTGAATGATTTTGATTATAAATGTTATAAATGCTATTGGTTGATTCCTTGAAATAATTGATGAAAATTCAGCAAATGTTGAAACATGAGAAGGAAAAAAATACCATAGTATAGAAACCCATTAGTAGTTGGTTCAGAGGTGCCTGATTCTGAACTTGGTAGGGCGGGTTACGATCCGATCCCCCGCAACTGCGAAATGGGTAAAGCAAATAGGGGTTACCAAACTTATGTTATCAGCACCCCTCGCTATATGATGATCATAATCACTAACAGGTTTCCTACCATGGGCGTGTACAAGATAACAGGCTTAATGTGATTGCGCTAGAATGAAAAGGGGGAATGAAACTTAGGTGAGAGGTAGAGTCAAGAGGAAATGCTTCAGGTCTGTTTTCACATGACCGGGAGTCTCTTGTGTCATTACGATGTTTTTGTTATTTGCACTGTTATTTGATTTTCATAGTTTAGCCAGCAACCACGTACGAGTAAGATGATCGTGTCATGTGTTTTTACTTATGCTTTGCGATTCACTATTCTTTTATGCTTGAGGAGAAGCAATGGTTCAAGTGTGGGGGAATTTGATGACACGAAATCATATCGTATTTTAAGCTTAGTTTAGGTGAATTTTAGTTGCATTTGCATATGTTTTTATTTCATTTATGTCTTTTTATGTTAGTATTTGATATGTTTTCACTTTTGTCGAATAAAATAGGTCGGAGAAGAGAATTGAGCAAAAAGTGTCAAAAACGGAGCAAAAAGGGGGTGCAAAAGCCCAAATTCGCGCAACCCACAAAGGAGCACAGCAAAAATGAGCACATGCCCAAAAACACAAAGTGGCGAGCGCCACAAGGAGGGTGGAGAGCGCCACCCAGCGCAAGCCCACAGTGGCGAGCGCCACAGAATGGGTGGCGAGCGCCACCAAATGAGAAGCCCAGTGAAACTGAATTTCACGTGACGTGGGGGAGAGGCATTCGTCTGATCCGTTTCTGTTCCTAATCGGATGGATATTGGATAAAATCAAAAGGGAGCTTATCATCTCCTATTTTTGTGGATCGTAACCAGCAAAAATCCCCTATAAATAGAAGCTCAAATCTCAGAACCGATCACGCATTATTTCCTTCAGTTTTCTGTCAGTTTAGGTTTCTAGTTACAGTAACTGTAACGGTATTTCCACACCGGGAATCCGTTTTCAATTCTGTTTTCACTTTCCTGTCAAGAATTCTGTACCGGTTATTTTCGTCAACTTTAATTCCAGTTATTTCAGGATTTTATTTCAGGTTCTTTTTAATGTCTTTATTTAATTATTTATTTATGCTTTATTTAATTTTCTGTTTTTATTTATTTGTTTCTTGCTTTATGTCTAGCTAATTTACTAGATATCGGTATGTAAATTAATTCTCCGAAGGGAGTTTAATAATGATTTAGTGCGCAATCACTAAACTATTTTTCTGATTCGAATTCCTAATTTTAAAACTCTAAGCTTTTGAACGAGAGTAATATAAAGCGATTAAGGTTAAAATCAATAGAGCGAGAGTTTGAGGTTTTAACTAGATAGTAGGAATTTGATATTAATCTTTGAACGAGCGAGAGCCACGTTAGGATTAATTAGAACTAATTGATTTTCAAAATATACTTTCGAAGCTAAGGTGGTAGAAAAGTGACAGTAAAACTCCTAGCTTAGAAAGTATGGTTTTTATCAACAAAACGAGAGTGTGAGGTTTAGACCTTTAAATTGAGAAAGTTCTTCTGAAAGATAAATCCTTTTCACGCGCGCTGTTGATTTATTAAATTCCCGACGGTTAATTAAGTTACATACCGATATCCCGCTTTTATTAATTTAATTCTTTAATTTTCTTTTAAAATTTAAAACAATTCTAAAACACCTATTCGCCTTAGATTTACACCGTGACAACAGAAATACGGTAGTTCGATTATTGGTCTCTGTGGTTCGATAATCTTTTTAAAACTACACGACGAGACTGTGCACTTGCGGTCAATTAAATCTATTGATACACAAATCGTCGATCAAGCATATTGCAGTTACTGTGCCACATTTGATGCGTAATATGAGTGATCCATCCTTTTTTCAGGATAGAGCCATTCTAGCTCCTAAAAATGTGATCGTGGATGCTATAAATGATTATATGTTGAATAAGATATCAACAGAAGAAAGAATTTATCTGAGTTATGATTATCCATGTAGTGATAGTTCAAGTGCTGACGCACGAGACAATGTGCACACTCCTGATTTTCTAAATAAAATCGCTTCTTCTGGGCTTCCGAATCATAGGTTGAGATTGAAGGTTGGAGTCCATGTGATGTTGATGAGAAATATGAATCCATCTTCGGGACTGTGCAATGGCACTCGGCTAATAGTTACAAAGATAGGAAAGTATGTTATTGAAGGTAAAATTATAACCGGAAGCAATATTGGTGAAATAGTTTTTATTCCAAGATTGGCTTTGGTCCCTTCCGATAAAAGACTTCCTTTCAAGTTTCAGCGTCGGCAATTTCCCTTGAATGTTTGTTTCACTACGACTATATTAATAAAAGTTAGGGTTAGTCTCTCAAATATGTTGGAGTTTATCTTCCTCAGTCAATTTTCTCTCATGGTCAGCTATACGTTGCACTGTCAAGGGTTACTTCGAGAGAGGGCCTAAAAATACTCATAACTAATGATGCAGGTGAAAATTCAAATGTAACTCACAATGTAGTTTATAGAGAAGTGTTTCAAAATATTTAGTGTCGTTGGTGTTTTTGTATTATGTATTGGCTCTCATGTATCTTAGAAGATGAAAGAAACACTCTCATTTTTGTATAAGCTTTCTAAGATAATTTTATCTCATGTATAAGCCAAGATCTCCTTTAAATTAAGTTACAAAATGATCTAAAAAAATTTAACCATCACATTTAAACTATAGAGAACTGCTTCAAAACATAGTTTTTGTCTCATATATAAGCTAAAATCTCCTTTCAAATAAGCTAAAATCTCCTTTCGATCAGGCTACAAAATGATCTAAAAATATGTAATCATGGCATTTGAACTGTAGACAAGTGTTTCAGAATATTTAGTGCTATTGGTCTCTTTGTATCATGTATAAGTCTATAATTATTCTTAAGTTAGCTCTTTACGTGTGTAAGCCATAGAACTGTCCTACAAGTGCCCCAACATAATTTTGTCAATCATATCTAAACTAAGATCTCCTTTCAAATAAAATTAACCAGCCAAATAAAATATTCCTTTAATCAATTCATAGACTGAACTAAAAAAAATTTAACCATGACATTTGAACTACAAAGATAAGATTTCACTACTCATTACAAAAAGGAAAAAATAGAGCACAATTTCCTTACATAACCATAAACTTGACTAAGGACATAGCAGCAATCACTCTATCACAGTGTTCCTGGATGCCGTTCCTAAGAATTTTGGCGCATTCAACTGAAACTTCTAAGCTCTCAATCTCATCTCCCAGGCTCTTGATTCTGAATGTCAGGACCTTTATGGAGTGTTTTTTGTGCAGGACGTCAATGACGTTTTCTGCGATCCTCATTTGCAACTCTTCCTTTGTCTCACTCTTGAATGCCGTCTTCCAGCAGCCGCATGTTATGAGTGAACAGGTCCTCCATTTCTGTTTTCTCTTCAAGAGCTCCTTCATTCTTCAGGATCAAAGGAGCTTTTGCCATGAGTTCCTCTTTCAATTTTCCGAGTTTGCCGCAGAACAACACTTCTTTCATTGAGAATGGGCGGTGATTTACAACGAGTGGCGGTTTTTCATTAGAAAATCTAGTCCTTGGTGGATCATTTCAATGATCTGGTCTTTTAGGGCAGTGAACATGATGTTGTTGTACATGCTCTCTTTCTTGGTCTAACTGTGTTTGTGGTTGATGTGAGTCTCCATGTTCTATAATGTTGCCTATATACTTGGAATCATGATTAATTGAGTTAATTATTGGGCTTAGGTGTCTTATCCTTATTGGTTGAATTAATTGTGGGTGGTTGAGTGGTGGTCGGTTGGTATATGAGTAGTTATACACGGATCACAATTGCAAGATTTTAATAGAGCATTCAGCCATAAAAAAAAACAAAGATAAATAAATAGCACTATACATAAAACTCAACTCAGTAAATAGTTTGACTAATTAAAAAAATTGTTTCAGATTTCAAATTTCATGCAAGAGGTTTTTTTCCTAATTAAAACTTGACTACAATAACCACACACTTGATTTTTTTTCACTAGCATAGCATCTGAACCAAAGACATTAAATTTTATTGCCCCTGTGAAAAAAGAGGAAGTGAAACACAACTTGCTTACACAACATAGCCACAAACTTGATTAAATGTACGAATTTTTTTCTCCATAACATTCTTTCACTCTCATAAACTAAATATCACTCACAACAATAATGAATTCTTCGTAGTATTCCTCAATACCTTCCCTCAGGGTTCTGCAAATTTCAACTTGATTTTCTAGGCTCTCAATCTCTCCCAGTAAGGTTTTGAGCTTGCCTTCCAGGACCCTTCTGAAGTGTCTTTTGTGTAGGATGTCAATGACATTTTCTCTCATTTTGATTTGCAGCTTTTCCTTTTTCTCTGTGGTGGGCACGCTTTCAAGCTCCTGCGAAAACGCTGCGATGTTGGATGTGTTACTGTGAATGTCATTTTCCAACAGCCGCAAGTTTTGAGTGAGGAGTGACTCCATTTCACATTTTTGTTGGAGGGATCTTTCACTCTTCAGGATCAATGGAGCACTTTCCATGAGCTCTTCTTTTAGTCTTACAAGTCGGCTGCAAAGTATCATTTCTTTTCTTGAGAATGGAAAACGATTTTCAATGACAAGAGCAAGTTCTTCCACTTTAGCTAAAAATGAATGGCGATTCTCCATGAGAAATTTTGGGCCCTTGTAGATCATTTCAATGATCTGTTTTGTTATAGTGGTGTTCATGGTGTTGTTGTTGCTTTTTTCTTTCTCAAGCTTTTATCCTCTCTGTTTTTTTATGCCACTTTATTTATAGTTGGAGTTGTGCTAAATTGAGTTGATTGTTCTACTTATTTGTCTCATCCTCATTAATTGAATTAATTGTGGTAGTTGGGTAGTAAATATTTGAGTTGTAATGAGAGTGTTATGCGTGTTTCAGTGTATCAATCCCAGTTGCAAGAGTGAAAATGACATCATGGATTAATAGAGGAGAAGTGTAAGCCATGTCATTAGCTATGCATGGATTTCTATTGGACTACATTCCTTAACAAATATTGGTGTTTTGTTTTAGCCCATAAATCACAATTGCAAGAGTAAAAATTACATCATGAATTAATAGAGGAGAAGTGTAAGCCATGTCATCAGCTATGCATGGATTTTTATTGGACTACATTGCTTAACAGATATTGGTGTTTTGTTTTAACTTATCAATTATAGCTTTCTGTGTAATTTTTGTTGGCAAGGCCAACCTTTTTTACATGCACCCAACCATATATCTATATTCTTTAATCTTCTTATTGAATATTTATTTTACTTACATTTGAAGTAATAGAGTTATTTTTTAAAACTATTTCCTTTGATTGAGATGCTCATTGCTTGCAAGCAACGGAATAATTTAAAATTAAGTCATAATATAGATTACATAGATGTTTTCCAGGACAGTGATAATTATAGTCGAAATACATGATACAATAGTTCGATTAAAGTACTAATGGTTGCCTATCACTGGGCAATTTTATAGACGTGGCATCTACAGTCGGATGAAAATTTGAAACGCACAATGTCCCCGGTAGTAAAACCATTTTCTTCACAGAGCTTAGTCCATCCATTCTCCAACAACAATGTGTTATGCGAGTTCTTCTTTACACCAACAGTGATGGAATCCACGCATCCATTATCGGTACACATGTGAATACTTGGGTACAGAAAATCTTCAATGTATTCGGTTAATTTTTTGTCAACAACCTGAAGGAGATAGATTAGATTAGTATTGAATAGAGTATATGTCAAGTCTAATAACAAAATCTGAACAGGACACTTAACCATAACACCCTGTTTCGTTATTAGATTAGTGAACATAACATCAAACTTTATTGTTTGAAATGGTAATTCACTTCTACTGTGGAAAGGTAGAAGTTGAGCAGGGGAGGCAATTTCCTTAAAACCTAATATGCCAAATACACTGTATACAAAAAAGGAAAATACTACTTCCACGTTGTCCAGTAAACCATGATGTTGTTTCAGGTCACTCCACCCATCAATGATAAGAGGAAATCCAGGTTTCCCATTAATTTTGAGCTTGTGGGAGGGTCCAACGCCGTCCAATACAAACCAGATATTTCTAAATTTTGTGCAGTGGCGAAAATAGAAAACTTGATCAATTTCTGTGAAGTGTTGTGCAAGATATATAATTCAAACTATTAGTCACTTTGTAGTTACAAAAAAATTAAAGAGAACTAAGAGTGAGACAAGTGATATGTGTTTTGTGTACTTGGAATGCTAGGGAGCTAACATGAAACTTTGTTATTGGTTCACTTGATAAGATTGTTCTCATATCATTCAATTTTTGGGGACTCACCATTTTTGACACTGAGGAAGCAACACACACCACTCTAAGAGTAAACAAATTGTTACTATGGCTATTAATAGTTAGAGAAGAAGTATAGGCTATCTCATCCACCTTACATGAATTTCTATTGGACCATATTCCTAGATATGACAAGTGGTCTACATCCATATGGTTATTGTACAAGTGTCTTACATCATTTACCCTGATGAAAGTTGTACCAATGACCATTAAGTGTGATGTCCGACGAAACTTAAAATAAAAAATAGATGATAAATAGTCGAATTAAATTTTAAGAGATGAAAATAGAAATCAATTCGGTTAAATCAATAATTGAAATAGGTCGATTAAAATATGACAAGTGTTCTACATACATATGGTTAGTGTACAAGTGTACTAAATTAAGAGAATGAAGAACCTATATTGAAATATAGACTACATAGTTGTTGGTCTTAGATGGGCCAAAATTTGATGGTAAAAATCCCACTAGCTAAAATGAAACTTTCCAAATAGCATGTTAAGACTCATTGTCATCAATACAACAACAACTACACAAAGTTTTCAATCTCACTGCAACTTTTGACCATCCATTTCTAACTACAAGCATGGCACAGAGTTCTGCAAGGTTAGTATTCCCACATTATGTATTATTATAATCTACAATTGTACATTGATTCTCATTTTTTGTATCAATTCATTCTAACAGAGTGATATAGTAGATTGCGGATAAAAAGTTAGGGTTTATGTTGTTTAGGCAACAGAAATGCTGTAAACCCATTTTTATTCTGTTTCCTTTACTAACTTTCCAAATAGCATGTTAAGAACGAATTACCCTTTGTGTTAGAAATACTGTGAACCCATTTTTATTCTGTTTCCTTTAATGCATGTAATGTAGTTAGTTTTTGCCTCCTTTGAATGACTAATATCAACAAAAATCAGTACCGCTAACGATGAAGAAACTCTTTATTTTCTTATTTTCATTTGTAATGAAATTCAATTTAGACTTTATATATAAATACAAGGAGAATCCAAATAATAAATCTGTTGCTGTGGTGGGTTTTGTGATTTTGATTGTGATTTTTGTGGATTGTGAAACTAATGAACCAAAGAGTGTAGAAAGTGTTTGTGAGTATATTCCATTTAGGTTTATGTTGTTTGAGCAATAGAAATGCTGTAAACCCATTTTTATTCTCTTTCCTTTACTAACTTTCCAAATAGCATGTTCAGAACCAATTGCCCTTTCTGTTAGAAATATTGTAAACAATTTTTATTCTGTTTTCTTTACTGCATGTAATGAAGTTAGTTTTTGCCTCCTTTATTCTGTTGTTGTGGTGGGTTTTGTGATTTTGATTGTGAATTTTGTGGATTGTTAAACTAATGAACCAAAGAGTGAAGAAAGTATTTGTGAGTATATTCCATTTGGGTTTATGAGAGTCTCTTTTGAACAGCTTTTATAGACCAATGTAGTGTAATCAGAAGCTGATCATCTGTAATAACAGTCTAGTCAAAAAGACTATCATAAGAAATCTGATTAAATTATATCTAATTTTGTTTACATTAAAGACAATTTACTTATTTCAGAATTTTAAAAGTTTAGTCTAAAATTACATTCATAATTCCATATTTTGCAGAGCAACAAGATTACAAAAACAAAGGCAACTGACCAAATGTTTTGAAACTGTAATTGATCCTAATCAGGTATGATTTTATATATCAATAATAGCCAAACTATATTTACAAGTATCTGTTTTAATCTGTCGTTTATATATAGTTTATTTGCAAAACACTTGATTGAAATACATTTATGTGGTAATAAGACAAAATAGAGTTGCCAAATGATTTTGTGAAGGCATGGCTCTCTGAACTTAAGTAACTTGAGTATGTCAAACTATTTCATCCAAATGGTAAAAGATATATATCCTTTTTAAATCACTCAGTTTCGGATTGTTACATGACCTCTAGAGTTGTTCTATCCCAGCTTTTTCGTTTTATCAACCCAACAAAAGTCATCATGGATTATAAGGTTGAGGATAAAAAATTTGATTTAACAGTTATTAAAAATGAGGATGGTATTCCTAATCCAACACCTGAAAACAATGTGTCTATATTTGAGGTTGATGATGAGGATTTTGATACAACGATTACTGAAAATGATATCGCTGGAGTTTCTTTTCCTGAGCTAAATTTAGATGGTGTCTTTAGTTGGAAGGTGCATGTAACAAGAGCAATGGCAAGAAAAAAAACATCAACTTTTGGTAAATTTGTTTATATTAAATAGATCAATTTTTTTACCATGTTCGATGTTGATTTTTTTTATTTACTCAATGACTAAGCTTTTTATTTTTGTAGAATCTTTCAAGACTTGCAGGCAAAGGTCCTCTGTTGCATCAAAAATCTATTGTCCTCAGATAAACAAAAACTGATGTTTTGTTCAAGTGCAAAGTAAAAACTGCTAAGAGAGAAGATCAAGTTGTTGAGGCTGAAAAGTACTTAACAGTCGGATGGAATGAGTTTGTTAGACATAACAAAATCAAATTTGGCGACATTCTGATCTTCCATCTATCTAATCCACCAAAGCTTATTGGTGTCCAAATAATTGATTAATGTTATTGCTATTATTTATGTTGAGACTTATGTTGTATGTGGTCTTTTGATTGTAACTTATGCTTATTTCTTCTATATCCACATAGTTAGCTTATGCTAAGACTTATGTTTTATGGAACATGGTGCTGTTGTGTATGCTCTTTTTCTAAAACTAATTGCCTCTGTGATTGATGTGAGTTAATTGTCTTGCTTAGTTGTTTCATTCTCAATAATTGAACTAATTGTGGGTAGTTTAGATGAACGTATGAATGACAATTCCAAGCTAAGGCAGAGTTGAGTTAATTCATATAAATTGTTTGAAAATATTCATTGCTTACAACAAACACTTGAATTAAGCTGATAATGTTGTTTAAGTAGAATTTTTTTAAGATCATGGTAATTATAGTTGGAATACATAATATAAAAATGTAATAAAAAAGCTCATTTATAGACATGACATCTACCGTTTGATGAAAACTTAAAACATACGCTGTCCCCAAGAGCAAAACCATTCTCCTCACAGAGTTTAATCCATCCATTTCCCCGCAATAGTATATTGTGCCAATTTTTCTTTACACGGACGGTGATGGAGTCGACAGATCCATTGTCGGTGCACATGTAAATACTTGGGTACAGAAAATCTCTAATGTATTCGGTGAATCTTTTGTCAACCACCTGAAAGAAATTAGCTAGATCAGTATTGAATAGAATGTATGTCAAATCTAATAACAAGTTTTGAAAAGGATATTAACCATTATGCCATGTTTGGTTATTAGATTGGTGAACATGACATTAAACTTTGTTGTTTGGAATGACATTTCACTTCTGCTAGGGAAGGGCAGAAGCTGGCTAGGAGAGGTAATTTCTTTTAAACCCATTATGCCAAATATGATGTATCCAAATAAAGAAAATACTACTTCCACATTATCAGGTAAACCATGATGTTGTTTCAGATCACTCCACCCATCAACGATGAGAAAAAATTCAGGCTTCTCATTAATTTTTAGGTTATGAGATGGTCCAACACCATTCAGTACAAACCAGGTGGTTTTGACATTTGTGTACTGGTGGTGGTTGATCGACGATTTGTGTATCAATAAATATTTGTAACTGCAAGTGCACAATTTCGTCGTTGAGTTTTAAAAGATATCGAACCACAGGGACCAATAGTTGAACTACCGTAATCCGTTGTCACGGTGTAAATCTAAGGCTAGCGATTTTTAGGGGTTTTTGGGAATGATTAAATTAAACTAAATTAAAAAATTTAAATTAATTAATAAAGCGGGATATCGGTATGTAACTTAATTAACCATCGGGAATTTAATAAATTAATAGCGCGCGAAAAAGGGTTTATCTTTCAGAAGAACTTTCTCAATTTAAAGGTTTAAACCTCACACTCTCGTTTTGTTGATAAAAACCATACTTTCTAAGCTAGGAGTTTTACTGTCACTTTTCTACCACCTTAGCTTCGAAAGTATATTTTGAAAATCAATTAGTTCTAATTAATCCTAACGTGGCTCTCGCTCATTCAAAGATTAATATCAAATTCCTACTATCTAGTTAAAACCTCAAACTCTCGCTCTATTGATTTTAACCTTAATCGCTTTATTTTACTCTCGTTCAAAAGCTTAGGAGTTTTAAAATTAGGAATTCGAATCAGAAAAATAGTTTAATAAGTGCGCGCTAAATCATTATTAAATTCCCTTCGGAGAATTAATTTACATACCGATATCTAGGAATTTAGCTAGACATAGCAAAAGAAATAAATAAACAAAAACAGAAAATTAAATAAAGCATAAATAAATAATTAAATAAAAACATTAAATAAAAACCTAGAAATAAATGCTGAATAAAATTGATTGAAATAATCGGTACAGAATTCTTGACAGGAAAGTGAAAACAGAACTGAAAACGGATTCCCGGTGTGGAAATACCGTTATAGTTACTGTAACAAGAAACTTAAACTGACTGAAAAGTAAAGAAAATAAGGCGTAATCAGATCTGAAATTGAGCTTCTATTTATAGGGGAGTTTTGACTTGCACGATCCTCTTTTAAGGGAGAGGATAAACTTGTTTTTGACCTCATCAAATTGCCGTACGATAGGAACAGAAAACGGATCAGACGAATGCCACTTCCCCACGTCTCGCAAAAACGGTTCTACTGGGCTTTGGGTTTGGTGGCGCTCGCCACTGGGCAGATTTGGGCAAATGCCCATTTTTGCTGGGCTCCTTTGAGGGTTGCGCGAATATGGGCTTTGCACCCCCCTTTTTGCTCCGTTTTTGATACTTTTTGCTCAATTCTCTTCTCTGACCTATTTTATTGGACAAAACTAAAAACAAATCAAATTCTAACATAAAAAGACATAAATGAAATAAATACATATGCAAATGTAACTAAAATTCTCCTTAATTAAGCTAAAAATACGATATGATTTCGTGTCATCAAATTCCCCCACACTTGAACCATTGCTTGTCCTCAAGCATAAAAGAATAGTGAATCGCATGGTATAAGTAAAAAACACATGACACGATCATCTTACTCGTACGTGGTTGCCGGCTAAGCCATGAAAATCAGGTAATAGTGCAAATAACAAGAATACTGTAATGACACAAGAGACTCCTGTTATGTGAAAACAGACCTGAAGCATTTCCTCTTGACTCTACCTCTCACCTAAGTTTCATTCACCCTTTTCATTCTAGCGCAATCACATTAAGCCTGTTATCTTGTACACGCCCATGGTAGGAAACCTGTTAGTGATTATGATCATCATATAGCGAGGGGTGCTGATAACATAAAGTTTGGTAACCCCTATTTGCTTTACCCACATCCTAGTTGCGGGGGATCGGATCGAAACCCGCCCTACCAAGTTCAGAATCAGACACCTCTGAACCAACTACTAATGAGTTTCTATACTATGGTATTTTTTCCCTTCTCATGTTTCAACATTTGCTGAATTTTCATCAATTATTTCAAGGAATCAACCAATAGCATTCATAACATTTATAATCAAAATCATTCACTTATATTCTTCGGTTTCCCACTTAGTTTGTGCCTTGAGATGGTGCCGACTGCTAGATAAACTACTAAGGGTTCATTAAAACTCAAGTTCAAAGCTTTATCAAAACTAGTACTCAAATCAGTTTTACACACTTCTGGGAATCTAGGATGTTAAAACAGTATTGATTTTATCTAACCGTTACCCAAATTTCACAAAATAGCCTAGATAGTGCAAACAACCTATATACTTTGAAACAATCAACATCAAGCATTAGAACTCAATACTTTTGCTTTTCACAAGAAAATTTTTGGTATGGCTCAAGCAATGGGGAAAATCAGATAATATCAAGACCAACACGCAAAATCAACTCAATCTAAGTGAACTAACCTAAGGTTTTATTATGCATGCAAAACTAAATGACTGAAAGTAAAGGGAAAGCGATAAAGCTTCCTCCCCCACACTTAAATCGAGCATTGTCCCCAATGCAACGACTAAAGGTGAGCTTGGAAGGGTACAACCTGAGAGAGAGTAACTACTAGCGGTCTGGGCCGCGCCTCCTCGTGCGCCTCTCATGTGGTGGAGGTCCTGCACCTAGCTGCTGGAAATAGTCATCAAAATCATCCATGCGTAAGGACATATCCGCCATGCCATCAATCAAACCACGCTGGTCACTCTGAAACTGCTGCATCATGCTCATCATATCTGTTTGACAAGTCTGGATGTCCTAGATACGCTGGTCCCTCTGGGCATCTAAGGTGTAGTGCTTCCTCATCTCAGCTAAAACAGTATCAAGCGTGGCAGTGCCACTCTCATGGGCGGCTCCAAAAGTAGTACCTGCAAATTAACGAGAAGAAGTGTGTGTGCTGTGTGCATTAGTTTCCGGAGCCTCGTGCTCCTCCTCTTCAGATCCGTCACTCTCTCCCTCATCATCAGGTGCATTTGGTACATTCCATTCTCGGGGAGTGGCAGGGTCGGGGAGAAAACGGTAATTGGCTATCGTGCGCACATCGAAACGCGCGGGGTCAGGGAGGATGATATCAGGGCATGCTTTGTTATCTATCATGAGCATGTATTTTCCATCAGCTCGCTGCTTTACTAGCCTCATGTTTCGCACCATGTCTAGATCAATGGTACGAGAGTCGAGTGGTGTGAGGGTAGAAAGTTGCCCCCCATGGTTTAGCAAGCGTGCTAAAGTTGTGACAAGACCACCAAAAACAATTGCCCCTTTGGACTTAACCATTGAAAACATGTGATACATCATAAATCGGGCAGTATGGACTTTTTCTTTTGAGACTCTGTAAGTGAACAACAAAAATAGCTCTTTTTCATTGACCTTGTTAGAACCTAGACGGCCTAAAACAGTGCAAGCTAAAAGATGGCGAAAGTAGCGTATGGCGGGGTTTTGGAACAATGACGCTCTGTTACCCTCAAAACTACTTGTTTCTTTTCCGGTTAAACCCCACCAAAAACATTTCTGATCAATGCCTTAGTCTCTACGGTGTAACGACGGAGTTACGATATCGACTAAATTGGTCCCTGGCAACGGCGCCAAAAACTTGATCGACGATTTGTGTATCAATAAATATTTGTAACTGCAAGTGCACAGTTTCGTTGTTGAGTTTTAAAAGATATCGAACCACAGGGACCAATAGTTGAACTACCGTAATCCGTTGTCACGGTGTAAATCTAAGGCTAGCGATTTTTAGGGGTTTTTGGGAATGATTAAATTAAACTAAATTAAAGAATTTAAATTAATTAATAAAGCGGGATATCGGTATGTAACTTAATTAACCATCGGGAATTTAATAAATTAATAGCGCGCGAAAAAGGGTTTATCTTTCAGAAGAACTTTCTCAATTTAAAGGTTTAAACCTCACACTCTCATTTTGTTGATAAAAACCATACTTTCTAAGCTAGGAGTTTTATTGTCACTTTTCTACCACCTTAGCTTCGAAAGTATATTTTGAAAATCAATTAGTTCTAATTAATCCTAACGTGGCTCTCGCTCATTCAAAGATTAATATCAAATTTCTACTATCTAGTTAAAACCTCAAACTCTCGCTCTATTGATTTTAACCTTAATCGCTTTATTTTACTCTTGTTCAAAAGCTTAGGAGTTTTAAAATCAGGAATTCGAATCAGAAAAATAGTTAATAAGTGCGCGCTAAATCATTATTAAATTCCCTTCGGAGAATTAATTTACATACCGATATCTAGGAATTTAGCTAGACTTAGCAAAAGAAATAAATAAACAAAAACAGAAAATTAAATAAAGCATAAATAAATAAATAAATAAATAAAAACATTAAATAAAAACCTGGAAATTAATGCTGAATAAACTTGATTGAAATAATCGGTACAGAATTCTTGACAGGAAAGCGAAAACAGAACTGAAAACGGATTCCCGGTGTGGAAATACCGTTACAGTTACTGTAACAAGAAACTTAAACTGACTGAAAAGTAAAGAAAATAAGGCGTAATCAGATATGAAATTGAGCTTCTATTTATAGGGGAGTTTTGACTTGCACGATCCTCTTTTTAGGGAGAGGATAAACTTGTTTTTGACCTCATCCAATTGCCGTACGATAGGAACAGAAAACGGATCAGACGAATGCCACTTCCCCACGTCTCGCAAAAACAGTTCTACTGGGCTTTGGGTTTGGTGGCGCTCGCCACCACTTCTGTGGCGTTCGCCGTACGATAGGAACAGAAAACGGATCAGACGAATGCCACTTCCCCACGTCTCACAAAAACGGTTCTACTGGGCTTTGGGTTTGGTGGCGCTCGCCACCACTTCTGTGGCGTTCGCCACTGGGCAGATTTGGGCAAATGCCCATTTTTGCTGGGCTCCTTTGTGGGCTGCGCGAATTTGGGCTTTGCACCCCCCTTTTTGCTCCGTTTTTTATACTTTTTGCTCAATTCTCTTCTCCGACCTATTTTATTCGACAAAACTAAAAACAAATCAAATTCTAACATAAAAAGACATAAATGAAATAAATACATATGCAAATGCAACTAAAATTCTCCTAAATTAAGCTAAAAATACGATATGATTTCCTGTCATCAGTGGTAGAATACTGGATCAATTTCTGCAAAATGTTGTGCAAGATGTAGGATCCAAGCTGTTAGTCCATTTGTAGTGTCAAAAAAATTAAAAAGAACTAAGAGTGAGATAAGTGATCTCTATTTTGTCTACCTGAAATGCTTGAAAGCTAACATGAAACTTTGTTAATTGTTCACTTGACAACAATTTTCTCATATCATTCAATTGTTGGGGAGTCACCATCTTTAACACTGAAGAAGTAACACACGCCACTCTTAGAAAAAACAAATTGCTACTATGGCTATTAATAGATGGAGGAGAAGTGTAAGCCATGTCATCCATCTTGCATGAATTTCTATTGGACCATATATAAGCCCATATGACAAATGCTCTATATCCATATGGTTATTGTATAAGTGTTCTGATTTAAAACATGACAAGTGTTATCAATTAACGATCCATATAGTTATTGTACAAGCGTTTTACATCATTCACCTTAATGACAACTAAATCAATACGATAAACAGTGGAATTCAATTTTGGGGTATGAAAGTGGAAGTGTGGTATCCAACGAAATTATGATGAAAAATCACTTAGTTAGATTAGGGCAGTCCGTGATGATCGATGAAACATCGATCACATGTTAGTTAACTATCCAACTCAGCAAATAACTGCATTAAAATATTCATCCATATGGTAATTGTACAAGTGTATGTATCTAATCATTAATGCAGCATATCTTTGTTACTGTTCAAATGGCTGCATGTAAGGAATATCACATCTAAGGTGTAGTTGTGTATGGCAACATGTCCATGTTCCCAATAAGATGAGACCATAGAACCAAAATGTGACAAATTACACAGTACGGTTTAGTATCATTTTTTTAGTCTCTATTAGTCTCCATGTGTTTGTTTAATTAATCAAGAAATAGTCAACTCACCCTATTAATGGTTATAATCAAGGAAGCAATATATAATAATAACGTTACATCCACCTAGCCAACAAACATTCTCATTTAATTCTTCTTTTAAGACTAACTACAAAATAATATCCATCCTTTATAACTTGGTTTTTTCTTATCCTTTGTTGTTCACTTCACCATCAATGGCCTCCAATGATTCTTACATGTATGATCAAGCTTCCTTTGTCCATGCTGAAGCTACAGATGAGAACGACGAAGAGCAAGATTCCTACTTCGATGATCTCCTTACCATGATGCAAACATATCAAATGGAATTTGATGCTGAGAGTGTAAGTATTGTTGAACTCTTAAACTTTTAATACTAAAGTTTGAAGCTTTGTTTCTCTGAATTTCAAATGACTTTTTTTTTGGCGAGAGTGTTAGAGATTTGAATACAACACTTATCATGGTTTGGGATAAAAAAATGTATTTCATGACTTTACATAAGCACATGGTTCATCGATATTTTTCCAATATTCAATTTTTAAAAACATGTTTGGATTGATTTTTTGGGCTACTATAACCATTAGGAAGGCTTCCATGGTGTTTTGCTCGCGAATTTGGTGATGTAATTGCTCCATATGTGGTGCTCCATATGTTGTACTTTGACGGCGGTTGGAATGATCTTAAGGTTGTCTATAATTTATTTTCCGGTGGTTGGGTTACTTTAACCTATGTAAATCCCACCCTCTTGATAATGAGACTTACAACAAGGTGGGGTCTGAGGTCATATATCCAACCCATGATCCCCCACTCAAGCATTTGTTGGCTAGGGTTGAGCTTAACAATACTTTGGGTTTCTCCACTTGCTTGAATCCTCCTGTTTCAGAGACAATATATGAGCGTAGCTGCTTTAAAAAAATAACATTTTACGATCTTTATTCTAGAACATTGGTATTGTTCTCTTTTGTTGTCTCCACTATTATTTTTTGATTTCTTCATAGTTAGTGCTAATTTGGCTCTTTTCGTTTCAATTTTTTTTACAGATTTTGCCCTGCAACGGATTTGGGGAGTTTGTCTTTTAATTTGCTTTTTATGATTTGCTCTTGATCGATACTACCCAGAATTGATATCCTTGCAAATTGAGGTTTGGTGTCGATCCTGAGGGCGAACTTGTATGCAAGGTAACTGGTGATGGTTGGATTGATTTGTGCACTGCTAGAGGGATCTCTGTGGGTTATAAAGTTAGAGTTTCTGTTGCCCAGCCAACACACAATTATGTGATGTATGTTACTGTTAGTGTTTTTGTTGGCCTCATTTTTGGCATAATACAATGTGGGGAACGATGTGTGCATATCATTCCACACCGGAACTTTTGTGACTTATTTACGCGCCATATCTTTCTTGAAGATTCGTTTTGTTTTAGTTTCGCTTACTTGCTAGGTAAGTCGCGCGCGTACTGTGAACCATCAAGGTTACGTGTTAACCTAATTTTAATTGTAAACAATATATTCCAAATGTGGGAACATATTATATGGTTCGTTTTTATATTTGTTGGGTCTGAAACTTGTTTATCAAGAAAGCCCACGAATCTCAGGCTATTTAAAGGAAGATTCAGAACCTGAGAATTTACGGACTAAAATCGTCAAGTGCCTAATGATAAATCTAGGGTTTTAGTCTTGTCTATTGTGAGCCTTTGCTTGTGTCACCTTGATGCTTGCATAAGGACTAGGTATTGAGTTGTAAACTCCTGTACTCCGAAGCTTTTAAGCAAGGAGTCTTTTTGTTATTTGTTCATTGTTATTTGTGAGCCTTAGCTTGTGTCACCTAGATGCTTACTTAAGGACTTGTCTTTTGAGTTGTAATCCGAAGCTTTTTCTCATCACTCTAAGCTTTGAAGCACGAGTTGTGTTTAGTGTTTGGGGAATGTTCTTTAAATATCTGTTAATCGTTTATCAAAAATAACACTGGTCTTTGTTAGGATAGGAAGTGAGATGGGTTTCTCTTACCCCTGGGGTATCGGGGTAGAAATATAACACGGGTTATTAGTGAGTTCTTGAAGTTGTAAACCGAGGGTCAGCCGGATAATGATGACACGAAATCATATCGTATTTTTAGCTTAGTTTAGGTGAATTTTACTTGCATTTGCATATGTTTTTATTTCATTTATGTCTTTTTATGTTAGTATTTGATATGTTTTCACTTTTGTCAAATAAAATAGGTCGGAGAAGGAAATTGAGCAAAAAGTATCAAAAACGGAGCAAAAAGGAGGTGCAAAGCCCAAATTCGCGCAGCCCACAAAGGAGCCTAGCAAAAATGGGAATTTGCCAAAATTTGCATAGTGGCGAGCGCCACAGGAGGGTGGCGAGCGCCACAGAATGGGTGGCGAGCGCCACAGAATGCAAGGCCCAGTACAACTGAATTTCGCGTGACGTGGGGAAGAAGCACACCGTCTGATCCGTTTCAGTTCCTAATCGCATGGCTACTGGATGATATCAAATGAAGCCTATCCTTTCCTAAAATCATGGATCGTAGAAGCCAAATCTCTCCTATAAATAGAAGACTCAAATTTCATTCTCCGCACACATTATTTCCTTCAGTTTTCTGTCAGTTTAGGTTTCTAGTTACAGTAACTGTAACGGTATTTCCACATCGGGAATCCGTTTTCAGTTCTGTTTTCACTTTCCTGTCAAGAATTCTGTACAGGTTATTTTCGTCAAATTTAATTCAAGTTATTTCAGAATTTTATTTCAGGTTCTTTTTAATGTCTTTATTTAATTATTTATTTATGCTTTATTTAATTTTCTGTTTTTATTTATTTGTTTCTTGCTTTATGTCTAGCTAATTTACTAGATATCGGTATGTAAATTAATTCTCCGAAGGGAGTTTAATAATGATTTAGCGCGCAATCACTAAACTATTTTTCTGATTAAAAATTCCTAATTTTAAAACTCCTAAGCTTTTGAACGAGAGTAATATAAAGCGATTAAGGTTAAAATCAATAGAGCGAGAGTTTGAGGTTTTAACTAGATAGTAGGAATTTGATATTAATCTTTGAACGAGCGAGAGCCACGTTAGGATTAATTAGAACTAATTGATTTTCAAAATATACTTTCGAAGCTAAGGTGGTAGAAAAGTGACAGTAAAACTCCTAGCTTAGAAAGTATGGTTTTTATCAACAAAACGAGAGTGTGAGGTTTAGACCTTTAAATTGAGAAAGTTCTTCTGAAAGATAAATCCTTTTTACGCGCGCTGTTGATTTATTAAATTCCCGACGGTTAATTAAGTTACATACCGATATCCCGCTTTTATTAATTTAATTCTTTAATTTTCTTTTAAAATTTAAAACAATTCTAAAACACCTATTCGCCTTAGATTTACACCGTGACAACAGAAATACGGTAGTTCGATTATTGGTCTCTGTGGTTCGATAATCTTTTAAAACTACACGACGAGACTGTGCACTTGCGGTCAATTAAATTTATTGATACACAAATCGTTGATCAGATAACTTAGGAATAACGATACGCTAGTGGATTTCCTTCCTGGCTTGGTATGCCCCCAGATTAGGTGACGTTGCACCGAACTAGGTTAACAAATCACTTGTGTACTTTACCTTCCTGTCATTTATTTTTTACTTGTTCATTGTGTTTTTCGCTGGTAAGATGTGTGCACGTCATGCACCACATCTTTTACTGGTGCACCAGAGGTGGAAGTATGTGAACAATAAAAGGATTGCTTTGGAACAAGAACTGAGTGCAGGAATGATGAAAAACAAAGAGGGCAAAGAGGCTTTGGATCTGATTGAAAAGACTGGATTGATGAAGACCATTACTGATCTGGGCAACTGCTATGAACAACTGGTGAAAGAAATTCTTGTGAACATACCTACTGAATCTGACAACCCTCTGAGCAAAGAATACCACAAGGTATATATAAGAGGCAAGTGTATGGAATTTTCTTATGCTGTTATAAACAAGTTTCTGGGAAAGAATAAGGATCCTGAAGCTGAGTTGGAGGATACTGATAATGAAGGGTGCAAGGAGCTGACAAGAATATAGTCAAGTATGGCCAAAGAAGAACAAGCTCTCTGCTGTCAAGCTCACTGAAAAATATGTCATTCTAAATAGGATAGCTGCTGCTTACTAGGTCCCCACTCATCAATATTTCAATATTGCTATTGGATTGGGTAAGCTCATTTATTCTATAGGCAAGGAAATTCCTTTTGATTATGGCAATTACATTTTTATTCAAACTGTTAAACATGCCAAGAATCCTACTGCTGTCAAATTTCCTGTTGCTTTTCCTACCTTGTTGTGTGCTATTATGCTTGAACAACATCCCACCCTGAAAAGGGATGGTGACTTTGCTATGAAGAAGGGGTAGTAAGCTGAATATTGTCATTCAAACCCCCAGCAAGCATAATGTGCAGGATTATGTGGGCACATTTGCCACTTGTTCTCTCTCTAGTCCTGATATGATTGCAAAGCTGAAAGCTACCTACAAGGAGTTGGATGAGAGGAAAAAGAAGCTTGAGCTGGTTATTGCTGCATTGGAGAAGGAAGAAGTTGATAAGGTTGTGGTTGACAAGGGTAAGCAGGATAGCAAAGAGAATAGTGAGTCTGGTGCTGGTTCTGAGGAAGAGGAAGATGAAGACAAGGAAGCTGAGGAGTACTCAACTGAAAACCCCTCTGTCTGATTCTTTTTGATGGATGTAAAATTTTTATTTATTTATTTTTGGATTAATTATTTTTCCTTTTGGACACTTGCCTTGGATTCTATTCAGCACCTCGGTGTGCCCTTGGTCTATACTCTTGAATATTATGCACCATCTGTGCTCTTTTGATCTGACGTTATGCACCATCTGTGCCCTATGGATCTTTTGCATGCACTCTGATATTATCTTCCATGATTTGATGCTATGCGAATCTGCTAGCTTATCCTGTTCTCTGAGTCTGAAGACTATTTACATGCTCTGATATGGTTGGCAAAATTTTATGTCTAAAAAGGGGGAGTAGATGTTAGTTGTTAGTTGTTGCTCTGCTGTCACTCTGATATGGTATGTTCTGTCAATTATTTCTACTACCTATGTTGTGTTGATTTTGAAGTATGCCAAGTAGTCAGCATGTTAATTATTAGTTGTTCTTTGGGAGTATATGTTAATCCGATATGCCTGAAGTATGATGTGATTGAAGATGTGGGCACAATGTGCTTGATATGTGTTAGTTATGGATTGTATGCATGATGTGCATGAAGATGTTGCCACATAGTTGGTGTCAACATGTTATTTGTTAGTTGTTTGCATGATGTGCATGACAATGTGGCACATGGTCGGTGTCACTATGTTATTTGTGAGTTGTTAATTGTCTGCATGATCTGAAGTAGTATGCATGATTTGAGGGGGAGAAAATTCTTTCTCCATGTTGATCTTATATGAAGCTGGTATTCAGGGGGAGTGCTACTCACATGAAGCTATTATTGAAGGGGAGTTCTATGTTACTTAATGTGTTAGTTGTTAATTGTTGATTGTATGCTTGCATGCATGTGTGCTACTCTTAGCATGTCAAGCTATATGTGTGTTTTCTCAAACACTGATGTGAGGATCTCTCTATCCTTTATGTCTCTTGTGTGAGGCTATTTATTATTCGCTGCTGTATGCTTCTGATGTTGAGGACTTATCTGATGGTTATTGTTGAGGATTTAAATGATAAGTATTTCTATAAGGAATCCACTATGTGAATTGTTAATTGTCCTCCTTCAAGTTGCTGTTCTCTGATTAATGTGAAGGAGTGTGTCACTTTTATCTCTCTGGCATTGATATCCGGCCCAAGATTGTTTTAGCCAAAAATTTGCCAAAGGGGGAGATTGTTAGTGTTTTTGTTGGCCTCATTTTTGGCATAACACAATGTGGGGAACGATGTGTGCACATCATTCCACACCGGAACTTTTGTGACTTATTTACGCGCCATATCTTTCTTGAAGATTCGTTTTGTTTTTGCTTCGCTTACTTGCTGGGTAAGTCGCGCGCGTACTTTGAACCATCAGGGTTACGTGTTAACCTAATTTTAATTGTAAAAAATATATTCCAAATGTGGGAACATGTTATATGGTTCGTTTTTATATTTGTTGGGTCTGAAACTTGTTTATCAAGAAAGCCCACGAATCTCAGGCTTTTTAAAGGAAGATTCATAACCTGAGAATTTACGGACTAAAATCGTCAAGTGCCTAATGATAAATCTAGGGTTTTAGTCTTGTCTATTGTGAGCCTTTGCTTGTGTCACCTTGATGCTTGCATAAGGGCTAGGTATTGAGTTGTAAACTCCTGTACTCCGAAGCTTTTAAGCAAGAAGTCTTTTTGTTATTTGTTCATTGTTATTTGTGAGCCTTAGCTTGTGTCACCTAGATGCTTGCTTAAGGACTTGTCTTTTGAGTTGTAATCCGAAGCTTTTCAGCAAGGAATATTTCTCATCACTCTAAGCTTTGAAGCACGAGTGGTGTTTAGTGTTTGGGGAATGTTCTCTAAATATCTGTTAATCGTTTATCAAAGATAACACTAATCTGTGTTAGGATAGGAAGTGAGATGGGTTTCTCTTACCCCTAGGGTACCGGGGTAGAAATATAACACGGGTAATTAGTGAGTTCTTGAAGTTGTAAACCGAGGGTCAGCCGGATTACTTAGGAATAACGTTACGCTAGTGGATTTCCTTCCTGGCTTGGTATGCCCCCAGATTAGGTGACGTTGCACCGAATTGGGTTAACAAATCACTTGTGTACTTTACCTTCCTGTCATTTATTTTTTACTTGTTCATTGTGTTTTTCGCTGGTAAGATGTGTGCACGTCATGCACCACATCTTTTACTGGTGCACCAGAAATTTCAGTTACTTTTTATCTCCTTATGGAACTGCACTGACAGATAGAAATAGTGTGGACATTTAGTGCATAAGTTCCTACTTGGTTTAATTTGTAATGATGCTCTTTGCATTGAATGAGTGTAACTCTTTTTTGTATATTGAATGTTTATATTTATTTTGAGACAAGTTGATAAGTAATTTTCAATGCCACTTCTTACACCGTGTTACATCGCATTTTTGACTAAACTACTTATCGAGTTGAATTGTTAACTGATTTTCTAGTATAGTTTAGTTGTTTGACGACAATTAGAACATTTATTTCTTAACATTAAATTCAAGGAAATCCTATCTATAATGTACTCCTAATCCAACCTTAAAATTTGTCAATAAATGTTCACATTTAGTGCATTAGAGCCTAGAGTTTGTAGCAGGGGTGTTAGACTACTTGGCTAACCACTTAGAAGGGGGGGGGGGGGTTGAATAAGTGGCCCTTTTAAACAATGTTGATTTTAAAATTTAGTTCAAAAGGTATGCGCGGAAGCCCACCGGATCAGTAGTCTCTTTGCACCGACTTGATCACTGAAAAAGTAGTATAGCCTTAAACGTGCGATGATAATCAATAAGAAACGACTGTGCAATATATTCAAATTAAACGATCCAATAACACAATCCAATAAAGTTACTAGAATTCAAAGCTAATCGAATCACAATCAAGATATATGACAATTGAGTTTTGGTGCACACTTACGAACACGAAAATTGAATTGAATCGGAAAATTAAAACGATTGCGTAAAGTAAAAGATTAAGGAAGAAAGACACCAACGATTGATTAGGGAGTTCCCAACGGCTTTCATGTCGTCCTCGCGGTCGGCCGGGTACGTCTCCCCCCAAATAACCAAACGGGTTATTTGAGCGTTTATTGATTATAAACGATTGAACTATAGTGCACAATTTACAAAGACTCCAATAACCCTATATCGAATCTAATGTAAACTATGCGTAATAACCTCAACAAATAATGCACCTTCTCCCTCTGATTCCAACGATCGTAACCGTACGCAAAACCTCGCACCAATCGTCAAGCTGAGTACCTCGCTTCTTCGTTGTTGATCCTTCAAGATATCGCACAATCGTGAATCACCGAGAAAACCCAAAACCTTCTTCACAAATCAACTCGATCACATACTCTGATAAACCGCAAGCCGTACCGAACGTTATCGATCAAATGTACAACCTCTATCCGAATGATCCCTTACTCATTCTTCAATGAATTGCAATTTGATGGAAGATGATGATCTTGTGAAGAATGGCCCTTTGATCCAAATTATTCACCAAATTTGATATCTAAAGAGTTTATCAAAGCTATTTCACTTTCTCACAGGTTTTCTCTCTTTTACATCAACAAAGCACATTGCTATTTATAGAGAAAATAAAATTGAGCAAATTTAGGCAAAACAGAACAGACATGTATCGATACAAATGATGGTTTGTATCGATACAAACCCTTTGACCAGCGTTCAAATTTTAAATATTTGACCTATGTATCGATACAAACACGAATGTGTATCGATACATGTATCAGTTTCTTGAAAAACTGACTGATATGTATCAAAGCATGCAAGCATGATTCGATACAAAATGTGTTCTCTGGTCTTTTGAGAGAGTTGGTGTGTATCGATACATGCAAGCATGATTCGATACACAAGTGACTCTCTGCCTCTGAGAAACCAGTTTTGTATCGATACAAATGATATATGTATCGATACAAAATGCACAAAAT
This sequence comes from Trifolium dubium, assembly GCA_951804385.1. Classification (NCBI taxonomy): domain Eukaryota; kingdom Viridiplantae; phylum Streptophyta; class Magnoliopsida; order Fabales; family Fabaceae; genus Trifolium; species Trifolium dubium. The sequence continues at coordinate 20,893,989 of OX638068.1, forward strand.
CAGTCTGAAGTAATTTCAGGACATTAGTATCTATACAAGTGATTATGTATCGATACATAACACCTCAAAATCAATTTTTCAAAGTTTAAAAATACTTTTGCATTGTCAAGTCATTTGTAATGTTGCCAAAATATGTTCTACTCTATTTTCATGTGTTTTGACAATTATTAAAACATGAGGGCGAACTGGTGCACTTACATTCTCCCCCTTTTTGATAATTGTCAAAACTTTGCATAAGCTAACTAAGCCTATACCTAATATGCAATAAAATAACAATATTTTTACAGACGCAATTTACACCAAGGCTAACCGTAAGCACGCTCCCCCTGAGTTGATGCCATAATGCGTTCGATGTGTTGATAAAATTCAAGACTTATTTAACTATTCATCCTTAGCTTGTGCAATCCAAATCTCTCCCCCTTTGACAATATCAAAAAGAAGAAAAGAACTCATTAGAAGTATCAAGTTCAAAAAGTTTTAACTATAGTCATATCGTGCACTTACATTTGTCGAAATGCACTATATGATGAAATTTCCTAATCAAAATAATTACACATAAGAATACGCCAAAATATATCAATGACGAATACCAAATATCATGACAAATATGAAATGTAGAACAACAAACCAAAACCAACGCATGAATATTGTAAAACATCGACATTTTAATCAACTAACATATCAAAATATGGGACGAAATAAACAAAGGCATGCATCCTATTATTCTACATGCACAATTTCATGTTGTCGTATCATATTATAACGGTGTTCATGAAGAAATGAAATACACGGATAGCATATGTGCAACATGTTAAGCTATAAACACATCAAGTAATCAATATTTCAAACATTGCCATTTGATACATATGGACTTCAAGAATTATTACTATCTTAAAACAAAGTTTTTTGAAATGAGCAAACATGTGAATGTATTGAAATGCAATAATATGTCATGTTGATAATTGAAAAGAATTCACATAGGCATTAACTTGTAAAGATAAAGAAGAGAAGATAGAGATGATACTTTTTAACCTTCACTACTAAAAATATGACATTTGCATACACCATTTTACATTTGTGCTATAATACCAGACGTAAAAGATCATTTGTTATAGTTATCACATAAGTGCATATTTCACCTGAAAGGAAATCTTAATATACAATACATTTTACATCAGGCGAATTTATACCTGAAATAAAAACTAAACACGGTGGCATACATGTAATTATAGTGAAATCATGTTATAACATTTCCCTTCTGGCCAAAATCCAACCGTAAGGAAAAGTCTTAAACCCCACATAACACACACTTTCCTTCTGCCCTAACTTATTTTTCATTCATGACTCTTCTGCAAAACAAAACAAATCGTTCCAGAGCAAATCACCGTTCAAAGGGTTCTTCAAATCGTTCAATCTTCAAATCGTCAAATCGCCGGCCGTACCTCCTCAATCGTTCCGTCGCCGTTCCTCCGTTTCGCCGCCGTTCCTCTGTTTCGCCGTTGTTACTGCCTCTAAAACGTGAATCTTTCTCTATCGTTCAATCGTTATGGTCATGTTTTATTCTCAGCCGCCACTATCCCTCCTCACAGCGACAACACCACCAGTTTGATTTTTCTATTCTGTCATAACATGTTCTGATTTTACATTTTAGGTTTTGTACCATGAGGAAGAAATTATGATTTTACATAGTTTCACAAACAATTCCCATTTTCTATTTTGATTGTTAATTTTAGGTTTTATTGTTCTTGTCGGAACGTGTTCTCGCCGCAGTTCGATGATTCTTCAACTTGTTCTCTATTATTGGTACCTTTTTGTTTCTCTCTCAACTATATTGTTTAGAACTCATTTATTACTAAGATTAATTTGTTGTATGATGTTTGAATTTTGTGGTGATTGAACTATAGTACCTCTATGGTAAGATGCAAAGGAAGTATAGTTTTTTTTAGTGTAATCAATAAAATCTAATGTTTTTAGTGCACCTCTATACCTTTTTTCGTTCAATCTTCTTTATCAATCATTTTTCTCTTTTGGGCTTCTCTCCTTTTTTGTTTTTGAATTGGGTTTATTTTCATGTTTTAATTTGGTTCTTAATTGAATGTGTTTTCTGGTTTTGTTTGATTTTGGCTTAATGAAATTGGTTGATTATTTAGATAAGTGAAACAAAAGAGAATGGGACATTGTTGGGTCTTTGTATGTTGGCTACATTTTGCAAAAAACAACTACTAGCCAAATGCTGAGACAAATGCTGTAAGCAAGTGAGACAGCATTGTGTGACCTGATTGTTGCGCGCCAACACGCGCTATATTTCTGTTGAAGATCTTCTGGAGATTCTATGAAGTTTTATATTTAACCTAGCGTGCTGATCAAGACGAGCAGGTTTGCTGAGCTGTAACAAGGTTACAGGTCTTTGTATTTCCATAATCAATCTTTATATATTTTTGGAAATAATATTCTTGCTGATGAAGAATTGTTAGCTGGACCTGACAACGTCCAAGCTATGCTTTGAAGCCCAAACCCGTGCTTGTTGAGTACTATATATGTATGAAGACAAACCCTAAGTTTGGTGTGTTTAAAATCGTGTGTGTACTAAAGCGTGAGAATTAGGTTTTCTTGTTAGCTGTGAGTCTTGCGTGTATCTGTTGATTCATGTCAAGTACTCTGTGTTTTTGAGTTGTAATTGTGTACTGCTCCTAAGCTGTGAAGTACGGAGTTAGTTGTGTCTTTAGAGTATGACTCTTCCAACAAAACAAACGAAAAGAACAATTGATAACAGTGCTGGTTGTACTGTTTGGTAGGAATTGAGACGGGGTCTCATATCTAGAAGTTCCTAGGTAGAGTAGCATGGGATAAGGTCTAGGTGCATAACCAAGTAGTGAGGGTACGTTGGTGTATTTCACTAGAACTATTATAGTGGGTTCATTCCTGGATTGGTATCCCCCAGACTAGGGCAGTTGCGCCGAACTGGGTTAACAAACTCACTGTGTTCTTTATTTTTCAGTCACGCTTATTTTACTTTGCTACGCTAAGTTATTTTATTATTGTGTGACAAATGCTCGGACACTAGCGCTAACATAGTGCACAACATTTGTCTGTCTGGTTGCCAGAATTTCAATTGGTATCAGAGCAGGCACCCTGCCTGATTTGGGTGAGCTCCAGGGAAGATATTTCTGGCTAAGATGGACAAAGAAGGAGGACCTATGAATAGACCACCACTTTTGGTTGGTGATGCTAACTATGACAACTAGAAGTCCAAGATGACTATGTTCTTGAAATCCATGGATCACAAAACATGGAGAGCTGTTATGAAAGGATGGGAACATCCTATAATCACTACTGGTAAGGAAGGGGAGACTACCACTACTGGTAAGGAAGCATTAGCCAATGCAAACTCTAAGGCTCTAAATGCTTTATTCAATGGAGTTGATGCGCATATTTTCAAATTGATCAAAAGATGCACTATTGCAAAAGATGCATGGAAGATACTCCAAACTGTTCATGAAGGTACCTCAAAGGTGAAAAGCTCAAGGCTGCAACTCTTGACCAGCAAGTTTGAGAGCTTAAAGATGAAGGAAGATGAAGGTATTCAAGACTTTCATATGACAATGCTTGACTTTGATAATCAATTTGATGCCTTGGGTGAAAAGATTTCTGAAGAAAATCTGGTAAGAAAGATGCTTAGGTCTCTGCCTAAGAAGTTTGACATGAAGGTCACTGCTATAGAGGAAGCCAAGGACATCTCTCAACTAACAATGGATGAGTTAGTTGGATCTTTACAAACACTTGAAATATCTGCAAATGAGAGATCTGAAAAGAAGACAAAAAGCATTGCCTTTGCCTCTAAATCTGAAATTGCTGAGCAACAAAGTGATATGGAGGCTGATGATAGTTTATCTGAAACTATTGTGATGCTGGGTAAGAAGTTCAACAAAGCTTTCAAACGTATGGGACAAGCCAAGACACATGCTCTGGACAACAGTCACAGTATTAATAGAAATGCCAACAATCTGAGGAAATCAAAGATAGATGACATGACAGGTCCAAGCAAAGGAGTTCAATGTCATGAATGTGAAGGCTATGGGCATATAAGAACTAAATGTGGAACGTTTCTTAGGAAGCAAAAGAAAGGGATGACCGTCTCTTGGTCAGATGAAGATGAGTCTGAAGAAGAATCTGAATCTGCCAAACATGTGATTGCCTTGACTGGAATATGTTCATCTGAGGCTGAATCACAAGATGATGATATGACTTTTGAAGAACTAGCTGAGTCTTATAGGGAATTATGGCTTAAAAGTGTAGAAGTTGGTAATGGGTTCTTGAGGCAAAAGAAAACTATTGCCTTACTACAGGCTGAGAAAACCAAACTTCTGGAAGAAAATTCAAGACTAGCTAGTGAAGTTAAGCTATGCAAATCCAAGATGGACAAAATGAACAAACAAGTGAGGATGTTGAATACAGGAACTGATAAGTTAGAAGAGATCCTAGAGATAGGACAAAGTTCAAATGATTCAAAGGGTATTGGTTTCAACTATCATTCATTACGTCATCAGAAACCTGCATCTGTGATGAAGTTTGTTCCAGCTACTACTACCTATGATCCAACTATGTCAAGACAGATGCCCCAGCAACAGGTGAGACAATAGAAAAGCAGATACAAGACCAAGTCAAAGAAAAAATATTCTGGTTGGGTATGCTACTATTGTGGAAAACAGGGACACATTAGACCTTACTGCTTCAAACTATATGGGTACCCTGACAAAGCTGCTCCATTAAAAACTGAATCAATTGTGAAGAAAGAATGGAAGTAGAAAAGCAATACTGTGGATCCTAATCAAGCTGAACCTGAAGCCTTGATAGTGGATGTTCAAGACATATGACTGGAAATAGAGACTACTTGACAGATGTCTTGCCATATGCTACCAGCTTTGTGACTTTTGGTGATGGAGCCAAAGGAGAGATTAAAGGGATAGGAACACTGATAACTGAAGGGTTGCCTAAACTTGACAAAGTGCTTCATGTGAAAGGACTGACTGCTAATCTAATTAGCATTAGTCAACTATGTGACAAGGGTCTCAAGGTAAACTTTACAAAGGATGAATGTCTAGTTACTGATAGTAAAGGTGATCTACTGATGAAAGGAGAAAGGTCAAAGGATAACTGTTATCTATGGGTCTCTCAAGACAAAGCTGAGTTATCTACTTGTCTAATAACTAAAGAAGATGATGTGAAACTGTGGCACCAAAAGCTTGGAGATCTAAACCTCAAAAGCATGAAGAAAACTATTGTTGAAGGAGCCATCAGAGGTTTACCAAGACTTCAGATTCAAGAAGGAAGCATATGTGGAGAATGTCAGATAGGTAAACAGACAAAGATGCCTCACCAGAAGCTGCAACATATGACCACATCCAGAGTACTTGAGTTATTGCATATGGACTTAATGGGGCCTATGCAAGTTGAAAGCTTAGGTGGAAAAAAGTATGCCTTTGTCATGGTAGATGATTATTCTAGATATACTTGGATTGACTTCATCAAAGAGAAATCTGACACTTTTGAGAAATTCAAGGATCTTTGCCTAAAACTACAAAGAGAGAAAGAATGTGGTATAACTAGGATCAGAAGTGATCATGGCAAGGAGTTTGAAAATAGTAAGTTCTCTGAATTTTGCACCGCTGAAGGAATATTTCATGAGTTTTCTCCACCTATTACTCCTCAACAGAATGGAATAGTAGAGAGGAAGAATAGGACATTACAAGAATCAGCTAGAGTTATGATACATGCTAAGAAGTTACCATTCTATTTCTGGGCTGAAGCTATAAATACAACCTGCTATATCCATAACAGAGTTACACTGAGAAAAGGAACATCTACAACTCTGTATGAGCTATGGAAGGATAGAAAACCAACTGTGAAACACTTTCATGTCTTTGGAAGTAAATGTTATATCTTAGCTGACAGAGAACCAAGGAGGAAGATGGATGCTAAAAGTGATGAGGGGATATTCTTAGGTTATTCAACTAACAGCAGAGCCTATAGAGTATTCAACTCTAAAACTAATACCATGATGGAATCCATAAATGACAGTACATTTGACCAAGCATGTGGTCTACAAGAGGAGACAGAAGATGAAATTGTCAATGAAGAAGACTCAGGAGTGATCAGTTCTGAAGATTTAGCCAATAACAAAGGGCCATCTACCAGAGTTCGGAAGTATCACCCTATTGATCAAGTCATTGGTAATCCTAATCAAGGCATCACAACAAGAAGAAGAAATAATGAGATATCAAATTCCTGTTTCATTTCCAACTTTGAACCCAATAATGTCAAGGAGGCTCTGACTGATGAGTTCTGGATAAATGCTATGCAAGAAGAGCTAACTCAGTTCAAGAGAAGTGATGTATGGGATCTAGTTCCTAGGCCAGATAATGCAAATATCATAGGAACTAAATGGGTATACAAGAATAATTCAGATGAGAATGGAACTATCACTAGAAACAAAGCTAGACTAGTGGCACAAGGTTATGCTCAAATTGAAGGAGTTGATTTTGGTGAAACATTTGCTCCAGTAGCTAGACTAGAAGCTATTAGGCTATTGCTTGGAATTACATGTATACTCAAATTTAAGCTGTATCAAATGGACGTCAAGAGTGCATTTCTGAATGGTTACTTGAATGAAGTAGTCTATGTTGAACAGCCCAAGGGATTTGTTGATCCAGTCTTTCCAGATCATGTTTACAAGTTAAAGAAAGCATTGTATGGTTTAAAGCAAGCTCCTAGAGCTTGGTATGAGAGGCTAACTGAGTTCTTGGTGAATAATGGTTACAGAAAGGGTGGTAATGACAAGACACTCTTTGTGAAAGATGTGAGAGGTAAGCTCATGATTGCACAAATATATGTGGATTTTATAGTCTTTGGAGGAATGTCTGACCAGATGGTAGAGCATTTTGTCCAGCAAATGCAATCTGAGTTTGAAATGAGTCTTGTAGGTGAGCTTAATTTCTTTTTGGGTCTTCAAGTAAAACAAATGGAAGACACTATATTCATTTCTCAGAGTAAGTATGCCAAGAATATGGTCAAGAAATTTGGCATGGAGAATGCTGCCACTAAAAGAACTCCTGCTCCTACACATGTCAAGCTTTCAAAAGATGTCAAAGGTGAAGATGTAGATCAAAGTTTGTACAGAAGTATGATAGGTAGTCTACTTTATCTAACTGCAAGTAGACCAGATATCACATTTGCTGTTGGAGTATGTGCTAGGTACCAAGCTGAACCAAAGGTGACTCATTTAACTCAAGTGAAAAGGATCTTAAAGTATGTGAATGGTACCAGTGATTATGGGTTACTATATTCTCATGGTGAAAGCAATAATTTGGTAGGATACTGTGATGCTGACTGGGCTGGAAGTGCAGATGATAGAAAAAGCACTTCTGGTGGATGTTTCTTTCTAGGTAATAATCTTATATCTTGGTTTAGTAAGAAACAAAATTGTGTTTCCTTATCAACTGCTGAGGCTGAGTACATAGCAGCAGGCAGTAGTTGTACACAATTGGTGTGGATGAGACAGATGCTGAGTGAGTACAATGTCAAGACAGATGCTATGACATTATATTGTGACAACTTGAGTGCTATCAATATTTCCAAAAATCCTATACAACATAGTAGGACCAAGCACATTGATATCAGACATCATTTCATCAGAGATTTGGTTGAAGAAAAGGCTATTGTAATTGAGCATGTTTCCACTGAAGATCAACTAGCAGATATATTCACAAAAGCTCTTGATATTGCCCAATTTGAAAAACTTAGAAGGCGGTTAGGCATTTGCCTAATCGAGGAATTGTAGCAGTTAATGTGTGTAAGGCGTGCATCAGTTATTTTCTCTCTCATCAACCGCTACTTGCATGTCTATCAAGGAAGTGAATCAAAACTTCCCTTATACAAAACAATCACATGAAATCATCATTATTCCTTACAACACTCTTCTGAATTTCTCAACTGCTCACTTGCCGCTCCCATTGCTTTTAAAAAATTCTCAAATCTCCAAATCCTTAAAAGCTTTACTACAATCATGTTTGATTCCACTCACTCTCCAATCGCAAACGATCAAACTTCCCCCATTGTTCCTGAAACCACTTCACCGGTGGTTATGGATGTTCAACCCCTCGCAACAATGATCGATTCACCAGCAATCAAACAGCGTCCTAAAACGCTTGTGTCAAGAAAGAAGAAAACCAGAAAAGGATCTGCTTCATCTGCTGCGAAGAAGACTTCAAAACCAAAAAGTAAGAAATCCTCTTCTGTTCAACGTATAGGTCTTAGCATGCATGATCTGTACTATAAAGAAAATCCTTTCAAGTCGACTGTTGTAGAACCAGATGTTGATACTTCTGGCACTGGATCTGATGATAAGCCCTCTGAGGGAACTTAAGCGTTTACTGAAACCCTAGGTTCTGATAATCCTAAGGTAGATGACAATTTAGATGGTGGTAATTCAAATTTGCATGTTGATGGTGCTGAACATGTTGATGACAAGGCTATTGCTGATAATGCAAATGTTGCTGAGAACATTGCTTTGACAGAGGAAAATGTTGAACCCTCTGCTGATATGCCAGATGCTGTGCCAGATGCTCAAGCATCTTTGGCACAAGCCAATGTAGAGTCTTTGGATGTTCCAAACACTCCTGACACTGTGGTGGCTGAAGAGAATGACTCTCCCAAGCCTCAAGATCAGAATGCTGACACCCTTGAAGATAATGGTCAGGCTGTTGATGTGAACATTGACCAAACTGATGTGGTCAATATTGATGATGTGGAGTTTGAAGATAGAACCTTGGAAAAGACTCCTGCTATTGGTGTTGCTCGCAGGACAAGGAGCAAATCCACTACTGTTGCATCCACTGCTGGTAAGGATGCTAAGAAAGACAAGAAGAAAACTGCTGATACTGGGAAGAAGCCCATTGGTCCCCCCAAGTCTTGGAGTAAAGTAACTCCCAAGCCTGATCAGAAGAAGAAGAGTCTCAAAAGAAAGGATCACCTTCAAGTGATTCAGATTTTGAGATTGCTGAGACAGATGCTGCCCCAACTGGTGGAGCATCTAGAAAAACTGTTAAGGGAATGAAAGTCCCTCTGGTTATTCCTCCAGCCCCTCTGGATAATGTCTCCTTTCACCTGGAAAGTGGAGTTACTTGATGGAAGTTTGTGTATCATAGGAGGCTTGGATTGGAAAGAAGTCTCAAGGCAGATGTGTTCAAGTGCAAGGAATTGGTTGATGTGCTGAACTTTTCTGGGTTGATGAAGACAGTGAAGAACCTGGGTCACTGCTATGACAAGCTGGTTAGGGAATTTGTGGTTAATATTTCTGAGGACTGTGATGATTCAAGATATCCTGAGTATAGGCAAGTGTTTGTTCGTGGTAGGTGTGTCAACTTCTCTCCTCAAATTATCAATGATTATCTAGGAAGGTCCACTACAGACATTCCTGAGTTAGAAGTGACTGATGACACCATCTGCAAGGAAATCATAGGTAATAAGCTTAGACACTGGCCTGGACATTTGTCTGCTGCAAAATTGTCCCCATTATATACATTGTTGAACAAAATTTCTGCTCATAATTGGTCCCCAACCACTCACTCCAATTCTGTTGCAACTGGTTTGGCTAAGCTCATCTATGCAGTAGGTACTAAATCTGCATTTGATTTTGGTTCTTATATTTTTTATTAATTTTTAGAGCAAGCTAAGTCCTTTGTTGTTAAGTTCCCAATTGCCTTCCCCACTTTGCTATGTGATATAATTCTGCAACAACACCCTGATATTTTGGTTAGTGCTGATGAGCCTGTTAGGAGGCCTAGTCCTCTTGCTTTGGATTGCAAATTTTTATCCCAGCCACAGACTGATGAGTTGGCTGACACTTCTGTCCAGACAACTGGTATTATGAGTAGACAGGCTATGATTCTTGAACTTACAGAGGTTAGTTTGGATTTGGGTGCAAAGAAGCTGAAGGTTGATAGGGTTATAGCTGCTTTGAGAGCTGAGGCTGAAGCTGAGGGTGAGCTGAATGCCCAAGGTCAAGAGAAGGAAGAAGAAGGAGGAAATGGAAATGCTTCTGCTGTTGGTGACACTGAGGAAGTGTCTGCTGCCTCTGATGAGAGTGCCTCTTTCTAATGCTTGTGTAATTTTTTTTATTTTATTCATTCACTCTGCACCTGTGTGTGCTTTATGGTCTGTAATAACTCTATTTGGGGCCTCTCTGTGCCTCCATGACTCTGTGACCTCTGTGACTGATGTGCTACTCTATGCCATTCCTTATGCATTATTGATGTTTGTAAGAATTTATGGCTAAAAAGGGGGAGTAGTAGTATATGTTAGAAATTAATTTTTCTTATGCCTGAAGATGATCTGTTGCATGCTCTTGAAGTTGCTTAAAGTTGTTATGCTATGTTTATGCATGAAGATGTATGTTAGAATTAATTTTCTTATGATCTGAAGATGCTCTGACACATGCTCTAGTTGTTATGTCATGAAGACGTTTGGACAGATGCTCTGACATTTGTCTTATTGAAGTAAGTATGTTATTTTATTTGCATGCATGTTTTGAGGGGGAGCGCGTATGTTATGTGAATGCATGTGTTGAGGGGGAGCACGTATCTCTGATCTCTATATGTTGTGGAAGAATTATCTTTTTAAGAGTATGTTTTCATCTCTTTATGTGAACCCACTATATGTGAAATTTTTATCTGGCTATGTTCTGTGAGGCTAGGCGTATTATGATTTATGATGATGAATGCCTCTGATGTTGTTACAAGCTATCTGTGTTCAAAGAATTCTCTTGAAGGTAGTTTGGTTATGTGCCATGATAGTCTTGTTGCTTATGCATGATGTGAACGTGAAGAAGTTCTGTGTATCTCTCCAAGAACTGGCTATAGATTGTTTTAGCCAAAATTTTGCCAAAGGGGGAGATTGTTGGGTTTTTGTATGTTGGCTACATTTTGCAAAAAACAACTACTAGCCAAATGCTGAGACAAATGTTGTAAGCAAGTGGAACAGCATTGTGTGACCTAATTGTTGCGCGCCAACACGCGCTATATTTTTGTTGAAGATCTTCTGGAGATTCTATGAAGTTTTATATTTAACCTAGCGTGCTGATCAAGACGCGCAGGTTTGCTGAGCTGTAACAAGGTTACAGGTCTTTGTATTTCCATAATCAATCTTTATATATTTTTGAAAATAATATTCTTGCTTATGAAGAATTGTTAGCTGGACCTGACAACGTCCAAGCTATGTTTTGAAGCCCAAACCCGTGCTTGCTGAGTACTATATATGTATGAAGACAAACCCTAAGTTTGGTGTGTTGAAAACCGTGTGTGTACTAAAGCGTGAGTAATAGGTTTTCTTGTTAGCTGTGAGTCTTTTGTGTATATGTTGATTCATGTCAAGTACTCTGTGTTTTTGAGTTGTAATTGTGTACTGCTCCTAAGCTGTGAAGTATGGAGTTAGTTGTGTCTTTAGAGTGTGACTCTTCCAACAAAACAAACGAAAAGAACAATTGATAACAGTGCTGGTTGTACTGTTTGGTAGGAATTGAGACGGGGTCTCATATCTAGGAGTTCGTAGGTAGAGCAGCACGGGATAGGGTCTAGGTGCATAACCAAGTAGTGAGGCGACGTTGGTGTATTTCACTAGAACTATTATAGTTGGTTCATTCCTGGATTGGTATCCCCCAGACTAGGGCAGTTGCGCCGAACTGGGTTAACAAACTCACTGTGTTCTTTATTTTTCAGTCACGCTTATTTTACTTTGCTACGCTAAGTTATTTTATTATTGTGTGACAAATGCTCGGACACTAGCGCTAACATAGTGCACAGCATCTGTCTGTCTGGTTGCCAGAATTTCAGACATGAATCATGATAGTTTGTTTCATGCCATTGTGTGGGTTTGTGAAGAGCTAAATAAGAGCATGATTTGAAAATGTGGTTGCGGTTGCAAATGTGATTAAGGTGCGAACTTCTATATTGTAGAAAAATGCCGGAAAATGTAGTTTTTGAGGTTTATATTGCAGTTCAGACTATTAGATATAATATTAGTCGTACTATTTACTTAGTTAGTTAGACTAGTTAATTGTTTTCTTTGAGTATGTCTATGAAAAAAAAACCATCTTTCTTCATTGTACTAGTTACTTATTGTGTGTCATTGTGTTGACATTGATCATTGATTCTTTGAAAGGAATTATTTAGAGGTCATGACTTAATTTGATTGAAGGAATGAAGGAGGGAAGTAAATAGTTTTGTTGAAGAGTAAAAATTATTGTTTGTTCTTAGAAGCCATTTAATTTAACATTGCATTTTTGTATTTGCAACTTCTTTGAATTGAACGTGGCTAGAGTCTCATAAACACTCTCATATGCTAGAATGAATAATTTACATTTTATGTGGCTTTTTATTTAGTTCTTTGGGGGTTTTGTTCTCGCTCGTTCATGTTCTTGGTCGTTTTTATCCTCAAACTAGAGATGTTGTGTTTTTGTATTTTCCTTTACTTAATATACTTCAGCATATGAAGCAACACAAGTATTTTAGTCCTAGAAAAGAAAAATCTCTCAAGAAAGAGACTAAAGAGCAGAATGGATCATCAGATTCATCATCTGAGGAGAGGAACATCCAAGGATGTCATCAAGGTTTGGCTTTCATCAAATAATATGCATTATCTTGTAGACTCTTAATGAAAGTGGCAGCTGGTGCATCTAACAGAACTTCTTGTACTTATTTTTTATCAGGCGGTTTTAATATAACTTTTTTTAAAACTAAGCCCAACTGAGCACACATTAGCCTCAGGAAGTAATGAACATGTATATGCATTATCTTGTAGAATTGTCAAAGAGAAAATCTTTAAAAGATTCAGCCTCAGGGAAGCCTCCTATAAGCATACATCAGGGTGCAGTTGAGAATAAAGGAGGCTCGGTGAATCCTTTATCTACCAGAAGCAATTCACCTTCCAACACACATTCGAAGAAATTGCACAGCAAACAAGGAAGACAACAATCAGCATGTGACTCTAGGCACGACATCTATTCTTCTAGGTCCCAAGGTTCAATAGACAAAATAGCTACTAAGGAGGAAACTAACCACCATGCTATGTCTGAAGAAGAAAAAGATGCTATAGCTGCTGTAGAAGTTGCTGCAGAAGCTGCCCGTACTAAAGCAATTGCTGCTGCTGAGGTTTGTTTTTCCTGGAATCTTAATTTCATGAATCTATTTCTCTTATGAAGATTAGTTGCTAGTGACAAGCTAAATTGCTTGACCCTACCCTTGTATGTATCTGCACTAATTTCATAATATGATGAGTTATTAGGTGTACTACAATGTTAATATGTTATTTTGCTTGGAAAAGTCTTGCTGTGATTCAAATTTGTTTGGTGTGAGTGATAATTTTTTTTTAATTCTAGCTTAGTTCTCTAGCTGCTAATGTATACAACTTTGAGGAGGACCACAATGGTATTCACAATGCTTGTAGAGTATGTTTTGGTAGGGCAGAGGTATACACACTATGTCATAAAATAAGCCCAAATAAACTCTTCCGAACTCTTTCGCAGGATTAAAGACACAACCATTTGTGTTAGCTTCCATCTTCTGCCTACAGGCCCTTTCTCCCGCTTGTAATTCAAGTGGGATAAATCCATCTTTAATTTGTCTGATGGATATCGCCTTTGTGTGGTCCTTCTTTTGTTTCATGTTTAATTTTGTAGAATTATAGAATAAGTGCCATCCATTTTTATAATTTCTAATTTAAACTTTTATGAAAAATCAGTGTTTGGAATTTTACAATCCATTCACACTCATATTGAACTTCTAATGATTTTCACTTTTTTCTATAGGCACATTCCAAAATGATTTGCCCTCAAATTTAATTGTGCACATTGAATCTCAAGAGCCAGAAGAATCTCAAGAGCCTACAGTACATGTTGTTGAGTACTTTTTTTTTTGTAACTTTGCAACTTTGGCTATTTGATATTTTCGCCTATTTTGTACTATGTTCGCGCTTATTATGCTACTTTGGCCTATTTGCTTATACAATGGATTAATATTATGACAATGATTTGTAACTTCATTAGTATTACTACAATCATGAATATATATTGTGTTGAATTTGGATATGAAAGCAGGGGAAAAAATGCTGATTTTTTTTTTATATATATGACATTTCACATCGGTGTAAACTATCCCTGATGTAAAAACTATACTTTTCACATCAGTTATATAAATTGAACAGATGTGAAAATGAACGCAATATCTTCCAGACCAACCCTTTTCCTATCGGCCAATACCTAAACCCGATGTGAAATGTACCGTTTTTACATCTGGTGGTCACCCGATGTGAAATGTACCTTACTTACTATTACCCCTCCATTCACATCGGTATGCCAACCGATGTAAAAAGTCGGTTTTACCCGATGTAAAATATCATTTCTGCACTAGTGTTGTACCGTAACGTGTTGATGCATTTTCCTTTGTATAAAACTCCAAGTCGCCAAGAAGTATATCATGTATATAAAGTGCATGCTTAATGTACGTTATGCTAAGTTAGAGATATCTAGGACCCCTAATTCCCCACGAATACAGATAAAGGGATCTGTTGCAAGTGGCTTTGTAAAAATGTCCGCAAGTTGGTTTTTCGATTCCACATGCTCAAAGATAACGTCCCCTTTTTCTACATCATCGCGAAGAAAGTGATGCCTAATCTCTATATGCTTAGTCCTTGAATGCAACACGGGGTTCTTTGTGAGGTTTATAGCGCTAGTGTTGTCACACATCATTAGAATATGTTGTAATTTTAAATCATAGTCGAAAAGTTGTTTGTTTTAACCAAAGTATTTGGGAACAACAACTTCCGGCCGCAACGTATTCCGCCTCGGCGGTTGACAAAGCAACGGATACTTGTTTCTTGGTATGCCAACTTACCAAGCTATTACAAAATAGGTGACATGTTCCACTAGTACTCTTCCTATCCAACTGGCAACCGGCAAAGTCGGAATTGGAGTAACCTACGAAAGAACAATCATTCTCCTTAGAGTAGCATAAGCCAAAGTTTGATGTTCCTTTCAAGTATTTTAAAACCTTTTTGACGGCTTTTAGGTGTGATTCTTTGGGGCATGATTGATATCGTGCACACATGCAAACAGTAAACATAATATCACTTGATGATTTAGAGAAGGTGGTACTAAATCCCACACATCATTTCTTTTAAATTGATTTAATTTTTCTTGCATTGCAAGAATCCAATGTTCATCAAGTAATGCGGATTTTGAGTTTTTAGGTTCAACTTGTGAAACAAAACCATAATGAGCGCAGAAATTTTTCTTGCATTGCAAGAATCCAATGTTCACCTAAGATTTTGTCAATAGGTTAGTTCTTTAGAGTACGCCATTCCTTTGCAAGACCGACTCCTCTATGCTTGTGATGATTCTTTGATGAAGATAATCCTCCATCATCTTTATCGTCATTGTATACTCTATATGTCTTGCTAGATCATGAATAGCCTAAGAAAATGCCCTCATCCGCTTTTGGAACAAATTTGCCAAGATTCTCTTTTCCATTATTTAAAATAAAGCATTTGCATCCAAAAGAGCGCAAATGACTAAGATTAGATTTTCTACCCTGAAGTATTTCATAGGGAGTTTTGTTCAAAATAGGTCGAATAATCGCCCTATTTATCGCATAACTTGCGGTGCTTATCGCATCCGCCCCAAAATACTTAGAAAGATCACTTAACATAGTCCTAGCTAACTCTTCTAGAATACGATTTTTCCTCTCCACTACTCCATTTTGTTGCGGTGTACGTGGAGCGGAAAAATTGTGTTCAATGCCATGTTTAGTGCAAAACTTTTCAAACTTTTGGTTTACAAATTCTCCTCCTTGATCACTCCTAATAGAAATGATCTTAAGCTCTAGCTTGTTTTGAATCATCTTAGCAAATCGTTTAAAAGCGAACAAGGTATCACTTTTACTAGATCAAAATAATGTCCAACAAAATCTTGAGTAATCGTCTACAATCACAAGTCCATAGTAATTACCACCAAGGCTTTTTGGTCCTTGATGATCCAAAAAGATCCATTCTTGTATTTGTCACTTTCGATTGTGCAAAAGGTTGGTTTGAAATTTATTTTGAACCTTTTATCACAAAGTTTAGCAACGTTCAACAAGTTGTCGAAAAAAAAAAGGTTATCCACAAGTACAACATTAGATACGGTTATAGTAGAGGTATTACCGATAGTACCTACACCAAGAATAGTGTCTTTATTGTTGTCTCCATAGGTGACATAGCCTTTCTCCTTTGCTCTGAACTCAACGAAAAGCGAAGCATCACCCGTCATGTGCTTTGAACATCCACTATCTAGGAACCATCTCCTTTCTAGATTATCAAGGCACTTTTCCTACAACATTTAGACATAAGAAGGAGGTACCCAATTTTCATTGTGTCCTAATTGGTGAGGTAAATAAGCTTTGTTAAGTTTTGGCATCCATTGCAATATGCCCTTAGGTATTAACAATTTCCTAGCTTTACATTTTGCAATGGTATGACCTTCACAACAACAGTAGTGACAAGTGATATGTGAGTCACTCTTCTTTTGATCCATTGTGAAATGTTTAGAAATTTTGTTTTTGACTTTCAAAGTGTTTTCAAAATGTTTTGGATCAACTTGATGAGAGACTTTAGGTTTTGGTGGATTTTCCACTTTGTCTTTGAGAATCATAATATTTTTGTACAAAGTGACACATCCATCACAACCAACTATATAACTATTATCATGACTTGCACTTGACCTTTCTAATAATGATACCTTGAAAGCTTTCAACTCTTCTTCCGTTTCGGAAACTTTCTTTTCAAGAGCTTTGTTAACTTTTATAATTTCTTTTAATCGTTTGAAAGCTTTCCTAGTTTCACTACATAGGTCTTCAAATGCACTTTGCAAATCATGATATTCTAACAATGTATATGAGCTAGAGGGATTTTGGTTTACCTTTTCGGGAGCTTTATCTTTCTTTTTGTGATGATGAGTTGTAAAGCATACATTAGCCACTTCGCCTTCATCACTTGAACTAGAGCTTGATAATGAATGAGATGAAGAATTACTACTCCCCCATGCAACATAAGCTTTCTTTCCTTTGCTCCTCCTTTAGTTTGAAGATGACTCCTTCTCTTTTCTCTTGAGATTTGGACAATCCGGCTTATAGTGACTCAAGGAAAATTGACATAGTAATAGCAGCGGAATTCAAAAAATTTCCTTAAGAGATCCTTACGAATGAGCATGATCATGTGTTTAAGGTTTACCTCTTGTAGAGAAGAAACCTTTGATTCACGAACAGAGGATGATAACGAGCGTTGATAACGAAGAACAACGCCTCTACTCAGTCCACACGAACAACTACCTTCAAGAGAGTGCTAGCTCCTTGGTATGAAGGCCTATATTAATAGAGAGGGAGGAATTAAATTTTAGGGTTTTGCAACTCTAAAATTTTCAAGAGCTTCTTGAGAGTTACTCTTGTATTTTCTAATGTTTCTTGTTTTTTCTCGTGTGTAGAACTTTAGCACAAGGGTTCTATTTATAGAATCACTTGTCTTGTGCACCAAGATAAACACTTGTCTTGTGAAGCAAAAACCCCACTAAGAAAACAAGCCCTAGGGCGCGCGCACCCCACATGAGTGCATGCTCATGTGTGTGCATGCCTACCATACCTTGCGGTGTGCTTTCTTGTTTAATTACTGTGATATCCTTATCACATTCCATATTCGTCTTAGGTACACCGTACCTTACGGTGTTCCTTAATTATCTCAATCTCATATTAGAATGTCCTTATGTGTGTGACGCTGTAGGTTTCCGTAATGTTGGCAATTATATTAAATCACATATTTAATATAATAAACATTGAGCGGTATCTACCAAAACGTCAATGCTACCCAAGTTACAAGAAATTAAATGTGATCTAAACATAACCTTCTGTGATAATATATGCGTGTATAATTACCTCTTTGCCTTTTATGTCTTTATTGAACACAAAGCATACTTGGTGTCATCTTTGTCTAGTTCAATATTGGGCCCATGACATTTATCCTGTTATGCATGATTGGCAAATTCCATCTAGGACACTACTGCCCCTCAACATGCTTTGTGAAGTACCCATCAACTGCCTTTATGGTTATCCAGTTATGGACAACGTTAGATCAACAACAAAGTACTTGACTCCTCATATGGGGTACAAAGTGGTTTCAGGTCTAAGGGCTGTTTACACCATTATCACCATAAGAGTAACTTATGACACTTTGCATGTAGTACTCTTATAGTGGGTCAATCTAGTATAAATACTACTCCAAATATTTTATATACCTATGTCAAGACTTGATAACTCCTTATCCTATGATCTATGAGATGCGATCATCAGTCTATCTCCGTAATAGTCTTTATGCTTTAAGGTTATCCCATTTCACCTTAAAGCTCGACTACGGATACTTTATGAATAGTGTCCTTATGTTTAATTTAGTCTCATGATTAAGTCACACTTAATATTAAACGGACTATCTATTCTAGGGACTTCATTATTTTGGACTCTTACAAACATAATGAAGGAATGCCATATTTATATTAAACTCCTAAAGCAAATCCTATGAAAATAGATTGGCTCTTAGGGCTTACTCCAACAATCTCCCACTAGCACTAAGGCCAATCAAGTAGTCTCTAACACCTATAGACCTAGTCTGCCCATCACGCTTCAACTGCGCAAAAGGCTTTGTTAGTGGATAAGGAACCATTTCCCATGTTGGTATCTTACGTATCTTCCAACGTTCTATTTCGATCTCCATCGAAATATAGAAGTATCTAAGTATAAATGAATCGTCGGTGAGATCTATTCTCAAGTGTTTTTGCAAGATTTAACCATTATCATCACTAATGTGATTAATGTGACTTGCAACACCGGAAACATAGCTTTAGCTCAATCATGAGCCAAACAATCCAAGTCAAATACTTAACTTCTATAATTGAAATAAACATACTATGAAGCTTATCTTATAGCTTTCAATGTTTATATTCAAGCATGATATACAATACATTAGTATGGAAGCTAACCATCATTATAACTTCCTTATAATGATCATTTCCACTCCTACCTATTTCAAGAGATAGTCCTTAGTTCTTTTAAGGTCCTTAGGGATATTCTTGAAGGTAATTTAGTGTTAAACACTAATTTCAATTTTGGTACTTACTGATTGTGTTACAATCACATGGTGTATCTGATTTTGTACATATTGTGATGTGCATGATTAATCCTATCTTCCAAAGTCTATGGATTATTTTCAAGTGCCATATTCTCATCTAATGTGATACGATATTGTCTTTTAGACAAAATCAATCATTTGACACGCAATAATTTCATACGTTAAGTGTCTCAACACTTCATTAATAAATGAACATATGTTATTCCTAACTCTTTAGGAATCCTTGCCTAAATAGACAGACTATTCCTAACTCTTTAGGAATTCTTGGCTAAGTATTTCATCAAGAGTTATTTCTTTAATCATGTCTCACATGTATAAAGAAAATACTTTTGATGATTAATATGTCTTCCACATACTACACCAAATTTAATATTATTGCTCCCACTAAATCCTTGTATGCACAAGATATATTTATATATTTGTCCTTTATCAATTTGTTTTCTATAAAACTTTCAAAAGGAACAAATATTTAAACTTATTCAATCTAATCAAAATTAGATAGGTTTGTCCTTATTAATTTTTTTTCTCAAAACTTCATAATAGGAACAAAGAATAATTAAATTTCTGAGAACTCTATCTAATCAAAATTAGATAGATACAAGTTGTATACCTCTCTAGCATCCTTTGGATCAACATGATGACACGAAATCATATCGTATTTTTAGCTTAATTTACGTGAACTTTAGTTGCATTTTCATATATTTTTATTTCATTTATCTCTTTTTATGTTGGTATTTGTTTCCTTTTCAGTATTGTTGAATAAATGAGGTCGGAGAAGATAATTGAGCAAAAGAACACTCAAAATGGAGCAAAAAGGGGGTGCAATTAACCAAAATCAGCAAAAACTAGCAATTGGGCTGGTGGCAACCGCCACCAATTCTGGTTTACCAGAATTTGCAATTTCTGCGTGTGATCTCAACAGCACATCCCTTATCGTACGGCTGATGGATAATCTCAAAAGAAGCATATCTCTTCCTAGTTTTCAGGATCGTACAATGGCAAAAAAATTCTATAAATAAGAAGACAAAAACATAATTTTCTCTCTTCGTTCTTTTTCAAGTCTGAAATTCTGGCAACCACACAGACAAATGCTGTGCACAACGTTAGCACTAGTGTCCGAGCATTTGTCACACAATAATAAAATAACTTAGCGTAGCAAAGTAAAATAAGCGTGACTGAAAAGTAAAGAACACAATGAGTTTGTTAACCCAGTTCGGCGCAACTTGCCCTAATCTGGGGGATACCAATCCAGGAATGAACCCACTATAATAGCTCTAGTGAAATACACCAACGTAGCCTCACTACTTGGTTATGCACCTAGACCCTATCCCGTGATGCCCTACCTAGGAACTCCTAGATATGAGACCCCGTCTCAATTCCTACCAAACAGTACAACCAGCACTGTTATCACTTGTTCTTTTGAATGGTTGAAAAGTCACACTTTCAAGACACAACTAACTCCGTACTTCACAGCTTAGGAGTAGTACACAGTTACAACTCAATAACACACAGAGAACTTGACATGCATCAACAGATACAAGCAAGACTCACACTAACAAGAAAACCTAATACTCACGCTTTAGTACACACACGGTTTTCAACACCCACCAAACTTAGGGTTTGTCTTCATACATATATAGTATTCAGCAAGCACGGGTTTGGGCTTCAAAACATAGCTTGGACGTTGTAAGGTCCAGCTAACAATTCTTCATGAGCAAGAATATTATTTCCAAAAATACATAAAGATTAAGTATGGAAATACAAAGGCCTGTAGCCTTATTACAGCTCAGCAAACCTGCGCGTCTTGATCAGTACGCTAGGTTAAATATAAAACTCCATAGAATCTCCAGAAGATCTTCAACATAAATATAGCGCGTGTTTGTGCGCAACAGTCAGGTCACACAATGTTGTGCCACTTGCTTTCAGCATTTGTCTCAGCATTTTGGCTAGTAGTTGTTTTTTGCAAGAATGTAGCCAACATACAAAAACCCAACAATCTCCCCCTTTGGCAAATTTATGGCGAAAACAATCTATAGCCAGTTCTTGGAGAAATACACAGAACTTTTCACGTTCACATCATGCATAAGCAACACAATAATCATGGCATATACCAAAACTACCTTCAAGAAAATTCTTCTAACAAAGATAGCTTGTAACAACATCAGAGGCATTCATTATCAGAGAGCATAATACGCCTAGCCTCACAGAACATAGCCAGATAAACAGTTCACATATAGTGGGTTCATATAAAGAGATGAAAACATACTCTTAACAAAATAAGTCTTCCACAACAAATAGAGATACATGCTCCCCCTCAACACATGCATTCACATCATATAACATAAGCGCTCCCCCTCAATACATGCATGCATAAAAAAAATATACTTACTTCAATGAGACAAATGTCAGAGCATCTGTCCAAACATCTCCATGCATATAAATAACCTAGCAACTTCTAGAGCATGTGTCTGAGCATCTTCAGATCATAAGAATTTTAATTCTAACATACATCTTCATGCATAAACATAGCAACTTCTAGAGCATGTGTCTGAGCATCTTCAGATCATAAGAATTTTAATTCTAACATACATCTTCATGCATAAACATAGCATAGCAACTTCAAGCAACTTCAAGAGCATGCAACAGATCATTCTTCAGGCATAAGAAAAATTAATTTCTAACATATACTACTACTCCCCCTTTTTAGCCATAAATTCTGACAAACATCAAAAATGCATATAAGAGAGATCAAGGAGTAGCACATCAGTCACAGAGGTCACAGAGCCACAGAGAGGCCCCAATAAGTGTTATTACAGACCATAGAGCACACACAGGTGCAGAGTGAATGAATAAAAGAAAAAAAATTACACAAGGATTAAAAAGAGGCAGTCTCATCAGAGGTATCAGACACGTGCTCAGTGTCACCAGCAGCAGAAGCATTACCATTTCCTCCTTCTTCTTCCTTGTCTTGCCCTTGGGCATTCAGCTCACCCTCAGCTTCAGCCTCAGCTCTCAAAGCAGCTATAACCCTATCAACCTTCAGCTTCTTAACACCCAAATCCAAACTAACCTTAGTAAGTTCAGCAATCATAGCCTGCCTATCCATAATACCAGTTGTCTGGACAGAAGCGCCAGCCAACTCATCAGCCTGTGGCTGGGATAAAGATTTGCAATCCAAGGCAAGAGGACTAAGCCTTCTAACAGGCTCATCAGCACCAACCAAAATGTCAGGGTGTTGTTGCAGGATGATATCACATAGCAAAGTGGGGAAGGCAATTGGGAACTTAACAGCAAAGGACTTAGCTTGCTCTATAAATTGATAGTAAATATAAGAGCCAAAATCAAATGCAGACTTAGTACCTACTGCATATATAAGCTTACCCAAGCCAGTAGCAACAGAATTGGAGTGAGTAGTTGGGGACCAGTTATGTGCAGCAATTTTATTCAACAGAGTGTACAAAGGGGACAGTTTTGCAGCAGACAAATGCCTAGGCCAGTGTCTAAGCTTGTTACCTGTTATCTCCTTGCAGATGGTGTCATCAGTTACCTCCAACTCAGGAATGTCTGCAGTGGACCTTCCTAGATAAGTATTGATAATTTGAGGAGAAAAATTGATGCACCTGCCACGTACAAACACCTGCCTGTATTCTGGATTTCTAGGATCATCACAATCTTCAGACATGTTGACCACAAATTCCCTTACCAGCTTGTCATAGCAGTGTCCCAGGTTCTGCACTGTCTTCATCAGCCCAGCAAATTCCAGCACATCCATAAGTTCTTTGCATTTAAAAGCATCTGCCTTCAAATTCCTTTCCAAGCCAAGCCTCCTATGATAGACAAATTTCCACCTAGAAGTACCACTTTCCAAGTGAAAAGATACATTATCCAGAGGAGCTGGAGGAATAACAAGAGTGACTTTCATTCCCTTGACAGTTCTTCTAGATGCTCCACCAGATGGGGCAGCATCTGTCTCAGCCATCTCAAAGTCTGAATCACTTGAAGGGTGATCTTTTCTTTTAAGACTCTTCTTCTTTTGATCAGGCTTGGGAGTAACTTTACTCCAAGACCTAGGGGGACCAACCGGTTTCTTCCCAGTATCAGCTTTCTTTTTGTCTTTCTTAGCATCTTTTCCAGTAGTAGATGCAACAGCAGTAGTGGATTTGCTCCTTGTCCTTCGAGCAATACCCATAGCAGCAAGAGTCTCTTCCAAAGTTCTGTCTTCAGACTCCAAATCATCCACATTGACCACATCAGTTTGGTCAATGTTCACATTCTCAGCCTGTCCATCATCCTGGGGCTTAGGAGAATCATTCTTTTCAGCTACTTCAGTTTCAGGAGTGTTTGGAACATCAAAAAATTCCTCATTGGCTTGTGCCAAAGATGCTTGAGCATCTGGCACAGCATCTGGCTTCTCAGCAGAGGGTTGAACAGTTTCCTCTGTCACAGCAATGTTCTCAGCAACATTTGCATCATCAGTAACACCCTTGTCATCAGCATGTTTAACACTATCAACATGCAAATCAGCATCTAACATTTCATCTACCTTAGGATTAGCAGTACCTAGGGCTTTAGTAAACGCTTCAGTTCCCTCAAGGGGCTTATCATCAGATCCAGTGCCAGAAGTATCAACATCTGGTTCTACAACAGTCGACTTGAAAGGATTTTCCTTACAGTATAGATCATGCATGCTTAGACCTACACGTTGAACAGAAGAGGATTTCTTACTTTTTGATTTTGCAGTCTTCTTCGCAGCAGAAGAAGTAGATCCTTTTCTGGTTTTCCTCTTCCTTGACACCAGCGCTTTAGGACGCTGTTTGATTGCTGATGAATCGATCATGGTCGCAGGCGGTTGAACATTCGTAACCACCGGTGAAGTGGTTTCAGGAACAGTAAGAGAAGTCTGATCGTTTGCGAGTGGTGATTGAGATGAAGTAGACATGATCGTAGTAAAGCTTTTGAGAATTTGGAGGTTTGAGAATTTTTGAACAGCAATGGGAGCAGCAATAGAGCGGTTGAGTGTTTCAGAAAAGTGTTGTAAGGAATAATGATGATTGCGTGTGATTGTTTTGTATAAGAGAAGTTTTGATTTACTTCCTTGATTGACGTGCAAATAGCGGTTGGGGAGAGAGAGAGTAACTGATGCACGCCTTACACACAATAACTGCTATAATTCCTCAATTAGGCAAATGCCTAACCGCCTTCTTAATTTTTCAAATTGGGCAATATCAAGAGCTTTTGTAAATATATCTGCTAATTGCTCTTCAGTGGAAACATGCTCAATTGCAATTATCTTTTCTTCAACCAAATCTCTGATGAAATGATGTCTGATATCAATGTGCTTGGTCCTACTATGTTGTATAGGATTTTTGGAAATATTGATAGCACTCAAGTTGTCACAATATAATGTCATAGCATCTGTCTTGACATTGTACTCACTCAACATCTGTCTCATCCACACCATTTGAGTACAACTACTGCCTGCTGCTATGTATTCAGCCTCAGCAGTTGATAAGGAAACACAATTTTGTTTCTTACTAAACCAAGATATAAGATTATTACCTAGAAAGAAACATCCATCAGAAGTGCTTTTTCTATCATCTGCACTTCCTGCCCAGTCAGCATCACAGTATCCTACCAACTTATTGCTTTCACCATGAGAATATAGTAACCCATAATCACTAGTACCATTCACATACTTCAAGATTCTTTTTACTTGAGTTAAATGAGTCACCTTTGGTTCAACTTGGTACCTAGCACATACTCCAACAGCAAATGTGATATCTGGTCTACTTGCAGTTAGATAAAGTAGACTACCTATCATACTTCTGTATAAACTTTGATCTACATCTTCACTTTTGACATCTTTTGAAAGCTTGACATGTGTAGGAGCAGGAGTTCTTTTAGTGGCAGCATTCTCCATGCCAAATTTCTTGACCATATTCTTGGCATACTTACTCTGAGAAATAAATATAGTGTCTTCCATTTGTTTTACTTAAAGACCCAAAAAGAAATTTAGCTCACCTACAAGACTCATTTCAAACTCAGATTGCATTTGCTGAACAAAATGCTCTACCATCTGGTCAGACATTCCTCCAAAGACAATATCATCCACATATATTTGTGCAATCATGAGCTTACCACTCACATCTTTCACAAAGAGTGTCTTGTCATTACCACTCTTTCTGTAACCATTATTCACCAAGAACTCAGTTAGCCTCTCATACCAAGCTCTGGGAGCTTGTTTTAAACCATACAATGCTTTCTTTAATTTGTAAACATGATCTGGAAAGGCTGGATCAACAAATCCCTTGGGCTATTCAACATAGACCACTTCATTCAAGTAACCATTCAGAAATGCACTCTTGACGTCCATTTGATAAAGCTTGAACTTGAGTATACATGTAATTCCAAGTAGTAGCCTAATAGCTTCTAGTCTAGCTACTGGGGCAAATGTTTCACCAAAATCAACTCCTTCAATTTGAGCATACCCTTGAGCCACTAGTCTGGCTTTATTTCTGGTGATAGTTCCATTCTCATCTGACTTATTCTTGTATACCCATTTCGTTCCTATGATGTTTGCATTATCTGGCCTAGGAACTAGATCCCATACATCACTTCTCTTGAACTGAGTTAGCTCTTCTTGCATAGCATTTATCCAGAACTCATCAGTCAGAGCCTCCTTGACATTCTTGGGTTCAAAATTGGAAATGAAACAAGAATTGGATATCTCATTATTTCTTCTTCTTGTTGTGATGCCTTGATTAGGATTACCAATGACTTGATCAATAGGATGATACTTCTGAATTCTGGTAGATGGTCCTTTGTTATTGGCTAAATCTTCAGAATTGATCACACTTGAGTCTTCTTCATTGACAATCTCATCTTCTGTTTCCTCTTGTAGACCACATGCTTGGTCAAATGTACTGTCATCTGGTGCAGCATCTGTACCTTTATCATCTACTACAACATTTATGGATTCCATCATGGTATTAGTTCTAGAGTTGAATACTCTATAGGCTCTGCTGTTAGTTGAATAACCTAAGAATATCCCTTCATCACTTTTAGCATCCATCTTCCTTCTTGGTTCTCTGTCAGCTAAGATATAACATTTACTTCCAAAGACATGAAAGTGTTTCACGGTTGGTTTTCTATCTTTCCATAGCTCATACAGAGTTGTAGATGTTCCCTTTCTCAGTGTAACCCTGTTATGGATATAGCAGGCTGTATTCATAGCCTCAGCCCAGAAATAGAAAGGTAACTTCTTAGCATGTATCATAACCCTAGTTGATTCTTGTAATGTCCTATTCTTCCTCTCTACTATTCCATTCTGTTGAGGAGTAATAGGTGCAGAAAACTCATGAAATATCCCTTCAGTAGTGCAGAATTCAGAGAACTTACTGTTTTCAAACTCTTTGCCATGATCACTTCTGATCCTAGTTATGCCACATTCTTTCTCTCTTTGTAGTTTTAGGCAAAGATCCTTGAATTTCTCAAAGGTGTCAGATTTCTCTTTGATGAAGTCAATCCAAGTGTATCTAGAGTAATCATCTACCATGACAAAAGCGTACTTCTTTCCACCTAAGCTTTCAACTTGCATAGGCCCCATTAAGTCCATATGTAATAACTCAAGTACTCTAGATGTGGTCATATGTTGCAGCTTCTGGTGAGACATCTTTGTCTGTTTGCCTATCTGACATTCTCCACATATGCTCCCTTCTTGAATCTGAAGTCTTGGTAAACCTCTAATAGCTCCTTCAGCAATAGCTTTCTTCATGCTCTTGAGGTTTAGATGTCCAAGCTTTTGGTGCCACAGTTTCACATCATCTTCTTTAGCTGTTAGGCACGTAGATAACTCAGCTTTGTCTTGGGAGACCCATAGATAACAGTTATCCCTTGACCTTTCTCCCTTCATCAGTAGATCACCTTTACTGTTAGTAACTAAGCATTCATCCTTTGTAAAGTTGACCTTCATACCTTTATCACATAGTTGACTAATGCTAATAAGGTTAGCAGTCAGTCCTTTCACATGAAGCACTTTGTCAAGTTTAGGCAACACTTTAGTTATGAAAGTTCCTATACCTTTAATCTCTCCTTTGGCTCCATCTCCAAAGGTCACAAAGCTGGTAGCATATGGCAAGATATCTGTCAAGTAGTCTCTATTTCCAGTCATATGTCTTGAACATCCACTATCAAAGTACCAATCACTCCTAGATGATGCTCTTAGAGATGTATGAGCAATTTGAGCAATTTCCACACCTTCAGGTCCAGCTTGGTCAGGATCCACAATATTGCTTTTCTGCTTCCATTCTTTCTTCATAGTAGATTCAACTTTTGATAGAGCAGCTTTGTCAGGATACCCATATAGTTTGTAGCAATAAGGCCTAATGTGTCCCTTCTTTCCACAGTGAGAGCACACCCAACCAGAATATCTTTTCTTAGACTTGGTCTTGTATCTGCTTTTCTGTTGTCTCACCTGATGCTGGGGCATCTGTCTTGGCATAGTTGGATCATAGGTAGTAGTAGCTGGAACAAACTTCAACACAGATGCAGGTTTCTGATGACGTAGTGAATGATAGTTGAAACCAATACCCTTGGAATCTTTTGAACTCTGTCCTATCTCTAGGATTTCTTCTAACTTCTCAGTTCCTGTATTCAGCATCCTCACTTGTTTGTTCATGTTATCCATCTTGGATTTGTATAGCTCCACTTCATCAGTTAATCTTGAGTTTTCTTCCAGAAGTTTAATTTTCTCAGCCTGTAGTGAAGCAATGGTCTTCCTTTGCTTTAACACAGTGTTGGCCACTTCCACACTTTTGTGCCATAAGCCCTTGTAGCAATCAACCAGTTCATCATAAGGCATTTCACCATCGTGTGATTTTGTATCAGATTCACATACCCCAGTTAGAGCAGTTACATGATTGGCAGATTCAGATTCTTCTTCAGAGTCATCTTCATCTGACCATGAAACATTCATCCCTTTCTTTTGCTTTCTAAGATAAGTGCCACACTCAGTTCTGATGTGACCATAACCTTCACACTCATGACATAGAACACCTTTGCCTTGACTTGACCTCTCATCTGTTTTTGGTTTCCTCTGACTGTTGGCATTCCTATTAATGCTGTGACTGTTGTCTGGAGCATGTGTCTTGGCTTGTCTGTCAAACCTTTTGAAGGCTTTATTAAATTTCTTACCTAACATCACCATAGTCTCAGATAGACTTTCATCAGTCTCCATATCACTGTCCTCAGATTTAGAGGCAAAAGCAATACTCTTTGTCTTCTTTTCTGATCTTTCATTTGCAGCCATTTCAAAAGTTTGTAAGGATCCCACTAGTTCACCCATTTTCAATTCTGAGATGTCCTTAGCTTCTTCTATAGCAGTAACCTTCATGTCAAATTTCTTAGGTAGAGACCTAAGCCTTTTCTTTACCAGGTTCTCTTCAGAAATATTTTCTCCCAAGGCATCAAATTGATTATCAAACTCGAGTATTCTCATGTGGAATTCTTGAATGCTTTCATCATCCTTCATCTTCAAGTTCTCAAACTTGCTAGTCAAAAGTTGCATCCTTGAGCTTCTTACTTTTGAGTTACCCTCATGAACAGTTTGGAGTTTCTTCCATGCTTCCTTAGCAATAGTACATTTTTTTATCAATCTGAAAATGTGCGCATCAACTCCATTGGTTAAGGCATTTAGAGCCCTTGAATTTGCATTGGCCCATGCTTCTTGATCCTTGCTCCATTCCTCCTCAAGTTTCAGCTTAGTAACAGTCTCTCCTTCTTTACCAGTAGTATCCACAGGGGGTTCCCATCCTACAACCACAACTCTCCATGTTTTGTGATCCATGGATTTCAAAAACGTAGTCATTTTGGACTTCCAGTCATCATAGTTAGCATCACCAATCAACAAGGGTGGTCTGTTCATGAGTCCTCCTTCCTTGTCCATCTTAGCCAGAAATATCTTCCCTGGAGCTCACCCAATCAGGCAGGGTGCCTGCTCTGATGCCAATTGAAATTCTGGCAACCAGACAGACAAATGTTGTGCACAACGTTAGCACTAGTGTCCGAGCATTTGTCACACAATAATAAAATAACTTAGCGTAGCAAAGTAAAATAAGCGTGACTGAAAAGTAAAGAACACAATGAGTTTGTTAACCCAGTTCGGCGCAACTTGCCCTAATCTGGGGGATACCAATCCAGGAATGAACCCACTATAATAGCTCTAGTGAAATACACCAACGTAGCCTCACTACTTGGTTATGCACCTAGACCCTATCCCGTGATGCCCTACCTAGGAACTCCTAGATATGAGACCCCGTCTCAATTCCTACCAAACAGTACAACCAGCACTGTTATCACTTGTTCTTTTGAATGGTTGAAAAGTCACACTTTCAAGACACAACTAACTTTGTACTTCACAGCTTAGGAGTAGTACACAGTTACAACTCAATAACACACAGAGAACTTGACATGCATGAACAGATACAAGCAAGACTCACACTAACAAGAAAACCTAATACTCACGCTTTAGTACACACGCGGTTTTCAACACCCACCAAACTTAGGGTTTGTCTTCATACATATATAGTATTCAGCAAGCACGGGTTTGGGCTTCAAAACATAGCTTGGACGTTGTAAGGTCCAGCTAACAATTCTTCATGAGCAAGAATATTATTTCCAAAAATACATAAAGATTAAGTATGGAAATACAAAGGCCTGTAGCCTTATTACAGCTCAGCAAACCTGCGCGTCTTGATCAGCATGCTAGGTTAAATATAAAACTCCATAGAATCTCCAGAAGATCTTCAACATAAATATAGCGCGTATTTGTGCGCAACAGTCAGGTCACACAATGCTGTGCCACTTGCTTTCAGCATTTGTCTCAGCATTTTGGCTAGTCGTTGTTTTTTGAAAGAATGTAGCCAACATACAAAAACCCAACAACGTCCTTTTCCTTTACTTTTTCAGTTAGTTTTATATTTCAGTACAATAAACTATAACGGTATTTCCACACCGGGAATCCGTTACGAATTTTAATTACGCATTTGTATCAAGAATTTCATTCTGATTATTTTCAGCAAGTTTAATTCCAGTTTTTCCAGAATTTCTATTTCCAAGTTTTTATGCGTTTATTTAATTATTTATTTATTATGTCTAATTTAATTTCCTGTTTTTGTTTGTTTATTTCTTTTACCATGTTAGGCTAGATTAGTTGATATCGGTATGTAATTTAATTCTCCGAAGGGGATTTAGTAATGATTTAGCGCGCGTATATTTAAACTATTTTTCTGATTTGGGTTTCTAATTTTAAAACTCCTAAGCTTTTGAACGAAAGTAAAATAAAGCGATTAAGGTTAAAATCAATAGAGCGAGAGTTTGAGGGTTTAACTAGATAGTAGAAACTTGATATTAATTTTTGAACGAGTGAGAGCCACGTTAGAATTAATTAGAACTCATTGGTTTTCAAAATATACTTTCGAAATTAGGTGGTAGAAAAGTGACAGTGAAACTTCTAGTCTAGAAAGTATGGTCTTTATAAATAAAACGAGAGTGTGAGGTTTAGACTTTTAAATCAAGAAAGTTCTTCTGAAAAATAAATTATTTTCCCGCGCGCCGTTAATTTACCAAATCCCCGATGGTTAATTTAAATTAATTTAATTTAAATTCTAAAAACCCAAAAATATTAGCCTTAGATTTAGACAGTGACAACAGAATACGGTAGTTCGACTATTGGTCTATGTGGTTCGATATCTTTTAAAACTCAACGACGAGACTGTGCACTTGCGGTCATTAAAATACTTTTGATACACGAATCGTCGATCATGTTTTTGGCGCCGTTGCCGGGGACCAATTTAGTTGATATCGTAACTCCGTTGTTACACCGTAGAGACTAAGACGTTTTTAATTTTTAATAAAAGATTTAAAACAAAAAATAATAATAATAAAATTTTTAAACAAAAAAAAATATTAAAAAAAAAACTCGAAAAAAAAATAATAATTTAAATTTTAAAAATCAAAAAAATAGGAATAAAACAAAACAATCTCCCTGATTGAAAACTCTTTCTCCCGAACTTGTGGAAAAAACAATCATAAAACTAGAAATGGGTGACCATCCGCAAAACCGTCCACTTAAGTTTTATGTTATACCTTCACAAGAACCTCATAATAGCATTGTTGCCCCTGCTATTGAGGCAAATAAATTTGAGCTTAATCCTTCATTGTTGTCTGTCGTACAACAAAATCAATTTTTTGGTAGTCCTAATGACGACCCTAATCTACATTTGTCATTATTTTTACAATACGCAGACACTGTGAAAGAAAATGGTGTTAGTCCCGAAGCAATTAGGCTTCGTCTTTTCCCTTTCTCCTTAAGAGATAGAGCTATAACTTGGCTCCACTCTTAGCAAGATATTTCCCACCTAGCAAAACTTTTATGCTAAGAGCTCAAATTAATGGATTTAGACAAAAAGATAACGAGTCTTTGTTCGAAGCATGGGAAAGATACAAGGACATGATAAGACTCTGCCCACACCATGGCCTAGAAGACTGGTTAGTGATCCACACATTTTATAATGGTCTCTTGTATAATACAAGAAAGACAATAGACGTTGTCGCACTAATGGATAAATCTTACAATGAAGCCTATCAACTTATTGAAAACATGGCTCAAAACCATTATATGTGGGGAAGCTCAAGAACACTTTAGAGCAACCTTTTACGCAAGGAGGTATGCATGAGTTTAGCGAACTTAACCATGTCAAAGCACAAGTGGATGCTCTGTGATTACTTGTAAAATGCACCATTATTTCGACTCAACTTTCATGTGTTTTGAACTTGATTTTATAGATTTTGCAATGTTATGCTGGTATTTTATATGTATTTCAGGTTTATGTTGAATAAAGGTCTTACACGTCAAAATGATAAAAAATGACTAAAAGGAGGAAACAAGTCAGCTTATGCAGTCCAAAAAATAATTAAATAAAAAGAAAAAAAGAAATTGGCCACGTTGAAGTCATGAAGAGTGGAAGTTCCTCAAGTTCCTATAATTTCTCCACTACCTTGGCACATATTTGTTAACCTCCATTTGCCTGAGTTATTATAAATAGGTCTTTATTTTCACAAAACCGTCATCCAAGCTTTGAAGAGCCATATATTTCACTTGTAAAAGCAATAATAATTCACACTGAGTTGTTGTCGCAATTTGATTACTTTGAGTTTAAAGCACTTTCATAACAAATTCCAGCACTGTAATTGCATATTCATCGTTCATTCAAAAGTATTCAATTCAGTTTTATTTTTCCTCGTTGCTGCTGCGTTCGTTTCATTTTCTTTCTGCTGCTGCTGCGTTAGTTACTGTTCGGTTAGACTTTCTATTCAATCACAGGTTCTATTTAATTTAATCTATTGATTTATTTAATCTACTTCTTTCCGGTTTCAAAGAAGATGCATGCTATAAATCAATATTTGTTTAATACTTAGTCATGTTACAGGAATTAATGTTTACTAGTTGGATTCTATTTGAGTTACATGTGTTTATGTTACTTTCTTAATTCCACCACTCAATTTGTCTTTACGTGCATACTTTATTCAATTTAATTTGATATTGAACATGAACAGTACCGTGAATAATATATGCATCGTTTTTATTGTATTTAACATGTCAGGCTAATTTAATTGAGTCCGGAATATAATGATCGTTGTATCAACGGTATTCCACT
The DNA here is from genome assembly GCA_951804385.1 of Trifolium dubium. Lineage (NCBI taxonomy): Eukaryota > Viridiplantae > Streptophyta > Magnoliopsida > Fabales > Fabaceae > Trifolium > Trifolium dubium. The sequence goes on from OX638068.1 coordinate 20,926,958, forward strand.
GAGTCGAGAATAAATATTTATAATGAGAATTGTTTAAGGTTTGAATAAATTTTGTTTTTAAAGCTAAAAGGTTACTGCGAAAGTAGAAACACATAGATACCGGTTTCAATTTGAAAGAATGAGAACTTTATCTGACCGTAGAAAAATTCAGTTTTTGATTCTAAACAATGCGAAAGCAATTTTTTATCAATTAAGAAGAATTCAGTTTTCAAAAAGGTAATTTTAAGAGTATAAGCGAACACGCGTAAGCGGGCGTTTATAGGCTTAAAATTTGGTACCGGACACGGGACAACTGACGGTACATTTAAATTAATTTTTCTACCTTAAACAACTTTTTGAGTAATTAAAAGTAATTATTTTCTATAAGGGATTTTGCACCGTAACACATTGGACAAGTGAAAGCGAACAACTAGATTACGGAGCTAAAATCTAGTATTGGACCAGCGACAGCGGACGATACCTTAAAAACTTAATCTTTTTTTTACAAGAAAATATTTTCGCATTATAAATATAAAAGACGACTTTGTGAGTACCAACGGTCGGCGCGAATTATATTCCGGTCTCTCGTCATTATAATTAATTAAAAACAAGTTATTTTCTTATTTTTGCAATCAAATTAATTCTCATCGCCTTAGATAAACAACGTGACAAAAGAATACGGTACTTGACATTGGTCTCTGTGGGATCGATAACTTTTTATACTATAACTGATATTTCCGTGCACTTGCGGAGCTATCAAGTTTTTGGCGCCGTTGCCGGGGACCAATCGGCAATATTGTAGCTCAGTTGTCACACCGTCTAGACTAAGGCAATCCCTTATTCTCCAATTTCCCTTCATCGGTTGTATGCCAAGTACTCGCACCTCCGAGGACGAGTTAGAACAACCGATCAACGAAATCGAGCGTTTCCTTCATATTAGACGCCGAATAGAACAAATTCGAGCCCAAATGGCTTTGAACAATAACGATAACCGTCCTCTTAAGGACTTTGCCGTCCCATCCGAGGACGAGCCCCACACAAGTATTGTTAATCCTGCGATCCAGGCTAACAATTTTGAGCTAAAACCCTCTCTGCTGCAAATCGTACAGCAGAACCAGTTTTCCGGTAACCCGACTGAAGACCCGAATTTGCACCTCTCTGTGTTTGTGCAATTCGCTGATACGCTGAAAATCAATGGCGTCGACCCTGAAGCCATTCGATTGCGTCTATTTCCCTTCTCCCTAAGAGATAGAGCCCGAGCTTGGCTACAGTCTCTGCCATCAAATTCCATAACGATATGGGATGGTTTAAAGAAAGCGTTCCTCGCAAGATACTTTCCGCCTATTTGATGGAACCAAATTGAGGAACCAAATTACATGCTTTAGGCAAAGTGACGGCGAGTCGCTATTTGATGCATGGGAGCGCTACAAGGAATTGATGAGAGCTTGTCCACACCACGGGTTAGAAAAGTGGTTGATAGTTCATACTTTCTATAATGGACTTCTCTACAATACTAGGATGACTATAGATGCCGCCGCGGGCGGAGCTCTAATGAACAAACCTTTCAATGATGCCTACAATCTGATTGAGAGTATGGCTCAAAACCACTATCAATGGGGAAGCGAACGTGCTCCCGTTGAAAAGACACAGCCAAAGGGTGGGATGTATGAAGTGAGTAGTCTTGATCACATGAGTGCTAAGGTAGATGCCCTTACCCAAAAGATTGATAGCTTGACCATGACCCCTGCAGCTACCGTAGCTGCTGTGACTCCAAACTGTGAAATTTGTGGCGTCCCTAGTCACATAACTGCTAATTGTCAGCTATTAAATGAGCTCACCTCTGACCAGGCCAATTATGCACAAGGAAACCCGTATTCCAACATGTACAATCCTGGATGGAGAAGTCATCCAAATTTATCTTACAAGAGCAACAATGCTTTGTTTGCACCTAGTGCAGCACCTACCACTCCACCAGGATTCCAAAAGGAGCCCCTGCTGCTCCAAATGCCCCTAAAAAGTCAAACCTGGAACTTATGATGGAAAACTTTGTCCTAGCTCAAACTCAACAAAATAAGGAGTTGATAAATCAGAATATTCATACAAATGAGTTGATTAAGCAATTGGCTAACAAAGTTGATGCTATGGCCACACATAACAAAATGCTTGAAACTCAAATTTCTCAAGTGGCCCAACAACAAGCAGCTACAGCTGCCCGAGCCGGAACTTTTCCTGGCCAGCCACAACCTAATCCCAAGGGTCACGCTAACGCTGTTACACTGCGAACTGGAAGACAGTTAGAAGACCCTATTGAGAAGAGAGCTAGAGACCAAGATGTAGGAAAGAGTGTTGAAAATGATTCAGTGATAGTTGACCAAGGACAAACGTCCAATGCTAAGGAGGTGGTGGACTTTGAAAAAGAAAAACCATATGTACCCCCTCCTCCTTACAAACCTCCAATCCCTTTCCCTCAAAGACTTGCAAAGTCTAAGACAGAGGGTCAGTTTAAGAAGTTCGTAGAGCTTCTAAAGCACCTTCACCTCAGTATTCCTTTTTCGGAGGCCATAACTCAAATGCCTTCGTATGCTAAGTTTCTCAAGGAGATCTTGACCAATAAGAGGAAGCTCGATGACGATAGTACTGTAGCACTGACTGAGGAGTGCAGTGCAATAATTCAGAATAAAATGCCGCCAAAGTTGAAAGACCCAGGGAGTTTCTCTATTCCCTGTGTTATCGGCAAGTACGTCATCGACAAAGCCTTGTGTGATCTAGGAGCTAGTGTTAGTTTGATGCCTCTTTCTATGTGTGAAAAGCTAGATCTTGGAGAACTAAAACCGACAAAGATGTCCCTACAGCTGGCTGACCGTTCAATAGCTTACCCAGTAGGAATACTGGAAGATGTTCCACTAAGAATCGGCTAGTTGTACATCCCTACTGATTTTGTAGTAATGGACATTAAAGAGGATTCTCATATCCCAATCTTGCTAGGTAGACCTTTCTTAGCCACTGCTGGAGCTATCATAGATGTAAAGAGAGGAAAGCTTACCTTCGAGGTTGGAGAAGAAAAGATTGAGTTCATATTGTCTAAATTCATGAAAGGGCCTGCCATCAATGAAACATGCAATTTTGTTGACATAATTGATGAATGCATCAAAGAACTATCGTCAGAAGCACCACCAGCTGAAGCGATGGTTGCGACTTCGACAGAGGAAGTAATGGATGAGGAGGCTGAGATTTCTCGAATACTAGAAGCCCTCGACCTTACTCCTGAACCGGTGCCTGAACCAGAGCAGCCAAAGATAGAACTCAAAGAACTTCCTAAAAATCTTAGATATGAGTTTCTAGATGAAGAATTAAATCGTCCTGTCATAATTAATGCTGACCTAGGAAAAGATGAAACTAAGAAACTACTTGCTGTGCTAAGAAGATATCCCAACGCAATAGGTTATAATATCACTGACCTTGCTGGGATTTGTCCCTCTGTGTGTATGCATAGAATTATGCTAGAAGAGGATTCTAAACCCTCTCGAGAGCATCAGAGGAGGCTGAACCCCAACATGAGCGAGGTAGTGAAGAAAGAAGTAATGAAGCTTCTTGACGTTGCGATTATCTATCCTATATCTGATAGCGAGTGGGTTAGCCCGGTACATGTGGTACCAAAGAAGGGAGGTATGACTGTAGTTCAGAATGACAAAGGGGACTCAGTCGCCAAACGTACTGTGACGGGATGGAGGATGTGTATTGATTACAGGAAGCTAAATAAAGCTACTAGAAAAGATCATTTTCCTCTCCCGTTCATAGATCAGATGCTTGAGCGCTTAGCCAAACACTCATATTTTTGCTACTTAGACGGTTATTCGGGATTCTTTTAAATCCCAATCCACCCGGATGACCAAGAAAATACTACTTTCACAAGCCCCTATGGTACATTTGCTTACCGGCGAATGCCATTTGGGCTTTGCAACGCACCTGCCACTTTCCAAAGATGCATGATGGCTATTTTTGCTGACTTCATAGATAAAATCATGGAAGTATTCATGGATGATTTTTCTGTGTGCGGCTCTAGTTTTGAAGACTGTCTTTCAAATTTGGAGTTGGTACTTGAAAGGTGCGTAAGGGTCAACCTCGTGTTAAATTGGGAGAAATGCCACTTTATGGTGAGAGAAGGCATAGTTCTCGAACATTTAGTATCAAATAGAGGTATTGAGGTTGACAAAGCTAAGATTGAGGTTATTGAAAATTTAAAACCTCCCATAACTGTAAGAGAAGTCCGGAGTTTTCTAGGACATGCTGGTTTCTACCGGCGATTCATGATGAAAGACGCTGAGTTCATCTTTGATGAACGATTCCTTCAGTCTTTCCAGCTTTTGAAGCGTGCACTGATCTCTGCCCCTATAATGCAACCTCCTGATTGGAGCCAACCATTTGAGATCATGTGCGACGCTAGTGACTATGCACTAGGCGCTGTTTTAGGGCAGCACAAAGATAAGAAACTACATGCTATCTACTATGCTAGTAGGACTTTAGACGAAGCTCAGATAAATTATGCCACTACTGAAAAAGAGCTTCTAGCTGTTGTGTTCGCAATCGATAAATTTCGCTCCTATCTTGCTGGGTCGAAAATTATTGTGTACACGGATCATGCGGCTATAAGGTACCTACTAAGCAAGAAAGATGCAAAGCCGAGACTGATTCGGTGGATACTACTGCTGCAAGAGTTCGACTTGGAGATCCGAGATAAGAAAGGAACAGAAAATGTGGTTGCGGATCACTTGTCGAGAATTAGAGATGGCAAAGTTGACCAGTTGCCTATAAATGACTATTTCTCCTTTGAAGGGCTGATAGCATTTGTTAAGGCCGAGTCACCTAGATATGGCCATCTCACTGATTTCTTAGAGGAAGAAACGTCAGGAATTATAACAAAACCAGAGGAGGCCTCAACTCTAGCTCAATCTAAAGCTCCATGGTACGCTGATTTTGTCAATTACCTTGCTGCTGGAGTTTTGCCTCCCGACCTGACATACCAACAGAGGAAAAAGTTCCTCCATGATGTTAAGCATTATTATTGGGATGAACCTCTCTTGTTTAAAAGAGGTGTCGACGGTATCTTCCGTCGGTGTATCCCTGATGATGAAATTGAAAATGTCATTACTCATTGCCACTCCTCACCTTATGGAGGGCACATGGGTAAATCTAAAACCACTGCAAAGATCCTTCAGGCTGGCCTCTTCTGGCCTACCATGTTCAAAGATGTTCATACTTTTTGTGTGGAATGTGACCGGTGCCAACGCACTGGTAATATCTTTAGAAAGTTTGAATTTCCCCAACAACCCATCTTAGAAGTGGAAGTTTTTGATGTTTGGGGAATTGATTTTATGGGTCCTTTTCCGACATCGATGGGAAATAAGTATATACTCATTGCTGTTGACTATGTCTCAAAATGGATCGAGGTTGTTGCCTCTCCTACAAATGATGCGAATGTGGTGATTAAGTTGTTCAAGAACATCATTTTCCCGAGATTTGGTACCCCTAGGCTAGTCATCAGTGATGGTGGATCTCATTTCATATCCAATATCTTTGAGAAGCTTTTGCTAAAATATGGAGTGAGACATAGGGTAGCCACCCCCTATCATCCACAGACAAACGGATTGGCAGAAATCTCTAACCGAGAAATTAAGCAAATTCTAGAGAAAACTGTCTCCGTGTCAAGAAAAGACTGGTCGTCAAAGCTGAACGACGCACTTTGGGCTTATAGGACAGCCTACAAAACTCCCATAGGAACCACCCCTTTTAAGCTGGTTTACGGCAAATCCTGCCACCTCCCGGTGGAGCTCGAGCATAAAGCCTATTGGGCCATCAAAGCCCTAAATATGGACCATAGAGCTGCCGGAGGTAAAAGGATGTTAGACTTGCATGAGTTAGAAGAGCTAAGATTGGATGCGTGATGACACGAAATCATATCGTATTTTTAGCTTAATTTAGGTGAATTTTAGTTGCATTTGCATATGTATTTATTTCGTTTATGTCTTTTTATATTAGAATTTAATTTGTTTTCAGTTTTGTCGAATAAAATAGGTCGGAGAAGAGAATTGAGCAAAAAGTGTCAAAAATGGAGCAAAAAGGGGGTGCAAAGCCCAAATTCGCGCAGCCCACAAAGGAGCATAGCAAAAAATGGGCATTGGCCCAAATTTGCACAGTGGCGAGCGCCACAGTGGTGGTGGCGAGCGCCACCAATTGGAGGCCCAGTGGCGAGCGCCACAGAATGGGTGGCGAGCACCACCCAGTGAGAAAGCCCAGTAGCAACTGTTTTGCGCAACGTGGTGAGCAAGTAGGCGTTCGATCAATCGTTTTTCCTAATCGTGTGGCTATTGGATAAAATCAAAAGAGAGCTTATCATCTCCTATTTTTGTGGATAGTAACCAGAAAAATCCCTCTATAAATAGAGGACGAGATTCTCTTCTTTCTCACGCCTTATTTCCTTTATTTTCAGTACTGTTTTAGTTTCTTGTTACAGTAACTATAACGGTATTTCCACACCGGGAATCCGTTTTCAGTTCTGTTTTCACTTTCCTGTCAAGAATATTATTCCGATTAATTCCAGCAGTTTTATTTCAAGTTTCCAGCAAATTCTATTTTCAGGTTTTATGTCGTTATTTAATTATTTATTTATTATGCTTTATTTAATTTTCTGTTTTTATTTCTTTATTTCCTTTGTCATGTCTAGCTAAATTTCTAAATATCGGTATGTGAATTAATTCTTCGAAAGGAATTTAATAATGATTTAGCGCGTACTTATTAAACTATTTTTCTGATTCAAATTCCTAATTTAATTCAAAGCTTTTGAACGAGAGTAAAAGAAAGCAACTAAGGTTAAAATCAATAGAGCGAGAGTTTGAGGTTTTAACTAGATAGTAGGAATTTGATATTAATCTTTGAACGAGCGAGAGCCACGTTAGGATTAATTAGAACTAATTGATTTTCAAAATATACTTTCGAAGCTAAGGTGGTAGAAAAGTGACAGTAAAACTCCTAGCTTAGAAAGTATGGTTTTTATCAACAAAACGAGAGTGTGAGGTTTAGACCTTTAAATTGAGAAAGTTCTTCTGAAAAATAAACCTTTTTTCGCGCACTATTAATTTATTAAATTCCCGACGGTTAATTAAGTTACATACCGATATCCCGCTTTTATTAATTTAAACTCTTAAATTTTAATTTCCTTTAAAATTCCAAACAATTCTAAACCACCTATCTGCCTTAGATTTACACCGTGACGATAGAGATACGGTAGTTCGACTGTTGGTCTCTGTGGTTCGATATCTTTTAAAACTCAACGACGAAACTGTGCACTTGCAGTTATAAAATTTTTATTGATACACAAATCGTCGATCAAGTTTTTGGCGCCGTTGCCGGGGACCAATTTAGTCGATATCGTAACTCCGTCGTTACACCGTAGAGACTAAGGCATTTTAAATTTAAAAAAAAAAAAAAAAATCGAAAAAAAATAAAAAAAAAAAAAAAAAATATATATATATATATATATATATATATATATATATAATAAACAATTTTAGGATAAGTCCTTTGAGCTTAAATGAATAACTCAAATCCCTTTTATAATGACTATCCTCAAAATTTCAACTACCCTAACCATAACTTCCCATATAACTACCAGCCTCAACCGTCCCCATACTCTGAGGGACAATACCTTAACTCTCAGTACAATTACTATCCTCCATATTTAAATTCAAAAGAATCCGTCAGTCCTAGCCTATTAGCGGTATATAATGAATTTATGGAAAAGTCCGCTAAGGCTAGTCAAGAGCACCGATTTAGAGAGATGATGAGGGAACAAGACCTCATAAATGAACGGATTAGACAAACCAATCTCGAAACCCAAAGGATGCTCGACGCCATGGTTGCCTCAACAGCGACTCCCCAAGAGTCGATGGAGACACTAATCTCCCAGTTCACCCAGTCAACCATAGAACCCTCTTACGAGACACAAGTAGACGTTGTAGCAAACATTAATGAAAGCGAGATTGAGAGGGCTAGTAAGGATGATAATGTTGTTGAGAGTTTCAGCGAGGAAAAAGTTGAGATTGAGGAAACTTTGCCGAAACCGCTCCAAAGAGAGGTTGTCGAAGAGGTAGAAAAGGAACCACTTTGCGTTTTCCTTCTACCTATAACCCACCAATCCTTGTTCCCCAAGAGGTAGTAGAGGCTAAAATAGTCCCGAAACCACGATCATGTGAAAAAATCAAGAAAGTAAAAACAATTACACATGGGGATGAGGGCGCAAATAGAAAAAGGAAATTAGGGGAAAGAGAAATTGAGGATGAAGTTAGTGCAAAAAGGATGAGGGTAACATTCGGAGAGGCGAGTGAAAGCCCTAAGACAAAAGAAAGAAGGACACTTGAAATTGAACCAGAACCCCCGCCTAAAATCAATAAATCTCATTTTCTCCCAAATCACATAATAATAGAAGAGGGCAAGGAAGTTGAACCGCCCTATAGGAGAAAAAAGAGAAAGAGCGAGGGGTATGTGAGAATACTTGATAAGTGGCCGTGGAAATCATTCCCAATCCGGCCATCACAAGCGAGATAAAAACACAAAACTGTCGAGCTCACCGACTTTAAACAAAGCGCTTGGTGGGAGGCAACCCACATGTAGGTTTAATTTTGTTAATTTATTTTTGTCATTTAGTTCGTTTGATTAATAAAAACTCCTTATGAGAGACCGTTTGTTTTATGCTCTTGTGTGCTCATGTGGTTTTTCTTGTGAATTATTGCTCTGTGTTAGAAATTTAATGTGGTGAAAATTTTTTGTCCTGTTAGAACTTAATTCAACTGTGTGCAAGCTGTACAATTTCCTTTAGACAGGTATAGGTACAAATGAACAACAACACGCTACAGGACGAAAAAAGGCCAAAATGCAAAATTTGGCCTGGTGGCGCTCGCCATGAGCATAGTGGCGCTCGCCACAGAATGGAACTTCATGATTTTGGCAAAATTTTGTACAGGAAGCGTGTTACAGCAAGCTTGTATTGAATGGTTTTGTTTTTAGAGGCTTGGAAAGGAATTAATTCTCTGTGAAATGTAGACACCATCATTATGCTCCATTAAATTTTCAACTACACAACACTACATTCATTTCCACTTTTCCATTATATATACACACACCATAACACATTCACTTCACAACACATTTCTCATTTCACAGAGGCTTTCTTTCTTTCTTTCATTTCTTCTAGTATTGCAAGCTAAGGTAAGTCAAGCTCATGGCACAACAAGTGGAGTATGCAATCAACTTCCGAGATGGGGTCCAAGCTAAGATTTACCGACTCCTCCGCCGAAAGGAGTACGAACCAATGAGGTATGCCGATGACTTTTGTCTCGAAACTTTAGGATTATCGGATAGTGTGCGTCATTTGGTTCGATCATTTAAGCTTGATTTCTTGTTTTCTTTTAAAGACCCTGTTCATGTCCAACTTACCGCGGAGTTTCTTAGCTCTCTAGAACTAAACCCCACCCCCGACCGAGTGAGATTTCGTTTGTTTAATGTTGATTACAACTTTAGCTACGACGAGCTAGACGAGTTGTTACACTTACCACACGGTGAGGGAGTGAAAGATGAGTTGCCTACTCAAGTGGGGTGGTTAGATGCCGCGAAGGCACTTTGGTGGGGTTTAACCGGAAAAGAAACAAGTAGTTTTGAGGGTAATAGAGCGTCATTGATCCAAAACCCCGCCATACGCTACTTTCGCCAACTTTTAGCTTGCACTGTTTTTGGCCGTCTAGGTTCTAACAAGGTCAATGAAAAAGAGCTATTTTTGCTGTTCACCTACAGCGTTTCAAAAGAAAAAGTCCATACTGCCCCAATTTATGATGTATCACATGTTTTCAATAGTTAAGTCCAAGGGGGCAATTGTTTTTGGTGGTTTGATCACAACCTTAGCACGCCTGCTAGACCACGGGGCCCAACTTTCTACCCTTACCCCACTTGACTCTCGTACCATTGATTTAGACATGGTGCGAAACATGAGGCTAGTAAAGCAGCGGGCTGATGGAAAATACATTCTCATGATAGATAACAAAGCCTGCCCTGATGTCACCCTCCCTGACCCCGCGCGCTTCAATGTGCGCTCGATAGCCAATTTCCGTTGTCTCCCCGACCCTCCCATTCCCCGAGATTGGAATGTACCCAATGCCCCTTCTGATAAGGGAGAGAGTGACGGATCTGAGGAGGAGGAGCACGAGGCTCCGGGAACTAATGCACACAGCACACACACTTCTTCTGGTTATTTTGCAGGGACTACTTTTGGAGCTGCCCATGATAGTGGCACAGCCACGCTTGATACCGTTTTAGCTGAGATGAGGCAGCACTACACCTTAGATGCCCAGCGGGACCAGCACATCCAGACTCGTCAGACAGAGATGATGAGCATGATGCAGCAGTTTCAGAGCGACCAGCGTGGCCTGATTGATGGCATGACAGATATGTCCTTACGCATGGATGATTTTGATGACTATTTCCAGCAACTAGGTGCAGGACCTCCACCACATGAGAGGCGCACGAGGAGGCGCGGCCCAGACCGCCAGTAGTTACTTTCTCTCAGGTTGTACCCTTCCAAGCTCACCTTTAGTCGTTGCATTGGGGACAATGCTCGATTTAAGTGTGGGGGAGGAAGCTTTATCGCTTTCCTTTACTTACAGTCATTTAGTTTTGCATGCATAATAAAACCTTAGGTTAGTTCACTTAGATTGAGTTGATTTTGCGTGTTGGTTTTGATATCGTCTGATTTTCCCATTTCTTGAGCCATACCAAAAATTTTCTTGTGAAAAGCAAGTGTTGAGTTCTGATGCTTGATGTTGATTGTCTGAAAGTATATAGGTTGTTTGCATTATCAAGGCTATTTTGTGGAATTTGGGTAACGGTTAGATAAAATCAATACCGTTTTAACACCTTAGATTCCCTGAAGTGTGTAGAACTGATTTGAGTACTAGTTTTGACAAAGCTTTGAGCCCGAGTTTTAATGAACCCTTAGTAGTTTATCTAGCAGTCGGCACCATCTCAAGGCACAACCTAAGTGGGAAACCGAAGAAAATAAGTGAATGATTTTGATTATAAATGTTATGAATACTATTGGTTGATTCCTTGGAAAAATTAATGAAAATTCAGCAAATGTTGAAACATGAGAAGGAAAAAAATACCATAGTATAGAAACTCATTAGTAGTTGGTTCAGAGGTGTCTGATTCTGAACTTGGTAGGGCGGGTTACGATCCGATCCCCCGCAACTGCGAAGTGTGCAAAGCAAATAGGGGTTACCAAACTTATGTTATCAGCACCCCTCGCTATATGATGATCATAATCACTAACAGGTTTCCCACCATGGGCGTGTACAAGATAACGGACTTAATGTGATTGCGCTAGAATGAAAAGGGGGAATGAAACTTAGGTGAGAGGTAGAGTCAAGAGGAAATGCTTCAGGTCTATTTTCACATAACGGGAGACTCTTGTGTCATTACAGTATTCTTGTTATTTGCACTATTACCTAATTTTCATGGCTTAGCCGGCAACCACGTACGAGTAAGATGAGCGTGTCATGTGTTTTTACTTATACCATGCGATTCACTATTCTTTTATGCTTGAGGACAAGCAATGTGTTTTTACTCATATCGTATTTTTAGCTTAATTTAGGTGAATTTTAGTTGCATTTGCATATGTATTTATTTCATTTATGTCTTTTTATATTAGAATTTGATTTGTTTTCAGTTTTGTCGAATAAAATAGGTCGGAGAAGAGAATTGAGCAAAAAGTGTCAAAAACGGAGCAAAAAGGGGTGCAAAGCCCAAATTCGCGCAGCCCACAAAGGAGCATAGCAAAAAATGGGCATTGGCCCAAATTTGCACAGTGGCGAGCGCCACAGAATGGGTGGCGAGCACCACCCAGTGAGAAAGCCCAGTAGCAACTGTTTTGCGCAACGTGGGGAGCAAGTAGGCGTTCGATCAATCGTTTTTCCTAATCGTGTAGCTATTGGATAAAATCAAAAGAGAGCTTAACATCTCCTATTTTTGTGGATCGTAACCAGAAAAATCCCTCTATAAATAGAGGACGAGATTCTCTTCTTTCTCACGCCTTATTTCCTTTATTTTCAGTACTGTTTTAGTTTCTTGTTACAGTAACTGTAAGGTATTTCCACACCGGGAATCCGTTTTCAGTTTTGTTTTCACTTTCCTGTCAAGAATATTATTCTGATTAATTCCAGCAGTTTTATTTCAAGTTTCCAGCAAATTCTATTTTCAGGTTTTATGTCGTTATTTAATTATTTATTTATTATGCTTTATTTAATTTTCTGTTTTTATTTCTTTATTTCCTTTGTCATGTCTAGCTAAATTTCTAGATATCGGTATGTGAATTAATTCTTCGAAAGGAATTTAATAATGATTTAGCGCGTACTTATTAAACTATTTTTCTGATTCAAATTCCTAATTTAATTCAAAGCTTTTGAACGAGAGTAAAAGAAAGCAACTAAGGTTAAAATCAATAGAGCGAGAGTTTGAGGTTTTAACTAGATAGTAGGAATTTGATATTAATCTTTGAACGAGCGAGAGCCACGTTAGGATTAATTAGAACTAATTGATTTTCAAAATATACTTTCGAAGCTAAGGTGGTAGAAAAGTGACAGTAAAACTCCTAGCTTAGAAAGTATGGTTTTTATCAACAAAATGAGAGTGTGAGGTTTAGACCTTTAAAATAAACCTTTTTTCGCGCGCTATTAATTTATTAAATTCCCGACGGTTAATTAAGTTACATACCGATATCCCGCTTTTATTAATTTAAACTCTTAAATTTTAATTTCCTTTAAAATTCCAAACAATTCTAAACCACCTATCTGCCTTAGATTTACACCGTGACGATAGAGATACGGTAGTTCGACTGTTGGTCTCTGTGGTTCGATATCTTTTAAAACTCAACGACGAAACTGTGCACTTGCAGTTATAAAATATTTATTGATACACAAATCGTCGATCAATGCGTATGAGAATGCCTTGCTCTATAAAGAAAGGACTAAGAAATGGCATGACAGGCGCATCACTAGAAGAGAGTTGCATGAGGGCGAGCTTGTTTTACTGTTTAACTCCAGGTTGAAATTATTCCCTGGAAAACTTCGCTCAAGATGGTCTGGACCGTTTGAAGTGACCCGAGTTAACCAGTCCGGTGCGATAGAAGTTTGGAGTGAATCCACTGGAAAGTTCATAGTGAACGGTCAGAGATTGAAGCATTACCATCCCGCTGAGAGTGCAGGACAAATTGTCACGCTAGTTTTCTGCCCTCCCTAAAAGTCAAAGTATTGACAAGTCAAGCTAACCGACTTTAAACAAGCGCTGCATGGGAGGCAACCCACTAATTTTTATTTAATGTTTCGTTTTAATGTTTTTGTTTTAGTTTGTTTGAATTTTCAGCAAATAAAGAGATCGATCGCTTGACACCTATCAGCTGCTTACAGGCGTGAATCTCCAGGTTCTACTTTCCTTCCTCGCATTTTTATCATTACATTGGGGACAATGTGTGGTTCAAGTGTAGGGGAGGATATTTATCGTTTTTATTAGGATAGTTTTAATTATTTTCTAGTTTAATTTCCTTGCCTTATAGTTTAGGATTTTCATTTTCAAAAATAATGTAGTTATTATCGAGTCATTGCATGTGTTGTTGAGTCATTTATGCGTGGTTTTTGCTTTGTTATTTAAATTCTCCTTTTCTTGAACCAACTAAAATTTTTCTAAGGATTTTTGATAAGTAGCGCACCTAGAAAGTATATAGGTTAGAAATGACGAGCGGCTAAGTTAAGAAAGTTAGGAAGATTTTAAACAAAATCGGTATTGTTCCAACACCCAAAAGTCTCCCTAGTATGCATATCAATTTGAATACCTGTTGTGCCATAATCTTGTGATTTTAATTTATGGATTCCTTGAGTAGTTTATTTATCCAGTCGGACACCATCTAAAAGTTGCACATTAAGTAGGTTAGTCGATGAATATAAGCGAATCATCTAATGCATAAAAAGCAAAATAAAAGGGGACACTGTGGTAATACGGTCAAACCTTGAAGAAAAAAAAATTGTTTATATGATGATAATGCAAAATTTGCATCTTTGAGCTAAATGTGAAAATAGATGAATAATTGACGCTAACCGGTTTTCCTACCATGTGTGTGATATAGATAAAGGGTCTTAATGTGACTGTCTAGAATGAAAAGGATAAAACAAATGAGAAGAATTAGATTTTGGCACAACAGCATGATTCATATTAGTATGCATAAGAGGGAGAACTTTGTGTGTCGCTACAATACCCTTCTTGCTTGAATGAGTACCTAACTACTTGACTTTAGCCAATCTGAATTTTTGACCACGTATGAGTATTTGTGTTACTACTTTTTCTTAAGTCTGTGTGTGTGAGTTGCTTTGCATTCTACCATTTTTATATGCAAGCTAAATTGCTTGAGCACAAGCAATAGTTCAAGTGTAGGGGAGTTTGATAACTTGTAAAATGCACCATTATTTCGACTCAACTTTCATGTGTTTTGAACTTGATTTTATAGATTTTGCAATGTTATGCTGGTATTTTATATGTATTTCAGGTTTATGTTGAATAAAGGTCTTACACGTCAAAATGATAAAAAATGACTAAAAGGAGGAAACAAGTCAGCTTATGCAGTCCAAAAAATAATTAAATAAAAAGAAAAAAAGAAATTGGCCACGTTGAAGTCATGAAGAGTGGAAGTTCCTCAAGTTCCTATAATTTCTCCACTACCTTGGCACATATTTGTTAACCTCCATTTGCCTGAGTTATTATAAATAGGTCTTTATTTTCACAAAACCGTCATCCAAGCTTTGAAGAGCCATATATTTCACTTGTAAAAGCAATAATAATTCACACTGAGTTGTTGTTGCAATTTGATTACTTTGAGTTTAAAGCACTTTCATAACAAATTCCAGCACTGTAATTGCATATTCATCGTTCATTCAAAAGTATTCAATTCAGTTTTATTTTTCCTCGTTGCTGCTGCGTTCGTTTCATTTTCTTTCTGCTGCTGCTGCGTTAGTTACTGTTCGGTTAGACTTTCTATTCAATCACAGGTTCTATTTAATTTAATCTATTGATTTATTAATCTACTTCTTTCCGGTTTCAAAGAAGATGCATGCTATAAATCAATATTTGTTTAATACTTAGTCATGTTACAGGAATTAATGTTTACTAGTTGGATTCTATTTGAGTTACATGTGTTTATGTTACTTTCTTAATTCCACCACTCAATTTGTCTTTACGTGCATACTTTATTCAATTTAATTTGATATTGAACATGAACAGTACCGTGAATAATATATGCATCGTTTTTATTGTATTTAACATGTCAGGCTAATTTAATTGAGTCCGGAATATAATGATCGTTGTATCAACGGTATTCCACTGAGTCGAGAATAAATATTTATAATGAGAATTGTTTAAGGTTTGAATAAATTTTGTTTTTAAAGCTAAAAGGTTACTGCGAAAGTAGAAACACATAGATACCGGTTTCAATTTGAAAGAATGAGAACTTTATCTGACCGTAGAAAAATTCAGTTTTTGATTCTAAACAATGCGAAAGCAATTTTTTATCAATTAAGAAGAATTCAGTTTTCAAAAAGGTAATTTTAAGAGTATAAGCGGACACGCGTAAGCGGGCGTTTATAGGCTTAAAATTTGGTACCGGACACGGGACAACTGACGGTACATTTAAATTAATTTTTCTACCTTAAACAACTTTTTGAGTAATTAAAAATAATTATTTTCTAAAAGGGATTTTGCACCGTAACACATTGGACAAGTGAAAGCGAACAACTAGATTACGGAGCTAAAATCTAGTATCGGACCAGCGACAGCGGCCGATACCTTAAAGACTTAATCTTTTTTTTACAAGAAAATATTTTCTCATTATAAATATAAAAGACGACTTTGTGAGTACCAACGGTCGGTGCGAATTATATTCCGGTCTCTCGTCATTATAATTAATTAAAAACAAGTTATTTTCTTATTTTTGCAATCAAATTAATTCTCATTGCCTTAGATAAACAACGTGACAAAAGAATACGGTACTTGACATTGGTCTCTGTGGGATCGATAACTTTTTATACTATAACTGATATTTCCGTGCACTTGCGGAGCTATCACTCTGACTCAAAAGTTAGAGAGCTTAACCAAAATACTTGTAGCTACTGTGGCTGCAGTGGTTTCAAACTGTGAAATATGCGGAATTACTGGACATGCTACCACTGAATGTCAACTTTTAGCAGAAATTTCCCCAGACCAATTAAATTATTCTCAAGGAAACCCTTACACCTATGACCCAGGTTGGCAGAACCATCCCTACATTCCACAAGGATTTCAACAAGGAGCCCATGCTGCTCTGAATGTCCCTACAAAATCAAACCTAGAGCTAATGATGAAAAACTTTATCCAAGCTCAGACTCAACAGAACACTCGAACGAATGAGGTGATTAACCAGTTGGCTAACAAAGTTGATCTTATTGCCACCCACAGCAAAATGCTTGAAACTCATATATCTCAAGTGGCCCAACAACTAGCGTCTTATAGTGCCCCAACAGGCATATTTCCTGGCCAACCACAGCCTAATCCTAAGGCACATGTGAACGTTGTGACACTGCGAAGTGAAACACAGTATGATGAACCGAGTGATCCTAGGACCGAGTGGCCAGCCATGCAACAAAAGCTTGACGAACCAGCTGAGAAAGAAAGTGAACCTAAAGAGAAAGAAGGCAATGGCGTTGAGGCTAATGAAAAAGTGAAACCTTGTATGCCTCCGCCACCCTACATACCACCCATTCCTTATCCTCAAAGGTTTAAAAAGACCAAAAGCATGGGGCAATTCAACAAATTCATGGAGCTTCTAAAGCATTTGAATATAAATATCCCATTCACTGAAGTTATCACTCAAATGTCCGCATATGCTAAATTTCTCAAAGAAATCCTAACATACAAAAAGAGAATCGAGGACGATGAGACTGTTATACTCAGTGCTTAGTGTAGCGCCATCCTTCAAAACAAAATGCCTCCTAAACTCAAAGATCCAGGAAGTTTCTCTATACCTTGTGTCATTGGAAAGTTTGTCATAGATAGGGCCCTATGCGATTTAGGTGCCAACATTAGTCTGATGCCCATGACCATATGTGAGAGACTCAAGTTCGGTGAGTTGAGACCTACTAGAATGTCTATACAATTCGTTGATCGTTTTGTCAAAATGCCTCTAGGTATTCTAGAAAACGTTCCTGTGCGTGTAGGTATATTCTTCATCCCAACTGATTTTATAGTCATGGACATAAGGAAGGATTCTAATACACCTATCATTTTGGGAAGGCCGTTCTTAGCTACGGCTGGTGCATTAATAGATGTAAAGAAAGGCAAACTCACTTTTGAAGTGGGTGATGAAAAAGTCGAATTTGTTTTAACTCAATTCATGAAAGCACCAGCTAAAGATGACACTTGTTATCTGCTAGACGTCATTGACCAATGTAGAAAACAAATTGGGCAGACCACATATTCTGAAGTTTTCAAACCTCATACCCCTGTAACTGTTAAAGATGATAATGATAGTCTAGGGAAATGTTTAGAAATTGCACCAGAACCTCCTCCTTACAAGCCTCCAGGAAGTACCTTTGAGGTAGGTGATGAAAAGATTGAGTTTATATTGCCGCAATTCATGAAAATCCCTGCCTTAAAAAACTCTTGTTGTAGAATCGACATAGTTGAAAGAAATGTCGATAAAACCCTCTTTAAACGAGTCCCTCTTGGCAAACTAAAAGGCCATGTAGGACATAATATCTTTCTAGATGAGTCACCCCCGTCTGTTTCCTAGAAAAAGAAAGTAAAAAACACCCATGAGATGGTTCGACATGTTCCAATGGAAACCTCGGGATGTTGGGCACAAATTTAACAATGTGAGTCTAGAAGAGGCACCAGATTGAATTAATGGATTCAAAAGTCGAGCTAACTGACTTTAAACAAAGCGCTTGGTGGGAGGCAACCCGCTGATTTTGAATCTAATGTTTTCTTTTTTTAGTTTATTTCTATCTTGCAGATAATAAAGAGATAGAGCGCACGGCGGCTAGGCAGCTTTGTTAGCTCGGGCTCACAGGTTTTTACTTCCAACCTCACTTTTAGTCGTTGCATCGAGGACAATGCTCGATTTGTGAAAGTTGGGTAACGGTTCAATAAAATAAATACCGTTTTAACACCCTAGATTCCCAGAAGTGTGTAAAATTGATTTGAGTACTAGTTTTGACAAAGTCTTGAACTTAAGTTTTAAAGAGCCCTTAGTAGCCATAGTATAGAAAAAAACTCATTAGTAGTTGGTTCAGAGGTGTCTGATTCTGAACTTGGTAGGGCGGGTTACGATCCGATCCCCCGCAACTCCGAAGTGGGTAAAACAAATAGGGGTTATCAAACTTATGTTATCAGCACCCCTCGCTATATGATGATCATAATCACTAACATGTTTCCTACCATGGGCGTGTACAAGATAACGGGCTTAATGTGATTGCGCTAGAATGAAGAGGGTAAAATGAAACTTAAGTGAGAGGTAGAGTCAAAAGGAAATGCTTCAGGCCTGTTTTCATGTGATGGGAGTCTTTTGTGTCATTACGGTGTTTTTGTTGTTGGTATTGTTATTTGATTTTCACTTCTTAGCCGGCAACCACGTATAAGTAGAATGATCGTGTCATGTGTTTTTAATTATGCTATGCAATTCACTATTCTTTTTATGCTTGAGGACAAGCAAAAAATCAAGTGTGGGGGAATTTGATGACCAAAATCATATCGTATTTTTAGCTTAATTTACGTGAACTTTAGTTGCATTTTCATATGTTTTTATTTCATTTATCTCTTTTTATGTTGGTATTTGTTTCCTTTTCAGTATTGTTGAATAAAATAGGTTGGAGAAGAGAATTGAGCAAAAAACACTCAAAATGGAGCAAAAAGGGAGTGCAATTAACCACAATCAGCAAAAACCAGCAATTGGGCTGGTGGCAGCCGCCACCAATTCTGTGGCTTCCGCCACTAGGGTTGGAAATAAGTCGAGTCGAGTCGAACCCTGTCTGAGCTCGACTCGACTCGATAAGAATTGGTTCGGCTCGAAACTCAGCTCGAATTTGACACGAACTTTTTTTTCAACTCGAGTTCGGCTCGTTTAAAGTTCACTAACAGTTCGGCTCGGCTCGTTAGGTTCAGTTCGTTTTTAGCTCAAAACTTAACTCAAAAAATTGACACAATTTTTTTCTAAATCCAACTCATGCTCGACTCCATTTAACTACCTTTGGTAAGTGCCCATCACTTATTTATAATTATAATGTACTCATGTTCTCAAAACTTCTTAAATATTTGATGTGGGATTTTTATGTTTCACAAATGATATGGTGTAGCACTTTGTAAATTTTAAACATAAAGCAAACAAAATGAATTAATAATTAAATTTTCTTTATATGGAAATATTTTAGAAATATATATATATATATATATATATATATATATATATATATATATTCGAGTCAACTCATGAACCAATCGAGTCGAACTATGTATAGTTCAAGTTCAACTCATTTAATTAACGAACCTAATTTTCAACTCAAGTTCAGCTCATTTGGTTCATGAACCAAGTTCAACAAATCAATTATCGAATCGAGTCTCGAACTTTTTTCGAGTGGGTTCGGTTCATTGCCACCCCTACCCGCCACCAATTCTGGTTTACCAGAATTTGCAATTTCTGCGTGTGATCTCAACAGCACATCCCTTATCGTACGGCTGATGGATAATCTCAAAAGCATATCTCTTCATACTTTTCAGGATCGTACAATGGCAAAATTCTTCTATAAATAAGAAGACAAAAACATAATTTTCTCTCTTCTTTTTCACGTCCTTTTCCTTTACTTTTCCAGTCAGTTTTATATTTCAGTACAAATAAACTGTAACGGTATTTCCACATCGGGAATCCATTACAAATTTTAATTACGCATTTGTATCAAGAATTTTATTCCGATTATTTCCAGCAAGTTTAATTCCAGTTTTTCCAGAATTTCAATTTCCAAGTTTTTATGTGTTTATTTAATTATTTATTTATTATGTCTAATTTAATTTACTGTTTTTGTTTGTTTATTTCTTTTACCATGTTAGGCTAGATTAGTTGATATCGGTATGTAATTTAATTCTCCGAAGGGGATTTAGTAATGATTTAGCGCGCGTATATTTAAACTATTTTTCTGATTTGGGTTTCTAATTTTAAAACTCCTAAGCTTTTGAACGAAAGAAAAATAAAGCGATTAAGGTTAAAATCAATAGAGCGAGAGTTTGAGGTTTTAACTAGATAGTAGAAACTTGATATTAATTTTTGAACGAGCGAGAGCCACGTTAAAATTAATTAGAACTCATTGGTTATCAAAATATACTTTCGAAATTAGGTGGTAGAAAAGTGACAGTAAAAGTTCTAGTCTAGAAAGTATGGTCTTTATCAATAAAACGAGAGTGTGAGGTTTAGACTTTTAAATCAAGATAGTTCTTCTGAAAATTATGACACAAAATCATATCGTATTTTTAGCTTAATTTATATGAACTTTTAGTTGCATTTCATATGTTTTTATTTCATTTGTCACGCTGGTATTTATTTTTATTTCAGATATTTTAATAAAACAAGTGGGAAAATAGAATTTAGCTGAAAACAAAGAAAAAATAGACAAAAAAAGATAAAACCGCCAAGTGGTGGGCCACCACATGCCACATGGTGGGATCACCATGTGACACATGGCACCCACCATGCAAAGCCACGTGACATATGCTAAACAAACAAGCAAAAACCATGTGAAACATCACATGGAATATATATGTGATATATCATGATATACATGAATTCAAGGAAGTGTGGCGCCCGTCATGGCTCCTAAAACAAATTTTCATCTTTTTTTTTTCTGTTCAGAAAGAATTTAACGAACCGATCCTATTCTCTTGCTTCAGCAAGGCTTAACTGACGATCTCTATCAGTACTCCAAAAAGCAAGATAATTTCTAATCTGTTTCTATTTTGGTGGAGACGAGGGAGTTTATCAGTTTAGAATTTTATCTATAAATAGGAGAGTAGATTTCAGTCCTCTATCCCTTTTTCTATGCCTTGTACATAATTTTTTAGGCAGTTTAAATTCCAGTTTTTAATTTAGAATTTTGTACCGGTTGATTCAAGAATTTATTCAAGTCAATTTCAATTCAGTATTTTACCAGGTTTTTTTATGCGCTTTATTTATTGTTTATTTTAGTTTATTTATTTATTTCTCTATGTCCGGCTAGATTAGTTGATATGGGTATGTGATTTTAATTCACCGTAGGGGATTTAGAAAAGATTCGGCGCGTAATTTATTAAACTATTTTTCTGATTCGGGTTTCTAATTTTAAAACTTCTAAGCTTTTGAACGAAAGTAAAATAAAGCGATTAAGGTTAAAATCAATAGAGCGAGAGTTTGAGGTTTTAACTAGATAGTAGAAACTTGATATTATATTTTGAACGAGCGAGAGCCACGTTAGAATTAATTAGAACTCATTGGTTTTCAAAATATACTTACGAAATTAGGTGGTAGAAAAGTGACAGTAAAAGTTCTAGTCTAGAAAGTATGGTCTTTATCAATAAAACGAGAGTGTGAGGTTTAGACTTTTAAATCAAGAAAGTTCTTCTGAAAATGAAGACACAAAATCATATCGTATTTTTATCTTAATTTATATGAAATTTTAGTTGCATTTCATATGTTTTTATTTCATTTGTCAAGCTGGTATTTATTTCTATTTCAGATATTTTAATAAAACAAGTGGAAAATAGAATTTAGCTGAAAACAAAGAAAAAATAGACAAAAAAAGATAAAACCGCCAAGTGGTGGGCCACCACATGCCACATGGTGGGATCACCACGTGGCACATGGCACCCACCATGCAAAGCCACGTGACATATGCTAAACAAACAAGCAAAAACCATGTGAAACATCACATGGAATATATATGTGATATATCATGATATACATGAATTCAAGGAAGTGTGGCGCCTTTCATGGCTCCTAAAACAAATTTTCACCTTTTTTTTTCTGTTCAGAAAGAATTTAACGAACCGATCCTATTCTCTTGCTTCAGCAAGGCTTAACTGACGATCTCTATCAGTACTCCAAAAAGCAAAATAATTTCTAATCTGTTCCTATTTTGGTGGAGACGAGGGAGTTTATCAGTTTAGAATTTTATCTATAAATAGGAGAGTAGATTTCAGTCCTCTATCCCTTTTTCTATGCCTTGTACATAATTTTTTAGGCAGTTTAAATTCCAGTTTTTAATTTAGAATTTTGTAAGGGTTGATTCAAGAATTTATTCAAGTCAATTTCAATTCAGTATTTTACCACACTAATGCAAAAAAGGGTTTTAACACCCATTTTTTTGGAGATATTACACTGTTTTTGATATGGTGTGAATTCAACCGGTGTAATATATATGAAGAATTTACACCGGTTAAAAAGAGGGTGTTAAAAAGGATATATTACACCAATTTTTAATCATATCGGGTTAAACTTTACATTGTTTGCACCGAATTACAAGGATTTAACACCGGTTTTTAATTATAATGGGTGTAAATTGTTTGTTATTTATACTCATTTTAATAGATTTACACCTTATTATATGTATAATGGGTGTAAGATGTTAGTATTGTACACTAAATTTTCATGCTTTTACACTATTTTTCTCAAATAAGTGGTGTGAAATATTAAAAATAAAATGATTTTTTTATATTATATAAACAAAACCGTTATTAGACCAAAAAAGATACCCCAAAATATTTTATTTTATTTTTTGAAATTTTGGATATTAATTGAACAAATCATTCTTCAAACAAAACAATAAAAAAGATTAAATTCTTCAAGTAATTTACACCAAAATAGCACACATTAAATATAAATTATATTTATATTTTTTTTTTCGGGTGGAGATATTTACATATTTTTTTTAATTATCTTTATTTTATCGTCTTTTCTTCGTTTCCTTGGTTGATTTGGCTCTTCAATCACCTGTCTTTGGAGCTTTGTTATTTTCACTCTTCAACCTTTTGAAAACAAATTGACTGTCGAGTTGTATAAATTTGTCAGTTGACTCTTTTCATATGGTAAATTGTCATTGAATATCTATGCATAATAAATTAAATAAGTACTTAGTAAAACATATATAGTGTGTGAAAATTAGAATACATAAATAGTAACTAAAATACAAAAGCATCATAACTACATAAATCGTGATAGGAATTTCAAATCACTAAAAGAAATAATTGAAATTTCAACTATATATATAATGTCATGCACTACTTATGTCAAATAGTTTATAATCAATGTAGATACAAGTTTTTATGACTACGTTTTATCGATCACCGAACAAAATTAGTTGGGGATGAAAATATCTTCAACACAACACAAAATACTTCAATGAAAGAAGAAAAAAAATACAAGACAATTGTTTCATCAATTACCTTATTGTCTAATATCTTCATTGATTCTCTTATCGTCCAAATCGTTGGCGAGAAAGAATGTACATAAGAGAAACCCTATAATTGAATTGTAGAACAACTCCTCTTAGTGTAGTTACAAGGATGAAGTGATAAAAATAGAGATTAAGAATGAAGTTTACCATTATATACAATAACAAACGAAGAGATAAGAAGTAGATGAGGGATGAACAGAGGGAGACGGCGGCGGCGGTGGGGATAGGTGGAGGAAGACGGTGGTTGAAGAGAGGGGTTTGAGTGAGATAGAAAGGGTTAATAGAGAGAGAAAGTATTTATAAAGTTTAGAGTTTTTTTTCCTTTCAAATTGATTTTTTTTTTTAATCATCTTTCAAATTGAGATTAATAAGTTTGTTTGTTTATATGTAAAATATAAACAAGTTTGTTTCTATTTTTAAGGATATGTTCAAGTTATTGTTTAATTTCTTTTCAAGCAAGTTATTTTAAATAAGTCTTATTTTTTTCTCTTCGTCAAAAAAAAAAACTTATTTTTTCTCACCTTTTTTATATAACAAGTGTATTATAATTTTTAGGTCACTAATGTTTCACTATTACACCAAATTTCTTTAAATATGGTGTCTAAAGTCTAATTTTTCTCACCTTGTTTATATAACAAGTGTAGTATAAATTTTAGGTGAATATTCTTTCACTATTACACCTATTTTCTTTAAAAATGGTGTCTAATATTACAACATAATTTTTTTACACCTGTTTCAATTAAAGAAGTGTAATATGTATAATTATATTCTTATTTTTGCACTAGTGCCAGGTTTTTTTTATGCGCTTTATTTATTCTTTATTTTAGTTTATTTATTTATTTCTCTATGTCCGGCTAGATTAGTTGATATCGGTATGTGATTTTAATTCACCGTAGGGGATTTAGAAAAGATTCGGCGCGTAATTTATTAAACTATTTTTCTGATTCGGGTTTCTAATTTTAAAACTTCTAAGCTTTTGAACGAAAGTAAAATAAAGCGATTAAGGTTAAAATCAATAGAGCGAGAGTTTGAGGTTTTAACTAGATAGTAAAAACATGATATTAATTTTTGAACGAGCGAGAGCCACGTTGGAATTAATTAGAACTCATTGATTTTCAAAATATACTTTCGAAATTAGGTGGTAGAAAAGTGACAGTAAAAGTTGTAGTCTAGAAAGTATGGTCTTTATCAATAAAACGAGAGTGTGAGGTTTAGACTTTTAAATCAAGAAAGTTCTTCTGAAAATGATGACACAAAATCATATCATATTTTTAGCTTAATTTATATGAACTTTTAGTTGCATTTCATATGTTTTTATTTCATTTGTCACGCTGGTATTTATTTCTATTTCAGATATTTTAATAAAACAAGTGGGAAAATAGAATTTAGCTGAAAACAAAAAAAAAATAGACAAAAACAGACAAAACCGCCAAGTGGTGGGCCACCACATGCCACATGGTGGGATCACCACGTGGCACATGGCACCCACCATGCAAAGTCACGTGACATATGCTAAACAAACAAGCAAAAACCATGTGAAACATCACATGGAATATATATGTGATATATCATGATATACATGAATTCAAGGAAGTGTGGCGCCCGTCATGGCTCCTAAAACAAATTTTCACCTTTTTGTTTCTGTTCAGAATGAATTTAACGAACTGATCCTATTCTCTTGCTTCAGCAAGGCTTAACTGACGATCTCTATCAGTACTACAAAAAGCAAGAAAATTTCTAATCTGTTCCTATTTTGGTGGAGACGAGTGAGTTTATCAGTTTAGAATTTTATTTATAAATAGGAGAGTAGATTTGAGTCCTCTATCCCTTTTTCTATGCCTTGTACATAATTTTTTACGCAGTTTAAATTCCAGTTTTAATTTAGAATTTTGTAGCGGTTGATTCAAGAATTTATTCAAGTCAATTTCAATTCAGTATTTTACCAGGGTTTTTTTTTATGCGCTTTATTTATTCTTTATTTTAGTTTATTTATTTATTTCTCTATGTCCGGCTAGATTAGTTGATATCGGTATGTGATTTTAATTCACCGTAGGGGATTTAGAAAAGATTCGGCGCCTAATTTATTAAACTATTTTTCTGATTCGGGTTTCTAATTTTAAAACTTCTAAGCTTTTGAACGAAAGTAAAATAAAGCGATTAAGGTTAAAATCAATAGAGCGAGAGTTTGAGGTTTTAACTAGATAGTAGAAACTTGATATTAATTTTTGAACGAGCGAGAGCCACGCTTAAATTAATTATAACTCATTGGTTTTCAAAATATATTTTCGAAATTAGGTGGTAGAAAAGTGACAGTAAAAGTTCTAGTCTAGAAAGTATGGCATTTATCAATAAAACGAGAGTGTGAGGTTTAGACTTTTAAATCAAGAAAGTTCTTCTGAAAATGAAGACACAAAATCATATCGTATTTTTAACTTAATTTATATGAACTTTTAGTTGCGTTTCATATGTTTTTATTTCATTTGTCACGCTGGTATTTATTTCTATTTCAGATATTTTAATAAAACAAGTGGGAAAATAGAATTTAGCTGAAAACAAAGAAAAAATAGACAAAAAAAGACAAAACCGCCAAGTGGTGGGCCACCACATGCCACATGGTGGGATCACCACGTGGCACATGGCACCCACCATGCAAAGCCACGTGACATATGCTAAACAAACAAGCAAAAACCATGTGAAACATCACATGGAATATATATGTGATATATCATGATATACATGAATTCAAGGAAGTGTGGCGCCCGTCATGGCTCCTAAAACAAATTTTCACCTTTTTGTTTCTGTTCAGAAAGAATTTAACGAACTGATCCTATTCTCTTGCTTCAGCAAGGCTTAACTGACGATCTCTATCAGTACTCCAAAAAGCAAAATAATTTCTAATCTGTTCCTATTTTGGTGGAGACGAGGGAGTTTATCAGTTTAGAATTTTATCTATAAATAGGAGAGTAGATTTCAGTCCTCTATCCCTTTTTCTATGCCTTGTACATAATTTTTTAGGCAGTTTAAATTCCAGTTTTTAATTTAGAATTTTGTAAGGGTTGATTCAAGAATTTATTCAAGTCAATTTCAATTCAGTATTTTACCACACTAATGCAAAAAAGGGTTTTAACACCCATTTTTTTGGAGATATTACACTGTTTTTGATATGGTGTGAATTCAACCGGTGTAATATATATGAAGAATTTACACCGGTTAAAAAGAGGGTGTTAAAAAGGATATATTACACCAATTTTTAATCATATCGGGTTAAACTTTACATTGTTTGCACCGAATTACAAGGATTTAACACCGGTTTTTAATTATAATGGGTGTAAATTGTTTGTTATTTATACTCATTTTAATAGATTTACACCTTATTATATGTATAATGGGTGTAAGATGTTAGTATTGTACACTAAATTTTCATGCTTTTACACTATTTTTCTCAAATAAGTGGTGTGAAATATTAAAAATAAAATGATTTTTTTATATTATATAAACAAAACCGTTATTAGACCAAAAAAGATACCCCAAAATATTTTATTTTATTTTTTGAAATTTTGGATATTAATTGAACAAATCATTCTTCAAACAAAACAATAAAAAAGATTAAATTCTTCAAGTAATTTACACCAAAATAGCACACATTAAATATAAATTATATTTATATTTTTTTTTTCGGGTGGAGATATTTACATATTTTTTTTAATTATCTTTATTTTATCGTCTTTTCTTCGTTTCCTTGGTTGATTTGGCTCTTCAATCACCTGTCTTTGGAGCTTTGTTATTTTCACTCTTCAACCTTTTGAAAACAAATTGACTGTCGAGTTGTATAAATTTGTCAGTTGACTCTTTTCATATGGTAAATTGTCATTGAATATCTATGCATAATAAATTAAATAAGTACTTAGTAAAACATATATAGTGTGTGAAAATTAGAATACATAAATAGTAACTAAAATACAAAAGCATCATAACTACATAAATCGTGATAGGAATTTCAAATCACTAAAAGAAATAATTGAAATTTCAACTATATATATAATGTCATGCACTACTTATGTCAAATAGTTTATAATCAATGTAGATACAAGTTTTTATGACTACGTTTTATCGATCACCGAACAAAATTAGTTGGGGATGAAAATATCTTCAACACAACACAAAATACTTCAATGAAAGAAGAAAAAAAATACAAGACAATTGTTTCATCAATTACCTTATTGTCTAATATCTTCATTGATTCTCTTATCGTCCAAATCGTTGGCGAGAAAGAATGTACATAAGAGAAACCCTATAATTGAATTGTAGAACAACTCCTCTTAGTGTAGTTACAAGGATGAAGTGATAAAAATAGAGATTAAGAATGAAGTTTACCATTATATACAATAACAAACGAAGAGATAAGAAGTAGATGAGGGATGAACAGAGGGAGACGGCGGCGGCGGTGGGGATGAGGTGGAGGAAGACGGTGGTTGAAGAGAGGGGTTTGAGTGAGATAGAAAGGGTTAATAGAGAGAGAAAGTATTTATAAAGTTTAGAGTTTTTTTTCCTTTCAAATTGATTTTTTTTTTTAATCATCTTTCAAATTGAGATTAATAAGTTTGTTTGTTTATATGTAAAATATAAACAAGTTTGTTTCTATTTTTAAGGATATGTTCAAGTTATTGTTTAATTTCTTTTCAAGCAAGTTATTTTAAATAAGTCTTATTTTTTTCTCTTCGTCAAAAAAAAAAACTTATTTTTTCTCACCTTTTTTATATAACAAGTGTATTATAATTTTTAGGTCACTAATGTTTCACTATTACACCAAATTTCTTTAAATATGGTGTCTAAAGTCTAATTTTTCTCACCTTGTTTATATAACAAGTGTAGTATAAATTTTAGGTGAATATTCTTTCACTATTACACCTATTTTCTTTAAAAATGGTGTCTAATATTACAACATAATTTTTTTACACCTGTTTCAATTAAAGAAGTGTAATATGTATAATTATATTCTTATTTTTGCACTAGTGCCAGGTTTTTTTTATGCGCTTTATTTATTCTTTATTTTAGTTTATTTATTTATTTCTCTATGTCCGGCTAGATTAGTTGATATCGGTATGTGATTTTAATTCACCGTAGGGGATTTAGAAAAGATTCGGCGCGTAATTTATTAAACTATTTTTCTGATTCGGGTTTCTAATTTTAAAACTTCTAAGCTTTTGAACGAAAGTAAAATAAAGCGATTAAGGTTAAAATCAATAGAGCGAGAGTTTGAGGTTTTAACTAGATAGTAAAAACATGATATTAATTTTTGAACGAGCGAGAGCCACGTTGGAATTAATTAGAACTCATTGATTTTCAAAATATACTTTCGAAATTAGGTGGTAGAAAAGTGACAGTAAAAGTTGTAGTCTAGAAAGTATGGTCTTTATCAATAAAACGAGAGTGTGAGGTTTAGACTTTTAAATCAAGAAAGTTCTTCTGAAAATGATGACACAAAATCATATCATATTTTTAGCTTAATTTATATGAACTTTTAGTTGCATTTCATATGTTTTTATTTCATTTGTCACGCTGGTATTTATTTCTATTTCAGATATTTTAATAAAACAAGTGGGAAAATAGAATTTAGCTGAAAACAAAAAAAAAATAGACAAAAACAGACAAAACCGCCAAGTGGTGGGCCACCACATGCCACATGGTGGGATCACCACGTGGCACATGGCACCCACCATGCAAAGTCACGTGACATATGCTAAACAAACAAGCAAAAACCATGTGAAACATCACATGGAATATATATGTGATATATCATGATATACATGAATTCAAGGAAGTGTGGCGCCCGTCATGGCTCCTAAAACAAATTTTCACCTTTTTGTTTCTGTTCAGAATGAATTTAACGAACTGATCCTATTCTCTTGCTTCAGCAAGGCTTAACTGACGATCTCTATCAGTACTACAAAAAGCAAGAAAATTTCTAATCTGTTCCTATTTTGGTGGAGACGAGTGAGTTTATCAGTTTAGAATTTTATTTATAAATAGGAGAGTAGATTTGAGTCCTCTATCCCTTTTTCTATGCCTTGTACATAATTTTTTACGCAGTTTAAATTCCAGTTTTAATTTAGAATTTTGTAGCGGTTGATTCAAGAATTTATTCAAGTCAATTTCAATTCAGTATTTTACCAGGGTTTTTTTTTATGCGCTTTATTTATTCTTTATTTTAGTTTATTTATTTATTTCTCTATGTCCGGCTAGATTAGTTGATATCGGTATGTGATTTTAATTCACCGTAGGGGATTTAGAAAAGATTCGGCGCCTAATTTATTAAACTATTTTTCTGATTCGGGTTTCTAATTTTAAAACTTCTAAGCTTTTGAACGAAAGTAAAATAAAGCGATTAAGGTTAAAATCAATAGAGCGAGAGTTTGAGGTTTTAACTAGATAGTAGAAACTTGATATTAATTTTTGAACGAGCGAGAGCCACGCTTAAATTAATTATAACTCATTGGTTTTCAAAATATATTTTCGAAATTAGGTGGTAGAAAAGTGACAGTAAAAGTTCTAGTCTAGAAAGTATGGCATTTATCAATAAAACGAGAGTGTGAGGTTTAGACTTTTAAATCAAGAAAGTTCTTCTGAAAATGAAGACACAAAATCATATCGTATTTTTAACTTAATTTATATGAACTTTTAGTTGCGTTTCATATGTTTTTATTTCATTTGTCACGCTGGTATTTATTTCTATTTCAGATATTTTAATAAAACAAGTGGGAAAATAGAATTTAGCTGAAAACAAAGAAAAAATAGACAAAAAAAGACAAAACCGCCAAGTGGTGGGCCACCACATGCCACATGGTGGGATCACCACGTGGCACATGGCACCCACCATGCAAAGCCACGTGACATATGCTAAACAAACAAGCAAAAACCATGTGAAACATCACATGGAATATATATGTGATATATCATGATATACATGAATTCAAGGAAGTGTGGCGCCCGTCATGGCTCCTAAAACAAATTTTCACCTTTTTGTTTCTGTTCAGAAAGAATTTAACGAACTGATCCTATTCTCTTGCTTCAGCAAGGCTTAACTGACGATCTCTATCAGTACTCCAAAAAGCAAAATAATTTCTAATCTGTTCCTATTTTGGTGGAGACGAGGGAGTTTATCAGTTTAGAATTTTATCTATAAATAGGAGAGTAGATTTCAGTCCTCTATCCCTTTTTCTATGCCTTGTACATAATTTTTTAGGCAGTTTAAATTCCAGTTTTTAATTTAGAATTTTGTAAGGGTTGATTCAAGAATTTATTCAAGTCAATTTCAATTCAGTATTTTACCACACTAATGCAAAAAAGGGTTTTAACACCCATTTTTTTGGAGA
Source organism: Trifolium dubium (assembly GCA_951804385.1). Taxonomy (NCBI): domain Eukaryota; kingdom Viridiplantae; phylum Streptophyta; class Magnoliopsida; order Fabales; family Fabaceae; genus Trifolium; species Trifolium dubium. The sequence goes on from OX638068.1 coordinate 20,957,898, forward strand.
TATTACACTGTTTTTGATATGGTGTGAATTCAACCGGTGTAATATATATGAAGAATTTACACCGGTTAAAAAGAGGGTGTTAAAAAGGATATATTACACCAATTTTTAATCATATCGGGTTAAACTTTACATTGTTTGCACCGAATTACAAGGATTTAACACCGGTTTTTAATTATAATGGGTGTAAATTGTTTGTTATTTATACTCATTTTAATAGATTTACACCTTATTATATGTATAATGGGTGTAAGATGTTAGTATTGTACACTAAATTTTCATGCTTTTACACTATTTTTCTCAAATAAGTGGTGTGAAATATTAAAAATAAAATGATTTTTTTATATTATATAAACAAAACCGTTATTAGACCAAAAAAGATACCCCAAAATATTTTATTTTATTTTTTGAAATTTTGGATATTAATTGAACAAATCATTCTTCAAACAAAACAATAAAAAAGATTAAATTCTTCAAGTAATTTACACCAAAATAGCACACATTAAATATAAATTATATTTATATTTTTTTTTTTCTGGTGGAGATATTTACATATTTTTTTTAATTATCTTTATTTTATCGTCTTTTCTTCGTTTCCTTGGTTGATTTGGCTCTTCAATCACCTGTCTTTGGAGCTTTGTTATTTTCACTCTTCAACCTTTTGAAAACAAATTGACTGTCGAGTTGTATAAATTTGTCAGTTGACTCTTTTCATATGGTAAATTGTCATTGAATATCTATGCATAATAAATTAAATAAGTACTTAGTAAAACATATATAGTGTGTGAAAATTAGAATACATAAATAGTAACTAAAATACAAAAGCATCATAACTACATAAATCGTGATAGGAATTTCAAATCACTAAAAGAAATAATTGAAATTTCAACTATATATATAATGTCATGCACTACTTATGTCAAATAGTTTATAATCAATGTAGATACAAGTTTTTATGACTACGTTTTATCGATCACCGAACAAAATTAGTTGGGGATGAAAATATCTTCAACACAACACAAAATACTTCAATGAAAGAAGAAAAAAAATACAAGACAATTGTTTCATCAATTACCTTATTGTCTAATATCTTCATTGATTCTCTTATCGTCCAAATCGTTGGCGAGAAAGAATGTACATAAGAGAAACCCTATAATTGAATTGTAGAACAACTCCTCTTAGTGTAGTTACAAGGATGAAGTGATAAAAATAGAGATTAAGAATGAAGTTTACCATTATATACAATAACAAACGAAGAGATAAGAAGTAGATGAGGGATGAACAGAGGGAGACGGCGGCGGCGGTGGGGATAGGTGGAGGAAGACGGTGGTTGAAGAGAGGGGTTTGAGTGAGATAGAAAGGGTTAATAGAGAGAGAAAGTATTTATAAAGTTTAGAGTTTTTTTTCCTTTCAAATTGATTTTTTTTTTTAATCATCTTTCAAATTGAGATTAATAAGTTTGTTTGTTTATATGTAAAATATAAACAAGTTTGTTTCTATTTTTAAGGATATGTTCAAGTTATTGTTTAATTTCTTTTCAAGCAAGTTATTTTAAATAAGTCTTATTTTTTTCTCTTCGTCAAAAAAAAAAACTTATTTTTTCTCACCTTTTTTATATAACAAGTGTATTATAATTTTTAGGTCACTAATGTTTCACTATTACACCAAATTTCTTTAAATATGGTGTCTAAAGTCTAATTTTTCTCACCTTGTTTATATAACAAGTGTAGTATAAATTTTAGGTGAATATTCTTTCACTATTACACCTATTTTCTTTAAAAATGGTGTCTAATATTACAACATAATTTTTTTACACCTGTTTCAATTAAAGAAGTGTAATATGTATAATTATATTCTTATTTTTGCACTAGTGCCAGGTTTTTTTTATGCGCTTTATTTATTCTTTATTTTAGTTTATTTATTTATTTCTCTATGTCCGGCTAGATTAGTTGATATCGGTATGTGATTTTAATTCACTGTAGGGGATTTAGAAAAGATTCGGCGCGTAATTTATTAAACTATTTTTCTGATTCGGGTTTCTAATTTTAAAACTTCTAAGCTTTTGAACGAAAGTAAAATAAAGCGATTAAGGTTAAAATCAATAGAGCGAGAGTTTGAGGTTTTAACTAGATAGTAAAAACATGATATTAATTTTTGAACGAGCGAGAGCCACGTTGGAATTAATTAGAACTCATTGATTTTCAAAATATACTTTCGAAATTAGGTGGTAGAAAAGTGACAGTAAAAGTTGTAGTCTAGAAAGTATGGTCTTTATCAATAAAACGAGAGTGTGAGGTTTAGACTTTTAAATCAAGAAAGTTCTTCTGAAAATGATGACACAAAATCATATCATATTTTTAGCTTAATTTATATGAACTTTTAGTTGCATTTCATATGTTTTTATTTCATTTGTCACGCTGGTATTTATTTCTATTTCAGATATTTTAATAAAACAAGTGGGAAAATAGAATTTAGCTGAAAACAAAAAAAAAATAGACAAAAACAGACAAAACCGCCAAGTGGTGGGCCACCACATGCCACATGGTGGGATCACCACGTGGCACATGGCACCCACCATGCAAAGTCACGTGACATATGCTAAACAAACAAGCAAAAACCATGTGAAACATCACATGGAATATATATGTGATATATCATGATATACATGAATTCAAGGAAGTGTGGCGCCCGTCATGGCTCCTAAAACAAATTTTCACCTTTTTGTTTCTGTTCAGAATGAATTTAACGAACTGATCCTATTCTCTTGCTTCAGCAAGGCTTAACTGACGATCTCTATCAGTACTACAAAAAGCAAGAAAATTTCTAATCTGTTCCTATTTTGGTGGAGACGAGTGAGTTTATCAGTTTAGAATTTTATTTATAAATAGGAGAGTAGATTTGAGTCCTCTATCCCTTTTTCTATGCCTTGTACATAATTTTTTACGCAGTTTAAATTCCAGTTTTAATTTAGAATTTTGTAGCGGTTGATTCAAGAATTTATTCAAGTCAATTTCAATTCAGTATTTTACCAGGGTTTTTTTTTATGCGCTTTATTTATTCTTTATTTTAGTTTATTTATTTATTTCTCTATGTCCGGCTAGATTAGTTGATATCGGTATGTGATTTTAATTCACCGTAGGGGATTTAGAAAAGATTCGGCGCCTAATTTATTAAACTATTTTTCTGATTCGGGTTTCTAATTTTAAAACTTCTAAGCTTTTGAACGAAAGTAAAATAAAGCGATTAAGGTTAAAATCAATAGAGCGAGAGTTTGAGGTTTTAACTAGATAGTAGAAACTTGATATTAATTTTTGAACGAGCGAGAGCCACGCTTAAATTAATTATAACTCATTGGTTTTCAAAATATATTTTCGAAATTAGGTGGTAGAAAAGTGACAGTAAAAGTTCTAGTCTAGAAAGTATGGCATTTATCAATAAAACGAGAGTGTGAGGTTTAGATTTTTAATCAAGAAAGTTCTTCTGAAAATGAAGACACAAAATCATATCGTATTTTTAGCTTAATTTATATGAACTTTTAGTTGCGTTTCATATGTTTTTATTTCATTTGTCACGCTGGTATTTATTTCTATTTCAGATATTTTAATAAAACAAGTGGGAAAATAGAATTTAGCTGAAAACAAAGAAAAAATAGACAAAAAAAGACAAAACCGCCAAGTGGTGGGCCACCTCATGCCACATGGTGGGATCACCACGTGGCACATGGCACCCACCATGCAAAGCCACGTGACATATGCTAAACAAACAAGCAAAAACCATGTGAAACATCACATGGAATATATATGTGATATATCATGATATACATGAATTCAAGGAAGTGTGGCGCCCGTCATGGCTCCTAAAACAAATTTTCACCTTTTTGTTTCTGTTCAGAAAGAATTTAACGAACTGATCCTATTCTCTTGCTTCAGCAAGGCTTAACTGACGATCTCTATCAGTACTACAAAAAGCAAGATAATTTCTAATCTGTTCCTATTTTGGTGGAGACGAGTGAGTTTATCAGTTTAGAATTTTATCTATAAATAGGAGAGTAGATTTCAGTCCTCTATCCCTTTTTCTATGCCTTGTACATAATTTTTTAGGCAGTTTAAATTCCAGTTTTAATTTAGAATTTTGTAGCGGTTGATTCAAGAATTTATTCAAGTCAATTTCAATTCAGTATTTTACCAGGGTTTTTTTTTATGCGCTTTATTTATTCTTTATTTTAGTTTATTTATTTATTTCTCTATGTCCGGCTAGATTAGTTGATATCGGTATGTGATTTTAATTCACCGTAGGGGATTTAGAAAAGATTCGGCGCCTAATTTATTAAACTATTTTTGTGATTCGGGTTTCTAATTTTAAAACTTCTAAGCTTTTGAACGAAAGTAAAATAAAGCGATTAAGGTTAAAATCAATAGAGCGAGAGTTTGAGGTTTTAACTAGATAGTAGAAACTTGATATTAATTTTTGAACGAGCGAGAGCCACGCTTAAATTAATTATAACTCATTGGTTTTCAAAATATATTTTCGAAATTAGGTGGTAGAAAAGTGACAGTAAAAGTTCTAGTCTAGAAAGTATGGCATTTATCAATAAAACGAGAGTGTGAGGTTTAGATTTTTAATCAAGAAAGTTCTTCTGAAAATGAAGACACAAAATCATATCGTATTTTTAGCTTAATTTATATGAACTTTTAGTTGCGTTTCATATGTTTTTATTTCATTTGTCACGCTGGTATTTATTTCTATTTCAGATATTTTAATAAAACAAGTGGGAAAATAGAATTTAGCTGAAAACAAAGAAAAAATAGACAAAAAAAGACAAAACCGCCAAGTGGTGGGCCACCACATGCCACATGGTGGGATCACCACGTGGCACATGGCACCCACCATGCAAAGCCACGTGACATATGCTAAACAAACAAGCAAAAACCATGTGAAACATCACATGGAATATATATGTGATATATCATGATATACATGAATTCAAGGAAGTGTGGCGCCCGTCATGGCTCCTAAAACAAATTTTCACCTTTTTGTTTCTGTTCAGAAAGAATTTAACGAACTGATCCTATTCTCTTGCTTCAGCAAGGCTTAACTGACGATCTCTATCAGTACTACAAAAAGCAAGATAATTTCTAATCTGTTCCTATTTTGGTGGAGACGAGTGAGTTTATCAGTTTAGAATTTTATCTATAAATAGGAGAGTAGATTTCAGTCCTCTATCCCTTTTTCTATGCCTTGTACATAATTTTTTAGGCAGTTTAAATTCCAGTTTTTAATTTAGAATTTTGTAAGGGTTGATTCAAGAATTTATTCAAGTCAATTTCAATTCAGTATTTTTCCAGGTTTTTTTTATGCGCTTTATTTATTCTTTATTTTAGTTTATTTATTTATTTCTCTATGTCCGGCTAGATTAGTTGATATCGGTATGTGATTTTAATTCACCGTAGGGGATTTAGAAAAGATTCGGCGCGTAATTTATTAAACTATTTTTCTGATTCGGGTTTCTAATTTTAAAACTTCTAAGCTTTTGAACGAAAGTAAAATAAAGCGATTAAGGTTAAAATCAATAGAGCGAGAGTTTGAGGTTTTAACTAGATAGTAGAAACTTGATATTAATTTTTGAACGAGCGAGAGCCACGTTAGAATTAATTAGAACTCATTGGTTTTCAAAATATACTTTCGAAATTAGGTGGTAGAAAAGTAACAGTAAAAGTTCAAGTCTAGAAAGTATGGTCTTTATCAATAAAACGAGAGTGTGAGGTTTAGACTTTTAAATCAAGAAAGTTCTTCTGAAAATGAAGACACAAAATCATATCGTATTTTTAGCTTAATTTATATGAACTTTTAGTTGCGTTTCATATGTTTTTATTTCATTTGTCACGCTGGTATTTATTTCTATTTCAGATATTTTAATAAAACAAGTGGGAAAATAGAATTTAGCTGAAAACAAAGAAAAAATAGACAAAAAAAGACAAAACCGCCAAGTGGTGGGCCACCACATGCCACATGGTGGGATCACCACGTGGCACATGGCACCCACCATGCAAAGCCACGTGACATATGCTAAACAAACAAGCAAAAACCATGTGAAACATCACATGGAATATATATGTGATATATCATGATATACATGAATTCAAGGAAGTGTGGCGCCCGTCATGGCTCCTAAAACAAATTTTCACCTTTTTGTTTCTGTTCAGAAAGAATTTAACGAACTGATCCTATTCTCTTGCTTCAGCAAGGCTTAACTGACGATCTCTATCAGTACTACAAAAAGCAAGATAATTTCTAATCTGTTCCTATTTTGGTGGAGACGAGTGAGTTTATCAGTTTAGAATTTTATCTATAAATAGGAGAGTAGATTTCAGTCCTCTATCCCTTTTTCTATGCCTTGTACATAATTTTTTAGGCAGTTTAAATTCCAGTTTTTAATTTAGAATTTTGTAAGGGTTGATTCAAGAATTTATTCAAGTCAATTTCAATTCAGTATTTTTCCAGGTTTTTTTTATGCGCTTTATTTATTCTTTATTTTAGTTTATTTATTTATTTCTCTATGTCCGGCTAGATTAGTTGATATCGGTATGTGATTTTAATTCACCGTAGGGGATTTAGAAAAGATTCGGCGCGTAATTTATTAAACTATTTTTGTGATTCGGGTTTCTAATTTTAAAACTTCTAAGCTTTTGAACGAAAGTAAAATAAAGCGATTAAGGTTAAAATCAATAGAGCGAGAGTTTGAGGTTTTAACTAGATAGTAGAAACTTGATATTAATTTTTGAACGAGCGAGAGCCACGCTTAAATTAATTATAACTCATTGGTTTTCAAAATATATTTTCGAAATTAGGTGGTAGAAAAGTGACAGTAAAAGTTCTAGTCTAGAAAGTATGGCATTTATCAATAAAACGAGAGTGTGAGGTTTAGATTTTTAATCAAGAAAGTTCTTCTGAAAATGAAGACACAAAATCATATCGTATTTTTAGCTTAATTTATATGAACTTTTAGTTGCGTTTCATATGTTTTTATTTCATTTGTCACGCTGGTATTTATTTCTATTTCAGATATTTTAATAAAACAAGTGGGAAAATAGAATTTAGCTGAAAACAAAGAAAAAATAGACAAAAAAAGACAAAACCGCCAAGTGGTGGGCCACCACATGCCACATGGTGGGATCACCACGTGGCACATGGCACCCACCATGCAAAGCCACGTGACATATGCTAAACAAACAAGCAAAAACCATGTGAAACATCACATGGAATATATATGTGATATATCATGATATACATGAATTCAAGGAAGTGTGGCGCCCGTCATGGCTCCTAAAACAAATTTTCACCTTTTTGTTTCTGTTCAGAAAGAATTTAACGAACTGATCCTATTCTCTTGCTTCAGCAAGGCTTAACTGACGATCTCTATCAGTACTACAAAAAGCAAGATAATTTCTAATCTGTTCCTATTTTGGTGGAGACGAGTGAGTTTATCAGTTTAGAATTTTATCTATAAATAGGAGAGTAGATTTCAGTCCTCTATCCCTTTTTCTATGCCTTGTACATAATTTTTTAGGCAGTTTAAATTCCAGTTTTTAATTTAGAATTTTGTAAGGGTTGATTCAAGAATTTATTCAAGTCAATTTCAATTCAGTATTTTTCCAGGTTTTTTTTATGCGCTTTATTTATTCTTTATTTTAGTTTATTTATTTATTTCTCTATGTCCGGCTAGATTAGTTGATATCGGTATGTGATTTTAATTCACCGTAGGGGATTTAGAAAAGATTCGGCGCGTAATTTATTAAACTATTTTTCTGATTCGGGTTTCTAATTTTAAAACTTCTAAGCTTTTGAACGAAAGTAAAATAAAGCGATTAAGGTTAAAATCAATAGAGCGAGAGTTTGAGGTTTTAACTAGATAGTAGAAACTTGATATTAATTTTTGAACGAGCGAGAGCCACGTTAGAATTAATTAGAACTCATTGGTTTTCAAAATATACTTTCGAAATTAGGTGGTAGAAAAGTAACAGTAAAAGTTCAAGTCTAGAAAGTATGGTCTTTATCAATAAAACGAGAGTGTGAGGTTTAGACTTTTAAATCAAGAAAGTTCTTCTGAAAATGAAGACACAAAATCATATCGTATTTTTAGCTTAATTTATATGAACTTTTAGTTGCGTTTCATATGTTTTTATTTCATTTGTCACGCTGGTATTTATTTCTATTTCAGATATTTTAATAAAACAAGTGGGAAAATAGAATTTAGCTGAAAACAAAGAAAAAATAGACAAAAAAAGACAAAACCGCCAAGTGGTGGGCCACCACATGCCACATGGTGGGATCACCACGTGGCACATGGCACCCACCATGCAAAGCCACGTGACATATGCTAAACAAACAAGCAAAAACCATGTGAAACATCACATGGAATATATATGTGATATATCATGATATACATGAATTCAAGGAAGTGTGGCGCCCGTCATGGCTCCTAAAACAAATTTTCACCTTTTTGTTTCTGTTCAGAAAGAATTTAACGAACTGATCCTATTCTCTTGCTTCAGCAAGGCTTAACTGACGATCTCTATCAGTACTACAAAAAGCAAGATAATTTCTAATCTGTTCCTATTTTGGTGGAGACGAGTGAGTTTATCAGTTTAGAATTTTATCTATAAATAGGAGAGTAGATTTCAGTCCTCTATCCCTTTTTCTATGCCTTGTACATAATTTTTTAGGCAGTTTAAATTCCAGTTTTTAATTTAGAATTTTGTAAGGGTTGATTCAAGAATTTATTCAAGTCAATTTCAATTCAGTATTTTTCCAGGTTTTTTTTATGCGCTTTATTTATTCTTTATTTTAGTTTATTTATTTATTTCTCTATGTCCGGCTAGATTAGTTGATATCGGTATGTGATTTTAATTCACCGTAGGGGATTTAGAAAAGATTCGGCGCGTAATTTATTAAACTATTTTTCTGATTCGGGTTTCTAATTTTAAAACTTCTAAGCTTTTGAACGAAAGTAAAATAAAGCGATTAAGGTTAAAATCAATAGAGCGAGAGTTTGAGGTTTTAACTAGATAGTAGAAACTTGATATTAATTTTTGAACGAGCGAGAGCCACGTTAGAATTAATTAGAACTCATTGGTTTTCAAAATATACTTTCGAAATTAGGTGGTAGAAAAGTAACAGTAAAAGTTCAAGTCTAGAAAGTATGGTCTTTATCAATAAAACGAGAGTGTGAGGTTTAGACTTTTAAATCAAGAAAGTTCTTCTGAAAATGAAGACACAAAATCATATCGTATTTTTAGCTTAATTTATATGAACTTTTAGTTGCGTTTCATATGTTTTTATTTCATTTGTCACGCTGGTATTTATTTCTATTTCAGATATTTTAATAAAACAAGTGGGAAAATAGAATTTAGCTGAAAACAAAGAAAAAATAGACAAAAAAAGACAAAACCGCCAAGTGGTGGGCCACCACATGCCACATGGTGGGATCACCACGTGGCACATGGCACCCACCATGCAAAGCCACGTGACATATGCTAAACAAACAAGCAAAAACCATGTGAAACATCACATGGAATATATATGTGATATATCATGATATACATGAATTCAAGGAAGTGTGGCGCCCGTCATGGCTCCTAAAACAAATTTTCACCTTTTTGTTTCTGTTCAGAAAGAATTTAACGAACTGATCCTATTCTCTTGCTTCAGCAAGGCTTAACTGACGATCTCTATCAGTACTACAAAAAGCAAGATAATTTCTAATCTGTTCCTATTTTGGTGGAGACGAGTGAGTTTATCAGTTTAGAATTTTATCTATAAATAGGAGAGTAGATTTCAGTCCTCTATCCCTTTTTCTATGCCTTGTACATAATTTTTTAGGCAGTTTAAATTCCAGTTTTTAATTTAGAATTTTGTAAGGGTTGATTCAAGAATTTATTCAAGTCAATTTCAATTCAGTATTTTTCCAGGTTTTTTTTATGCGCTTTATTTATTCTTTATTTTAGTTTATTTATTTATTTCTCTATGTCCGGCTAGATTAGTTGATATCGGTATGTGATTTTAATTCACCGTAGGGGATTTAGAAAAGATTCGGCGCGTAATTTATTAAACTATTTTTCTGATTCGGGTTTCTAATTTTAAAACTTCTAAGCTTTTGAACGAAAGTAAAATAAAGCGATTAAGGTTAAAATCAATAGAGCGAGAGTTTGAGGTTTTAACTAGATAGTAGAAACTTGATATTAATTTTTGAACGAGCGAGAGCCACGTTAGAATTAATTAGAACTCATTGGTTTTCAAAATATACTTTCGAAATTAGGTGGTAGAAAAGTAACAGTAAAAGTTCAAGTCTAGAAAGTATGGTCTTTATCAATAAAACGAGAGTGTGAGGTTTAGACTTTTAAATCAAGAAAGTTCTTCTGAAAATGAAGACACAAAATCATATCGTATTTTTAGCTTAATTTATATGAACTTTTAGTTGCGTTTCATATGTTTTTATTTCATTTGTCACGCTGGTATTTATTTCTATTTCAGATATTTTAATAAAACAAGTGGGAAAATAGAATTTAGCTGAAAACAAAGAAAAAATAGACAAAAAAAGACAAAACCGCCAAGTGGTGGGCCACCACATGCCACATGGTGGGATCACCACGTGGCACATGGCACCCACCATGCAAAGCCACGTGACATATGCTAAACAAACAAGCAAAAACCATGTGAAACATCACATGGAATATATATGTGATATATCATGATATACATGAATTCAAGGAAGTGTGGCGCCCGTCATGGCTCCTAAAACAAATTTTCACCTTTTTGTTTCTGTTCAGAAAGAATTTAACGAACTGATCCTATTCTCTTGCTTCAGCAAGGCTTAACTGACGATCTCTATCAGTACTACAAAAAGCAAGATAATTTCTAATCTGTTCCTATTTTGGTGGAGACGAGTGAGTTTATCAGTTTAGAATTTTATCTATAAATAGGAGAGTAGATTTCAGTCCTCTATCCCTTTTTCTATGCCTTGTACATAATTTTTTAGGCAGTTTAAATTCCAGTTTTTAATTTAGAATTTTGTAAGGGTTGATTCAAGAATTTATTCAAGTCAATTTCAATTCAGTATTTTTCCAGGTTTTTTTTTATGCGCTTTATTTATTCTTTATTTTAGTTTATTTATTTATTTCTCTATGTCCGGCTAGATTAGTTGATATCGGTATGTGATTTTAATTCACCGTAGGGGATTTAGAAAAGATTCGGCGCGTAATTTATTAAACTATTTTTCTGATTCGGGTTTCTAATTTTAAAACTTCTAAGCTTTTGAACGAAAGTAAAATAAAGCGATTAAGGTTAAAATCAATAGAGCGAGAGTTTGAGGTTTTAACTAGATAGTAGAAACTTGATATTAATTTTTGAACGAGCGAGAGCCACGTTAGAATTAATTAGAACTCATTGGTTTTCAAAATATACTTTCGAAATTAGGTGGTAGAAAAGTAACAGTAAAAGTTCAAGTCTAGAAAGTATGGTCTTTATCAATAAAACGAGAGTGTGAGGTTTAGACTTTTAAATCAAGAAAGTTCTTCTGAAAATGAAGACACAAAATCATATCGTATTTTTAGCTTAATTTATATGAACTTTTAGTTGCGTTTCATATGTTTTTATTTCATTTGTCACGCTGGTATTTATTTCTATTTCAGATATTTTAATAAAACAAGTGGGAAAATAGAATTTAGCTGAAAACAAAGAAAAAATAGACAAAAAAAGACAAAACCGCCAAGTGGTGGGCCACCACATGCCACATGGTGGGATCACCACGTGGCACATGGCACCCACCATGCAAAGCCACGTGACATATGCTAAACAAACAAGCAAAAACCATGTGAAACATCACATGGAATATATATGTGATATATCATGATATACATGAATTCAAGGAAGTGTGGCGCCCGTCATGGCTCCTAAAACAAATTTTCACCTTTTTGTTTCTGTTCAGAAAGAATTTAACGAACTGATCCTATTCTCTTGCTTCAGCAAGGCTTAACTGACGATCTCTATCAGTACTACAAAAAGCAAGATAATTTCTAATCTGTTCCTATTTTGGTGGAGACGAGTGAGTTTATCAGTTTAGAATTTTATCTATAAATAGGAGAGTAGATTTCAGTCCTCTATCCCTTTTTCTATGCCTTGTACATAATTTTTTAGGCAGTTTAAATTCCAGTTTTTAATTTAGAATTTTGTAAGGGTTGATTCAAGAATTTATTCAAGTCAATTTCAATTCAGTATTTTTCCAGGTTTTTTTTTATGCGCTTTATTTATTCTTTATTTTAGTTTATTTATTTATTTCTCTATGTCCGGCTAGATTAGTTGATATCGGTATGTGATTTTAATTCACCGTAGGGGATTTAGAAAAGATTCGGCGCGTAATTTATTAAACTATTTTTCTGATTCGGGTTTCTAATTTTAAAACTTCTAAGCTTTTGAACGAAAGTAAAATAAAGCGATTAAGGTTAAAATCAATAGAGCGAGAGTTTGAGGTTTTAACTAGATAGTAGAAACTTGATATTAATTTTTGAACGAGCGAGAGCCACGTTAGAATTAATTAGAACTCATTGGTTTTCAAAATATACTTTCGAAATTAGGTGGTAGAAAAGTAACAGTAAAAGCTCAAGTCTAGAAAGTATGGTCTTTATCAATAAAACGAGAGTGTGAGGTTTAGACTTTTAAATCAAGAAACTTCTTCTGAAAATGAAGACACAAAATCATATCGTATTTTTAGCTTAATTTATATGAACTTTTAGTTGCGTTTCATATGTTTTTATTTCATTTGTCACGCTGGTATTTATTTCTATTTCAGATATTTTAATAAAACAAGTGGGAAAATAGAATTTAGCTGAAAACAAAGAAAAAATAGACAAAACCGCCAAGTGGTGGGCCACCACATGCCACATGGTGGGATCACCACGTGGCACATGGCACCCACCATGCAAAGCCACGTGACATATGCTAAACAAACAAGCAAAAACCATGTGAAACATCACATGGAATATATATGTGATATATCATGATATACATGAATTCAAGGAAGTGTGGCGCCCGTCATGGCTCCTAAAACAAATTTTCACCTTTTTGTTTCTGTTCAGAAAGAATTTAACGAACTGATCCTATTCTCTTGCTTCAGCAAGGCTTAACTGACGATCTCTATCAGTACTACAAAAAGCAAGATAATTTCTAATCTGTTCCTATTTTGGTGGAGACGAGTGAGTTTATCAGTTTAGAATTTTATCTATAAATAGGAGAGTAGATTTCAGTCCTCTATCCCTTTTTCTATGCCTTGTACATAATTTTTTAGGCAGTTTAAATTCCAGTTTTTAATTTAGAATTTTGTAAGGGTTGATTCAAGAATTTATTCAAGTCAATTTCAATTCAGTATTTTTCCAGGTTTTTTTTATGCGCTTTATTTATTCTTTATTTTAGTTTATATATTTATTTCTCTATGTCCGGCTAGATTAGTTGATATCGGTATGTGATTTTAATTCACCGTAGGGGATTTAGAAAAGATTCGGCGCGTAATTTATTAAACTATTTTTCTGATTCGGGTTTCTAATTTTAAAACTTCTAAGCTTTTGAACGAAAGTAAAATAAAGCGATTAAGGTTAAAATCAATAGAGCGAGAGTTTGAGGTTTTAACTAGATAGTAGAAACTTGATATTAATTTTTGAACGAGCGAGAGCCACGTTAGAATTAATTAGAACTCATTGGTTTTCAAAATATACTTTCGAAATTAGGTGGTAGAAAAGTGACAGTAAAAGTTCAAGTCTAGAAAGTATGGTCTTTATCAATAAAACGAGAGTGTGAGGTTTAGACTTTTAAATCAAGAAAGTTCTTCTGAAAATGAAGACACAAAATCATATCGTATTTTTAGCTTAATTTATATGAACTTTTAGTTGCGTTTCATATGTTTTTATTTCATTTGTCACGCTGGTATTTATTTCTATTTCAGATATTTTAATAAAACAAGTGGGAAAATAGAATTTAGCTGAAAACAAAGAAAAAATAGACAAAAAAAGACAAAACCGCCAAGTGGTGGGCCACCACATGCCACATGGTGGGATCACCACGTGGCACATGGCACCCACCATGCAAAGCCACGTGACATATGCTAAACAAACAAGCAAAAACCATGTGAAACATCACATGGAATATATATGTGATATATCATGATATACATGAATTCAAGGAAGTGTGGCGCCCGTCATGGCTCCTAAAACAAATTTTCACCTTTTTGTTTCTGTTCAGAAAGAATTTAACGAACTGATCCTATTCTCTTGCTTCAGCAAGGCTTAACTGACGATCTCTATCAGTACTACAAAAAGCAAGATAATTTCTAATCTGTTCCTATTTTGGTGGAGACGAGTGAGTTTATCAGTTTAGAATTTTATCTATAAATAGGAGAGTAGATTTCAGTCCTCTATCCCTTTTTCTATGCCTTGTACATAATTTTTTAGGCAGTTTAAATTCCAATTTTTAATTTAGAATTTTGTAAGGGTTGATTCAAGAATTTATTCAAGTCAATTTCAATTCAGTATTTTTCCAGGTTTTTTTTATGCGCTTTATTTATTCTTTATTTTAGTTTATTTATTTATTTCTCTATGTCCGGCTAGATTAGTTGATATCGGTATGAGATTTTAATTCACCGTAGGGGATTTAGAAAAGATTCGGCGCGTAATTTATTAAACTATTTTTCTGATTCGGGTTTCTAATTTTAAAACTTCTAAGCTTTTGAACGAAAGTAAAATAAACGAGCGAGAGCCACGTTAGAATTAATTATAACTCATTGGTTTTCAAAATATACTTTCGAAATTAGGTGGTAGAAAAGTGACAGTAAAAGTTCTAGTCTAGAAAGTATGGCCTTTATCAATAAAACGAGAGTGTGAGGTTTAGACTTTTAAATCAAGAAAGTTCTTCTGAAAATGAAGACACAAAATCATATCGTATTTTTAGCTTAATTTATATGAACTTTTAGTTGCGTTTCATATGTTTTTATTTCATTTGTCACGCTGGTATTTATTTCTATTTCAGATATTTTAATAAAACAAGTGGGAAAATAGAATTTAGCTGAAAACAAAGAAAAAATAGACAAAAAAAGACAAAACCGCCAAGTGGTGGGCCACCACATGCCACATGGTGGGATCACCACGTGGCACATGGCACCCACCATGCAAAGCCACGTGACATATGCTAAACAAACAAGCAAAAACCATGTGAAACATCACATGGAATATATATGTGATATATCATGATATACATGAATTCAAGGAAGTGTGGCGCCCGTCATGGCTCCTAAAACAAATTTTCACCTTTTTGTTTCTATTCAGAAAGAATTTAACGAACCAATCCTATTCTCTTGCTTCAGCAAGGCTTAACTGACGATCTCTATCAGTACTACAAAAAGCAAGATAATTTCTAATCTGTTCCTATTTTGGTGGAGACGAGTGAGTTTATCAGTTTAGAATTTTATCTATAAATAGGAGAGTAGATTTCAGTCCTCTATCCCTTTTTCTATGCCTTGTACATAATTTTTTAGGCAGTTTAAATTCCAGTTTTTAATTTAGAATTTTGTAAGGGTTGATTCAAGAATTTATTCAAGTCAATTTCAATTCAGTATTTTTCCAGGTTTTTTTTATGCGCTTTATTTATTCTTTATTTTAGTTTATTTATTTATTTCTCTATGCCCGGCTAGATTAGTTGATATCGGTATGTGATTTTAATTCACCGTAGGGGATTTAGAAAAGATTCGGCGCGTAATTCATTAAACTATTTTTCTGATTCGGGTTTCTAATTTTAAAACTTCTAAGCTTTTGAACGAAAGTAAAATAAAGCGATTAAGGTTAAAATCAATAGAGCGAGAGTTTGAGGTTTTAACTAGATAGTAGAAACTTGATATTAATTTTTGAACGAGCGAGAGCCACTTTAGAATTAATTATAACTCATTGGTTTTCAAAATATACTTTCGAAATTAGGTGGTAGAAAAGTGACAGTAAAAGTTCTAGTCTAGAAAGTATGGCCTTTATCAATAAAACGAGAGTGTGAGGTTTAGACTTTTAAATCAAGAAAGTTCTTCTGAAAATGAAGACACAAAATCATATCGTATTTTTAGCTTAATTTATATGAACTTTTAGTTGCGTTTCATATGTTTTTATTTCATTTGTCACGCTGGTATTTATTTCTATTTCAGATATTTTAATAAAACAAGTGGGAAAATAGAATTTAGCTGAAAACAAAGAAAAAATAGACAAAAAAAGACAAAACCGCCAAGTGGTGGGCCACCACATGCCACATGGTGGGATCACCACGTGGCACATGGCACCCACCATGCAAAGCCACGTGACATATGCTAAACAAACAAGAAAAAACCATGTGAAACATCACATGGAATATATATGTGATATATCATGATATACATGAATTCAAGGAAGTGTGGCGCCCGTCATGGCTCCTAAAACAGATTTTCACCTTTTTGTTTCTGTTCAGAAAGAATTTAACGAACCGATCCTATTCTCTTGCTTCAGCAAGGCTTAACTGACGATCTCTATCAGTACTACAAAAAGCAAGATAATTTCTAATCTGTTCCTATTTTGGTGGAGACGAGTGAGTTTATCAGTTTAGAATTTTATCTATAAATAGGAGAGTATATTTCAGTCCTCTATCCCTTTTTCTATGCCTTGTACATAATTTTTTAGGCAGTTTAAATTCCAGTTTTTAATTTAGAATTTTGTAAGGGTTGATTCAAGAATTTATTCAAGTCAATTTCAATTCAGTATTTTTCCAGGTTTTTTTTATGCGCTTTATTTATTCTTTATTTTAGTTTATTTATTTATTTCTCTATGTCCGGCTAGATTAGTTGATATCGGTATGTGATTTTAATTCACCGTAGGGGATTTAGAAAAGATTCGGCGCGTAATTTATTAAACTATTTTTCTGATTCGGGTTTCTAATTTTAAAACTTCTAAGCTTTTGAACGAAAGTAAAATAAAGCGATTAAGGTTAAAATCAATAGAGCGAGAGTTTGAGGTTTTAACTAGATAGTAGAAACTTTATATTAATTTTTGAACGAGCGAGAGCCACTTTAGAATTAATTATAACTCATTGGTTTTCAAAATATACTTTCGAAATTAGGTGGTAGAAAAGTGACAGTAAAAGTTCTAGTCTAGAAAGTATGGCCTTTATCAATAAAACGAGAGTGTGAGGTTTAGACTTTTAAATCAAGAAAGTTCTTCTGAAAATGAAGACACAAAATCATATCGTATTTTTAGCTTAATTTATATGAACTTTTAGTTACGTTTCATATGTTTTTATTTCATTTGTCACGCTGGTATTTATTTCTATTTTAGATATTTTAATAAAACAAGTGGGAAAATAGAATTTAGCTGAAAACAAAGAAAAAATAGATAAAAAAAGATAAAACCGCCAAGGGTGGGCCACCACATGCCACATGGTGGGATCACCACGTGGCACATGGCACCCACCATGCAAAGCCACGTGACATATGCTAAACAAACAAGCAAAAACCATGTGAAACATCACATGGAATATATATGTGATATATCATGATATACATGAATTCAAGGAAGTGTGGCGCCCGTCATGGCTCCTAAAACAAATTTTCACCTTTTTGTTTCTATTCAGAAAGAATTTAACGAACCAATCCTATTCTCTTGCTTCAGCAAGGCTTAACTGACGATCTCTATCAGTACTACAAAAAGCAAGATAATTTCTAATCTGTTCCTATTTTGGTGGAGACGAGTGAGTTTATCAGTTTAGAATTTTATCTATAAATAGGAGAGTAGATTTCAGTCCTCTATCCCTTTTTCTATGCCTTGTACATAATTTTTTAGGCAGTTTAAATTCCAGTTTTTAATTTAGAATTTTGTAAGGGTTGATTCAAGAATTTATTCAAGTCAATTTCAATTCAGTATTTTTCCAGGTTTTTTTTATGCGCTTTATTTATTCTTTATTTTAGTTTATTTATTTATTTCTCTATGCCCGGCTAGATTAGTTGATATCGGTATGTGATTTTAATTCACCGTAGGGGATTTAGAAAAGATTCGGCGCGTAATTCATTAAACTATTTTTCTGATTCGGGTTTCTAATTTTAAAACTTCTAAGCTTTTGAACGAAAGTAAAATAAAGCGATTAAGGTTAAAATCAATAGAGCGAGAGTTTGAGGTTTTAACTAGATAGTAGAAACTTGATATTAATTTTTGAACGAGCGAGAGCCACTTTAGAATTAATTATAACTCATTGGTTTTCAAAATATACTTTCGAAATTAGGTGGTAGAAAAGTGACAGTAAAAGTTCTAGTCTAGAAAGTATGGCCTTTATCAATAAAACGAGAGTGTGAGGTTTAGACTTTTAAATCAAGAAAGTTCTTCTGAAAATGAAGACACAAAATCATATCGTATTTTTAGCTTAATTTATATGAACTTTTAGTTGCGTTTCATATGTTTTTATTTCATTTGTCACGCTGGTATTTATTTCTATTTCAGATATTTTAATAAAACAAGTGGGAAAATAGAATTTAGCCGAAAACAAAGAAAAAATAGACAAAAAAAGACAAAACCGCCAAGTGGTGGGCCACCACATGCCACATGGTGGGATCACCACGTGGCACATGGCACCCACCATGCAAAGCCACGTGACATATGCTAAACAAACAAGAAAAAACCATGTGAAACATCACATGGAATATATATGTGATATATCATGATATACATGAATTCAAGGAAGTGTGGCGCCCGTCATGGCTCCTAAAACAGATTTTCACCTTTTTGTTTCTGTTCAGAAAGAATTTAACGAACCGATTCTATTCTCTTGCTTCAGCAAGGCTTAACTGACGATCTCTATCAGTACTACAAAAAGCAAGATAATTTCTAATCTGTTCCTATTTTGGTGGAGACGAGTGAGTTTATCAGTTTAGAATTTTATCTATAAATAGGAGAGTATATTTCAGTCCTCTATCCCTTTTTCTATGCCTTGTACATAATTTTTTAGGCAGTTTAAATTCCAGTTTTTAATTTAGAATTTTGTAAGGGTTGATTCAAGAATTTATTCAAGTCAATTTCAATTCAGTATTTTTCCAGGTTTTTTTTATGCGCTTTATTTATTCTTTATTTTAGTTTATTTATTTATTTCTCTATGTCCGGCTAGATTAGTTGATATCGGTATGTGATTTTAATTCACCGTAGGGGATTTAGAAAAGATTCGGCGCGTAATTTATTAAACTATTTTTCTGATTCGGGTTTCTAATTTTAAAACTTCTAAGCTTTTGAACGAAAGTAAAATAAAGCGATTAAGGTTAAAATCAATAGAGCGAGAGTTTGAGGTTTTAACTAGATAGTAGAAACTTTATATTAATTTTTGAACGAGCGAGAGCCACTTTAGAATTAATTATAACTCATTGGTTTTCAAAATATACTTTCGAAATTAGGTGGTAGAAAAGTGACAGTAAAAGTTCTAGTCTAGAAAGTATGGCCTTTATCAATAAAACGAGAGTGTGAGGTTTAGACTTTTAAATCAAGAAAGTTCTTCTGAAAATGAAGACACAAAATCATATCGTATTTTTAGCTTAATTTATATGAACTTTTAGTTACGTTTCATATGTTTTTATTTCATTTGTCACGCTGGTATTTATTTCTATTTCAGATATTTTAATAAAACAAGTGGGAAAATAGAATTTAGCTGAAAACAAAGAAAAAATAGACAAAAAAAGATAAAACCGCCAAGGGTGGGCCACCACATGCCACATGGTGGGATCACCACGTGGCACATGGCACCCACCATGCAAAGCCACGTGACATATGCTAAACAAACAAGCAAAAACCATGTGAAACATCACATGGAATATATATGTGATATATCATGATATACATGAATTCAAGGAAGTGTGGCGCCCGTCATGGCTCCTAAAACAAATTTTCACCTTTTTGTTTCTGTTCAGAAAGAATTTAACGAACCAATCCTATTCTCTTGCTTCAGCAAGGCTTAACTGACGATCTCTATCAGTACTACAAAAAGCAAGATAATTTCTAATCTGTTCCTATTTTGGTGGAGACGAGTGAGTTTATCAGTTTAGAATTTTATCTATAAATAGGAGAGTAGATTTCAGTCCTCTATCCCTTTTTCTATGCCTTGTACATAATTTTTTAGGCAGTTTAAATTCCAGTTTTTAATTTAGAATTTTGTAAGGGTTGATTCAAGAATTTATTCAAGTCAATTTCAATTCAGTATTTTTCCAGGTTTTTTTTATGCGCTTTATTTATTCTTTATTTTAGTTTATTTATTTATTTCTCTATGCCCGGCTAGATTAGTTGATATCGGTATGTGATTTTAATTCACCGTAGGGGATTTAGAAAAGATTCGGCGCGTAATTCATTAAACTATTTTTCTGATTCGGGTTTCTAATTTTAAAACTTCTAAGCTTTTGAACGAAAGTAAAATAAAGCGATTAAGGTTAAAATCAATAGAGCGAGAGTTTGAGGTTTTAACTAGATAGTAGAAACTTGATATTAATTTTTGAACGAGCGAGAGCCACTTTAGAATTAATTATAACTCATTGGTTTTCAAAATATACTTTCGAAATTAGGTGGTAGAAAAGTGACAGTAAAAGTTCTAGTCTAGAAAGTATGGCCTTTATCAATAAAACGAGAGTGTGAGGTTTAGACTTTTAAATCAAGAAAGTTCTTCTGAAAATGAAGACACAAAATCATATCGTATTTTTAGCTTAATTTATATGAACTTTTAGTTGCGTTTCATATGTTTTTATTTCATTTGTCACGCTGGTATTTATTTCTATTTCAGATATTTTAATAAAACAAGTGGGAAAATAGAATTTAGCTGAAAACAAAGAAAAAATAGACAAAAAAAGACAAAACCGCCAAGTGGTGGGCCACCACATGCCACATGGTGGGATCACCACGTGGCACATGGCACCCACCATGCAAAGCCACGTGACATATGCTAAACAAACAAGCAAAAACCATGTGAAACATCACATGGAATATATATGTGATATATCATGATATACATGAATTCAAGGAAGTGTGGCGCCCGTCATGGCTCCTAAAACAAATTTTCACCTTTTTGTTTCTGTTCAGAAAGAATTTAACGAACCAATCCTATTCTCTTGCTTCAGCAAGGCTTAACTGACGATCTCTATCAGTACTACAAAAAGCAAGATAATTTCTAATCTGTTCCTATTTTGGTGGAGACGAGTGAGTTTATCAGTTTAGAATTTTATCTATAAATAGGAGAGTAGATTTCAGTCCTCTATCCCTTTTTCTATGCCTTGTACATAATTTTTTAGGCAGTTTAAATTCCAGTTTTAAATTTAGAATTTTGTAAGGGTTGATTCAAGAATTTATTCAAGTCAATTTCAATTCAGTATTTTTCCAGGTTTTTTTTATGCGCTTTATTTATTCTTTATTTTAGTTTATTTATTTATTTCTCTATGTCCGGCTAGATTAGTTGATATCGGTATGTGATTTTAATTCACCGTAGGGGATTTAGAAAAGATTCGGCGCGTAATTTATTAAACTATTTTTCTGATTCGGGTTTCTAATTTTAAAACTTCTAAGCTTTTGAACGAAAGTAAAATAAAGCGATTAAGGTTAAAATCAATAGAGCGAGAGTTTGAGGTTTTAACTAGATAGTAGAAACTTGATATTAATTTTTGAACGAGCGAGAGCCACTTTAGAATTAATTATAACTCATTGGTTTTCAAAATATACTTTCGAAATTAGGTGGTAGAAAAGTGACAGTAAAAGTTCTAGTCTAGAAAGTATGGCCTTTATCAATAAAACGAGAGTGTGAGGTTTAGACTTTTAAATCAAGAAAGTTCTTCTGAAAATGAAGACACAAAATCATATCGTATTTTTAGCTTAATTTATATGAACTTTTAAGTGCGTTTCATATGTTTTTATTTCATTTGTCACGCTGGTATTTATTTCTATTTCAGATATTTTAATAAAACAAGTGGGAAAATAGAATTTAGCTGAAAACAAAGAAAAAATAGACAAAAAAAGATAAAACCGCCAAGGGTGGGCCACCACATGCCACATGGTGGGATCACCACGTGGCACATGGCACCCACCATGGAAAGCCACGTGACATATGCTAAACAAACAAGAAAAAACCATGTGAAACATCACATGGAATATATATGTGATATATCATGATATACATGAATTCAAGGAAGTGTGGCGCCCGTCATGGCTCCTAAAACAGATTTTCACCTTTTTGTTTCTATTCAGAAAGAATTTAACGAACCGATCCTATTCTCTTGCTTCAGCAAGGCTTAACTGACGATCTATATCAGTACTACAAAAAGCAAGATAATTTCTAATCTGTTCCTATTTTGGTGGAGACGAGTGAGTTTATCAGTTTAGAATTTTATCTATAAATAGGAGAGTAGATTTCAGTCCTCTATCCCTTTTTCTATGCCTTGTACATAATTTTTTAGGCAGTTTAAATTCCAGTTTTTAATTTAGAATTTTGTAAGGGTTGATTCAAGAATTTATTCAAGTCAATTTCAATTCAGAATTTTTCCAGGTTTTTTTTATGCGCTTTATTTATTCTTTATTTTAGTTTATTTATTTATTTCTCTATGTCCGGCTAGATTAGTTGATATCGGTATGTGATTTTAATTCACCGTAGGGGATTTAGAAAAGATTCGGCGCGTAATTTATTAAACTATTTTTCTGATTCGGGTTTCTAATTTTAAAACTTCTAAGCTTTTGAACGAAAGTAAAATAAAGCGATTAAGGTTAAAATCAATAGAGCGAGAGTTTGAGGTTTTAACTAGATAGTAGAAACTTTATATTAATTTTTGAACGAGCGAGAGCCACTTTAGAATTAATTATAACTCATTGGTTTTCAAAATATACTTTCGAAATTAGGTGGTAGAAAAGTGACAGTAAAAGTTCTAGTCTAGAAAGTATGGCCTTTATCAATAAAACGAGAGTGTGAGGTTTAGACTTTTAAATCAAGAAAGTTCTTCTGAAAATGAAGACACAAAATCATATCGTATTTTTAGCTTAATTTATATGAACTTTTAGTTGCGTTTCATATGTTTTTATTTCATTTGTCACGCTGGTATTTATTTCTATTTCAGATATTTTAATAAAACAAGTGGGAAAATAGAATTTAGCTGAAAACAAAGAAAAAATAGACAAAAAAAGACAAAACCGCCAAGTGGTGGGCCACCACATGCCACATGGTGGGATCACCACGTGGCACATGGCACCCACCATGCAAAGCCACGTGACATATGCTAAACAAACAAGCAAAAACCATGTGAAACATCACATGGAATATATATGTGATATATCATGATATACATGAATTCAAGGAAGTGTGGCGCCCGTCATGGCTCCTAAAACAAATTTTCACCTTTTTGTTTCTGTTCAGAAAGAATTTAACGAACCAATCCTATTCTCTTGCTTCAGCAAGGCTTAACTGACGATCTCTATCAGTACTACAAAAAGCAAGATAATTTCTAATCTGTTCCTATTTTGGTGGAGACGAGTGAGTTTATCAGTTTAGAATTTTATCTATAAATAGGAGAGTATATTTCAGTCCTCTATCCCTTTTTCTATGCCTTGTACATAATTTTTTAGGCAGTTTAAATTCCAGTTTTTAATTTAGAATTTTGTAAGGGTTGATTCAAGAATTTATTCAAGTCAATTTCAATTCAGTATTTTTCCAGGTTTTTTTTATGCGCTTTATTTATTCTTTATTTTAGTTTATTTATTTATTTCTCTATGTCCGGCTAGATTAGTTGATATCGGTATGTGATTTTAATTCACCGTAGGGGATTTAGAAAAGATTCGGCGCGTAATTTATTAAACTATTTTTCTGATTCGGGTTTCTAATTTTAAAACTTCTAAGCTTTTGAACGAAAGTAAAATAAAGCGATTAAGGTTAAAATCAATAGAGCGAGAGTTTGAGGTTTTAACTAGATAGTAGAAACTTGATATTAATTTTTGAACGAGCGAGAGCCACTTTAGAATTAATTATAACTCATTGGTTTTCAAAATATACTTTCGAAATTAGGTGGTAGAAAAGTGACAGTAAAAGTTCTAGTCTAGAAAGTATGGCCTTTATCAATAAAACGAGAGTGTGAGGTTTAGACTTTTAAATCAAGAAAGTTCTTCTGAAAATGAAGACACAAAATCATATCGTATTTTTAGCTTAATTTATATGAACTTTTAAGTGCGTTTCATATGTTTTTATTTCATTTGTCACGCTGGTATTTATTTCTATTTCAGATATTTTAATAAAACAAGTGGGAAAATAGAATTTAGCTGAAAACAAAGAAAAAATAGACAAAAAAAGATAAAACCGCCAAGGGTGGGCCACCACATGCCACATGGTGGGATCACCACGTGGCACATGGCACCCACCATGCAAAGCCACGTGACATATGCTAAACAAACAAGAAAAAACCATGTGAAACATCACATGGAATATATATGTGATATATCATGATATACATGAATTCAAGGAAGTGTGGCGCCCGTCATGGCTCCTAAAACAGATTTTCACCTTTTTGTTTCTGTTCAGAAAGAATTTAACGAACCGATCCTATTCTCTTGCTTCAGCAAGGCTTAACTGACGATCTCTATCAGTACTACAAAAAGCAAGATAATTTCTAATCTGTTCCTATTTTGGTGGAGACGAGTGAGTTTATCAGTTTAGAATTTTATCTATAAATAGGAGAGTAGATTTCAGTCCTCTATCCCTTTTTCTATGCCTTGTACATAATTTTTTAGGCAGTTTAAATTCCAGTTTTTAATTTAGAATTTTGTAAGGGTTGATTCAAGAATTTATTCAAGTCAATTTCAATTCAGTATTTTTCCAGGTTTTTTTTATGCGCTTTATTTATTCTTTATTTTAGTTTATTTATTTATTTCTCTATGTCCGGCTAGATTAGTTGATATCGGTATGTGATTTTAATTCACCGTAGGGGATTTAGAAAAGATTCGGCGCGTAATTTATTAAACTATTTTTCTGATTCGGGTTTCTAATTTTAAAACTTCTAAGCTTTTGAACGAAAGTAAAATAAAGCGATTAAGGTTAAAATCAATAGAGCGAGAGTTTGAGGTTTTAACTAGATAGTAGAAACTTTATATTAATTTTTGAACGAGCGAGAGCCACTTTAGAATTAATTATAACTCATTGGTTTTCAAAATATACTTTCGAAATTAGGTGGTAGAAAAGTGACAGTAAAAGTTCTAGTCTAGAAAGTATGGCCTTTATCAATAAAACGAGAGTGTGAGGTTTAGACTTTTAAATCAAGAAAGTTCTTCTGAAAATGAAGACACAAAATCATATCGTATTTTTAGCTTAATTTATATGAACTTTTAGTTGCGTTTCATATGTTTTTATTTCATTTGTCACGCTGGTATTTATTTCTATTTCAGATATTTTAATAAAACAAGTGGGAAAATAGAATTTAGCTGAAAACAAAGAAAAAATAGACAAAAAAAGATAAAACCGCCAAGGGTGGGCCACCACATGCCACATGGTGGGATCACCACGTGGCACATGGCACCCACCATGCAAAGCCACGTGACATATGCTAAACAAACAAGCAAAAACCATGTGAAACATCACATGGAATATATATGTGATATATCATGATATACATGAATTCAAGGAAGTGTGGCGCCCGTCATGGCTCCTAAAACAAATTTTCACCTTTTTGTTTCTGTTCAGAAAGAATTTAACGAACCAATCCTATTCTCTTGCTTCAGCAAGGCTTAACTGACGATCTCTATCAGTACTACAAAAAGCAAGATAATTTCTAATCTGTTCCTATTTTGGTGGAGACGAGTGAGTTTATCAGTTTAGAATTTTATCTATAAATAGGAGAGTAGATTTCAGTCCTCTATCCCTTTTTCTATGCCTTGTACATAATTTTTTAGGCAGTTTAAATTCCAGTTTTAAATTTAGAATTTTGTAAGGGTTGATTCAAGAATTTATTCAAGTCAATTTCAATTCAGTATTTTTCCAGGTTTTTTTTATGCGCTTTATTTATTCTTTATTTTAGTTTATTTATTTATTTCTCTATGTCCGGCTAGATTAGTTGATATCGGTATGTGATTTTAATTCACCGTAGGGGATTTAGAAAAGATTCGGCGCGTAATTTATTAAACTATTTTTCTGATTCGGGTTTCTAATTTTAAAACTTTTAAGCTTTTGAACGAAAGTAAAATAAAGCGATTAAGGTTAAAATCAATAGAGCGAGAGTTTGAGGTTTTAACTAGATAGTAGAAACTTGATATTAATTTTTGAACGAGCGAGAGCCACTTTAGAATTAATTATAACTCATTGGTTTTCAAAATATACTTTCGAAATTAGGTGGTAGAAAAGTGACAGTAAAAGTTCTAGTCTAGAAAGTATGGCCTTTATCAATAAAACGAGAGTGTGAGGTTTAGACTTTTAAATCAAGAAAGTTCTTCTGAAAATGAAGACACAAAATCATATCATATTTTTAGCTTAATTTATATGAACTTTTAAGTGCGTTTCATATGTTTTTATTTCATTTGTCACGCTGGTATTTATTTCTATTTCAGATATTTTAATAAAACAAGTGGGAAAATAGAATTTAGCTGAAAACAAAGAAAAAATAGACAAAAAAAGATAAAACCGCCAAGGGTGGGCCACCACATGCCACATGGTGGGATCACCACGTGGCACATGGCACCCACCATGCAAAGCCACGTGACATATGCTAAACAAACAAGCAAAAACCATGTGAAACATCACATGGAATATATATGTGATATATCATGATATACATGAATTCAAGGAAGTGTGGCGCCCGTCATGGCTCCTAAAACAAATTTTCACCTTTTTGTTTCTGTTCAGAAAGAATTTAACGAACCAATCCTATTCTCTTGCTTCAGCAAGGCTTAACTGACGATCTCTTTCAGTACTACAAAAAGCAAGATAATTTCTAATCTGTTCCTATTTTGGTGGAGACGAGTGAGTTTATCAGTTTAGAATTTTATCTATAAATAGGAGAGTAGATTTCAGTCCTCTATCCCTTTTTCTATGCCTTGTACATAATTTTTTAGGCAGTTTAAATTCCAGTTTTAAATTTAGAATTTTGTAAGGGTTGATTCAAGAATTTATTCAAGTCAATTTCAATTCAGTATTTTTCCAGGTTTTTTTTATGCGCTTTATTTATTCTTTATTTTAGTTTATTTATTTATTTCTCTATGTCCGGCTAGATTAGTTGATATCGGTATGTGATTTTAATTCACCGTAGGGGATTTAGAAAAGATTCGGCGCGTAATTTATTAAACTATTTTTCTGATTCGGGTTTCTAATTTTAAAACTTCTAAGCTTTTGAACGAAAGTAAAATAAAGCGATTAAGGTTAAAATCAATAGAGCGAGAGTTTGAGGTTTTAACTAGATAGTAGAAACTTGATATTAATTTTTGAACGAGCGAGAGCCACTTTAGAATTAATTATAACTCATTGGTTTTCAAAATATACTTTCGAAATTAGGTGGTAGAAAAGTGACAGTAAAAGTTCTAGTCTAGAAAGTATGGCCTTTATCAATAAAACGAGAGTGTGAGGTTTAGACTTTTAAATCAAGAAAGTTCTTCTGAAAATGAAGACACAAAATCATATCGTATTTTTAGCTTAATTTATATGAACTTTTAAGTGCGTTTCATATGTTTTTATTTCATTTGTCACGCTGGTATTTATTTCTATTTCAGATATTTTAATAAAACAAGTGGGAAAATAGAATTTAGCTGAAAACAAAGAAAAAATAGACAAAAAAAGATAAAACCGCCAAGGGTGGGCCACCACATGCCACATGGTGGGATCACCACGTGGCACATGGCACCCACCATGCAAAGCCACGTGACATATGCTAAACAAACAAGCAAAAACCATGTGAAACATCACATGGAATATATATGTGATATATCATGATATACATGAATTCAAGGAAGTGTGGCGCCCGTCATGGCTCCTAAAACAAATTTTCACCTTTTTGTTTCTGTTCAGAAAGAATTTAACGAACCAATCCTATTCTCTTGCTTCAGCAAGGCTTAACTGACGATCTCTTTCAGTACTACAAAAAGCAAGATAATTTCTAATCTGTTCCTATTTTGGTGGAGACGAGTGAGTTTATCAGTTTAGAATTTTATCTATAAATAGGAGAGTAGATTTCAGTCCTCTATCCCTTTTTCTATGCCTTGTACATAATTTTTTAGGCAGTTTAAATTCCAGTTTTAAATTTAGAATTTTGTAAGGGTTGATTCAAGAATTTATTCAAGTCAATTTCAATTCAGTATTTTTCCAGGTTTTTTTTATGCGCTTTATTTATTCTTTATTTTAGTTTATTTATTTATTTCTCTATGTCCGGCTAGATTAGTTGATATCGGTATGTGATTTTAATTCACCGTAGGGGATTTAGAAAAGATTCGGCGCGTAATTTATTAAACTATTTTTCTGATTCGGGTTTCTAATTTTAAAACTTCTAAGCTTTTGAACGAAAGTAAAATAAAGCGATTAAGGTTAAAATCAATAGAGCGAGAGTTTGAGGTTTTAACTAGATAGTAGAAACTTGATATTAATTTTTGAACGAGCGAGAGCCACTTTAGAATTAATTATAACTCATTGGTTTTCAAAATATACTTTCGAAATTAGGTGGTAGAAAAGTGACAGTAAAAGTTCTAGTCTAGAAAGTATGGCCTTTATCAATAAAACGAGAGTGTGAGGTTTAGACTTTTAAATCAAGAAAGTTCTTCTGAAAATGAAGACACAAAATCATATCGTATTTTTAGCTTAATTTATATGAACTTTTAGTTGCGTTTCATATGTTTTTATTTCATTTGTCACGCTGGTATTTATTTCTATTTCAGATATTTTAATAAAACAAGTGTGAAAATAGAATTTAGCTGAAAACAAAGAAAAAATAGACAAAAAAAGACAAAACCGCCAAGTGGTGGGCCACCACATGCCACATGGTGGGATCACCACGTGGCACATGGCACCCACCATGCAAAGCCACGTGACATATGCTAAACAAACAAGCAAAAACCATGTGAAACATCACATGGAATATATATGTGATATATCATGATATACATGAATTCAAGGAAGTGTGGCGCCCGTCATGGCTCCTAAAACAAATTTTCACCTTTTTGTTTCTGTTCAGAAAGAATTTAACGAACCAATCCTATTCTCTTGCTTCAGCAAGGCTTAACTGACGATCTCTATCAGTACTACAAAAAGCAAGATAATTTCTAATCTGTTCCTATTTTGGTGGAGACGAGTGAGTTTATCAGTTTAGAATTTTATCTATAAATAGGAGAGTAGATTTCAGTCCTCTATCCCTTTTTCTATGCCTTGTACATAATTTTTTAGGCAGTTTAAATTCCAGTTTTAAATTTAGAATTTTGTAAGGGTTGATTCAAGAATTTATTCAAGTCAATTTCAATTCAGTATTTTTCCAGGTTTTTTTTATGCGCTTTATTTATTCTTTATTTTAGTTTATTTATTTATTTCTCTATGTCCGGCTAGATTAGTTGATATCGGTATGTGATTTTAATTCACCGTAGGGGATTGTTGTACCCCAATTTTGGACCTAAAATCCATTGTCCTCTTTTTTCGTTATAAAATGTCAAAAATATATCATCGCAATCCTTCATGTTGTTTATGTTCGTTTTTAACATTTTTTTATCGTTGTACTTTCATGTCCGCTCATTTACCATCATTTATTCTTTACCTCTATTATTACTATTATCATTTTATTCTTATTATCATTATTTTATTATAAAAAATCCATTTCAAAAAAAAAGAGTTTTCCGTTATTTAATTATTTATATTATTATTATTATTATTATTATTATTATTATTATTATTATTATTATTATTACCTAAAGTCTGATCTTGTTTTCTTTTAAATACCAAAACATCTTTTTACAAAAAATCATCATAAAAGTTCTTTTTCGCCTTTTTCTTGTTTAGGTTCGTTTAATCCCTCTAAATTACTCGTCACACTTTATTATCACATTATTATTATACTACTCTATCACCACCATTGCTATTCTTTTTCATCATTTATGTATTGGGTCATATTTTATTTATTTATTTATTATTATTATTATTATTATTATTATTATTATTAATATTACTATTATAATTATTACCCAAAAAAAGCCAAAAATTAGTTTTTTTCCTTTTTTCTCCTTTTTCTTTTTTCGGTCCTTTTTTCTTTTTTACTAGTTTTTTTTGTTGTTTATGTCCTAACACAAAATAAAAAAAAAAATCACAGAATAACAAAATAGGATCCAATGCTTTTTTCTGAAAATTACAGAACAGTGACAATGACTCTCTTTGTCTTCTTTCTCCATTCTTGACTAATTTTCAAATTCACAATCTGCTACAACAAAGCATTCTGCCCTTTCCCTTCTTTTATCCTAAAAACCCTAAAATTTCATCTACTTAACAGAACACAAAATTCACAACAGAGGAGAGGAAAAAAGATTGAAAACGGCAGATTCACAAACAGAAACAAAAAAAAACAAAATCTGAACCTCCATACTAAAAAACTAAAAACTTCCCTCAGTTATTCACCACTACTATTTTCGACCTCAATCAAAAACCACTAAGCAAAAAAAAACTAACAAAAAACAGAAAAAGAAAGTCAGAACAAAATATTTCCCCCCCATCTCTTTTAATCGTTAATCATAAATCTTCAACCACAAATTTCATCACAATCACAATATAACACCAAAACCGAAATATCCTTCTCGGTTTTCATTTTCCATCGTACAACCTTGCAAAAAACAGAGAAAGAAGAAATAAAAAAGAGAAGTCAGAGAAAGGAGAAAGGAGAGATCGAGACCGAGAGGAAAAGAGCAGAGAAGAAACGTTACTTACTTCAAGACTCACTGCAAGGAAGGTCAGTCGCTTTCTTCATCGTTTTATGCATCTTCATCATCATTTTCGCAAAAAAAATATATGTGGATCTAGTTTTTTCTTTCCGATCTGTAATTCTTGCATGTTAAACGTGTTGTTGTAGTTGCCTCTGTTTGAACGAACATGTGATTGAGTGTTTGAGATAGATTGTTGAACTAGGGTTTTGATTTGAGAATTAGGGTTTGAGATTGGGGGTTTTCGGATTTCATCCGATCCGCTTGATTTGAAACCTGTTTTTGATTTCTGTTTGTAGATTCGTGTTTAGGAGAAGCTTTTAGGTAGGGTTTGTGCTTTGTAATTTTTGATTTGAACAATTTTTGGGTTAGGGTTATTGGGGTTCTTGAGAGGAGATGAAGAACAAAAATGGAAGAAAGAAAGAACAGGGAGAGAGAGAACGGTGAGAAGAAGAGAAAGATAGAAAAACTAACTAAATGGGGAAAGAAAGATAGCATATACTCCCCTCCAAAAATTTCTCACCGCGCCCCCCTAGGGTTTACTCTCGCGCCCCCCTACCGGTCACTGAACCGGGTCGTGTACGAGTCGGGTTCGACCCGGCTCCCTCTAAAAATGATTTGGGCTTATGCCCTGAGCCCAATTTGTTTTTTTGTTGGTCTGTTTTTTTTTTTGTGTTTGCTTTTTTTAGTTTAGCTTATTCATGCCTTTGATTTTATTCTTCCTAGTATGTTTGTTTTATGCTAATAACTAATTTGCCAAAAAACATTTATGTGTGAGTTTATTGTCTTTTTATAAAATTATTAAGTTAAAGTGTTAGTCCTAAAATTAGAACAAAAAACATTTTCTTTAAAAAAAAATCAAAAGAAACTTTCTTTCAATTATTTTAATGTCAAAATAAAATTCTTTTTGTTTGTTATGACTTTGCTTTTTTATTGTGAGTTATTTAGTATGCACAAAATATCAAAAAACAACAAAAAATGCTAAAAATTTAAATGTGCTATGTTTGAATTTTTTTGTGATGATTGATTATGTCTTTGTTAATTCCATTTTATGAAATATGTAACATGCTTTTTATTAAAATTTTCATGCATACATGCATTTAAAAATCTTACATTTTTGCACTACATCACATTACGCATTTTTTAGTCACATAACCTTTTTTACAAAATTTCTACATCACATTACATTTTATATAACATGTTCACTACACATTTTCATGCATACATGCATTTGCAACACTACATTTTTTTCACTACATCACAATCTACACTTCTTGCATTTTTACATAACATTTTTTACAAATTTTTGCATCACACTACAATTTCACATTACAATTTTACTTTACATTTTTTTTCATGCATACATACATTGCATTTAGATTAGGACAATGCATCATTTTAAAATGCATGTTAGAGACAATATTTTACTCTATAAAATTATTGAGCTCTAACATTAGCATTAATAGTTAAGGGCCTTTTGGCCTAAATTCATATTCTTCATAAAAATAAAAATAAAACATAAAAATTTCTTTTGCTAAATAAAATTACTTTTTGCTTGTGTTTTAGTTAGATTTGTTTGCTACTACAAATGACTTTCAAAATTTCAATTATCACGTCTTTGCCTCCCACACCCTTTTTTCACACACTTCACCTTTAAGTAGAATATAATATCTTGCTATGATTTCTCTTCTTAATTGTTTGTGTACATATTCATTGCCATATTTATTTTTCGCATTTGCATTTTTTTATGCATTGCTATTTATTTATTTATTTATCTATTGCTTATTATTATTATTTATTCGTTCTCAATTCGATATGGTTGTAAATATTAATTATTCAATTGGGTTGTAATAGCGTAGGACTTTATTTATCGCTTTTATTGCTTTCTTAGCTTACACATCACACACAAACGCCAAAAATTCATTTCCAAAGGAGAGGACTCGTAGTTAAATTTCAAATTAATTACGAGACTTTTTTGAAACAAAAACCCTTTTTCAAAAACAAACATGCGATCCTTTTACAAGACAAACGCAAGCTCACCTTATAATCATCTTTAACATGATATTATCTACAATTTATTTTCTTTACAATCTTCTTTCCCTTCAAACACAAAAAACGAACACACTTTCATTTTCAAACATTTAACTTTTTTTACATAACAATACTTATACTTTTCTTACTATTTCTTTTCTTTTAAACATTTTCTTTACAATACAATAATTACATTACTCTCAAAAAAAAAAAACTTTCTTTTTGCAAAGAAAAAACATTTACACTTCTTTTCTTTTATTTACTTTTTTGAAAGAAAATTTCTCAATCTTTACTATTCCACTTTCTTTTTTTATTCTATACAATTTCTCCCTCCATTCTTAAAGCATGTACATAAAAAACACTAAAAACATATAAGAGGTTACCATGGAGTACCATGGGCGCTTGAGGTGCTAACACCTTCCTCAAGTGCAACTAACCCCCGTACCTAGAATCTCTTTCTTTTAAAAGGTTTTCAATTTTTCCCCTCCTTTGGAAATGAAAAATAAAACTGTAGTGGGGTATGTCACAAAAATCCCGCAACAGAAAAGTGGCGACTTCACTGGGGATACTCTCCTTAAGAGGGTTGAACCTAACTTATGTGCTTATATGTGTTTATTTATTTACATGCTTTATATATATTGTGGGGGATTGTTGAGTTGAGATAAGCTTGACCCGAGCTTGAGTGCACCATAAGATAGGTGTTGGTAGGATCATAGTGAATGGGCGAAAGTAAAGTTTTGCACAAACACACATGTGATGAAACCACGCACAATGGAGGGTCATGTTGTAGTATTCATTTCGACGTGAGGTTCGCGTAGATTGTTGCTATGACATGTATCTGTTAATATTGTGGACCTAGTCACCTTTAACCCATCTTTGCCTTTAGGATGTGGTGCGATGGCTAAGCCGAGAGTAAGTCTTGGATTAGTTGTTCCGCGATACCACGCTCAATCGAGACTTTCCCTTGGATATTTCATTTGGCCGTGAGTTCAGTTATGGACATTGGTATTCAAGAAGGAAAGTTGATGACGTTGGGAACTTTGTAGAACCCGTGTTACGAAAAGAAGAAAACCAATAGTTCATACATTGTGGGTGGTTTACCTTTTGGCTCCAACATTGTGACATCTCAACCAACCATGTTTGCTTATGTTTGTGTTTGTTGCATCATCATATCTCATACATCCATGCATTCATGAAAAAAAAACCTTTTCCGTTACTTTTCAAAGGACTTAGAGGATTTCTTTATAAACTCTGCAATCATCATGGGTATCAAAAAAAAGAGAATAATTAAACAAAACAAAAGAAAAAGTTTCTTTCAAAAAAGCTTTTGATCATCAAAACAAAAATCCTATATGATTGTTGTCCTAAAAGTCCTTTGAAAGCCAAACACAAAAAAAAAAATTTCTTTCTCAAGGGGCCTAAAGTAATTTTGTGCAATCACAGATATGGACCCTGGATTGAGGCTTACCAAGAAGTACGGTTTCAAGAATCCAGATTTGTCAAAGTTAAAAGAATTGGCCATTCATGTGACTGATTATGGGAATTTTCAACGCCGTTATGGAAAGCTTTTAGAGATTCTTCACACCAAGGTCGAGGACGGACTCCTCAACGTCCTCCTCCAGTTCTACGATCCACTTTATCACTGCTTCACCTTTAGGGATTATCAGCTTGTTCCTACCCTAGAGGAGTACGCGTATCACTTTGGTCTGCCAGTAAATGAGAAGACACCCTACAATGGTTATGAAGATGAGTTGAAGCTATGTGACCTCGCCAATGTGCTCTCTTTGCAAATGATGGAGGTAAAGCGAAATTGGGTTGACAAGGAGAAACCAAAGTCCAAAGGTATATGGGCAAAGTTCTTGTTTCAAAAAGCTTTCCACTTTGCTGAAAGAAAAAATACCCATGCTGTTGAAACTATCTTTGCCTTACTCATGTACGGGTTGGTTTTGTTCCCTGATGTCCCCGGTTTTATTGATTACAAAGCTATTCAGATCTTCTTGATTGGAAATCCTGTTCCAACACTGCTCGCCGACGCTTATTATGGTATTCATCACAAGGTCAAGAAAGGAAAAGGAGTCGTTGTTTGTTGTGCCCAGTTGTTGCGTAATTGGTTTGTTCCGCACTTACCTCGATCTCCAGTTTTCGAACAGAATCCTGAAGGTCTCAGTTGGTCTCAAAGAATTATGTCTATTACTTCTGAAGATGTGAAATGGTATAATGATTTTTATGATAGCCAGTTTGTGATTGACAGATGCGGTGAATTCGCTAATGTTCCTCTCATTGGCACATCAGGGGGGATCACTTATAATCCGTCCCTCGCTAGACGTCAGTTTGGGTTTCCAATGGCGAAGGCGCCTGACTATATCTTGTTAGAAAGGCATTTCTACACTAATGGGGAAGAAAGTTCATCCCTCAAAAGACGATTTATGCACGCTTGGGAAAAGGTTCATAAGATGGAGATGAAGGCGCTAGGAAAGACGAATTGCGTTGCTGGAAAGCCGTACAAAGAATGGCTCGCTGATAGGGTTGCTGAATTTAAGATGCCTTATGCACTTGAAAAGCCGGTTCGCGTCATTGAAGTACCAACATCAACAGAGGCCTTGTTCAAGACTAAGGATGAACTCAAAGTGTTGTTGACAAGGATGACAGAAGATAGGGATGCGTGGAAGGCAAAGTACTTTGAAGATGGAAAGATGTGGAAGGAAATGTATGACAGCCTTGACGCGGAAAGGTTAGCTTGGGAAGAGACAGATCGTGCACAAGCGGAAGAAATAGCTATTTTGAAGAAAAGGGCCAAGAACAAGTGAAGATTTGAGGACATAATAAATTAGGACCAGTTGTCTTTATTTCTGATTATTTGTAATGTCAAGGTGTCAGTTGTAATGTCAAGTTGTTTGTAATGCCAAATTATTATGTCAAATGTACTTTTTCTTTTATTTCCATGTAATTTTTCTTTCTTGGTTGTTTTTTTTCTTTTCCTTTTAGTTATGTATGCTTCAAACAGTTGTAATCCCTTTTATTTAATGAATCAAGGTCCTTATTTTGATTACATTTGTTATATTACTTTAAAGTCCTTTGAGAAAGAAAAAAAAAGAACAAAAAATAATGATCATAATTTTCACATAACATATCATGCATCATTTGCATTCATATATCTATTTTCAAAGGTTCTGAGTCTCTCATTCTCAACAGATTCTGGCCCGACGTAGTCGCTACAAGCCAACTCGTACCTATAATACACGCGCCAACTTTAAGAAGAAAATGGAAGGACTTGAACAAGAGAATCAACAGTTGCAAGAACAGGTCACCGCTCTGCAGGCTAATGTAGCCCAATTGACGGCTATATTTGAATCTTTGAATGCGGCGGGAGCTATCCCTATTCTGCCTCCTCCAGCACAGGGTTTGAATGTCTCTATCCCAGGAAACATCCCGGTCTCAGCTCCATTGGTCTTCGTCAGTCAACCGATGTCCACTGCTCCAATGCATTTCTCATGGGGTATGCCTGCTAATTTTGGCGAAGGGTCTCAGCAGAATCATTCCAATGTTCAATTCCAGGCTGTTACCATTCCACAGGTTACAGTTCCTATCCCGCCTCCTGCAATGACTACTGCACCTCTCACTATGAATGTAAGGCCGTTCGAGACAGAACCTATCTACCATGCTAATCGAGCTGAAAGCGTGATATCTGTTGGTCACAATGAAGAAATTCAGAATCAGGTCGACGAAATCCAGCGAGAACTTCGTGCTCTCCGCGGTAAAGAGTTGTTTGGAAGGAATGCTCATGACATGTGCTTAGTTCCAGATGTTGACATGCCTCCTAAATTCAAAATGCCTGACTTTGAGAAATACAAGGGGGATTCTTGCCCACAGAGTCATTTGATCATGTATTCCAGGAAAATGGCTGCATATACAAGAAAGGACCCGCTGTTAATTCATTGCTTTCAAGATAGTTTGACTGGTGCTGCTCTGAAGTGGTATGTGAGCTTAGATCGTGAGAAGATTCAATCTTTTACTGATGTGTGTGAAGCATTCATGCAACAATATAAATACAATGTTGATTTGGCACCTGATAGAGATCAGCTTCGTTCTCTGTCCCAAAAAGAACGGGAAAGCTTCAAAGAGTATGCTCAGAGGTGGCGCGGACTGGCCGCACAGGTTAACCCGCCTTTAGATGAAAAAGAGATGACGAAGACGTTCCTGAAAACACTCGACCCATTCTACTTTGATAGGATGATCTCCAGTAACCACCGTGATTTTACTGATGTGGTGGAAACTGGCGTACGTATGGAAGAAGCGATTAGAGAAGGACGTTTGACGAGAGATGCTTCTGGTTCTAGTTCTGGAAATGGCAAAAGGTACGGTGCTGGATTTGGGAAGAAGAAGGAACAAGAAGTAGGTATGGTCGCCCATGGTAGGCCAAGGGGAAATTATTTTCATCAGCCTCAACATCATGTAGCTGCCGTTGCAGCTCCTCTAAATGTTAGCTATCAACAACGGCCACCAAATCAACCACAAAATCAACAAACATATAATCAACAACCACAAAATCAAAGACCACAAAATCCACCACAAAACAATAATCGTACTCAAGGACCTCCTAAATTTGATCCAATCCCTTTGAGATATGCTGATTTGTTACCCGCCCTACTTGCGAATAATTCTGTTCAACTCAGGCCACCCCCACAACTGCCTAATCCTTTGCCATACTGGTATAGGACTGATCTTACCTGTGCATACCATTCAGGAGCACCAGGTCATGACATTGAGCATTGTTATGCTTTGAAGAATCAGGTGCAAACTCTGTTGATGAAAGGTGCTTTGAAGTTCAAAGATACGAACCCAAATGTGCAGGCAAACCCACTCCCTCCTCATGGCACTGCCAATATTAATATGGTACAAGTAGACTCAAGTTGTTATCGGGTGTTCAATATTCGCCAGATTAAAGAGTCTTTGGTTCAGATTCATGTGGATCTATGTAAACTGTCTCTGTTCCAACATAACCACGCTGCTTGTATGACTTGCCCGAGAAACCCAAGGGGATGCCAGAAGGTGAGGGATGATTTACAAACTCTATTGAACAAAAGGGAGTTGGTTATTGCGTACAAGAAAAAAGGTGTTGAGGAATCCGATGATGAGTTTGAATTTGACAGCAGTGATGATGAGGTCTTTGTAATCACTCCGGAGTTCACTAATTCCGGGTGTCTTGAGTTGACTTATAATAGTCAAGAATTTGCTGCTGAGCCTTTGGTGATATGTTTGCCCGGTCCTGTGCCGTATACTTCTGACAAGGCGATTCCATACAAATACAATGCTACCATGATGAGGGGTAACGAAGAGGTTCCCATTCCTGCTTTGTCCTCGGTTGCCAATATTGTGGGATCAAGTAAGATGATGAGAAGCGGTCGTGTTTTGCCACCTCCTACTTTGAGAAAGACTAATGATCCTACAAATAAGCCATTGGTGGTGGAAAGGCCCGAAGTATGTGTTGATCTTGACAAGGGTAAGACCAGTGTTGGTTCCGATGCTGATGAAGTGTTGAAGTTGATAAAGAAGAGCGAGTACAAGATTGTTGATCAGTTGATTCAAACGCCTGCCAAAATCTCTATGTTATCCCTCCTGCTGAACTCCGAAGCTCATAGAGACGCTCTGATGAAAGTGCTCGACCAGGCTTATGTTGATCACGATGTGACAGTTGGCCGTTTTGACGGCATTGTGGGAAATATCACTGCTTGTAACAATCTGAGTTTCAGTGATGAAGACCTTCCCGTTGAGGGGAGAAGCCACAACCTTGCTTTGCACATATCCGTGAATTGCCAATCTGATGCTTTATCCAATGTGCTTGTTGATACCGGCTCATCTTTGAACGTAATGCCGAAGACTACTCTTGACCAGCTGAGTTATAAAGGTGCTCCGATGCGGCGAAGTGGTTTGGTTGTCAAAGCTTTCGATGGAACGAGGAAGACGGTGATGGGTGAGGTTGATTTGCCCATTACCATTGGACCGAATACTTTTCAGATTACTTTCCAAGTTATGGATGTCAATGCTGCTTACAGTTGTTTATTAGGGCGCCCTTGGATTCATGATGCGGGTGCTGTGACTTCGACTTTGCACCAAAAGCTGAAGTTTGAAAAGAATGGCAAGATCGTAACTGTGTGTGGCGAGCAAGCTCTGTTGGTAAGCCAACTATCATCATACTCTTGTATCGGTGGTAGCATTGTGGATGGAACCCTATTCCAGGGTCTAACTATTGATGAAGGAACAAATGATAGGAGAGGTAGTGTGTGTATGGCCTCCTTGAAGGATGCACAACAGGTGCTATCTAATGAATCTACTACAGGCTGGGGCAAGTTGGTTGAATTGCCAGAAAACAAGAATCGAGAAGGTCTAGGGTTTGGCTCGATTGGTAAGGCTCCTGAATCTTCTAATATTGTCAAACCTCTTAAAGATATGTTCAAGAGTGCTGGTTTCATCTACCCAAATGTTTCAGATGAGAAGGTGAATGCCGTGATTGATGAAGAGCCCGAGGAAATTGCTGACTTGGTGGAGCGTGGAGGAATCTGCTGCAATTGGAGTGTTGTGGATGCTCCTTCTGTTGTATCTCGTTCTGAGTAATGTCTTGTCGTTGTTTTCTTTTTTCAAAAATCTTTCATTCTGCCCAAGATGAAAGTATGCATTGTTTTAGGGCCTACGTTTAAGAAATAAATATTCCTATCGCTATGCCCAAAGCGAAGGTAGAACAGTTGTCGGGCTTTATTTTAATGAAATCATCAATAATTAAAGAATTATTCAGCATCCACTTTATTCGTACATTAACTTTTTTATTGCTTTCTGCTTTTTCCTGGAATATGGTAACACAAAGAACATAACAATATATCTTTTTAAAAAAAAAAATAACAAAAAAAATCTGCATATGCTCATTCTTTTATATCTGTTTTCTAAAAATCAAGCATAAATCATAATTGCAGATTAATTGTTGATAAACCCGTTGAACACAATGAACCTATGCCCTCTCCCAACTTTCAGTTCCCTGTGTTTGAAGCTGAAGAGGAGATTGAGGATGACATTCCTGATGAGATTACCCGGTTACTTGAGCATGAAGAAAGAACCATTCAGCCTCATGAAGAGCCTACAGAAGTAGTTAATTTGGGTACTGAAGAAGATAAGAAAGAAGTCAAGATCGGTGCATTGTTGGATGCTAGTGTCAAAGACAGATTGATAGAACTTCTCATAGAATACATGGAAGTGTTTGCTTGGTCTTATCAAGATATGCCAGGGTTGGACACCAGTATTGTGGAGCACCATTTGCCGTTGAAGCCTGAATGTCTGCCGGTTAAGCAGAAATTGAGAAGAACACGTCCGGATATGGCGATCAAGATAAAAGAAGAGGTTCAGAAACAGATTAATGCGGGTTTCTTGATTACATCGGAGTATCCTCAGTGGTTGGCCAACATAGTACCAGTTCCGAAGAAAGATGGTAAGGTCAGAATGTGTGTTGATTACAGAGATTTGAACAAGGCGAGTCCGAAAGATGATTTTCCTTTGCCTCACATTGATATGCTGGTTGACAATACAGCAAAGTTCAAAGTTTTCTCCTTCATGGATGGTTTCTCTGGTTACAATCAGATACGGATGGCTCAAGAAGATAGAGAGAAGACTTCCTTTATTACACCATGGGGGACTTTCTGTTACAAAGTAATGCCTTTTGGTTTGAAAAATGCGGGTGCTACATATCAAAGAGCAATGACAACGCTGTTCCACGATATGATGCACAAAGAGATCGAGGTTTATGTTGATGACATGATTGCCAAGTCCAGCACTGAAGAAGAACATGTTGATAATCTACTGAAATTGTTCCAACGGTTGAAGAAATACAAGCTTCGTTTGAACCCCAACAAATGCACTTTCGGCGTTCGGTCTGGAAAACTCTTGGGGTTTGTGGTTAGTCAGAAAGGTATTGAGGTGGATCCTAGCAAAGTGAAAGCCATTCGTGAAATGCCTGCACCAAGAACTGAAAAGCAAGTAAGAGGGTTCCTTGGTCGATTGAACTACATATCCAGATTTATTTCTCACATGACTGCTACCTGTGGACCAATATTCAAGCTTCTCCGAAAAGACCAAGGAGTGGTGTGGACGGAAGATTGTCAGAAGGCTTTTGACAGTATTAAAGATTATCTCTTGGAACCTCCTATCCTGATTCCTCCTGTTGAAGGAAGGCCTTTGATCATGTACCTGACTGTGTTAGAAGATTCCATGGGTTGTGTGCTTGGACAACAGGATGAGACTGGTAAGAAGGAACATGCTATTTATTATCTGAGTAAGAAGTTTACAGACTGTGAATCTCGCTACTCCATGCTTGAGAAGACTTGTTGTGCTTTGGCCTGGGCTGCTAAACGTCTCCGCCAGTATATGATTAATCACACTACTTGGTTGATATCTAAAATGGATCCGATCAAGTATATTTTTGAGAAACCCGCTCTGACAGGAAGGATTGCACGCTGGCAGATGTTGTTATCTGAGTATGACATTGAATACCGCACTCAGAAAGCAATAAAAGGAAGTATTATTGCTGATCATTTGGCACACCAGCCAATTGATGATTATCAGTCTCTCAAGTTTGATTTTCCTGATGAAGATGTCATGTACCTGAAAATGAAAGATTGTGATGAACCATTGTTTGGAGAAGGCCCTGATCCTGAATCCAGATGGGGTTTGGTCTTTGACGGAGCTGTCAACGTTTATGGCAATGGAATTGGTGCAGTTCTTATTGCTCCTATGGGTAATCATATTCCATTCACTGCCAGGTTACTCTTTGATTGTACAAACAACATGGCAGAGTACGAAGCGTGTATTATGGGTATTGAAGAAGCTATTGATTTGAGGATCAAAATCCTTGACATCTATGGAGATTCAGCTCTTGTAGTTAATCAGATCAAAGGAGAATGGGAGACTCGCCACCCTGGCTTGATTCCATACAGAGATTATGCAAGACGCTTGTTGACTTTCTTTAACAAAGTTGAATTACATCACATTCCTCGTGATGAGAATCAGATGGCAGATGCTCTTGCTACTTTATCATCCATGTTCCAAGTGAATCGGTGGAATGACTTGCCTCGTGTCAATATTACTCGCCTTGAGAGGCCTGCGTATGTGTTCACAATTGAAGAAGCGGTTGATGATAAGCCGTGGTTTTATGATATTAAGAATTTCCTACAACATCAAGAGTACCCGCCTGGGGCATCTAGAAAAGACAGGAAAACTCTGAGAAGGTTGTCTGGCAGTTTCTTTCTGAATGGCGATGTCCTTTACAAGAGAAATTTTGATATGGTTTTGCTTCGGTGTGTGGACAAGCGTGAAGCCGACCAACTAATGTATGAAGTGCACGAAGGTTCCTTTGGTACCCATGCCAATGGACATGCTATGGCTAAGAAGATGTTGAGAGCAGGTTACTATTGGATGACAATGGAATCTGACTGTTGCAGATATGTGAGAAAATGTCACAAGTGTCAGATTTATGCTGATAAGATACATGTGCCTACGACTCTGTTGAATGTTATGTCTTCTCCTTGGCCTTTCTCTATGTGGGGGATT
Organism: Trifolium dubium; assembly: GCA_951804385.1. Classification (NCBI taxonomy): domain Eukaryota; kingdom Viridiplantae; phylum Streptophyta; class Magnoliopsida; order Fabales; family Fabaceae; genus Trifolium; species Trifolium dubium. The sequence continues at coordinate 21,000,464 of OX638068.1, forward strand.
GATATGATCGGAATGATTGAACCAAAAGCTTCGAATGGTCATCGTTTTATCTTAGTGGCTATTGACTATTTCACCAAGTGGGTCGAAGCGGCTTCCTATGCTAATGTTACAAAGCAAGTGGTTGTCAGATTTATCAAGAATCAGATCATTTGTCGATACGGTATTCCAAACAGAATCATCACTGATAATGGATCGAACTTGAACAACAAGATGATGAAAGAGCTGTGCGACGAGTTCAAGATTGAGCATCACAACTCTTCTCCTTACAGGCCTAAGATGAACGGTGCTGTTGAAGCTGCAAACAAGAATATCAAGAAGATTGTGCAGAAAATGGTTGTCACTTACAAAGACTGGCACGAGATGCTGCCTTTTGCTTTATACGGATACCGCACTTCAGTTCGCACATCGACTGGGGCAACTCCATTTTCTTTGGTATACGGTATGGAAGCAGTACTCCCCGTAGAGGTTGAGATCCCGTCAATGAGAGTTTTGATGGAAGCAAAGTTGACAGAGGCTGAATGGTGCCAGACCCGGTACGATCAGCTGAATATGATTGAAGAGAAGCGCATGACTGCTTTGTGTCATGGGCAGTTATATCAGAACAGGATGAAAATGGCTTTTGACAAGAAAGTTCGACCTAGAGAGTTTAAAGAAGGTGATCTTGTGCTCAAGAAAGTCTTGTCTTTTCAACCAGATGCTAGGGGCAAGTGGACTCCCAATTATGAAGGCCCATATGTTGTCAAGAAAGCTTTTTCTGGGGGTGCCATGATTCTTACAAACATGGATGGTGATGAACTCCCTCGTCCAGTGAATGCAGATGCAGTCAAGAAGTACTTTGTCTAAACAAAAATAAAAACAAAAAAAGTGTATATAGCTCGTCAAGCTGAAAACCTGAAAGGGCGGCTTAGTCAAAAAAGAGGGCGTCTTGGTGGATCGAAAACCCGAAAGGGCGGTTCATACAAAAATGAGACAAAAAAAAAGAATATATACACTTCCCGGTAGATCGAAAACCTGAAAAGGCGATCTAGGCAAAAGTTAGGGAAACAAGACAAAGTAACTGCATTCGCTTGAGTTCGATCATTTGGGGCACGTGTTGGCCAATGAAGAAGTTATGATCAAAATCATTTGTACTTGGAAGCTGAGGACACAGTGGAATTCAAAAGTTGTTAGGGAGAATAGATTTATTGTGTTCAATGTACCCTTTCCATTTTAATTACCAATTCCAATTTTGTAATGATCCATGGAGTCACGCTATTGGCAGACTACCATTCTTATACATGAATTTGAGCCTTGCTCTCATTGTTTGGATTTCATATTTTAGTCTTACAAAATTTCTTTATGTTTTGATGATTTCAATTAGAATGAAAAAGACATATTTCAAAATATATACATATACTTTTAAAATAAAAATAAACAAACATATGCGCTTTTGATTAAAAGTAACGACAAGCGTTTTCTTTAGAGCGAATACAAAAAGAAGGAATATCCGCGACTACTCCAATTGTGGTTAATTCTAATACGCAAGTTTGATTATGATGAGGGGGGCATTTTGCTGAAAGGAGGATACATCCCCTATGAAAGTTGACAATGTTGTACAGTCAAGTTTAGTATACAGATCGTTTCGGATTGAACGATCATTTCCCCAGAGAAGTTGTTCCTTCCCAAGAAGAGTTCTCTTGCTTTATCTACAGTGACATATGCACTTTGTTGAGATATCCTGAGCAGTGATGCGACGTTGGCTTGTGTTTCCGGTTTGGTCACTTTGTCTGTCCATCAAAAGATGTTTCACATACATACATATACACATACATTCATAACATACAAACATTCATACATACTTTCATATATTCAAACATAGCATTTATATGTGCCATCAACATTTACATCATTCATACATTACTACATCATATACAGATGTCTATCTCTTTCGTTTTGTCCGTGTCTACAAAATAGAGTCGGGATGGGCATGTTGTTCTTTCCAATTAGAGTGTCAGTTTAGGCAGATAAATGTACATCTCTCTTGTTTCAAAAAAAATTCCCCACTAGACTCTTCTCTTGTGGATGATGGTTGTTTTAGTTTTTCCTACAACAAAAGGAAAATTCCAGTTGAATTTATTCTTCAATTGGACACAGAGTCTTGTTTACAGTTTCCCTCCGGTTTGTTCTCGGATTGGACGTCAACCCAATTTTACAAGTGGCAGTCTCGTCGTTTGAGAAGCTTGTATCCAAGTTTACAAGTGGCAGTCTCGTCGTTCGAGAAACTTGTATTCATTTTACAAGTGGCAGTCTCGTCGTTTGAGAAGCTTGTATCCAAGTTTACAAGTGGCAGTCTCGTCGTTTGAGAAGCTTGTATCCAAGTTTACAAGTGGCAGTCTCGTCGTTCGAGAAACTTGTATTCATTTTACAAGTGGCAGTCTCGTCATCCGAGAAGCTTGTATGTCATCAGTCATGTTCCACAAGTGGCAATCTCGTCATCTGAGAAGCTTGTGCACATTATTACAAGTGGCAATCTCGTCATTCGAGAAGCTTGTATCCATTCCACAAGTGGCAATCTCGTCATCTGAGAAGCTTGTATGTCATCAATTACCATCAACAAGTGGCAATCTCATCATCTGAGAAGCTTGTATGTCATCGTTCATTTTACAAGTGGCAGTCTCGCCATTCGAGAAGCTTGTATCTAATTTCACAAGTGGCAGTCTCGTCATTCGAGAAGCTTGTATCCAATTTCACAAGTGGCAGTCTCGTCATTCGAGAAGCTTGTATCCATTTTACAAGTGGCAGTCTCGTCATCCGAGAAGCTTGTACATATAAAACAAGTGACAAGTTTTCCATACAAGAAGCTTGTATTTCGCTTGACACACTTTACAGTTCCTTTGGTGGTTTTATCCCCAGTGAATCCATTCCAAAGACATTAGACCAAAAGATCACACAAATCTTATTTCTATAAATGCATACATGATAATTGGTAATATTCTCCCCAGTGTTTTCCTGTTCCCCAGTGGAGTTCGTTCTTCCAATGGACTTGGGGCACGTATTGTTACTTTCCCAGTCAGGCCATGTTATATTCCTCCCCTGTGGAGTCCTAACTATGTCTTCTTCTTTTGTCTGTCTTTTACAACATTCGTATAAAATTAAAAAAAAATCATCATCTGCATTTCATGCATTCATATTTGCATCATAAGCACTGTTAGAGGATTTTAGGTCCAAAAATGGTGCACGTTTTATATTTAAGTCTCTTCAATCCCGTCTAGACAAAGATCTTAATCTTCATCTCTCCGGGTGAAGAAACTTAAATAGGGGCAGCTGTTGTACCCCAATTTTGGACCTAAAATCCATTGTCCTCTTTTTTCGTTATAAAATGTCAAAAATATATCATCGCAATCCTTCATGTTGTTTATGTTCGTTTTTAACATTTTTTTATCGTTGTACTTTCATGTCCGCTCATTTACCATCATTTATTCTTTACCTCTATTATTACTATTATCATTTTATTCTTATTATCATTATTTTATTATAAAAAATCCATTTCAAAAAAAAAGAGTTTTCCGTTATTTAATTATTTATCTTATTATTATTATTATTATTATTATTATTATTATTATTATTATTATTATTATTATTATTATTACCTAAAGTCTGATCTTGTTTTCTTTTAAATACCAAAACATCTTTTTACAAAAAATCATCATAAAAGTTCTTTTTCGCCTTTTTCTTGTTTAGGTTCGTTTAATCCCTCTAAATTACTCGTCACACTTTATTATCACATTATTATTATACTACTCTATCACCACCATTGCTATTCTTTTTCATCATTTATGTATTGGGTCATATTTTATTTATATATTTATTATTATTATTATTATTATTATTATTATTATTATTAATATTACTATTATAATTATTACCCAAAAAAAGCCAAAAATTAGTTTTTTTCCTTTTTTCTCCTTTTTCTTTTTTCGGTCCTTTTTTCTTTTTTACTAGTTTTTTTTGTTGTTTATGTCCTAACACAAAATAAAAAAAAAAATCACAGAATAACAAAATAGGATCCAATGCTTTTTTCTGAAAATTACAGAACAGTGACAATGACTCTCTTTGTCTTCTTTCTCCATTCTTGACTAATTTTCAAATTCACAATCTGCTACAACAAAGCATTCTGCCCTTTCCCTTCTTTTATCCTAAAAACCCTAAAATTTCATCTACTTAACAGAACACAAAATTCACAACAGAGGAGAGGAAAAAAGATTGAAAACGGCAGATTCACAAACAGAAACAAAAAAAAACAAAATCTGAACCTCCATACTAAAAAACTAAAAACTTCCCTCAGTTATTCACCACTACTATTTTCGACCTCAATCAAAAACCACTAAGCAAAAAAAAACTAACAAAAAACAGAAAAAGAAAGTCAGAACAAAATATTTCCCCCCCATCTCTTTTAATCGTTAATCATAAATCTTCAACCACAAATTTCATCACAATCACAATATAACACCAAAACCGAAATATCCTTCTCGGTTTTCATTTTCCATCGTACAACCTTGCAAAAAACAGAGAAAGAAGAAATAAAAAAGAGAAGTCAGAGAAAGGAGAAAGGAGAGATCGAGACCGAGAGGAAAAGAGCAGAGAAGAAACGTTACTTACTTCAAGACTCACTGCAAGGAAGGTCAGTCGCTTTCTTCATCGTTTTATGCATCTTCATCATCATTTTCGCAAAAAAAATATATGTGGATCTAGTTTTTTCTTTCCGATCTGTAATTCTTGCATGTTAAACGTGTTGTTGTAGTTGCCTCTGTTTGAACGAACATGTGATTGAGTGTTTGAGATAGATTGTTGAACTAGGGTTTTGATTTGAGAATTAGGGTTTGAGATTGGGGGTTTTCGGATTTCATCCGATCCGCTTGATTTGAAACCTGTTTTTGATTTCTGTTTGTAGATTCGTGTTTAGGAGAAGCTTTTAGGTAGGGTTTGTGCTTTGTAATTTTTGATTTGAACAATTTTTGGGTTAGGGTTATTGGGGTTCTTGAGAGGAGATGAAGAACAAAAATGGAAGAAAGAAAGAACAGGGAGAGAGAGAACGGTGAGAAGAAGAGAAAGATAGAAAAACTAACTAAATGGGGAAAGAAAGATAGCATATACTCCCCTCCAAAAATTTCTCACCGCGCCCCCCTAGGGTTTACTCTCGCGCCCCCCTACCGGTCACTGAACCGGGTCGTGTACGAGTCGGGTTCGACCCGGCTCCCTCTAAAAATGATTTGGGCTTATGCCCTGAGCCCAATTTGTTTTTTTGTTGGTCTGTTTTTTTTTTTGTGTTTGCTTTTTTTAGTTTAGCTTATTCATGCCTTTGATTTTATTCTTCCTAGTATGTTTGTTTTATGCTAATAACTAATTTGCCAAAAAACATTTATGTGTGAGTTTATTGTCTTTTTATAAAATTATTAAGTTAAAGTGTTAGTCCTAAAATTAGAACAAAAAACATTTTCTTTAAAAAAAAATCAAAAGAAACTTTCTTTCAATTATTTTAATGTCAAAATAAAATTCTTTTTGTTTGTTATGACTTTGCTTTTTTATTGTGAGTTATTTAGTATGCACAAAATATCAAAAAACAACAAAAAATGCTAAAAATTTAAATGTGCTATGTTTGAATTTTTTTGTGATGATTGATTATGTCTTTGTTAATTCCATTTTATGAAATATGTAACATGCTTTTTATTAAAATTTTCATGCATACATGCATTTAAAAATCTTACATTTTTGCACTACATCACATTACGCATTTTTTAGTCACATAACCTTTTTTACAAAATTTCTACATCACATTACATTTTATATAACATGTTCACTACACATTTTCATGCATACATGCATTTGCAACACTACATTTTTTTCACTACATCACAATCTACACTTCTTGCATTTTTACATAACATTTTTTACAAATTTTTGCATCACACTACAATTTCACATTACAATTTTACTTTACATTTTTTTTCATGCATACATACATTGCATTTAGATTAGGACAATGCATCATTTTAAAATGCATGTTAGAGACAATATTTTACTCTATAAAATTATTGAGCTCTAACATTAGCATTAATAGTTAAGGGCCTTTTGGCCTAAATTCATATTCTTCATAAAAATAAAAATAAAAATAAAACATAAAAATTTCTTTTGCTAAATAAAATTACTTTTTGCTTGTGTTTTAGTTAGATTTGTTTGCTACTACAAATGACTTTCAAAATTTCAATTATCACGTCTTTGCCTCCCACACCCTTTTTTCACACACTTCACCTTTAAGTAGAATATAATATCTTGCTATGATTTCTCTTCTTAATTGTTTGTGTACATATTCATTGCCATATTTATTTTTCGCATTTGCATTTTTTTATGCATTGCTATTTATTTATTTATTTATCTATTGCTTATTATTATTATTTATTCGTTCTCAATTCGATATGGTTGTAAATATTAATTATTCAATTGGGTTGTAATAGCGTAGGACTTTATTTATCGCTTTTATTGCTTTCTTAGCTTACACATCACACACAAACGCCAAAAATTCATTTCCAAAGGAGAGGACTCGTAGTTAAATTTCAAATTAATTACGAGACTTTTTTGAAACAAAAACCCTTTTTCAAAAACAAACATGCGATCCTTTTACAAGACAAACGCAAGCTCACCTTATAATCATCTTTAACATGATATTATCTACAATTTATTTTCTTTACAATCTTCTTTCCCTTCAAACACAAAAAACGAACACACTTTCATTTTCAAACATTTAACTTTTTTTACATAACAATACTTATACTTTTCTTACTATTTCTTTTCTTTTAAACATTTTCTTTACAATACAATAATTACATTACTCTCAAAAAAAAAAAACTTTCTTTTTGCAAAGAAAAAACATTTACACTTCTTTTCTTTTATTTACTTTTTTGAAAGAAAATTTCTCAATCTTTACTATTCCACTTTCTTTTTTTATTCTATACAATTTCTCCCTCCATTCTTAAAGCATGTACATAAAAAACACTAAAAACATATAAGAGGTTACCATGGAGTACCATGGGCGCTTGAGGTGCTAACACCTTCCTCAAGTGCAACTAACCCCCGTACCTAGAATCTCTTTCTTTTAAAAGGTTTTCAATTTTTCCCCTCCTTTGGAAATGAAAAATAAAACTGTAGTGGGGTATGTCACAAAAATCCCGCAACAGGGATTTAGAAAAGATTCGGCGCGTAATTTATTAAACTATTTTTCTGATTCGGGTTTCTAATTTTAAAACTTCTAAGCTTTTGAACGAAAGTAAAATAAAGCGATTAAGGTTAAAATCAATAGAGCGAGAGTTTGAGGTTTTAACTAGATAGTAGAAACTTGATATTAATTTTTGAACGAGCGAGAGCCACTTTAGAATTAATTATAACTCATTGGTTTTCAAAATATACTTTCGAAATTAGGTGGTAGAAAAGTGACAGTAAAAGTTCAAGTCTAGAAAGTATGGCCTTTATCAATAAAACGAGAGTGTGAGGTTTAGACTTTTAAATCAAGAAAGTTCTTCTGAAAATGAAGACACAAAATCATATCGTATTTTTATCTTAATTTATATGAACTTTTAGCTGCATTTCATATGTTTTTATTTCATTTGTCAAGCTGGTATTTATTTCTATTTCAGATATTTTAATAAAACAAGTGGGAAAATAGAATTTAGCTGAAAACAAAGAAAAAATAGACAAAAAAAGATAAAACCGCCAAGTGGTGGGCCACCACATGCCACATGGTGGGATCACCACGTGGCACATGGCACCCATCATGCAAAGCCACGTGACATATGCTAAACAAACAAGCAAAAACCATGTGAAACATCACATGGAATATATATGTGATATATCATGATATACATGAATTGAAGGAAGTGTGGCGCCCGTCATGGCTCCTAAAACAAAGTTTCACCTTTTTTTTTTTTCTGTTCAGAAAGAATTTAACGAACCGATCCTATTCTCTTGCTTCAGCAAGGCTTAACTGACGATCTCTATCAGTACTCCAAAAAGCAAGATAATTTCTAATCTGTTCCTATTTTGGTAGAGACGAGGGAGTTTATCAGTTTAGAATTTTATCTATAAATAGGAGAGTAGATTTCAGTCCTCTATCCCTTTTTCTATGCCTTGTACATAATTTTTTAGGCAATTTAAATTCCAGTTTTTAATTTAGAATTTTGTACCGGTTGATTCAAGAATTTATTCAAGTCAATTTCAATTCAGTATTTTACCAGGTTTTTTTTATGCGCTTTATTTATTCTTTATTTTAGTTTATTTATTTATTTCTCTATGCCCGGCTAGATTAGTTGATATCGGTATGTGATTTTAATTCACCGTAGGGGATTTAGAAAAGATTCGGCGTGTAATTCATTAAACTATTTTTCTGATTCGGGTTTCTAATTTTAAAACTTCTAAGCTTTTGAACGAAAGTAAAATAAAACGATTAAGGTTAAAATCAATAGAGCGAGAGTTTGAGGTTTTAACTAGATAGTAGAAACTTGATATTAATTTTTGAACGAGCGAGAGCCACTTTAGAATTAATTATAACTCATTGGTTTTCAAAATATACTTTCGAAATTAGGTGGTAGAAAAGTGACAATAAAAGTTCTAGTCTAGAAAGTATGGCCTTTATCAATAAAACGAGAGTGTGAGGTTTAGACTTTTAAATCAAGAAAGTTCTTCTGAAAATAAAGACACAAAATCATATCGTATTTTAAGCTTAATTTATATGAACTTTTAGTTGCGTTTCATATGTTTTTATTTCATTTGTCAAGCTGGTATTTATTTCTATTTCAGATATTTTAATAAAACAAGTGGGAAAATAGAATTTAGCTAAAAACAAAGAAAAAATAGACAAAAAAAGATAAAACCGCCAAGGGTGGGCCACCACATGCCACATGGTGGGATCACCACGTGGCACATGGCACCCATCATGCAAAGCCACGTGACATATGCTAAACAAACAAGCAAAAACCATGTGAAACATCACATGGAATATATATGTGATATATCATGATATACATGAATTGAAGGAAGTGTGGCGCCCGTCATGGCTCCTAAAACAAAGTTTCACCTTTTTTTTTTCTGTTCAGAAAGAATTTAACGAACCGATCCTATTCTCTTGCTTCAGCAAGGCTTAACTGACGATCTCTATCAGTACTCCAAAAAGCAAGATAATTTCTAATATGTTCCTATTTTGGTGGAGACGAGGGAGTTTATCAGTTTAGAATTTTATCTATAAATAGGAGAGTAGATTTCAGTCCTCTATCCCTTTTTCTATGCCTTGTACATAATTTTTTAGGCAGTTTAAATTCCAGTTTTTAATTTAGAATTTTGTACCGGTTGATTCAAGAATTTATTCAAGTCAATTTCAATTCAGTATTTTACCAGGTTTTTTTTATGCGCTTTATTTATTCTTTATTTTAGTTTATTTATTTATTTCTCTATGCCCGGCTAGATTAGTTGATATCGGTATGTGATTTTAATTCACTGTAGGGGATTTAGAAAAGATTCGGCGCGTAATTCATTAAACTATTTTTCTGATTCGGGTTTCTAATTTTAAAACTTCTAAGCTTTTGAACGAAAGTAAAATAAAACGATTAAGGTTAAAATCAATAGAGCGAGAGTTTGAGGTTTTAACTAGATAGTAGAAACTTGATATTAATTTTTGAACGAGCGAGAGCCACTTTAGAATTAATTATAACTCATTGGTTTTCAAAATATACTTTCGAAATTAGGTGGTAGAAAAGTGACAATAAAAGTTCTAGTCTAGAAAGTATGGCCTTTATCAATAAAACGAGAGTGTGAGGTTTAGACTTTTAAATCAAGAAAGTTCTTCTGAAAATGAAGACACAAAATCATATCGTATTTTTATCTTAATTTATATGAACTTTTAGCTGCATTTCATATGTTTTTATTTCATTTGTCAAGCTGGTATTTATTTCTATTTCAGATATTTTAATAAAACAAGTGGGAAAATAGAATTTAGCTGAAAACAAAGAAAAAATAGACAAAAAAAGATAAAACCGCCAAGTGGTGGGCCACCACTTGCCACATGGTGGGATCACCACGTGGCACATGGCACCCATCATGCAAAGCCACGTGACATATGCTAAACAAACAAGCAAAAACCATGTGAAACATCACATGGAATATATATGTGATATATCATGATATACAAGAATTGAAGGAAGTGTGGCGCCCGTCATGGCTCCTAAAACAAAGTTTCACCTTTTTTTTTTTTCTGTTCAGAAAGAATTTAACGAACCGATCCTATTCTCTTGCTTCAGCAAGGCTTAACTGACGATCTCTATCAGTACTCCAAAAAGCAAGATAATTTCTAATCTGTTCCTATTTTGGTAGAGACGAGGGAGTTTATCAGTTTAGAATTTTATCTATAAATAGGAGAGTAGATTTCAGTCCTCTATCCCTTTTTCTATGCCTTGTACATAATTTTTTAGGCAGTTTAAATTCCAGTTTTTAATTTAGAATTTTGTACCGGTTGATTCAAGAATTTATTCAAGTCAATTTCAATTCAGTATTTTACCAGGTTTTTTTTATGCGCTTTATTTATTCTTTATTTTAGTTTATTTATTTATTTCTCTATGCCCGGCTAGATTAGTTGATATCGGTATGTGATGTTAATTCACCGTAGGGGATTTAGAAAAGATTCGGCGTGTAATTCATTAAACTATTTTTCTGATTCGGGTTTCTAATTTTAAAACTTCTAAGCTTTTGAACGAAAGTAAAATAAAACGATTAAGGTTAAAATCAATAGAGCGAGAGTTTGAGGTTTTAACTAGATAGTAGAAACTTGATATTAATTTTTGAACGAGCGAGAGCCACTTTAGAATTAATTATAACTCATTGGTTTTCAAAATATACTTTCGAAATTAGGTGGTAGAAAAGTGACAATAAAAGTTCTAGTCTAGAAAGTATGGCCTTTATCAATAAAACGAGAGTGTGAGGTTTAGACTTTTAAATCAAGAAAGTTCTTCTGAAAATGAAGACACAAAATCATATCGTATTTTTATCTTAATTTATATGAACTTTTAGCTGCATTTCATATGTTTTTATTTCATTTGTCAAGCTGGTATTTATTTCTATTTCAGATATTTTAATAAAACAAGTGGGAAAATAGAATTTAGCTGAAAACAAAGAAAAAATAGACAAAAAAAGATAAAACCGCCAAGTGGTGGGCCACCACATGCCACATGGTGGGATCACCACGTGGCACATGGCACCCATCATGCAAAGCCACGTGACATATGCTAAACAAACAAGCAAAAACCATGTGAAACATCACATGGAATATATATGTGATATATCATGATATACATGAATTGAAGGAAGTGTGGCGCCCGTCATGGCTCCTAAAACAAAGTTTCACCTTTTTTTTTTTTCTGTTCAGAAAGAATTTAACGAACCGATCCTATTCTCTTGCTTCAGCAAGGCTTAACTGACGATCTCTATCAGTACTCCAAAAAGCAAGATAATTTCTAATCTGTTCCTATTTTGGTAGAGACGAGGGAGTTTATCAGTTTAGAATTTTATCTATAAATAGGAGAGTAGATTTCAGTCCTCTATCCCTTTTTCTATGCCTTGTACATAATTTTTTAGGCAATTTAAATTCCAGGTTTTAATTTAGAATTTTGTACCGGTTGATTCAAGAATTTATTCAAGTCAATTTCAATTCAGTATTTTACCAGGTTTTTTTTATGCGCTTTATTTATTCTTTATTTTAGTTTATTTATTTATTTCTCTATGCCCGGCTAGATTAGTTGATATCGGTATGTGATTTTAATTCACCGTAGGGGATTTAGAAAAGATTCGGCGCGTAATTCATTAAACTATTTTTCTGATTCGGGTTTCTAATTTTAAAACTTCTAAGCTTTTGAACGAAAGTAAAATAAAACGATTAAGGTTAAAATCAATAGAGCGAGAGTTTGAGGTTTTAACTAGATAGTAGAAACTTGATATTAATTTTTGAACGAGCGAGAGCCACTTTAGAATTAATTATAACTCATTGGTTTTCAAAATATACTTTCGAAATTAGGTGGTAGAAAAGTGACAATAAAAGTTCTAGTCTAGAAAGTATGGCCTTTATCAATAAAACGAGAGTGTGAGGTTTAGACTTTTAAATCAAGAAAGTTCTTCTGAAAATAAAGACACAAAATCATATCGTATTTTTAGCTTAATTTATATGAACTTTTAGTTGCGTTTCATATGTTTTTATTTCATTTGTCAAGCTGGTATTTATTTCTATTTCAGATATTTTAATAAAACAAGTGGGAAAATAGAATTTAGCTAAAAACAAAGAAAAAATAGACAAAAAAAGATAAAACCGCCAAGGGTGGGCCACCACATGCCACATGGTGGGATCACCACGTGGCACATGGCACCCATCATGCAAAGCCACGTGACATATGCTAAACAAACAAGCAAAAACCATGTGAAACATCACATGGAATATATATGTGATATATCATGATATACATGAATTGAAGGAAGTGTGGCGCCCGTCATGGCTCCTAAAACAAAGTTTCACCTTTTTTTTTTCTGTTCAGAAAGAATTTAACGAACCGATCCTATTCTCTTGCTTCAGCAAGGCTTAACTGACGATCTCTATCAGTACTCCAAAAAGCAAGATAATTTCTAATATGTTCCTATTTTGGTGGAGACGAGGGAGTTTATCAGTTTAGAATTTTATCTATAAATAGGAGAGTAGATTTCAGTCCTCTATCCCTTTTTCTATGCCTTGTACATAATTTTTTAGGCAGTTTAAATTCCAGTTTTTAATTTAGAATTTTGTACCGGTTGATTCAAGAATTTATTCAAGTCAATTTCAATTCAGTATTTTACCAGGTTTTTTTTATGCGCTTTATTTATTCTTTATTTTAGTTTATTTATTTATTTCTCTATGCCCGGCTAGATTAGTTGATATCGGTATGTGATTTTAATTCACTGTAGGGGATTTAGAAAAGATTCGGCGCGTAATTCATTAAACTATTTTTCTGATTCGGGTTTCTAATTTTAAAACTTCTAAGCTTTTGAACGAAAGTAAAATAAAACGATTAAGGTTAAAATCAATAGAGCGAGAGTTTGAGGTTTTAACTAGATAGTAGAAACTTGATATTAATTTTTGAACGAGCGAGAGCCACTTTAGAATTAATTATAACTCATTGGTTTTCAAAATATACTTTCGAAATTAGGTGGTAGAAAAGTGACAATAAAAGTTCTAGTCTAGAAAGTATGGCCTTTATCAATAAAACGAGAGTGTGAGGTTTAGACTTTTAAATCAAGAAAGTTCTTCTGAAAATGAAGACACAAAATCATATCGTATTTTTATCTTAATTTATATGAACTTTTAGCTGCATTTCATATGTTTTTATTTCATTTGTCAAGCTGGTATTTATTTCTATTTCAGATATTTTAATAAAACAAGTGGGAAAATAGAATTTAGCTGAAAACAAAGAAAAAATAGACAAAAAAAGATAAAACCGCCAAGTGGTGGGCCACCACATGCCACATGGTGGGATCACCACGTGGCACATGGCACCCATCATGCAAAGCCACGTGACATATGCTAAACAAACAAGCAAAAACCATGTGAAACATCACATGGAATATATATGTGATATATCATGATATACATGAATTGAAGGAAGTGTGGCGCCCGTCATGGCTCCTAAAACAAAGTTTCACCTTTTTTTTTTTTCTGTTCAGAAAGAATTTAACGAACCGATCCTATTCTCTTGCTTCAGCAAGGCTTAACTGACGATCTCTATCAGTACTCCAAAAAGCAAGATAATTTCTAATCTGTTCCTATTTTGGTAGAGACGAGGGAGTTTATCAGTTTAGAATTTTATCTATAAATAGGAGAGTAGATTTCAGTCCTCTATCCCTTTTTCTATGCCTTGTACATAATTTTTTAGGCAATTTAAATTCCAGTTTTTAATTTAGAATTTTGTACCGGTTGATTCAAGAATTTATTCAAGTCAATTTCAATTCAGTATTTTACCAGGTTTTTTTTATGCGCTTTATTTATTCTTTATTTTAGTTTATTTATTTATTTCTCTATGCCCGGCTAGATTAGTTGATATCGGTATGTGATTTTAATTCACCGTAGGGGATTTAGAAAAGATTCGGCGCGTAATTCATTAAACTATTTTTCTGATTCGGGTTTCTAATTTTAAAACTTCTAAGCTTTTGAACGAAAGTAAAATAAAACGATTAAGGTTAAAATCAATAGAGCGAGAGTTTGAGGTTTTAACTAGATAGTAGAAACTTGATATTAATTTTTGAACGAGCGAGAGCCACTTTAGAATTAATTATAACTCATTGGTTTTCAAAATATACTTTCGAAATTAGGTGGTAGAAAAGTGACAATAAAAGTTCTAGTCTAGAAAGTATGGCCTTTATCAATAAAACGAGAGTGTGAGGTTTAGACTTTTAAATCAAGAAAGTTCTTCTGAAAATAAAGACACAAAATCATATCGTATTTTTAGCTTAATTTATATGAACTTTTAGTTGCGTTTCATATGTTTTTATTTCATTTGTCAAGCTGGTATTTATTTCTATTTCAGATATTTTAATAAAACAAGTGGGAAAATAGAATTTAGCTAAAAACAAAGAAAAAATAGACAAAAAAAGATAAAACCGCCAAGGGTGGGCCACCACATGCCACATGGTGGGATCACCACGTGGCACATGGCACCCATCATGCAAAGCCACGTGGCATATGCTAAACAAACAAGCAAAAACCATGTGAAACATCACATGGAATATATATGTGATATATCATGATATACATGAATTGAAGGAAGTGTGGCGCCCGTCATGGCTCCTAAAACAAAGTTTCACCTTTTTTTTTTCTGTTCAGAAAGAATTTAACGAACCGATCCTATTCTCTTGCTTCAGCAAGGCTTAACTGACGATCTCTATCAGTACTCCAAAAAGCAAGATAATTTCTAATATGTTCCTATTTTGGTGGAGACGAGGGAGTTTATCAGTTTAGAATTTTATCTATAAATAGGAGAGTAGATTTCAGTCCTCTATCCCTTTTTCTATGCCTTGTACATAATTTTTTAGGCAGTTTAAATTCCAGTTTTTAATTTAGAATTTTGTACCGGTTGATTCAAGAATTTATTCAAGTCAATTTCAATTCAGTATTTTACCAGGTTTTTTTTATGCGCTTTATTTATTCTTTATTTTAGTTTATTTATTTATTTCTCTATGCCCGGCTAGATTAGTTGATATCGGTATGTGATTTTAATTCACTGTAGGGGATTTAGAAAAGATTCGGCGCGTAATTCATTAAACTATTTTTCTGATTCGGGTTTCTAATTTTAAAACTTCTAAGCTTTTGAACGAAAGTAAAATAAAACGATTAAGGTTAAAATCAATAGAGCGAGAGTTTGAGGTTTTAACTAGATAGTAGAAACTTGATATTAATTTTTGAACGAGCGAGAGCCACTTTAGAATTAATTATAACTCATTGGTTTTCAAAATATACTTTCGAAATTAGGTGGTAGAAAAGTGACAATAAAAGTTCTAGTCTAGAAAGTATGGCCTTTATCAATAAAACGAGAGTGTGAGGTTTAGACTTTTAAATCAAGAAAGTTCTTCTGAAAATGAAGACACAAAATCATATCGTATTTTTATCTTAATTTATATGAACTTTTAGCTGCATTTCATATGTTTTTATTTCATTTGTCAAGCTGGTATTTATTTCTATTTCAGATATTTTAATAAAACAAGTGGGAAAATAGAATTTAGCTGAAAACAAAGAAAAAATAGACAAAAAAAGATAAAACCGCCAAGTGGTGGGCCACCACATGCCACATGGTGGGATCACCACGTGGCACATGGCACCCATCATGCAAAGCCACGTGACATATGCTAAACAAACAAGCAAAAACCATGTGAAACATCACATGGAATATATATGTGATATATCATGATATACAAGAATTGAAGGAAGTGTGGCGCCCGTCATGGCTCCTAAAACAAAGTTTCACCTTTTTTTTTTTCTGTTCAGAAAGAATTTAACGAACCGATCCTATTCTCTTGCTTCAGCAAGGCTTAACTGACGATCTCTATCAGTACTCCAAAAAGCAAGATAATTTCTAATCTGTTCCTATTTTGGTAGAGACGAGGGAGTTTATCAGTTTAGAATTTTATCTATAAATAGGAGAGTAGATTTCAGTCCTCTATCCCTTTTTCTATGCCTTGTACATAATTTTTTAGGCAGTTTAAATTCCAGTTTTTAATTTAGAATTTTGTACCGGTTGATTCAAGAATTTATTCAAGTCAATTTCAATTCAGTATTTTACCAGGTTTTTTTTATGCGCTTTATTTATTCTTTATTTTAGTTTATTTATTTATTTCTCTATGCCCGGCTAGATTAGTTGATATCGGTATGTGATTTTAATTCACCGTAGGGGATTTAGAAAAGATTCGGCGCGTAATTCATTAAACTATTTTTCTGATTCGGGTTTCTAATTTTAAAACTTCTAAGCTTTTGAACGAAAGTAAAATAAAACGATTAAGGTTAAAATCAATAGAGCGAGAGTTTGAGGTTTTAACTAGATAGTAGAAACTTGATATTAATTTTTGAACGAGCGAGAGCCACTTTAGAATTAATTATAACTCATTGGTTTTCAAAATATACTTTCGAAATTAGGTGGTAGAAAAGTGACAATAAAAGTTCTAGTCTAGAAAGTATGGCCTTTATCAATAAAACGAGAGTGTGAGGTTTAGACTTTTAAATCAAGAAAGTTCTTCTGAAAATAAAGACACAAAATCATATCGTATTTTTAGCTTAATTTATATGAACTTTTAGTTGCGTTTCATATGTTTTTATTTCATTTGTCAAGCTGGTATTTATTTCTATTTCAGATATTTTAATAAAACAAGTGGGAAAATAGAATTTAGCTGAAAACAAAGAAAAAATAGACAAAAAAAGATAAAACCGCCAAGGGTGGGCCACCACATGCCACATGGTGGGATCACCACGTGGCACATGGCACCCATCATGCAAAGCCACGTGACATATGCTAAACAAACAAGCAAAAACCATGTGAAACATCACATGGAATATATATGTGATATATCATGATATACATGAATTGAAGGAAGTGTGGCGCCCGTCATGGCTCCTAAAACAAAGTTTCACCTTTTTTTTTCTGTTCAAAAAGATTTTAACGAACCGATCCTATTCTCTTGCTTCAGCAAGGCTTAACTGACGATCTCTATCAGTACTCCAAAAAGCAAGATAATTTCTAATCTGTTCCTATTTTGGTGGAGACGAGGGAGTTTATCAGTTTAGAATTTTATCTATAAATAGGAGAGTAGATTTCAGTCCTCTATCCCTTTTTCTATGCCTTGTACATAATTTTTTAGGCAGTTTAAATTCCAGTTTTTAATTTAGAATTTTGTACCGGTTGATTCAAGAATTTATTCAAGTCAATTTCAATTCAGTATTTTACCAGGTTTTTTTTATGCGCTTTATTTATTCTTTATTTTAGTTTATTTATTTATTTCTCTATGCCCGGCTAGATTAGTTGATATCGGTATGTGATTTTAATTCACCGTAGGGGATTTAGAAAAGATTCGGCGCGTAATTCATTAAACTATTTTTCTGATTCGGGTTTCTAATTTTAAAACTTCTAAGCTTTTGAACGAAAGTAAAATAAAACGATTAAGGTTAAAATCAATAGAGCGAGAGTTTGAGGTTTTAACTAGATAGTAGAAACTTGATATTAATTTTTGAACGAGCGAGAGCCACTTTAGAATTAATTATAACTCATTGGTTTTCAAAATATACTTTCGAAATTAGGTGGTAGAAAAGTGACAATAAAAGTTCTAGTCTAGAAAGTATGGCCTTTATCAATAAAACGAGAGTGTGAGGTTTAGACTTTTAAATCAAGAAAGTTCTTCTGAAAATAAAGACACAAAATCATATCGTATTTTTAGCTTAATTTATATGAACTTTTAGTTGCGTTTCATATGTTTTTATTTCATTTGTCAAGCTGGTATTTATTTCTATTTCAGATATTTTAATAAAACAAGTGGGAAAATAGAATTTAGCTGAAAACAAAGAAAAAATAGACAAAAAAAGATAAAACCGCCAAGGGTGGGCCACCACATGCCACATGGTGGGATCACCACGTGGCACATGGCACCCATCATGCAAAGCCACGTGACATATGCTAAACAAACAAGCAAAAACCATGTGAAACATCACATGGAATATATATGTGATATATCATGATATACATGAATTGAAGGAAGTGTGGCGCCCGTCATGGCTCCTAAAACAAAGTTTCACCTTTTTTTTTTCTGTTCAAAAAGAATTTAACGAACCGATCCTATTCTCTTGCTTCAGCAAGGCTTAACTGACGATCTCTATCAGTACTCCAAAAAGCAAGATAATTTCTAATCTGTTCCTATTTTGGTGGAGACGAGGGAGTTTATCAGTTTAGAATTTTATCTATAAATAGGAGAGTAGATTTCAGTCCTCTATCCCTTTTTCTATGCCTTGTACATAATTTTTTAGGCAGTTTAAATTCCAGTTTTTAATTTAGAATTTTGTACCGGTTGATTCAAGAATTTATTCAAGTCAATTTCAATTCAGTATTTTACCAGGTTTTTTTTATGCGCTTTATTTATTCTTTATTTTAGTTTATTTATTTATTTCTCTATGCCCGGCTAGATTAGTTGATATCGGTATGTGATTTTAATTCACCGTAGGGGATTTAGAAAAGATTCGGCGCGTAATTCATTAAACTATTTTTCTGATTCGGGTTTCTAATTTTAAAACTTCTAAGCTTTTGAACGAAAGTAAAATAAAACGATTAAGGTTAAAATCAATAGAGCGAGAGTTTGAGGTTTTAACTAGATAGTAGAAACTTGATATTAATTTTTGAACGAGCGAGAGCCACTTTAGAATTAATTATAACTCATTGGTTTTCAAAATATACTTTCGAAATTAGGTGGTAGAAAAGTGACAATAAAAGTTCTAGTCTAGAAAGTATGGCCTTTATCAATAAAACGAGAGTGTGAGGTTTAGACTTTTAAATCAAGAAAGTTCTTCTGAAAATAAAGACACAAAATCATATCGTATTTTTAGCTTAATTTATATGAACTTTTAGTTGCGTTTCATATGTTTTTATTTCATTTGTCAAGCTGGTATTTATTTCTATTTCAGATATTTTAATAAAACAAGTGGGAAAATAGAATTTAGCTGAAAACAAAGAAAAAATAGACAAAAAAAGATAAAACCGCCAAGGGTGGGCCACCACATGCCACATGGTGGGATCACCACGTGGCACATGGCACCCACCATGCAAAACCACGTGACATATGCTAAACAAACAAGCAAAAACCATGTGAAACATCACATGGAATATATATGTGATATATCATGATATACATGAATTGAAGGAAGTGTGGCGCCCGTCATGGCTCCTAAAACAAATTTCACCTTCTTTTTTTTTCTGTTCAGAAAGAATTTAACGAACCGATCCTATTCTCTTGCTTCAGCAAGGCTTAACTGACGATCTCTATCAATACTCCAAAAAGCAAGATAATTTCTAATCTGTTCCTATTTTGGTGGAGACGAGGGAGTTTATCAGTTTAGAATTTTATCTATAAATAGGAGAGTAGATTTCAGTCCTCTATCCCTTTTTCTATGCCTTGTACATAATTTTTTAGACAGTTTAAATTCCAGTTTTTAATTTAGAATTTTGTACCGGTTGATTCAAGAATTTATTCAAGTCAATTTCAATTCAGTATTTTACCAGGTTTTTTTTATGCGCTTTATTTATTCTTTATTTTAGTTTATTTATTTATTTCTCTATGCCCGGCTAGATTAGTTGATATCGGTATGTGATTTTAATTCACCGTAGGGGATTTAGAAAAGATTCGGCGCGTAATTCATTAAACTATTTTTCTGATTCGGGTTTCTAATTTTAAAACTTCTAAGCTTTTGAACGAAAGTAAAATAAAACGATTAAGGTTAAAATCAATAGAGCGAGAGTTTGAGGTTTTAACTAGATAGTAGAAACTTGATATTAATTTTTGAACGAGCGAGAGCCACTTTAGAATTAATTATAACTCATTGGTTTTCAAAATAGACTTTCGAAATTAGGTGGTAGAAAAGTAACAGTAAAAGTTCAAGTCTAGAAAGTATGGCCTTTATCAATAAAACGAGAGTGTGAGGTTTAGACTTTTAAATCAAGAAAGTTCTTCTGAAAATAAAGACACAAAATCATATCGTATTTTTAGCTTAATTTATATGAACTTTTAGTTGCGTTTCATATGTTTTTATTTCATTTGTCAAGCTGGTATTTATTTCTATTTCAGATATTTTAATAAAACAAGTGGGAAAATAGAATTTAGCTGAAAACAAAGAAAAAATAGACAAAAAAAGATAAAACCGCCAAGGGTGGGCCACCACATGCCACATGGTGGGATCACCACGTGGCACATGGCACCCATCATGCAAAGCCACGTGACATATGCTAAACAAACAAGCAAAAACCATGTGAAACATCACATGGAATATATATGTGATATATCATGATATACATGAATTGAAGGAAGTGTGGCGCCCGTCATGGCTCCTAAAACAAAGTTTCACCTTTTTTTTTTCTGTTCAGAAAGAATTTAACGAACCGATCCTATTCTCTTGCTTCAGCAAGGCTTAACTGACGATCTCTATCAGTACTCCAAAAAGCAAGATAATTTCTAATATGTTCCTATTTTGGTGGAGACGAGGGAGTTTATCAGTTTAGAATTTTATCTATAAATAGGAGAGTAGATTTCAGTCCTCTATCCCTTTTTCTATGCCTTGTACATAATTTTTTAGGCAGTTTAAATTCCAGTTTTTAATTTAGAATTTTGTACCGGTTGATTCAAGAATTTATTCAAGTCAATTTCAATTCAGTATTTTACCAGGTTTTTTTTATGCGCTTTATTTATTCTTTATTTTAGTTTATTTATTTATTTTTCTATGCCCGGCTAGATTAGTTGATATCGGTATGTGATTTTAATTCACCGTAGGGGATTTAGAAAAGATTCGGCGCGTAATTTATTAAACTATTTTTCTGATTCGGGTTTCTAATTTTAAAACTTCTAAGCTTTTGAACGAAAGTAAAATAAAGCGATTAAGGTTAAAATCAATAGAGCGAGAGTTTGAGGTTTTAACTAGATAGTAAAAACTTGATATTAATTTTTGAACGAGCGAGAGCCACGTTAGAATTAATTAGAACTCGTTGGTTTTCAAAATATACTTTCGAAATTAGGTGGTAGAAAAGCGACAGTAAAAGTTCTAGTCTAGAAAGTATGGCCTTTATCAATAAAACGAAAGTGTGAGGTTTAGACTTTTAAATCAAGAAAGTTCTTCTGAAAATGACGACACAAAATCATATCGTATTTTTAGCTTAATTTATATGAACTTTTAGTTGCGTTTCATATGTTTTTATTTCATTTGTCAAGCTGGTATTTATTTCTATTTCAGATATTTTAATAAAACAAGTGGGAAAATAGAATTTATCTGAAAACAAAGAAAAAATAGACAAAAAAAGATAAAACCGCCAAGGGTGGGCCACCACATGCCACATGGTGGGATCACCACGTGGCACATGGCACCCACCATGCAAAGCCACGTGACATATGCTAAACAAACAAGCAAAAACCATGTGAAACATCACATGGAATATATATGTGATATATCATGATATACATGAATTGAAGGAAGTGTGGCGCCCGTCATGGCTCCTAAAACAAAGTTTCACCTTCTTTTTTTTTCTGTTCAGAAAGAATTTAACGAACCGATCCTATTCTCTTGCTTCAGCAAGGCTTAACTGACGATCTCTATCAATACTCCAAAAAGCAAGATAATTTCTAATCTGTTCCTATTTTGGTGGAGACGAGGGAGTTTATCAGTTTAGAATTTTATCTATAAATAGGAGAGTAGATTTCAGTCCTCTATCCCTTTTTCTATGCCTTGTACATAATTTTTTAGACAGTTTAAATTCCAGTTTTTAATTTAGAATTTTGTACCGGTTGATTCAAGAATTTATTCAAGTCAATTTCAATTCAGTATTTTACCAGGTTTTTTTTATGCGCTTTATTTATTCTTTATTTTAGTTTATTTATTTATTTCTCTATACCCGGCTAGATTAGTTGATATCGGTATGTGATTTTAATTCACCGTAGGGGATTTAGAAAAGATTCGGCGCGTAATTCATTAAACTATTTTTCTGATTCGGGTTTCTAATTTTAAAACTTCTAAGCTTTTGAACGAAAGTAAAATAAAACGATTAAGGTTAAAATCAATAGAGCGAGAGTTTGAGGTTTTAACTAGATAGTAGAAACTTGATATTAATTTTTGAACGAGCGAGAGCCACTTTAGAATTAATTATAACTCATTGGTTTTCAAAATAGACTTTCGAAATTAGGTGGTAGAAAAGTAACAGTAAAAGTTCAAGTCTAGAAAGTATGGCCTTTATCAATAAAACGAGAGTGTGAGGTTTAGACTTTTAAATCAAGAAAGTTCTTCTGAAAATAAAGACACAAAATCATATCGTATTTTTAGCTTAATTTATATGAACTTTTAGTTGCGTTTCATATGTTTTTATTTCATTTGTCAAGCTGGTATTTATTTCTATTTCAGATATTTTAATAAAACAAGTGGGAAAATAGAATTTAGCTGAAAACAAAGAAAAAATAGACAAAAAAAGATAAAACCGCCAAGGGTGGGCCACCACATGCCACATGGTGGGATCACCACGTGGCACATGGCACCCATCATGCAAAGCCACGTGACATATGCTAAACAAACAAGCAAAAACCATGTGAAACATCACATGGAATATATATGTGATATATCATGATATACATGAATTGAAGGAAGTGTGGCGCCCGTCATGGCTCCTAAAACAAAGTTTCACCTTTTTTTTTTCTGTTCAGAAAGAATTTAACGAACCGATCCTATTCTCTTGCTTCAGCAAGGCTTAACTGACGATCTCTATCAGTACTCCAAAAAGCAAGATAATTTCTAATATGTTCCTATTTTGGTGGAGACGAGGGAGTTTATCAGTTTAGAATTTTATCTATAAATAGGAGAGTAGATTTCAGTCCTCTATCCCTTTTTCTATGCCTTGTACATAATTTTTTAGGCAGTTTAAATTCCAATTTTTAATTTAGAATTTTGTACCGGTTGATTCAAGAATTTATTCAAGTCAATTTCAATTCAGTATTTTACCAGGTTTTTTTTATGCGCTTTATTTATTCTTTATTTTAGTTTATTTATTTATTTTTCTATGCCCGGCTAGATTAGTTGATATCGGTATGTGATTTTAATTCACCGTAGGGGATTTAGAAAAGATTCGGCGCGTAATTTATTAAACTATTTTTCTGATTCGGGTTTCTAATTTTAAAACTTCTAAGCTTTTGAACGAAAGTAAAATAAAGCGATTAAGGTTAAAATCAATAGAGCGAGAGTTTGAGGTTTTAACTAGATAGTAAAAACTTGATATTAATTTTTGAACGAGCGAGAGCCACGTTAGAATCAATTAGAACTCGTTGGTTTTCAAAATATACTTTCGAAATTAGGTTGTAGAAAAGCGACAGTAAAAGTTCTAGTCTAGAAAGTATGGCCTTTATCAATAAAACGAGAGTGTGAGGTTTAGACTTTTAAATCAAGAAAGTTCTTCTGAAAATGAAGACACAAAATCATATCGTATTTTTAGCTTAATTTATATGAACTTTTAGTTGCGTTTCATATGTTTTTATTTCATTTGTCACGCTGGTATTTATTTCTATTTCAGATATTTTAATAAAACAAGTGGGAAAATAGAATTTAGCTGAAAACAAAGAAAAAGAAGACAAAAAAAGATAAAACCGCCAAGTAGTGGGCCACCACATGCCACATGGTGGGATCACCACGTGGCACATGGCACCCATAATGCAAAGCCACGTGACATATGCTAAACAAACAAGCAAAAACCATGTGAAACATCACATGGAATATATATGTGATATATCATGATATACATGAATTGAAGGAAGTGTGGCGCCCGTCATGGCTCCTAAAACAAAGTTTCACCTTTTTTTTTTTTCTGTTCAGAAAGAATTTAACGAACCGATCCTATTCTCTTGCTTCAGCAAGGCTTAACTGACGATCTCTATCAGTACTCCAAAAAGCAAGATAATTTCTAATCTGTTCCTATTTTGGTGGAGACGAGGGAGTTTATCAGTTTAGAATTTTATCTATAAATAGGAGAGTAGATTTCAGTCCTCTATCCCTTTTTCTATGCCTTGTACATAATTTTTTAGGCAGTTTAAATTCCAGTTTTTAATTTAGAATTTTGTACCGGTTGATTCAAGAATTTATTCAAGTCAATTTCAATTCAGTATTTTACCAGGTTTTTTTTATGCGCTTTATTTATTCTTTATTTTAGTTTATTTATTTATTTCTCTATGCCCGGCAAGATTAGTTGATATCGGTATGTGATTTTAATTCACCGTAGGGGATTTAGAAAAGATTCGGCACGTAATTTATTAAACCATTTTTCTGATTCGGGTTTCTAATTTTAAAACTTCTAAGCTTTTGAACGAAAGTAAAATAAAACGATTAAGGTTAAAATCAATAGAGCGAGAGTTTGAGGTTTTAACTAGATAGTAGAAACTTGATATTAATTTTTGAACGAGCGAGAGCCACTTTAGAATTAATTATAACTCATTGGTTTTCAAAATATACTTTCGAAATTAGGTGGTAGAAAAGTGACAGTAAAAGTTCTAGTCTAGAAAGTATGGCCTTTATCAATAAAACGAGAGTGTGAGGTTTAGACTTTTATATCAAGAAAGTTCTTCTGAAAATGAAGACACAAAATCATATCGTATTTTTAGCTTAATTTATATGAACTTTTAGTTGCGTTTCATATGTTTTTATTTCATTTGTCACGCTGGTATTTATTTCTATTTCAGATATTTTAATAAAACAAGTGGGAAAATAGAATTTAGCTGAAAACAAAGAAAAAGAAGACAAAAAAAGATAAAACCGCCAAGTAGTGGGCCACCACATGCCACATGGTGGGATCACCACGTGGCACATGGCACCCATCATGCAAAGCCACGTGACATATGCTAAACAAACAAGCAAAAACCATGTGAAACATCACATGGAATATATATGTGATATATCATGATATACATGAATTCAAGGAAGTGTGGCGCCCGTCATGGCTCCTAAAACAAATTTTCACCTCTTTTTTTCTGTTCAGAAAGAATTTAACGAACCGATCCTATTCTCTTGCTTTAGCAAGGCTTAACTGACGATCTCTATCAGTACTCCAAAAAGCAAGATAATTTCTAATCTGTTCCTATTTTGGTGGAGACGAGGGAGTTTATCAGTTTAGAATTTTATCTATAAATAGGAGAGTAGATTTCAGTCCTCTATCCCTTTTACTATGCCTTGTACATAATTTTTTAGGCAGTTTAAATTCCAGTTTTTAATTTAGAATTTTGTACCGGTTGATTCAAGAATTTATTCAAGTCAATTTCAATTCAGTATTTTACCAGGTTTTTTTTATGCGCTTTATTTATTCTTTATTTTAGTTTATTTATTTATTTTTCTATGCCCGGCTAGATTAGTTGATATCGGTATGTGATTTTAATTCACCGTAGGGGATTTAGAAAATATTCGGCGCGTAATTTATTAAACTATTTTTCTGATTCGGGTTTCTAATTTTAAAACTTCTAAGCTTTTGAACGAAAGTAAAATAAAGCGATTAAGGTTAAAATCAATAGAGCGAGAGTTTGAGGTTTTAACTAGATAGTAAAAACTTGATATTAATTTTTGAACGAGCGAGAGCCACGTTAGAATCAATTAGAACTCGTTGGTTTTCAAAATATACTTTCGAAATTAGGTTGTAGAAAAGCGACAGTAAAAGTTCTAGTCTAGAAAGTATGGCCTTTATCAATAAAACGAGAGTGTGAGGTTTAGACTTTTAAATCAAGAAAGTTCTTCTGAAAATGAAGACACAAAATCATATCGTATTTTTAGCTTAATTTATATGAACTTTTAGTTGCGTTTCATATGTTTTTATTTCATTTGTCACGCTGGTATTTATTTCTATTTCAGATATTTTAATAAAACAAGTGGGAAAATAGAATTTAGCTGAAAACAAAGAAAAAATAGACAAAAAAAGATAAAACCGCCAAGGGTGGGCCACCACATGCCACATGGTGGGATCACCACGTGGCACATGGCACCCATCATGCAAAGCCACGTGACATATGCTAAACAAACAAGCAAAAACCATGTGAAACATCACATGGAATATATATGTGATATATCATGATATACATGAATTGAAGGAAGTGTGGCGCCCGTCATGGCTCCTAAAACAAAGTTTCACCTTTTTTTTTTCTGTTCAGAAAGAATTTAACGAACCGATCCTATTCTCTTGCTTCAGCAAGGCTTAACTGACGATCTCTATCAGTACTCCAAAAAGCAAGATAATTTCTAATATGTTCCTATTTTGGTGGAGACGAGGGAGTTTATCAGTTTAGAATTTTATCTATAAATAGGAGAGTAGATTTCAGTCCTCTATCCCTTTTTCTATGCCTTGTACATAATTTTTTAGGCAGTTTAAATTCCAATTTTTAATTTAGAATTTTGTACCGGTTGATTCAAGAATTTATTCAAGTCAATTTCAATTCAGTATTTTACCAGGTTTTTTTTATGCGCTTTATTTATTCTTTATTTTAGTTTATTTATTTATTTTTCTATGCCCGGCTAGATTAGTTGATATCGGTATGTGATTTTAATTCACCGTAGGGGATTTAGAAAAGATTCGGCGCGTAATTTATTAAACTATTTTTCTGATTCGGGTTTCTAATTTTAAAACTTCTAAGCTTTTGAACGAAAGTAAAATAAAGCGATTAAGGTTAAAATCAATAGAGCGAGAGTTTGAGGTTTTAACTAGATAGTAAAAACTTGATATTAATTTTTGAACGAGCGAGAGCCACGTTAGAATCAATTAGAACTCGTTGGTTTTCAAAATATACTTTCGAAATTAGGTTGTAGAAAAGCGACAGTAAAAGTTCTAGTCTAGAAAGTATGGCCTTTATCAATAAAACGAGAGTGTGAGGTTTAGACTTTTAAATCAAGAAAGTTCTTCTGAAAATGAAGACACAAAATCATATCGTATTTTTAGCTTAATTTATATGAACTTTTAGTTGCGTTTCATATGTTTTTATTTCATTTGTCACGCTGGTATTTATTTCTATTTCAGATATTTTAATAAAACAAGTGGGAAAATAGAATTTAGCTGAAAACAAAGAAAAAGAAGACAAAAAAAGATAAAACCGCCAAGTAGTGGGCCACCACATGCCACATGGTGGGATCACCACGTGGCACATGGCACCCATAATGCAAAGCCACGTGACATATGCTAAACAAACAAGCAAAAACCATGTGAAACATCACATGGAATATATATGTGATATATCATGATATACATGAATTGAAGGAAGTGTGGCGCCCGTCATGGCTCCTAAAACAAAGTTTCACCTTTTTTTTTTTTCTGTTCAGAAAGAATTTAACGAACCGATCCTATTCTCTTGCTTCAGCAAGGCTTAACTGACGATCTCTATCAGTACTCCAAAAAGCAAGATAATTTCTAATCTGTTCCTATTTTGGTGGAGACGAGGGAGTTTATCAGTTTAGAATTTTATCTATAAATAGGAGAGTAGATTTCAGTCCTCTATCCCTTTTTCTATGCCTTGTACATAATTTTTTAGGCAGTTTAAATTCCAGTTTTTAATTTAGAATTTTGTACCGGTTGATTCAAGAATTTATTCAAGTCAATTTCAATTCAGTATTTTACCAGGTTTTTTTTATGCGCTTTATTTATTCTTTATTTTAGTTTATTTATTTATTTCTCTATGCCCGGCAAGATTAGTTGATATCGGTATGTGATTTTAATTCACCGTAGGGGATTTAGAAAAGATTCGGCACGTAATTTATTAAACCATTTTTCTGATTCGGGTTTCTAATTTTAAAACTTCTAAGCTTTTGAACGAAAGTAAAATAAAACGATTAAGGTTAAAATCAATAGAGCGAGAGTTTGAGGTTTTAACTAGATAGTAGAAACTTGATATTAATTTTTGAACGAGCGAGAGCCACTTTAGAATTAATTATAACTCATTGGTTTTCAAAATATACTTTCGAAATTAGGTGGTAGAAAAGTGACAGTAAAAGTTCTAGTCTAGAAAGTATGGCCTTTATCAATAAAACGAGAGTGTGAGGTTTAGACTTTTATATCAAGAAAGTTCTTCTGAAAATGAAGACACAAAATCATATCGTATTTTTAGCTTAATTTATATGAACTTTTAGTTGCGTTTCATATGTTTTTATTTCATTTGTCACGCTGGTATTTATTTCTATTTCAGATATTTTAATAAAACAAGTGGGAAAATAGAATTTAGCTGAAAACAAAGAAAAAGAAGACAAAAAAAGATAAAACCGCCAAGTAGTGGGCCACCACATGCCACATGGTGGGATCACCACGTGGCACATGGCACCCATCATGCAAAGCCACGTGACATATGCTAAACAAACAAGCAAAAACCATGTGAAACATCACATGGAATATATATGTGATATATCATGATATACATGAATTCAAGGAAGTGTGGCGCCCGTCATGGCTCCTAAAACAAATTTTCACCTCTTTTTTTCTGTTCAGAAAGAATTTAACGAACCGATCCTATTCTCTTGCTTTAGCAAGGCTTAACTGACGATCTCTATCAGTACTCCAAAAAGCAAGATAATTTCTAATCTGTTCCTATTTTGGTGGAGACGAGGGAGTTTATCAGTTTAGAATTTTATCTATAAATAGGAGAGTAGATTTCAGTCCTCTATCCCTTTTACTATGCCTTGTACATAATTTTTTAGGCAGTTTAAATTCCAGTTTTTAATTTAGAATTTTGTACCGGTTGATTCAAGAATTTATTCAAGTCAATTTCAATTCAGTATTTTACCAGGTTTTTTTTATGCGCTTTATTTATTCTTTATTTTAGTTTATTTATTTATTTTTCTATGCCCGGCTAGATTAGTTGATATCGGTATGTGATTTTAATTCACCGTAGGGGATTTAGAAAATATTCGGCGCGTAATTTATTAAACTATTTTTCTGATTCGGGTTTCTAATTTTAAAACTTCTAAGCTTTTGAACGAAAGTAAAATAAAGCGATTAAGGTTAAAATCAATAGAGCGAGAGTTTGAGGTTTTAACTAGATAGTAAAAACTTGATATTAATTTTTGAACGAGCGAGAGCCACGTTAGAATCAATTAGAACTCGTTGGTTTTCAAAATATACTTTCGAAATTAGGTTGTAGAAAAGCGACAGTAAAAGTTCTAGTCTAGAAAGTATGGCCTTTATCAATAAAACGAGAGTGTGAGGTTTAGACTTTTAAATCAAGAAAGTTCTTCTGAAAATGAAGACACAAAATCATATCGTATTTTTAGCTTAATTTATATGAACTTTTAGTTGCGTTTCATATGTTTTTATTTCATTTGTCACGCTGGTATTTATTTCTATTTCAGATATTTTAATAAAACAAGTGGGAAAATAGAATTTAGCTGAAAACAAAGAAAAAGAAGACAAAAAAAGATAAAACCGCCAAGTAGTGGGCCACCACATGCCACATGGTGGGATCACCACGTGGCACATGGCACCCATCATGCAAAGCCACGTGACATATGCTAAACAAACAAGCAAAAACCATGTGAAACATCACATGGAATATATATGTGATATATCATGATATACATGAATTCAAGGAAGTGTGGCGCCCGTCATGGCTCCTAAAACAAATTTTCACCTCTTTTTTTCTGTTCAGAAAGAATTTAACGAACCGATCCTATTCTCTTGCTTTAGCAAGGCTTAACTGACGATCTCTATCAGTACTCCAAAAAGCAAGATAATTTCTAATCTGTTCCTATTTTGGTGGAGACGAGGGAGTTTATCAGTTTAGAATTTTATCTATAAATCGGAGAGTAGATTTCAGTCCTCTATCCCTTTTACTATGCCTTGTACATAATTTTTTAGGCAGTTTAAATTCCAGTTTTTAATTTAGAATTTTGTACCGGTTGATTCAAGAATTTATTCAAGTCAATTTCAATTCAGTATTTTACCAGGTTTTTTTTATGCGCTTTATTTATTCTTTATTTTAGTTTATTTATTTATTTTTCTATGCCCGGCTAGATTAGTTGATATCGGTATGTGATTTTAATTCACCGTAGGGGATTTAGAAAATATTCGGCGCGTAATTTATTAAACTATTTTTCTGATTCGGGTTTCTAATTTTAAAACTTCTAAGCTTTTGAACGAAAGTAAAATAAAGCGATTAAGGTTAAAATCAATAGAGCGAGAGTTTGAGGTTTTAACTAGATAGTAAAAACTTGATATTAATTTTTGAACGAGCGAGAGCCACGTTAGAATCAATTAGAACTCGTTGGTTTTCAAAATATACTTTCGAAATTAGGTGGTAGAAAAGCGACAGTAAAAGTTCTAGTCTAGAAAGTATGGCCTTTATCAATAAAACGAGAGTGTGAGGTTTAGACTTTTAAATCAAGAAAGTTCTTCTGAAAATGAAGACACAAAATCATATCGTATTTTTAGCTTAATTTATATGAACTTTTAGTTGCGTTTCATATGTTTTTATTTCATTTGTCACGCTGGTATTTATTTCTATTTCAGATATTTTAATAAAACAAGTGGGAAAATAGAATTTAGCTGAAAACAAAGAAAAAGAAGACAAAAAAAGATAAAACCGCCAAGTAGTGGGCCACCACATGCCACATGGTGGGATCACCACGTGGCACATGGCACCCATCATGCAAAGCCACGTGACATATGCTAAACAAACAAGCAAAAACCATGTGAAACATCACATGGAATATATATGTGATATATCATGATATACATGAATTCAAGGAAGTGTGGCGCCCGTCATGGCTCGTAAAACAAGTTTTCACCTTTTTTTTTTCTGTTCAGAAAGAATTTAACGAACCGATCCTATTCTCTTGCTTTAGCAAGGCTTAACTGACGATCTCTATCAGTACTCCAAAAAGCAAGATAATTTCTAATCTGTTCCTATTTTGGTGGAGAAGAGGGAGTTTATCAGTTTAGAATTTTATCTATAAATAGGAGAGTAGATTTCAGTCCTTTATCCCTTTTTCTATGCCTTGTACATAATTTTTTAGGCAGTTTAAATTCCAGTTTTTAATTTAGAATTTTGTACCGGTTGATTCAAGAATTTATTCAAGTCAATTTCAATTCAGTATTTTACCAGGTTTTTTTTATGCGCTTTATTTATTCTTTATTTTAGTTTATTTATTTATTTCTCTATGCCCGGCTAGATTAGTTGATATCGGTATGTGATTTTAATTCACAGTAGGGGATTTAGAAAAGATTCGGCGCGTAATTTATTAAACTATTTTTCTGATTCGGGTTTCTAATTTTAAAACTTCTAAGCTTTTGAACGAAAGTAAAATAAAACGATTAAGGTTAAAATCAATAGAGCGAGAGTTTGAGGTTTTAACTAGATAGTAGAAACTTGATATTAATTTTTGAACGAGCGAGAGCCACTTTAGAATTAATTATAACTCATTGGTTTTCAAAATATACTTTCGAAATTAGGTGGTAGAAAAGTGACAGTAAAAGTTCTAGTCTAGAAAGTATGGCCTTTATCAATAAAACGAAAGTGTGAGGTTTAGACTTTTAAATCAAGAAAGTTCTTCTGAAAATGACGACACAAAATCATATCGTATTTTTAGCTTAATTTATATGAACTTTTAGTTGCATTTCATATGTTTTTATTTCATTTGTCACGCTGGTATTTATTTCTATTTCAGATATTTTAATAAAACAAGTGGGAAAATAGAATTTAGCTGAAAACAAAGAAAAAGAAGACAAAAAAAGATAAAACCGCCAAGTAGTGGGCCACCACATGCCACATGGTGGGATCACCACGTGGCACATGGCACCCATCATGCAAAGCCACGTGACATATGCTAAACAAACAAGCAAAAACCATGTGAAACATCACATGGAATATATATGTGATATATCATGATATACATGAATTGAAGGAAGTGTGGCGCCCGTCATGGCTCCTAAAACAAAGTTTCACCTTTTTTTTTTTTTCTGTTCAGAAAGAATTTAACGAACCGATCCTATTCTCTTGCTTCAGCAAGGCTTAACTGACGATCTCTATCAGTACTCCAAAAAGCAAGATAATTTCTAATCTGTTCCTATTTTGGTGGAGACGAGGGAGTTTATCAGTTTAGAATTTTATCTATAAATAGGAGAGTAGATTTCAGTCCTCTATCCCTTTTTCTATGCCTTGTACATAATTTTTTAGGCAGTTTAAATTCCAGTTTTTAATTTAGAATTTTGTACCGGTTGATTCAAGAATTTATTCAAGTCAATTTCAATTCAGTATTTTACCAGGTTTTTTTTATGCGCTTTATTTATTCTTTATTTTAGTTTATTTATTTATTTCTCTATGCCCGGCTAGATTAGTTGATATCGGTATGTGATTTTAATTCACCGTAGGGGATTTAGAAAAGATTCGGCGCGTAATTTATTAAACTATTTTTCTGATTCGGGTTTCTAATTATAAAACTTCTAAGCTTTTGAACGAAAGTAAAATAAAACGATTAAGGTTAAAATCAATAGAGCGAGAGTTTGAGGTTTTAACTAGATAGTAGAAACTTGATATTAATTTTTGAACGAGCGAGAGCCACTTTAGAATTAATTATAACTCATTGGTTTTCAAAATATACTTTCGAAATTAGGTGGTAGAAAAGTGACAGTAAAAGTTCTAGTCTAGAAAGTATGGCCTTTATCAATAAAACGAGAGTGTGAGGTTTAGACTTTTAAATCAAGAAAGTTCTTCTGAAAATGAAGACACAAAATCATATCGTATTTTTAGCTTAATTTATATGAACTTTTAGTTGCATTTCATATGTTTTTATTTCATTTGTCACGCTGGTATTTATTTCTATTTCAGATATTTTAATAAAACAAGTGGGAAAATAGAATTTAGCTGAAAACAAAGAAAAAGAAGACAAAAAAAGATAAAACCGCCAAGTAGTGGGCCACCACATGCCACATGGTGGGATCACCACGTGGCACATGGCACCCATCATGCAAAGCCACGTGACATATGCTAAACAAACAAGCAAAAACCATGTGAAACATCACATGGAATATATATGTGATATATCATGATATACATGAATTCAAGGAAGTGTGGCGCCCGTCATGGCTCCTAAAACATATTTTCACCTTTTTTTTTTTCTGTTCAGAAAGAATTTAACGAACCGATCCTATTCTCTTGCTTCAGCAAGGCTTAACTGACGATCTCTATCAGTACTCCAAAAAGCAAGATAATTTCTAATCTGTTCCTATTTTGGTGGAGACGAGGGAGTTTATCAGTTTAGAATTTTATCTATAAATAGGAGAGTAGATTTCAGTCCTCTATCCCTTTTTCTATGCCTTGTACATAATTTTTTAGGCAGTTTAAATTCCGATTTTTAATTTAGAATTTTGTACCGGTTGATTCAAGAATTTATTCAAGTCAATTTCAATTCAGTATTTTACCAGGTTTTTTTTATGCGCTTTATTTATTCTTTATTTTAGTTTATTTATTTATTTCTCTATGCCCGGCTAGATTAGTTGATATCGGTATGTGATTTTAATTCACCGTAGGGGATTTAGAAAAGATTCGGCGCGTAATTTATTAAACTATTTTTCTGATTCGGGTTTCTAATTTTAAAACTTCTAAGCTTTTGAACGAAAGTAAAATAAAGCGATTAAGGTTAAAATCAATAGAGCGAGTGTTTGAGGTTTTAACTAGATAGTAGAAACTTGATATTAATTTTTGAACGAGCGAGAGCCACTTTAGAATTAATTATAACTCATTGGTTTTCAAAATATACTTTCGAAATTAGGTGGTAGAAAAGTGACAGTAAAAGTTCTAGTCTAGAAAGTATGGCCTTTATCAATAAAACGAAAGTGTGAGGTTTAGACTTTTAAATCAAGAAAGTTCTTCTGAAAATGACGACACAAAATCATATCGTATTTTTAGCTTAATTTATATGAACTTTTAGTTGCATTTCATATGTTTTTATTTCATTTGTCACGCTGGTATTTATTTCTATTTCAGATATTTTAATAAAACAAGTGGGAAAATAGAATTTAGCTGAAAACAAAGAAAAAGAAGACAAAAAAAGATAAAACCGCCAAGTAGTGGGCCACCACATGCCACATGGTGGGATCACCACGTGGCACATGGCACCCATCATGCAAAGCCACGTGACATATGCTAAACAAACAAGCAAAAACCATGTGAAACATCACATGGAATATATATGTGATATATCATGATATACATGAATTGAAGGAAGTGTGGCGCCCGTCATGGCTCCTAAAACAAAGTTTCACCTTTTTTTTTTTTTCTGTTCAGAAAGAATTTAACGAACCGATCCTATTCTCTTGCTTCAGCAAGGCTTAACTGACGATCTCTATCAGTACTCCAAAAAGCAAGATAATTTCTAATCTGTTCCTATTTTGGTGGAGACGAGGGAGTTTATCAGTTTAGAATTTTATCTATAAATAGGAGAGTAGATTTCAGTCCTCTATCCCTTTTTCTATGCCTTGTACATAATTTTTTAGGCAGTTTAAATTCCAGTTTTTAATTTAGAATTTTGTACCGGTTGATTCAAGAATTTATTCAAGTCAATTTCAATTCAGTATTTTACCAGGTTTTTTTTATGCGCTTTATTTATTCTTTATTTTAGTTTATTTATTTATTTCTCTATGCCCGGCTAGATTAGTTGATATCGGTATGTGATTTTAATTCACCGTAGGGGATTTAGAAAAGATTCGGCGCGTAATTTATTAAACTATTTTTCTGATTCGGGTTTCTAATTATAAAACTTCTAAGCTTTTGAACGAAAGTAAAATAAAACGATTAAGGTTAAAATCAATAGAGCGAGAGTTTGAGGTTTTAACTAGATAGTAGAAACTTGATATTAATTTTTGAACGAGCGAGAGCCACTTTAGAATTAATTATAACTCATTGGTTTTCAAAATATACTTTCGAAATTAGGTGGTAGAAAAGTGACAGTAAAAGTTCTAGTCTAGAAAGTATGGCCTTTATCAATAAAACGAGAGTGTGAGGTTTAGACTTTTAAATCAAGAAAGTTCTTCTGAAAATGAAGACACAAAATCATATCGTATTTTTAGCTTAATTTATATGAACTTTTAGTTGCGTTTCATATGTTTTTATTTCATTTGTCACGCTGGTATTTATTTCTATTTCAGATATTTTAATAAAACAAGTGGGAAAATAGAATTTAGCTGAAAACAAAGAAAAAGAAGACAAAAAAAGATAAAACCGCCAAGTAGTGGGCCACCACATGCCACCTGGTGGGATCACCACGTGGCACATGGCACCCATCATGCAAAGCCACGTGACATATGCTAAACAAACAAGCAAAAACCATGTGAAACATCACATGGAATATATATGTGATATATCATGATATACATGAATTCAAGGAAGTGTGGCGCCCGTCATGGCTCCTAAAACAAATTTTCACCTTTTTTTTTTTCTGTTCAGAAAGAATTTAACGAACCGATCCTATTCTCTTGCTTCAGCAAGGCTTAACTGACGATCTCTATCAGTACTCCAAAAAGCAAGATAATTTCTAATCTGTTCCTATTTTGGTGGAGACGAGGGAGTTTATCAGTTTAGAATTTTATCTATAAATAGGAGAGTAGATTTCAGTCCTCTATCCCTTTTTCTATGCCTTGTACATAATTTTTTAGGCAGTTTAAATTCCGATTTTTAATTTAGAATTTTGTACCGGTTGATTCAAGAATTTATTCAAGTCAATTTCAATTCAGTATTTTACCAGGTTTTTTTTATGCGCTTTATTTATTCTTTATTTTAGTTTATTTATTTATTTCTCTATGCCCGGCTAGATTAGTTGATATCGGTATGTGATTTTAATTCACCGTAGGGGATTTAGAAAAGATTCGGCGCGTAATTTATTAAACTATTTTTCTGATTCGGGTTTCTAATTTTAAAACTTCTAAGCTTTTGAACGAAAGTAAAATAAAGCGATTAAGGTTAAAATCAATAGAGCGAGTGTTTGAGGTTTTAACTAGATAGTAAAAACTTGATATTAATTTTTGAACGAGCGAGAGCCACGTTAGAATTAATTAGAACTCGTTGGTTTTCAAAATATACTTTCGAAATTAGGTGGTAGAAAAGCGACAGTAAAAGTTCTAGTCTAGAAAGTATGGCCTTTATCAATAAAACGAAAGTGTGAGGTTTAGACTTTTAAATCAAGAAAGTTCTTCTGAAAATGACGACACAAAATCATATCGTATTTTTAGCTTAATTTATATGAACTTTTAGTTGCATTTCATATGTTTTTATTTCATTTGTGACGCTGGTATTTATTTCTATTTCAGATATTTTAATAAAACAAGTGGGAAAATAGAATTTAGCTGAAAACAAATAAAAAGAAGACAAAAAAAGATAAAACCGCTAAGTAGTGGGCCACCACATGCCACATGGTGGGATCACCACGTGGCACATGGCACCCATCATGCAAAGCCACTGACATATGCTAAACAAACAAGCAAAAACCATGTGAAACATCACATGGAATATATATGTGATATATCATGATATACATGAATTCAAGGAAGTGTGGCGCCCGTCATGGCTCCTAAAACAAATTTTCACCTTTTTTTTTTCTGTTCAGAAAGAATTTAACGAACCGATCCTATTCTCTTGCTTTAGCAAGGCTTAACTGACGATCTCTATCAGTACTCCAAAAAGCAAGATAATTTCTAATCTGTTCCTATTTTGGTGGAGACGAAGGAGTTTATCAGTTTAGAATTTTATCTATAAATAGGAGAGTAGATTTCAGTCCTCTATCCCTTTTTCTATGCCTTGTACATAATTTTTTAGGCAGTTTAAATTCCAGTTTTTAATTTAGAATTTTGTACCGGTTGATTCAAGAATTTATTCAAGTCAATTTCAATTCAGTATTTTACCAGGTTTTTTTTATGCGCTTTATTTATTCTTTATTTTAGTTTATTTATTTATTTTTCTATGCCCGGCTAGATTAGTTGATATCGGTATGTGATTTTAATTCACCGTAGGAGATTTAGAAAAGATTCGGCGCGTAATTTATTAAACTATTTTTCTGATTCGGGTTTCTAATTTTAAAACTTCTAAGCTTTTGAGCGAAAGTAAAATAAAGCGATTAAGGTTAAAATCAATAGAGCGAGAGTTTGAGGTTTTAACTAGATAGTAAAAACTTGATATTAATTTTTGAACGAGCGAGAGCCACGTTAGAATTAATTAGAACTCGTTGGTTTTCAAAATATACTTTCGAAATTAGGTGGTAGAAAAGCGACAGTAAAAGTTCTAGTCTAGAAAGTATGGCCTTTATCAATAAAACGAAAGTGTGAGGTTTAGACTATTAAATCAAGAAAGTTCTTCTGAAAATGACGACACAAAATTATATCGTATTTTTAGCTTAATTTATATGAACTTTTAGTTGCATTTCATATGTTTTTATTTCATTTGTCACGCTGGTATTTATTTCTATTTCAGATATTTTAATAAAACAAGTGGGAAAATAGAATTTAGCTGAAAACAAATAAAAAATAGATAAAAAAAGACAAAACCGCCAAGTGATGGGCCACCACATGCCACATGGTGGGATCACCACGTGGCACATGGCACCCACCATGCAAAGCCACGTGACATATGCTAAACAAACAAGCAAAAATCATGTGAAACATCACATGGAATATATATGTGATATATCATGATATACATGAATTGAAGGAAGTGTGGCGCCCGTCATGGCTCCTAAAACAAATTTTCACCTTTTTTTTCTGTTCAGAAAGAATTTAACGAACCGATCATATTCTCTTGCTTCAGCAAGGCTTAACTGACGATCTCTATCAGTACTCCAAAAAGCAAGATAATTTCTAATCTGTTCCTATTTTGGTGGAGACGAGGGAGTTTAGCAGTTTAGAATTTTATCTATAAATAGGAGAGTAGATTTCAGTCCTCTATCCCTTTTTGTATGCCTTGTACATAATTTTTTAGGCAGTTTAAATTCCAGTTTTTAATTTAGATTTTTGTACCGGTTGATTGAAGAATTTATTCAAGTCAATTTCAATTCAGTATTTTACCAGGGTTTTTTTATGCGCTTTATTTATTCTTTATTTTAGTTTATTTATTTATTTCTCTATGTCCGGCTAGATTAGTTGATATCGGTATGTGATTTTAATTCACCGTAGGGGATTTAGAAAAGATTCGGCGCGTAATTTATTAAACTATTTTTCTGATTCGGGTTTCTAATTTTAAAACTTCTAAGCTTTTGAACGAAAGTAAAATAAAGCGATTAAGGTTAAAATCAATAGAGCGAGAGTTTGAGGTTTTAACTAGATAGTAGAAACTTGATATTAATTTTTGAACGAGCGAGAGCCACTTTAGAATTAATTATAACTCATTGGTTTTCAAAATATACTTTCGAAATTAGGTGGTAGAAAAGTGACAGTAAAAGTTCTAGTCTAGAAAGTATGGCCTTTATCAATAAAACGAGAGTGTGAGGTTTAGACTTTTAAATCAAGAAAGTTCTTCTGAAAATGATGACACAAAATCATATCGTATTTTTAGCTTAATTTATATGAACTTTTAGTTGCGTTTCATATGTTTTTATTTCATTTGTCACGCTGGTATTTATTTCTATTTCAGATATTTTAATAAAACAAGTGGGAAAATAGAATTTAGCTGAAAACAAAGAAAAAATAGACAAAAAAAGATAAAATCGCCAAGTAGTGGGCCACCACATGCCACATGGTGGGATCACCACGTGGCACATGGCACCCACCATGCAAAGCCACGTGACATATGCTAAACAAACAAGCAAAAACCATGTGAAACATCACATGGAATATATATGTGATATATCATGATATACATGAATTGAAGGAAGTGTGGCGCCCGTCATGGCTCCTAAAACAAATTTTCACCTTTTTTTTCTGTTCAGAAAGAATTTAACGAACCGATCATATTCTCTTGCTTCAGCAAGGCTTAACTGACGATCTCTATCAGTACTCCAAAAAGCAAGATAATTTCTAATCTGTTCCTATTTTGGTGGAGACGAGGGAGTTTAGCAGTTTAGAATTTTATCTATAAATAGGAGAGTAGATTTCAGTCCTCTATCCCTTTTTGTATGCCTTGTACATAATTTTTTAGGCAGTTTAAATTCCAGTTTTTAATTTAGATTTTTGTACCGGTTGATTGAAGAATTTATTCAAGTCAATTTCAATTCAGTATTTTACCAGGGTTTTTTTATGCGCTTTATTTATTCTTTATTTTAGTTTATTTATTTATTTCTCTATGTCCGGCTAGATTAGTTGATATCGGTATGTGATTTTAATTCACCGTAGGGGATTTAGAAAAGATTCGGCGCGTAATTTATTAAACTATTTTTCTGATTCGGGTTTCTAATTTTAAAACTTCTAAGCTTTTGAACGAAAGTAAAATAAAGCGATTAAGGTTAAAATCAATAGAGCGAGAGTTTGAGGTTTTAACTAGATAGTAGAAACTTGATATTAATTTTTGAACGAGCGAGAGCCACTTTAGAATTAATTATAACTCGTTGGTTTTCAAAATATACTTTCGAAATTAGGTGGTAGAAAAGTGACAGTAAAAGTTCTAGTCTAGAAAGTATGGCCTTTATCAATAAAACGAGAGTGTGAGGTTTAGACTTTTAAATCAAGAAAGTTCTTCTGAAAATGATGACACAAAATCATATCGTATTTTTAGCTTAATTTATATGAACTTTTAGTTGCGTTTCATATGTTTTTATTTCATTTGTCACGCTGGTATTTATTTCTATTTCAGATATTTTAATAAAACAAGTGGAAAAATAGAATTTAGCTGAAAACAAAGAAAAAATAGACAAAAAAAGATAAAATCGCCAAGTAGTGGGCCACCACATGCCACATGGTGGGATCACCACGTGGCACATGGCACCCACCATGCAAAGCCACGTGACATATGCTAAACAAACAAGCAAAAACCATGTGAAACATCACATGGAATATATATGTGATATATCATGATATACGCGAATTGAAGGAAGTGTGGCGCCCGTCATGGCTCCTAAAACAAATTTTCACCTTTTTTTTTTTCTGTTCAGAAAGAATTTAACGAACTGATCCTATTCTCTTGCTTTAGCAAGGCTTAACTGACGATCTCTATCAGTACTCCAAAAAGCAAGATAATTTCTAATATGTTCCTATTTTGGTGGAGACGAGGGAGTTTATCAGTTTAGAATTTTATCTATAAATAGGAGAGTAGATTTCAGTCCTCTATCCCTTTTTCTATGCCTTGTACATAATTTTTTAGGCAGTTTAAATTCCAGTTTTTAATTTAGAATTTTGTAGCGGTTGATTCAAGAATTTATTCAAGTCAATTTCAATTCAGTATTTTACCAGGGTTTTTTTATGCGCTTTATTTATTCTTTATTTTAGTTTATTTATTTATTTCTCTATGTCCGGCTATATTAGTTGATATCGGTATGTGATTTTAATTCACCGTAGGAGATTTAGAAAAGATTCGGCGCGTAATTTATTAAACTATTTTTCTGATTCGGGTTTCTAATTTTAAAACTTCTAAGCTTTTGAACGAAAGTAAAATAAAGCGATTAAGGTTAAAATCAATAGAGCGAGAGTTTGAGGTTTTAACTAGATAGTAAAAACTTGATATTAATTTTTGAACGAGCGAGAGCGACTTTAGAATTAATTAGAACTCGTTGGTTTTCAAAATATACTTTCGAAATTAGGTGGTAGAAAAGTGACAGTAAAAGTTCTAGTCTAGAAAGTATGGCCTTTATCAATAAAACGAGAGTGTGAGGTTTAGACTTTTAAATCAAGAAAGTTCTTCTGAAAATGATGACACAAAATCATATCGTATTTTTAGCTTAATTTATATGAACTTTTAGTTGCGTTTCATATGTTTTTATTTCATTTGTCACGCTGGTATTTATTTCTATTTCAGATATTTTAATAAAACAAGTGGGAAAATAGAATTTAGCTGAAAACAAAGAAAAAATAGACAAAAAAAGATAAAATCGCCAAGTAGTGGGCCACCACATGCCACATGGTGGGATCACCACGTGGCACATGGCACCCACCATGCAAAGCCACGTGACATATGCTAAACAAACAAGCAAAAACCATGTGAAACATCACATGGAATATATATGTGATATATCATGATATACGCGAATTGAAGGAAGTGTGGCGCCCGTCATGGCTCCTAAAACAAATTTTCACCTTTTTTTTTTTCTGTTCAGAAAGAATTTAACGAACTGATCCTATTCTCTTGCTTTAGCAAGGCTTAACTGACGATCTCTATCAGTACTCCAAAAAGCAAGATAATTTCTAATATGTTCCTATTTTGGTGGAGACGAGGGAGTTTATCAGTTTAGAATTTTATCTATAAATAGGAGAGTAGATTTCAGTCCTCTATCCCTTTTTCTATGCCTTGTACATAATTTTTTAGGCAGTTTAAATTCCAGTTTTTAATTTAGAATTTTGTAGCGGTTGATTCAAGAATTTATTCAAGTCAATTTCAATTCAGTATTTTACCAGGGTTTTTTTATGCGCTTTATTTATTCTTTATTTTAGTTTATTTATTTATTTCTCTATGTCCGGCTATATTAGTTGATATCGGTATGTGATTTTAATTCACCGTAGGAGATTTAGAAAAGATTCGGCGCGTAATTTATTAAACTATTTTTCTGATTCTGGTTTCTAATTTTAAAACTTCTAAGCTTTTGAACGAAAGTAAAATAAAGCGATTAAGGTTAAAATCAATAGAGCGAGAGTTTGAGGTTTTAACTAGATAGTAAAAACTTGATATTAATTTTTGAACGAGCGAGAGCCACGTTAGAATTAATTAGAACTCGTTGGTTTTCAAAATATACTTTCGAAATTAGGTGGTAGAAAAGCGACAGTAAAAGTTCTAGTCTAGAAAGTATGGCCTTTATCAATAAAACGAAAGTGTGAGGTTTAGACTATTAAATCAAGAAAGTTCTTCTGAAAATGACGACACAAAATTATATCGTATTTTTAGCTTAATTTATATGAACTTTTAGTTGCATTTCATATGTTTTTATTTCATTTGTCACGCTGGTATTTATTTCTATTTCAGATATTTTAATAAAACAAGTGGGAAAATAGAATTTAGCTGAAAACAAATAAAAAATAGATAAAAAAAGACAAAACCGCCAAGTGATGGGCCACCACATGCCACATGGTGGGATCACCACGTGGCACATGGCACCCACCATGCAAAGCCACGTGACATATGCTAAACAAACAAGCAAAAATCATGTGAAACATCACATGGAATATATATGTGATATATCATGATATACATGAATTGAAGGAAGTGTGGCGCCCGTCATGGCTCCTAAAACAAATTTTCACCTTTTTTTTTCTGTTCAGAAAGAATTTAACGAACCGATCATATTCTCTTGCTTCAGCAAGGCTTAACTGACGATCTCTATCAGTACTCCAAAAAGCAAGATAATTTCTAATCTGTTCCTATTTTGGTGGAGACGAGGGAGTTTAGCAGTTTAGAATTTTATCTATAAATAGGAGAGTAGATTTCAGTCCTCTATCCCTTTTTCTATGCCTTGTACATAATTTTTTAGGCAGTTTAAATTCCAGTTTTTAATTTAGAATTTTGTAGCGGTTGATTCAAGAATTTATTCAAGTCAATTTCAATTCAGTATTTTTCCAGGTTTTTTTTATGCGCTTTATTTATTCTTTATTTTAGTTTATTTATTTATTTCTCTATGTCCGGCTAGATTAGTTGATATCGGTATGTGATTTTAATTCACCGTAGGGGATTTAGAAAAGATTCGGCGCGTAATTTATTAAACTATTTTTCTGATTCGGGTTTCTAATTTTAAAACTTCTAAGCTTTTGAACGAAAGTAAAATAAAGCGATTAAGGTTAAAATCAATAGAGCGAGAGTTTGAGGTTTTAACTAGATAGTAAAAACTTGATATTAATTTTTGAACGAGCGAGAGCCACGTTCGAATTAATTAGAACTCGTTGGTTTTCAAAATATACTTTCGAAATTAGGTGGTAGAAAAGCGACAGTAAAAGTTCTAGTCTAGAAAGTATGGCCTTTATCAATAAAACGAAAGTGTGAGGTTTAGACTATTAAATCAAGAAAGTTCTTCTGAAAATGACGACACAAAATTATATCGTATTTTTAGCTTAATTTATATGAACTTTTAGTTGCATTTCATATGTTTTTATTTCATTTGTCACGCTGGTATTTATTTCTATTTCAGATATTTTAATAAAACAAGTGGGAAAATAGAATTTAGCTGAAAACAAATAAAAAATAGATAAAAAAAGA
Source organism: Trifolium dubium (assembly GCA_951804385.1). Classification (NCBI taxonomy): domain Eukaryota; kingdom Viridiplantae; phylum Streptophyta; class Magnoliopsida; order Fabales; family Fabaceae; genus Trifolium; species Trifolium dubium. Next base: position 21,044,072 of record OX638068.1, read on the forward strand.
CAAAACCGCCAAGTGATGGGCCACCACATGCCACATGGTGGGATCACCACGTGGCACATGCACCCACCATGCAAAGCCACGTGACATATGCTAAACAAACAAGCAAAAATCATGTGAAACATCACATGGAATATATATGTGATATATCATGATATACATGAATTGAAGGAAGTGTGGCGCCCGTCATGGCTCCTAAAACAAATTTTCACCTTTTTTTTTCTGTTCAGAAAGAATTTAACGAACCGATCATATTCTCTTGCTTCAGCAAGGCTTAACTGACGATCTCTATCAGTACTCCAAAAAGCAAGATAATTTCTAATCTGTTCCTATTTTGGTGGAGACGAGGGAGTTTAGCAGTTTAGAATTTTATCTATAAATAGGAGAGTAGATTTCAGTCCTCTATCCCTTTTTGTATGCCTTGTACATAATTTTTTAGGTTGTTTAAATTCAAGTTTTTAATTTAGATTTTTGTACCGGTTGATTCAAGAATTTATTCAAGTCAATTTCAATTCAGTATTTTACCAGGGTTTTTTTATGCGCTTTATTTATTCTTTATTTTAGTTTATTTATTTATTTCTCTATGCCCGGCTAGATTAGTTGATATCGGTATGTGATTTTAATTCACCGTAGGGGATTTAGAAAAGATTCGGCGCGTAATTTATTAAACGATTTTTCTGATTCGGGTTTCTAATTTTAAAACTTCTAAGCTTTTGAACGAAAGTAAAATAAAGCGATTAAGGTTAAAATCAATAGAGCGAGAGTTTGAGGTTTTAACTAGATAGTAAAAACTTGATATTAATTTTTGAACGAGCGAGAGCCACGTTAGAATTAATTAGAACTCGTTGGTTTTCAAAATATACTTTCGAAATTAGGTGGTAGAAAAGCGACAGTAAAAGTTCTAGTCTAGAAAGTATGGCCTTTATCAATAAAACGAAAGTGTGAGGTTTAGACTATTAAATCAAGAAAGTTCTTCTGAAAATGACGACACAAAATCATATCGTATTTTAATTCACCGTAGGGGATTTAGAAAAGATTCGGCGCGTAATTTATTAAACTATTTTTCTGATTCGGGTTTCTAATTTTAAAACTTCTAAGCTTTTGAACGAAAGTAAAATAAAGCGATTAAGGTTAAAATCAATAGAGCGAGAGTTTGAGGTTTTAACTAGATAGTAAAAACGTGATATTAATTTTTGAACGAGCGAGAGCCACGTTAGAATTAATTATAACTCGTTGGTTTTCAAAATATACTTTCGAAATTAGGTGGTAGAAAAGCGACAGTAAAAGTTCTAGTCTAGAAAGTATGGCCTTTATCAATAAAACGAAAGTGTGAGGTTTAGACTATTAAATCAAGAAAGTTCTTCTGAAAATGACGACACAAAATCATATCGTATTTTTAGCTTAATTTATATGAACTTTTAGTTGCATTTCATATGTTTTTATTTCATTTGTCACGCTGGTATTTATTTCTATTTCAGATATTTTAATAAAACAAGTGGGAAAATAGAATTTAGCTGAAAACAAAGAAAAAATAGATAAAAAAAGACAAAACCGCCAAGTAGTGGGCCACCACATGCCACATGGTGGGATCACCACGTGGCACATGGCACCCACCATGCAAAGCCACGTGACATATGCTAAACAAACAAGCAAAAATCATGTGAAACATCACATGGAATATATATGTGATATATCATGATATACATGAATTGAAGGAAGTGTGGCGCCCGTCATGGCTCCTAAAACAAATTTTCACCTTTTTTTTTCTGTTCAGAAAGAATTTAACGAACCGATCATATTCTCTTGTTTCAGCAAGGCTTAACTGACGATCTCTATCAGTACTCCAAAAAGCAAGATAATTTCTAATCTGTTCCTATTTTGGTGGAGACGAGGGAGTTTAGCAGTTTAGAATTTTATCTATAAATAGGAGAGTAGATTTCAGTCCTCTATCCCTTTTTGTATGCCTTGTACATAATTTTTTAGGCAGTTTAAATTCAAGTTTTTAATTTAGATTTTTGTACCGGTTGATTCAAGAATTTATTCAAGTCAATTTCAATTCAGTATTTTACCAGGGTTTTTTTATGCGCTTTATTTATTCTTTATTTTAGTTTATTTATTTATTTCTCTATGCCCGGCTAGATTAGTTGATATCGGTATGTGATTTTAATTCACCGTAGGGGATTTAGAAAAGATTCGGCGCGTAATTTATTAAACGATTTTTCTGATTCGGGTTTCTAATTTTAAAACTTCTAAGCTTTTGAACGAAAGTAAAATAAAGCGATTAAGGTTAAAATCAATAGAGCGAGAGTTTGAGGTTTTAACTAGATAGTAAAAACTTGATATTAATTTTTGAACGAGCGAGAGCCACGTTAGAATTAATTAGAACTCGTTGGTTTTCAAAATATACTTTCGAAATTAGGTGGTAGAAAAGCGACAGTAAAAGTTCTAGTCTAGAAAGTATGGCCTTTATCAATAAAACGAAAGTGTGAGGTTTAGACTATTAAATCAAGAAAGTTCTTCTGAAAATGACGACACAAAATCATATCGTATTTTAATTCACCGTAGGGGATTTAGAAAAGATTCGGCGCGTAATTTATTAAACTATTTTTCTGATTCGGGTTTCTAATTTTAAAACTTCTAAGCTTTTGAACGAAAGTAAAATAAAGCGATTAAGGTTAAAATCAATAGAGCGAGAGTTTGAGGTTTTAACTAGATAGTAAAAACTTGATATTAATTTTTGAACGAGCGAGAGCCACGTTAGAATTAATTAGAACTCGTTGGTTTTCAAAATATACTTTCGAAATTAGGTGGTAGAAAAGCGACAGTAAAAGTTCTAGTCTAGAAAGTATGGCCTTTATCAATAAAACGAAAGTGTGAGGTTTAGACTATTAAATCAAGAAAGTTCTTCTGAAAATGACGACACAAAATTATATCGTATTTTTAGCTTAATTTATATGAACTTTTAGTTGCATTTCATATGTTTTTATTTCATTTGTCACGCTGGTATTTATTTCTATTTCAGATATTTTAATAAAACAAGTGGGAAAATAGAATTTAGCTGAAAACAAATAAAAAATAGATAAAAAAAGACAAAACCGCCAAGTGATGGGCCACCACATGCCACATGGTGGGATCACCACGTGGCACATGGCACCCACCATGCAAAGCCACGTGACATATGCTAAACAAACAAGCAAAAATCATGTGAAACATCACATGGAATATATATGTGATATATCATGATATACATGAATTGAAGGAAGTGTGGCGCCCGTCATGGCTCCTAAAACAAATTTTCACCTTTTTTTTTCTGTTCAGAAAGAATTTAACGAACCGATCATATTCTCTTGCTTCAGCAAGGCTTAACTGACGATCTCTATCAGTACTCCAAAAAGCAAGATAATTTCTAATCTGTTCCTATTTTGGTGGAGACGAGGGAGTTTAGCAGTTTAGAATTTTATCTATAAATAGGAGAGTAGATTTCAGTCCTCTATCCCTTTTTCTATGCCTTGTACATAATTTTTTAGGCAGTTTAAATTCCAGTTTTTAATTTAGAATTTTGTAGCGGTTGATTCAAGAATTTATTCAAGTCAATTTCAATTCAGTATTTTTCCAGGTTTTTTTTATGCGCTTTATTTATTCTTTATTTTAGTTTATTTATTTATTTCTCTATGTCCGGCTAGATTAGTTGATATCGGTATGTGATTTTAATTCACCGTAGGGGATTTAGAAAAGATTCGGCGCGTAATTTATTAAACTATTTTTCTGATTCGGGTTTCTAATTTTAAAACTTCTAAGCTTTTGAACGAAAGTAAAATAAAGCGATTAAGGTTAAAATCAATAGAGCGAGAGTTTGAGGTTTTAACTAGATAGTAAAAACTTGATATTAATTTTTGAACGAGCGAGAGCCACGTTCGAATTAATTAGAACTCGTTGGTTTTCAAAATATACTTTCGAAATTAGGTGGTAGAAAAGCGACAGTAAAAGTTCTAGTCTAGAAAGTATGGCCTTTATCAATAAAACGAAAGTGTGAGGTTTAGACTATTAAATCAAGAAAGTTCTTCTGAAAATGACGACACAAAATTATATCGTATTTTTAGCTTAATTTATATGAACTTTTAGTTGCATTTCATATGTTTTTATTTCATTTGTCACGCTGGTATTTATTTCTATTTCAGATATTTTAATAAAACAAGTGGGAAAATAGAATTTAGCTGAAAACAAATAAAAAATAGATAAAAAAAGACAAAACCGCCAAGTGATGGGCCACCACATGCCACATGGTGGGATCACCACGTGGCACATGCACCCACCATGCAAAGCCACGTGACATATGCTAAACAAACAAGCAAAAATCATGTGAAACATCACATGGAATATATATGTGATATATCATGATATACATGAATTGAAGGAAGTGTGGCGCCCGTCATGGCTCCTAAAACAAATTTTCACCTTTTTTTTTCTGTTCAGAAAGAATTTAACGAACCGATCATATTCTCTTGCTTCAGCAAGGCTTAACTGACGATCTCTATCAGTACTCCAAAAAGCAAGATAATTTCTAATCTGTTCCTATTTTGGTGGAGACGAGGGAGTTTAGCAGTTTAGAATTTTATCTATAAATAGGAGAGTAGATTTCAGTCCTCTATCCCTTTTTGTATGCCTTGTACATAATTTTTTAGGTAGTTTAAATTCAAGTTTTTAATTTAGATTTTTGTACCGGTTGATTCAAGAATTTATTCAAGTCAATTTCAATTCAGTATTTTACCAGGGTTTTTTTATGCGCTTTATTTATTCTTTATTTTAGTTTATTTATTTATTTCTCTATGCCCGGCTAGATTAGTTGATATCGGTATGTGATTTTAATTCACCGTAGGGGATTTAGAAAAGATTCGGCGCGTAATTTATTAAACGATTTTTCTGATTCGGGTTTCTAATTTTAAAACTTCTAAGCTTTTGAACGAAAGTAAAATAAAGCGATTAAGGTTAAAATCAATAGAGCGAGAGTTTGAGGTTTTAACTAGATAGTAAAAACTTGATATTAATTTTTGAACGAGCGAGAGCCACGTTAGAATTAATTAGAACTCGTTGGTTTTCAAAATATACTTTCGAAATTAGGTGGTAGAAAAGCGACAGTAAAAGTTCTAGTCTAGAAAGTATGGCCTTTATCAATAAAACGAAAGTGTGAGGTTTAGACTATTAAATCAAGAAAGTTCTTCTGAAAATGACGACACAAAATCATATCGTATTTTAATTCACCGTAGGGGATTTAGAAAAGATTCGGCGCGTAATTTATTAAACTATTTTTCTGATTCGGGTTTCTAATTTTAAAACTTCTAAGCTTTTGAACGAAAGTAAAATAAAGCGATTAAGGTTAAAATCAATAGAGCGAGAGTTTGAGGTTTTAACTAGATAGTAAAAACGTGATATTAATTTTTGAACGAGCGAGAGCCACGTTAGAATTAATTATAACTCGTTGGTTTTCAAAATATACTTTCGAAATTAGGTGGTAGAAAAGCGACAGTAAAAGTTCTAGTCTAGAAAGTATGGCCTTTATCAATAAAACGAAAGTGTGAGGTTTAGACTATTAAATCAAGAAAGTTCTTCTGAAAATGACGACACAAAATCATATCGTATTTTTAGCTTAATTTATATGAACTTTTAGTTGCATTTCATATGTTTTTATTTCATTTGTCACGCTGGTATTTATTTCTATTTCAGATATTTTAATAAAACAAGTGGGAAAATAGAATTTAGCTGAAAACAAAGAAAAAATAGATAAAAAAAGACAAAACCGCCAAGTAGTGGGCCACCACATGCCACATGGTGGGATCACCACGTGGCACATGGCACCCACCATGCAAAGCCACGTGACATATGCTAAACAAACAAGCAAAAATCATGTGAAACATCACATGGAATATATATGTGATATATCATGATATACATGAATTGAAGGAAGTGTGGCGCCCGTCATGGCTCCTAAAACAAATTTTCACCTTTTTTTTTCTGTTCAGAAAGAATTTAACGAACCGATCATATTCTCTTGTTTCAGCAAGGCTTAACTGACGATCTCTATCAGTACTCCAAAAAGCAAGATAATTTCTAATCTGTTCCTATTTTGGTGGAGACGAGGGAGTTTAGCAGTTTAGAATTTTATCTATAAATAGGAGAGTAGATTTCAGTCCTCTATCCCTTTTTGTATGCCTTGTACATAATTTTTTAGGCAGTTTAAATTCAAGTTTTTAATTTAGATTTTTGTACCGGTTGATTCAAGAATTTATTCAAGTCAATTTCAATTCAGTATTTTACCAGGGTTTTTTTATGCGCTTTATTTATTCTTTATTTTAGTTTATTTATTTATTTCTCTATGCCCGGCTAGATTAGTTGATATCGGTATGTGATTTTAATTCACCGTAGGGGATTTAGAAAAGATTCGGCGCGTAATTTATTAAACGATTTTTCTGATTCGGGTTTCTAATTTTAAAACTTCTAAGCTTTTGAACGAAAGTAAAATAAAGCGATTAAGGTTAAAATCAATAGAGCGAGAGTTTGAGGTTTTAACTAGATAGTAAAAACTTGATATTAATTTTTGAACGAGCGAGAGCCACGTTAGAATTAATTAGAACTCGTTGGTTTTCAAAATATACTTTCGAAATTAGGTGGTAGAAAAGCGACAGTAAAAGTTCTAGTCTAGAAAGTATGGCCTTTATCAATAAAACGAAAGTGTGAGGTTTAGACTATTAAATCAAGAAAGTTCTTCTGAAAATGACGACACAAAATCATATCGTATTTTAATTCACCGTAGGGGATTTAGAAAAGATTCGGCGCGTAATTTATTAAACTATTTTTCTGATTCGGGTTTCTAATTTTAAAACTTCTAAGCTTTTGAACGAAAGTAAAATAAAGCGATTAAGGTTAAAATCAATAGAGCGAGAGTTTGAGGTTTTAACTAGATAGTAAAAACGTGATATTAATTTTTGAACGAGCGAGAGCCACGTTAGAATTAATTATAACTCGTTGGTTTTCAAAATATACTTTCGAAATTAGGTGGTAGAAAAGCGACAGTAAAAGTTCTAGTCTAGAAAGTATGGCCTTTATCAATAAAACGAAAGTGTGAGGTTTAGACTATTAAATCAAGAAAGTTCTTCTGAAAATGACGACACAAAATCATATCGTATTTTTAGCTTAATTTATATGAACTTTTAGTTGCATTTCATATGTTTTTATTTCATTTGTCACGCTGGTATTTATTTCTATTTCAGATATTTTAATAAAACAAGTGGGAAAATAGAATTTAGCTGAAAACAAAGAAAAAATAGATAAAAAAAGACAAAACCGCCAAGTAGTGGGCCACCACATGCCACATGGTGGGATCACCACGTGGCACATGGCACCCACCATGCAAAGACACGTGACATATGCTAATCAAACAAGCAAAAATCATGTGAAACATCACATGGAATATATATGTGATATATCATGATATACATGAATTGAAGGAAGTGTGGCGCCCGTCATGGCTCCTAAAACAAATTTTCACCTTTTTTTTTCTGTTCAGAAAGAATTTAACGAACCGATCATATTCTCTTGCTTCAGCAAGGCTTAACTGACGATCTCTATCAGTACTCCAAAAAGCAAGATAATTTCTAATCTGTTACTATTTTGGTGGAGACGAGGGAGTTTAGCAGTTTAGAATTTTATCTATAAATAGGAGAGTAGATTTCAGTCCTCTATCCCTTTTTGTATGCCTTGTACATAATTTTTTAGGCAGTTTAAATTCAAGTTTTTAATTTAGATTTTTGTACCGGTTGATTGAAGAATTTATTCAAGTCAATTTCAATTCAGTATTTTACCAGGGTTTTTTTATGCGCTTTATTTATTCTTTATTTTAGTTTATTTATTTATTTCTCTATGTCCGGCTAGATTAGTTGATATCGGTATGTGATTTTAATTCACCGTAGGGGATTTAGAAAAGATTCGGCGCGTAATTTATTAAACTATTTTTCTGATTCGGGTTTCTAATTTTAAAACTTCTAAGCTTTTGAACGAAAGTAAAATAAAGCGATTAAGGTTAAAATCAATAGAGCGAGAGTTTGAGGTTTTAACTAGATAGTAGAAACTTGATATTAATTTTTGAACGAGCGAGAGCCACTTTAGAATTAATTATAACTCATTGGTTTTCAAAATATACTTTCGAAATTAGGTGGTAGAAAAGTGACAGTAAAAGTTCTAGTCTAGAAAGTATGGCCTTTATCAATAAAACGAGAGTGTGAGGTTTAGACTTTTAAATCAAGAAAGTTCTTCTGAAAATGATGACACAAAATCATATCGTATTTTTAGCTTAATTTATATGAACTTTTAGTTGCGTTTCATATGTTTTTATTTCATTTGTCACGCTGGTATTTATTTCTATTTCAGATATTTTAATAAAACAAGTGGGAAAATAGAATTTAGCTGAAAACAAAGAAAAAATAGACAAAAAAAGATAAAACCGCCAAGTAGTGGGCCACCACATGCCACATGGTGGGATCACCACGTGGCACATGGCACCCACCATGCAAAGCCACGTGACATATGCTAAACAAACAAGCAAAAACCATGTGAAACATCACATGGAATATATATGTGATATATCATGATATACGCGAATTGAAGGAAGTGTGGCGCCCGTCATGGCTCCTAAAACAAATTTTCACCTTTTTTTTTTTCTGTTCAGAAAGAATTTAACGAACTGATCCTATTCTCTTGCTTTAGCAAGGCTTAACTGACGATCTCTATCAGTACTCTAAAAAGCAAGATAATTTCTAATCTGTTCCTACTTTGGTGGAGACGAGGGAGTTTATCAGTTTAGAATTTTATCTATAAATAGGAGAGTAGATTTCAGTCCTCTATCCCTTTTTCTATGCCTTGTACATAATTTTTTAGGCAGTTTAAATTCCAGTTTTTAATTTAGAATTTTGTAGCGGTTGATTCAAGAATTTATTCAAGTCAATTTCAATTCAGTATTTTACCAGGGTTTTTTTATGCGCTTTATTTATTCTTTATTTTAGTTTATTTATTTATTTCTCTATGTCCGGCTATATTAGTTGATATCGGTATGTGATTTTAATTCACCGTAGGAGATTTAGAAAAGATTCGGCGCGTAATTTATTAAACTATTTTTCTGATTCGGGTTTCTAATTTTAAAACTTCTAAGCTTTTGAACGAAAGTAAAATAAAGCGATTAAGGTTAAAATCAATAGAGCGAGAGTTTGAGGTTTTAACTAGATAGTAAAAACGTGATATTAATTTTTGAACGAGCGAGAGCCACGTTAAAATTAATTATAACTCGTTGGTTTTCAAAATATACTTTCGAAATTAGGTGGTAGAAAAGCGACAGTAAAAGTTCTAGTCTAGAAAGTATGGCCTTTATCAATAAAACGAAAGTGTGAGGTTTAGACTATTAAATCAAGAAAGTTCTTCTGAAAATGACGACACAAAATCATATCGTATTTTTAGCTTAATTTATATGAACTTTTAGTTGCATTTCATATGTTTTTATTTCATTTGTCACGCTGGTATTTATTTCTATTTCAGATATTTTAATAAAACAAGTGGGAAAATAGAATTTAGCTGAAAACAAAGAAAAAATAGATAAAAAAAGACAAAACCGCCAAGTAGTGGGCCACCACATGCCACATGGTGGGATCACCACGTGGCACATGGCACCCACCATGCAAAGCCACGTGACATATGCTAAACAAACAAGCAAAAATCATGTGAAACATCACATGGAATATATATGTGATATATCATGATATACATGAATTGAAGGAAGTGTGGCGCCCGTCATGGCTCCTAAAACAAATTTTCACCTTTTTTTTTCTGTTCAGAAAGAATTTAACGAACCGATCATATTCTCTTGTTTCAGCAAGGCTTAACTGACGATCTCTATCAGTACTCCAAAAAGCAAGATAATTTCTAATCTGTTCCTATTTTGGTGGAGACGAGGGAGTTTAGCAGTTTAGAATTTTATCTATAAATAGGAGAGTAGATTTCAGTCCTCTATCCCTTTTTGTATGCCTTGTACATAATTTTTTAGGCAGTTTAAATTCAAGTTTTTAATTTAGATTTTTGTACCGGTTGATTCAAGAATTTATTCAAGTCAATTTCAATTCAGTATTTTACCAGGGTTTTTTTATGCGCTTTATTTATTCTTTATTTTAGTTTATTTATTTATTTCTCTATGCCCGGCTAGATTAGTTGATATCGGTATGTGATTTTAATTCACCGTAGGGGATTTAGAAAAGATTCGGCGCGTAATTTATTAAACGATTTTTCTGATTCGGGTTTCTAATTTTAAAACTTCTAAGCTTTTGAACGAAAGTAAAATAAAGCGATTAAGGTTAAAATCAATAGAGCGAGAGTTTGAGGTTTTAACTAGATAGTAAAAACTTGATATTAATTTTTGAACGAGCGAGAGCCACGTTAGAATTAATTAGAACTCGTTGGTTTTCAAAATATACTTTCGAAATTAGGTGGTAGAAAAGCGACAGTAAAAGTTCTAGTCTAGAAAGTATGGCCTTTATCAATAAAACGAAAGTGTGAGGTTTAGACTATTAAATCAAGAAAGTTCTTCTGAAAATGACGACACAAAATCATATCGTATTTTAATTCACCGTAGGGGATTTAGAAAAGATTCGGCGCGTAATTTATTAAACTATTTTTCTGATTCGGGTTTCTAATTTTAAAACTTCTAAGCTTTTGAACGAAAGTAAAATAAAGCGATTAAGGTTAAAATCAATAGAGCGAGAGTTTGAGGTTTTAACTAGATAGTAAAAACGTGATATTAATTTTTGAACGAGCGAGAGCCACGTTAGAATTAATTATAACTCGTTGGTTTTCAAAATATACTTTCGAAATTAGGTGGTAGAAAAGCGACAGTAAAAGTTCTAGTCTAGAAAGTATGGCCTTTATCAATAAAACGAAAGTGTGAGGTTTAGACTATTAAATCAAGAAAGTTCTTCTGAAAATGACGACACAAAATCATATCGTATTTTTAGCTTAATTTATATGAACTTTTAGTTGCATTTCATATGTTTTTATTTCATTTGTCACGCTGGTATTTATTTCTATTTCAGATATTTTAATAAAACAAGTGGGAAAATAGAATTTAGCTGAAAACAAAGAAAAAATAGATAAAAAAAGACAAAACCGCCAAGTAGTGGGCCACCACATGCCACATGGTGGGATCACCACGTGGCACATGGCACCCACCATGCAAAGACACGTGACATATGCTAATCAAACAAGCAAAAATCATGTGAAACATCACATGGAATATATATGTGATATATCATGATATACATGAATTGAAGGAAGTGTGGCGCCCGTCATGGCTCCTAAAACAAATTTTCACCTTTTTTTTTCTGTTCAGAAAGAATTTAACGAACCGATCATATTCTCTTGCTTCAGCAAGGCTTAACTGACGATCTCTATCAGTACTCCAAAAAGCAAGATAATTTCTAATCTGTTTCTATTTTGGTGGAGACGAGGGAGTTTAGCAGTTTAGAATTTTATCTATAAATAGGAGAGTAGATTTCAGTCCTCTATCCCTTTTTGTATGCCTTGTACATAATTTTTTAGGCAGTTTAAATTCCAGTTTTTAATTTAGATTTTTGTACCGGTTGATTGAAGAATTTATTCAAGTCAATTTCAATTCAGTATTTTACCAGGGTTTTTTTATGCGCTTTATTTATTCTTTATTTTAGTTTATTTATTTATTTCTCTATGTCCGGCTAGATTAGTTGATATCGGTATGTGATTTTAATTCACCGTAGGGGATTTAGAAAAGATTCGGCGCGTAATTTATTAAACTATTTTTCTGATTCGGGTTTCTAATTTTAAAACTTCTAAGCTTTTGAACGAAAGTAAAATAAAGCGATTAAGGTTAAAATCAATAGAGCGAGAGTTTGAGGTTTTAACTAGATAGTAGAAACTTGATATTAATTTTTGAACGAGCGAGAGCCACTTTAGAATTAATTATAACTCATTGGTTTTCAAAATATACTTTCGAAATTAGGTGGTAGAAAAGTGACAGTAAAAGTTCTAGTCTAGAAAGTATGGCCTTTATCAATAAAACGAGAGTGTGAGGTTTAGACTTTTAAATCAAGAAAGTTCTTCTGAAAATGATGACACAAAATCATATCGTATTTTTAGCTTAATTTATATGAACTTTTAGTTGCGTTTCATATGTTTTTATTTCATTTGTCACGCTGGTATTTATTTCTATTTCAGATATTTTAATAAAACAAGTGGGAAAATAGAATTTAGCTGAAAACAAAGAAAAAATAGACAAAAAAAGATAAAACCGCCAAGTAGTGGGCCACCACATGCCACATGGTGGGATCACCACGTGGCACATGGCACCCACCATGCAAAGCCACGTGACATATGCTAAACAAACAAGCAAAAACCATGTGAAACATCACATGGAATATATATGTGATATATCATGATATACGCGAATTGAAGGAAGTGTGGCGCCCGTCATGGCTCCTAAAACAAATTTTCACCTTTTTTTTTTTCTGTTCAGAAAGAATTTAACGAACTGATCCTATTCTCTTGCTTTAGCAAGGCTTAACTGACGATCTCTATCAGTACTCTAAAAAGCAAGATAATTTCTAATCTGTTCCTACTTTGGTGGAGACGAGGGAGTTTATCAGTTTAGAATTTTATCTATAAATAGGAGAGTAGATTTCAGTCCTCTATCCCTTTTTCTATGCCTTGTACATAATTTTTTAGGCAGTTTAAATTCCAGTTTTTAATTTAGAATTTTGTAGCGGTTGATTCAAGAATTTATTCAAGTCAATTTCAATTCAGTATTTTACCAGGGTTTTTTTATGCGCTTTATTTATTCTTTATTTTAGTTTATTTATTTATTTCTCTATGTCCGGCTATATTAGTTGATATCGGTATGTGATTTTAATTCACCGTAGGAGATTTAGAAAAGATTCGGCGCGTAATTTATTAAACTATTTTTCTGATTCGGGTTTCTAATTTTAAAACTTCTAAGCTTTTGAACGAAAGTAAAATAAAGCGATTAAGGTTAAAATCAATAGAGCGAGAGTTTGAGGTTTTAACTAGATAGTAAAAACTTGATATTAATTTTTGAACGAGCGAGAGCCACGTTAGAATTAATTAGAACTCGTTGGTTTTCAAAATATACTTTCGAAATTAGGTGGTAGAAAAGCGACAGTAAAAGTTCTAGTCTAGAAAGTATGGCCTTTATCAATAAAACGAAAGTGTGAGGTTTAGACTATTAAATCAAGAAAGTTCTTCTGAAAATGACGACACAAAATCATATCGTATTTTTAGCTTAATTTATATGAACTTTTAGTTGCATTTCATATGTTTTTATTTCATTTGTCACGCTGGTATTTATTTCTATTTCAGATATTTTAATAAAACAAGTGGGAAAATAGAATTTAGCTGAAAACAAAGAAAAAATAGATAAAAAAAGACAAAACCGCCAAGTAGTGGGCCACCACATGCCACATGGTGGGATCACCACGTGGCACATGGCACCCACCATGCAAAGACACGTGACATATGCTAATCAAACAAGCAAAAATCATGTGAAACATCACATGGAATATATATGTGATATATCATGATATACATGAATTGAAGGAAGTGTGGCGCCCGTCATGGCTCCTAAAACAAAGTTTCACCTTTTTTTTTTTCTGTTCAGAAAGAATTTAACGAACCGATCCTATTCTCTTGCTTCAGCAAGGCTTAACTGACGATCTCTATCAGTACTCCAAAAAGCAAGATAATTTCTAATCTGTTCCTATTTTGGTGGAGACGAGGGAGTTTAGCAGTTTAGAATTTTATCTATAAATAGGAGAGTAGATTTCAGTCCTCTATCCCTTTTTGTATGCCTTGTACATAATTTTTTAGGCAGTTTAAATTCCAGTTTTTAATTTAGATTTTTGTACCGGTTGATTCAAGAATTTATTCAAGTCAATTTCAATTCAGTATTTTACCAGGGTTTTTTTATGCGCTTTATTTATTCTTTATTTTAGTTTATTTATTTATTTCTCTATGTCCGGCTAGATTAGTTGATATCGGTATGTGATTTTAATTCACCGTAGGGGATTTAGAAAAGATTCGGCGCGTAATTTATTAAACTATTTTTCAGATTCGGGTTTCTAATTTTAAAACTTCTAAGCTTTTGAACGAAAGTAAAATAAAGCGATTAAGGTTAAAATCAATAGAGCGAGAGTTTGAGGTTTTAACTAGATAGTAGAAACTTGATATTAATTTTTGAACGAGCGAGAGCCACTTTAGAATTAATTATAACTCATTGGTTTTCAAAATATACTTTCGAAATTAGGTGGTAGAAAAGTGACAGTAAAAGTTCTAGTCTAGAAAGTATGGCCTTTATCAATAAAACGAGAGTGTGAGGTTTAGACTTTTAAATCAAGAAAGTTCTTCTGAAAATGATGACACAAAATCATATCGTATTTTTAGCTTAATTTATATGAACTTTTAGTTGCGTTTCATATGTTTTTATTTCATTTGTCACGCTGGTATTTATTTCTATTTCAGATATTTTAATAAAACAAGTGGGAAAATAGAATTTAGCTGAAAACAAAGAAAAAATAGACAAAAAAAGATAAAACCGCCAAGTAGTGGGCCACCACATGCCACATGGTGGGATCACCACGTGGCACATGGCACCCACCATGCAAAGCCACGTGACATATGCTAAACAAACAAGCAAAAACCATGTGAAACATCACATGGAATATATATGTGATATATCATGATATACGCGAATTGAAGGAAGTGTGGCGCCCGTCATGGCTCCTAAAACAAATTTTCACCTTTTTTTTTTTCTGTTCAGAAAGAATTTAACGAACTGATCCTATTCTCTTGCTTTAGCAAGGCTTAACTGACGATCTCTATCAGTACTCTAAAAAGCAAGATAATTTCTAATCTGTTCCTATTTTGGTGGAGACGAGGGAGTTTATCAGTTTAGAATTTTATCTATAAATAGGAGAGTAGATTTCAGTCCTCTATCCCTTTTTCTATGCCTTGTACATAATTTTTTAGGCAGTTTAAATTCCAGTTTTTAATTTAGAATTTTGTAGCGGTTGATTCAAGAATTTATTCAAGTCAATTTCAATTCAGTATTTTACCAGGGTTTTTTTATGCGCTTTATTTATTCTTTATTTTAGTTTATTTATTTATTTCTCTATGTCCGGCTATATTAGTTGATATCGGTATGTGATTTTAATTCACCGTAGGAGATTTAGAAAAGATTCGGCGCGTAATTTATTAAACTATTTTTCTGATTCGGGTTTCTAATTTTAAAACTTCTAAGCTTTTGAACGAAAGTAAAATAAAGCGATTAAGGTTAAAATCAATAGAGCGAGAGTTTGAGGTTTTAACTAGATAGTAAAAACTTGATATTAATTTTTGAACGAGCGAGAGCCACGTTAGAATTAATTATAACTCGTTGGTTTTTAAAATATACTTTCGAAATTAGGTGGTAGAAAAGTGACAGTAAAAGTTCTAGTCTAGAAAGTATGGCCTTTATCAATAAAACGAGAGTGTGAGGTTTAGACTTTTAAATCAAGAAAGTTCTTCTGAAAAAGACGACACAAAATCATATCGTATTTTTAGCTTAATTTATATGAACTTTGAGTTGCATTTCATATGTTTTTATTTCATTTGTCACGCTGGTATTTATTTCTATTTCAGATATTTTAATAAAACAAGTGGGAAAATAGAATTTAGCTGAAAACAAAGAAAAAATAGATAAAAAAAGACAAAACCGCCGAGTGATGGGCCACCACATGCCACATGGTGGGATAACCACGTGGCACATGGCATGGCACCCACCATGCAAAGCCACGTGACATATGCTAAACAAACAAGCAAAAATCATGTGAAACATCACATGGAATATATATGTGAAATATCATGATATACATGAATTGAAGGAAGTGTGGCGCCCGTCATGGCTCCTAAAACAAATTTTCACCTTTTTTTTTTCTGTTCAGAAAGAATTTAACGAACCGATCCTATTCTCTTGCTTCAGCAAGGCTTAACTGACGATCTCTATCAGTACTCCAAAAAAGCAAGATAATTTCTAATCTGTTCCTATTTTGGTGGAGACGAGGGAGTTTAGCAGTTTAGAATTTTATCTATAAATAGGAGAGTAGATTTCAGTCCTCTATCCCTTTTTCTATGCCTTGTACATAATTTTTTAGGCAGTTTAAATTCCAGTTTTTAATTTAGATTTTTGTAGCGGTTGATTCAAGAATTTATTCAAGTCAATTTCAATTCAGTATTTTACCAGGTTTTTTTTATGCGCTTTATTTATTCTTTATTTTAGTTTATTTATTTATTTCTCTATGTCCGGCTAGATTAGTTGATATCGGTATGTGATTTTAATTCACCGTAGGGGATTTAGAAAAGATTCGGCGCGTAATTTATTAAACTATTTTTCTGATTCGGGTTTCTAATTTTAAAACTTCTAAGGTTTTGAACGAAAGTAAAATAAAGTGATTAAGGTTAAAATCAATAGAGCGAGAGTTTGAGGTTTTAACTAGATAGTAGAAACTTGATATTAATTTTTGAACGAGCGAGAGCCACTTTAGAATTAATTATAACTCATTGGTTTTCAAAATATACTTTCGAAATTAGGTGGTAGAAAAGTGACAGTAAAAGTTCTAGTCTAGAAAGTATGGCCTTTATCAATAAAACGAGAGTGTGAGGTTTAGACTTTTAAATCAAGAAAGTTCTTCTGAAAATGATGACACAAAATCATATCGTATTTTTAGCTTAATTTATATGAACTTTTAGTTGCGTTTCATATGTTTTTATTTCATTTGTCACGCTGGTATTTATTTCTATTTCAGATATTTTAATAAAACAAGTGGGAAAATAGAATTTAGCTGAAAACAAAGAAAAAATAGACAAAAAAAGACAAAACCGCCGAGTGATGGGCCACCACATGCCACATGGTGGGATAACCACGTGGCACATGGCACCCACCATGCAAAGCCACGTGACATATGCTAAACAAACAAGCAAAAATCATGTGAAACATCACATGGAATATATATGTGAAATATCATGATATACATGAATTGAAGGAAGTGTGGCGCCCGTCATGGCTCCTAAAACAAATTTTCACCTTTTTTTTTTCTGTTCAGAAAGAATTTAACGAACTGATCCTATTCTCTTGCTTTAGCAAGGCTTAACTGACGATCTCTATCAGTACTCCAAAAAAGCAAGATAATTTCTAATCTGTTCCTATTTTGGTGGAGACGAGGGAGTTTAGCAGTTTAGAATTTTATCTATAAATAGGAGACTAGATTTCAGTCCTCTATCTCTTTTTCTATGCCTTGTACATAATTTTTTAGGCAGTTTAAATTCCAGTTTTTAATTTAGATTTTTGTAGCGGTTGATTCAAGAATTTATTCAAGTCAATTTCAATTCAGTATTTTACCAGGTTTTTTTTATGCGCTTTATTTATTCTTTATTTTAGTTTATTTATTTATTTCTCTATGTCCGGCTAGATTAGTTGATATCGGTATGTGATTTTAATTCATCGTAAGGGATTTAGAAAAGATTCGGCGCGTAATTTATTAAACTATTTTTCTGATTCGGGTTTCTAATTTTAAAACTTCTAAGCTTTTGAACGAAAGTAAAATAAAGCGATTAAGGTTAAAATCAATAGAGCGAGAGTTTGAGGTTTTAACTAGATAGTAAAAACTTGATATTAATTTTTGAACGAGCGAGAGCCACGTTAGAATTAATTAGAACTCGTTGGTTTTCAAAATATACTTTCGAAATTAGGTGGTAGAAAAGCGACAGTAAAAGTTCTAGTCTAGAAAGTATGGCCTTTATCAATAAAACGAAAGTGTGAGGTTTAGACTATTAAATCAAGAAAGTTCTTCTGAAAATGACGACACAAAATCATATCGTATTTTTAGCTTAATTTATATGAACTTTTAGTTGCATTTCATATGTTTTTATTTCATTTGTCACGCTGGTATTTATTTCTATTTCAGATATTTTAATAAAACAAGTGGGAAAATAGAATTTAGCTGAAAACAAAGAAAAAATAGATAAAAAAAGACAAAACCGCCAAGTAGTGGGCCACCACATGCCACATGGTGGGATCACCACGTGGCACATGGCACCCACCATGCAAAGCCACGTGACATATGCTAAACAAACAAGCAAAAATCATGTGAAACATCACATGGAATATATATGTGAAATATCATGATATACATGAATTGAAGGAAGTGTGGCGCCCGTCATGGCTCCTAAAACAAATTTTCACCTTTTTTTTTTCTGTTCAGAAAGAATTTAACGAACCGATCCTATTCTCTTGCTTCAGCAAGGCTTAACTGACGATCTCTATCAGTACTCCAAAAAAGCAAGATAATTTCTAATCTGTTCCTATTTTGGTGGAGACGAGGGAGTTTAGCAGTTTAGAATTTTATCTATAAATAGGAGAGTAGATTTCAGTCCTCTATCCCTTTTTCTATGCCTTGTACATAATTTTTTAGGCAGTTTAAATTCCAGTTTTTAATTTAGATTTTTGTAGCGGTTGATTCAAGAATTTATTCAAGTCAATTTCAATTCAGTATTTTACCAGGTTTTTTTTATGCGCTTTATTTATTCTTTATTTTAGTTTATTTATTTATTTCTCTATGTCCGGCTAGATTAGTTGATATCGGTATGTGATTTTAATTCACCGTAGGGGATTTAGAAAAGATTCGGCGCGTAATTTATTAAACTATTTTTCTGATTCGGGTTTCTAATTTTAAAACTTCTAAGGTTTTGAACGAAAGTAAAATAAAGTGATTAAGGTTAAAATCAATAGAGCGAGAGTTTGAGGTTTTAACTAGATAGTAGAAACTTGATATTAATTTTTGAACGAGCGAGAGCCACTTTAGAATTAATTATAACTCATTGGTTTTCAAAATATACTTTCGAAATTAGGTGGTAGAAAAGTGACAGTAAAAGTTCTAGTCTAGAAAGTATGGCCTTTATCAATAAAACGAGAGTGTGAGGTTTAGACTTTTAAATCAAGAAAGTTCTTCTGAAAATGATGACACAAAATCATATCGTATTTTTAGCTTAATTTATATGAACTTTTAGTTGCGTTTCATATGTTTTTATTTCATTTGTCACGCTGGTATTTATTTCTATTTCAGATATTTTAATAAAACAAGTGGGAAAATAGAATTTAGCTGAAAACAAAGAAAAAATAGACAAAAAAAGACAAAACCGCCGAGTGATGGGCCACCACATGCCACATGGTGGGATAACCACGTGGCACATGGCACCCACCATGCAAAGCCACGTGACATATGCTAAACAAACAAGCAAAAATCATGTGAAACATCACATGGAATATATATGTGAAATATCATGATATACATGAATTGAAGGAAGTGTGGCGCCCGTCATGGCTCCTAAAACAAATTTTCACCTTTTTTTTTTCTGTTCAGAAAGAATTTAACGAACTGATCCTATTCTCTTGCTTTAGCAAGGCTTAACTGACGATCTCTATCAGTACTCCAAAAAAGCAAGATAATTTCTAATCTGTTCCTATTTTGGTGGAGACGAGGGAGTTTAGCAGTTTAGAATTTTATCTATAAATAGGAGACTAGATTTCAGTCCTCTATCTCTTTTTCTATGCCTTGTACATAATTTTTTAGGCAGTTTAAATTCCAGTTTTTAATTTAGATTTTTGTAGCGGTTGATTCAAGAATTTATTCAAGTCAATTTCAATTCAGTATTTTACCAGGTTTTTTTTATGCGCTTTATTTATTCTTTATTTTAGTTTATTTATTTATTTCTCTATGTCCGGCTAGATTAGTTGATATCGGTATGTGATTTTAATTCATCGTAAGGGATTTAGAAAAGATTCGGCGCGTAATTTATTAAACTATTTTTCTGATTCGGGTTTCTAATTTTAAAACTTCTAAGCTTTTGAACGAAAGTAAAATAAAGCGATTAAGGTTAAAATCAATAGAGCGAGAGTTTGAGGTTTTAACTAGATAGTAAAAACTTGATATTAATTTTTGAACGAGCGAGAGCCACGTTAGAATTAATTAGAACTCGTTGGTTTTCAAAATATACTTTCGAAATTAGGTGGTAGAAAAGCGACAGTAAAAGTTCTAGTCTAGAAAGTATGGCCTTTATCAATAAAACGAAAGTGTGAGGTTTAGACTATTAAATCAAGAAAGTTCTTCTGAAAATGACGACACAAAATCATATCGTATTTTTAGCTTAATTTATATGAACTTTTAGTTGCATTTCATATGTTTTTATTTCATTTGTCACGCTGGTATTTATTTCTATTTCAGATATTTTAATAAAACAAGTGGGAAAATAGAATTTAGCTGAAAACAAAGAAAAAATAGATAAAAAAAGACAAAACCGCCAAGTAGTGGGCCACCACATGCCACATGGTGGGATCACCACGTGGCACATGGCACCCACCATGCAAAGCCACGTGACATATGCTAAACAAACAAGCAAAAATCATGTGAAACATCACATGGAATATATATGTGAAATATCATGATATACATGAATTGAAGGAAGTGTGGCGCCCGTCATGGCTCCTAAAACAAATTTTCACCTTTTTTTTTTCTGTTCAGAAAGAATTTAACGAACCGATCCTATTCTCTTGCTTCAGCAAGGCTTAACTGACGATCTCTATCAGTACTCCAAAAAAGCAAGATAATTTCTAATCTGTTCCTATTTTGGTGGAGACGAGGGAGTTTAGCAGTTTAGAATTTTATCTATAAATAGGAGACTAGATTTCAGTCCTCTATCTCTTTTTCTATGCCTTGTACATAATTTTTTAGGCAGTTTAAATTCCAGTTTTTAATTTAGATTTTTGTAGCGGTTGATTCAAGAATTTATTCAAGTCAATTTCAATTCAGTATTTTACCAGGTTTTTTTTATGCGCTTTATTTATTCTTTATTTTAGTTTATTTATTTATTTCTCTATGTCCGGCTAGATTAGTTGATATCGGTATGTGATTTTAATTCATCGTAAGGGATTTAGAAAAGATTCGGCGCGTAATTTATTAAACTATTTTTCTGATTCGGGTTTCTAATTTTAAAACTTCTAAGCTTTTGAACGAAAGTAAAATAAAGCGATTAAGGTTAAAATCAATAGAGCGAGAGTTTGAGGTTTTAACTAGATAGTAAAAACTTGATATTAATTTTTGAACGAGCGAGAGCCACGTTAGAATTAATTAGAACTCGTTGGTTTTCAAAATATACTTTCGAAATTAGGTGGTAGAAAAGCGACAGTAAAAGTTCTAGTCTAGAAAGTATGGCCTTTATCAATAAAACGAAAGTGTGAGGTTTAGACTATTAAATCAAGAAAGTTCTTCTGAAAATGACGACACAAAATCATATCGTATTTTTAGCTTAATTTATATGAACTTTTAGTTGCATTTCATATGTTTTTATTTCATTTGTCACGCTGGTATTTATTTCTATTTCAGATATTTTAATAAAACAAGTGGGAAAATAGAATTTAGCTGAAAACAAAGAAAAAATAGATAAAAAAAGACAAAACCGCCAAGTAGTGGGCCACCACATGCCACATGGTGGGATCACCACGTGGCACATGGCACCCACCATGCAAAGCCACGTGACATATGCTAAACAAACAAGCAAAAATCATGTGAAACATCACATGGAATATATATGTGAAATATCATGATATACATGAATTGAAGGAAGTGTGGCGCCCGTCATGGCTCCTAAAACAAATTTTCACCTTTTTTTTTTCTGTTCAGAAAGAATTTAACGAACCGATCCTATTCTCTTGCTTCAGCAAGGCTTAACTGACGATCTCTATCAGTACTCCAAAAAAGCA
Source organism: Trifolium dubium (assembly GCA_951804385.1). Classification (NCBI taxonomy): domain Eukaryota; kingdom Viridiplantae; phylum Streptophyta; class Magnoliopsida; order Fabales; family Fabaceae; genus Trifolium; species Trifolium dubium. The sequence continues at coordinate 21,065,994 of OX638068.1, forward strand.
AGATAATTTCTAATCTGTTCCTATTTTGGTGGAGACGAGGGAGTTTAGCAGTTTAGAATTTTATCTATAAATAGGAGAGTAGATTTCAGTCCTCTATCCCTTTTTCTATGCCTTGTACATAATTTTTTAGGCAGTTTAAATTCCAGTTTTTAATTTAGATTTTTGTAGCGGTTGATTCAAGAATTTATTCAAGTCAATTTCAATTCAGTATTTTACCAGGTTTTTTTTATGCGCTTTATTTATTCTTTATTTTAGTTTATTTATTTATTTCTCTATGTCCGGCTAGATTAGTTGATATCGGTATGTGATTTTAATTCACCGTAGGGGATTTAGAAAAGATTCGGCGCGTAATTTATTAAACTATTTTTCTGATTCGGGTTTCTAATTTTAAAACTTCTAAGGTTTTGAACGAAAGTAAAATAAAGTGATTAAGGTTAAAATCAATAGAGCGAGAGTTTGAGGTTTTAACTAGATAGTAGAAACTTGATATTAATTTTTGAACGAGCGAGAGCCACTTTAGAATTAATTATAACTCATTGGTTTTCAAAATATACTTTCGAAATTAGGTGGTAGAAAAGTGACAGTAAAAGTTCTAGTCTAGAAAGTATGGCCTTTATCAATAAAACGAGAGTGTGAGGTTTAGACTTTTAAATCAAGAAAGTTCTTCTGAAAATGATGACACAAAATCATATCGTATTTTTAGCTTAATTTATATGAACTTTTAGTTGCGTTTCATATGTTTTTATTTCATTTGTCACGCTGGTATTTATTTCTATTTCAGATATTTTAATAAAACAAGTGGGAAAATAGAATTTAGCTGAAAACAAAGAAAAAATAGACAAAAAAAGACAAAACCGCCGAGTGATGGGCCACCACATGCCACATGGTGGGATAACCACGTGGCACATGGCACCCACCATGCAAAGCCACGTGACATATGCTAAACAAACAAGCAAAAATCATGTGAAACATCACATGGAATATATATGTGAAATATCATGATATACATGAATTGAAGGAAGTGTGGCGCCCGTCATGGCTCCTAAAACAAATTTTCACCTTTTTTTTTTCTGTTCAGAAAGAATTTAACGAACTGATCCTATTCTCTTGCTTTAGCAAGGCTTAACTGACGATCTCTATCAGTACTCCAAAAAAGCAAGATAATTTCTAATCTGTTCCTATTTTGGTGGAGACGAGGGAGTTTAGCAGTTTAGAATTTTATCTATAAATAGGAGACTAGATTTCAGTCCTCTATCTCTTTTTCTATGCCTTGTACATAATTTTTTAGGCAGTTTAAATTCCAGTTTTTAATTTAGATTTTTGTAGCGGTTGATTCAAGAATTTATTCAAGTCAATTTCAATTCAGTATTTTACCAGGTTTTTTTTATGCGCTTTATTTATTCTTTATTTTAGTTTATTTATTTATTTCTCTATGTCCGGCTAGATTAGTTGATATCGGTATGTGATTTTAATTCATCGTAAGGGATTTAGAAAAGATTCGGCGCGTAATTTATTAAACTATTTTTCTGATTCGGGTTTCTAATTTTAAAACTTCTAAGCTTTTGAACGAAAGTAAAATAAAGCGATTAAGGTTAAAATCAATAGAGCGAGAGTTTGAGGTTTTAACTAGATAGTAAAAACTTGATATTAATTTTTGAACGAGCGAGAGCCACGTTAGAATTAATTAGAACTCGTTGGTTTTCAAAATATACTTTCGAAATTAGGTGGTAGAAAAGCGACAGTAAAAGTTCTAGTCTAGAAAGTATGGCCTTTATCAATAAAACGAAAGTGTGAGGTTTAGACTATTAAATCAAGAAAGTTCTTCTGAAAATGACGACACAAAATCATATCGTATTTTTAGCTTAATTTATATGAACTTTTAGTTGCATTTCATATGTTTTTATTTCATTTGTCACGCTGGTATTTATTTCTATTTCAGATATTTTAATAAAACAAGTGGGAAAATAGAATTTAGCTGAAAACAAAGAAAAAATAGATAAAAAAAGACAAAACCGCCAAGTAGTGGGCCACCACATGCCACATGGTGGGATCACCACGTGGCACATGGCACCCACCATGCAAAGCCACGTGACATATGCTAAACAAACAAGCAAAAATCATGTGAAACATCACATGGAATATATATGTGAAATATCATGATATACATGAATTGAAGGAAGTGTGGCGCCCGTCATGGCTCCTAAAACAAATTTTCACCTTTTTTTTTTCTGTTCAGAAAGAATTTAACGAACCGATCCTATTCTCTTGCTTCAGCAAGGCTTAACTGACGATCTCTATCAGTACTCCAAAAAAGCAAGATAATTTCTAATCTGTTCCTATTTTGGTGGAGACGAGGGAGTTTAGCAGTTTAGAATTTTATCTATAAATAGGAGACTAGATTTCAGTCCTCTATCTCTTTTTCTATGCCTTGTACATAATTTTTTAGGCAGTTTAAATTCCAGTTTTTAATTTAGATTTTTGTAGCGGTTGATTCAAGAATTTATTCAAGTCAATTTCAATTCAGTATTTTACCAGGTTTTTTTTATGCGCTTTATTTATTCTTTATTTTAGTTTATTTATTTATTTCTCTATGTCCGGCTAGATTAGTTGATATCGGTATGTGATTTTAATTCACCGTAAGGGATTTAGAAAAGATTCGGCGCGTAATTTATTAAACTATTTTTCTGATTCGGGTTTCTAATTTTAAAACTTCTAAGGTTTTGAACGAAAGTAAAATAAAGTGATTAAGGTTAAAATCAATAGAGCGAGAGTTTGAGGTTTTAACTAGATAGTAAAAACTTGATATTAATTTTTGAACGAGCGAGGGCCACGTTAGAATTAATTAGAACTCATTTGTTTTCAAAATATACTTTCGAAATTAGGTGGTTGAAAAGTGACAGTAAAAGTTCTAGTCTAGAAAGTATGGTCTTTATCAATAAAACGAGAGTGTGAGGTTTAGACTTTTAAATCAAGAAAGTTCTTCTGAAAATGACGACACAAAATCATATCGTATTTTTAGCTTAATTTATATGAACTTTGAGTTGCATTTCATATGTTTTTATTTCATTTGTCACACTGGTATTTATTTCTATTTCAGATATTTTAATAAAACAAGTGGGAAAATAGAATTTAGCTGAAAACAAAGAAAAAATAGATAAAAAAAGACAAAACCGCCAAGTGATGGGCCACCACATGCCACATGGTGGGATAACCACGTGGCACATGGCACCCACCATGCAAAGCCACGTGACATATGCTAAACAAACAAGCAAAAATCATGTGAAACATCACATTGAATATATATGTGAAATATCATGATATACATGAATTGAAGGAAGTGTGGCGCCCGTCATAGCTCCTAAAACAAATTTTCACCTTTTTTTTTTCTGTTCAGAAAGAATTTAACGAACCGATCCTATTCTCTTGCTTCAGCAAGGCTTAACTGACGATCTCTATCAGTACTCCAAAAAAGCAAGATAATTTCTAATCTGTTCCTATTTTGGTGGAGACGAGGGAGTTTAGCAGTTTAGAATTTTATCTATAAATAGGAGAGTAGATTTCAGTCCTCTATCCCTTTTTCTATGCCTTGTACATAATTTTTTAGGCAGTTTAAATTCCAGTTTTTAATTTAGATTTTTGTAGCGGTTGATTCAAGAATTTATTCAAGTCAATTTCAATTAAGTATTTTACCAGGTTTTTTTTATGCGCTTTATTTATTCTTTATTTTAGTTTATTTATTTAATTCTCTATGTCCGGCTAGATTAGTTGATATCAGTATGTGATTTTAATTCACCGTAGGGGATTTAGAAAAGATTCGGCGCGTAATTTATTAAACGATTTTTCTGATTCGGGTTTCTAATTTTAAAACTTCTAAGCTTTTGAACGAAAGTAAAATAAAGCGATTAAGGTTAAAATCAATAGAGCGAGAGTTTGAGGTTTTAACTAGATAGTAAAAACGTGATATTAATTTTTGAACGAGCGAGAGCCACGTTAGAATTAATTATAACTCATTGGTTTTCAAAATATACTTTCGAAATTAGGTGGTAGAAAAGTGACAGTAAAAGTTCTAGTCTAGAAAGTATGGCCTTTATCAATAAAACGAGAGTGTGAGGTTTAGACTTTTAAATCAAGAAAGTTCTTCTGAAAATGATGACACAAAATCATATCGTATTTTTAGCTTAATTTATATGAACTTTTAGTTGCATTTCATATGTTTTTATTTCATTTGTCACACTGGTATTTATTTCTATTTCAGATATTTTAATAAAACAAGTGGGAAAATAGAATTTAGCTGAAAACAAAGAAAAAATAGATAAAAAAAGACAAAACCGCCAAGTGATGGGCCACCACATGCCACATGGTGGGATAACCACGTGGCACATGGCACCCACCATGCAAAGCCACGTGACATATGCTAAACAAACAAGCAAAAATCATGTGAAACATCACATGGAATATATATGTGAAATATCATGATATACATGAATTGAAGGAAGTGTGGCGCCCGTCATAGCTCCTAAAACAAATTTTCACCTTTTTTTTTTTCTGTTCAGAAAGAATTTAACGAACCGATCCTATTCTCTTGCTTCAGCAAGGCTTAACTGACGATCTCTATCAGTACTCCAAAAAAGCAAGATAATTTCTAATCTGTTCCTATTTTGGTGGAGACGAGGGAGTTTAGCAGTTTAGAATTTTATCTATAAATAGGAGAGTAGATTTCAGTCCTCTATCCCTTTTTCTATGCCTTGTACATAATTTTTTAGGCAGTTTAAATTCCAGTTTTTAATTTAGATTTTTGTAGCGGTTGATTCAAGAATTTATTCAAGTCAATTTCAATTCAGTATTTTATCAGGTTTTTTTTATGCGCTTTATTTATTCTTTATTTTAGTTTATTTATTTATTTCTCTATGTCCGGCTAGATTAGTTGATATCGGTATGTGATTTTAATTCACCGTAGGGGATTTAGAAAAGATTCGGCGCGTAATTTATTAAACTATTTTTCTGATTCGGGTTTCTAATTTTAAAACTTCTAAGGTTTTGAACGAAAGTAAAATAAAGTGATTAAGGTTAAAATCAATAGAGCGAGAGTTTGAGGTTTTAACTAGATAGTAAAAACTTGATATTAATTTTTGAACGAGCGAGGGCCACGTTAGAATTAATTAGAACTCATTTGTTTTCAAAATATACTTTCGAAATTAGGTGGTTGAAAAGTGACAGTAAAAGTTCTAGTCTAGAAAGTATGGTCTTTATCAATAAAACGAGAGTGTGAGGTTTAGACTTTTAAATCAAGAAAGTTCTTCTGAAAATGACGACACAAAATCATATCGTATTTTTAGCTTAATTTATATGAACTTTGAGTTGCATTTCATATGTTTTTATTTCATTTGTCACGCTGGTATTTATTTCTATTTCAGATATTTTAATAAAACAAGTGGGAAAATAGAATTTAGCTGAAAACAAAGAAAAAATAGATAAAAAAAGACAAAACCGCCGAGTGATGGGCCACCACATGCCACATGGTGGGATCACCACGTGGCACATGGCACCCACCATGCAAAGCCACGTGACATATGCTAAACAAACAAGCAAAAATCATGTGAAACATCACATGGAATATATATGTGATATATCATGATATACATGAATTGAAGGAAGAGTGGCGCCCGTCATGGCTCCTAAAACAAATTTTCACCTTTTTTTTTTTCTGTTCAGAAAGAATTTAACGAACCGATCATATTCTCTTGCTTCAGCAAGGCTTAACTGACGATCTCTATCAGTACTCCAAAAAGCAAGATAATTTCTAATCTGTTCCTATTTTGGTGGAGACGAGGGAGTTTAGCAGTTTAGAATTTTATCTATAAATAGGAGAGTAGATTTCAGTCCTCTATCCCTTTTTCTATGCCTTGTACATAATTTTTTAGGCAGTTTAAATTCCAGTTTTTAATTTAGATTTTTGTAGCGGTTGATTCAAGAATTTATTCAAGTCAATTTCAATTAAGTATTTTACCAGGTTTTTTTTATGCGCTTTATTTATTCTTTATTTTAGGTTATTTATTTAATTCTCTATGTCCGGCTAGATTAGTTGATATCGGTATGTGATTTTAATTCACCGTAGGGGATTTAGAAAAGATTCGGCGCGTAATTTATTAAACGATTTTTCTGATTCGGGTTTCTAATTTTAAAACTTCTAAGCTTTTGAACGAAAGTAAAATAAAGCGATTAAGGTTAAAATCAATAGAGCGAGAGTTTGAGGTTTTAACTAGATAGTGAAAACGTGATATTAATTTTTGAACGAGCGAGAGCCACGTTAGAATTAATTATAACTCATTGGTTTTCAAAATATACTTTCGAAATTAGGTGGTAGAAAAGTGACAGTAAAAGTTCTAGTGTAGAAAGTATGGCCTTTATCAATAAAACGAGAGTGTGAGGTTTAGACTTTTAAATCAAGAAAGTTCTTCTGAAAATGATGACACAAAATCATATCGTATTTTTAGCTTAATTTATATGAACTTTTAGTTGCATTTCATATGTTTTTATTTCATTTGTCACACTGGTATTTATTTCTATTTCAGATATTTTAATAAAACAAGTGGGAAAATAGAATTTAGCTGAAAACAAAGAAAAAATAGATAAAAAAAGACAAAACCGCCAAGTGATGGGCCACCACATGCCACATGGTGGGATAACCACGTGGCACATGGCACCCACCATGCAAAGCCACGTGACATATGCTAAACAAACAAGCAAAAATCATGTGAAACATCACATGGAATATATATGTGAAATATCATGATATACATGAATTGAAGGAAGTGTGGCGCCCGTCATAGCTCCTAAAACAAATTTTCACCTTTTTTTTTTCTGTTCAGAAAGAATTTAACGAACCGATCCTATTCTCTTGCTTCAGCAAGGCTTAACTGACGATCTCTATCAGTACTCCAAAAAAGCAAGATAATTTCTAATCTGTTCCTATTTTGGTGGAGACGAGGGAGTTTAGCAGTTTAGAATTTTATCTATAAATAGGAGAGTAGATTTCAGTCCTCTATCCCTTTTTCTATGCCTTGTACATAATTTTTTAGGCAGTTTAAATTCCAGTTTTTAATTTAGATTTTTGTAGCGGTTGATTCAAGAATTTATTCAAGTCAATTTCAATTCAGTATTTTATCAGGTTTTTTTTATGCGCTTTATTTATTCTTTATTTTAGTTTATTTATTTATTTCTCTATGTCCGGCTAGATTAGTTGATATCGGTATGTGATTTTAATTCACCGTAGGGGATTTAGAAAAGATTCGGCGCGTAATTTATTAAACTATTTTTCTGATTCGGGTTTCTAATTTTAAAACTTCTAAGGTTTTGAACGAAAGTAAAATAAAGTGATTAAGGTTAAAATCAATAGAGCGAGAGTTTGAGGTTTTAACTAGATAGTAAAAACTTGATATTAATTTTTGAACGAGCGAGGGCCACGTTAGAATTAATTAGAACTCATTTGTTTTCAAAATATACTTTCGAAATTAGGTGGTTGAAAAGTGACAGTAAAAGTTCTAGTCTAGAAAGTATGGTCTTTATCAATAAAACGAGAGTGTGAGGTTTAGACTTTTAAATCAAGAAAGTTCTTCTGAAAATGACGACACAAAATCATATCGTATTTTTAGCTTAATTTATATGAACTTTGAGTTGCATTTCATATGTTTTTATTTCATTTGTCACGCTGGTATTTATTTCTATTTCAGATATTTTAATAAAACAAGTGGGAAAATAGAATTTAGCTGAAAACAAAGAAAAAATAGATAAAAAAAGACAAAACCGCCGAGTGATGGGCCACCACATGCCACATGGTGGGATCACCACGTGGCACATGGCACCCACCATGCAAAGCCACGTGACATATGCTAAACAAACAAGCAAAAATCATGTGAAACATCACATGGAATATATATGTGATATATCATGATATACATGAATTGAAGGAAGAGTGGCGCCCGTCATGGCTCCTAAAACAAATTTTCACCTTTTTTTTTTTCTGTTCAGAAAGAATTTAACGAACCGATCATATTCTCTTGCTTCAGCAAGGCTTAACTGACGATCTCTATCAGTACTCCAAAAAGCAAGATAATTTCTAATCTGTTCCTATTTTGGTGGAGACGAGGGAGTTTAGCAGTTTAGAATTTTATCTATAAATAGGAGAGTAGATTTCAGTCCTCTATCCCTTTTTCTATGCCTTGTACATAATTTTTTAGGCAGTTTAAATTCCAGTTTTTAATTTAGATTTTTGTAGCGGTTGATTCAAGAATTTATTCAAGTCAATTTCAATTAAGTATTTTACCAGGTTTTTTTTATGCGCTTTATTTATTCTTTATTTTAGTTTATTTATTTAATTCTCTATGTCCGGCTAGATTAGTTGATATCGGTATGTGATTTTAATTCACCGTAGGGGATTTAGAAAAGATTCTGCGCGTAATTTATTAAACGATTTTTCTGATTCGGGTTTCTAATTTTAAAACTTCTAAGCTTTTGAACGAAAGTAAAATAAAGCGATTAAGGTTAAAATCAATAGAGCGAGAGTTTGAGGTTTTAACTAGATAGTAAAAACGTGATATTAATTTTTGAACGAGCGAGAGCCACGTTAGAATTAATTATAACTCATTGGTTTTCAAAATATACTTTCGAAATTAGGTGGTAGAAAAGTGACAGTAAAAGTTCTAGTCTAGAAAGTATGGCCTTTATCAATAAAACGAGAGTGTGAGGTTTAGACTTTTAAATCAAGAAAGTTCTTCTGAAAATGATGACACAAAATCATATCGTATTTTTAGCTTAATTTATATGAACTTTTAGTTGCATTTCATATGTTTTTATTTCACTTGTCACACTGGTATTTATTTCTATTTCAGATATTTTAATAAAACAAGTAGGAAAATAGAATTTAGCTGAAAACAAAGAAAAAATAGATAAAAAAAGACAAAACCGCCAAGTGATGGGCCACCACATGCCACATGGTGGGATAACCACGTGGCACATGGCACCCACCATGCAAAGCCACGTGACATATGCTAAACAAACAAGCAAAAATCATGTGAACCATCACATGGAATATATATGTGAAATATCATGATATACATGAATTGAAGGAAGTGTGGCGCCCGTCATAGCTCCTAAAACAAATTTTCACCTTTTTTTTTTCTGTTCAGAAAGAATTTAACGAACCGATCCTATTCTCTTGCTTCAGCAAGGCTTAACTGACGATCTCTATCAGTACTCCAAAAAAGCAAGATAATTTCTAATCTGTTCCTATTTTGGTGGAGACGAGGGAGTTTAGCAGTTTAGAATTTTATCTATAAATAGGAGAGTAGATTTCAGTCCTCTATCCCTTTTTCTATGCCTTGTACATAATTTTTTAGGCAGTTTAAATTCCAGTTTTTAATTTAGATTTTTGTAGCGGTTGATTCAAGAATTTATTCAAGTCAATTTCAATTAAGTATTTTACCAGGTTTTTTTTATGTGCTTTATTTATTCTTTATTTTAGTTTATTTATTTAATTCTCTATGTCCGGCTAGATTAGTTGATATCGGTATGTGATTTTATTTCACCGTAGGGGATTTAGAAAAGATTCGGCGCGTAATTTATTAAACGATTTTTCTGATTCGGGTTTCTAATTTTAAAACTTCTAAGCTTTTGAACGAAAGTAAAATAAAGCGATTAAGGTTAAAATCAATAGAGCGAGAGTTTGAGGTTTTAACTAGATAGTAAAAACGTGATATTAATTTTTGAACGAGCGAGAGCCACGTTAGAATTAATTATAACTCATTGGTTTTCAAAATATACTTTCGAAATTAGGTGGTAGAAAAGTGACAGTAAAAGTTCTAGTGTAGAAAGTATGGCCTTTATCAATAAAACGAGAGTGTGAGGTTTAGACTTTTAAATCAAGAAAGTTCTTCTGAAAATGATGACACAAAATCATATCGTATTTTTAGCTTAATTTATATGAACTTTTAGTTGCATTTCATATGTTTTTATTTCATTTGTCACACTGGTATTTATTTCTATTTCAGATATTTTAATAAAACAAGTGGGAAAATAGAATTTAGCTGAAAACAAAGAAAAAATAGATAAAAAAAGACAAAACCGCCAAGTGATGGGCCACCACATGCCACATGGTGGGATAACCACGTGGCACATGGCACCCACCATGCAAAGCCACGTGACATATGCTAAACAAACAAGCAAAAATCATGTGAAACATCACATGGAATATATATGTGAAATATCATGATATACATGAATTGAAGGAAGTGTGGCGCCCGTCATAGCTCCTAAAACAAATTTTCACCTTTTTTTTTTCTGTTCAGAAAGAATTTAACGAACCGATCCTATTCTCTTGCTTCAGCAAGGCTTAACTGACGATCTCTATCAGTACTCCAAAAAAGCAAGATAATTTCTAATCTGTTCCTATTTTGGTGGAGACGAGGGAGTTTAGCAGTTTAGAATTTTATCTATAAATAGGAGAGTAGATTTCAGTCCTCTATCCCTTTTTCTATGCCTTGTACATAATTTTTTAGGCAGTTTAAATTCCAGTTTTTAATTTAGATTTTTGTAGCGGTTGATTCAAGAATTTATTCAAGTCAATTTCAATTCAGTATTTTATCAGGTTTTTTTTATGCGCTTTATTTAATCTTTATTTTAGTTTATTTATTTATTTCTCTATGTCAGGCTAGATTAGTTGATATCGGTATGTGATTTTAATTCACCGTAGGGGATTTAGAAAAGATTCGGCGCGTAATTTATTAAACTATTTTTCTGATTCGGGTTTCTAATTTTAAAACTTCTAAGGTTTTGAACGAAAGTAAAATAAAGTGATTAAGGTTAAAATCAATAGAGCGAGAGTTTGAGGTTTTAACTAGATAGTAAAAACTTGATATTAATTTTTGAACGAGCGAGGGCCACGTTAGAATTAATTAGAACTCATTTGTTTTCAAAATATACTTTCGAAATTAGGTGGTTGAAAAGTGACAGTAAAAGTTCTAGTCTAGAAAGTATGGTCTTTATCAATAAAACGAGAGTGTGAGGTTTAGACTTTTAAATCAAGAAAGTTCTTCTGAAAATGATGACACAAAATCATATCGTATTTTTAGCTTAATTTATATGAACTTTTAGTTTCATTTCATATGTTTTTATTTCATTTGTCATGCTGGTATTTATTTCTATTTCAGATATTTTAATAAAACAAGTGGGAAAATAGAATTTAGCTGAAAACAAAGAAAAATTAGACAAAAAAAGACAAAACCGCCAAGTGGTGGGCCACCACATGCCACATGGTGGGATCACCACGTGACACATGGCACCCACCATGCAAAGCCAGGTGACATATGCTAAACAAACAAGCAAAAACCATGTGAAACATCACATGGAATATATATGTGATATATCATGATATACGCGAATTGAAGGAAGTGTGGCGCCCGTCATGGCTCCTAAAACAAATTTTCACCTTTTTTTTTCTGTTCAGAAAGAATTTAACGAACCGATCCTATTCTCTTGCTTCAGCAAGGCTTAACTGACGATCTCTATCAGTACTCCAAAAAGCAAGATAATTTCTAATCTGTTCCTATTTTGGTGGAGACGAGGGAGTTTATCAGTTTAGAATTTTATCTATAAATAGGAGAGTAGATTTCAGTCCTCTATCCCTTTTTCTATGCCTTGTACATAATTTTTTAGGCAGTTTAAATTCCAGTTTTTAATTTAGATTTTTGTACCGGTTGATTCAAGAATTTATTCAAGTCAATTTCAATTCAGTATTTTACCAGGTTTTTTTTATGCGCTTTATTTATTCTTTATTTTAGTTTATTTATTTAATTCTCTATGTCCGGCTAGATTAGTTGATATCGGTATGTGATTTTAATTCACCGTAGGGGATTTAGAAAAGATTCGGCGCGTAATTTATTAAACTATTTTTCTGATTCGGGTTTCTAATTTTAAAACTTCTAAGCTTTTGAACGAAAGTAAAATAAAGCGATTAAGGTTAAAATCAATAGAGCGAGAGTTTGAGGTTTTAACTAGATAGTAAAAACTTGATATTAATTTTTGAACGAGCGAGAGCCACTTTAGAATTAATTAGAACTCATTGGTTTTCAAAATATACTTTCGAAATTAGGTGGTAGAAAAGTGACGGTAAAAGTTCTAGTCTAGAAGGTATGGTCTTTATCAATAAAACGAGAGTGTGAGGTTTAGACTATTAAATCAAGAAAGTTCTTCTGAAAATGATGACACAAAATCATATCGTATTTTTAGCTTAATTTATATGAACTTTTAGTTGCATTTCATATGTTTTTATTTCATTTGTCACGCTGGTATTTATTTTTATTTCAGATATTTTAATAAAACAAGTGGGAAAATAGAATTTAGCTGAACACAAAGAAAAAATAGATAAAAAAAGACAAAACCGCCAAGTGATGGGCCACCACATGCCACTTGGTGGGATCACCACGTGGCACATGGCACCCACCATGCAAAGCCACGTGACATATGCTAAACAAACAAGCAAAAACAATGTGAAACATCACATGGAATATATATGTGATATATCATGATATACATGAATTGAAGGAAGTGTGGCGCCCGTCATGGCTCCTAAAACAAATTTTCACCTTTTTTTTTCTGTTCAGAAAGAATTTAACGAACCGATCCTATTCTCTTGCTTCAGCAAGGCTTAACTGACGATCTCTATCAGTACTCCAAAAAAGCAAGATAATTTCTAATCTGTTCCTATTTTGGTGGAGACGAGGGAGTTTAGCAATTTAGAATTTTATGTATAAATAAGAGAGTAGATTTCAGTCCTCTATCCCTTTTTCTATGCCTTGTACATAATTTTTTAGGCAGTTTAAATTCCAGTTTTTAATTTAGATTTTTGTAGCGGTTGATTCAAGAATTTATTCAAGTCAATTTCAATTCAGTATTTTACCAGGTTTTTTTTATGCGCTTTATTTATTCTTTATTTTAGTTTATTTATTTATTTCTCTATGTCCGGCTAGATTAGTTGATATCGGTATGTGATTTTAATTCACCGTAGGGGATTTAGAAAAGATTCGGCGCGTAATTTAATAAACTATTTTTCTGATTCGGGTTTCTAATTTTAAAACTTCTAAGCTTTTGAACGAAAGTAAAATAGAGGGATTAAGGTTAAAATCAATAGAGCGAGAGTTTGAGGTTTTAACTAGATAGTAAATACTTGATATTAATTTTTGAACGAGCGAGGGCCACGTTAGAATTAATTAGAACTCATTTGTTTTCAAAATATACTTTCGAAATTAGGTGGTTGAAAAGTGACACTAAAAGTTCTAGTCTAGAAAGTATGGTCTTTATCAATAAAACGAGAGCGTGAGGTTTAGACTTTTAAATCAAGAAAGTTCTTCTGAAAATGAGGACACAAAATCATATCATATTTTTAGCTTAATTTATATGAACTTTTAGTTACATTTCATATGTTTTTATTTCATTTGTCACGCTGGTATTTATTTCTATTTCAGATATTTTAATAAAACAAGTGGGAAAATAGAATGTAGCTGAAAACAAAGAAAAAATAGATAAAAAAAGACAAAACCGCCAAGTGGTGGGCCACCACATGCCACATGGTGGGATCACCACGTGGCACATGGCACCCACCATGCAAAGCCACGTGACATATGCTAAACAAACAAGCAAAAACCATGTGAAACATCACATGGAATATATATGTGATATATCATGATATACATGAATTCAAGGAAGTGTGGTGCCCGTCATTGCTCCTAAAACAAATTTTCACCTTTTTTTTTTCTGTTCAGATAGAATTTAACGAACTGATCCTATTCTCTTGCTTCAGCAAGGCTTAACTGACGATCTCTATTAGTACTCCAAAAAGCAAGATAATTTCTAATCTGTTCCTATTTTGGTGGAGACGAGGGAGTTTATCAGTTTAGAATTTTATCTATAAATAGGAGAGTAGATTTCAGTCCTCTATGCCTTGTACATAATTTTTTAGGCAGTTTAAATTCCAGTTTTTAATTTAGATTTTTGTACCGTTTGAATCAAGAATTTATTCAAGTCAATTTCAATTCAGTATTTTACCAGGTTTTTTTTATGCGCTTTATTTATTCTTTATTTTAGTTTATTTATTTATTTCTCTATGTCCGGCTAGATTAGTTGATATCGGTATGTGATTTTAATTCACCGTAGGGGATTTAGAAAAAATTCGGCGCGTAATTTATTACACTATTTTTCTGATTCGGGTTTCTAATTTTAAAACTTCTAAGCTTTTGAACAAAAGTAAAATAAAGCGATTAAGGTTAAAATCAATAGAGCGAGAGTTTGAGGTTTTAACTAGATAGTAAAAACTTGATATTAATTTTTGAACGAGCGAGAGCCACGTTAGAATTAATTAGAACTCATTGGCTTTCAAAATATACTTTCGAAATTAGGTGGTAGAAAAGTGACGGTAAAAGTTCTAGTCTAGAAGGTATGGTCTTTATCAATAAAACGAGAGTGTGAGGTTTAGACTTTTAAATCAAGAAAGTTCTTCTGAAAATGATGACACAAAATCATATCGTATTTTTAGCTTAATTTATATGAACTTTTAGTTGCATTTCATATGTTTTTATTTCATTTGTCACGCTGGTATTTATTTCTATTTCAGATATTTTAATAAAACAAGTGGGAAAATAGAATTTAGCTGAAAACAAAGAAAAAATAGATAAAAAAAGACAAAACCGCCAAGTGGTGGGCCACCACATGCCATATGGTGGGATCACCACGTGGCACATGGCACCCACCATGCAAAGCCACGTGACATATGCTAAACAAACAAGCAAAAACAATGAGAAACATCACATGGAATATATATGTGATATATCATGATATACATGAATTCAAGGAAGTGTGGCGCCCGTCATGGCTCCTAAAACAAATTTTCACCTTTTTTTTTTCTGTTCAGAAAGAATTTAACGAGCCGATCCTATTCTCTTGCTTCAGCAAGGCTTAACTGACGATCTCTATCAGTACTCCAAAAAGCAAGATAATTTCTAATCTGTTCCTATTTTTGTGGAACCGAGGGAGTTTATCTGTTTAGAATTTTATCTATAAATAAGAGAGTAGATTTCAGTCCTCTATCCCTTTTTCTATGTCTTGTACATAATTTTTTAGGCAGTTTAAATTCCAGTTTTTAATTTAGAATTTTGTACCGGTTGATTCAAGAATTTATTCAAGTCAATTTCAATTCAGTATTTTACCAGGTTTTTTTTATGCGCTTTATTTATTCTTTATTTTAGTTTATTTATTTATTTCTCTATGTCCGGCTAGATTAGTTGATATCGGTATGTGACTTTAATTCACCGTAGGGGATTTAGAAAAGATTCGGCGCGTAATTTATTAAACTATTTTTCTGATTCGGGTTTCTAATTTTAAAACTTCTAAGCTTTTGAACGAAAGTAAAATAAAGCGATTAAGGTTAAAATCAATAGAGCGAGAGTTTGAGGTTTTAACTAGATAGTAAAAACTTGATATTAATTTTTGAACGAGCGAGAGCCACGTTAGAATTAATTAGAACTCATTGGTTTTCAAAATATACTTTCGAAATTAGGTGGTAGAAAAGTGACAGTAAAAGTTCTAATCTAGAAAGTATGGTCTTTATTAATAAAACGAGAGTGTGAGGTTTAGACTTTTAAATCAAGAAAGTTCTTCTGAAAATGATGACACAAAATCATATCATATTTTTAGCTTAATTTATATGAACTTTTAGTTACATTTCATATGTTTTTATTTCATTTGTCACGCTGGTATTTATTTCTATTTCAGATATTTTAATAAAACAAGTGGGAAAATAGAATGTAGCTGAAAACAAAGAAAAAATAGATAAAAAAAGACAAAACCGCCAAGTGGTGGGCCACCACATGCCACATGGTGGGATCACCACGTGGCGCATGGCACCCACCATGCAAAGCCACGTGACATATGCTAAACAAACAAGCAAAAACCATGTGAAACATCACATGGAATATATATGTGATATATCATGATATACATGAATTCAAGGAAGTGTGGTGGGTCATTGCTCCTAAAACAAATTTTCACCTTTTTTTTTTTCTGTTCAGATAGAATTTAACGAACTGATCCCATTCTCTTGCTTCAGCAAGGCTTAACTGACGATCTCTATCAGTACTCCAAAAAGCAAGATAATTTATAATCTGTTCCTATTTTGGTGGAGACGAGGGAGTTTATCAGTTTAGAATTTTATCTATAAATAGGAGAGTAGATTTCAGTCCTCTATGCCTTGTACATAATTTTTTAGGCAGTTTAAATTCCAGTTTTTAATTTAGATTTTTGTACCGTTTGAATCAAGAATTTATTCAAGTCAATTTCAATTCAGTATTTTACCAGGTTTTTTTTATGCGCTTTATTTATTCTTTATTTTAGTTTATTTATTTATTTCTCTATGTCCGGCTAGATTAGTTGATATCGGTATGTGATTTTAATTCACCGTAGGGGATTTAGAAAAAATTTGGCGCGTAATTTATTAAACTATTTTTCTGATTCGGGTTTCTAATTTTAAAACTTCTAAGCTTTTGAACAAAAGTAAAATAAAGCGATTAAGGTTAAAATCAATAGAGCGAGAGTTTGAGGTTTTAACTAGATAGTAAAAACTTGATATTAATTTTTGAACGAGCGAGAGCCACGTTAGAATTAATTAGAACTCATTGGCTTTCAAAATATACTTTCGAAATTAGGTGGTAGAAAAGTGACGGTAAAAGTTCTAGTCTAGAAGGTATGGTCTTTATCAATAAAACGAGAGTGTGAGGTTTAGACTTTTAAATCAAGAAAGTTCTTCTGAAAATGATAACACAAAATCATATCGTATTTTTAGCTTAATTTATATGAACTTTTAGTTGCATTTCATATGTTTTTATTTCATTTGTCACGCTGGTATTTATTTCTATTTCAGATATTTTAATAAAACAAGTGGGAAAATAGAATTTAGCTGAAAACAAAGAAAAAATAGATAAAAAAAGACAAAACCGCCAAGTGGTGGGCCACCACATGCCACATGGTGGGATCACCACGTGGCACATGGCACCCACCATGCAAAGCCACGTGACATATGCTCAACAAACAAGCAAAAACAATGTGAAACATCACATGGAATATATATGTGATATATCATGATATACATGAATTCAAGGAAGTGTGGCGCCCGTCATGGCTCCTAAAACAAATTTTCACCTTTTTTTTTCTGTTCAGAAATAATTTAACGAACCGATCCTATTCTCTTGCTTCAGCAAGGCTTAACTGACGATCTCTATCAGTACTCCAAAAAGCAAGATAATTTCTAATCTGTTCCTATTTTTGTGGAACCGAGGGAGTTTATCTGTTTAGAATTTTATCTATAAATAAGAGAGTAGATTTCAGTCCTCTATCCCTTTTTCTATGTCTTGTACATAATTTTTTAGGCAGTTTAAATTCCAGTTTTTAATTTAGAATTTTGTACCGGTTGATTCAAGAATTTATTCAAGTCAATTTCAATTCAATATTTTACCAGGTTTTTTTTATGCGCTTTATTTATTCTTTATTTTAGTTTATTTATTTATTTCTCTATGTCCGGCTAGATTAGTTGATATCGGTATGTGATTTTAATTCACCGTAGGGGATTTAGAAAAGATTCGGCGCGTAATTTATTAAACTATTTTTCTGATTCGGGTTTCTAATTTTAAAACTTCTAAGCTTTTGAACGAAAGTAAAATAAAGCGATTAAGGTTAAAATCAATAGAGCGAGAGTTTGAGGTTTTAACTAGATAGTAAAAACTTGATATTAATTTTTGAACGAGCGAGAGCCACGTTAGAATTAATTAGAACTCATTGGCTTTCAAAATATACTTTCGAAATTAGGTGGTAGAAAAGTGACGGTAAAAGTTCTAGTCTAGAAGGTATGGTCTTTATCAATAAAACGAGAGTGTGAGGTTTAGACTTTTAAATCAAGAAAGTTCTTCTGAAAATGATGACACAAAATCATATCGTATTTTTAGCTTAATTTATATGAACTTTTAGTTGTATTTCATATGTTTTTATTTCATTTGTCACGCTGGTATTTATTTCTATTTCAGATATTTTAATAAAACAAGTGGGAAAATAGAATTTAGCTGAAAACAAAGAAAAAATAGATAAAAAAAGACAAAACCGCCAAGTGGTGGGCCACCACATGCCACATGGTGGGATCACCACGTGGCACATGGCACCCACCATGCAAAGCCACGTGACATATGCTAAACAAACAAGCAAAAACAATGTGAAACATCACATGGAATATATATGTGATATATCATGATATACATGAATTCAAGGAAGTGTGGCGCCCGTCATGGCTCCTAAAACAAATTTTCACCTTTTTTTTTCTGTTCAGAAATAATTTAACGAACCGATCCTATTCTCTTGCTTCAGCAAGGCTTAACTGACGATCTCTATCAGTACTCCAAAAAGCAAGATAATTTCTAATCTGTTCCTATTTTTGTGGAACCGAGGGAGTTTATCTGTTTAGAATTTTATCTATAAATAAGAGAGTAGATTTCAGTCCTCTATCCCTTTTTCTATGTCTTGTACATAATTTTTTAGGCAGTTTAAATTCCAGTTTTTAATTTAGAATTTTGTACCGGTTGATTCAAGAATTTATTCAAGTCAATTTCAATTCAGTATTTTACCAGGTTTTTTTTATGCGCTTTATTTATTCTTTATTTTAGTTTATTTATTTATTTCTCTATGTCCGGCTAGATTAGTTGATATCGGTATGTGATTTTAATTCACCGTAGGGGATTTAGAAAAGATTCGGCGCGTAATTTATTAAACTATTTTTCTGATTCGGGTTTCTAATTTTAAAACTTCTAAGCTTTTGAACGAAAGTAAAATAAAGCGATTAAGGTTAAAATCAATAGAGCGAGAGTTTGAGGTTTTAACTAGATAGTAAAAACTTGATATTAATTTTTGAACGAGCGAGAGCCACGTTAGAATTAATTAGAACTCATTGGTTTTCAAAATATACTTTCGAAATTAGGTGGTAGAAAAGTGACAGTAAAAGTTCTAGTCTAGAAAGTATGGTCTTTATCAATAAAACGAGAGTGTGAGGTTTAGACTTTTAAATCAAGAAAGTTCTTCTGAAAATGATGACACAAAATCATATCATATTTTTAGCTTAATTTATATGAACTTTTAGTTGTATTTCATATGTTTTTATTTCATTTGTCACGCTGGTATTTATTTCTATTTCAGATATTTTAATAAAACAAGTGGGAAAATAGAATTTAGCTGAAAACAAAGAAAAAATAGATAAAAAAAGACAAAACCGCCAAGTGGTGGGCCACCACATGCCACATGGTGGGATCACAACGTGGCACATGGCACCCACCATGCAAAGCCACGTGACATATGCTAAACAAACAAGCAAAAACAATGTGAAACATCACATGGAATATATATGTGATATATCATGATATACATGAATTCAAGGAAGTGTGGCGCCCGTCATGGCTCCTAAAACAAATTTTCACCTTTTTTTTTCTGTTCAGAAATAATTTAACGAACCGATCCTATTCTCTTGCTTCAGCAAGGCTTAACTGACGATCTCTATCAGTACTCCAAAAAGCAAGATAATTTCTAATCTGTTCCTATTTTGGTGGAGACGAGGGAGTTTATCAGTTTAGAATTTTATCTATAAATAGGAGAGTAGATTTCAGTCCTCTATGCCTTGTACATAATTTTTTAGGCAGTTTAAATTCCAGTTTTTAATTTAGATTTTTGTACCGTTTGAATCAAGAATTTATTCAAGTCAATTTCAATTCAGTATTTTACCAGGTTTTTTTTATGCGCTTTATTTATTCTTTATTTTAGTTTATTTATTTATTTCTCTATGTCCGGCTAGATTAGTTGATATCGGTATGTGATTTTAATTCACCGTAGGGGATTTAGAAAAAATTCGGCGCGTAATTTACTACACTATTTTTCTGATTCGGGTTTCTAATTTTAAAACTTCTAAGCTTTTGAACAAAAGTAAAATAAAGCGATTAAGGTTAAAATCAATAGAGCGAGAGTTTGAGGTTTTAACTAGATAGTAAAAACTTGATATTAATTTTTGAACGAGCGAGAGCCACGTTAGAATTAATTAGAACTCATTGGCTTTCAAAATATACTTTCGAAATTAGGTGGTAGAAAAGTGACGGTAAAAGTTTTAGTCTAGAAGGTATGGTCTTTATCAATAAAACGAGAGTGTGAGGTTTAGACTTTTAAATCAAGAAAGTTCTTCTGAAAATGATGACACAAAATCATATCGTATTTTTAGCTTAATTTATATGAACTTTTAGTTGCATTTCATATGTTTTTATTTCATTTGTCACGCTGGTATTTATTTCTATTTCAGATATTTTAATAAAACAAGTGGGAAAATAGAATTTAGCTAAAAACAAAGAAAAAATAGATAAAAAAAGACAAAACCGCCAAGTGGTGGGCCACCACATGCCATATGGTGGGATCACCACGTGGCACATGGCACCCACCATGCAAAGCCACGTGACATATGCTAAACAAACAAGCAAAAACAATGAGAAACATCACATGGAATATATATGTGATATATCATGATATACATGAATTCAAGGAAGTGTGGCGCCCGTCATGGCTCCTAAAACAAATTTTCACCTTTTTTTTTTCTGTTCAGAAAGAATTTAACGAGCCGATCCTATTCTCTTGCTTCAGCAAGGCTTGACTGACGATCTCTATCAGTACTCCAAAAAGCAAGATAATTTCTAATCTGTTCCTATTTTTGTGGAACCGAGGGAATTTATCTGTTTAGAATTTTATCTATAAATAAGAGAGTAGATTTCAGTCCTCTATCCCTTTTTCTATGTCTTGTACATAATTTTTTAGGCAGTTTAAATTCCAGTTTTTAATTTAGAATTTTGTACCGGTTGATTCAAGAATTTATTCAAGTCAATTTCAATTCAGTATTTTACCAGGTTTTTTTTATGCGCTTTATTTATTCTTTATTTTAGTTTATTTATTTATTTCTCTATGTCCGGCTAGATTAGTTGATATCGGTATGTGACTTTAATTCACCGTAGGGGATTTAGAAAAGATTCGGCGCGTAATTTATTAAACTATTTTTCTGATTCGGGTTTCTAATTTTAAAACTTCTAAGCTTTTGAATGAAAGTAAAATAAAGCGATTAAGGTTAAAATCAATAGAGCGAGAGTTTGAGGTTTTAACTAGATAGTAAAAACTTGATATTAATTTTTGAACGAGCGAGAGCCACGTTAGAATTAATTAGAACTCATTGGTTTTCAAAATATACTTTCGAAATTAGGTGGTAGAAAAGTGACAGTAAAAGTTCTAATCTAGAAAGTATGGTCTTTATTAATAAATAGAGAGTGTGAGGTTTAGACTTTTAAATCAAGAAAGTTCTTCTGAAAATGATGACACAAAATCATATCATGCTTTTAGCTTAATTTATATGAACTTTTAGTTACATTTCATATGTTTTTATTTCATTTGTCACGCTGGTATTTATTTCTATTTCAGATATTTTAATAAAACAAGTGGGAAAATAGAATGTAGCTGAAAACAAAGAAAAAATAGATAAAAAAAGACAAAACCGCCAAGTGGTGGGCCACCACATGCCACATGGTGGGATCACCACGTGGCACATGGCACCCACCATGCAAAGCCACGTGACATATGCTAAACAAACAAGCAAAAACCATGTGAAACATCACATGGAATATATATGTGATATATCATGATATACATGAATTCAAGGAAGTGTGGTGGGTCATTGCTCCTAAAACAAATTTTCACCTTTTTTTTTTTCTGTTCAGATAGAATTTAACGAACTGATCCTATTCTCTTGCTTCAGCAAGGCTTAACTGACGATCTCTATCAGTACTCCAAAAAGCAAGATAATTTATAATCTGTTCCTATTTTGGTGGAGACGAGGGAGTTTATCAGTTTAGAATTTTATCTATAAATAGGAGAGTAGATTTCAGTCCTCTATGCCTTGTACATAATTTTTTAGGCAGTTTAAATTCCAGTTTTTAATTTAGATTTTTGTACCGTTTGAATCAAGAATTTATTCAAGTCAATTTCAATTCAGTATTTTACCAGGTTTTTTTTATGCGCTTTATTTATTCTTTATTTTAGTTTATTTATTTATTTCTCTATGTCCGGCTAGATTAGTTGATATCGGTATGTGATTTTAATTCACCGTAGGGGATTTAGAAAAAATTTGGCGCGTAATTTATTAAACTATTTTTCTGATTCGGGTTTCTAATTTTAAAACTTCTAAGCTTTTGAACAAAAGTAAAATAAAGCGATTAAGGTTAAAATCAATAGAGCGAGAGTTTGAGGTTTTAACTAGATAGTAAAAACTTGATATTAATTTTTGAACGAGCGAGAGCCACGTTAGAATTAATTAGAACTCATTGGCTTTCAAAATATACTTTCGAAATTAGGTGGTAGAAAAGTGACGGTAAAAGTTCTAGTCTAGAAGGTATGGTCTTTATCAATAAAACGAGAGTGTGAGGTTTAGACTTTTAAATCAAGAAAGTTCTTCTGAAAATGATGACACAAAATCATATCGTATTTTTAGCTTAATTTATATGAACTTTTAGTTGCATTTCATATGTTTTTATTTCATTTGTCACGCTGGTATTTATTTCTATTTCAGATATTTTAATAAAACAAGTGGGAAAATAGAATTTAGCTGAAAACAAAGAAAAAATAGATAAAAAAAGACAAAACCGCCAAGTGGTGGGCCACCACATGCCACATGGTGGGATCACCACGTGGCACATGGCACCCACCATGCAAAGCCATGTGACATATGCTCAACAAACAAGCAAAAACAATGTGAAACATCACATGGAATATATATGTGATATATCATGATATACATGAATTCAAGGAAGTGTGGCGCCCATCATGGCTCCTAAAACAAATTTTCACCTTTTTTTTTCTGTTCAGAAATAATTTAACGAACCGATCCTATTCTCTTGCTTCAGCAAGGCTTAACTGACGATCTCTATCAGTACTCCAAAAAGCAAGATAATTTCTAATCTGTTCCTATTTTTGTGGAACCGAGGGAGTTTATCTGTTTAGAATTTTATCTATAAATAAGAGAGTAGATTTCAGCCCTCTATCCCTTTTTCTATGTCTTGTACATAATTTTTTAGGCAGTTTAAATTCCAGTTTTTAATTTAGAATTTTGTACCGGTTGATTCAAGAATTTATTCAAGTCAATTTCAATTCAATATTTTACCAGGTTTTTTTTATGCGCTTTATTTATTCTTTATTTTAGTTTATTTATTTATTTCTCTATGTCCGGCTAGATTAGTTGATATCGGTATGTGATTTTAATTCACCGTAGGGGATTTAGAAAAGATTTGGCGCGTAATTTATTAAACTATTTTTCTGATTCGGGTTTCTAATTTTAAAACTTCTAAGCTTTTGAACGAAAGTAAAATAAAGCGATTAAGGTTAAAATCAATAGAGCGAGAGTTTGAGGTTTTAACTAGATAGTAAAAACTTGATATTAATTTTTGAACGAGCGAGAGCCACGTTAGAATTAATTAGAACTCATTGGCTTTCAAAATATACTTTCGAAATTAGGTGGTAGAAAAGTGACGGTAAAAGTTCTAGTCTAGAAGGTATGGTCTTTATCAATAAAACGAGAGTGTGAGGTTTAGACTTTTAAATCAAGAAAGTTCTTCTGAAAATGATGACACAAAATCATATCGTATTTTTAGCTTAATTTATATGAACTTTTAGTTGCATTTCATATGTTTTTATTTCATTTGTCACGCTGGTATTTATTTCTATTTCAGATATTTTAATAAAACAAGTGGGAAAATAGAATTTAGCTGAAAACAAAGAAAAAATAGATAAAAAAAGACAAAACCGCCAAGTGGTGGGCAACCACATGCCACATGGTGGGATCACCACGTGGCACATGGCACCCACCATGCAAAGCCACGTGACATATGCTAAACAAACAAGCAAAAACAATGTGAAACATCACATGGAATATATATGTGATATATCATGATATACATGAATTCAAGGAAGTGTGGCGCCCGTCATGGCTCCTAAAACAAATTTTCACCTTTTTTTTTCTGTTCAGAAATAATTTAACGAACCGATCCTATTCTCTTGCTTCAGCAAGGCTTAACTGACGATCTCTATCAGTACTCCAAAAAGCAAGATAATTTCTAATCTGTTCCTATTTTTGTGGAACCGAGGGAGTTTATCTGTTTAGAATTTTATCTATAAATAAGAGAGTAGATTTCAGTCCTCTATCCCTTTTTCTATGTCTTGTACATAATTTTTTAGGCAGTTTAAATTCCAGTTTTTAATTTAGAATTTTGTACCGGTTGATTCAAGAATTTATTCAAGTCAATTTCAATTCAGTATTTTACCAGGTTTTTTTTATGCGCTTTATTTATTCTTTATTTTAGTTTATTTATTTATTTCTCTATGTCCGGCTAGATTAGTTGATATCGGTATGTGATTTTAATTCACCGTAGGGGATTTAGAAAAGATTCGGCGCGTAATTTATTAAACTATTTTTCTGATTCGGGTTTCTAATTTTAAAACTTCTAAGCTTTTGAACGAAAGTAAAATAAAGCGATTAAGGTTAAAATCAATAGAGCGAGAGTTTGAGGTTTTAACTAGATAGTAAAAACTTGATATTAATTTTTGAACGAGCGAGAGCCACGTTAGAATTAATTAGAACTCATTGGTTTTCAAAATATACTTTCGAAATTAGGTGGTAGAAAAGTGACAGTAAAAGTTCTAGTCTAGAAAGTATGGTCTTTATCAATAAAACGAGAGTGTGAGGTTTAGACTTTTAAATCAAGAAAGTTCTTCTGAAAATGATGACACAAAATCATATCATATTTTTAGCTTAATTTATATGAACTTTTAGTTGCATTTCATATGTTTTTATTTCATTTGTCACGCTGGTATTTATTTCTATTTCAGATATTTTAATAAAACAAGTGGGAAAATAGAATGTAGCTGAAAACAAAGAAAAAATAGATAAAATAAGACAAAACCGCCAAGTGGTGGGCCACCACATGCCACATGGTGGGATCACCACGTGGCACATGGCACCCACCATGCAAAGCCACGTGACATATGCTAAACAAACAAGCAAAAACCATGTGAAACATCACATGGAATATATATGTGATATATCATGATATACATGAATTCAAGGAAGTGTGGTGCCCGTCATTGCTCCTAAAACAAATTTTCACCTTTTTTTTTTTCTGTTCAGATAGAATTTAACGAACTGATCCTATTCTCTTGCTTCAGCAAGGCTTAACTGACGATCTCTATTAGTACTCCAAAAAGCAAGATAATTTCTAATCTGTTCCTATTTTGGTGGAGACGAGGGAGTTTATCAGTTTAGAATTTTATCTATAAATAGGAGAGTAGATTTCAGTCCTCTATGCCTTGTACATAATTTTTTAGGCAGTTTAAATTCCAGTTTTTAATTTAGATTTTTGTACCGTTTGAATCAAGAATTTATTCAAGTCAATTTCAATTCAGTATTTTACCAGGTTTTTTTTATGCGCTTTATTTATTCTTTATTTTAGTTTATTTATTTATTTCTCTATGTCCGGCTAGATTAGTTGATATCGGTATGTGATTTTAATTCACCGTAGGGGATTTAGAAAAAATTCGGCGCGTAATTTATTACACTATTTTTCTGATTCGGGTTTCTAATTTTAAAACTTCTAAGCTTTTGAACAAAAGTAAAATAAAGCGATTAAGGTTAAAATCAATAGAGCGAGAGTTTGAGGTTTTAACTAGATAGTAAAAACTTGATATTAATTTTTGAACGAGCGAGAGCCACGTTAGAATTAATTAGAACTCATTGGCTTTCAAAATATACTTTCGAAATTAGGTGGTAGAAAAGTGACGGTAAAAGTTCTAGTCTAGAAGGTATGGTCTTTATCAATAAAACGAGAGTGTGAGGTTTAGACTTTTAAATCAAGAAAGTTCTTCTGAAAATGATGACACAAAATCATATCGTATTTTTAGCTTAATTTATATGAACTTTTAGTTGCATTTCATATGTTTTTATTTCATTTGTCACGCTGGTATTTATTTCTATTTCAGATATTTTAATAAAACAAGTGGGAAAATAGAATTTAGCTGAAAACAAAGAAAAAATAGATAAAAAAAGACAAAACCGCCAAGTGGTGGGCCACCACATGCCATATGGTGGGATCACCACGTGGCACATGGCACCCACCATGCAAAGCCACGTGACATATGCTAAACAAACAAGCAAAAACAATGAGAAACATCACATGGAATATATATGTGATATATCATGATATACATGAATTCAAGGAAGTGTGGCGCCCGTCATGGCTCCTAAAACAAATTTTCACCTTTTTTTTTTCTGTTCAGAAAGAATTTAACGAGCCGATCCTATTCTCTTGCTTCAGCAAGGCTTGACTGACGATCTCTATCAGTACTCCAAAAAGCAAGATAATTTCTAATCTGTTCCTATTTTTGTGGAACCGAGGGAGTTTATCTGTTTAGAATTTTATCTATAAATAAGAGAGTAGATTTCAGTCCTCTATCCCTTTTTCTATGTCTTGTACATAATTTTTTAGGCAGTTTAAATTCCAGTTTTTAATTTAGAATTTTGTACCGGTTGATTCAAGAATTTATTCAAGTCAATTTCAATTCAGTATTTTACCAGGTTTTTTTTATGCGCTTTATTTATTCTTTATTTTAGTTTATTTATTTATTTCTCTATGTCCGGCTAGATTAGTTGATATCGGTATGTGACTTTAATTCACCGTAGGGGATTTAGAAAAGATTCGGCGCGTAATTTATTAAACTATTTTTCTGATTCGGGTTTCTAATTTTAAAACTTCTAAGCTTTTGAACGAAAGTAAAATAAAGCGATTAAGGTTAAAATCAATAGAGCGAGAGTTTGAGGTTTTAACTAGATAGTAAAAACTTGATATTAATTTTTGAACGAGCGAGAGCCACGTTAGAATTAATTAGAACTCATTGGTTTTCAAAATATACTTTCGAAATTAGGTGGTAGAAAAGTGACAGTAAAAGTTCTAATCTAGAAAGTATGGTCTTTATTAATAAAACGAGAGTGTGAGGTTTAGACTTTTAAATCAAGAAAGTTCTTCTGAAAATGATGACACAAAATCATATCATGCTTTTAGCTTAATTTATATGAACTTTTAGTTACATTTCATATGTTTTTATTTCATTTGTCACGCTGGTATTTATTTCTATTTCAGATATTTTAATAAAACAAGTGGGAAAATAGAATGTAGCTGAAAACAAAGAAAAAATAGATAAAAAAAGACAAAACCGCCAAGTGGTGGGCCACCACATGCCACATGGTGGGATCACCACGTGGCACATGGCACCCACCATGCAAAGCCACGTGACATATGCTAAACAAACAAGCAAAAACCATGTGAAACATCACATGGAATATATATGTGATATATCATGATATACATGAATTCAAGGAAGTGTGGTGGGTCATTGCTCCTAAAACAAATTTTCACCTTTTTTTTTTTTCTGTTCAGATAGAATTTAACGAACTGATCCTATTCTCTTGCTTCAGCAAGGCTTAACTGACGATCTCTATCAGTACTCCAAAAAGCAAGATAATTTATAATCTGTTCCTATTTTGGTGGAGACGAGGGAGTTTATCAGTTTAGAATTTTATCTATAAATAGGAGAGTAGATTTCAGTCCTCTATGCCTTGTACATAATTTTTTAGGCAGTTTAAATTCCAGTTTTTAATTTAGATTTTTGTACCGTTTGAATCAAGAATTTATTCAAGTCAATTTCAATTCAGTATTTTACCAGGTTTTTTTTATGCGCTTTATTTATTCTTTATTTTAGTTTATTTATTTATTTCTCTATGTCCGGCTAGATTAGTTGATATCGGTATGTGATTTTAATTCACCGTAGGGGATTTAGAAAAAATTTGGCGCGTAATTTATTAAACTATTTTTCTGATTCGGGTTTCTAATTTTAAAACTTCTAAGCTTTTGAACAAAAGTAAAATAAAGCGATTAAGGTTAAAATCAATAGAGCGAGAGTTTGAGGTTTTAACTAGATAGTAAAAACTTGATATTAATTTTTGAACGAGCGAGAGCCACGTTAGAATTAATTAGAACTCATTGGCTTTCAAAATATACTTTCGAAATTAGGTGGTAGAAAAGTGACGGTAAAAGTTCTAGTCTAGAAGGTATGGTCTTTATCAATAAAACGAGAGTGTGAGGTTTAGACTTTTAAATCAAGAAAGTTCTTCTGAAAATGATGACACAAAATCATATCGTATTTTTAGCTTAATTTATATGAACTTTTAGTTGCATTTCATATGTTTTTATTTCATTTGTCACGCTGGTATTTATTTCTATTTCAGATATTTTAATAAAACAAGTGGGAAAATAGAATTTAGCTGAAAACAAAGAAAAAATAGATAAAAAAAGACAAAACCGCCAAGTGGTGGGCCACCACATGCCACATGGTGGGATCACCACGTGGCACATGGCACCCACCATGCAAAGCCACGTGACATATGCTCAACAAACAAGCAAAAACAATGTGAAACATCACATGGAATATATATGTGATATATCATGATATACATGAATTCAAGGAAGTGTGGCGCCCATCATGGCTCCTAAAACAAATTTTCACCTTTTTTTTTCTGTTCAGAAATAATTTAACGAACCGATCCTATTCTCTTGCTTCAGCAAGGCTTAACTGACGATCTCTATCAGTACTCCAAAAAGCAAGATAATTTCTAATCTGTTTCTATTTTTGTGGAACCGAGGGAGTTTATCTGTTTAGAATTTTATCTATAAATAAGAGAGTAGATTTCAGCCCTCTATCCCTTTTTCTATGTCTTGTACATAATTTTTTAGGCAGTTTAAATTCCAGTTTTTAATTTAGAATTTTGTACCGGTTGATTCAAGAATTTATTCAAGTCAATTTCAATTCAATATTTTACCAGGTTTTTTTTATGCGCTTTATTTATTCTTTATTTTAGTTTATTTATTTATTTCTCTATGTCCGGCTAGATTAGTTGATATCGGTATGTGATTTTAATTCACCGTAGGGGATTTAGAAAAGATTTGGCGCGTAATTTATTAAACTATTTTTCTGATTCGGGTTTCTAATTTTAAAACTTCTAAGCTTTTGAACGAAAGTAAAATAAAGCGATTAAGGTTAAAATCAATAGAGCGAGAGTTTGAGGTTTTAACTAGATAGTAAAAACTTGATATTAATTTTTGAACGAGCGAGAGCCACGTTAGAATTAATTAGAACTCATTGGCTTTCAAAATATACTTTCGAAATTAGGTGGTAGAAAAGTGACGGTAAAAGTTCTAGTCTAGAAGGTATGGTCTTTATCAATAAAACGAGAGTGTGAGGTTTAGACTTTTAAATCAAGAAAGTTCTTCTGAAAATGATGACACAAAATCATATCGTATTTTTAGCTTAATTTATATGAACTTTTAGTTGCATTTCATATGTTTTTATTTCATTTGTCACGCTGGTATTTATTTCTATTTCAGATATTTTAATAAAACAAGTGGGAAAATAGAATTTAGCTGAAAACAAAGAAAAAATAGATAAAAAAAGACAAAACCGCCAAGTGGTGGGCAACCACATGCCACATGGTGGGATCACCACGTGGCACATGGCACCCACCATGCAAAGCCACGTGACATATGCTAAACAAACAAGCAAAAACAATGTGAAACATCACATGGAATATATATGTGATATATCATGATATACATGAATTCAAGGAAGTGTGGCGCCCGTCATGGCTCCTAAAACAAATTTTCACCTTTTTTTTTCTGTTCAGAAATAATTTAACGAACCGATCCTATTCTCTTGCTTCAGCAAGGCTTAACTGACGATCTCTATCAGTACTCCAAAAAGCAAGATAATTTCTAATCTGTTCCTATTTTTGTGGAACCGAGGGAGTTTATCTGTTTAGAATTTTATCTATAAATAAGAGAGTAGATTTCAGTCCTCTATCCCTTTTTCTATGTCTTGTACATAATTTTTTAGGCAGTTTAAATTCCAGTTTTTAATTTAGAATTTTGTACCGGTTGATTCAAGAATTTATTCAAGTCAATTTCAATTCAGTATTTTACCAGGTTTTTTTTATGCGCTTTATTTATTCTTTATTTTAGTTTATTTATTTATTTCTCTATGTCCGGCTAGATTAGTTGATATCGGTATGTGATTTTAATTCACCGTAGGGGATTTAGAAAAGATTCGGCGCGTAATTTATTAAACTATTTTTCTGATTCGGGTTTCTAATTTTAAAACTTCTAAGCTTTTGAACGAAAGTAAAATAAAGCGATTAAGGTTAAAATCAATAGAGCGAGAGTTTGAGGTTTTAACTAGATAGTAAAAACTTGATATTAATTTTTGAACGAGCGAGAGCCACGTTAGAATTAATTAGAACTCATTGGTTTTCAAAATATACTTTCGAAATTAGGTGGTAGAAAAGTGACAGTAAAAGTTCTAGTCTAGAAAGTATGGTCTTTATCAATAAAACGAGAGTGTGAGGTTTAGACTTTTAAATCAAGAAAGTTCTTCTGAAAATGATGACACAAAATCATATCATATTTTTAGCTTAATTTATATGAACTTTTAGTTGCATTTCATATGTTTTTATTTCATTTGTCACGCTGGTATTTATTTCTATTTCAGATATTTTAATAAAACAAGTGGGAAAATAGAATGTAGCTGAAAACAAAGAAAAAATAGATAAAATAAGACAAAACCGCCAAGTGGTGGGCCACCACATGCCACATGGTGGGATCACCACGTGGCACATGGCACCCACCATGCAAAGCCACGTGACATATGCTAAACAAACAAGCAAAAACCATGTGAAACATCACATGGAATATATATGTGATATATCATGATATACATGAATTCAAGGAAGTGTGGCGCCCGTCATTGCTACTAAAACAAATTTTCACCTTTTTTTTTTCTGTTCAGAAAGAATTTAACGAACCGATCCTATTCTCTTGCTTCAGCAAGGCTTAACTGACGATCTCTATCAGTACTCCAAAAAGCAAGGTAATTTCTAATCTGTTCCTATTTTGGTGGAGACGAGGGAGTTTATCAGTTTAGAATTTTATCTATAAATAGGAGAGTAGATTTCAGTCCTCTATGCCTTGTACATAATTTTTTAGGCAGTTTAAATTCCAGTTTTTAATTTAGATTTTTGTAGCGGTTGATTCAAGAATTTATTCAAGTCAATTTCAATTCAGTATTTTACCAGGTTTTTTTTATGCGCTTTATTTATTCTTTATTTTAGTTTATTTATTTATTTCTCTATGTCCGGCTAGATAAGTTGATATAGGTATGTGATTTTAATTCACCGTAGGGGATTAAGAAAAGATTCGGCGCGTAATTTATTAAACTATTTTTCTGATTCGGGTTTCTAATTTTAAAACTTCTAAGCTTTTGAACAAAAGTAAAATAAAGCGATTAAGGTTAAAATCAATAGAGCGGGAGTTTGAGGTTTTAACTAGATAGTAAAAACTTGATATTAATTTTTGAACGAGCGAGAGCCACGTTAGAATTAATTAGAACTCATTTGTTTTCAAAATATACTTTCGAAATTAGGTGGTAGAAAAGTGACAGTAAAAGTTCTAGTCTAGAAAGTATGGTCTTTATCAATAAAACGAGAGTGTGAGGTTTAGACTTTTAAATCAAGAAAGTTCTTCTGAAAATGATGACACAAAATCTTATCGTATTTTTAGCTTAATTTATATGAACTTTTAGTTGCATTTCATATGTTTTTATTTCATTTGTCACGCTGGTATTTATTTCTATTTCAGATATTTTAATAAAACAAGTGGGAAAATAGAATTTAGCTGAAAACAAAGAAAAAATAGACAAAAAAAGACAAAACCGCCAAGTGGTGGGCCACCACATGCCACATGGTGGGATCACCACGTGACACATGGCACCCACCATGCAAAGCCACGTGACATATGCTAAACAAACAAGCAAAAACCATGTGAAACATCACATGGAATATATATGTGATATATCATGATATACATGAATTCAAGGAAGTGTGGCGCCCATCATGGCTCCTAACACAAATTTTCACCTTTTTTTTTTCTGTTCAGAAAGAATTTAACGAACCGATCCTATTCTCTTGCTTCAGCAAGGCTTAACTGACGATCTCTATCAGTACTCCAAAAAGCAAGATAATTTCTAATCTGTTCCTATTTTGGTGGAGACGAGGGAGTTTATCAGTTTAGAATTTTATCTATAAATAGGAGAGTAGATTTCAGTCCTCTATGCCTTGTACATAATTTTTTAGGCAGTTTAAATTCTAGTTTTTAATTTAGATTTTTGTACCGGTTGATTCAAGAATTTATTCAAGTCAATTTCAATTCAGTATTTTACCAGGTTTTTTTTATGCGCTTTATTTATTCTTTATTTTAGTTTATTTATTTATTTCTCTATGTCCGGCTAGATTAGTTGATATCGGTATGTGATTTTAATTCACCGTAGGGGATTTAGAAAAGATTCGGCGCGTAATTTATTAAACTATTTTTCTGATTCGGGTTTCTAATTTTAAAACTTCTTAGCTTTTGAACAAAAGTAAAATAAAGCGATTAAGGTTAAAATCAATAGAGCGAGAGTTTGAGGTTTTAACTAGATAGTAAAAACTTGATATTAATTTTTGAACGAGCGAGAGCCACGTTAGAATTAATTAGAACTCATTTGTTTTCAAAATATACTTTCGAAATTAGGTGGTAGAAAAGTGACAGTAAAAGTTCTAGTCTAGAAAGTATGGTCTTTATCAATAAAACGAGAGTGTGAGGTTTAGACTTTATATCAAGAAAGTTCTTCTGAAAATGATGACACAAAATCATATCGTATTTTTAGCTTAATTTATATGAACTTTTAGTTGCATTTCATATGTTTTTATTTCATTTGTCACGCTGGTATTTATTTCTATTTCAGATATTTTAATAAAACAAGTGGGAAAATAGAATTTAGCTGAAAACAAAGAAAAAATAGACAAAAAAAGACAAAACCGCCAAGTGGTGGGCCACCACATGCCACATTGTGGGATCACCACGTGGCACATGGCACCCACCATGCAAAGCCACGTGACATATGCTCAACAAACAAGCAAAAACAATGTGAAACATCACATGGAATATATATGTGATATATCATGATATACATGAATTCAAGGAAGTGTGGCGCCCGTCATGGCTCCTAAAACAAATTTTCACCTTTTTTTTTCTGTTCAGAAATAATTTAACGAACCGATCCTATTCTCTTGCTTCAGCAAGGCTTAACTGACGATCTCTATCAGTACTCCAAAAAGCAAGATAATTTCTAATCTGTTCCTATTTTTGTGGAACCGAGGGAGTTTATCTGTTTAGAATTTTATCTATAAATATGAGAGTAGATTTCAGTCCTCTATCCCTTTTTCTATGTCTTGTACATAATTTTTTAGGCAGTTTAAATTCCAGTTTTTAATTTAGATTTTTGTACCGGTTGATTCAAGAATTTATTCAAGTCAATTTCAATTCAGTATTTTACCAGGTTTTTTTTATGCGCTTTATTTATTCTTTATTTTAGTTTATTTATTTATTTCTCTATGTCCGGCTAGATTAGTTGATATAGGTATGTGATTTTAATTCACCGTAGGGGATTAAGAAAAGATTCGGCGCGTAATTTATTAAACTATTTTTCTGATTCGGGTTTCTAATTTTAAAACTTCTAAGCTTTTGAACAAAAGTAAAATAAAGCGATTAAGGTTAAAATCAATAGAGCGAGAGTTTGAGGTTTTAACTAGATAGTAAAAACTTGATATTAATTTTTGAACGAGCGAGAGCCACGTTAGAATTAATTAGAACTCATTTGTTTTCAAAATATACTTTCGAAATTAGGTGGTAGAAAAGTGACAGTAAAAGTTCTAGTCTAGAAAGTATGGTCTTTATCAATAAAACGAGAGTGTGAGGTTTAGACTTTTAAATCAAGAAAGTTCTTCTGAAAATGATGACACAAAATCATATCGTATTTTTAGCTTAATTTATATGAACTTTTAGTTGCATTTCATATGTTTTTATTTCATTTGTCACGCTGGTATTTATTTCTATTTCAGATATTTTAATAAAACAAGTGGGAAAATAGAATTTAGCTGAAAACAAAGAAAAAATAGACAAAAAAAGACAAAACCGCCAAGTGGTGGGCCACCACATGCCACATGGTGGGATCACCACGTGACACATGGCACCCACCATGCAAAGCCACGTGACATATGCTAAACAAACAAGCAAAAACCATGTGAAACATCACATGGAATATATATGTGATATATCATGATATACATGAATTCAAGGAAGTGTGGCGCCCGTCATGGCTCCTAAAACAAATTTTCACCTTTTTTTTTTCTGTTCAGAAAGAATTTAACGAACCGATCCTATTCTCTTGCTTCAGCAAGGCTTAACTGACGATCTCTATCAGTACTCCAAAAAGCAAGATAATTTCTAATCTGTTCCTATTTTGGTGGAGACGAGGGAGTTTATCAGTTTAGAATTTTATCTATAAATAGGAGAGTAGATTTCAGTCCTCTATGCCTTGTACATAATTTTTTAGGCAGTTTAAATTCCAGTTTTTAATTTAGATTTTTGTACCGGTTGATTCAAGAATTTATTCAAGTCAATTTCAATTCAGTATTTTACCAGGTTTTTTTTATGCGCTTTATTTATTCTTTATTTTAGTTTATTTATTTATTTCTCTATGTCCGGCTAGATTAGTTGATATCGGTATGTGATTTTAATTCACCGTAGGGGATTTAGAAAAGATTCGGCGCGTAATTTATTAAACTATTTTTCTGATTCGGGTTTCTAATTTTAAAACTTCTAAGCTTTTGAACAAAAGTAAAATAAAGCGATTAAGGTTAAAATCAATAGAGCGAGAGTTTGAGGTTTTAACTAGATAGTAAAAACTTGATATTAATTTTTGAACGAGCGAGAGCCACGTTAGAATTAATTAGAACTCATTTGTTTTCAAAATATACTTTCGAAATTAGGTGGTAGAAAAGTGACAGTAAAAGTTGTAGTCTAGAAAGTATGGTCTTTATCAATAAAACGAGAGTGTGAGGTTTAGACTTTTAAATCAAGAAAGTTCTTCTGAAAATGATGACACAAAATCATATCGTATTTTTAGCTTAATTTATATGAACTTTTAGTTGCATTTCATATGTTTTTATTTCATTTGTCACGCTGGTATTTATTTCTATTTCAGATATTTTAATAAAACAAGTGGGAAAATAGAATTTAGCTGAAAACAAAGAAAAAATAGACAAAAAAAGACAAAACCGCCAAGTGGTGGGCCACCACATGCCACATGGTGGGATCACCACGTGACACATGGCACCCACCATGCAAAGCCATGTGACATATGCTAAACAAACAAGCAAAAACCATGTGAAACATCACATGGAATATATATGTGATATATCATGATATACATGAATTCAAGGAAGTGTGGCGCCCGTCATGGCTCCTAAAACAAATTTTCACCTTTTTTTTTTCTGTTCAGAAAGAATTTAACGAACCGATCCTATTCTCTTGCTTCAGCAAGGCTTAACTGACGATCTCTATCAGTACTCCAAAAAGCAAGATAATTTCTAATCTGTTCCTATTTTGGTGGAGACGAGGGAGTTTATCAGTTTAGAATTTTATCTATAAATAGGAGAGTAGATTTCAGTCCTCTATGCCTTGTACATAATTTTTTAGGCAGTTTAAATTCTAGTTTTTAATTTAGATTTTTGTACCGGTTGATTCAAGAATTTATTCAAGTCAATTTCAATTCAGTATTTTACCAGGTTTTTTTTATGCGCTTTATTTATTCTTTATTTTAGTTTATTTATTTATTTCTCTATGTCTGGCTAGATTAGTTGATATAGGTATGTGATTTTAATTCACCGTAGGGGATTTAGAAAAGATTCGGCGCGTAATTTATTAAACTATTTTTCTGATTCGGGTTTCTAATTTTAAAACTTCTAAGCTTTTGAACAAAAGTAAAATAAAGCGATTAAGGTTAAAATCAATAGAGCGAGAGTTTGAGGTTTTAACTAGATAGTAAAAACTTGATATTAATTTTTGAACGAGCGAGAGCCACGTTAGAATTAATTAGAACTCATTTGTTTTCAAAATATACTTTCGAAATTAGGTGGTAGAAAAGTGACAGTAAAAGTTCTAGTCTAGAAAGTATGGTCTTTATCAATAAAACGAGAGTGTGAGGTTTAGACTTTTAAATCAAGAAAGTTCTTCTGAAAATGATGACACAAAATCATATCGTATTTTTAGCTTAATTTATATGAACTTTTAGTTGCATTTCATATGTTTTTATTTCATTTGTCACGCTGGTATTTATTTCTATTTCAGATATTTTAATAAAACAAGTGGGAAAATAGAATTTAGCTGAAAACAAAGAAAAAATAGACAAAAAAAGACAAAACCGCCAAGTGGTATTCTCTTGCTTCAGCAAGGCTTAACTGACGATCCCTATCAGTACTCTAAAAAGCAAGATAATTTCTAATCTGTTCCTATTTTGGTGGAGACGAGAGAGTTTATCAGTTTAGAATTTTATCTATAAATAGGAGAGTAGATTTCAGTCCTCTATGCCTTGTACATAATTTTTTAGGCAGTTTAAATTCCAGTTTTTAATTTAGATTTTTGTACCGGTTGATTCAAGAATTTATTCAAGTCAATTTCAATTCAGTATTTTACCAGGTTTTTTTTATGCGCTTTATTTATTCTTTATTTTAGTTTATTTATTTATTTCTCTATGTCTGGCTAGATTAGTTGATATAGGTATGTGATTTTAATTCACCGTAGGGGATTTAGAAAAGATTCGGCGCGTAATTTATTAAACTATTTTTCTGATTCGGGTTTCTAATTTTAAAACTTCTAAGCTTTTGAACAAAAGTAAAATAAAGCGATTAAGGTTAAAATCAATAGAGCGAGAGTTTGAGGTTTTAACTAGATAGTAAAAACTTGATATTAATTTTTGAACGAGCGAGAGCCACGTTAGAATTAATTAGAACTCATTTGTTTTCAAAATATACTTTCGAAATTAGGTGGTAGAAAAGTGACAGTAAAAGTTCTAGTCTAGAAAGTATGGTCTTTATCAATAAAACGAGAGTGTGAGGTTTAGACTTTTAAATCAAGAAAGTTCTTCTGAAAATGATGACACAAAATCATATCGTATTTTTAGCTTAATTTATATGAACTTTTAGTTGCATTTCATATGTTTTTATTTCATTTGTCACGCTGGTATTTATTTCTATTTCAGATATTTTAATAAAACAAGTGGGAAAATAGAATTTAGCTGAAAACAAAGAAAAAATAGACAAAAAAAGACAAAACCGCCAAGTGGTGGGCCACCACATGCCACATGGTGGGATCACCACGTGACACATGGCACCCACCATGCAAAGCCACGTGACATATGCTAAACAAACAAGCAAAAACCATGTGAAACATCACATGGAATATATATGTGATATATCATGATATACATGAATTCAAGGAAGTGTGGCGCCCGTCATGGCTCCTAAAACAAATTTTCACCTTTTTTTTTTCTGTTCAGAAAGAATTTAACGAACCGATCCTATTCTCTTGCTTCAGCAAGGCTTAACTGACGATCTCTTTCAGTACTCCAAAAAGCAAGATAATTTCTAATCAGTTCCTATTTTGGTGGAGACGAGGGAGTTTATCAGTTTAGAATTTTATCTATAAATAGGAGAGTAGATTTCAGTCCTCTATGCCTTGTACATAATTTTTTAGGCAGTTTAAATTCCAGTTTTTAATTTAGATTTTTGTACCGGTTGATTCAAGAATTTATTCAAGTCAATTTCAATTCAGTATTTTACCAGGTTTTTTTTATGCGCTTTATTTATTCTTTATTTTAGTTTATTTATTTATTTCTCTATGTCCGGCTAGATTAGTTGATATCGGTATGTGATTTTAATTCACCGTAGGGGATTTAGAAAAGATTCGGCGCGTAATTTATTAAACTATTTTTCTGATTCGGGTTTCTAATTTTAAAACTTCTAAGCTTTTGAACAAAAGTAAAATAAAGCGATTAAGGTTAAAATCAATAGAGCGAGAGTTTGAGGTTTTAACTAGATAGTAAAAACTTGATATTAATTTTTGAACGAGCGAGAGCCACGTTAGAATTAATTAGAACTCATTTGTTTTCAAAATATACTTTCGAAATTAGGTGGTAGAAAAGTGACAGTAAAAGTTCTAGTCTAGAAAGTATGGTCTTTATCAATAAAACAAGAGTGTGAGGTTTAGACTTTTAAATCAAGAAAGTTCTTCTGAAAATGATGACACAAAATCATATCGTATTTTTAGCTTAATTTATATGAACTTTTAGTTGCATTTCATATGTTTTTATTTCATTTGTCACGCTGGTATTTATTTCTATTTCAGATATTTTAATAAAACAAGTGGGAAAATAGAATTTAGCTGAAATCAAAAAAAAAAATAGACAAAAAAAGACAAAACCGCCAAGTGGTGGGCCACCACATGCCACATGGTGGGATCACCACGTGACACATGGCACCCACCATGCAAAGCCACGTGACATATGCTAAACAAACAAGCAAAAACCATGTGAAACATCACATGGAATATATATGTGATATATCATGATATACATGAATTCAAGGAAGTGTGGCGCCCGTCATGGCTCCTAAAACAAATTTTCACCTTTTTTTTTTCTGTTCAGAAAGAATTTAACGAACCGATCCTATTCTCTTGCTTCAGCAAGGCTTAACTGACGATCTCTTTCAGTACTCCAAAAAGCAAGATAATTTCTAATCAGTTCCTATTTTGGTGGAGACGAGGGAGTTTATCAGTTTAGAATTTTATCTATAAATAGGAGAGTAGATTTCAGTCCTCTATGCCTTGTACATAATTTTTTAGGCAGTTTAAATTCCAGTTTTTAATTTAGATTTTTGTACCGGTTGATTCAAGAATTTATTCAAGTCAATTTCAATTCAGTATTTTACCAGGTTTTTTTTATGCGCTTTATTTATTCTTTATTTTAGTTTATTTATTTATTTCTCTATGTCCGGCTAGATTAGTTGATATCGGTATGTGATTTTAATTCACCGTAGGGGATTTAGAAAAGATTCGGCGCGTAATTTATTAAACTATTTTTCTGATTCGGGTTTCTAATTTTAAAACTTCTAAGCTTTTGAACAAAAGTAAAATAAAGCGATTAAGGTTAAAATCAATAGAGCGAGAGTTTGAGGTTTTAACTAGATAGTAAAAACTTGATATTAATTTTTGAACGAGCGAGAGCCACGTTAGAATTAATTAGAACTCATTTGTTTTCAAAATATACTTTCGAAATTAGGTGGTAGAAAAGTGACAGTAAAAGTTCTAGTCTAGAAAGTATGGTCTTTATCAATAAAACAAGAGTGTGAGGTTTAGACTTTTAAATCAAGAAAGTTCTTCTGAAAATGATGACACAAAATCATATCGTATTTTTAGCTTAATTTATATGAACTTTTAGTTGCATTTCATATGTTTTTATTTCATTTGTCACGCTGGTATTTATTTCTATTTCAGATATTTTAATAAAACAAGTGGGAAAATAGAATTTAGCTGAAATCAAAAAAAAAAATAGACAAAAAAAGACAAAACCGCCAAGTGGTGGGCCACCACATGCCACATGGTGGGATCACCACGTGACACATGGCACCCACCATGCAAAGCCACGTGACATATGCTAAACAAACAAGCAAAAACCATGTGAAACATCACATGGAATATATATGTGATATATCATGATATACATGAATTCAAGGAAGTGTGGCGCCCGTCATGGCTCCTAAAACAAATTTTCACCTTTTTTTTTCTGTTCAGAAAGAATTTAACGAACCGATCCTATTCTCTTGCTTCAGCAAGGCTTAACTGACGATCTCTATCAGTACTCCAAAAAGCAAGATAATTTCTAATCTGTTCCTATTTTGGTGGAGACGAGGGAGTTTATCAGTTTAGAATTTTATCTATAAATAGGAGAGTAGATTTCAGTCCTCTATCCCTTTTTCTATGCCTTGTACATAATTTTTTAGGCAGTTTAAATTCCAGTTTTTAATTTAGATTTTTGTACCGGTTGATACAAGAATTTATTCAAGTCAATTTCAATTCAGAAATTTTACCAGGGTTTTTTTATGCGCTTTATTTATTCTTTATTTTATTTTATTTATTTATTTCTCTATGTCCGGCTAGATTAGTCGATATCGGTATGTGATTTTAATTCACCGTAGGGGATTTAGAAAAGATTCGGCGCGTAATTTATTAAACTATTTTTCTGATTCGGGTTTCTAATTTTAAAACTTCTAAGCTTTTGAACGAAAGTAAAATAAAGCGATTAAGGTTAAAATCAATACAGAGAGAGTTTGAGGTTTTAACTAGATAGTAAAAACTTGATATTAATTTTTGAACGAGCGATAGCCACGTTAGAATTAATTAGAACTCATTTGTTTTCAAAATATACTTTCGAAATTAGGTAGTAGAAAAGTGACAGTAAAAGTTCTAGTCTAGAAAGTATGGTCTT
Source organism: Trifolium dubium (assembly GCA_951804385.1). Classification (NCBI taxonomy): domain Eukaryota; kingdom Viridiplantae; phylum Streptophyta; class Magnoliopsida; order Fabales; family Fabaceae; genus Trifolium; species Trifolium dubium. Next base: position 21,106,713 of record OX638068.1, read on the forward strand.
TATCAATAAAATGAGATTGTGAGGTTTAGACTTTTAAATCAAGAAAGTTCTTCTGAAAATGATGATACAAAATCATATCGTATTTTTAGCTTAATTTATATGAACTTTTAGTTGCATTTCATATGTTTTTATTTCATTTGTCACGCTGGTATTTATTTCTATTTCAGATATTTTAATAAAACAAGTGGGAAAATAGAATTTAGCTGAAAACAAAGAAAAAATAGACAAAAAAAGACAAAACCGCCAAGTGGTGGGCCACCACATGCCACATGGTGGGATCACCACGTGACACGTGGCACCCACCATGCAAAGCCACGTGACATATGCTAAACAAACAAGCAAAAACCATGTGAAACATCACATGGAATATATATGTGATATATCATGATATACATGAATTGAAGGAAGTGTGGCGCCCGTCATGGCTCCTAAAACAAATTTTCACCTTTTTTTTTTCTGTTCAGAAAGAATTTAACGAACCGATCCTATTCTCTTGCTTCAGCAAGGCTTAACTGACGATCTCTATCAGTACTCCAAAAAGCAAGATAATTTCTAATCTGTTCCTATTTTGGTGGAGACGAGGGAGTTTATCAGTTTAGAATTTTATCTATAAATAGGAGAGTAGATTTCAGTCCTCTATCCCTTTTTCTATGCCTTGTACATAATTTTTTAGGCAGTTTAAATTCCAGTTTTTAATTTAGAATTTTGTAGCGGTTGATTCAAGAATTTATTCAAGTCAATTTCAATTCAGTATTTTACTAGGTTTTTTTTTTGCGCTTTATTTATTCTTTATTTTAGTTTATTTATTTATTTCTCTATGTCCGGCTAGATTAGTTGATATCGGTATGTGATTTTAATTCACCGTAGGGGATTTAGAAAAGATTCGGCGCGTAATTTATTAAACTATTTTTCTGATTCGGGTTTCTAATTTTAAAACTTCTAAGCTTTTGAACGAAAGTAAAATAAACCGATTAAGGTTAAAATCAATACAGAGGGAGTTTGAGGTTTTAACTAGATAGTAAAAACTTGATATTAATTTTTGAACGAGCGAGAGCCACGTTAGAATTAATTAGAACTCATTTGTTTTCAAAATATACTTTCGAAATTAGGTGGTAGAAAAGTGACAGTAAAAGTTCTAGTCTAGAAAGTATGGTCTTTATCAATAAAACGAGAGTGTGAGGTTTAGACTTTTAAATCAAGAAAGTTCTTCTGAAAATGATGACACAAAATCATATCGTATTTTTAGCTTAATTTATATGAACTTTTAGTTGCATTTCATATGTTTTTATTTCATTTGTCACGCTGGTATTTATTTCTATTTCAGATATTTTAATAAAACAAGTGGGAAAATAGAATTTAGCTGAAAACAAAGAAAAAATAGACAAAAAAAGACAAAACCGCCAAGTGGTGGGCCACCACATGCCACATGGTGGGATCACCACGTGACACATGGCACCCACCATGCAAAGCCACGTGACATATGCTAAACAAACAAGCAAAAACCATGTGAAACATCACATGGAATATATATGTGATATATCATGATATACATGAATTCAAGGAAGTGTGGCGCCCGTCATGGCTCCTAAAACAAATTTTCACCTTTTTTTTTCTGTTCAGAAAGAATTTAACGAACCGATCCTATTCTCTTGCTTCAGCAAGGCTTAACTGACGATCTCTATCAGTACTCCAAAAAGCAAGATAATTTCTAATCTGTTCCTATTTTGGTGGAGACGAGGGAGTTTATCAGTTTAGAATTTTATCTATAAATAGGAGAGTAGATTTCAGTCCTCTATCCCTTTTTCTATGCCTTGTACATAATTTTTTAGGCAGTTTAAATTCCAGTTTTTAATTTAGATTTTTGTACCGGTTGATACAAGAATTTATTCAAGTCAATTTCAATTCAGAAATTTTACCAGGGTTTTTTTATGCGCTTTATTTATTCTTTATTTTATTTTATTTATTTATTTCTCTATGTCCGGCTAGATTAGTCGATATCGGTATGTGATTTTAATTCACCGTAGGGGATTTAGAAAAGATTCGGCGCGTAATTTATTAAACTATTTTTCTGATTCGGGTTTCTAATTTTAAAACTTCTAAGCTTTTGAACGAAAGTAAAATAAAGCGATTAAGGTTAAAATCAATACAGAGAGAGTTTGAGGTTTTAACTAGATAGTAAAAACTTGATATTAATTTTTGAACGAGCGATAGCCACGTTAGAATTAATTAGAACTCATTTGTTTTCAAAATATACTTTCGAAATTAGGTAGTAGAAAAGTGACAGTAAAAGTTCTAGTCTAGAAAGTATGGTCTTTATCAATAAAATGAGATTGTGAGGTTTAGACTTTTAAATCAAGAAAGTTCTTCTGAAAATGATGATACAAAATCATATCGTATTTTTAGCTTAATTTATATGAACTTTTAGTTGCATTTCATATGTTTTTATTTCATTTGTCACGCTGGTATTTATTTCTATTTCAGATATTTTAATAAAACAAGTGGGAAAATAGAATTTAGCTGAAAACAAAGAAAAAATAGACAAAAAAAGACAAAACCGCCAAGTGGTGGGCCACCACATGCCACATGGTGGGATCACCACGTGACACGTGGCACCCACCATGCAAAGCCACGTGACATATGCTAAACAAACAAGCAAAAACCATGTGAAACATCACATGGAATATATATGTGATATATCATGATATACATGAATTGAAGGAAGTGTGGCGCCCGTCATGGCTCCTAAAACAAATTTTCACCTTTTTTTTTTCTGTTCAGAAAGAATTTAACGAACCGATCCTATTCTCTTGCTTCAGCAAGGCTTAACTGACGATCTCTATCAGTACTCCAAAAAGCAAGATAATTTCTAATCTGTTCCTATTTTGGTGGAGACGAGGGAGTTTATCAGTTTAGAATTTTATCTATAAATAGGAGAGTAGATTTCAGTCCTCTATCCCTTTTTCTATGCCTTGTACATAATTTTTTAGGCAGTTTAAATTCCAGTTTTTAATTTAGAATTTTGTAGCGGTTGATTCAAGAATTTATTCAAGTCAATTTCAATTCAGTATTTTACTAGGTTTTTTTTTTGCGCTTTATTTATTCTTTATTTTAGTTTATTTATTTATTTCTCTATGTCCGGCTAGATTAGTTGATATCGGTATGTGATTTTAATTCACCGTAGGGGATTTAGAAAAGATTCGGCGCGTAATTTATTAAACTATTTTTCTGATTCGGGTTTCTAATTTTAAAACTTCTAAGCTTTTGAACGAAAGTAAAATAAACCGATTAAGGTTAAAATCAATACAGAGGGAGTTTGAGGTTTTAACTAGATAGTAAAAACTTGATATTAATTTTTGAACGAGCGAGAGCCACGTTAGAATTAATTAGAACTCATTTGTTTTCAAAATATACTTTCGAAATTAGGTGGTAGAAAAGTGACAGTAAAAGTTCTAGTCTAGAAAGTATGGTCTTTATCAATAAAACGAGAGTGTGAGGTTTAGACTTTTAAATCAAGAAAGTTCTTCTGAAAATGATGACACAAAATCATATCGTATTTTTAGCTTAATTTATATGAACTTTTAGTTGCATTTCATATGTTTTTATTTCATTTGTCACGCTGGTATTTATTTCTATTTCAGATATTTTAATAAAACAAGTGGGAAAATAGAATTTAGCTGAAAACAAAGAAAAAATAGACAAAAAAAGACAAAACCGCCAAGTGGTGGGCCACCACATGCCACATGGTGGGATCACCACGTGACACATGGCACCCACCATGCAAAGCCACGTGACATATGCTAAACAAACAAGCAAAAACCATGTGAAACATCACATGGAATATATATGTGATATATCATGATATACATGAATTCAAGGAAGTGTGGCGCCCGTCATGGCTCCTAAAACAAATTTTCTCCTTTTTTTTTCTGTGCAGAAAGAATTTAACGAACCGATCCTATTCTCTTGCTTCAGCAAGGCTTAACTGACGATCTCTATCAGTACTCCAAAAAGCAAGATAATTTCTAATCTCTTCCTATTTTGGTGGAGAGGAGGGAGTTTATCAGTTTAGAATTTTATCTATAAATAGGAGAGTAGATTTCAGTCCTCTATGCCTTGTACATAATTTTTTAGGCAGTTTAAATTCCAGTTTTTAATTTAGATTTTTGTACCGGTTGATTCAATAATTTTATTCAAGTCAATTTCAATTCAGTATTTTACCAGGTTTTTTTATGCGCTTTATTTATTCTTTATTTTAGTTTATTTATTTATTTCTCTATGTCCGGCTAGATTAGTTGATATCGGTATGTGATTTTAATTCACCGTAGGGGATTTAGAAAAGATTCGGCGCGTAATTTATTAAACTATTTTTCTGATTCGGGTTTCTAATTTTAAAACTTCTAAGCTTTTGAACGAAAGTAAAATAAAGCGATTAAGGTTAAAATCAATAGAGCGAGAGTTTGAGGTTTTAACTAGATAGTAAAAACTTGATATTAATTTTTGAACGAGCGAGAGCCACGTTAGAATTAATTAGAACTCATTTGTTTTCAAAATATACTTTCGAAATTAGGTGGTAGAAAAGTGACAGTAAAAGTTCTAGTCTAGAAAGTACGGTCTTTATCAATAAAACGAGAGTGTGAGGTTTAGACTTTTAAATCAAGAAAGTTCTTCTAAAAATGATGACACAAAATCATATCGTATTTTTAGCTTAATTTATATGAACTTTTAGTTGCATTTCATATGTTTTTATTTCATTTGTCACGTTGGTATTTATTTCTATTTCAGATATTTTAATAAAACAAGTGGGAAAATAGAATTTAGCTGAAAACAAAGAAAAAATAGACAAAAAAAGATAAAACCGCCAAGTGGTGGGCCACCACATGCCACATGGTGGGATCACCACGTGGCACATGGCCCCCATCATGCAAAGCCACGTGACATATGCTAAACAAACAAGCAAAAACCATGTGAAACATCACATGGAATATATATGTGATATATCATGATATACATGAATTCAAGGAAGTGTGGCGCCCGTCATGGCTCCTAAAACAAAGTTTCACCTTCTTTTTTTTTCTGTTCAGAAAGAATTTAACGAACCGATCCTATTCTCTTGCTTCAGCAAGGCTTAACTGACGATCTCTATCAGTACTCCAAAAAGCAAGATAATTTCTAATCTGTTCCTATTTTGGTGGAGACGAGGGAGTTTATCAGTTTAGAATTTTATCTATAAATAGGAGAGTAGATTTCAGTCCTCTATCCCTTTTTCTATGCCTTGTACATAATTTTTTAGGCAGTTTAAATTCCAGTTTTTAATTTAGATTTTTGTACCGGTTGATACAAGAATTTATTCAAGTCAATTTCAATTCAGAAATTTTACCAGGGTTTTTTTATGCGCTTTATTTATTCTTTATTTTATTTTATTTATTTATTTCTCTATGTCCGGCTAGATTAGTCGATATCGGTATGTGATTTTAATTCACCGTAGGGGATTTAGAAAAGATTCGGCGCGTAATTTATTAAACTATTTTTCTGATTCGGGTTTCTAATTTTAAAACTTCTAAGCTTTTGAACGAAAGTAAAATAAAGCGATTAAGGTTAAAATCAATACAGAGAGAGTTTGAGGTTTTAACTAGATAGTAAAAACTTGATATTAATTTTTGAACGAGCGATAGCCACGTTAGAATTAATTAGAACTCATTTGTTTTCAAAATATACTTTCGAAATTAGGTAGTAGAAAAGTGACAGTAAAAGTTCTAGTCTAGAAAGTATGGTCTTTATCAATAAAATGAGATTGTGAGGTTTAGACTTTTAAATCAAGAAAGTTCTTCTGAAAATGATGATACAAAATCATATCGTATTTTTAGCTTAATTTATATGAACTTTTAGTTGCATTTCATATGTTTTTATTTCATTTGTCACGCTGGTATTTATTTCTATTTCAGATATTTTAATAAAACAAGTGGGAAAATAGAATTTAGCTGAAAACAAAGAAAAAATAGACAAAAAAAGACAAAACCGCCAAGTGGTGGGCCACCACATGCCACATGGTGGGATCACCACGTGACACGTGGCACCCACCATGCAAAGCCACGTGACATATGCTAAACAAACAAGCAAAAACCATGTGAAACATCACATGGAATATATATGTGATATATCATGATATACATGAATTGAAGGAAGTGTGGCGCCCGTCATGGCTCCTAAAACAAATTTTCACCTTTTTTTTTTCTGTTCAGAAAGAATTTAACGAACCGATCCTATTCTCTTGCTTCAGCAAGGCTTAACTGACGATCTCTATCAGTACTCCAAAAAGCAAGATAATTTCTAATCTGTTCCTATTTTGGTGGAGACGAGGGAGTTTATCAGTTTAGAATTTTATCTATAAATAGGAGAGTAGATTTCAGTCCTCTATCCCTTTTTCTATGCCTTGTACATAATTTTTTAGGCAGTTTAAATTCCAGTTTTTAATTTAGAATTTTGTAGCGGTTGATTCAAGAATTTATTCAAGTCAATTTCAATTCAGTATTTTACTAGGTTTTTTTTTTGCGCTTTATTTATTCTTTATTTTAGTTTATTTATTTATTTCTCTATGTCCGGCTAGATTAGTTGATATCGGTATGTGATTTTAATTCACCGTAGGGGATTTAGAAAAGATTCGGCGCGTAATTTATTAAACTATTTTTCTGATTCGGGTTTCTAATTTTAAAACTTCTAAGCTTTTGAACGAAAGTAAAATAAACCGATTAAGGTTAAAATCAATACAGAGGGAGTTTGAGGTTTTAACTAGATAGTAAAAACTTGATATTAATTTTTGAACGAGCGAGAGCCACGTTAGAATTAATTAGAACTCATTTGTTTTCAAAATATACTTTCGAAATTAGGTGGTAGAAAAGTGACAGTAAAAGTTCTAGTCTAGAAAGTATGGTCTTTATCAATAAAACGAGAGTGTGAGGTTTAGACTTTTAAATCAAGAAAGTTCTTCTGAAAATGATGACACAAAATCATATCGTATTTTTAGCTTAATTTATATGAACTTTTAGTTGCATTTCATATGTTTTTATTTCATTTGTCCCGCTGGTATTTATTTCTATTTCAGATATTTTAATAAAACAAGTGGGAAAATAGAATTTAGCTGAAAACAAAGAAAAAATAGACAAAAAAAGACAAAACCGCCAAGTGGTGGGCCACCACATGCCACATGGTGGGATCACCACGTGACACATGGCACCCACCATGCAAAGCCACGTGACATATGCTAAACAAACAAGCAAAAACCATGTGAAACATCACATGGAATATATATGTGATATATCATGATATACATGAATTCAAGGAAGTGTGGCGCCCGTCATGGCTCCTAAAACAAATTTTCTCCTTTTTTTTTCTGTGCAGAAAGAATTTAACGAACCGATCCTATTCTCTTGCTTCAGCAAGGCTTAACTGACGATCTCTATCAGTACTCCAAAAAGCAAGATAATTTCTAATCTCTTCCTATTTTGGTGGAGAGGAGGGAGTTTATCAGTTTAGAATTTTATCTATAAATAGGAGAGTAGATTTCAGTCCTCTATGCCTTGTACATAATTTTTTAGGCAGTTTAAATTCCAGTTTTTAATTTAGATTTTTGTACCGGTTGATTCAATAATTTTATTCAAGTCAATTTCAATTCAGTATTTTACCAGGTTTTTTTATGCGCTTTATTTATTCTTTATTTTAGTTTATTTATTTATTTCTCTATGTCCGGCTAGATTAGTTGATATCGGTATGTGATTTTAATTCACCGTAGGGGATTTAGAAAAGATTCGGCGCGTAATTTATTAAACTATTTTTCTGATTCGGGTTTCTAATTTTAAAACTTCTAAGCTTTTGAACGAAAGTAAAATAAAGCGATTAAGGTTAAAATCAATAGAGCGAGAGTTTGAGGTTTTAACTAGATAGTAAAAACTTGATATTAATTTTTGAACGAGCGAGAGCCACGTTAGAATTAATTAGAACTCATTTGTTTTCAAAATATACTTTCGAAATTAGGTGGTAGAAAAGTGACAGTAAAAGTTCTAGTCTAGAAAGTACGGTCTTTATCAATAAAACGAGAGTGTGAGGTTTAGACTTTTAAATCAAGAAAGTTCTTCTAAAAATGATGACACAAAATCATATCGTATTTTTAGCTTAATTTATATGAACTTTTAGTTGCATTTCATATGTTTTTATTTCATTTGTCACGTTGGTATTTATTTCTATTTCAGATATTTTAATAAAACAAGTGGGAAAATAGAATTTAGCTGAAAACAAAGAAAAAATAGACAAAAAAAGATAAAACCGCCAAGTGGTGGGCCACCACATGCCACATGGTGGGATCACCACGTGGCACATGGCCCCCATCATGCAAAGCCACGTGACATATGCTAAACAAACAAGCAAAAACCATGTGAAACATCACATGGAATATATATGTGATATATCATGATATACATGAATTCAAGGAAGTGTGGCGCCCGTCATGGCTCCTAAAACAAAGTTTCACCTTCTTTTTTTTTCTGTTCAGAAAGAATTTAACGAACCGATCCTATTCTCTTGCTTCAGCAAGGCTTAACTGACGATCTCTATCAGTACTCCAAAAAGCAAGATAATTTCTAATCTCTTCCTATTTTGGTGGAGACGAGGGAGTTTATCAGTTTAGAATTTTCTCTATAAATAGGAGAGTAGATTTCAGTCCTCTATGCCTTGTACATAATTTTTTAGGCAGTTTAAATTCCAGTTTTTAATTTAGATTTTTGTACCGGTTGATTCAAGAATTTATTCAAGTCAATTTCAATTCAGTATTTTACCAGGTTTTTTTTATGCGCTTTATTTATTCTTTATTTTAGTTTATTTATTTATTTCTCTATGTCCGGCTAGATTAGTTGATATCGGTATGTGATTTTAATTTACCGTAGGGGATTTAGAAAAGATTCGGCGCGTAATTTATTAAACTATTTTTCTGATTCGGGTTTCTAATTTTAAAACTTCTAAGCTTTTGAACGAAAGTAAAATAAAGCGATTAAGGTTAAAATCAATAGAGCGAGAGTTTGAGGTTTTAACTAGATAGTAAAAACTTGATATTAATTTTTGAACGAGCGAGAGCCACGTTAGAATTAATTAGAACTCATTTGTTTTCAAAATATACTTTCGAAATTAGGTGGTAGAAAAGTGACAGTAAAAGTTCTAGTCTAGAAAGTATGGTCTTTATCAATAAAACGAGAGTGTGAGGTTTAGACATTTAAATCAAGAAAGTTCTTCTGAAAATGATGACACAAAATCATATCGTATTTTTAGCTTAATTTATATGAACTTTTAGTTGCATTTCATATGTTTTTATTTCATTTGTCACGCTGGTATTTATTTCTATTTCAGATATTTTAATAAAACAAGTGGGAAAATACAATTTAGCTGAAAACAAAGAAAAAAAAGATAAAAAAAGACAAAACCGCCAAGTGGTGGGCCACCACATGCCACACAGTGGGATCACCACGTGGCACATGGCACCCACCATGCAAAGCCACGTGACATATGCTAAACAAACAAGCAAAAACCATGTGAAACATCACATGGAATATATATGTGATATATCATGATATACATGAATTCAAGGAAGTGTGGCGCCCGTCATGGCTCCTAAAACAAATTTTCTCCTTTTTTTTTCTGTGCAGAAAGAATTTAACGAACCGATCCTATTCTCTTGCTTCAGCAAGGCTTAACTGACGATCTCTATCAGTACTCCAAAAAGCAAGATAATTTCTAATCTCTTCCTATTTTGGTGGAGAGGAGGGAGTTTATCAGTTTAGAATTTTATCTATAAATAGGAGAGTAGATTTCAGTCCTCTATGCCTTGTACATAATTTTTTAGGCAGTTTAAATTCCAGTTTTTAATTTAGATTTTTGTACCGGTTGATTCAAGAATTTATTCAAGTCAATTTCAATTCAGTATTTTACCAGGTTTTTTTTTTATGCGCTTTATTTATTCTTTATTTTAGTTTATTTATTTATTTCTCTATGTCCGGCTAGATTAGTTGATATCGGTATGTGATTTTAATTCACCGTAGGGGATTTAGAAAAGATTCGGCGCGTAATTTATTAAACTATTTTTCTGATTCGGGTTTCTAATTTTAAAACTTCTAAGCTTTTGAACGAAAGTAAAATAAAGCGATTAAGGTTAAAATCAATAGAGCGAGAGTTTGAGGTTTTAACTAGATAGTAAAAACTTGATATTAATTTTTGAACGAGCGAGAGCCACGTTAGAATTAATTAGAACTCATTTGTTTTCAAAATATACTTTCGAAATTAGGTGGTAGAAAAGTGACAGTAAAAGTTCTAGTCTAGAAAGTATGGTCTTTATCAATAAAACGAGAGTGTGAGGTTTAGACATTTAAATCAAGAAAGTTCTTCTGAAAATGATGACACAAAATCATATCGTATTTTTAGCTTAATTTATATGAACTTTTAGTTGCATTTCATATGTTTTTATTTCATTTGTCACGCTGGTATTTATTTCTATTTCAGATATTTTATAAAACAAGTGGGAAAATAGAATTTAGCTGAAAACAAAGAAAAAAAAGATAAAAAAAGACAAAACCGCCAAGTGGTGGGCCACCACATGCCACACAGTGGGATCACCACGTGGCACATGGCACCCACCATGCAAAGCCACGTGACATATGCTAAACAAACAAGCAAAAACCATGTGAAACATCACATGGAATATATATGTGATATATCATGATATACATGAATTCAAGGAAGTGTGGCGCCCGTCATGGCTCCTAAAACAAATTTTCTCCTTTTTTTTTCTGTGCAGAAAGAATTTAACGAACCGATCCTATTCTCTTGCTTCAGCAAGGCTTAACTGACGATCTCTATCAGTACTCCAAAAAGCAAGATAATTTCTAATCTCTTCCTATTTTGGTGGAGAGGAGGGAGTTTATCAGTTTAGAATTTTATCTATAAATAGGAGAGTAGATTTCAGTCCTCTATGCCTTGTACATAATTTTTTAGGCAGTTTAAATTCCAGTTTTTAATTTAGATTTTTGTACCGGTTGATTCAAGAATTTATTCAAGTCAATTTCAATTCAGTATTTTACCAGGTTTTTTTTTTATGCGCTTTATTTATTCTTTATTTTAGTTTATTTATTTATTTCTCTATGTCCGGCTAGATTAGTTGATATCGGTATGTGATTTTAATTCACCGTAGGGGATTTAGAAAAGATTCGGCGCGTAATTTATTAAACTATTTTTCTGATTCGGGTTTCTAATTTTAAAACTTCTAAGCTTTTGAACGAAAGTAAAATAAAGCGATTAAGGTTAAAATCAATAGAGCGAGAGTTTGAGGTTTTAACTAGATAGTAAAAACTTGATATTAATTTTTGAACGAGCGAGAGCCACGTTAGAATTAATTAGAACTCATTTGTTTTCAAAATATACTTTCGAAATTAGGTGGTAGAAAAGTGACAGTAAAAGTTCTAGTTTAGAAAGTACGGTCTTTATCAATAAAACGAGAGTGTGAGGTTTAGACATTTAAATCAAGAAAGTTCTTCTGAAAATGATGACACAAAATCATATCGTATTTTTAGCTTAATTTATATGAACTTTTAGTTGCATTTCATATGTTTTTATTTCATTTGTCACGGTGGTATTTATTTCTATTTCAGATATTTTAATAAAACAAGTGGGAAAATAGAATTTAGCTGAAAACAAAGAAAAAATAGACAAAAAAAGATAAAACCGCCAAGTGGTGGGCCACCACATGCCACATGGTGGGATCACCACGTGGCACATGGCCCCCATCATGCAAAGCCACGTGACATATGCTAAACAAACAAGCAAAAACCATGTGAAACATCACATGGAATATATATGTGATATATCATGATATACATGAATTCAAGGAAGTGTGGCGCCCGTCATGGCTCCTAAAACAAAGTTTCACCTTCTTTTTTTTTCTGTTCAGAAAGAATTTAACGAACCGATCCTATTCTCTTGCTTCAGCAAGGCTTAACTGACGATCTCTATCAGTACTCCAAAAAGCAAGATAATTTCTAATCTCTTCCTATTTTGGTGGAGACGAGGGAGTTTATCAGTTTAGAATTTTCTCTATAAATAGGAGAGTAGATTTCAGTCCTCTATGCCTTGTACATAATTTTTTAGGCAGTTTAAATTCCAGTTTTTAATTTAGATTTTTGTACCGGTTGATTCAAGAATTTATTCAAGTCAATTTCAATTCAGTATTTTACCAGGTTTTTTTTATGCGCTTTATTTATTCTTTATTTTAGTTTATTTATTTATTTCTCTATGTCCGGCTAGATTAGTTGATATCGGTATGTGATTTTAATTTACCGTAGGGGATTTAGAAAAGATTCGGCGCGTAATTTATTAAACTATTTTTCTGATTCGGGTTTCTAATTTTAAAACTTCTAAGCTTTTGAACGAAAGTAAAATAAAGCGATTAAGGTTAAAATCAATAGAGCGAGAGTTTGAGGTTTTAACTAGATAGTAAAAACTTGATATTAATTTTTGAACGAGCGAGAGCCACGTTAGAATTAATTAGAACTCATTTGTTTTCAAAATATACTTTCGAAATTAGGTGGTAGAAAAGTGACAGTAAAAGTTCTAGTCTAGAAAGTATGGTCTTTATCAATAAAACGAGAGTGTGAGGTTTAGACATTTAAATCAAGAAAGTTCTTCTGAAAATGATGACACAAAATCATATCGTATTTTTAGCTTAATTTATATGAACTTTTAGTTGCATTTCATATGTTTTTATTTCATTTGTCACGCTGGTATTTATTTCTATTTCAGATATTTTAATAAAACAAGTGGGAAAATAGAATTTAGCTGAAAACAAAGAAAAAAAAGATAAAAAAAGACAAAACCGCCAAGTGGTGGGCCACCACATGCCACACAGTGGGATCACCACGTGGCACATGGCACCCACCATGCAAAGCCACGTGACATATGCTAAACAAACAAGCAAAAACCATGTGAAACATCACATGGAATATATATGTGATATATCATGATATACATGAATTCAAGGAAGTGTGGCGCCCGTCATGGCTCCTAAAACAAATTTTCTCCTTTTTTTTTCTGTGCAGAAAGAATTTAACGAACCGATCCTATTCTCTTGCTTCAGCAAGGCTTAACTGACGATCTCTATCAGTACTCCAAAAAGCAAGATAATTTCTAATCTCTTCCTATTTTGGTGGAGAGGAGGGAGTTTATCAGTTTAGAATTTTATCTATAAATAGGAGAGTAGATTTCAGTCCTCTATGCCTTGTACATAATTTTTTAGGCAGTTTAAATTCCAGTTTTTAATTTAGATTTTTGTACCGGTTGATTCAAGAATTTATTCAAGTCAATTTCAATTCAGTATTTTACCAGGTTTTTTTTTTATGCGCTTTATTTATTCTTTATTTTAGTTTATTTATTTATTTCTCTATGTCCGGCTAGATTAGTTGATATCGGTATGTGATTTTAATTCACCGTAGGGGATTTAGAAAAGATTCGGCGCGTAATTTATTAAACTATTTTTCTGATTCGGGTTTCTAATTTTAAAACTTCTAAGCTTTTGAACGAAAGTAAAATAAAGCGATTAAGGTTAAAATCAATAGAGCGAGAGTTTGAGGTTTTAACTAGATAGTAAAAACTTGATATTAATTTTTGAACGAGCGAGAGCCACGTTAGAATTAATTAGAACTCATTTGTTTTCAAAATATACTTTCGAAATTAGGTGGTAGAAAAGTGACAGTAAAAGTTCTAGTCTAGAAAGTATGGTCTTTATCAATAAAACGAGAGTGTGAGGTTTAGACATTTAAATCAAGAAAGTTCTTCTGAAAATGATGACACAAAATCATATCGTATTTTTAGCTTAATTTATATGAACTTTTAGTTGCATTTCATATGTTTTTATTTCATTTGTCACGCTGGTATTTATTTCTATTTCAGATATTTTATAAAACAAGTGGGAAAATAGAATTTAGCTGAAAACAAAGAAAAAAAAGATAAAAAAAGACAAAACCGCCAAGTGGTGGGCCACCACATGCCACACAGTGGGATCACCACGTGGCACATGGCACCCACCATGCAAAGCCACGTGACATATGCTAAACAAACAAGCAAAAACCATGTGAAACATCACATGGAATATATATGTGATATATCATGATATACATGAATTCAAGGAAGTGTGGCGCCCGTCATGGCTCCTAAAACAAATTTTCTCCTTTTTTTTTCTGTGCAGAAAGAATTTAACGAACCGATCCTATTCTCTTGCTTCAGCAAGGCTTAACTGACGATCTCTATCAGTACTCCAAAAAGCAAGATAATTTCTAATCTCTTCCTATTTTGGTGGAGAGGAGGGAGTTTATCAGTTTAGAATTTTATCTATAAATAGGAGAGTAGATTTCAGTCCTCTATGCCTTGTACATAATTTTTTAGGCAGTTTAAATTCCAGTTTTTAATTTAGATTTTTGTACCGGTTGATTCAAGAATTTATTCAAGTCAATTTCAATTCAGTATTTTACCAGGTTTTTTTTTTATGCGCTTTATTTATTCTTTATTTTAGTTTATTTATTTATTTCTCTATGTCCGGCTAGATTAGTTGATATCGGTATGTGATTTTAATTCACCGTAGGGGATTTAGAAAAGATTCGGCGCGTAATTTATTAAACTATTTTTCTGATTCGGGTTTCTAATTTTAAAACTTCTAAGCTTTTGAACGAAAGTAAAATAAAGCGATTAAGGTTAAAATCAATAGAGCGAGAGTTTGAGGTTTTAACTAGATAGTAAAAACTTGATATTAATTTTTGAACGAGCGAGAGCCACGTTAGAATTAATTAGAACTCATTTGTTTTCAAAATATACTTTCGAAATTAGGTGGTAGAAAAGTGACAGTAAAAGTTCTAGTTTAGAAAGTACGGTCTTTATCAATAAAACGAGAGTGTGAGGTTTAGACATTTAAATCAAGAAAGTTCTTCTGAAAATGATGACACAAAATCATATCGTATTTTTAGCTTAATTTATATGAACTTTTAGTTGCATTTCATATGTTTTTATTTCATTTGTCACGGTGGTATTTATTTCTATTTCAGATATTTTAATAAAACAAGTGGGAAAATAGAATTTAGCTGAAAACAAAGAAAAAATAGACAAAAAAAGATAAAACCGCCAAGTGGTGGGCCACCACATGCCACATGGTGGGATCACCACGTGGCACATGGCCCCCATCATGCAAAGCCACGTGACATATGCTAAACAAACAAGCAAAAACCATGTGAAACATCACATGGAATATATATGTGATATATCATGATATACATGAATTGAAGGAAGTGTGGCGCCCGTCATGGCTCCTAAAACAAATTTTCACCTTTTTTTTTTCTTTTCAGAAAGAATTTAACGAACCGATCCTATTCTCTTGCTTCAGCAAGGCTTAACTGACGATCTCTATCAGTACTCCAAAAAGCAAGATAATTTCTAATCTGTTCCTATTTTGGTGGAGACGAGGGAGTTTATCAGTTTAGAATTTTATCTATAAATAGGAGAGTAGATTTCAGTCCTCTATCCCTTTTTCTATGCCTTGTACATAATTTTTTAGGCAGTTTAAATTCCAGTTTTTAATTCAGATTTTTGTACTGGTTGATTTAAGAATTTATTCAAGTCAATTTCAATTCAGTATTTTACCAGGTTTTTTTATGCGCTTTATTTATTCTTTATTTTAGTTTATTTATTTATTTCTCTATGTCCGGCTAGATTAGTTGATATCGGTATGTGATTTTAATTCACCGTAGGGGATTTAGAAAATATTCGGCGCGTAATTTATTAAACTATTTTTCTGATTCGGGTTTCTAATTTTAAAACTTCTAAGCTTTTGAACGAAAGTAAAATAAAGCGATTAAGGTTAAAATCAATAGAGCGAGAGTTTGAGGTTTTAACTAGATAGTAAAAACTTGATATTAATTTTTGAACGAGCGAGAGCCACGTTATAATTAATTAGAACTCATTTGTTTTCAAAATATACTTTCGAAATTAGGTGGTAGAAAAGTGACAGTAAAAGTTCTAGTCTAGAAAGTATGGTCTTTATCAATAAAACGAGAGTGTGAGGTTTAGACTTTTAAATCAAGAAAGTTCTTCTAAAAATGATGACACAAAATCATATCGTATTTTTAGCTTAATTTATATGAACTTTTAGTTGCATTTCATATGTTTTTATTTCATTTGTCACGTTGGTATTTATTTCTATTTCAGATATTTTAATAAAACAAGTGGGAAAATAGAATTTAGCTGAAAACAAAGAAAAAATAGACAAAAAAAGATAAAACCGCCAAGTGGTGGGCCACCACATGCCACATGGTGGGATCACCACGTGGCACATGGCCCCCATCATGCAAAGCCACGTGACATATGCTAAACAAACAAGCAAAAACCATGTGAAACATCACATGGAATATATATGTGATATATCATGATATACATGAATTGAAGGAAGTGTGGCGCCCGTCATGGCTCCTAAAACAAATTTTCACCTTTTTTTTTTTCTTTTCAGAAAGAATTTAACGAACCGATCCTATTCTCTTGCTTCAGCAAGGCTTAACTGACGATCTCTATCAGTACTCCAAAAAGCAAGATAATTTCTAATCTGTTCCTATTTTGGTGGAGACGAGGGAGTTTATCAGTTTAGAATTTTATCTATAAATAGGAGAGTAGATTTCAGTCCTCTATCCCTTTTTCTATGCCTTGTACATAATTTTTTAGGCAGTTTAAATTCCAGTTTTTAATTTAGAATTTTGTAGCGGTTGATTCAAGAATTTATTCAAGTCAATTTCAATTCAGTATTTTACTAGGTTTTTTTTATGCGCTTTATTTATTCTTTATTTTAGTTTATTTATTTATTTCTCTATGTCCGGCTAGATTAGTTGATATCGGTATGTGATTTTAATTCACCGTAGGGGATTTAGAAAAGATTCGGCGCGTAATTTATTAAACTATTTTTCTGATTCGGGTTTCTAATTTTAAAACTTCTAAACTTTTGAACGAAAATAAAATAAAGCGATTAAGGTTAAAATCAATAGAGAGAGAGTTTGAGGTTTTAACTAGATAGTAAAAACTTGATATTAATTTTTGAACGAGCGAGAGCCACGTTAGAATTAATTAGAACTCATTTGTTTTCAAAATATACTTTTGAAATTAGGTGGTAGAAAAGTGACAGTAAAAGTTCTAGTCTAGAAAGTATGGTCTTTATCAATAAAACGAGAGTGTGAGGTTTAGACATTTAAATCAAGAAAGTTCTTCTGAAAATGATGACACAAAATCATATCGTATTTTTAGCTTAATTTATATGAACTTTTAGTTGCATTTCATATGTTTTTATTTCATTTGTCACGCTGGTATTTATTTCTATTTCAGATATTTTAATAAAACAAGTGGGAAAATAGAATTTAGCTGAAAACAAAGAAAAAAAAGATAAAAAAAGACAAAACCGCCAAGTGGTGGGCCACCACATGCCACATAGTGGGATCACCACGTGGCACATGGCACCCACCATGCAAAGCCACGTGACATATGCTAAACAAACAAGCAAAAACCATGTGAAACATCACATGGAATATATATGTGATATATCATGATATACATGAATTCAAGGAAGTGTGGCGCCCGTCATGGCTCCTAAAACAAATTTTCTCCTTTTTTTTTCTATGCAGAAAGAATTTAACGAACCGATCCTATTCTCTTGCTTCAGCAAGGCTTAACTGACGATCTCTATCAGTACTCCAAAAAGCAAGATAATTTCTAATCTCTTCCTATTTTGGTGGAGAGGAGGGAGTTTATCAGTTTAGAATTTTATCTATAAATAGGAGAGTAGATTTCAGTCCTCTATGCCTTGTACATAATTTTTTAGGCAGTTTAAATTCCAGTTTTTAATTTAGATTTTTGTACCGGTTGATTCAATAATTTATTCAAGTCAATTTCAATTCAGTATTTTACCAGGTTTTTTTATGCGCTTTATTTATTCTTTATTTTAGTTTATTTATTTATTTCTCTATGTCCGGCTAGATTAGTTGATATCGGTATGTGATTTTAATTCACCGTAGGGGATTTAGAAAAGATTCGGCGCGTAATTTATTAAACTATTTTTCTGATTCGGGTTTCTAATTTTAAAACTTCTAAGCTTTTGAACGAAAGTAAAATAAAGCGATTAAGGTTAAAATCAATAGAGCGAGAGTTTGAGGTTTTAACTAGATAGTAAAAACTTGATATTAATTTTTGAACGAGCGAGAGCCACGTTAGAATTAATTAGAACTCATTTGTTTTCAAAATATACTTTCGAAATTAGGTGGTAGAAAAGTGACAGTAAAAGTTCTAGTCTAGAAAGTACGGTCTTTATCAATAAAACGAGAGTGTGAGGTTTAGACTTTTAAATCAAGAAAGTTCTTCTAAAAATGATGACACAAAATCATATCGTATTTTTAGCTTAATTTATATGAACTTTTAGTTGCATTTCATATGTTTTTATTTCATTTGTCACGTTGGTATTTATTTCTATTTCAGATATTTTAATAAAACAAGTGGGAAAATAGAATTTAGCTGAAAACAAAGAAAAAATAGACAAAAAAAGATAAAACCGCCAAGTGGTGGGCCACCACATGCCACATGGTGGGATCACCACGTGGCACATGGCCCCCATCATGCAAAGCCACGTGACATATGCTAAACAAACAAGCAAAAACCATGTGAAACATCACATGGAATATATATGTGATATATCATGATATACATGAATTCAAGGAAGTGTGGCGCCCGTCATGGCTCCTAAAACAAAGTTTCACCTTTTTATTTTTTCTGTTCAGAAAGAATTTAACGAACCGATCCTATTCTCTTGCTTCAGCAAGGCTTAACTGACGATCTCTATCAGTACTCCAAAAAGCAAGATAATTTCTAATCTCTTCCTATTTTGGTGGAGACGAGGGAGTTTATCAGTTTAGAATTTTATCTATAAATAGGAGAGTAGATTTCAGTCCTCTATGCCTTGTACATAATTTTTTAGGCAGTTTAAATTCCAGTTTTTAATTTAGATTTTTGTACCGGTTGATTCAAGAATTTATTCAAGTCAATTTCAATTCAGTATTTTACCAGGTTTTTTTTATGCGCTTTATTTATTCTTTATTTTAGTTTATTTATTAATTTCTCTATGTCCGGCTAGATTAGTTGATATCGGTATGTGATTTTAATTTACCGTAGGGGATTTAGAAAAGATTCGGCGCGTAATTTATTAAACTATTTTTCTGATTCGGGTTTCTAATTTTAAAACTTCTAAGCTTTTGAACGAAAGTAAAATAAAGCGATTAAGGTTAAAATCAATAGAGCGAGAGTTTGAGGTTTTAACTAGATAGTAAAAACTTGATATTAATTTTTGAACGAGCGAGAGCCACGTTAGAATTAATTAGAACTCATTTGTTTTCAAAATATACTTTCGAAATTAGGTGGTAGAAAAGTGACAGTAAAAGTTCTAGTCTAGAAAGTATGGTCTTTATCAATAAAACGAGAGTGTGAGGTTTAGACATTTAAATCAAGAAAGTTCTTCTGAAAATGATGACACAAAATCATATCGTATTTTTAGCTTAATTTATATGAACTTTTAGTTGCATTTCATATGTTTTTATTTCATTTGTCACGCTGGTATTTATTTCTATTTCAGATATTTTAATAAAACAAGTGGGAAAATAGAATTTAGCTGAAAACAAAGAAAAAAAAGATAAAAAAAGACAAAACCGCCAAGTGGTGGGCCACCACATGCCACACAGTGGGATCACCACGTGGCACATGGCACCCACCATGCAAAGCCACGTGACATATGCTAAACAAACAAGCAAAAACCATGTGAAACATCACATGGAATATATATGTGATATATCATGATATACATGAATTCAAGGAAGTGTGGCGCCCGTCATGGCTCCTAAAACAAATTTTCTCCTTTTTTTTTCTGTGCAGAAAGAATTTAACGAACCGATCCTATTCTCTTGCTTCAGCAAGGCTTAACTGACGATCTCTATCAGTACTCCAAAAAGCAAGATAATTTCTAATCTCTTCCTATTTTGGTGGAGAGGAGGGAGTTTATCAGTTTAGAATTTTATCTATAAATAGGAGAGTAGATTTCAGTCCTCTATGCCTTGTACATAATTTTTTAGGCAGTTTAAATTCCAGTTTTTAATTTAGATTTTTGTACCGGTTGATTCAAGAATTTATTCAAGTCAATTTCAATTCAGTATTTTACCAGGTTTTTTTTATGCGCTTTATTTATTCTTTATTTTAGTTTATTTATTTATTTCTCTATGTCCGGCTAGATTAGTTGATATCGGTATGTGATTTTAATTCACCGTAGGGGATTTAGAAAAGATTCGGCGTGTAATTTATTAAACTATTTTTCTGATTCGGGTTTCTAATTTTAAAACTTCTAAGCTTTTGAACGAATGTAAAATAAAGCGATTAAGGTTAAAATCAATAGAGCGAGAGTTTGAGGTTTTAACTAGATAGTAAAAACTTGATATTAATTTTTGAACGAGCGAGAGCCACGTTAGAATTAATTAGAACTCATTTGTTTTCAAAATATACTTTCGAAATTAGGTGGTAGAAAAGTGACAGTAAAAGTTCTAGTCTAGAAAGTATGGTCTTTATCAATAAAACGAGAGTGTGAGGTTTAGACATTTAAATCAAGAAAGTTCTTCTGAAAATGATGACAGAAAATCATATCGTATTTTTAGCTTAATTTATATGAACTTTTAGTTGCATTTCATATGTTTTTATTTCATTTGTCACGCTGGTATTTATTTCTATTTCAGATATTTTATAAAACAAGTGGGAAAATAGAATTTAGCTGAAAACAAAGAAAAAAAAGATAAAAAAAGACAAAACCGCCAAGTGGTGGGCCACCACATGCCACACAGTGGGATCACCACGTGGCACATGGCACCCACCATGCAAAGCCACGTGACATATGCTAAACAAACAAGCAAAAACCATGTGAAACATCGCATGGAATATATATGTGATATATCATGATATACATGAATTCAAGGAAGTGTGGCGCCCGTCATGGCTCCTAAAACAAATTTTCTCCTTTTTTTTTCTGTGCAGAAAGAATTTAACGAACCGATCCTATTCTCTTGCTTCAGCAAGGCTTAACTGACGATCTCTATCAGTACTCCAAAAAGCAAGATAATTTCTAATCTCTTCCTATTTTGGTGGAGAGGAGGGAGTTTATCAGTTTAGAATTTTATCTATAAATAGGAGAGTAGATTTCAGTCCTCTATGCCTTGTACATAATTTTTTAGGCAGTTTAAATTCCAGTTTTTAATTTAGATTTTTGTACCGGTTGATTCAAGAATTTATTCAAGTCAATTTCAATTCAGTATTTTACCAGGTTTTTTTTTTATGCGCTTTATTTATTCTTTATTTTAGTTTATTTATTTATTTCTCTATGTCCGGCTAGATTAGTTGATATCGGTATGTGATTTTAATTCACCGTAGGGGATTTAGAAAAGATTCGGCGCGTAATTTATTAAACTATTTTTCTGATTCGGGTTTCTAATTTTAAAACTTCTAAGCTTTTGAACGAAAGTAAAATAAAGCGATTAAGGTTAAAATCAATAGAGCGAGAGTTTGAGGTTTTAACTAGATAGTAAAAACTTGATATTAATTTTTGAACGAGCGAGAGCCACGTTAGAATTAATTAGAACTCATTTGTTTTCAAAATATACTTTCGAAATTAGGTGGTAGAAAAGTGACAGTAAAAGTTCTAGTTTAGAAAGTATGGTCTTTATCAATAAAACGAGAGTGTGAGGTTTAGACATTTAAATCAAGAAAGTTCTTCTGAAAATGATGACACAAAATCATATCGTATTTTTAGCTTAATTTATATGAACTTTTAGTTGCATTTCATATGTTTTTATTTCATTTGTCACGTTGGTATTTATTTCTATTTCAGATATTTTAATAAAACAAGTGGGAAAATAGAATTTAGCTGAAAACAAAGAAAAAATAAACAAAAAAAGACAAAACCGCCAAGTGGTGGGCCACCACATGCCACATGGTGGGATCACCACGTGACACATGGCACCCACCATGCAAAGCCACGTGACATATGCTAAACAAACAAGCAAAAACCATGTTAAACATCACATGGAATATATATGTGATATATCATGATATACATGAATTCAAGGAAGTGTGGCGCCCGTCATGGCTCCTAAAACAAATTTTCACCTTTTTTTTTCTGTTCAGAAAGAATTTAACGAACCGATCCTATTCTCTTGCTTCAGCAAGGCTTAACTGACGATCTCTATCAGTACTCCAAAAAGCAAGATAATTTCTAATCTGTTCCTATTTTGGTGGAGACGAGGGAGTTTATCAGTTTAGAATTTTATCTATAAATAGGAGAGTAGATTTCAGTCCTCTATCCCTTTTTCTATGCCTTGTACATAATTTTTTAGGCAGTTTAAATTCCAGTTTTTAATTCAGATTTTTGTACTGGTTGATTTAAGAATTTATTCAAGTCAATTTCAATTCAGTATTTTACCAGGTTTTTTTATGCGCTTTATTTATTCTTTATTTTAGTTTATTTATTTATTTCTCTATGTCCGGCTAGATTAGTTGATATCGGTATGTGATTTTAATTCACCGTAGGGGATTTAGAAAATATTCGGCGCGTAATTTATTAAACTATTTTTCTGATTCGGGTTTCTAATTTTAAAACTTCTAAGCTTTTGAACGAAAGTAAAATAAAGCGATTAAGGTTAAAATCAATAGAGCGAGAGTTTGAGGTTTTAACTAGATAGTAAAAACTTGATATTAATTTTTGAACGAGCGAGAGCCACGTTATAATTAATTAGAACTCATTTGTTTTCAAAATATACTTTCGAAATTAGGTGGTAGAAAAGTGACAGTAAAAGTTCTAGTCTAGAAAGTATGGTCTTTATCAATAAAACGAGAGTGTGAGGTTTAGACTTTTAAATCAAGAAAGTTCTTCTAAAAATGATGACACAAAATCATATCGTATTTTTAGCTTAATTTATATGAACTTTTAGTTGCATTTCATATGTTTTTATTTCATTTGTCACGTTGGTATTTATTTCTATTTCAGATATTTTAATAAAACAAGTGGGAAAATAGAATTTAGCTGAAAACAAAGAAAAAATAGACAAAAAAAGATAAAACCGCCAAGTGGTGGGCCACCACATGCCACATGGTGGGATCACCACGTGGCACATGGCCCCCATCATGCAAAGCCACGTGACATATGCTAAACAAACAAGCAAAAACCATGTGAAACATCACATGGAATATATATGTGATATATCATGATATACATGAATTGAAGGAAGTGTGGCGCCCGTCATGGCTCCTAAAACAAATTTTCACCTTTTTTTTTTCTTTTCAGAAAGAATTTAACGAACCGATCCTATTCTCTTGCTTCAGCAAGGCTTAACTGACGATCTCTATCAGTACTCCAAAAAGCAAGATAATTTCTAATCTGTTCCTATTTTGGTGGAGACGAGGGAGTTTATCAGTTTAGAATTTTATCTATAAATAGGAGAGTAGATTTCAGTCCTCTATCCCTTATTCTATGCCTTGTACATAATTTTTTAGGCAGTTTAAATTCCAGTTTTTAATTTAGAATTTTGTAGCGGTTGAGTCAAGAATTTATTCAAGTCAATTTCAATTCAGTATTTTACTAGGTTTTTTTTATGCGCTTTATTTATTCTTTATTTTAGTTTATATATTTATTTCTCTATGTCCGGCTAGATTAGTTGATATCGGTATGTGATTTTAATTCACCGTAGGGGATTTAGAAAAGATTCGGCGCGTAATTTATTAAACTATTTTTCTGATTCGGGTTTCTAATTTTAAAACTTCTAAGCTTTTGAACGAAAGTAAAATAAAGCGATTAAGGTTAAAATCAATAGAGCGAGAGTTTGAGGTTTTAACTAGATAGTAAAAACTTGATATTAATTTTTGAACGAGCGAGAGCCACGTTAGAATTAATTAGAACTCATTTGTTTTCAAAATATACTTTCGAAATTAGGTGGTAGAAAAGTGACAGTAAAAGTTCTAGTCTAGAAAGTATGGTCTTTATCAATAAAACGAGAGTGTGAGGTTTAGACATTTAAATCAAGAAAGTTCTTCTGAAAATGATGACACAAAATCATATCGTATTTTTAGCTTAATTTATATGAACTTTTAGTTGCATTTCATATGTTTTTATTTCATTTGTCACGTTGGTATTTATTTCTATTTCAGATATTTTAATAAAACAAGTGGGAAAATAGAATTTAGCTGAAAACAAAGAAAAAATAGACAAAAAAAGACAAAACCGCCAAGTGGTGGGCCACCACATGCCACATGGTGGGATCACCACGTGAAACATGGCACCCACCATGCAAAGCCACGTGACATATGCTAAACAAACAAGCAAAAACCATGTGAAACATCACATGGAATATGTATGTGATATATCATGATATACATGAATTCAAGGAAGTGTGGCGCCCGTCATGGCTCCTAAAACAAATTTTCACCTTTTTTTTTCTGTTCAGAAAGAATTTAACGAACCGATCCTATTCTCTTGCTTCAGCAAGGCTTAACTGACGATCTCTATCAGTACTCCAAAAAGCAAGATAATTTCTAATCTGTTCCTATTTTGGTGGAGACGAGGGAGTATATCAGTTTAGAATTTTATCTATAAATAGGAGAGTAGATTTCAGTCCTCTATCCCTTTTTCTATGCCTTGTACATAATTTTTTAGGCAGTTTAAATTCCAGTTTTTAATTTAGATTTTTGTACCGGTTGATTTAAGAATTTATTCAAGTCAATTTCAATTCAGTATTTTACCAGGTTTTTTTATGCGCTTTATTTATTCTTTATTTTAGTTTATTTATTTATTTCTCTATGTCCGGCTAGATTAGTTGATATCGGTATGTGATTTTAATTCACCGTAGGAGATTTAGAAAAGATTCGGCGCGTAATTTATTAAACTATTTTTCTGATTCGGGTTTCTAATTTTAAAACTTCTAAGCTTTTGAACGAAAGTAAAATAAAGCGATTAAGGTTAAAATCAATAGAGCGAGAGTTTGAGGTTTTAACTAGATAGTAAAAACTTGATATTAATTTTTAAACGAGCGAGAGCCACGTTAGAATTAATTAGAACTCATTTGTTTTCAAAATATACTTTCGAAATTAGGTGGTAGAAAAGTGACAGTAAAAGTTCTAGTCTAGAAAGTATGGTCTTTATCAATAAAACGAGAGTGTGAGGTTTAGACATTTAAATCAAGAAAGTTCTTCTGAAAATGATGACACAAAATCATATCGTATTTTTAGCTTAATTTATATGAACTTTTAGTTGCATTTAATATGTTTTTATTTCATTTGTCACGTTGGTATTTATTTCTATTTCAGATATTTTAATAAAACAAGTGGGAAAATAGAATTTAGCTGAAAACAAAGAAAAAATAGACAAAAAAAGACAAAACCGCCAAGTGGTGGGCCACCACATGCCACATGGTGGGATCACCACGTGAAACATGGCACCCACCATGCAAAGCCACGTGACATATGCTAAACAAACAAGCAAAAACCATGTGAAACATCACATGGAATATGTATGTGATATATCATGATATACATGAATTCAAGGAAGTGTGGCGCCCGTCATGGCTCCTAAAACAAATTTTCACCTTTTTTTTTCTGTTCAGAAAGAATTTAACGAACCGATCCTATTCTCTTGCTTCAGCAAGGCTTAACTGACGATCTCTATCAGTACTCCAAAAAGCAAGATAATTTCTAATCTGTTCCTATTTTGGTGGAGACGAGGGAGTTTATCAGTTTAGAATTTTATCTATAAATAGGAGAGTAGATTTCAGTCCTCTATCCCTTTTTCTATGCCTTGTACATAATTTTTTAGGCAGTTTAAATTCCAGTTTTTAATTTAGATTTTTGTACCGGTTGATTTAAGAATTTATTCAAGTCAATTTCAATTCAGTATTTTACCAGGTTTTTTTATGCGCTTTATTTATTCTTTATTTTAGTTTATTTATTTATTTCTCTATGTCCGGCTAGATTAGTTGATATCGGTATGTGATTTTAATTCACCGTAGGGGATTTAGAAAAGATTCTGCGCGTAATTTATTAAACTATTTTTCTGATTCGGGTTTCTAATTTTAAAACTTCTAAGCTTTTGAACGAAAGTAAAATAAAGCGATTAAGGTTAAAATCAATAGAGCGAGAGTTTGAGGTTTTAACTAGATAGTAAAAACTTGATATTAATTTTTGAACGAGCGAGAGCCACGTTAGAATTAATTAGAACTCATTTGTTTTCAAAATATACTTTCGAAATTAGGTGGTAGAAAAGTGACAGTAAAAGTTCTAGTCTAGAAAGTATGGTCCTTATCAATAAAACGAGAGTGTGAGGTTTAGATTTTTAAATCAAGAAAATTCTTCTAAAAATGATGACACAAAATCATATCGTATTTTTAGCTTAATTTATATGAACTTTTAGTTGCATTTCATATCTTTTTATTTCATTTGTCACGCTGGTATTTATTTCTATTTCAGATATTTTAATAAAACAAGTGGGAAAATAGAATTTAGCTGAAAACAAAGAAAAAATAGACAAAAAAAGATAAAACCGCCAAGTGGTGGGCCACCACATGCCACATGGTGGGATCACCACGTGGCACATGGCCCCCATCATGCAAAGCCACGTGACATATGCTAAACAAACAAGCAAAAACCATGTGAAACATCACATGGAATATATATGTGATATATCATGATATACATGAATTGAAGGAAGTGTGGCGCCCGTCATGGCTCCTAAAACAAATTTTCACCTTTTTTTTTTTCTTTTCAGAAAGAATTTAACGAACCGATCCTATTCTCTTGCTTCAGCAAGGCTTAACTGACGATCTCTATCAGTACTCCAAAAAGCAAGATAATTTCTAATCTGTTCCTATTTTGGTGGAGACGAGGGAGTTTATCAGTTTAGAATTTTATCTATAAATAGGAGAGTAGATTTCAGTCCTCTATCCCTTATTCTATGCCTTGTACATAATTTTTTAGGCAGTTTAAATTCCAGTTTTTAATTTAGAATTTTGTAGCGGTTGATTCAAGAATTTATTCAAGTCAATTTCAATTCAGTATTTTACTAGGTTTTTTTTATGCGCTTTATTTATTCTTTATTTTAGTTTATATATTTATTTCTCTATGTCCGGCTAGATTAGTTGATATCGGTATGTGATTTTAATTCACCGTAGGGGATTTAGAAAAGATTCGTCGCGTAATTTATTAAACTATTTTTCTGATTCGGGTTTCTAATTTTAAAACTTCTAAGCTTTTGAACGAAAGTAAAATAAAGCGATTAAGGTTAAAATCAATAGAGCGAGAGTTTGAGGTTTTAACTAGATAGTAAAAACTTGATATTAATTTTTGAACGAGCGAGAGCCACGTTAGAATTAATTAGAACTCATTTGTTTTCAAAATATACTTTCGAAATTAGGTGGTAGAAAAGTGACAGTAAAAGTTCTAGTCTAGAAAGTATGGTCCTTATCAATAAAACGAGAGTGTGAGGTTTAGATTTTTAAATCAAGAAAGTTCTTCTAAAAATGATGACACAAAATCATATCGTATTTTTAGGTTAATTTATATGAACTTTTAGTTGCATTTCATATCTTTTTATTTCATTTGTCACGCTGGTATTTATTTCTATTTCAGATATTTTAATAAAACAAGTGGGAAAATAGAATTTAGCTGAAAACAAAGAAAAAATAGACAAAAAAAGATAAAACCGCCAAGTGGTGGGCCACCACATGCCACATGGTGGGATCACCACGTGGCACATGGCCCCCATCATGCAAAGCCACGTGACATATGCTAAACAAACAAGCAAAAACCATGTGAAACATCACATGGAATATATATGTGATATATCATGATATACATGAATTGAAGGAAGTGTGGCGCCCGTCATGGCTCCTAAAACAAATTTTCACCTTTTTTTTTTTCTTTTCAGAAAGAATTTAACGAACCGATCCTATTCTCTTGCTTCAGCAAGGCTTAACTGACGATCTCTATCAGTACTCCAAAAAGCAAGATAATTTCTAATCTGTTCCTATTTTGGTGGAGACGAGGGAGTTTATCAGTTTAGAATTTTATCTATAAATAGGAGAGTAGATTTCAGTCCTCTATCCCTTATTCTATGCCTTGTACATAATTTTTTAGGCAGTTTAAATTCCAGTTTTTAATTTAGAATTTTGTAGCGGTTGATTCAAGAATTTATTCAAGTCAATTTCAATTCAGTATTTTACTAGGTTTTTTTTATGCGCTTTATTTATTCTTTATTTTAGTTTATATATTTATTTCTCTATGTCCGGCTAGATTAGTTGATATCGGTATGTGATTTTAATTCATCGTAGGGGATTTAGAAAAGATTCGGCGCGTAATTTATTAAACTATTTTTCTGATTCGGGTTTCTAATTTTAAAACTTCTAAGCTTTTGAACGAAAGTAAAATAAAGCGATTAAGGTTAAAATCAATAGAGCGAGAGTTTGAGGTTTTAACTAGATAGTAAAAACTTGATATTAATTTTTGAACGAGCGAGAGACACGTTAGAATTAATTAGAACTCATTTGTTTTCAAAATATACTTTCGAAATTAGGTGGTAGAAAAGTGACAGTAAAAGTTCTAGTCTAGAAAGTATGGTCTTTATCAATAAAACGAGAGTGTGAGGTTTAGACATTTAAATCAAGAAAGTTCTTCTGAAAATGATGACACAAAATCATATCGTATTTTTAGCTTAATTTATATGAACTTTTAGTTGCATTTAATATGTTTTTATTTCATTTGTCACGTTGGTATTTATTTCTATTTCAGATATTTTAATAAAACAAGTGGGAAAATAGAATTTAGCTGAAAACAAAGAAAAAATAGACAAAAAAAGACAAAACCGCCAAGTGGTGGGCCACCACATGCCACATGGTGGGATCACCACGTGAAACATGGCACCCACCATGCAAAGCCACGTGACATATGCTAAACAAACAAGCAAAAACCATGTGAAACATCACATGGAATATGTATGTGATATATCATGATATACATGAATTCAAGGAAGTGTGGCGCCCGTCATGGCTCCTAAAACAAATTTTCACCTTTTTTTTTCTGTTCAGAAAGAATTTAACGAACCGATCCTATTCTCTTGCTTCAGCAAGGCTTAACTGACGATCTCTATCAGTACTCCAAAAAGCAAGATAATTTCTAATCTGTTCCTATTTTGGTGGAGACGAGGGAGTTTATCAGTTTAGAATTTTATCTATAAATAGGAGAGTAGATTTCAGTCCTCTATCCCTTTTTCTATGCCTTGTACATAATTTTTTAGGCAGTTTAAATTCCAGTTTTTAATTTAGATTTTTGTACCGGTTGATTTAAGAATTTATTCAAGTCAATTTCAATTCAGTATTTTACCAGGTTTTTTTATGCGCTTTATTTATTCTTTATTTTAGTTTATTTATTTATTTCTCTATGTCCGGCTAGATTAGTTGATATCGGTATGTGATTTTAATTCACCGTAGGGGATTTAGAAAAGATTCTGCGCGTAATTTATTAAACTATTTTTCTGATTCGGGTTTCTAATTTTAAAACTTCTAAGCTTTTGAACGAAAGTAAAATAAAGCGATTAAGGTTAAAATCAATAGAGCGAGAGTTTGAGGTTTTAACTAGATAGTAAAAACTTGATATTAATTTTTGAACGAGCGAGAGCCACGTTAGAATTAATTAGAACTCATTTGTTTTCAAAATATACTTTCGAAATTAGGTGGTAGAAAAGTGACAGTAAAAGTTCTAGTCTAGAAAGTATGGTCCTTATCAATAAAACGAGAGTGTGAGGTTTAGATTTTTAAATCAAGAAAATTCTTCTAAAAATGATGACACAAAATCATATCGTATTTTTAGCTTAATTTATATGAACTTTTAGTTGCATTTCATATCTTTTTATTTCATTTGTCACGCTGGTATTTATTTCTATTTCAGATATTTTAATAAAACAAGTGGGAAAATAGAATTTAGCTGAAAACAAAGAAAAAATAGACAAAAAAAGATAAAACCGCCAAGTGGTGGGCCACCACATGCCACATGGTGGGATCACCACGTGGCACATGGCCCCCATCATGCAAAGCCACGTGACATATGCTAAACAAACAAGCAAAAACCATGTGAAACATCACATGGAATATATATGTGATATATCATGATATACATGAATTGAAGGAAGTGTGGCGCCCGTCATGGCTCCTAAAACAAATTTTCACCTTTTTTTTTTTCTTTTCAGAAAGAATTTAACGAACCGATCCTATTCTCTTGCTTCAGCAAGGCTTAACTGACGATCTCTATCAGTACTCCAAAAAGCAAGATAATTTCTAATCTGTTCCTATTTTGGTGGAGACGAGGGAGTTTATCAGTTTAGAATTTTATCTATAAATAGGAGAGTAGATTTCAGTCCTCTATCCCTTATTCTATGCCTTGTACATAATTTTTTAGGCAGTTTAAATTCCAGTTTTTAATTTAGAATTTTGTAGCGGTTGATTCAAGAATTTATTCAAGTCAATTTCAATTCAGTATTTTACTAGGTTTTTTTTATGCGCTTTATTTATTCTTTATTTTAGTTTATATATTTATTTCTCTATGTCCGGCTAGATTAGTTGATATCGGTATGTGATTTTAATTCACCGTAGGGGATTTAGAAAAGATTCGTCGCGTAATTTATTAAACTATTTTTCTGATTCGGGTTTCTAATTTTAAAACTTCTAAGCTTTTGAACGAAAGTAAAATAAAGCGATTAAGGTTAAAATCAATAGAGCGAGAGTTTGAGGTTTTAACTAGATAGTAAAAACTTGATATTAATTTTTGAACGAGCGAGAGCCACGTTAGAATTAATTAGAACTCATTTGTTTTCAAAATATACTTTCGAAATTAGGTGGTAGAAAAGTGACAGTAAAAGTTCTAGTCTAGAAAGTATGGTCCTTATCAATAAAACGAGAGTGTGAGGTTTAGATTTTTAAATCAAGAAAGTTCTTCTAAAAATGATGACACAAAATCATATCGTATTTTTAGCTTAATTTATATGAACTTTTAGTTGCATTTCATATCTTTTTATTTCATTTGTCACGCTGGTATTTATTTCTATTTCAGATATTTTAATAAAACAAGTGGGAAAATAGAATTTAGCTGAAAACAAAGAAAAAATAGACAAAAAAAGATAAAACCGCCAAGTGGTGGGCCACCACATGCCACATGGTGGGATCACCACGTGGCACATGGCCCCCATCATGCAAAGCCACGTGACATATGCTAAACAAACAAGCAAAAACCATGTGAAACATCACATGGAATATATATGTGATATATCATGATATACATGAATTGAAGGAAGTGTGGCGCCCGTCATGGCTCCTAAAACAAATTTTCACCTTTTTTTTTTTCTTTTCAGAAAGAATTTAACGAACCGATCCTATTCTCTTGCTTCAGCAAGGCTTAACTGACGATCTCTATCAGTACTCCAAAAAGCAAGATAATTTCTAATCTGTTCCTATTTTGGTGGAGACGAGGGAGTTTATCAGTTTAGAATTTTATCTATAAATAGGAGAGTAGATTTCAGTCCTCTATCCCTTATTCTATGCCTTGTACATAATTTTTTAGGCAGTTTAAATTCCAGTTTTTAATTTAGAATTTTGTAGCGGTTGATTCAAGAATTTATTCAAGTCAATTTCAATTCAGTATTTTACTAGGTTTTTTTTATGCGCTTTATTTATTCTTTATTTTAGTTTATATATTTATTTCTCTATGTCCGGCTAGATTAGTTGATATCGGTATGTGATTTTAATTCATCGTAGGGGATTTAGAAAAGATTCGGCGCGTAATTTATTAAACTCTTTTTCTGATTCGGGTTTCTAATTTTAAAACTTCTAAGCTTTTGAACGAAAGTAAAATAAAGCGATTAAGGTTAAAATCAATAGAGCGAGAGTTTGAGGTTTTAACTAGATAGTAAAAACTTGATATTAATTTTTGAACGAGCGAGAGACACGTTAGAATTAATTAGAACTCATTTGTTTTCAAAATATACTTTCGAAATTAGGTGGTAGAAAAGTGACAGTAAAAGTTCTAGTCTAGAAAGTATGGTCTTTATCAATAAAACGAGAGTGTGAGGTTTAGACTTTTAAATCAAGAAAGTTCTTCTTAAAATGATGACACAAAATCATATCGTATTTTTAGCTTAATTTATATGAACTTTTAGTTGCATTTCATATGTTTTTATTTCATTTGTCACGCTGGTATTATTTCTATTTCAGATATTTTAATAAAACAAGTGGGAAAATAGAATTTAGCTGAAAACAAAGAAAAAATAGACAAAAAAAGACAAAACCGCCAAGTGGTGGGCCACCACATGCCACATGGTGGGATCACCACGTGCCACATGGCACCCACCATGCAAAGCCACCTGACATATGCTAAATAAACTAGCAAAAACCATGTGAAACATCACATGGAATATATATGTGATATATCATGATATACATGAATTCAAGGAAGTGTGGCGCCCGTCATGACTCCTAAAACAAATTTTCACCTTTTTTTTTTCTGTTCAGAAAGAATTTAACGAACCAATCCTATTCTCTTGCTTCAGCAAGGCTTAACTGACGATCTCTATCAGTACTCCAAAAAGCAAGATAATTTCTAATCTGTTCCTATTTTGGTGGAGACGAGGGAGTTTATCAGTTTAGAATTTTATCTATAAATAGGAGAGTAGATTTCAGTCCTCTATCCCTTTTTCTATGCCTTGTACATAATTTTTTCGGCAGTTTAAATTCCAGTTTTTAATTTAGATTTTTGTACCGGTTGATTCAAGAATTTATTCAAGTCAATTTCAATTCAGTATTTTACCAGGTTTTTTTTATGCGCTTTATTTATTCTTTATTTTAGTTTATTTATTTATTTCTCTATGTCCGGCTAGATTAGTTGATATCGGTATGTGATTTTAATTCACCGTAGGGGATTTAGAAAAGATTCGGCGCGTAATTTATTAAACTATTTTTCTGATTCGGGTTTCTAATTTTAAAACTTCTAAGCTTTTGAACGAAAGTAAAATAAAGCGATTAAGGTTAAAATCAATAGAGCGAGAGTTTGAGGTTTTAACTAGATAGTAAAAACTTGATATTAATTTTTGAACTAGCGAGAGACACGTTAGAATTAATTAGAACTCATTTGTTTTCAAAATATACTTTCGAAATTAGGTGGTAGAAAAGTGACAGTAAAAGTTCTAGTCTAGAAAGTATGGTCTTTATCAATAAAACGAGAGTGTGAGGTTTAGACTTTTAAATCAAGAAAGTTCTTCTTAAAATGATGACACAAAATCATATCGTATTTTTAGCTTAATTTATATGAACTTTTAGTTGCATTTCATATGTTTTTATTTCATTTGTCACGCTGGTATTTATTTCTATTTCAGATATTTTAATAAAACAAGTGGGAAAATAGAATTTAGCTGAAAACAAAGAAAAAATAGACAAAAAAAGACAAAACCGCCAAGTGGTGGGCCACCACATGCCACATGGTGGGATCACCACGTGACACATGGCACCCACCATGCAAAGCCACGTGACATATGCTAAACAAACAAGCAAAAAACATGTGAAACATCACATGGAATATATATGTGATATATCATGATATACATGAATTGAAGGAAGTGTGGCGCCCGTCATGGCTCCTAAAACAAATTTTCACCTTTTTTTTTTTCTTTTCAGAAAGAATTTAACGAACCGTTCCTATTCTCTTGCTTCAGCAAGGCTTAACTGACGATCTCTATCAGTACTCCAAAAAGCAAGATAATTTCTAATCTGTTCCTATTTTGGTGGAGACGAGGGAGTTTATCAGTTTAGAATTTTATCTATAAATAGGAGAGTAGATTTCAGTCCTCTATCCCTTATTCTATGCCTTGTACATAATTTTTTAGGCAGTTTAAATTCCAGTTTTTAATTTAGAATTTTGTAGCGGTTGATTCAAGAATTTATTCAAGTCAATTTCAATTCAGTATTTTACTAGGTTTTTTTTATGCGCTTTATTTATTCTTTATTTTAGTTTATATATTTATTTCTCTATGTCCGGCTAGATTAGTTGATATCGGTATGTGATTTTAATTCACCGTAGGGGATTTAGAAAAGATTCGTCGCGTAATTTATTAAACTATTTTTCTGATTCGGGTTTCTAATTTTAAAACTTCTAAGCTTTTGAACGAAAGTAAAATAAAGCGATTAAGGTTAAAATCAATAGAGCGAGAGTTTGAGGTTTTAACTAGATAGTAAAAACTTGATATTAATTTTTGAACGACCGAGAGCCACGTTAGAATTAATTAGAACTCATTGGTTTTCAAAATATACTTTCGAAATTAGGTGGTAGAAAAGTGACAGTAAAAGTTATAGTCTAGAAAGTATGGTCTTTATCAATAAAACGAGAGTGTGAGGTTTAGACTTTTAAATCAAGAAAGTTCTTCTTAAAATGATGACACAAAATCATATCGTATTTTTAGCTTAATTTATATGAACTTTTAGTTGCATTTCATATGTTTTTATTTCATTTGTCACGCTGGTATTTATTTTTATTTCAGATATTTTAATAAAACAAGTGGGAAAATAGAATTTAGCTGAAAACAAAGAAAAAATAGACAAAAAAAGACAAAACCGCCAAGTGGTGGGCCACCACATGCCACATGGTGGGCTCACCACGTGACACATGGCACCCACCATGCAAAGCCACCTGACATATGCTAAATAAACTAGCAAAAACCATGTGAAACATCACATGGAATATATATGTGATATATCCTGATATACATGAATTCAAGGAAGTGTGGCGCCCGTCATGACTCCTAAAACAAATTTTCACCTTTATTTTTTCTGTTCAGAAAGAATTTAACGAACCAATCCTATTCTCTTGCTTCAGCAAGGCTTAACTGACGATCTCTATCAGTACTCCAAAAAGCAAGATAATTTCTAATCTGTTCCTATTTTGGTGGAAACGAGGGAGTTTATCAGTTTAGAATTTTATCTATAAATAGGAGAGTAGATTTCAGTCCTCTATCCCTTTTTCTATGCCTTGTACATAATTTTTTCGGCAGTTTAAATTCCAGTTTTTAATTTAGATTTTTGTACCGGTTGATTCAAGAATTTATTCAAGTCAATTTCAATTCAGTATTTTACCAGGTTTTTTTTATGCGCTTTATTTATTCTTTATTTTAGTTTATTTATTTATTTCTCTATGTCCGGCTAGATTAGTTGATATCGGTATGTGATTTTAATTCACCGTAGGGGATTTAGAAAAGATTCGGCACGTAATTTATTAAACTATTTTTCTGATTCGGGTTTCTAATTTTAAAACTTCTAAGCTTTTGAACGAAAGTAAAATAAAGCGATTAAGGTTAAAATCAATAGAGCGAGAGTTTGAGGTTTTAACTAGATAGTAAAAACTTGATATTAATTTTTGAACGAGCGAGAGACACGTTAGAATTAATTAGAACTCATTTGTTTTCAAAATATACTTTCGAAATTAGGTGGTAGAAAAGTGACAGTAAAAGTTCTAGTCTAGAAAGTATGGTCTTTATCAATAAAACGAGAGTGTGAGGTTTAGACTTTTAAATCAAGAAAGTTCTTCTTAAAATGATGACACAAAATCATATCGTATTTTTAGCTTAATTTATATGAACTTTTAGTTGCATTTCATATGTTTTTATTTCATTTGTCACGCTGGTATTTATTTCTATTTCAGATATTTTAATAAAACAAGTGGGAAAATAGAATTTAGCTGAAAACAAAGAAAAAATAGACAAAAAAAGACAAAACCGCCAAGTGGTGGGCCACCACATGCCACATGGTGGGATCACCACGTGACACATGGCACCCACCATGCAAAGCCACGTGACATATGCTAAACAAACAAGCAAAAAACATGTGAAACATCACATGGAATATATATGTGATATATCATGATATACATGAATTGAAGGAAGTGTGGCGCCCGTCATGGCTCCTAAAACAAATTTTCACCTTTTTTTTTTTCTTTTCAGAAAGAATTTAACGAACCGTTCCTATTCTCTTGCTTCAGCAAGGCTTAACTGACGATCTCTATCAGTACTCCAAAAAGCAAGATAATTTCTAATCTGTTCCTATTTTGGTGGAGACGAGGGAGTTTATCAGTTTAGAATTTTATCTATAAATAGGAGAGTAGATTTCAGTCCTCTATCCCTTATTCTATGCCTTGTACATAATTTTTTAGGCAGTTTAAATTCCAGTTTTTAATTTAGAATTTTGTAGCGGTTGATTCAAGAATTTATTCAAGTCAATTTCAATTCAGTATTTTACTAGGTTTTTTTTATGCGCTTTATTTATTCTTTATTTTAGTTTATATATTTATTTCTCTATGTCCGGCTAGATTAGTTGATATCGGTATGTGATTTTAATTCACCGTAGGGGATTTAGAAAAGATTCGTCGCGTAATTTATTAAACTATTTTTCTGATTCGGGTTTCTAATTTTAAAACTTCTAAGCTTTTGAACGAAAGTAAAATAAAGCGATTAAGGTTAAAATCAATAGAGCGAGAGTTTGAGGTTTTAACTAGATAGTAAAAACTTGATATTAATTTTTGAACGACCGAGAGCCACGTTAGAATTAATTAGAACTCATTGGTTTTCAAAATATACTTTCGAAATTAGGTGGTAGAAAAGTGACAGTAAAAGTTATAGTCTAGAAAGTATGGTCTTTATCAATAAAACGAGAGTGTGAGGTTTAGACTTTTAAATCAAGAAAGTTCTTCTTAAAATGATGACACAAAATCATATCGTATTTTTAGCTTAATTTATATGAACTTTTAGTTGCATTTCATATGTTTTTATTTCATTTGTCACGCTGGTATTTATTTTTATTTCAGATATTTTAATAAAACAAGTGGGAAAATAGAATTTAGCTGAAAACAAAGAAAAAATAGACAAAAAAAGACAAAACCGCCAAGTGGTGGGCCACCACATGCCACATGGTGGGCTCACCACGTGACACATGGCACCCACCATGCAAAGCCACCTGACATATGCTAAATAAACTAGCAAAAACCATGTGAAACATCACATGGAATATATATGTGATATATCCTGATATACATGAATTCAAGGAAGTGTGGCGCCCGTCATGACTCCTAAAACAAATTTTCACCTTTATTTTTTCTGTTCAGAAAGAATTTAACGAACCAATCCTATTCTCTTGCTTCAGCAAGGCTTAACTGACGATCTCTATCAGTACTCCAAAAAGCAAGATAATTTCTAATCTGTTCCTATTTTGGTGGAAACGAGGGAGTTTATCAGTTTAGAATTTTATCTATAAATAGGAGAGTAGATTTCAGTCCTCTATCCCTTTTTCTATGCCTTGTACATAATTTTTTCGGCAGTTTAAATTCCAGTTTTTAATTTAGATTTTTGTACCGGTTGATTCAAGAATTTATTCAAGTCAATTTCAATTCAGTATTTTACCAGGTTTTTTTTATGCGCTTTATTTATTCTTTATTTTAGTTTATTTATTTATTTCTCTATGTCCGGCTAGATTAGTTGATATCGGTATGTGATTTTAATTCACCGTAGGGGATTTAGAAAAGATTCGGCACGTAATTTATTAAACTATTTTTCTGATTCGGGTTTCTAATTTTAAAACTTCTAAGCTTTTGAACGAAAGTAAAATAAAGCGATTAAGGTTAAAATCAATAGAGCGAGAGTTTGAGGTTTTAACTAGATAGTAAAAACTTGATATTAATTTTTGAACGAGCGAGAGACACGTTAGAATTAATTAGAACTCATTTGTTTTCAAAATATACTTTCGAAATTAGGTGGTAGAAAAGTGACAGTAAAAGTTCTAGTCTAGAAAGTATGGTCTTTATCAATAAAACGAGAGTGTGAGGTTTAGACTTTTAAATCAAGAAAGTTCTTCTTAAAATAATGACACAAAATCATATCGTATTTTTAGCTTAATTTATATGAACTTTTAGTTGCATTTCATATGTTTTTATTTCATTTGTCACGCTGGTATTTATTTCTATTTCAGATATTTTAATAAAACAAGTGGGAAAATAGAATTTAGCTGAAAACAAAGAAAAAATAGACAAAAAAAGACAAAACCGCCAAGTGGTGGGCCACCACATGCCACATGGTGGGATCACCACGTGACACATGGCACCCACCATGCAAAGCCACGTGACATATGCTAAACAAACAAGCAAAAAACATGTGAAACATCACATGGAATATATATGTGATATATCATGATATACATGAATTCAAGGAAGTGTGGCGCCCGTCATGGCTCCTAAAACAAATTTTCACCTTTTTTTTTTCTGTTCAGAAAGAATTTAACGAACCGATCCTATTCTCTTGCTTCAGCAAGGCTTAACTGACGATCTCTATCAGTACTCCAAAAAGCAAGATAATTTCTAATTTGTTCCTATTTTGGTGGAGACGAGGGAGTTTATCAGTTTAGAATTTTATCTATAAATAGGAGAGTAGATTTCAGTCCTCTATGCCTTGTACATAATTTTTTAGGCAGTTTAAATTCCAGTTTTTAATTTAGATTTTTGTACCGGTTGATTCAAGAATTTATTCAAGTCAATTTCAATTCAGTATTTTACCAGGTTTTTTTATGCGCTTTATTTATTCTTTATTTTAGTTTATTTATTTATTTCTCTATGTCCGGCTAGATTAGTTGATATCGGTATGTGATTTTAATTCACCGTAGGGGATTTAGAAAAGATTCGGCGCGTAATTTATTAAACTATTTTTCTGATTCGGGTTTCTAATTTTAAAACTTCTAAGCTTTTGAACGAAAGTAAAATAAAGCGATTAAGGTTAAAATCAATAGAGCGAGAGTTTGAGGTTTTAACTAGATAGTAGAAACTTAATATTAATTTTTGAACGAGCGAGAGCCACTTTAGAATTAATTAAAACTCATTGGTTTTCAAAATATATTCTCGAAATAAGGTGGTAGAAAAGTGACAGTAAAACTTCTAGTCTAGAGAGTATGGTCTTTATCATAAAAACGAGAGTGTGAGGTTTAGACTTTTAAATCAAGAAAGTTCTTTTGAAAAAAAATTCTTTTCGCCCGCGCCATTAATTTACCGAATCCCCGAAAGTCAATTAGTTACATACCGATATCCCGTCTTTAATTAATTTAAATCTCTAAATTTAATTCTTTAATTTAAAATTCTAAATATTCTTAAAACTCTTAAATATTCTTTAGCCTTAGATTTACACCGTAACGATAGAAATACGGTAGTTCGATTATTGGTCCCTGTGGATTCAATATCTTTTAAAACACAAGGACGAATCTGTGCACTTGCAGTTATAAAATATTTTTGAAACACAAATCGTCGATCAAGTTTTTGGCGCCGTTGCCGGGGACCAATTTAGTCGATATCGTAACTCCGTTGTTACACCGTAGAGACTAAGGCGTTTTAAATTTTTAATAAAATATTTAAAAAAAAAACAAAACAAAAAAAAAAAAAACAAACAAAAAAATCAGAAAATTTTAAATTTCGGAAAATTAAAATTTAAAAATTGAATAAATTTTAGGATAAGTCCCTTGCACCTAATTTGATGTATAACCGGAATTTCTTTTATAATGACTATTCCCAAAATACTTGGTACCCTAACCCAAATTTTCTCCATAATCACCAACCACAAACCTCCCCGTATTATGAAGGACAACACCTTAATTCTCCCTACAACTTTCACTCTCAGCACTTCGAGGAACCGGAAGAATCCGTGAGTCCCAGCCTTGTAGCGTTATTTGATGAATTCATTGAAACCTCCGCTAATGCTAGGCTAGAACGAACATTCAGAACATTTATAGAAACACAAACCCTCGCAAATGAGAAAATTGAACGAGAAAATGAAAGGATTAGACTACGATATCTTGAAACTAATGAAAACCTAAGGAAAATGAATGATATGGTCGACTCTGTTGCAACCCACTCTGAATTGCTGGAGACTCAAATCTCCCAGCTCGCACAATCAGCCTTAGGACTCTCTCATGCGAGACATTAGTGAAACTGAGATTGAAATTCCTAAGGAGAATGAGAACGAGGTCGTCAAGGATTTAGGTGAGGAAAAATTTGAGATTGAGGAAACTTTGCCGAAACCACTCCAAAGAGAGGTTGTCGAAGAGGTAGAAAAGGAACCACTTTGTGTTTTTCCTTCTACCTATAACCCACCAATCTTTATTCCCCAATGGTTAGCAGAGCCTAAAGCAGACCCAAAACCCCAAACATGTGAGGAGGTAGATATATAAAAATCAATACACATGTGGTTGAGGGCGCGATAAAAAAGAGAAAATTCGAGGAGGACGAATTTATAGAAGTCATTAATGCTAAAAAGATAAGGCTAACATTCGAAATGGTGGATGGAATAACTAAGCTAAAACCTGAGAAGCTGATACTCAGGATTGATCCAGAACTACCACCATGCGTTAATAATTCCAAACCACCCTATAAGAGGAAGAAACGAAAAGGTGAGGGATATGTGAGTTGGCTTAATAAGTGGCCATGGAAACTAGAGGTTATTAAAAATATCATCGGGAAATCATTCTCGAAAGAGCCACCATGAGTGCTTACACTCATAAACCGTCGGGCTAACGACACTAAACAAAGCACTTGGCAAGAGGCAACCCACATTTAGGTTTAAAATTTCGTTTAATCAAAAGTTAAAAGGAAAAAAATATAAACAATCATGTTTGTATTTCTATTTAAATAAATTATGAAGAATTAAGGCTCCTGTTGAGAGACCGTTTGTTTTATGATGCTCTTGTGTGCTCAATTATATTCTCTCTGTGAAAATTGTGCTATGCGATAAAAGTTGAATTGTGCACAAATTTTGTTTTGATTGGAACTAAATTTAAATTATATGCAAGCTGTGCAATTTCCTTTAGACAGATACAGGTACTGATCAAATGAACAACAACACGCTACAGGACAAAAATGAAGATTCTGCACATTTAGCCTGGTGGCGCCCGCCACAGAATGAGAATTGAGGGATTTTGGCAATTTGTGTACATAAACCGTGTGATAGTACTAAGCATTAAATGGCTTTTGTCCCTTGAAAGCTTGGCAAAAAATTGATTCTCTCTGTAATGTTGACCACATAATTATTTTTCCATTCAATTTTCCAACTACATAAAAACTAAACTATCATTATTTTTCAACTATAAATTCACTCTTCATTACTACATTCAATTCACACCATTTTCACATTTCACAGAGACTTCTTTTCTTTCATTTTCTTAAATATTTGTTCAAGGTAAGTTCATGGCACAACAAGGGCAATATGAGATCAATTTGCAAAAGTGCAGCCCAATCTAAGCTTTACCGACTTCTCCTCCGTAAGGAATTCGAGGCAACCAGGGGGCAATTGTTTTCAGCAGTTTGATGGTTACTTTCAGCAGTTGGGTGCCGCTTCTCCATAGCATGGGAGGCGCAAAAGAAGACGTGGCCAAGGCCACAAGTAGAGGTCGCACATGTTCTAACTTTCTTTCTCACCTTTAGTCGTTGGATTGGGGACAATGCTCGATTTAAGTGTGGGGGAGGAAGCTTTATCGCTTTCTTTAATTTTCAGTCATTTAGTTTACAAGCATAATAAAACCCTAGGTTAGTTCATGATTAAGTTGAGTTAATTTTGCGTATTGTTTTTGTTATTGTCTGATTTTCCCATTTCTTGAGCTATACCAAAAAAAAAAAATCTTGTGAAAAGCAAAAGTGTTGAGTTTTGATACTTGATGTTGATTGTTTGAAAGTATATAGGTTGCTTGCACTTTTAGGATATTTTGTGAAAGTTGGGTAACGGTTCAATAAAATCAATACCTTTTTAACACCCTAGACCCCCAGAAATGCGTAAAAATTGACTTGAGTACTAGTTTTTACAAAGTCTTAAACTTGAGTTTAAAAGAGCCCTTAGTAGTTTATTTAGCAGTCGGCACCATCTCAAGGCACAAACTAAGTGGGAAACCGAAGAACATATGTGAATGATTTGAATATAAATGTTTATATATACTATTGGTTGATTCTTAGAATAATTGATGAAAATTCAACAAATGTTGAACATGTGAAAGAAAAAAAATATCATAGTATAGAAAAACTCATTAGTAGTTGGTTCAGAGGTGTCTGATTCTGAACTTGGTAGGGCCGGTTACGATCCGATCCCCCGCAACTGCGAAGTGGGTAAAGCAAATAGGGGTTACCAAACTTATGTTATCAGCACCCCTCGCTATATGATGATCATAATCACGGTGTTACCAAACTTATGTTATCAGCACCCCTCGCTAAATGAAACTTAGGTGAAAGGTAAAGTCAAAAGGAAATGTTTGAGGTCTGTTTTCATGTGATGGGAGTCTATTGTGTTATTACGGTGTTTTTGTTGTTGGTATTGTTATTTGATTTTCACACTTTAGCCGACAACCAAGTATGAGTAGAGTGATCGTCTCATGTGTTTTACTTATGCTATGCAATTCACTATATTTATTGCTTGAGGACAAGCAAAAGTTCAAGTGTGGGGTATTTGATGACACGAAATCATATCGTATTTTTAGCTTAATTTACATGAACTTTTAGTTGCATTTCATATGTTTTTATTTCATTTGTCACTTTTTATGCCGATATTTATTTCTATTTCAGATATTTTAATAAAACAGGTCAGAAAATAGAATTGACCAGAAAACAAAGAAAATTGGATCGAAAAGATATAAAAAATAGACGAAAAAGACAAAACCGTCAAGTGGTGGGCCACCACATGCCACATGGTGGGGTCACCTCATGACCCATGGCACCCACCATGCAAAGCCACGTGACATATGTTAAACAAACAAGCAAAAACCACGTGAAACATCACATGGAATATATATGTGATATATCATGATATACATGAATTTAAGGAAGTGTGGCGCCCGCCACAACGACCATGGCGCCCGCCATGGCTCCTAAAACAGATTTTCACCTTTTTTTTTTTCTCTGTTCAGAAAGAATTCAACGAACCGATCCTATTCTCCTGCTCTAGCAAGGCTTAATTGACGATACCTATCAGTACTCCAAAAAGCAAGATAATTTCTAATCTATTCCTAATTTGGTGGAGACAAGGGTGTTTATCAGTTTAGAATTTTATCTATAAATAGGAGAGTAGATTTCAGTCCTCTCTCTCTCTTTTTCTATGCCTCGTACATAACTTTTTAGGCAGTTTAAATTCTAGTTTTTAATTTAGAATTTTGTACAGGTTGATTCAAGAATTTATTCAAGTCAATTTCAATTCAGTATTTTACCAGATTTTTTTTTATGCGCTTTATTTATTCTTTATTTAATATGTTTTGTTTAATTTTCTGTTTTAGTTTATTTATTTATTTCTCTATGTCCGGCTAGATTAGTTGATATCGTTATGTGATTTTAATTCACCGTAGGGGATTTAGTAATGATTCAGCGCGTAATTTATTAAACTATTTTTCTGATACGGGTTTCTAATTTTAAAACTTCTAAGCTTTTGAACGAAAGTAAAATAAAGCGATTAATGTTAAAATCAATAGAGCGAGAGTTTTAGGTTTTAACTAGATAGTAGAAACTTGATATTAAGTAAGGGAAATCAAACAGATTTTAAGCTTTGATGATTACATTTAGGGTTTCATCATAATTAGCATTATGATATTGCATGAAACCTTTAATGATTAATCAAATCTTAAAAGATATTCTTAATACCATCCATATCAGTATTCAATAGGAATACTCATTTTCATCGTGCGAGTCTCACTCATCTTGATGACATAACCATTATCTACATAAGGTTAGTGTATATGGATTCCGTATAAGATTTCATGGCGTTTAGCCACTTCTCAGAATTTAGACCATCTAACGACCTCTTAGAAAGTCAGAGATTCAACTATTATGAAAACCATATCGTCTTAGTCATGAACAAATCATACTTTTCAGACTTGTGGTATGTTAGACTTATCTAAGATTTTGTGCAACTCAAATCAATGGTCCTTCAACATCCTTGAGGAACCAGTTTGTGTTCCCTTTCCAATAAATATGTAGTACTTGAATAATTTTTCAAGTTC
Source organism: Trifolium dubium (assembly GCA_951804385.1). Taxonomy (NCBI): domain Eukaryota; kingdom Viridiplantae; phylum Streptophyta; class Magnoliopsida; order Fabales; family Fabaceae; genus Trifolium; species Trifolium dubium. The sequence continues at coordinate 21,150,956 of OX638068.1, forward strand.
TATATCACTCCCACTGTTTCTTTTAGAGACACAATCCCACTAGAGGAATGCTTCAAACCTAGCAACAAAACAACTTTTGTCTTTAAGAGTGATATAAGACTAGTATTCCTTAGAATACTTCCACATATTTATTCATTCAACTTGGATTTAATTTATCTAATAAATTTTCAATCCAAAATTCTCATGAAGACAAACTTGGTGCTTTTACCTCCATATCGCATATGGTGTCTTTATGATTATCTTAAAGGGGAACTAATTGTGGGTGAAGATTAACTATAAGTAAAGAGACATTAAGAGTCAATAATGTATTAAACTATCTTAAATGATATCATGTCAAACATGATGTGATAAAATAGTTGTTATACTCCTTAATTAAGTATTTACTGATATGATTCATTCATATGACTTAAATATTTTGTCGAGTTCTATTTTCTTCACTGTTAAAATTCCTTTGAAAAATTCAAAGAATTCTAATTTGTGTCACACACATATCCATATTGAATGATATTAATCATCAATATAAATGAAGTAAAATAAACTTATTATATCAAGTATGTTTAGTGGTTGACATACAACTCATGTATATTGTTCAAATAGGTCATGTGTTATTAACACTTTTCAGTTTAATAATTGACACATCAAATATTTGTACTAAACAAAATTCTTGATATATATATTCAAGTTCCAAATATTTATTTGGTTCTTATCATATTTGTTATATATAATCCCATCAAGATCAAGGAACACTAGTCCATTAATTGACTTGGAACAATAGTATAGAAGACTCTTCTTAAATGATATGACAATTGCTTGTCTTATTATTTAAAGCTACAATTCATATCTTGTCAATACAAGATATAAATAATACTTCTATTACTAGATGAAATTCAATAACAATTATTGTTTTCCATTTCAAACTCGATTTTAAGTCACGACATAAGCTCTTATTTTCAATGAAACAATTTTCATTCTAGACATAAGCTCTCATTGTCAATGAAATAATTTTCATTCTAGACATAAACTCTTATTGTCAATGATACAATTTTCATTCTAGACATAAGTTGACTTAAAATTATAGTCAATGTTCTAATTCTTTAAGCATCTCTATTTTCGAAAAATTTGAGATCCAACATCTTTGTATCATATACCATTGATGCTAAAATAGAAAATTTGACCTTTCTATAACAATATGTACATTATTGAAGTCTTACTTCATTCCTTTTAGTTTGACTCTTCCAAGAACTATTTACGGCATTCTTATTTTATTCTATGGTCTAACCATTAAAATAGTCGTTCTCCTTTGGCAACCGTTATTGCTCTATTCAATTATGAGAGGAATATAAATCTTATTTATATTATATCTTAAATCTTTGATAGTGCAAATTTTTGCTCATTCAATTCAACAATTCCGGTAGATATAGAAATTCAAAATTTGTCTATATCTATCCATTATAATTTGTTAGATTGAACATATGACCAACTCCTTGATCTATTGAGAATTCTATCATACTTTGAAAATCTTTCAAAAAGATCTTGCTTGAGTTTAAATGATCACATCATTTATTCTTTTAAAAGTAAGATGTATACTACATCTAGATATCAACTTGATACTTCTGCCAAGTACCTTTTCAAACTTGTTATAGTAGGTTATTTTAGAGTATAGTTCAAGATCTTATAGTTCTTCTTGCATTTGAGAACAATTCTCATTTGTGTACCAATTCAGAAACAATTTTCTAAAATTCTTGTCCTTCATAAGGACAACCTTATTTGTATTGTATTTAATTTCAAAGATATGTAAGATAATTGTATATATAATTAAATCTTTAATAAGATCTTTTATTAAAAGGGTTCCACTATTTTACTCAAAACAAATGACCCTCATCATTTGATTCGGGAAATCCCGTTGGAAGATTTTCTAGTGGATCGAGATCCATACTTCACTTTGTTCTAAGTTTGCGGTTAGCGGATTACACAAAACTCAGTTATTTAGGTAGGAACTCCTTCCAATTACATCTCATGCAATTCTCGAATGTCTCTGTTGGGTGAATAACTCCTTATTCTAATTCATCATATGAATTATTCCCAACGCTTGCTTCTAAACTCATACAATCTTATTATATTTGTTTAGTTAAGTTTGACCCTTATTTTAGAAGTTGGATATTACAATTATCCCATCGTACCTTACCAATATAGAACAAGCACTTCGTGGTGGGCGAAACCTACATTATTCGATACTAGTATTGATGAGTTCTAAAATTTGGAAAGCATAAACTTAATATTCACATACTTTATTAATAGAGATGATGCACCTCGCGGTGGGCGAAACCTACATCTTCTTTGCTAATTTCTTATGTGTCTCTTGAGGGGTTTTTAATTAGTTTGATCTCACCGGTTTGTTTAACTAAAATTAAATTTATGTAATTTATCATGCCTAAATCGTATCACGATTATATAAAACGTGTCAAAATTCAGCAAAAATAGAATCTGCCTAATACAAAGCCATCGTGCCACGATGACCGTCATCGTGCCACGATGGTGCAGTTTTAGGTACATGCTGTCTAGGCCATCGTGCCATGATTTTCGCGATTTGTGAAGCAGTTTTTCATCACAAAACAACCCTTGTGTTGTGTTGAACCCTAATGCAACAACTTCATACCATCAAGTATCACCATTAACGATTATTAGTTCATGAATTCAATGGATGAAAGTTAGTATATCGAATATACTCTATTTACATCATGTTCCCTTGTATCATATACAAGTCTTAATCAAATTAAAACATAAAGAACAAGATATAACAAACACAATAACCATGGTTTCGTAAGTGGCTCTGATACCACTGAAGGAAAATTGACATAGTAATAGCAGCGGAATTCAAAAAATTTCCTTAAGAGATCCTTACGAATGAGCATGATCATGTGTTTAAGGTTTACCTCTTGTAGAGAAGAAACCTTTGCTTCACGAACAGAGGATGATAACGAGCGTTGATGACGAAGTACAACGCCTCTACTCAGTCCACACGAACAGCTACCTTCAAGAGAGTGCTAGCTCCTTGGTATGAAGGCTTATATGAATAGAGAGGGAGGAATATAATTTTAGGATTTTGCAACTCTTGCAACTCTAAAATTCTCAAGAGCTTCTTGAGAGTTACTCTTGTATTTTCAAATGATTCATGTTTTTTCTTATGTGTAGAACTTTAGCACAAGGGTTCTATTTATAGAATCACTTGTCTTGTGCACCAAGACAAACACTTGTCTTGTGAAGCAAAAAGCCCACTAAGAAAACAAGCCCTAGGGCGCGCGCACCCCACATGAGTGCATGCTCATGTGTGCGCATGCCTACCATACCTTAAGGTGTGCTTGCTTATTTAATTACTGTGATATCCTTATCACATTCCATATTCCTCTTGGGTACACCGTACCTAACGGTGTTCCTTAATTATCTCAATCTCATATTAGAATGTCCTTATGTGAGTGACCCTGTAGGTTTCCGTAACGTTGTCAATTATATTAAATCACATATTTAATATAATAAACATTGAGCGGTATCTAGCAAAACATCAATGCTACCCAAGTTACAAGAAATTACATGTGATCTAAACATAACCTTTGTGATAATATATGCGTGTATAATTACCCCTTTGCCCTTTATGTGTATATTGAACACAAAGCATACTTGGTGTCATCTTTGTCCAGTTCAATATTGGGCCCATGACATTTATCCTGTTATGCAGGATTGGCATATTTCATCTAGGACACTACTGCCCCTCAGCATGCTTTGTGAAGTACCCATCAACTGCCTCAACATGCTTTGTTACGGACAACGTTAGATCAGCAACAAAGTACTTGACTCCACATCTAGGGTACAAAGTGGTTGCAGGTCTAAGGGCGGTTTACACCATTATCACCATAAGAGTAACTTATGACACTTTGCATAACTTTGCATGTAGTACTCTTATAGTGGGTCAATCTAGTATAAATATTACTCCTAATAATTTATATACCTATGTCAAGACTTGATAACTCCTTATCCTATGATCCATGAGATGCAATCATCAGTCTATCTTTATAATAGTCTTTATGCTTTAAGGTTATCCCATTTCACCTTAAAGCTCGACTACAGATACTTTAAGAATAGTGTCCTTATGTTTAATTTAGTCTCATGATTAAGTCACACTTAATATTAAACGGACTATCTATTCTAGGGACTTCATTATTTTGGACTCTTACAAACATAATGAAGGAATGCCATATTTATTTAAACTCCTAAAGCAAATCCTATGAAAATGGATTGGCTCTTAGGGCTTACTCCAACAGTGACCAACTTGGCCGCACTCATAGCATATTCCTTTATTGGAGTACCTAGCATCTTCATTCTTCCGACGGTAACCACTACATTTCCAAAACTTCTTAAGATTTTCATTGGAGTGCCTTATCCCATTCTTTCTCACATATCTATTATAGTGTCGAACGAAGAGCCCCATTTCCTCATCATCCGAATCGTCTTCGCTTGAGCTACTTTCCACTTGCTCAATCTTCTTGGACTTGGATGTGGAGGCCTTTAGAGCAATGGACCTCTTATCCTTTTCTTTCTCCTTTTCGTTGTGTTTCTCCTTTTTCCCACCTTTCTCATGCTTTTTCAACAAATTAAGCACTTGTTCATGTTCCGTTAGCTTACTAAATAAGGTTGTGAGACTCAAAGTAATAAGATCATTCGCTTCTTTGATTGCGGTGACCTTTGGTTGCCATGACCTATTAAGACATCTCAAAATCTTATTAGTAGCATCTTGATTAGTTATTGGTTTACCTAGACCATGTAACTTGTTGGTAACTTTTACAAATCTTTGTTGCATATCCGCAATGGTTTCACCATCTTGCATATGAAACAATTCGAACTCTTGAGTCAAGGTGTTTATTTCGGACATTTTGACCTCATTAGTACCCTCAAAATAAGTGACTAATGTATCCCACATTTCCTTGGCCGATAAATAATGCGACACATGGTAAAATTGTTTAATCCCAAGGGATGAAATAAGTATGTTTTGTGCCTTTGCATCGTAATTGACCTTTTTCTTATCATCGTCCGTCCATTGTATCATAGGCTTATTGGTTACAATGCCATTTTGATCGGTGTTTGTCGGAACAAACAGACCGTTCTCAATAGCATTCCACACTTCACCATCAAAAGAATTGATGTGTATGCGCATACTACTTTTCCAATAATCAAAATGGTCTCCATTGAATATAGGTGCCCGGTTATAAGCCCCTTTAGGTACAAAAGCCATGTTTTCTAATAATTGGCACAATCCACCAAATTTTGTGTACAAAATCGAACCGGGATCGTGATATCACTTGTCAGACTACTTGGCTAACCACTTAGAAAGGGGGGTTGAATAAGTGGCCCTTTTAAACAATGTTGATTTTAAAATTTAGTTCAAAAGGTATGCGCGGAAGCCCACCGGATCGGTAGTCTCTTTGCACCCACTTGATCACTGAAAAAGTAGTATAGCCTTGAACATGCGATGATAATCAATAAGAAATGATCGTGTGCAAAATATTCAATTTTAACGATTTGTTTGGATGAAGCAGATGCTGAAAGAATATGATGTTGAACAAGATGTTCTAACACTTTACTGTGACAATATAAGTGCTATAAATATTTCAAAGAATCCTGTTCAGCATAGCAGGACCAAACAAAATTGTTGAAAACAAAATTGTGACAATATAAGTGCTATAAACACTTTACTGTGACATTTGTCATCACTTTATTAGAGATCTTGTTGAAAACAAAATTGTGACTCTTGAGCATGTGGGTACAAAGGAGCAAATTGCAGCTATTTTTACTAAGGCTCTTGATGCAGTTCAGTTTGAAAATTTAAGAGGCAAGTTAGGAATTTGTCTCTATGAGGAATTGTAGCAATTACAGTTATAAGGGGTGTGGTGTGCAGCAGATACTTTAATTTCTTATCATCAATTGTTGTGTGTTGATCAAGGCAATCATTACAATCACAACCACACAAACACGCCACTATCTTTGGGTGGTTCCTTTTATTTCAAATCTTTTCAGATTATTACATTACAAAATAAAACCACCTACACTTATAACCCCTCCACTTCCTCAACACATTACTCATTCAAACCTAAAACTCCCTCGCTCTACCAAACGAAACCTCACAAACATCTCTCAGCAACAATGTCTCAATCATCAAACCCCAACTCACCATCAAACTCACCCTCAAACTCACCATCGCCTATCACTACTCCGATCGCACAACCATCAGACGTCATCACTAATGCTGTTCCGATCTCCAGCATTCATCCATCTTTTGCTCCTGCGCTAAAACCCAGAACCTCTAAACCTTTCCCCAAACCCAAATCGAAGAAGAAAACCAAGTCAACCTCTACTCAAAAGCCAAAATCTAAATGATCAAGGTCTAGATACTCTGCAAACTTCACCATGCAGGAGTTGTATTCTGAGAAGTTTGGATCTGCGAGCGCTAGTGCTCCATCCAATGTTACAACATCGCCAGTTATTGATTCAATTGACCCATCCAATGTGAATCCTACCAAAACCTCAACTGCTAAAGAAGGGGAAACTGGTTTGGAATCTGAAGAGTTACCGGCGACTGTGGTTGATTCTCCAGTTGACGAAGAGATTAACGAAGATGTGAATGAAGAAGAGGTAATCACCAAGGCTGTTGAAGATGCTTTAAACTCTTTGGCAAATATGGGTCGGAACCAAGATGTTGTGCGGATGTTGAAACACCCTTGGCACAGACTCAACCTGATTAGGTTGTTGAAGAAGATGCTCAACCAAATGTTGATCAGGCATTGGCTGATTCACAAGAGGAGCAAGCGAAGACTGGTTCTGAAAAAGATCATGTGCACATTACTGATGATGTGTCTGTTGATGATGATGTGACAGTACTCAAGACTGTTGGTGTTCCCAAAACAAGCAAAACTGGTATTGGAAGAAGGTTGAGAGAAAGAAAAGAAAAGCAGACTGAGGTGGCAACTGTTGCACCAAAGTCTACTCAGAAAAGGAAGGTTGCAGCTGAAGCAACCAAGTCCTCAAAGAAGCAAGTAGTTGGTCCTAGCAGGAGCTATAACAAGGTAGAAATACCTGCTATGAAACAGTCCTCCAAGAGGAAGAAAGTCAACACAGGTGACTCTGACTATGAAGCTGAAGAAGATGTTCCAAACACTTCCTCCCTCTCCAAAATGAAGCCTCTAAAGAGGAAGAAAATTGTTGCTGCTGACTCTGATGAAGATGTTGAACAGGATGCTCCAAGCACCTTGTCAGTCAAAAGGAGAGTGAGTGGAAAATCCATTCCACCCAATGTACCTGATGTTCCTATTGATAATGTGTCATTCCACTTTGTTGATAGTGCTTCTAAATGGAAGTATGTGTTTGGTAGAAGAATTGGTCTGGAAAGGGAGCTGTTTGATGATACTTTAGCTTGGAAAGAGGTAATCAATTTAATTTCAAAAGTTGGTCTGATGAAAACTGTTAGTGGGTTAGGCAATTGCTATGAAAAACTTGTTAAAGAATTTATTGTTAATATTGCTGAAGACTGTGACAACCCTCTTAGTAAGGAGTATCAGAAGGTTTATGTTAGGAACCAATGTGTGGAGTACTCTCCAATGATAATCAATAGGTTCCTTGGTAGGAAGGAGAGTGGCTACCCTGAGGTGGAAGTCACAAACAATGGTGTGTGTAAAACCAATACTACCAATCAGGTTAAGGTGTGTCCAACCAAGGGTAAGGTTCAATCTTGTATGTTGTATGTGAAGTATGTTATTTTGAATAGGATAGGGACTATCAACTGGGTTCCCAAAACCCACTCTTCCCATATCACTATTGCTTTGGCTAGAATGATTCATGTTATAGGGACAGGAACTGAAGCTGACTTTGGGGCTTATATTTTTGAACAAACAATGTTTCATGGCAAGTCATGGGCTGTTCAGTTGCCTATTGCGTTTCCTACACTTATCTGTGGCATCATACTATCCCAACATCCAAACATTTTAACTGCTGCTGATGAACCTATCAAGAGAAAGCCTTTTCTTTCTCTTCATTTTAAATTGTTTGAAGGAACCCATGTTGTTGATATAGCAGGGCCTTCTAAGAGAACATATGTGCAAGAACCCTTAACCAGTATGAATAGGAAAGCCATGATCAGGTCTATGAAAGCTAGTGTGAAAGCTTTGGATGAGAAAAAGGCTGAGATGGAAAAAGTTATTGCTGCTTTGAAGCAAGAGGAAGCTGAGGAAGAAAGGTTAGCTGATGTTGGTGTTGCTGCTGATGGTGATGCAGCTGAGGATGATGAAACTGCTGGTGATACAGAAGAGGTGGAAGTGGCTGATTCCAGCACTTCTTTGAAATGATTTATTGAATTTATGTATATCTGCCCTATTCTAATTTGTAATTCTTATTCATGGGCATAGATTATATTACTTCTTATGGTCTGTACTAAGTTCCTAACAATCCTGACTCTGTGATCTCCTAATTTGTCAAATTTGTGGCAAAAAGGGGGAGTAAATTTGGTAATGTTCTGACACTATGATAGTATGTTCTGATTATGATCCATCTATTCTGAAGACTGATTTATCTGCACTGATCTGATGATGATATGATGGCAGTGTAGTTTAGATGGAGTATGTTGTAGTGTAGCTGTGTGTGCTCTCTGATATATGCATGTGTTTAGGGGGAGCTGATTTATGTTCTGCAAGGGGAGATGTTGGATATGATGTTCCAACACCCTATGCATATGTGCAGGGGGAGATGTGTTACTAAAATGTTGAAGCACTCTATTCGACATCCTTTCAATGTTTATGCTTCTGATGATTTAAGGTGAAGTAATTATTCTCTATTCTGTTGTTGCATGTTTCTCTGATGTGTGTAGAAGGTAGAAGACTTATCTCATCTAATCCTAGTGATTTTGAAGAATGGCTACAACTGCTCTTGATGTGTATGTGTTTTTATCTTGAGAAAATGCCTTCTATTGAAGAATATGTTTTTAACTGAATATCTATTTATGTGACCTCTAGATGGTCATAATTTCTTTTAGCCAAAAATTTGCCAAAGGGGGAGTTTGTTGAGTCTTTGGTATTGGCTGCATTTTTGGTTGATAAACCATTGTGGCAGGATGTTGAATAAAGGGCTTTGAACACTTCAACATACTAGTCTGCAGGCGCGCGCGTTTTCTATTTAAGGAATATTCATTTCTCTCTCATGAATCTTGCATGGCGCTCTTTAAGGCTTCAGATTATTGTCAAATATATTTTTATCAAGAATCTCTTTGAAGCATATTTCTGCAGAGAAATTCTCTTATTTATTATGAAGAAATTAGGAATGGATCAAACATGTGAAGCCCAAGTTACTTGTTACTCAAGAACGTGTACTGGTTACTTAAAGGAAGTGCAAAACCTAATTCTGTTAAGAGACTTGTTCATGCCGTTTTTGTTTCTAGAGTTTAGTATTCTAGGTTTTGTGTGTGTTTATTTGTGAGCCTTTCTTGTGTCTCATTGATGCAAGTTTAGGACGTGTGCTCTTCGTGTTGTATTTATTGTGTTCCTCTCCTAAGCTTTGAAGTACGGAGTTAGGACTGGTTGTTAGTTATAACACTCAAAGCTTGTAGGTACGAGTGTGTAGGTTTAGGAGTGTGTCTCCAAAGAAAAGTATTTGTGATTGTGCAAACTGAAATCCTTACTGGCTGTAAGGTTGTAAGGGAGAGAGATGGGATCTCTGATCTAGGAGTTCCTAGGTTGAAGAGTCATTGGTCGTGCCTAGGTGATAAGTTGTAAACGGGGCGTTTGCTGGTAACTTTGAACTAGGACTACTATAGTGATATTCCTTCCTAGATTGGAATCCCCCAGACTAGGGTTGTTGTGCGCCGAACTGGGTCAACAAATACTGTGTCTCTTTTATTTGTTGCTTTTAATTATTTTGTGCTATTGCGTATTAAATCTGTCAAAGTGCTTAGCAAATCGTATCCGACACTTGCAAGTGCATAGCACATCGTGTTCCACATTGTGCATAGCGTGCCAAGAATTTCAATTTCAAACACGTCCATCTACAAACCAAAGCACAACCAATGGCACATGCATTTTTTCTTATTTCTATTATTCAAAGCCAGATCCTTTAAATTCCATCTAGACAATTCCATCGCCATATAATTCAAAACCAATATCAATTAATCAACAAAGTTGCAAAACTATCAGATACAAATGAATGGAGTGAACTACGCATATGCTTACGGTGCTAACAATTTCAAAAAAAAGTAAAACCATATTTTTTTGTTCATCGGATTTTCGAAAACAAACATATTCTCAAAAGTAATCAAAAATAAAAACAAACGTTACCAAGCTTTTGGGAAGTTTACAACGGAAATTGATTCAATGCGGATCGAAGCATGCTCTCTATACCATGTTAACAATATTGAGACAAAACAAGGAGAGAATAACAAAACAAACATGTTAAGGTTTCATTGGAAAACCAATAGCTTAAACACATTATCTAACATTATCTAACAACTTCCAACTCAGCTACATCTTCAATGTTCCTACCTAGATATTCATTGAACACTACACGGAAGAATTTAACACATTTTCCTCGGACAAACACCTATCTATATTCAGCACTCATCAGATCATCACAATTAGTTCTTATGTTCACAATTGAATTCTCTGACCAGCTTGACATAGCATTTTCCCAAGCCTTTCACAGTCTTCATTAATCCTGCTGCATTAATAAACTCCACGAGTTCTTGCATGTTTAGCAAATCATGATGCAAATTTCACTCAACAGCAACCCTTCTTTCACAGATGAACTTCCATCTAGAGGCACCTTCCTCATGATGAAAAGACACGTTATCCAAGGGAACATGTGGAATATTTTTAGCTCTTTTTCTCCCTGTGTCTACTGGGTTGTCATATTTGCTAACATCTTCAACAACATCTTCTTCAACCACAAATTCACTATCCTCATAGGATTCATGCTTCCTCTTCAAAGGCTTCTTCTTAGGCTCAGTACATGGAACATGCTTGCTCTTTGTTCTTGGGGGACCATATTTCACAGGCTTTAACTCAGCAGAATATTTGGTTTTCCTAGTTAGCTTTGGTGGTGATGTAGGTTCTCTTTTAGATCTACTCGTTTAACATTTGCTTCATCCATACAAGTTGAGCACAACTACTACCAGTTGCAATATATCCTGCTTCAGCAGTTGATAAAGATACACAGTTTTGTTTCTTACTAAACCAAGAGATGAGATTATTTCCTAAGAAGAAACATGCTCCTGAAGTGCTTTTTTTGTCATCTGCACTGCCTACCCAATCAACATCACAGTAGCCTACTAACATAGAATTATCAGTACGACAATACAAGATTCCATAGTCACATGTCCCATTCACATATTTTAAAATTCTTTTGACTTCTATGAAGTGACCCATCTTAGGTTCAGTTTGATATCTTGCACATACTCCTACAGCAAAAGTAATATCAGGTTTTCTTGCTATGAAATACAATAGGCTTCCAATCATACTCCTATAAAGACTTTGATCAACACTGATTGCTTTTTCATCTTTGGTAAGCTTCAAATGTGTTGTTGCTGGTGTTCTTTTGGTGCTAGCATTCTTCATACCAAACTTTTCCACAATATTTCTTGCATACTTACTTTGAGACACAAATATAGTATTCTCCATTAGTTTGACTTGGAGTCGAAGAAAGAAAGTTAGTTCACCCACTAGACTCATCTCAAATTCTGACAGCATATGTTGTACAAATTGCTGGACCATCTGATCAGACATTCCACCAAAGACTATATCATCTACATAAACTTGAGCTATCATCACTTTACCCTTCTCTCACAAGAAATTCAGTAAACCTTTCATACCAAGCTCTTGGAGCTTGCTTTAGACCATACAAAGTCTTTCTCAATTTGTAAACATGATCTGGAAAGCTAGGATCAACAAAACCTTTAGGTTGTTCAACATAAACTTCTTCATTCAAGTACCCATTGAGGAAGACACTAGTCTAGCCTTGTTTCTAGTTATAGTACCATTCTCATCAGATTTGTTCTTGTAGACCCATTTTGTACCAATTACTTTCACATTTTTAGGTCTAGGCACAAGATCACACACTTCATTCCTCTTGAAATGATCCAGTTCTTCCTGCATGGCATTAATCCAAAATTCGTCTGTAAGTGCTTCCTTGACGTTCTTGGGTTCAACTTTTAAGACTAAACATGAGTAAGACACCACATCTCGTGTTCTTGTAACAATTCCTTGATCAAGTTCTCCGATGATAAGCTCTTTTGGATAATTTTTCAAAACTCTTGTTGATGGACCTTTGTTAGGTTTAGCATCACTTGATTCACATTTATCATCTTCTTTTTCAGTTTCAGATACCTCATCCTGCTGGTCAAATACTATAGAGATTGTTCGAGCATCTGATCTCTTATCTTCACTAGAGTCATCTACAACAACATTAAAGGATTCCATCATTACTTTAGTTACCAAGCAAGTTGACATGCCAGCTTCTTCTTGAGGTTCCCATATGTAGCAATTATCTTTTGATCTTACACCCTTCATTAAGACTTTTCCCTCATTATTATTAACTAGACATTGAGATTTTTTGAAGTTTACTATCAAACGTTGATCACACAGTTGACTCATATTGATTAGATTAGCTGTCAGACCTTTCACTAGCAGGACCTTTGTAAGTTTAGGTACACCCTTTTTGATCAAGTTTCGTATTCCCTTGATTTCACCTTTAGCACCATCACCAAAAGTAACAAAGCTTGTTGAATAAGATTTTATATCAACCAAAAAATTTCAATTCCAGTCATGTGCTTGGAACAACCACTGTCTAAGTACCAATCTTCCTTAGATGTTACTCTTAGAGATGTGTGAGCCATGAATGCAACAGAGTCTTCTTTAGGTTTCCACTCCTTCTTGACAGGCTTGCTAGGTTTTTCTTGATACACCTTCCTGGTATATCCATAAAGCATGAAGCAAATCGGTTTTATATGCCCTTTTCTCCCACAGTAGTGACATATCCAGATTACTGGAGCAACTGACTTGACCTTATTGGAAATGTTTCTTTGAGAGGTGTGTATATAGTACTCTGAGTATAATTCATCTTTTTGTTATGCCTCTCATAATTAAATCCAATAGTTTTTGGCCTACTTGGATTTTGCTGAACCAGAATCTCATCTAATTTTTCAGTACCATTGGTCATCATAGAAACAACTTTCTTTTTCTATTTGATTTTTGAGTTCAACAAAATCACCACTTCTTGAAGATCAGAAATAGTTGTTAAGTATTTTGCCTTTTCATCCCGGAGTTGAGATATGATCTTCTTCGGTTGTTCATTAGTTTTGCACACTTCTGCACTCCTAATACATAGCTTCTTGTAAGAAGCTGCCAACATATCAAAGGTTAATTCTTTATCACATGATTCTTCATCAGATAAACATACTCCTGTCAGAGCACGAATGTGTTTTGCAATCTCAGACTCAACTTCCTCCTCATAACTATCCTCATCTGACCAAGTAATGGTCATACCTTTCTTCTGCCTCTTCATATATGTTCGACATTCAGTTATAATGTGGCCATAGCCTTCACACTCATGACACTGAACCCCTTGGCTTTGAGCCATTCTATCATCAGTCTTTGGCCTCCTTTGAAAATTTGTGTTTTTGTTAGAGTCATATGATCTACCCTGAGAAGATATTCTAGCATTTCCTCCATCATTGTTTGATTTGGGTCTTCTATCCATGGATCTGAGAACTTTGTTAAGCTGTCTTCCAAGCTGCACCATAACATTTGATAAGGTTTCATAAGTATCTAAAGTACTCTCCACACCATCTTCGTCAGTGTTTCAAACAAAGGTAATATTTTTATTTTTCTTGTCTGACCTCTCATTGTTTTTCAACTCAAATGTTTGAAGAGACCCAATCAACTCATCAACTTTTATTTACTAATATCTTGTGCCTCCTCTATTTCATATCAAACCTTTTGGGTAGAGATCTCAGAATCTTGCCTACTAGTTACTCATCAGACATCTTTTCTCCCAATGATTCAAAGGAGTTAGCATATTCAAGCACATTTATATGAAAATCATGAACACTTTCCTCTTCCTTCATCTTGAGATTCTCAAACAGAGTTGTTAAAATTTTAAGTTTTGATTTTTTCAAAATATTCCAAGCATCTTTGGCAACCGTATATTGTTTAAGTAGTCTAAACATGTTTGCATCCACTCCATTAAATAAACCATTTAGAGCTTTGGAATTTCCAATTGCTGCAGTGTCTTCAGCCTGGGACCATTCTTCTTCAGGTTTAAGCTCTTTAGTATCAACATTATTAGCATCTTTTACTTTAGGATTATCCCATCCTTTAAGCACAGCCTTCCTGGCCCTGCCATCTAGTGATTTCAAGAAAGCCGTCATACGAGACTTCCTAATATCATAGTTAAAGTCATTCAACAGGGGTGGTCTAATCATCATTCCTCCTTCTTTATCCATTATGCCAGAAAAGGTTCCCTGGAGCTCACCCAAACAAGTAGGGTGCTTGGTCTGATGCCAATTGTAATTCCTGGCGCTTAGTAGTAACATGCTTTAGCAATTGCTACAGAGTCTACGCACAACACAGATAACAATAATAACGATTAAGAGCATAAACGTAAATAACACAGATGTTTGTTAACCCAGTTCGGCGCAACTGCCCTAGTCTGGGGGATACCAATCTAGGAACAAATCCACTAAAATAGCCCTAGTTCAAAGACCTCAGTAAATACCCCGTTTACGTCTCCTCACCTAGCAACCACCCGTGCAACTCAACTTAGGAATTCCTAGATCAAAGGCGCCCCGCCTTACTTCCTTACTAACAACACACACACACACACACACGTGTTGTATACAAACAAACAACTGTTATGATGAGAGCACACTCAAACACATAATTGACTCCGTCCCTAAAGGCTTAGGAGCAATCTCACAATTAACAAAACACACAGCCTATGTCCTTAGCATGTATCAACGTGATACAGGAAAGGCTCACAAGTTCACTACGAAAATAAAGACATCACACGCTTTAGTGAACACCATAAAATTCCCACAACCCTAATTAGGTTTTACACAAGTATATATAGAGTCTTAATGTTGCTTGGCATGTTCCTAAAGAATAGAAGTCTTCAGAATATATCCAATAATACTTCAGCAAAAAATAAATTAATTCCTAAAATATAGGAGTTATATTTTAGAATTACATCTTCACATAAGAGATAACTTGTGACACAAGGCGCACTTTGTTGTGCCAGCTGCGCTTAGTAAAAATATATTTTTTAAAACAAATCTCTTAAGCATATCTTCCAGAAATACAGAAACGCGCACGCGCCTAAAGCTTTAGTACTCAACATACTCAGATGCTTCAGCATGTTCTAGAGCATTTGACAAAATGGGTTTTTGCAAAATTATAGCCAACATACAAAAACGCCAACACAAACAACGCTTAAGCCTTCATCGTGCGAGCATACAAAATTATACACCCATCATTGCTAATTTTGTGGATCGTGGTTCATCCAGTGGATCCTTGCGCGTCTGGTGGGTCTTATGGCATGTTGCAGGGGATGTGAGCAGATTTTGGGTTTTAATGCTACTTTTATCGTTTTTTTGCCCTTTTCCATTTTTAATCATTCTTAGACGAGGTAATTCAGTACCTAGGGATTCTTAATTTAATCTAGATCTAAAAGAATATAAACTACCCTAAAACCATACTAAAAATGTAAAGAAAATAACATATAAATTATCGTCATTACTTGTATCTGAAAATCTATGTTTAGTATTTAACATAATGGAAACTCAAAAAAAATATTTTTATTTATACTAAAAGGGTTACATATACATGACAGTGGTTCTAATACACATATCAAGTTGTTTATTCCCATAAGACGATACTAATAATACTACTACTACTATCAACACTAGTAAACATCCTTCCATGCAATGGTTTGTTTGTTTACTCTTCAAAGAAAAAACGTCTAAAAAAATTGATCAAGCTTTAGGAGTTGCTGCAGGAGCTGCTCTAGGAGCTTGACAAGCAGGAGCTTTTCCTGTAACTGTAGGTTTGACATTAGTACATTTAGCCGTTGTTGGTGCTCCATTGAATGTGAGATCAACATTATTTAGCTCTACACCATCACATGGTACACCACTGCTGCAAATAAGGGAAACTCCTTGTGCAGTTCCTGAAGTGCCTTTAATGTTCATAAACGAAACCTTGCTGATTTTTATTTTTGATGGATTCTACATCATTAAAAATCATTATAAAACGTTAGATATTTAAATTCTATTTTAATTAAAATGCACATTAAGCGTAAAAAAATTTTGATAAATTTTTTAGTGAATACCTGTTTGTTACATTGGTTCCATGGACAATACTCTTGGTCTATGATGACAGGGTTCATGACATTAACCATACTAATATCTTCAAAATGCAAATCTGTAATAGTAAGTGTTGCTGGTTCATTAGGCCAAGTTTTGATCCTCACACCATTGTCAGTTTCTGTCAAAGTACAATTCTTAACTAGTACCCCTTGAACATTTTCTTCAGTTGCAATCTTTCCAAGGCTTCCAATACTAATTCCATGACCAGGTCCACAATTCACATTTTGCACAGTAATGTTTACACTACCATCACCCATTGATACACAATCATCTCCGGTACCAATATTTGCGTTAATAATTTTAACATCAGATGATTTTCCCATGTGGATTCCATCAGTGTTTGGACTATCTTTAGGGGCAGTAATTGTGAAGCCATCAAATGTAATATTGTGGCAACCAAACACCATAACATGGAAATTTTTACTATCCTTAGAAGTAACTCCACGGATGATGGTATTGTTGAGAAAATTAAAACCGAAATTCTGTTGAAAGTGGATCCAAAAAAATTCAATGAGAAATGTTTGTTAAATATTGGTACCAATATAATAATAATAATAATAATAATAATAATAATAATAATAATAATAATAATAATAATAATAATAATAATAATAATAATAATAATAATAATAATAATAATAATAATCTGTTACTCTATATGTTTTTAGAAAAAGAAAATCATATTTAATTTAATAATTTCGTTTCAAAATGATGATTGAGTAGGGTAATATTTACCATGAAAACTTTTGGTTGCGCACCCTTTCCACTCCAAGCAGGTCCACCTTTTTTTGTTTTCCATACATCTGCACCTTGACCATCAAAAACTCCTTTACCTGATAAGGTTAAAGAATTCACATACATAAATTTCACCCATTGATCAGCCCCTTTGATTTCATCTTGGTTTGTAGGTGCTTGAATTGTGCCATCAACTTGAACTTCAATAGGGGCCTTACAAGGACCTTTAACATCTATTGCATTCAACTTGTATGTACCAGCTGGAATCATAATTTTAACTGCTGTTGTTGACGCACATGCTTCATTCCAAGCACTTGTGAATGCCTTATTAAAGGACAAAACATCATTAACTAGAATAATAAGAATAGTAATAATAATATAGGATTTGTACTTGACACTATATATATGGATCTGAATTATCTACATATTATAAAAACTAGTTACACATCAATTATTCTAAACCATGAAATTTGAAATGGTTGGCACATATTCCACTTTTATCAAGTCATATTTAAATTGTTTTCATCGCGGATTTGAATTCGAATGACAAAGATTGATAAATGCATCATGCATTAATGAAAGTGAATCCATTGATTTGTCTAATATAGATAAAATAATTGTTCACTTAATATCAATTCAATAGAAATGAATAATTAATATACCTGACTTATATCTGAATTTGGTGCTCCACCAAATTTTGATATATCAAGAACACCAGGTTGAGCTGCACCAAAGTCAGCTAGAAATAAGAATGAAATAATTATGGCGATATTGAACTTCATATCTATTTTATTTTTTGCTTTTATTCATGTACTTATCTTCAATTATTTTGATTTAAAAATAACGTGTAACATTATTTATACTTGAGTGGGGAAGCCTCAAGACCATGAACAAAGTGAGCAAACTCTTCTCTAAATTTGGCTCTTTGCTTTTATAATTGTCTGGTTGTGTTTTGTGGCTATTAATAGCAATCTTATTTCATGCTTATTGAATACCAAATTACTATACTTATCTTTGACTTTAACAATCTATCTCCTCTATCTCTCTGTATCTCCCACACACACATACACACACACACATACAGACACACACACACACACACACACATATATATATATATATATATATATACATACACACACCTATGTAAATATTTTGATAAATAAATTTTGTTTTAAATATTATACCATATATAGTAAAATGTGTTTAATTTATAATATCAGTCTAAGATTGTTGTACCTCAATTTTAGACCTACAAATCCAATTAGCTTTTCACACATCAAAAAAAAATATATATTACTTTATTACATGCGATCTAATTTTCGTTTCCATGCATATTTTATTATTTTTCTCATATTTTTATTATTTTCTCACAATTTATATCTTTTTTCAACTATTTTACTTTTTTAGTCTATGTTATTTAAAATAGTTTCGTAATTAGTGTAAAAAATTAAAAATGTAAAAAAATAGTCTTTTTCTATTTTTATTTCCACTTTATATTTTATTTTCTCATATTTCAAAAATACCAAAAATATTTGCATTTTCTTACATTTTATTTCAAGTTATTTCATTTTCACATTTTTATCTCAAAGTTTACCAAAAATAGCAAAATGCATATCCTTTATCTTTTTCTTATCTTTTTTCCATTTAATTTTTAAAACAAAAATAGTTGTTGCCACCTCATTAAAGAATCTTTAGCATAGACCAATGGAATTGTGCCACCTCATCTCATTCTCATGATAAATCATTTTCTATTTTCAAAATTAATCAAAATTCATATCATTTTATACCATTTTACCATTTTATCCTACCCTTTTATCAAAGAACCAAAAATGGCCTTCACCCTAATCATCCCCTATATAAGGACCCCAATCATTTGTGACCTACCGACCATCACTCACCTAAAACCTTCCCCATTTTCACAAAAAAATATATAACTTATTTCTCTAAAAAATTCATCAAAAATAAAAAACTACCAAAAAAAGAAAAAAATAAATTAAAAAAGAAAAAAGCGAAGAACTCATTGTTCTTCATCTTGGGTTTCCAGCAAGCATATACGTACCCCTCCGTCACCGTTTTTTCACTACTCAAATCTATAACAAAAATCAAAACCCCACAAATCTATTAACCCTTCTTCATTCCTACATTCTTTGAGTCTATCATCATCAAAGCTACTCACAGAACATTCAAACAAAAGGAACCGAAAGCAATTTTGAAAAAGAAGAAGGTATTCGTTCGAAACGATGTGACCCTCTGTTTGCTTCGATTTATACACTGTTAGATTCGCAATCAAACGTATAATCTGTTTCATGATTTAATTTCTGCGAATTCCGTTTTGATTCACGTTTTTTTAGTTTTTGATCCCGTTAAATTCGAACTCGATCTAAGTTTCCTATTCGTTTGCTTTTTTTGGTGTTGAAATGATATAGTTATGATTCATTGAAAGGTTCCATGGTTTTCATGCTCTCTGCGTTTTTATTGTTACAGATGAAGAACAAGATCTATACAATGATCCCTCATTTTCCAGATCGAATCATAGCTGTCGATTCCTTAACCTTGGACTTATACCATGATCCCAAGATCTGATCAGGATAGTTTGATCCAGATCAAGTGGAGAGTATTTGTTGGATCATGGTATACATCCTCACACGCGCACCACACAGACACACACTTGAGAAAACCAGTTCGGTGTGGTCCAATCTAAGGGACCTGAGCCGAACTGGACCGGTTCATTTATACTAAAAGGGTTACATATACATGACAGTGGTTCTAATACACATATCAAGTTGTTTATTCCCATAAGACGATACTAATAATACTACTACTACTATCAACACTAGTAAACATCCTTCCATGCAATATGGCGATGGTTTGTTTGTTTACTCTTCAAAGAAAAAACGTCTAAAAAAATTGATCAAGCTTTAGGAGTTGCTGCAGGATCTGCTCCAGGAGCTTGACAAGCAGGAGCTTTTCCTGTAACTGTAGGTTTGACATTAGTACATTTAGCCGTTGTTGGTGCTCCATTGAATGTGAGATCAACATTATTTAGCTCTACACCATCACATGGTACACCACTGCTGCAAATAAGGGAAACTCCTTGTGCAGTTCCTGAAGTGCCTTTAATGTTCATAAACGAAACCTTGCTGATTTTTATTTTTGATGGATTCTACATCATTAAAAATCATTATAAAACGTTAGATATTTAAATTCTATTTTAATTAAAATGCACATTAAGCGTAAAAAAAATTTGGTAAATTTTTTAGTGAATACCTGTTTGTTACATTGGTTCCATGGACAATACTCTTGGTCTATGATGACAGGGTTCATGACATTAACCATACTAATATCTTCAAAATGCAAATCTGTAATAGTAAGTGTTGCTGGTTCATTAGGCCAAGTTTTGATCCTCACACCATTGTCAGTTTCTGTCAAAGTACAATTCTTAACTAGTACCCCTTGAACATTTTCTTCAGTTGCAATCTTTCCAAGGCTTCCAATACTAATTCCATGACCAGGTCCACAATTCACATTTTGCACAGTAATGTTTACACTACCATCACCCATTGATACACAATCATCTCCGGTACCAATATTTGTGTTAATAATTTTAACATCAGATGATTTTCCCATGTGGATTCCATCAGTGTTTGGACTATCTTTAGGGGCAGTAATTGTGAAGCCATCAAATGTAATATTGTGGCAACCAAACACCATAACATGGAAATTTTTACTATCCTTAGAAGTAACTCCACGGATGATGGTATTGTTGAGAAAATTAAAACCGAAATTCTGTTGAAAGTGGATCCAAAAAATTCAATGAGAAATGTTTGTTAAATATTGGTACCAATATAATAATAATAATAATAATAATAATAATAATAATAATAATAATAATAATAATAATAATAATAATAATCTGTTACTCTATATGTTTTTAGAAAAAGAAAATCATATTTAATTTAATAATTTCGTTTCAAAATGATGATTGAGTAGGGTAATATTTACCATGAAAACTTTTGGTTGCGCACCCTTTCCACTCCAAGCAGGTCCACCTTTTTTTGTTTTCCAAACATCTGCACCTTGACCATCAAAAACTCCTTTACCTGATAAGGTTAAAGAATTCACATACATAAATTTCACCCATTGATCAGCCCCTTTGATTTCATCTTGGTTTGTAGGTGCTTGAATTGTGCCATCAACTTGAACTTCAATAGGGGCCTTACAAGGACCTTTAACATCTATTGCATTCAACTTGTATGTACCAGCTGGAATCATAATTTTAACTGCTGTTGTTGACGCACATGCTTCATTCCAAGCACTTGTGAATGCCTTATTAAAGGACAAAACATCATTAACTAGAATAATAAGAATAGTAATAATAATATAGGATTTGTACTTGACACTATATATATGGATCTGAATTATCTACATATTATAAAAACTAGTTACACATCAATTATTCTAAACCATGAAATTTGAAATGGTTGGCACATATTCCACTTTTATCAAGTCATATTTAAATTGTTTTCATCGCGGATTTGAATTCGAATGACAAAGATTGATAAATGCATCATGCATTAATGAAAGTGAATCCATTGATTTGTCTAATATAGATAAAATAATTGTTCACTTAATATCAATTCAATAGAAATGAATAATTAATATACCTGACTTATATCTGAATTTGGTGCTCCACCAAATTTTGATATATCAAGAACACCAGGTTGAGCTGCACCAAAGTCAGCTAGAAATAAGAATGAAATAATTATGGCGATATTGAACTTCATATCTATTTTATTTTTTGCTTTTATTCATGTACTTATCTTCAATTATTTTGATTTAAAAATAACGTGTAACATTATTTATACTTGAGTGGGGAAGCCTCAAGACCATGAACAAAGTGAGCAAACTCTTCTCTAAATTTGGCTCTTTGCTTTTATAATTGTCTGGTTGTGTTTTGTGGCTATTAATAGCAATCTTATTTCATGCTTATTGAATACCAAATTACTATACTTATCTTTGACTTTAACAATCTATCTCCTCTATCTCTCTGTATCTCCCACACACACACACACACACACACACACACACACACACATATATATATATATATATATATATATATACACACACACACCTATGTAAATATTTTGATAAATAAATTTTGTTTTAAATATTATACCATATATAGTAAAATGTGTTTAATTTATAATATCAGTCTAAGATTGTTGTACCTCAATTTTAGACCTACAAATCCAATTAGCTTTTCACACATCAAAAAAATATATATATTACTTTATTACATGCGATCTAATTTTCGTTTCCATGCATATTTTATTATTTTTCTCATATTTTTATTATTTTCTCACAATTTATATCTTTTTTCAACTATTTTACTTTTTTAGTCTATGTTATTTAAAATAGTTTCGTAATTAGTGTAAAAAATTGAAAATGTAAAAAAATAGTCTTTTTATATTTTTATTTCCACTTTATATTTTATTTTCTCATATTTCAAAAATACCAAAAATATTTGCATTTTCTTACATTTTATTTCAAGTTATTTCATTTTCACATTTTTATCTCAAAGTTTACCAAAAATAGCAAAATGCATATCCTTTATCTTTTTCTTATCTTTTTTCCATTTAATTTTTAAAACAAAAATAGTTGTTGCCACCTCATTAAAGAATCTTTAGCATAGACCAATGGAATTGTGCCACCTCATCTCATTCTCATCATAAATCATTTTCTATTTTCAAAATTAATCAAAATTCATATCATTTTATACCATTTTACCATTTTATCCTACCCTTTTATCAAAGAACCAAAAATGGCCTTCACCCTAATCATCCCCTATATAAGGACCCCAATCATTTGTGACCTACCGACCATCACTCACCTAAAACCTTCCCCATTTTCACAAAAAAATATATAACTTATTTCTCTAAAAAATTCATCAAAAATAAAAAACTACCAAAAAAAGAAAAAAATAAATTAAAAAAGAAAAAAGCGAAGAACTCATTGTTCTTCATCTTGGGTTTCCAGCAAGCATATACGTACCCCTCCGTCACCGTTTTTTCACTACTCAAATCTATAACAAAAATCAAAACCCCACAAATCTATTAACCCTTCTTCATTCCTACATTCTTTGAGTCTATCATCATCAAAGCTACTCACAGAACATTCAAACAAAAGGAACCGAAAGCAATTTTGAAAAAGAAGAAGGTATTCGTTCGAAACGATGTGACCCTCTGTTTGCTTCGATTTATACACTGTTAGATTCGCAATCAAACGTATAATCTGTTTCATGATTTAATTTCTGCGAATTCCGTTTTGATTCACGTTTTTTTAGTTTTTGATCCCGTTAAATTCGAACTCGATCTAAGTTTCCTATTCGTTTGCTTTTTTTGGTGTTGAAATGATATAGTTATGATTCATTGAAAGGTTCCATGGTTTTCATGCTCTCTGCGTTTTTATTGTTACAGATGAAGAACAAGATCTATACAATGATCCCTCATTTTCCAGATCGAATCATAGCTGTCGATTCCTTAACCTTGGACTTATACCATGATCCCAAGATCTGATCAGGATAGTTTGATCCAGATCAAGTGGAGAGTATTTGTTGGATCATGGTATACATCCTCACACGCGCACCACACAGACACACACTTGAGAAAACCAGTTCGGTGTGGTCCAATCTAAGGGACCTGAGCCGAACTGGACCGGTTCATACAAAAAAAAAGCTTAAACAGATTGCGCCAAACAAACCCTCTTTCTATTCACACCACTCTCCTTTTCTGATTTAATTATTTACACTATTTTTTTTCAAACTTCACCCCATCTGTTTTTTGTTCTAGCGCTAATTTTATTTTTGTTATTATTATTAGTCCAGTTTTGTTTATTTATTATTATTCTTTGATTTGCTTATTTTATATTGTCATGCTTAATTAATTTTTGTTAGTTTATTTTATTGCTTTAGTTTATTTTATGTCATTTATAGTTACTTGCAATTTACTTACTTTGCATTTTTACATTTCATGTTATCATATTATAGTCTATTATTTTGTTATATTTCGTTTGTGAATTGGACTTAAACTTAAACCTTGGCTTAAATGGAGACGGACCTAAAAAATGATAATAGAATCTTAACCTTTAGGATAGTTAGCTTAGTGTAGTTTTATTTCCTTTAATTTTTGCTCCGTCTATTTTTATTTTTATTTGTATTTGCATTGCATTCAATTGTTGCATTCATTCATGTTTAAATTTCCGCAAAGTCTTAGATTGTATTTAGGCATAAATGTAACCCCATGAGGATGTAAAAATTGCATTGCATGCATTTTATTTTTACCATTTTCCGCACAAACGCTAAAAACTAAGTAAACGCGGACTTTCATTTCCAAAGAGGTACGATAGTAATTTCTTTAGAAAAACATAGAAAAACAAATAATCAACTTCTTCCCTCTCTAATAAAAATTATTTAGTCCATAAACCCAATTAGTTGCACGATTAGTATTTAAGTCTCAACACTTTAAATTCATGTTATAAGCTTCTTTTCTCATCTAATTCTCCACTAATCACACACTACTCTATCTATACAAATTCTCCCTCAAATTCTTACTAATTTCTCCCACATTTCTTAAGCACATAAAAGCAAATACCATAGAGTAATAAATTAGAGGTTACCATAGAGTACTATGGACGTTTAGGATGCTAATACCTTCCTAAGATGTAACTAACCCCCGAGCATAGAATCTCTCTTTAGGTTTTCGATATTTTCCCCTCTTTGGAAATGAAAGATCATTGTAGTGGTGGAAATCCTAAAATCCATGTAACAGAAAAATGGAGACTTCACTTGGGACTCCCTCCTTAAGAGGGTTGAACCGATCTAGTTTATGCTTCTTTATTGCTTTCTTATGTGCTTAATTGATTTATTTATCATGTTATGTGTTTCTTGAGTGGTGAGACAAGCATAATACACATGCTTGAGTGAACAAATAAGATAGGAAATGTGGTGAAGTCATAGCGTTGTGCTTGATGTCAGGTCTTTGCATAAACACAAGTGATATGGCCACGCTCAAGTGGAGGGTTTATGAAGTTGGGGTAGTTGGCACGAGTCATTTGTGTTGGCGATACCATTTTTGTAGATCCCGAGAAGCTTGAGGACTTTTTTAGTTACATTAAACCCATCTTGGCCCTTAAAATGTAGCGCGGTGGCTAAAATCACGAGTCAATTTTGGTTTTAGTTGTCACGCGATGCTACGCTCAAACGAGGCTTTTCCTTTGGATATTTCATTAAGCCATGAGTCAATTATGCGCGCATGGTATTCAATAGGAAAGTTGATGACTTTGGGAACTTTTTAGAACCCGTGTTATAAAAGAAAATTAACCCATTAGTTCATACATTGTGGGTGGCTTTTACCTTTGACTCCAACTTTGAGATATCTCAACCGACCATGTTTGCTTATGTTTGTGGTTGTTGCATCCATTCATCGATGAAAATCTCTTTTCATTGGTTTTCAAAGAACTTAGAGGAATTTCTTTATAAACCTCACAATCATCATGGACCTTGAAAAATAAAAGATTGCTTTGGGGAAAATTCTTTTGATCACTTACAGACAAAAAATGAAGTCCTTTATGATTACCAACCTAAAGTCCTATGAAAAATCAAAATCAAAACAAAGCTTTCTTTGTCATGCATCATTTTAAATTCTTGGTCCTGTCTTCAAAGATCTGAGTCAAGTCTTCCGTTCTTCGCAGTTCAAAATGTCTTTCCCTCGATGGTCTGAAACTTTTGTTCAAAGTCGAATCGCCGTTATACTTGGGCAAAGCAGTGAAGAGATGATAGAAAGTCTTGAGCAAAAGAATTTTCAACTTCGTGGGGAAATCTTCGCACTTCAAGCCAAATTGGAAAAGAAAAATACCCTGATTGAGTCATTAATGGTGGCGCAAAATAACCAGCATATCCTCCTTGAGCAACAGTTTTTGCCTTTTCGAAATCAACAAAGGTTTGTGCTTTATTAATGAAGACCTTCCTGATGGAGGGAGAAGCCACAACTTTGCTTTAAATATATCAGTATTTTGTGAGTTCGATATTTTAAGGATGGTTCTCATTGATACGGGTTCATCAGTGAATGTGATGCCGAGATCCACTTTTGATCAATTAAGTTACAAATGAGCCAAGTTGAGGCATAGTAGACGAATTGTTACAGCGTTTGATGGTTCTATAAAGACGGTAATTGGATAAATTGATTTTCCTATCGTGGTTGGGCCCTATACTTTTCAAATCATATTCCAAGTGATTGAGGCTCATGCTGGTTATAGTTGTTTGTTGGGCCGTACTTGGATCCATGATGTGGGCGCTGTGACCTCGACTTTGCATCAAGAGTTGAAATTTGAAAAGTACGGGCATGATGTGACTATAAAAGGTGAACATGCTTTGTTGGTGAACCAGTCATCTGCATATTCTTGTATCAGTGCTGATATTGTTGATGGAACTCAGTTCCAAGGTCTAACTATTGATGATGGGACAGGTGCTAAGAAAGAAAGTGTGTGCATGGCTTATTTGAAAGATGCGCAACAAGCATTGTTGAATGAATCTACTGAAGGTTAGGGCGAACTAGTGGAGTTGCCAGAAAACAAGAATAGATAAGGTTTGGTTTTTGTCCCGAATGATAAGGTTTCTGATAATACTGCTATTTAATCTCTCAAAGATGTTGTTGAGAATGCTGGTTTTGTCTATTCCACTGCTCCAAATGTGGATGTTGTTGTTGAAGAAGAGCTTGAAGGAGGTGCCAGCTTTGTGGCAAGTGGAATGGTTTGATTGAATTGGTTTGATGTTGATGTTACTTCTACTACTCTTTATCTAGTCAAAGTCGGTGATACTGGGAAGCTCATCCCTATGGTCGCTAGGCTTTTGTTTCTTTCTTGTCAAGTGTTTGTTTTTTTTTAAATTATGTCTTTTGTCAAATACTCTTAATATAATAAATATGCATGATTTTGAAATTAATCCATTTATATTCACTCTTTTCTTGTTTTATTACTACAAACTTAGAGTGAGTATGATGAAAATAAATACCTGATTTTTGCTTATATATGCTTTCAATGGTAAAAAACCTAGTTGATGATGTAAGGCATTATTTCACTTCCCATACAGTGGAGATATAAGGAGATAATTCGTATTCAACCCCTTTTAGTCTGAAGTCAGTGTTTCCTTCTACTTTGTCTGAACCCTTAATTTAAACCTAGGGCGGGGTAATATTTTAATTAATTTGATGATGCATCCTGATACAAGAGAATTAATTTAAACCAAGTAAGAGGTTTAAGCACAATGCTTACCTCAGACAGAAAAAGTTGTCAAGAGATGAGACTCTCGACAATTTATATGGCGGTTTCATATACCAAAATCTTACAAGGGTTGTTCCAAAAAAAGAGAATACCAAAAAAAAAAGAGAATTCAAAAAGAGAGGCCTTAAAAACAAAGGGCATCTCAATGCACCACAAATCCAAAATTCAAAAAGAACTAATCCATACAAATAAAGAGTCATTCAAAAAAAAATTAGGAACAAATTTTCAAACAAAAAGTGACTGCCACTTCAAAGAAATCTCATCAAAGTTTGTTCCAAAAAAGAATATCAATGAAGCTTCGACCAAAGTGTCAACCTCAAACATCATTGTCAAAAGATTCTCTTGCCGATTGAGTGCATCAGTTGAATTAATTGAATTTAGGAATGAAGGAAATCAAAAAGAGTGGGTGGGACCAAATTAATTTTTGAGCCTAACAATATTATTTTTTTAAAATCGTGAGCCCAGCCATGTTATAACATACAAAAGACCTAATTGAAACTAGGTTAACTGTGAAAGCATATTCAGCAAATTTATTGTTTAGCATATCCAACATAATTATCTTTTGTACATACCATATGTGCTTCCACCACATAAATATTCAATTTCAAAAACTTGCATGTGCATACAACCTCAACACGTAGCGAAGCTTCTACCTCTGATTCCAACGATCAAAACCTTGTGGCATCTTCGACTTGAAAACCCCCGCAATGATCGTCCAGCTGATTATCTCACCTCCGAGATGTTGATCCTTCAAGAAATCACACAATCTTGAATCCTTGATGAGAAACCAAACCTTCAACGCAAATCAACCCGATCGTAATTCTGATTCACCGCGAATTACACCGAACGTTATCGACCAATCGTACTACCAATCTTCAATTGATCCCATACTCAACTTCAATTGAATAGCAAATTGATGGAAATTGATGATCTTGTGTTGAATGAACCCTTTGATTCAAATTCATCCAAATTCTCTCTTAAAATCTGATCACAAATGTTTTCTCCAATGGTATTTCACATTAACAAAGCTTTCTCACAATTACAACAACTATTCATATTGCTATATATATAGAAAATAGAATTGAGCAAATTTAGACAAAACAGAACAGACTTGTATAGATACATATCATGGTATGTATCGATACAAACACTTGACAACATACAAAATTTGAAATATTTGACCTATGTATCGATATAAAAGCGATTATGTATCGATACTTACACCAGTTTCTTGAAAAACTGACTGATATGTATCGAAGCATGCAAGCATGATTCGATACACAATGCATTCTCTGGTCTTTTGTGAGAGTTTGATGTGTATCGATACATGCAAGCATGATTCGACACACAGGAGACTCTCTGCCCCAGAGAGACCAATTTTGTATCGATACAAGTTGATTATGTATCGATACAAATTGCACAAAATCAGTCTGAAGTAGTTTCAGGACATTTGTATCGATACAAGTAATTATGTATCGATACAAAATACCTCAAACTCAATTTTTCAAAGTTTAAAAATAGTTTTTAGCTGTCAAGTCATTTCTAATGTTGCCAAAATATGTTCTACACTATTTTCATGGGTTTTGACTATTATTAAAACATGGGAATGAACTGGTGCACTTACATTCTCCCCCTTTTTGATAATTATCAAAACTTTGCATAAGCTAACTAAGCTTATACCTAATATGCAATAAAATAGCAATATGTATACAGACACAATTACATCAAGGCTAACCATAAGCACGCAATTACATTCAAGATCTCTTTAGCTATTCATCCTTAGCTTGTGCAATCCAAATCTCTCCCCCTTTGACAATATCAAAAAGAAGAGGAAAACTCATTAGAAGTATCAAGTTCAAAATGTTACTAACATGGTCATATCGTGCATTTACATTTGTCGAAATGCACTATATGATGAAAATTCCTAATCAAAATAATTACAGATAAAGATATGTCAAATTAGTTCAATGACGAATACCAAATATCATGTCAAATATAGAATGTAGAACAACAAACCAAAACCAATGCATGAATATTGTAAAACATCTACATTTCATCAAAATATCATATCAAAATATGGGACGAAATAATTCAAAGATAATGTAACCTATGCATAAACATAATAATATCCATACACAACAAAATTATCCGAAATTTAAAGTCATATACACCAAAATGAATGTTGTCCTAAACATGACAACATTACAAATATTATCCGTACAACCAAATTGAAATAGAAGTCATAAGAAATAACAAGATAAAAATTGTTCATGGGTTAAAGAAAATAAGTGCGACAAAAACAAAGTTAAGTCTTCAAGTTCGTTCATTCATGCCATCCGGGTTTAGGTTAGGATTGAAGTATTGGTCAACAGGAGTTTGTTGCTTGATATATTCGCCCAATTGACTTTGAAGATGATCAAACCTTGAGATGTTGTATGCGTGCATATCATCAAGTCTAACGGTGACCTCATTTTGGAACTCGTCTTGTCTCAAGCTCATTTCCCTTAACATTTCCATAATCGCACCATTACTAATTTCCGAAGGACCACTTTCTAGGTTGTCGCTTCCACATGCCTCTTCTCTTGGTCTTTTACCTCTACCCTCTTGATTTTGTTGATGTGCATCATCTTCCTCATCCTCTTTTCCACAAAACTCATAATCCTCAATTTCATCATTCCATTTATAATCCATCTTTTTCATTTGAGTCATGCTTAAGATTTGATCTCTTTTTGGCTTAATCAATAGTCCCCCTACTAGTTCGGCAATTTTGAAGTGACGTAAAATTGTAAGAATCCAACTTGAATATCCAAAACAATGATCCTTTTGTGAAACACTTAAGTCAAATAGACGGCTCACAATGTAGTTTGGTCAATCCATTTTCTTCTTTTCCATCATGATGTACATAAGATCAATGACTTTATAATCAAGTCTGGAATATGATCCACCTCTAGGCCAAAGAATATGATTCACAATCCAAAGTAAGACTCTAGGACCTTTCTTAAGCTTACCGGTTTTTCCATTAGGATCTTTACCATTCCTAGTTAGAGTACGCACAAATTCTTTCATTTTATACGTAGGACTATTACCATCGGTGAACTTTTTCAAGTTCTTGTCAGTCACCATACCAAAAAGCTTGAACCATAGATTGCTAGTAAATTTGTAAACCTTATTTCCTATACAAAACTCAAACTCAGCTCCTTTTTGTTCTTGTAATCCCGAATAGAAAATTCTAACCAAGTCTTCCAAGTAAGGTGCTCTCAAATCATAAAATGAAGTAAGATTTTCTCTCTTAAGAATTTCAGCTACTTCATCCAAGTGTAATTCCTCTAGACTTTCAACACTAACAACATATTGAGGAATTATCTTATATTCCTTACAAGTTCTAATGTAAAAGTTTAAGTAATCTTTTGTAATGAAGTGGTTTTCATTAAAATCAGTATTAGGAGCAGGATCTCTTATAATTCCGGAAATGTTCTTAGTCCTACCACCGTTCTTAACTCTTTTGCTAGTAGACATTTCTAAGAGAGGAGGTAAGAATGATGTTACCTTGATTAAGAAAAAATCCACAAACCAATTCAGAGAATATAAGATATCACGCGATTCCTTGCTGAATATTATCCGAAGTAACAGAACTTGATAATCTTCACGAATTGCTCAAACCAAAAATTCCCAATTTGAAACCCTTGCCATGAATGTAGAAGATGGAGAAGCTTAATCACGAAATTTATGAATGGAGATGATTGGGTATTGAATTTTAAGTGGTTTATGATCTTGTTTTGTGAAATTTGGTTAAGAATTGATGAAGTTTGAAGAATTGGAATGGTGGTATTTGGAGGTTCGTACGCATAGGAGATGAAGAAGTTTTGTTGAATAATGAATGAATGAAAACTGATAACTTAAACTATTTTTGCGCGTATGTATCGATACAAAATCGTGTGTGTATCGATACAAGTAAGCGTTTTGCAGCATATATCGATACGTGCATGCATGTATCGGTACATGAACCTGTGTCTGTCTCAAACCGAAGAGTTATGTATCGATACAACCATCATATGTATCGATACATATCAGTTCAATTTGAAAATTCTGCAAATTGCTTATTTGTATCAATACAAATTTCATTTGTATCGATCCAAATTGCATTATTTTCAATTTTTCTTAAAAGACATGAACTTATAAGCTCGAAAAATGATTTTTATGACTTCCAAATGACATGTATGTATGAAACACATATAATCAACAAGGTACATACTTATGCATGTGAGCAAAACAATATCAAAGCATATTATAACATGAGAACACATGTTAAACCAAAGATGCAAGATAAAACATTCACATAGATGAATCAAAGTACCAAGATTAATGACATGTAGATATATGTGTATGTATACACATAAAGTCACATATAAGAGCAAAACAAACATTTACAAACCAAGTATGAACTTAATATGTCATTTGTAAAGATTTTTGTCAAATCCCCATTTTAAACATATGAGTCTCAAAAACTTATAAATATTTTTGAGCAAAATTCTTGGAAATGGAGGATTAGACAACTATTAATGCAAACATCATATTAAGGTGAAAGATATATGTATATGAAATCAATGTACAAAAGCTAAGTAAAAAGGTATAAAAGCAAAGATAGACAATAGAATCTTCCCTTAAGTGTTAAGTGTAGGAAGTGATCAATTTCCGTAACTTTGGCAGAACGGAAAAAAGGAAAAACCAACCACCAGCCGCTCTCACCAAAATCAATTCTGGTCACCGAAACTTGTGAGATCAGAGGCGATTCTGCTCGAAATCACGCGTAGAGCACAAACCAAACATCAAATTCAACAAACAAGACTAGAAAACATGAATTGGACGCGAGAAGCTTTGGATCAGAAAATTTAGAAACGCAAAGTTGGCGCAGAATCTGGAGGAAAAATCTAGGGGAAAACGTTCCTAAGGTTTCCAGGAGTAAAAACCATTCACAAATCGCTTAGTGTAGGAGGAGGGAGGAAAGGTTTTTAGGGTTTTCTTGGGAAATGTGATCCAATGATTGGTGACTGATTATTTTAATATGTATAGTGAATGATTAGGTGAGTGGCATTTTAATATATATATGAGAAAATCATTTGTGAAGTGAAAAAAATGATGTGGCATTATGTGATTGGTCCTAAAAGGATTAAAAACTCACAAATGATTAAAAGAGCCGATAAAAATTAATGAAAAGATAAAAATGCAAATAAAAATATAAAAAGTGGAAATAAAAAACATAAATTCAACTAAAATAAGATAGAAACTATTTTTTTAATATTTTTGTTTATATAAAAAAAACTGACATTTACTAAAAAATAAGAGAAAAGAAATAAAAAAGAAAGTATATTAATTTCTAAAATCTTTTTGGTATTTCTTATGAAAATAAGAAATAAGTTTCAGGATAAAATATTTATTTTAAAAAGTGAAAAATTAGGGTATTACTATTTGTAAAATATTAAGTAAAGCATTCGAGTAATTAACTTCTTCATTATCATGCACTATGATGCGTGGAAGCTTATTCTCTCTCGAGGGCTTAACAACGCTAGTGGCATGTTTTTCTCGCATTATCTAGCTTGGTTGCAGAAGGAAAATTATGAAATGCAAATAAAAGTGTAGATTCGAACCAATAAAGAAAAGGTGAAGTAATTACCCTGCCAGTCTTTGCTTTTGTACTATCCTGGCCATTTAGGCTCAATATGGACTAGGACCAATATCTTAGCCTCATCCTGACGTGCAGTAATCAATTATCACGTTCTTGAATAACGGTTTTCTCCCACTCTCTCCATTAACTCTCCCACAATCTCCACTATCCCCTCCTATGACTCTTTTATATATTGGTCATAATGAACATAAAAAAAAGGGGGGACTTCTTCATCTTCATATCACAACTTTAGAACAGAACTACGTAGCTCTGATTCCCTAATCACTTAGGGATACGTAGGACCAGGGACTCTCCCTGTCGAGCCATAACACAAATCAACCCACCGTGGGGCCTCAGTAAAACTGTTCCTAGGCCTCAAGTTTTATATTATTCATCAAATCAATAACGTGGTATCATGATGTAAGCAAAAAAGCTATTCATAATATGTTATTCGACCAGAAGCAAATTTGGAGGATTGCGAAAAGAATTTCACATGGTCTGTGGCACCCAGTATGGATGGGAGTATTGGTGGTGATTGAAAGAGAGCAACAATGACAAGAAGCTTAAATTCAGATAGCCGACCAAGAAAGAAACAAGGTGGTGGTCATAATCCATTAATAATAACGACGGTAGACGACAACAAGATCGGCAAAACTTTCACTCAAGTCCCTTTCCTTTTCCAGTGCTCTTCATCACCAGGTTCCATTGTTTTATTAAATTACTTTTTTAATGATAGAAGCTACATTATTTCTGTGCTTGAGGTTTTGAGTTGCTTTCTCACATTTTAATTAATTTTTGCTTTATAAATTATCCTATTTTCACTAGTGTGTTGTCTCTTGCACTTTGATTGCTAAGGACGGTAGGGTAGGAGGTTTGAAAAAGCATGTGTCGGATTACTTTTTCTTAAATTGTGATAAGAATGGTGTTCTTATATGCTAAAAGAGAAAAGGGAAAAATATATTCTTTTCGTCTTATTAACTATTTTCACTTTCAAGTTTTTAATCTTTGTAGTCCTACATGTTGTGATCGATGAAATAATCAAACGATATACATAATAAGTAAAAAATGTTTTTTCATTAACTACAACATCGAAAGAGATTTCACCGATAAATTAATCAGATTGCTTTGTAATATAATACATGTCTATGTGAATTAAGGACTTAGTTAAATGAATTTGTTTGGTAGATCAATGTGTTTTCATATACCCAACTTATGAATTGGTGGATTGAAAGACTTTATAATTAAGGTGCCGGTTATAAAACTAGAAAGTATTGTTATACAACGGTTCCATATTTTTAGTTTAGCCACTATAGTCATAGTGGTAGTAATGATCCTATTATTTAGAAATAGTGGAGTAATAAAATATTAATTTGTTAGGATATTTGGGGAGAAATAATCCTATTATTTGGGAGTAGTAGGCTACTTAAAATAATTGTTGAAGATAAAAATATATGACGATATATTTCTCTATTTAATAATCTGTGTATGTATATTTTATACTCCCTCCGGTCTTAAATATAAGAGACTTTTTACTTTTTAGATTCATGGAATGATTGATGTATTTGGTCTATATTTTGAATCAAATACATCAATTATTCCATGAATTTAAAAAGTAAAAGTTCTCTTATATTTAGGACCGGAGGTAGTATATATGAATCACCTTAGTTTATAATTCATTTTATCGGTCACAGTGTCAACCTATATTTTTGTTAGTTGAGTAGAAAAACATACAGTTCTAATTCACCTACATGTCAATTTTGTTTATGATTCGACTAAAGAACTTCTACATTCACTTACTCATTTACACTATAAAATAAATGCTAAAGTTTTGGAACCCCTATTAACACTATCAAAAAATTAAGAAGAAAATATGGACCGTTATGAGTAGCTCAACTGACTAAGCTGACTAGTTGAGCAGTTGAGCTAAGGGTTAAGGAGCTAGTGGAGGTCCAGGGTTCAAATCCTGACAAAAGAGATTGTAATATATTATTTACTAACAACTAACATTACCTATAAAAAAAGAAAACTAAGCCTCTAAAATAACACGATATGCATGTGGCCATAATTTAAGGAACTATTTTGAACCCCTTAGTTTGCTTCCTAATTTATAGGAGATACATAATGCTTGAGTCACAGTATTTAATTTTCACGTGCACTATATGTTTAGGAGCCTTTACTATAATCTCTATTATTATTCTTTGCGAAAATTGCCAATATATGAGAAATGATACGAGACTATATATTATTAATCAGGAGAAATTTAATCAGTCACTCTTGCCGGTGATTTTTTCGCTTAAAATAGAAATATAATTATTTATTATGATTATAATCCTTCTTTGAGTAGAAGGGGCTTAGTGGTAACCAAAAAATAAAAAAAAATAAAAAGTAGAAGGGACTTAGTGATTTCTAGATGTAAATAGAATGAGTTGAGATAAATATGTTTTGGTTATGTTAAAGTAACACATGAAATTTGAATTCTAAAGGACAATAACATGCCCTTACTAAGAAATGGCCGACCCATACCTCTTTTATCATGTCTAATGACAGGTAGTTTTGTGTTGTATAACAAAAATGCAAAATATATATCTAAGTGACGTGATAGATGCTACTTGTAGGATAGATAGTGTGTATATTTATAATTGAACAAAATCTGCTTTATATGTTTCTAAAGAAACAAATGCTAACTTAAACATAAGTATTGGCAAGGAGATAAAGGAGCCTGTGATATTCTATGATGTTATACGGTGGATTCTTATACTCATAAGCTTACAACAAACAAAATGTTAAGGAAAATTTAGTTTGTGCGGTTCTAATGTTATATGTGAATGTGCTACTTATGTGTTTGATTTTTTGAGATTGTATGAAAGTATTTTGTGAAATTTATGCTGATAAATTTTCTATCTTGGCAATCACTACGTCTTTGATACAACTCTTATTTGGTCACACATTACTCCAATTTTGTCAATCTTATAAATGTTTTAGATGAGAGTACTTGCCTAATCACATGATCAAATGAGCGGTAACACGCCGGCGTTCATGGATTATTATCTCGGCGGAATTAACTTCG
Organism: Trifolium dubium; assembly: GCA_951804385.1. Classification (NCBI taxonomy): domain Eukaryota; kingdom Viridiplantae; phylum Streptophyta; class Magnoliopsida; order Fabales; family Fabaceae; genus Trifolium; species Trifolium dubium. Next base: position 21,187,205 of record OX638068.1, read on the forward strand.
ACAAATGCACGAAAAAGGTAACATGGCGGTGACTGATTTGAATACAGTAGTGATGTGAAACCAGTGACACGACGGTGGCTGATTTTACTAGATCGGAGGAGTGAAACTGGGCTGAGTTCACTACGACGTGAAACAGAAAGTGGAAGGCTTGATGCCAACTAACAAGAGATAGAGTTAATCCATATAATACAGAGTATTGACACCAAGAATAGTTGATGTAAAATAATCATGATGGTACCAACACCAATGAAGGAAGAATCTATGTAATATGGTTCGTTATTAATGGTTTTGGGAAGAATAACATTGAGAACAAAGTGACAAACTATGCCTAGGTGTTAAATTCCTTTTATCCTACTCTTGAATCTTCATGTCATTTTAATATTCACATGCGTTAAAAGTTTTTTCATATGTATTTCTCAATGGCTATTATTGAAACATCCGAAAATACTTGTTCTAACAAATGCGATTAAATTGCTCACAATGATGTTGGAGAAATTAAGGACATGTGCAGGAAGTTTCAGAGGAATATAATTGCCTAGCAGGTCGGCACATGGATGCCGAGTTCAAGTGGCATCTCGATTGCCTGACACTCAGATGCCGAGTAGTACATATATGCCTACAAAAAGAAGGTCCAAGTGGCAACAAATGGTTGAAAACCTAATAACCGGATGAAAATTATAAGTTAGCTAAAAAAGCTAATGCACTTAAGTGACACTCGCTCACAAGAGATACTCTCCCGTAAAATCAAAAGATGAAACTTCAATGATGAGCACCTGGACGCGTCAATATTTCTTACAATTCCATCAAGCTCCCTGTCATATTTTCCAAACTAGAGTACATAATGGTGGATGTGGTAATGAGCAATTATTTTTAATTCCCGCACATAAGGTTAAACATGCACGTGATTGATTGGTTCAAACAAAAAGAAGTGTCGTACAGTTGATATGAGAACGGCAGCCGATCAACAACCGGTGACAAGGCGACAGAGTGTGGCATAGCAACAGTGACCGACTTAACGATGACAACGGTGACCGAGTTAGTTCAAACTCGGGTGTTTAAGCATCATGGGATTGACATATTTATCCAGGTTCTATCGTTCTTAAATTACTGCAGAATTACGAATATTTCTTGATGAGCCATTGCACATAATATTTACTTTATAATCAACAATTTGGACCTTCATAGGATTATTATAAGTTTGATAATGAGTTCATTTTGGACTTATCCAGAGGATTATTATAAGCTAGAATAGAAATAAAAAGGAGCATAAAAGAGAAGTCTGTTATTTTAATGCATTTCATTTAATCACATCAATTATAACATATTTGGCCTGTTATTGTCTGTTTTCAACTAGTAGTCGGCATTACAACTCTTGTTGTGTTTTATTAATGATGGATTAACCAGAATATTAACATTGCGACATCTCAATATTTTCAATCACAGTCATTTGTATTAAGACATATGATGTTTTATTGACCGGTAGTTTTACTCATGTCTATATATAATAAAGGTATCCCCTGGATTAGATTTTCTTCAATATTTTCAACTTCATTTTGAAATCAGGATTGACAACGGACCAATCGCCCACATTTTCTGAATGACATTATGTGTTGCCCGAAAAGTAAAGTGTTCATATCTTCACAATGGCAGTAGATATTGCCCGAAAAGTATCTTCACAATAGCAGCATATGTTGCCCGAAAAGTAAAGCGCCCATATCTCCACAATGGTCGCAGATGTTGCCCGAAAAGTAATAACGAGGGAACTCGCCCACATCTTCATGCTTATGCAATATCTTCACGTCTAAGCACTCATCTTCCTGACAACATATAGTAGCTGAAAAAGTTAATAACGAGGGCACTCGCCCATATCTTCATAACGGTGCATATTAGCTGAAAAAATTAATAAGAGGGCACTAATCTTCATAGCAACATATATTAGCTGAATAAGTTAATAACGAGGGCGCTCGCCCATATCTTCATAACGGTGCATATTAGCTGAATAAGTTAATAAGAGGGCACTAATCTTCATGGCAACATATATTAGCTGAATAATTTAATAACAAGGGCAACCGCCCATATCTTCATTGTCGTGCATATTAGCTGAATAAGTTAATAAGAAATCACTCATCTTCCTGGCCATGTGTGCCAGTTGAAAAGTTATAAACAAGGGTACTCGCCTATATCTTCACATTTATGCATATTATATGAAAAGTTAACAACTGGGACACTCTCCCATGAAGGACACTCATCTGTATTTTTAAAATGAAATTGTCAATCACCCAAAAAGGGCACTCATCCATATCTTCAAAGTGAAATTGTCACTCTCCCAAGAAGGACAGTCATCCAGCAAAGATACTCTCATGTGAAATAGAAAGATCCAAACTTCAAAGATGTATTAGCTGAAAAGTTAAGTGTGGCACTCGCCCACCAAGGATACTCTCCCGTGAAATCAAGAGATGAAACTTCAATGTTGTTCTACCGGAAAAGTTAGTGAGTGGTGGCACTCTCCCACCAGGGATACTCTACTATGAAATCAAAGATGAAACTTCAAAGATGTATTAGTTAAAAAGTTAATAAGTGGTGCCACTTGCCCACTGTCAATATGATGTACAACATTAAGGCAATGAAGGACGGTACTCTTCTCTTATCCAAATAACGCATAATGTGGTGGTAATAAAAAGATGCACTCTCCCTCCATCAAGGTGACTCGACTGAGAAGGCTAATTGTTTCAAAAATGAAAATGATATCACACTAATATGATTTACTAGTGTTAGTTGCCTCTATTAACAAGAATCAATAGGATATATTAAAGCACTCAAAAATCAAGAACGCAGCTTGGCGACCTCCTGCTAGCCACCACGTCTTCATATCCTTAATCTTCACTCTGGTAACATAAAATAGTTTTTCGCGAAGGAAAATCAGCCAAACAACCGCGCTTTTAGAGCACCTTCGTTAGCGTCATCGTCGATGTTATCTAAAAGATTGTTTCTCCTCTAGTACCGAAACACTTAGCTCTCCCACAAAGAATTTCCTCTTCAAAATATTTAGTTCAGAACATCAAAATTGGGTTGCTAGTTATCGCCCAATGGGAAGGTCTTACCTCTTAAGCATTTCACCCTTGCAGACCTCATGCTTGGGGGGCTGTGTACTATCCTAGCCATTTAGGCTCAATACGGACTAGGCCTAATATGTTAGCCTCATCCTGACGTGCAGTAACCAATTATCACGTTCTTGAATAACGATTTTCTCCCACTCTCTCCATTAACTCTCCCACAATCTCCACTATATCCTCCTATGACTCTTCTATATATTAGTCATCATGAACATCAAAAAAGGGGGAGACTTCTTCATCTTCATATCACAACTTTAGAACAGAACTATGTAGCTCTGATTCCCTAATCACTTAGGGACACAAATCAACCCGCATCAGAATCAGCCTGATCAACCCTCAAGTTCTATTTTCTTCTCTCCTTTTGTCCTCATCATCCATCATGTGAATACCACCAGGCTTTCTTGGTTTCACTGTAGTACGAGAAGTAGGCTTTGAAGTTTCTTCCAACACTTCTTTGCCTAACAAATTATACAGATTAAAATGAAGTCATGAAGGCACAGAAAATAAATGAATTAGTATTTATTGCTAATAACATACCTTTATTTTTGTGTTGCTCTTTGATCTCATTTATTTTTTGGCGAATAAAACCACTATTTAGCCTGATGATATTGGCATAAGCATCTCCAACAATGTGCATATATTATAATGATTGTCCCACCAATGGAAGAATTTCTCCGTGCAGTAGTACGAATGATTGAATTCGATGGGATTAACATTATAAACAAAGTTGCTGAAAGCACAAAGGTATTTGGCGTACAAATCCTTAGAGACTTCTGTGCCCACCACCATGTTGTTCTCTCTCTCGAACAAGCTTTTGGGATAGATTTAAGGAAGTCCAAATTGTCTTGAGACTAGATTTGGGTTGTATCCCACCAAAACATGGTGCTTCGAGTTACTGCTAATCCTGCAGGAAAGGATAGTTGGGTGCAAGTAATGCTGCCATAGTTCATTTACCTCATCAGCGTTATCTAGGTTGGTGGCTGCAAATTCATCTTGTAGCCAAGCCGATCCTACTTCCCTCTTCACAAAGGGAGCATGATGAGGTAAAAAATGGGTTAAATTCAAAAAAACTTTCATGTACTTTATGAAAAGTTTTTGTGGGTCAGCCTCGTTCGAGCTAGGGGTTAATACAGCTAATCTAACTCCATCAATCGAACGATTGGTTACTTCAACTTTGAACTTATAAGGGATTGTTAACCCCATCTCCCTCGAAAACGTGGCATTAAGCCACAGTTGCAGTAACCATAATGGTCCTGACACTAGAAAGGGAGCTCCTTCCTTTGTCTTCTTGAGTCTATCACAAAATTCCCCCATTGATTCGTATAACACAGCTAGAATCAAACACCCAATGCAACAAGGGCGCCTTCATGAATTTGGATAGCCAGAGGGATGTACATCTGAGCATCTTGTAGTGACTTCGAGTAGAAGATGAATAAAGCTAGCCACAAAGTGAGGAAGGCTACGTGCTCTTCAATAGAAACTTCACCTTTGTCATGATGCTCGAGTATAAACTTGTAGAAAGTTTTCTCGTTAAGGTTGAAGTAGGTGTTCTTGCTTACTTTCGAGGGGTCGAATGTCTCCCCCATTAGCCCAAGGCCAGTAATGGCAGCAACATCAAGAAGAGTTAGAGTCATCATTCCACATGAAAATTGGAATGTGTGGGTGCTTCTCTCATAGAACATCATGTAATACTACTTGGCTCAACCACTTAGAAGGGAGGTTGAATAAGTGGTTCTGTAAACAACGAACGTTTTTCGAATTATGATTAAAAGAGGTGTGCAAGCGGAAGTCCACCGGATCCGTAGTCTATTGCACCCTTGATCAAAGGAAATGTAATATAAGCCGTGAACCAACGATGATAACAAAAACGGATATGTTCGTGTAACAATTCACAAATTTATCAATTCAACACAAATTCAAACGAGTTACACGAAATCAATTGCAATCCAATTTTCAATCAAGACAATGTTTCAATTGAATTTTAGCGTACACGTACAAACCCTAAAATTCAATTGAATCGTAAATTCAAGTAAATGCGTAAAGTATAAGATTAAGGAGAAAGAGACACAAACGATTGATTAGGGAGTTCCCACGGCATTCACGTCGTCCTCGCTTCGGGCCAGGTACGTCTCCCCCCAAGTAATCAAACGGATTACTTGAGCGTATATAGATTTCAAATCAATTTGAACAAGTGCACAGTTTACAAGACTCGAATAAAACCCTATTCAATCTATCGTAAACTATAAGAAACCTCAACGACGGATGAAGCTTCTCCCTCTAATTCCAATGATCGTTCCCGCGCACAAACCTCACACCGATCGTCCAGCTGAGTACCTCGCTCGTTGGTCGTTGATCCTTCAAGATATCGCACAATCTTGAATCACCGAGAAAACCCAATTCCTTCGAAACAAATTAACCCGATCACAAACTCTGATTCACCGCGAGTCGTACCGAACGTTATCGACCAAACGTACAAAACTTATCCGAATGATCCCATACTCATCCTTCAACGTTTTGCAATTTGATAGAAGATGATGATCTTGTTGCGAATATCTCTTCGATCCAAATTAATCACCAATTTGGCATACAAAGAGTTCTTCAAAAGCTATCTCACTTTTTACCACGGTTTCTCTCTTTTACATTAACAAAGCACATTGCTATTTATAGAGAAAATAGGATTGAGCAATTTTAGGCAAAACATAACAGAAATGTATCGATACAAATGATGGTTTGTATCGATACAAACCCTTTGACCAGCGTTCAAATTTGAATATATTGACCTATGTATCGATACAATCACGAGTGTGTATCGATACATACATCAGTTCTTTGAAAACTTGACTGATATGTATCGAAGCATGCAAGCATGATTCGATACACAAGTGACTCTCTGCCCTTGAACACCAGCTTTTGTATCGATACACATGATATATGTATCGATACAAAATACACAGAATCAGTCTGAAGTAACTTTGGGACATTTGTATCGATACAAGCAATTATGTATCGATACAAAACACCTCAAAAACAATTTTTACAAAGTTTAAAATAGTTTTTCGCTATCAATTAATTTATAATGTTGCCAAAATGTGTTCAACTCTATTTTCATGTGTTTTGACAATTATTAAAACATAAGGGAGAACTGGTGCACTTACATTCTCCCCGTTTTTGATAATTGTCAAAAATTTGCATAAGCTAACTAAGCCTATACCTAATATGCAATAAAATAGCAATATTTATACAGACGCAATACACCAAGGCTAACCATAAGCACGCTCCCCTTGAGTTGATGCCATAATGCGTTTGATAATGTTGATAAGATTCAAGACCTTTAGCTATTCATCCTTAGCTTGTGCAATCCAAATCTCTCCCCCTTTGACAATATCAAAAAGAAGAAGTGAGCTCATTAGATGTATCAAGTTCAAAAAGATTTTCAATCATAGTCATATCGTGCACTTACATTTGTTGAAATGCACTATATGATGAAATTTTCCTAATCAAAATAATTACATATAAAGATATGCCAAAAATATCAATGACGAATACCAAATATCATGACAAATATGGAATGTAGAACAACAAACCAAAACAACGCATGAATATCATAAAACATCGACATTTTAATCAAACTTAACATATCAAAACATGAGACGATATAAACAAACGCATGTATCCTATTATACTACATGCACAATTTCATGTTGCCATATTTTATTCTAACGGTGTTCATGAAGAAATGAAAGACACGAATAGCATGTATGCAACATTTTTACTTATAAACATATCAAGCAACAATATTATCAAACATTTGTCATTTAACACATATGGACTTCAAGAATTATTACTATCTTAAAGCAAAGTTTTTGGAAATGAGCAAACATATGAATGAATTGAAGTGCAATAATATGTAATGATGATAATTGAAAAGCATTCACAAGGGCATTAACTATTAAAGATAGAGATGAGAAGATAGAGACGATACTTTTAAACCTTATACCGTAACATGTGGATGCACTTTCCTTTGTATATAACTCCAAGTTGCCAATATGTAAATATGTATATAAAGTGCATGTACATTATAGATCATTCTAGGTTAGAGATATCTAGGATCCCTAGTTCTCCGCGAATATAGATAAAGGGATCCGTTGCAAGTGGCTTGGTAAAAATGTCCGCAAGTTGGTTTTTCGATTCCACATGCTCAAATATAACGTCCCCTTTTTCAACATGATCGCGAAGAAAGTGATGCCTAATCTCTATATGCTTAGTCCTTGAATGCAACACGGGATTCTTTGTGAGGTTAATGGCGCTAGTGTTGTCACACAAGATTGGAATACGTTGAACTTTTAAATCGTAGTCTAGAAGTTGTTGTTTTAACCAAACAATTTGGGAGCAACAACTTCCAGCCGCAACGTATTCGGCTTCGGCGGTTGACAAAGCAACGGAAACTTGCTTTTTGCTATGCCAACTTACTAAGCTATTACAAAAGAGGTGACATGTTCCACTAGTGCTCTTCCTATCCAATTTGCAACCGGCAAAGTCGGAATCGGAATAACCTACTAAAGAGCAATTGTTTCCCTTAGAGTACCATAGGCCGTAATTTGATGTTCCTTTCAAATATTTTAAAATCCTTTTGACGGCCTTTAGGTGTGATTCTTTGGGACATGATTGATATCGTGCACACATGCAAACACTAAACATAATATCCGGCCTAGATGCCGTTAGATAGAGTATAGATCCGATTATACCTCGATATTTGGTAATCTCCACATCTTTACCTTCTTCATCTTTGCTTAAAGCACATGTTGATGCCATTGGAGTTTCCATATGTTTTGAATCCGTCATCCGATACTTCTTAAGCAACTCAAGGCAATATTTAGTTTGATATATGAAAGTTCCTTCTTCTAGTTGCTTGATTTGTAATCCCAAGAAGTAGGTGAGCTCACCCATCATGCTCATCTCAAATTCACCTTGCATAAGACTAGAGAAACTCTTGACAAGAGATGGGTTAGTGGAACCAAAAATAATATCATCAACATAAATTTGAACTAGTAAGACGTCCTTCCCTTTACGTTTAATAAAGAGTGTAGTATCAACTTTCCCCCTTGAATATCCATTTTTAATTAGAAATTTGCTAAGTCTATCATACCAAGCTCTAGGAGCTTGCTTAAGACCATACAAGGCTCTTTTTAATTTGAAAACGTAGTCCGGATGTTCGTGATTTTCAAATCCGGGTGGTTGTTTGACATACACTTTTTCATTTATGTAATCGTTTAGGAAGGCACTCTTAACGTCCATTTGGTATAACTTGAAGTTCATATTGCATGCATAAGCTAGTAAAAGTCTAATGGCCTAGAGGCGGGCTACCGGAGCATAAGTCTCCTCATAATCAATGCCCTCCTCTTGGTTGTAGCCTTGAGCTACCAACCGTGCCTTGTTTCTAACAATAACACCGTTTTCATCTAGTTTGTTTCTAAAAACCCATCTTGTTCCGATTACTTGATGACTTGGAGATGGTGGAACCAAATCCCACACATCATTTCTTTTAAATTGGTTCAATTTTTGTTGCATAGCAAGAGTCCAATGTTCATCAAGTAATGCAGTTTTTGAGTTTTTAGGTTCAACTTGTGAAACAAAAGCATAATAAGGTCTAGTTTGTTTTGAATCATTTGGCAAATCGTTTAAAAGCGGATAAAGTATATCCTTTACTATATAAGAATATTGTCCAACAAAATCTCGAGTAATTGTCTACAATCACAAGTCCATAGTAATTGCCACCAAGGCTTTTGGTCCTTGATGGTCCAAAAAGATCCATATGGATTAACTCTAAAGGCTTAGTAGTTGAAATAAACTTTTTAGATTTGAAAGAAGCCTTAGTTTGTTTACCCATTTGGCATGCGTCACACAAATGATCTTTTGAAAAACGAATTTTTGGTAGACCGATTACAAGATCCTTGGACATTATTTTATTTAGTAAATCGAAATTAAGATGTGCCATTCTTCTATGCCATAGCCAAGATTCATCATTCTTGGTTATGAGACATTTGGCACTACTTAAGCCATTATCATCTAGATCTAACATATATATGTTTCCATGCCTAATTGCCTTAAGAATCACATTCTTGTCTTTGTTGCTTTCGATTGTGCAAAAGGTCGGTTTAAAATTGATTTTGAACCCTTTATCACAAAGCTTAGTAACACTTAACAAGTTATGCTTAAGGTTGTCCACAAGAATGACATTTGATATGGTTAAAGAGGATGGATTACCTACAGTACCGACACCAAGTATTGTCCCTTTGTTGTTATCTCCATAGGTGACGTATCCCTTTTCCTTTGCTTTAAACTCAATGAAAAGCGATGGATCACCCGTCATGTGCCTTGAGCATCCACTATCTAGAAACCATCTCCTTTCTAGATTATCAAGGCACTTTTCCGACAACAATTAGACATAAGAAGGAGGTACCCAATGTTCATTGGGTCCTAATTGGTGAGGTAAATAAACTTTGTTGAGTTTTGGCATCCATTGCAATATGCCCTTAGGTACCAACAATTTCCTAGCTTTACATTTTGCAATGGTATGACCTTCACAACAACAATAGTGACAAGTGATATGTGATTCACTCTTCTTTTGATCCATTTTGAAATGTTTTGAATTTTTGTTTTTGACTTTCAAATTATTTTCAAAATGCTTTGGATCAACTTGATGAGAGACTTTGGTTTTTGGTGGATATTCCACTGTCTTTAAGAATCTTAATATTTTTTGACAAAGCGACACATCCATCACAACCAACTATATCACTATTATCATGAATTACATTTGACCTTTCTAATAATGATACTTTGAAAGCTTTCAATTCTTCTTCTGTTTCGGAAACTTTCTTTTCAAGAGCTTTGTTAACCTTTATAATCTCTTTTAATCGTTTGAAAGCTTTCCTAGTTTCACTACATAGGTCCTCAAATGCACTTTGTAATTCATGATATTCCAACATAGTATATGAGCTAGAGGGATTTTGGTTTACCTTTTTGGGAGCTTTGTCTTTCTTTTTGTGATGGTGAGTTGTGAAGCATACATTAGCCACTTCACTTTCATCACTTGAGCTAGAGCTTGATGATGAGTGAGATGAGGAGTTACTATTCTCACTTGCAACATAAGCTTTCTTTCCTTTGCTCCTCCTCTTCCTTGAAGATGACTCATTTTCTTTCCTTTTGAGATTTGGGCAATCCGGCTTGTAGTGACCAACTTGGCCGCACTCATAGCACATTCTCTTCTTTGAGTATCTACCATCTTCATTCTTCTGACGGTAACCACTATCTTTCCGATACTTCTTAAGATTGTCATGGGAGTGCCTTATCCCATTCTTTCTCACATACCTATTATAGCGTCGAACGAAGAGTCCCATTTCTTCATCATCGGAATCCTCTTCACTTGAGCTACTTTCCACTTGCTCAACCTTTTTGGACTTGGATGTGGAGGCTTTTATAGCAATAGACCTCTTATCCTTTTCTTTTTCCTTGTCGTTGTGTTTTTCCTTTTTCCCACTTTTCTCATGCTTTTCTAGCAAGTTGAGCACTTGTTCATGCTCCGTTAGCTTCCCAAATAGGATAGAGAGAGATAGAGTAGTAAGATCATTCGCCTCTTTGATTGCGGTGACCTTTGGTTGCCATGACCTATTAAGACATCTCAACACCTTATAAGTAGCATCTTGATTAGAAATTGGCTTACCAAGACCATGTAACTTGTTTGTTATCTTTACAAACCTTTGTTGCATATCTGCGATGGTTTCACCATCTTGCATATGAAACATTTCGAACTCTTGTGTCAAATTGTTTATTTTGGAAATTTTTACCTCGTTAGTTCCCTCAAAGTGGTCAACTAACGTATCCCACATTTCCTTGGCCGTTAAACAATGCGACACATGGTAAAATTGATCAATCCCAAGGGATGATATAAGTATGTTTTGTGCCTTAGCATCGTAATTGACCTTTTTCTTATCATCGTCCGTCCATTGTGCCATAGGCTTGTTGGTGACAATGCCATTTTGATCGGTGTTTGTTCGAACAAACTTACCGTTCTCAATGGCATTCCACACTTCACCATCAAAAGAATTGATGTGAATGCGCATACTACTTTTCCAATAATCAAAGTGATCGCCATTGAATATAGGAGCCCTATTGTACGCCCCTTTAGGTGCAAAAGCCATGTTTTCTAATAATTGGCAAAAATCCACCGAATTTTGCTAACAAAATCGAACTGGGATCGTGATACCACTTGTTAGACTACTTGGCTCAACCACTTAGAAGGGGGGTTGAATAAGTGGTTCTGTAAACAACGAACGTTTTTCGAATTATGATTAAAAGAGGTGTGCAAGCGGAAGTCCACCGGATCCGTAGTCTATTGCACCCTTGATCAAAGGAAATGTAATATAAGCCGTGAACCAACGATGATAACAAAAACGGATATGTTCGTGTAACAATTCACAAATTTATCAATTCAACACAAATTCAAACGAGTTACACGAAATCAATTGCAATCCAATTTTCAATCAAGACAATGTTTCAATTGAATTTTAGTGTACACGTACGAACCCTAAAATTCAATTGAATCGTAAATTCAAGTAAATGCGTAAAGTAAAAGATTAAGGAGAAAGAGACACAAACAATTGATTAGGGAGTTCCCACGGCATTCACGTCGTCCTCGCTTCGGGCCAGGTATGTCTCCCCCCAAGTAATCAAACGGATTACTTGAGCGTATATAGATTTCAAATCAATTTGATCAAGTGCATATTTTACAAGACTCGAATAAAACCCTATTAAATCTATCGTAAACTATGCGTAACCTCAACGACGGATGAAGCTTCTCCCTCTGATTCCAACGATCGTTCCCGCGCGCAAACCTCGCACCGATCGACCAGTTGAGTACCTCTCTCGTTGGTCTTTGATCCTTAAAGATATCGCACAATCTTGAATCTTACGAATATCTCTTCGATCCAAATTAATCACCAATTTGGCGTACAAAGAGTTCTTCAAAAGCTATCTCACTTTTCACCAGGGTTTCTCTCTTTTACATTAACAAAGCACATTACTATTTATAGAGAAAATATGATTGAGCAATTTTAGGCAAAACAGAACAAAAATGTATTGATACAAATGATGGTTTGTATCGATACAAACTCTTTGACCAGCGTTCAAATTTGAATAAATTGACCTATGTATCGATACAATCATGAGTGTGTATCGATACATATATAAGTTCTTTGAAAACTTGACTGATATGTATCGAAGCATGCAAGCATGATTCGATACATAATGCTTTCTGAAGATCTTAGGTTCACATGTTTCTCGCATGGGGAAAAACTCAGACACTTGGGGTTTTAGCGCAGCTTCATCTGGGAATGGACCTCCAAATGCAAACACGTTGTTGGCGACAAAGAAGGGAATCACTAATTCATCTTCCCAGCGGTTTTTCTCTTCATTGGTTCCATGAGGTTCTGGAACTACCTCTGCGCCATTGGTTTTAACGATGGTGTTCTTCCATTTTCCAGAAAAAGGAACATTGACTTGTTCTTGATTTTGTTCAGCCATTATAACGCCTGAAGAAGATGAACAGTACGAAAAGCTTTGGGATTTAAAATGGGTCGAATGCATATCTGTTATATTGAATAGATCTGAGATTTGTGAATTCAAAACGTACTTTAGTTAAATGGTTTGATCAATTTCACATATTGCATGATAGTTTGGAACGATTCAAGTACGAAGATAGGAAAATTAGTTGAAACGAAAGGAAAAGAGTTGAGTGTGAAGAAGATTTCCTTCTTGAACTTGGTTAGATTTTGATGATAACAAACTCACATCACAAAAGAAGAAAGCTTATGGAGTCTCAAGAATGAGAAACTAAGTTGAAGATAAAGACTTAAGCTTATTAGATTAATTATTTGTAAGTATGATCTTTATCTTTGATTTATCATTTTAATAATTATATAACTTAGAATGCTCAGAAATTAATTTAAAATTAATCACTAATAAATTTCTAAGTTAAATACAAAAGTCCATGTGAAGCAACTTTCAAAATTATAAAAAGTTGATTTTTAGAAAAAGCTGTCTGCAACATTTTAAATCAACTACTTCATTTAACCGATTTAAAAAGTATGTGGCTGTTTGAAATTTAAACTATGTTGACCGTTTGACCAGTACCTTTTACATCGGCTTTCATATTGAACCGCTGTAGAAAAGTCTGGGCAGAATTCAGATTTTTCATATTTTCATGAAAAAATTCGTTTTTATTTTTAATGTTATTTTTTAAGGGACTTTTTAAAGAGTGGCATTGCTTCATGGTCATTTTCTAAAGCCTCTATTAATATATTTGAGATCATTACAATTTTGACTAACTTTCATATCTCAATTTTCTAAGTTAACAATATCACATTTCTCATAAACTTTCATACACATATCTTAAGAAACTTTGATCATATTTTCATATCTATAAAAGTTTCTGAGCACTAAGATATATACATTGTTAAAGTGATATTGATTTGATAATAACCATACATTTTATTCTTCAACAATCATTTGTTAAATTCTCATCATTGTTTGTTGAGAATTGTTGTTAAAGATAGTGGGTGTTATCTTGTGTTGTTTTGAACACCTTGTTGTCCAGGATTGTTGGAAGCAAGAGAGTGAAAAAGAGAGGTTTGTTCTCTTGTTTCACTTTGTAGAGATCATAAAGGGTTACCTTGCTGTCCAGGATTGTTGGAAGCAAGAGAGTGAAAAAGAGAGGATTGTTCTCTTGTTTCACTTTGTAAGGTGACATAGTGAAATCTCTCATAGGGCGTGAGTGGACTGGATTACCCTTAGGTTAGAAGGGGAACCAGGATAAATTTCTTGTGTGATTTTCTCTTTCCCTTCTCTTTTATTTTTCTGCATAACATTCAAACATTCATCACAAACAAACCAGAAAAATAAGAATAATCAAAACATCTCTAAAATAACCGAAAAAAGTCTTAGAACCTAATTCACCCCCTCTTAGGTTGCACTCTGAACTTACATTGAGAAGTTGTAGAAAAGTGTTTAAGTGGTGACCTAATCCTATTTATAGTATTCGTTTTACCTGAATAAAATAATTGAAAAGAAATTCAATTTTCTTTCAACTTCCGCACTCACCATGTGTACCATGATGACTGCAAAAGTGAAATCGTGCCAGTAATGGGGAAACACGCTGACGCTTACACTCATGATTATTATCACGTCCCATTAATGTGGAATAAAAAACGCCAAGTTCTCCACTCAATTCAATTCAAATTTGGCATATTTTGGGCGCATTTTGTTAGCCAATATTTTGGCTAAGTCAAAATAAGTATTAAATGTTCTTCTGAATGCATTTAATAAACCCTCAATCATGGAAATTACATGTTTCCAAGCCTTAAATTTCAATATGAAAGTTAAGGGTAATGTTTTCAAGAACAAGAAGGATTCTTATCAAGAATATCCATGGACCTGAAGAAATGGAGAGTATTTATAAGTCAAACAAGTAAATCAAGTTTAACTTCGAGTTACCAACAATTCGAGTCATCACTAGGAATGTTCGAACTCAAATGAGTTTTATGACTTAAGCAAAATACTTTTTCTGAAGATTCAAATTTGAACCATTGCAACGCTTCATTCAAAATGGCAGCTATTCACATTCAAATATGAAGATGAGGTGGAAAAATATACGTTAGGTGAACGTTTTATAGACGTTATTCATAGCGTTATAGGATTTTATCTATAAATACTAGTTCATTTGATGTAATTAGGATCACAAATTCTCATACTAATAATCCTTACAAATTCTGGGTACCCATGCGTTCTAGTGAAAGGAATACAAAAGGCAAAATGTATGATTCTGTGATCACCATTTACTAAACTGAATGCAATTTCTACTTTTATGCAATTTACATGCTTTCTTTTACAATTTCTGCATTTTATTTCACTGAATCATTTACTTTTCTTGTCAATACGTACTCACTTTGAGTATTTTTACTTTTCTTGTCATTCAAGTCATTTATTTTCAAACAAACTTATTCATTTGCGTTAATGAATAATGTTATTTTCAATCATAAACAATAAATGCACAAATATGTTTCAAGATTCTCTAGTTGATCTTTCAAGCATTGCAAACTAGCGGTTTTTTACCAAAAAACAGCGTAAACAATATTTCTATAAAATATTATAAAAATTAAATTATTTTGTCAATGAGAATCCAACAACAAACTTTAGCTAAAAAAAATCTCCGCAAAAAAATATATTAAAAAAACTCTAATTGAATGACACCTAAAAACATTAATTTTTGAGAATACACGAGAAAGTTTCGTGGAACTATTATAATGTATATAATAGAGATAGAGATATTGTTTACACTGATTTTTGGTAAACAACCGCTAGTTTGCAATGCTTGAGAGACCAACTAGAGAATCTCGGGACATGTTTGTGCATTTATTGTTCAAGTTTGAAAATAGCAATGTTCATTAATGTAAACGAACAAGTTTGATTGTGAAAATAACAAAAAGTAAATAAAATGTAACTTGTTTGACAAAGAATGTAAAAATACTCAAAGTGAGTACGTATTTGACAAAGAAAAGTAAATGTTTCAATGAATTAAAATGCAAGAAATGTAAATAAAAGCATGTAAATTGCATAAGAATATAAATTGCATTGAATCAAAAGAAAGTGATCACAAGATCATACATTGTTTCCTTTTGTATTCCTTTCACTCGAACGCTTGGGTACTCAGAACTTGTAAGGATTTTTAGTATGTAAATTTGTGATGTGATTTACAACAAATGAACTAGTATTTATAGATAAAATCTAAGGCTATCTAATAACGACTAAATAAAAACCAAGCTTGAATGAAACGTCGCAATGGTTTGAAATTTGAATCTTCAGAAATGTTGAAAATATGCTAAGTCTTGAAGCAGTCTTCGAGCTCGAATAATCCTTGAAAGTCACTCAAAACATGGATGACTCGAATCAAAAATTACTTCTTGGACTTGTGAATACTTTCCATCTTCTGAATTCCATGAATCTCTTTGTATCATTAATGTTCTTAAAGACATTATCCTTCACCTCTATATTAGAATAAATGACCTGGAAACATTGATTTCCATGCTTGAAGGTCTATTAATTATCTTCAAAGAACATTTAGTGCATATTTTGACTTAACCAAAATATGAGTTAACAAATTGCCCCCAAAAAATGCCAATTTCGAATCGAGTGAATCGAGTGGAGAACTTGGCATTTTTTATTCCACATTAATGGCACGTGATGGCAATCATGAATGTAACCGTCAGCGCGTTTCCCCACATGTTTTGCCATTGATAATTCTAAAGCCAATGGCTCATGGAAAACCAATTTTTCTTTAATCTCTATCAACTTATTCAAGTTTTCTAGAGTAACTTTGTAACCAGAGGCTATTTGAACCAAATCATTGGCTTCTTGATTTTGTAGTCTAGGAATGTGTTCAAATTCCACAGACTCGAATCGATCCAGCAAAGTACTTGCAATCACAAAATACTTTGCCAAATGTTCTTTAATACATTTGTACTCTTTTGTTAATTGCTTAATGACCAATTCTGAATCAACTCGAATGATAATGTTTTTTGCCCCCAAGTCTATTAACAGTGCAAGACCTGCTATTAAGGCTTCATATTCTGCCTCATTATTGGAGCAAAAACCATTTATTTTGTATTTAAACTTAGTTGGAATTTGTATTGGAGATATTATCAAAATCCCAATTTCAGTCCCATGTTTATGTTTGGAACCATCGAAATACAAAATCCATGGCTGTGTTTCCACATAACTTAGTGGCATTTCAATCACTGAATGATCAACAAGAAAATCTGCCACTATTTGACCTTTTTTATCTCTTAAAGGTTTATATGTTAGTGAGTATTCTGTTAGAGCCAGAGCCCATTTACCAATTCTACTATGTAAAATAGGTTTCAAAAGCATATGTTTAATAACATCGAAATGAGAATAGACATAAACTTCAATAGGCTTTATGTAATGCTTAAGTTTGATACAAGAGAAATATAAACATAAACATAGTTTTTCTATAGCACTATATCTAGTTTCAGCATCATTTAATACTCTACTTAAATAATATATAGCTTTTTCAACACCATTTTCATCTTCTTGGGCAAGCATGCTACCAATAGTTGAATCAGATGCTGAAATGTACAACTTCATTGTTTTGTTTCGAATAGGAGGCATCAGCGTTGGTGGATGAGCCAAATAAGCTTTAATGTCTTCAAACGCCTTTTGTTGATCTTGCCCCCAATGAAATTGATCCCCTTTTTGCTTTCTAAGTAGTGGAGAAAAAGGATGAGCTTTTCCACTTAGATTCGAAATGAACCTTCTCAAAAAGTTGATCTTTCCCAATAGGGATTGAAGTTATTTCTTTGTTCTTGGAGGCTGAGTTTCCATAATAGCCTTCGTTTTGTTTTTATTTATCTCTATGCCTTTTTTATGCACCACAAAACCAAGGAAATCCCATGCATGTACACCAAAAGCACATTTTAGTGGATTCATTTTTAATCCACATTTTCTCATTCTCTCGAATGACTTTCTAAGATGATTCAAATGATCATCACTAGAAGAGGATTTCACAACAATATCATCAATGTAGACTTGCATAAAGGCATCAATGAAATCATGAAAAATAAGATTCATTGCTCTTTGGTATGTGGCTCCAGCATTTTTTAGACCAAATGGCATAACAACCCATTCATAAGTCCCTAATGCGCAAGGGCATCGAAATGCTGTTTTAGCCACATCCTCTTCAGCAATAAAGATTTGATTATAGCCAGAATAGCCATCTAACATACTCAAGTATTCGAAACCTGCTGCTGAATCAACTAACATTTCCGCTACTGGCATTGGATATTCATCCTTAGGTGTTGCATTATTTAAGTCTCTAAAATCTATGCATACCCTAAGGCTACCATTTTTCTTAATAACAGGCACAATATTTGCTAACCATTCAACATACCTGGCAGTTCGAATGAATTTGCTTTTTAGTAGCCTTTCAATCTCACTTTTGATCTTTGAGAGGATCTCAGGATTGAATCTCCTTGGTAATTGTTTGATAGGCTTCTTTCCTGGCTTGAGTGGCAGTCTATGTTCCACCAATTCTCTACTCAATCCTGGCATTTCATTATAGTCCCAGGCAAAGCAATTTTTAAATTCTTTGAGTAGATTAACCAACTTCTGCTTCAACTCGAAATCAACATTGGTACTAATATATGTTGGCCTTTTTATGGGGCCATCTCCAATATCAATTTCTTGCAAAGGGTCTTGTGCTTGCATTTTAGGATTCGAACTGGATGGGTCTTTTTCAAAACCTAAGGGTTCGTCATCATAAATGCAATCAAACCTTTGTTCATTTGGCAATAACTTGCCATTATTTTCATCTATGGTTTCTTCAACCATATTTTGTTCGGATGCAGCCTCTAAGGCCGTTTCGATCTTTTTCTCGGCAATATATGCCGTTATCTTGGCCCAAGCAGAGGGCTAAGACATTGCTCGATTCTGCATCATCATCCCATCCAGAGGGTGGGATCACTCCATCTTCAGGAGGGAATTCTTCAACCACTTCCCTCTCCCAACAGAAACCATGTGTTGGATGGAGTTTGACAGAATGGTACACATTATTGGTGGCTCCTCGAAAGCCACTATCTCTGTCTCCACAAGGAGAAATTGAGGCTAAGTTTCTATCAAAGGTTTGTTTTGTAATATGATCCACCTCACACCTATAGAAACTTTGGTCAGCCTCAATGTTTTCCACAATCTTGTCTTCCCTCCAAAGTATTAACCTTTGGTGAAGGGTGGAGGGTACTGCACCCACTCCATGAATTCACTCCCTTCCTAGAAGCAAGTTGAAACTAGCCTTTGATGGCACAACTATGAATAAAGTTGGCCTAATAGTGCTGCCCACAGCAACATCCATTTGAATGGCACCAAGTGATTTGCCACTCTTTCCCTCATAGTTAGAGAGAACAATATTGTGAGAATGCATATCAGTGTCATACATTCCCAACTTCCTTAACATGAAATGGGGCATTAAGTTAACTGCAGCACCCCCATCCACAAGGACTTTATTTACGCCCACACCACCAACTTTAGCCTTAATGTATAAAGGCTTTAGGTTGTTCTTCATACCCTCATGAGGCCACTCGAATGTAGCCTTTTGTTGCACAATACACCCGTTATTCATAACATAGTAGCATACAGGGGTGTAATCATCTAGCTCAGGTTCTTCAAACTCTTCATCAGGGTCTGAAGTGGACCTTTGATCATACTCACGTGGCAGAATAGACACCACGTTGACCAACACATCGAAGTCTTGTTCAGAGCCAGATTCGAGCAGGTCTTCATCTGGAATATCATCCTCCATGTTATCCTCTGGGAATGATAGTCTTTCTTTGGTTGGCCTCTTTGAAGAGGACCCCTCATCGATTACTAAGGCTTTTTCAGCCTTTTTAGGAACAAACTCCTTCTTATTCCTTGCATCACTGTGGTTGCCTTCAGTATATGCAACCTTGGTATTGCCCCCAGCATGGGTACTTGAATTGGAATTGCCCCCAGCATGGGCATTCGAACGAGATTTGCCCCCAGCATGGGCATTCGAATTCGAGTTGCCCCCAGCTTGGGCATTCTCTCTTTCCAATTTCTTAAGGCGTTGATCCTACGCCACTGGGTTCGAGTCATAGGATTTTTCCCTTTGTAGTTATTGTTATAAGAGTACTTCCTATTTTCAGCATTGTTGCTCGAAGCAACTTGACTCGAACAACCTAAGTCCATCCTTCTCTTTTGATAGACCTGGTGTTGGCTTGATGACCATTGATTGACAGGAATTCTATTTGAAGGCACATATGTTTGCCTCCTTCCAAGCCTGTCATGGATAGTAGGGCCTTGATTTGTTGCCTTACCCTTGTTTGGCCTTTCAGTAGACCACTTGTTCTTGTTATCCACATATGGCATAACATTTTTAAGGCCTGCAGTAGCCTCCTTATCACATACAGCACTGCAACGAGGACACAGCATCACTTCCTTGTTGCTTAGCTTGCATCTATTCAGAAAATCAATGAGTTCCTCTTCAGCTCGAGGATACACCACTTTGATTTTCTCAGCATATTCTCCCTCAATAACAGCTCGAACTGGGGAGGCTTCCATAGCATCTATCATTAAGCACTCGAATGGCTCCACATAGGAAGTCTCAGCCACTTGGAGAGGGTCAGTATCTACCTTCATGGGCTGCTTAGCTTTTTCATCGAACTTCAATCTCCCCTCATCCAATGCTTTTTGCACTAAGTCCCTGAAAACAACACAATGAGAAGTTTTATGACCCAAAAAGTTATGAAATTTGCAATAACCTCTTTTCTTTCTTTGTTCTAAAGCAGGAACTTTTAATCCTTTTTGAACAGTTATTTGGCCATCAGTGACTAGTAAGTCAAAAATTTCATCACATTTGGTGACATCAAATGTGTAGGTTTTAGCAACATACTTCTCATTTTTGGGTTCACTAGGATTTTTTCCATTCGAGGGCTTTAATAATTTACAAGTATAAGGAGGTCCTGGTTTTAATTCAGCCAAGTCTATTTCGTTTGGATCAACCTCACCAGTCTCTAACTCATACTCATCTTCACTCTCATAGTTCCCCACATAGGCTATTTTCTCTTTCTTATGGAACTTAATATTCCTGGCTTTTTCATTTCTAAGTCTTTCAACTTGTCTAACCCTATCAGCCAATTGAGCCATATCCCTGAGATGTTGTGTATCTAATTTCTTTCGAATCGAGTAGTCTAGGCCACCAGCAGCCATTTCTACCAATTCATGTTCAGGAACCTGAGTGAAACATCTAGCTTTAAGAAGCCTAAACCTATTGAGATAGTCATCAATAGATTCTGGTGTTTTACGTCTAACACTTGCTAATTCTTTGAGGCTTATTTTTGTTTGACCCATGTAGAATTGCTCATGAAAAAGCCTTTCGAGTTGGGTCCAAGTAAATACAGAGTGTGGGGGTAAGGTTGTGAACCAAGTGAAAGCATTTTTTGTTAGAGAATTGGGAAAGTATTTCATCCTCAAATTCTCATTATTTGCTATGTCCCCAGCCTCAGTCAAATACCTAGCAATGTGCTCGACTGTAGACTCTGTTGTATCACCAGCAAACTTGGTAAATTTTGGGGTTTTCCAACCCCTTGGAATTTCTGTTTGCAAAACAAATTCAGATAGTGGTGATACAAAATTGGGTCTATGTAATCCCACATTTAGACCATTTTGGGCAAGGATGGTTTCTACCAAATTGGCTAAGTTATTTTGCCCAAAATCATTATGTTGAACGTTTCTCAAAACCTCATCAGCATTTTGGTTTCGATGAACAAGCACCACTTCAGGTTCAACATTTCTTTGTACAAGTTGGTTAACAACTTGTTGTTCTTGTTGCTGACCTCGAGCCTCTTCGATTCGATTATCAGCAACCTGACCAGGCCTTGGTCTAGGGGCCTGCAATGGTTGAAGTGGTTGTTGGATGGGCACTTGTGCCCCTCCAAAGAAATCAGCAATTCTACCCATTTGGGTAGCCAGGGTTTGGTAAGTCTGATTTGTATCTCGAATTAATGGGTTGATTATTGTACCCATTTGTTCAGTGAGTAAATTCACCATATCATAATTACTCTCATCCATTTGTTGCCTCATAGATAAAAGTGAATCTGTAGTGAGGGCTGATCGACGATTTGTGTATCAATAAATATTTTATAACTGCAAGTGCACAGTTTCGTCGTTGAGTTTTAAAAGATTATCGAACCACAGAGACCAACAGTTGATCTACCGTCTCTCTATCGTCACGGTGTAAATCTAAACCTCACACTCTCGTTTTGTTGATAAAAACCATACTTTCTAAGCTAGGAGTTTTACTGTCACTTTTCTACCACCTTAGCTTCGAAAGTATATTTTGAAAATCAATTAGTTCTAATTAATCCTAACGTGGCTCTCGCTCGTTCAAAGATTAATATCAAATTCCTACTATCTAGTTAAAACCTCAAACTCTCGCTCTATTGATTTTAACCTTAGTTGCTTTCTTTTACTCTCGTTCAAAAGCTTTGAATTAAATTAGGAATTTGAATCAGAAAAATAGTTTAATAAGTACGCGCTAAATCATTATTAAATTCCCTTCGGAGAATTAGTTTACATACCGATATCTAGGAAATTTAGCTAGACATAGTAAAGAAATTAAACAAACAAAAACAGAAAATTAAATAAAGCATAATTAAATAATTAAATAAAAAACATTAAATAAAAAACCTGGAATAAATGCTGAATTAACTTGACTGAAATAACTGGAATAATATTCTTGACAGGAAAGTGAAAACAGAACTGAAAACGGATTCCCGGTGTGGAAATACCGTTACAGTTATTGTAGCAAGAAATAAAAACTGACTGAAAAGTAAAGAAAATAAGGCGTGCGGAGAAAAGAATCTCGTCCTCTATTTATAGAGGGATTTTTCTGGTTACGATCCACAAAAATAGGAGATGATAAGCTCTCTTTTGATTATATCCAATAGCCACACGATCAGGACCAGAAAACCATCAAACGCGTGCGTGCGCCCCACGTTGCTCAAAATCAGTTTCACTGAGCTTTTCACTCTTGGTGGCGCTCGCCACCCATTCTGTGGCGCTCGCCACTTTGAGGCTTGCGCTGGGTGGCGCTCGCCACCCTCCTGTGGCGCTCGCCACTTTGTGACTTTGGGCAAGTGCCCATTTTTGCTGGGCTCCTTTGTGGGCTGCGCGAATTTGGGCTTTGCACCCCTTTTTGCTCCGTTTTTGATACTTTTTGCTCAATTCCCTTCTCCGACCTATTTTATTTGACAAAACTAAAAACAAATCAAATTCTAACATAAACAGACATAAATGAAATAAATACATATGCAAATGCAACTAAAATTCACCTAAATTAAGCTAAAAATACGATATGATTTTGTGTCATCAAGGGCTGGTTGGTTCACTCGAACTCTAGCGTAATTGGAATTTTGCCCTTATGGAAAGGGAGACCTCACTATTATCCTATCAGAGTGTAATGCAGGGTGTGAATACACGTTCTGCATCATGGCTGTAGGCATTCCATATGGATAAGATCTTTGGGACTGATACAAACCCCCTGATTGACTTCGAAAGTCAAATGAAGATCCTGAGAATGGGGGAGGAACCCCACCAATAGTTTGTAAAGGCATGCTCGATGTGTTTTCAGCCATTGTGGTTGCAGCATTAGATGTTAATGAGGGCATGGAAGAAGATACAGGAATTGCCTGTGTTGCCCCCACAGATGTTGCATCTGTGGCTGATGTTGTCAGAGCGCTCGAAGCGTCTACATGCCCCAATAATGGGTTAACATCATCAGGATCTTGATTGTTTTGGTTATTGACATTATTATTGTCATTACTATTGTTGTTGTTGTTGCTTGTACTAGCGTTGGTGCCTCTAGGTCTCACCATCTCTGGTTTTATCCTACCACTTCTCAATTGCATGCACTAAACAATGTAATTTTTTGAAAACAACACACACAACTTTCCAAAACAACAAAGAAGAAAATTTTCAGAAAATTTTTTAAGAAAACTTTGAAAATAAAAACGCACAAAACCAGTCCCACTGGGCGTGCCAATTTGTTTACACTGATTTTTGGTAAACAACCGCTAGTTTGCAATGCTTGAGAGACCAACTAGAGAATCTCGGGACATGTTTGTGCATTTATTGTTCAAGTTTGAAAATAGCAATGTTCATTAATGTAAACGAACAAGTTTGATTGTGAAAATAACAAAAAGTAAATAAAATGTAACTTGTTTGACAAAGAATGTAAAAATACTCAAAGTGAGTACGTATTTGACAAAGAAAAGTAAATGTTTCAATGAATTAAAATGCAAGAAATGTAAATAAAATCATGTAAATTTCATAAGAATATAAATTGCTTTGAATCAAAAGAAAGTGATCACAAGATCATACATTGTTTCCTTTTGTATTCCTTTCACTCGAACGCTTGGGTACTCAGAACTTGTAAAGATTTTTAGTATGTAAATTTGTGATGTGATTTACAACAAATGAACTAGTATTTATAGATAAAATCTAAGGCTATCTAATAACGACTAAATAACAACCATTTGACAAGTGTCTTGCCACACAATCTTCATTCCTGAATGCCAATAGTTGCCAAACTTGAATGAAACGTCGCAATGGTTTGAAATTTGAATCTTCAGAAATGTTGAAAATATGCTAAGTCTTGAAGCAGTCTTCGAGCTCGAATAATCCTTGAAAGTCACTCAAAACATGGATGACTCGAATCAAAAATTACTTCTTGGACTTGTGAATACTTTCCATCTTCTGAATTCCATGAATCTCTTTTTATCATTAATGTTCTTAAAGACATTATCCTTCACCTCTATATTAGAATAAATGACCTGGAAACATTGATTTCCATGCTTGAAGGTCTATTAATTATCTTCAAAGAACATTTAGTGCATATTTTGACTTAACCAAAATATGAGCTAACAGATATATGGAAATAATAGAATCATAACGGAGTGAAAAAGTAATATTCCCTTAGTCATTGCGTTTGACTGTAGATATCCCGATCTCGACAAAAAAACAACGGAGTGAAAAAGTAATATTCCCTTTTGACTAATTGGATTCAAAAAAACGGTATTCTCTCGATCGGATATATTTCTATTTATCCAATGCCTTGCTAATCAATTTCATCCACTCTCACAAGCTCCTACCTTTGGATTCTTTGCTTTTTGGGACCCTGTCTCAAGGTTTCCTTTCACTTTAAGTATCTATTTCTTATTTGCTATTGGCTTGCGTTGGTTAGAGAATATCCTCATTCACAAAAGGGAATTATGTTGTGGAACCATTTATAGACATGCAATTGATATGCATATAGAATAAAGCAATATGCTATATTATTGACCGATTGACCATGAATGAATAATCCACTTACGGGGTAATGAGGTATCCACTTACGGGGCTGTTACAATAATTTGCAATAGTAAGTGAAATAATATTTTTAAAATTGAAAGTTCTGTTTAACTCATCTTTATAAAACCGGGTAGTAAGATGAAGATTGACTTTTATTTATAAAAATACTAATATAAATTACCTGTGCAAAGCACTGGTTAAATTTTACTTATAAAATATAAATTATTTTTTATGATAGTATAAGTTTTTTTTAAATTATTTTAATAATAATTAAATTTAAATGTATATAATATTTTGGAAAAAGTTTTGGTGACCAACTTACATTGTTCGATACTACACCCTGTAGGAAAAATTTAGGGACCTAAGTATCTATCATTTGTCTCACATATTATTGGCGTTTTATTTATTTTTATTTATTTTATTAATAATTGTAATGATATTTTGATTAGTTAGCATTTTATCTTTTCGATATATCAAAAAAAATTCCTAAGTTTCACAATTGCTTGATTTTAGTCACCTAAATTTCAATTGTTTGATTTTGGCCCTCAAGTTTACCTAATTTTGCATTTCATAGTTCCGTTGACTTTTTTAAAATAAAAATTCTTTATGTGGTATTTTAAATAAAATATGTTTTTAAATGTATTTATATCTCGTGTGTTTTCTTATAATTTTTTGAATTTGTGTGAACCCTGTGTGTTTCTAAATATATAAACAAAAATGTATTTAAGTTTATTAAATAATGAATGTTTCTGACTTAATATATATATATATATATATATATATATATATATATATATATATATATATATATATATATATATTATTCAATAAATTTAAAAAGTATAATTTTTTAGAAATATTACGAGAGGAAGTACTCAATATGATTTTATATATTTAGAAACAAAAATAGTATTAATGCATGTTCAAAACTAAACCAATACAATAGGAAATGAAGAACACATGTATATAAAACCAAAAAAGAGAGAATTTCAACATTTTTGTTTCCATTCGCATAAAGAAAACTGCACAAATGGAAATAGAACCAAGCACTCATCAATCGATATATTCTTATCCCATTTTAAACCATTCAAAAGATAATGCAAAAGTTCCTTTCTACTTGCTATGAAAAGATGAAACTAGGCCCTCATTTCACTAATACCATTTCTATATAAAGTGTAGTACATATAAAGCTTAATTTCAGCAATTGCACCTATTCTCAAACCCCTTCTAACCTATTTCTATTTCCCAAATAAAATACCATCAAATAACAATGAACAATCTCCTTGGAGATGAAATGGAGCAGTATCAGAAGAAAAGGAAATCTTGTGATGAAGCGTCTACAAACTTGAGGACATCAAGAAGAAGATTATGCAACAACAAAAACGAAGAAGAGGGAAACAACTACAACAAATCAGTCTCAACAACACTAAAGCTTTACGATGATCCGTGGAAGATAAAAAAGACTCTAACGGATAGTGATCTAGGAATCTTGAGCAGACTCTTGTTAGCTGCTGACTTAGTGAAGAAGCAAATTTTGCCTATGTTGAATCTTGATGACGCAAGAGCTGCAGAAACCGAGGAAGGTTCCCCGGTTAAAGTTTGGGACATGGAAACAAATTCCATGCACCAACTTGTTCTAAAGCGATGGTCTTCGTCCAAGAGTTATGTTCTTATTGGTAAGTGGAACCATGATTTCGTGAGAAGAAGAGATCTCAAGAAAGGAGATGAAATTGGATTTCAATGGGATCCTTTTAACCGTGTCTTCAATTTCTGTGTCCTTAAACGGGCTACGCCTCAATGATGGAATAATTTCTCTATGAATTTCAGCCATTTATTATTTCATATTAGTGCTTAAAGCGGATCTTCACTTGTTGATTTTAAATCATGAATTTGTTGTATAATAAGTTCTATTTATATATAGTACTTACTATAATATAAATATATTTGGTCTAAAAAAAAACTATAATATAAATATATAATAAATTTGTTGCTGTAATTTTAAATTCAGACAAATTATTATTAGTTTAAAATATTTTATTAAGAAAATTAAGAAGCTTAAATTTAAGACATAAAATTAAGAAATAAGGAACTTTTGATTAAGATGATTAAATGAACTTTTGAAACTATACGGAGCTTTTTACCGGCCTTGTGTTTCAATCTTCGTGTCTGTTTGGCCTAACTTTGTTTTAGCTTTACTTCTCATTTAAGTGATAAGTAGAACTAAACACATATTTTATGAAGTTTTTATTAAAAAAATGGTTTAATACAAATGAAGAAAATATAGAGATTTATCTCGACAAAATAAATATATATATATATATATATATATATATATATATATATATATATATATATATATATATACACACTGTGTAAAAAGAAGATAAGTACAAAGTACAAACTAACTATATCAAAATATTTTAGTTTAAAATACCAAAAAAAAAGATAAGTACTTTTAAATTAATACTAAATCCCCGTAGGATAGCTCAAGTGGTAAGAACTATAGGACATGTGAGTTGGGTAGGGGGAGGTCCAAGGATCAATATCTAGCAGAAGCAATTTATATTTCCGATGAACCAAAAATAAAATACAAAATTTTTTACCAAAGAACTCTTACTTTATTCGTAATGCACTTTTTATTACTTTTAAGCTTAAAACAATTTTTACTCTAAAAAAAGTTGGGCCAAACTCGTTACCTACTAACGAGACTTTTTTACCGGCTCTTTGTTTCAATCTTCAATTCCTACTAATTAAAATTACCGAACTTTTCAGCGCCGTTAACGATAACTAATCTCCGTCGAAAAACTTCTAAGACACACAAGGTAGATTTACCTGTCTTAACCGAATTCTTTTTTGTACGCATGAACCAACAATTACGCTCATGTTCACATGTTTAAAGAGTCCAAGATCTTACCACTTGGACAATTTAGAAACAATATCGAACAACCATAAAACTATGTCTTTTCAATATATTTTCTCAATGGACATTGATTTATGCTTTTTTTTACTAAAGACATTGATTTATAGTTATTGTACTCGAATAGAGCTTACAGGTAGGTTCTTAAAGTTTTTATGCGTTAGCATATGTTCTGAGTCTAATAGCATTTGGTTGTGTTCTATATATAGGCATACGGTCGAAGCAGTTATTTATAGAGATCATGGAGTTCTACCCTTGCCATTCGCGCGTTTAGCTAACTCAAGCTCCCCACGTCTTGGTGATCGTGGGATTGATGGCAGAAATGGCTTCCCAGCACGTGATAAATGTTTTCCTCCGAGCGAGACGAGTCGGTTGGGCTAGTCTAGTGAGGCCCATTGTAATACCTAATTTTCTGCTTTTGTAAATAAATATTCTATTGTAAAAATTATTTCTTATTTTTATAAGAAATGTCTAAAAATAGTTTCAAAAATCGTCTTTTCGCGTCTTTCATTAATTTTGCATAAAATCACAAAAAATATGTTTCATTTCATTTTCATTCGTTCATTTTTATTTTCATCGCATTTTAATTTTAAAAGCATCAAAAATATTTTAGTTTTATCAATAAAACATTTTATTCTTTTTCATCACAAAAATTGTTTTCCAATATGAACCAATCAAAATATGCCACATAATCATTTTCATTTTCATTATCATTTTCTTTTTAATTCATTTCCTTAATCCAAAATTATACCCTTATTACACAATTGTCATCCAACCTAATTTTTCCCTATAAATACTAAAATAATCACACTCAATCATAGAGCACAAATCCCAATAAAAATCAGAAAAGAAAACTCCTCCTTCCTCCACCAACACATTTCCGGCGACCAGCGCCGGAATTCCATTTTCCGGCCACCACCACCCAAATTCCGGCCACCCAAAAATCCACCAAAATCAACAATCAAATACTCATTTCCTATTATTTCGACCCTTCTGAACTCGAATCCGCCGTCGGTTTCATCAAACACCCACCGGAAATGCAACTAATCTGAGCTCGAAAATAGCATGAATTTGTAAACTCCGTTTCCATCGAATCGGACATCAATCGAGAGAGATTGTTAGTGTTTTCCCATCGTTGTTTGCATCCAGATCGCGTTGGTTTCTCATTTTCATTTTTTGGATCCGAACTTGCGTGGTCTTTTTCTCATGTTTTGAAACACCGATTGTGAAAACTAATGGTAGATTTGGAATCCATGCGAGAAGTACTATCAAATCGACTATTCATTTGTGCGAATCGGTGACCGTTTGAAGAAATTGTTGTTTGAAGTTGAAGCTCAACTTTCATGGCGTCGGGTTCAAGGTTGAAGACAACTCCTTCCTCCGCCACGTGTCACTCTGTGATTAGTGGTTGCGTTTTTGTTTGTTTGTGATGAACCGGGTCCGGTTCATTGGAGGTTTGAACCGGTTCGATTCGGTTTAATGAGCTTTGGTCCGGTCTGGGTTGTGACTTGGGCCAGTTTCTTTTTCACACCTTCCAGCTTACTATTTACACCCCCCTCTAGCTAAATTAAATTGGGCTTTGGGCCTCTCTTTTGCTGAATCAGTTTTTTTATGTACCTCCTATTTCAGGTTTGCACCCTTTTTATCAACGATGAATTTATTTATCCTTCGATAAATTTATTTATCATTCGATAAATTTATTTTTCCTCCGATAATTTTATTTATCAATCGATAAATTTATTTATCATTCGATAAATTTATTTATCCTTCGATAAGTTTATTTATCCTTCGATAAATTTATTTATCATTTATACCATGTTATTCATTACTTCTCAGTTAATTAACTATTTGAATTTTGAACTGTGATCTGTTTGGTGCTTTAACTTGAAAATTTGTTTTTCTAAATAACTAAAAATGGATCGTTAATTAAGGTGAAAAAGGGGGAGTCTGACGTACGTCTTTCTCGGCCCGAATAGTACAGTCTCTGACGTACATCTCGTGACGGTGTACTATTCTCATCTTAATCAATGAATATTTATTTAAAATTAAGGCGAAAAAGGGGAGTCTGACGTACATCTTTCTCGGCCTGAATAGTGCAGTCTCTGACGTACGTCTCGTGACGGTGCACTATTCTCATCTTAATTAAGGTTTTTAATTAAACTTGAGTGGTAAAAGGGGGAGTCTGACGTACATCTTTCTCGGCCCGGATGAGCCCTACCCCTGATGTACATCTTGTGGTGGCGTGCAATCCCCATTCACTGAACACCTCTAAAAAACTATAAAAACAACTCAACTCACTTCAAATTCATTTTCCTGCCATCCGTGCAGTCAACTCTTTTTCAACTGCCCTTGTGCAGTCAAATTTTTTTTAACTGTTTTCCTAAATGGATGGTGTTTTATCTATTCCCCTGATTCTGACAAACGCTTAAACCTCAGTTGAGTATACAAGCAATACTGTTGTCTCAGTGGAATGCGAATTAAGCATCGTTCACTAAAAACAATCAACAAACAAATTTTTTTTCAAGAAGAACTACGTGAGCTTTGACTTCCTCATTGTACTTGGGGGATACGTAGGAGCGAGAACCTCTCTCGTAAAGCCAAATAATAAAAAACACTTTTTTTCCCTTCTCAGTTTAATATGCGGTAATTTAATTCTTTTCATGCGGTTATCTCTGTTTATGCAAACCAAAATTCCTCAAATGGTTCCCGTTGAGTACAACGGATATGAGGGGGTGTTAACGCCTTCCCCTCATGTAACCAACTCCCAAACCCGATCTTTTCAAGGTTTTATCATTATTTTCCTTTCCCTTCACGGGATAAATAAAATATGGTGGCGGCTTCATTGTTTACATTTGTGCATTGCATTCTGTTATTGCATATCTGTATATTTTTTGCGCCGGGTACTACAGTTGGCGACTTCACTGGGGACATATGATTAGTGAGTTAAGCCTAATTTGGGGCTTTTGGTTTGCTTATTCCAGGTTATCCGTATCTGTCCTATCTTTTATTTTACCGCAAAATATTGAACTGTCTGGATTTATTGGCTTTGTCTTCTCTTCTACTCTTTCTTTTTTCTTTTTGCCTTCATGGCTTGGTTCTTGGTTACTGTGTGAAGCTCCGTACCTGAGCTTGAGAAAAGCTTAGGGCTAGTTGAGGAGTTTTTATGTTAGGTTCTCTGACGTACATCTTTGAGCGCCGACATAAAAATTCCGACCAGAATAGACTCTCTTGAGGTGGTTGGGTTCTTTGACGTACGTCTTTGAGCGCCAGTTCCTTCGTGTTGGGTCCAGGACTCTGGGGACCTTTTATCCAGTCTAGGTGTCCAAACCTTTTGTCTAGGGACCACCGTTTAGAACCCGTGTCGAGGTTATAATGTCGACTCATCCAGTTGGCGTTATAATCTCGCCCAGATGAGGTTGCTTTTGGGAAAAGTAATCAAGGATTTTGGGTAACCGTGTCAACCTAGAACAACATGTGAGAGGGATGGGTAACAGGTAACTTTGAACTTTTGGCCCTAGATATTCCATTTTGAAAAGAACCAGTTGTTATGAATATGGAAGATTTATGATTTTGAGATCAAGTTCGCCAGATGATACAATGTTACTGTGATCATATGCATGCATTTTGCATTCATACATCCATGCATCCATGAAAATAACCATGCATATTCATCTTTCATACATTTACAAAAAAAAAAAATATGGGAAAAAGTCTGAAAAAAATCATCATGCATTTCAATCATAAAAAAATCATGCATTTTTTCAAATCACAAAAAAATCTCATTTTCATCCATCCATTCCAACAGCTACCTTCCCGGCACCGTTACTTTACTGGAGAGAAAAACATGATGTCATGCAAGGCGAAGTGAATCAGATTGGTGAAAAGTTGGACAGAGTTCTGAAAATGTTGTCCGGTTTGAATTTGCCACCAAGACCGGTTGTGAATGAGGTTCCAGCACCTACTGTTGAGGTCCCACGAGAGAATGCTTCAGTGACTGCTGTGAATTGGCCACCTCATGGTGTAACAATTAGATATGCTCTACCTGAATATGTGTCATTTGTGTTTGATGTTCCATCCGGGTCCCAAGCTGTCGAGAATCAGAATAGAGTACCTCTAGTCCGTCAAGGACTCAATCTGTCACAAGGGAATTTAGTTGACCATATGAATGCTCACAAGGGTAATGTGATACATGTTGATGTGTCAAAAGTGGATTCTACTATCCCTCAGCTAGAGGAGACTATGCAGAAATTCCAGGCTCTAGAGGAAAGGTTGAATTTGGTGGAGGGAAGCAATGATCCATAAGACTTCACTAAGATGTGTTTGGTACCAGACTTGGTGTTCCCACCAAAATTCAAAGTGCAGAATTTTGAAAAATACAAAGGTCTGAGTTGTCCAAAGAACCACTTGACAATGTACTTCAGAAAAATGGCTTCCTACACCAATGATGATAAATTGATGATACAATGTTTCCAAGACAGTCTTGCTGAGGTGCCTCTCAACTGGTACATGCAACTCGAGGGTGGTAGTATTCTTTCATGGAGAGATTTGGCTAATGCCTTCCTTAAGCAGTACCGATACAACATGGATATGGGTCCTAGTCGTACTCAACTTCAGAATATGACTTAAAATGATAATGAATCCTTCAAGGTCTATGCACAAAGGTGGAGAGCATTGGCTTCTCAAGTACGTCCACCACTCCTAGAGACAGAACTTGTGGACATGTTCATCAACACTCTACAAGGGGCATACTTTGAAAATATGATAGGTAGTACTTCCTCGGACTTCTCTGACTTGGTTCGAATTGGGGAAAAAATTGAAATGGGGATCAAAAGTGGCAAGATCCAGCTTACTGCTAGTTCTCAAAATGGAAAATGGAAGGCTAGTAATAACTTCACAGATGAAGAAGAGGAGGAAATTGATGCTGATACTTCTGAAAATGACCAGGCTCCTGTTCACTTCCCATATTTTCCATATGTGGCAACAATGCAACATCAGCAGTTCCAAGGATATCCTTTTCAAGTGCCTGTGAATTATGTACCACAACAAGCTCAACAACCACAAAAGGCCCATCAGCGACTTAGAAAAGTCTTTTATCCGGTCCCTATGTCGTTCAGTCGACTCCTTCCTCATCTTGTACACAATGGATTAGTGGTTCCTAAGGTCCAAAAGCCATTGACTGAACCATTCCCTGATTGGTATGACGCAAAGGCTAAGTGCGATTATCATGCCGGAACTGAGGGGCATACTACTGATAATTGCAGATCTTTTAAGTATAAGATACAAGAGCTTCGTGATAAACAATTGTTGTCCTTCGAGGAAGGTGAACTGTTATCAAAGATAAGCAGTGAATGGGGCATTCAACAAGTTCCTTGAATCTTGGGTTTTACAAGTGATGAACAAATTGCCATGCCAAAAGATGAAGAGAATAATGGAAATAGTCAAGATAGGCTGCACCTGTGTTCTTCAAACATAGTCTTTGCAAACTAGATTTTTATTTCTTTCTTGTCAAGCATTTGTTTGCTTTTAAGATTATGTATTTTGTCAAGTACTCTTAATATAATAAACATGCATGTTTTTGGAATCAATCCATTTGTATTCACCTCTTTTTCTTATTACTTGCAAATTTGGAGCGAAGATGATGAAAACAAATAACTGATCTTTGCTGATATATGCTTTCAATGGTGAAAAACCTAGTTGATGATGTAAGGCATTGTTTCACTTTCTTTCATTATATCATAAAATTAAAAAATTTGAATTGAGTCGTTCTTGCACATGTTTTGTTGTTATCTGATTCTCCTAGTTTCTTGAGACATATCTTTTTTAGAAAGGAAAAAAAAACGAAAAAAAAAAACAAGTAATTTTGGTTTGATACTTGATGTGGCACTTTAAGAGTATATAGGATGTTTTGCACTTTAGGCTATATTATGAAGGTCCAGTAATGATTCAATAAAATCGGTACTGTCTTAACATCTTAGACTCTTAGAAGTATGTAAGATCAATTTGAGTACTGATTTTAACGAAGACCTGAACATAAGTTTTTAGGTAACCCTTAGTAGTTTATCTTAGCAGTCGGCACCATCTTGGGCACAAACTAAGTAGGAAATCGATGAACATAAGTGAATGATCCAGAAATGAAAATTTGCATACTTTGGTTAATTTCAAAAGTGGGAATGCACTTATTGAGTTAGATGACCCTCACTCGGTTGTTTAACCCAGCAGTTGTTGAAAAACCATAGTAAATTTACCCATTTAGTAGTTGGTTCAGAGGAGTCTGGTTCTGAACTTGGTAAGGCGGGTTACTATCCGATCCCCCACAACTGCATTTGGAAGAGAAAGAGGGGTTTACCAAACTGATTTACCAGCTCCTCTCAATATATGATCATAATCACTAACAGATTTTTCTACCATGAGCGTGTACAAGATAACGGGCTTAATGTGATTGCGCTTGAATGAAAAGGGTGAATAAAATTTAAGCAAAAGTTAGAGTCACATTAAATTACTTCAGATTTGTCTTCATATGATGAGAGTCTTTGACTGCATTATGCTGTTTTGTGTTATTACAGTACCCTTGGTATTGATGTTTATTACTTGATTTTCTTTACTAGCCGGCAACCACATATGATTAGAGTTGTCTGTCCTGTTTCAAACCTGCGACTAAAAAAGAGTTACTATTTTTGTGCTTAAAGACAAGCAAATGTTCAAGTATGGAGAAATCAGATGACACAAATTTATATCATTTTCTGGCTTGATTTACATGAATCCTAATTGCATGTTATAATACTCAAAAGACCTAATTGAAGCTAGGTTCCCTTTGAAAGCATTCGGCAAATGTATTGTTAAGCTGACTCCTCCAGTTTGTTGAGTAATTAATAATTATCTCTCTACACATCATATGTGTTTCAAAAAAAAAAACTTGCATGTTCAAAAGAAATGATTTTACTTGCAAATTAGTGCTTGACATTAAAGAAATTGGAACATTGTGTGATCATGGACAAAGATGATTTGAAGACGCTCCTAGCTAACGGCAAGTCATCTATGGATTCTGCCAATCAGGGGCAAACAAGTTAAATGCCCTGCTTATCAATAGTGAATTAGTTCAACAATTGGATACACTGCAAATATCAGTTGATCAGGGGCATATCCTTCATGGATTCAATTGCTTGGGGCAAACTATGTCAAGATTACATCTTCCTGAAAGTCACATGTGGTGAAATACGGCAGAACTGTGGTTGTCAATACAATGAATGGTAAAGAGTTTCCACTCTCAGTGCACTCTGTTGTAGTCAAAGAAAGCTGTTGTTCCTCTTTGGAAGCCTGTTTGAACACCCGTCCTGCAACAGAAGCTTGCAAGGGTCTTCATCTCAATAATGCCAGAGTTACTCAGATTCTCGGTGCCGGGAAATTCAAATTCTCTTCAACAGAAACTCATAAATTCATGCATTCATGCATACATGCATTCACGCATACATGCACACAAACTCCTGCATATTATCAGATAATTCATGCGCATTAGTTTTGCATTTAGGCATCAGA
This sequence comes from Trifolium dubium, assembly GCA_951804385.1. Classification (NCBI taxonomy): domain Eukaryota; kingdom Viridiplantae; phylum Streptophyta; class Magnoliopsida; order Fabales; family Fabaceae; genus Trifolium; species Trifolium dubium. The sequence goes on from OX638068.1 coordinate 21,222,758, forward strand.
TATACATAATCATGCATTCATGAAGCACATGTTCAAAATTTTGTTTTAACAGGTTGCGAACTTGGATCTCTCGTTCAGTGAAAAAGGTTGATGTACCTAATTCTCCAACAAAACGGTTATTGAATCGCAATTTCTCAACAAGAAGGGTTGTTGAATCTTTTCCCCAGTGAACTGGTCAACAAAGTGTCATCCCCAAGCAGATCAGTCAGTGCATCATATTCTCCATGAGAAAGGTTGAGGAATCGTTTCTCTCCCCAATGAGGCAGTTTATAATTGTTCATCTCCAGTAAGTCGGTTGGAACACCGCATTTTCAGCAAGTCGGTTGTTAAACCGTTTTCCCCAGTAAAGTTGACTTATGCACAACATCCTCATCGAATGGATCAATAAGTCATTATCCCCAGTAAGCTGCTCAGCATACAGCATCCTGAGTAAAGTTGGTACTCCGTACCTCAGCAAGTTGGTTTCCCAAACCATATTCTCAATGGAGTTTCCGCATCTACAACAAGTTGATTGATGAACCATATTTCTCAACAAGACAGGTGTCTGACAATTGCCAAGAATAATGGCAGAATGTTCAACTTTCTTTCCCCAGTGAGTACTCTTTTTCAAGATACCTCAAACCTCAGCAAATTACTCCAGCAAATTTTCAGTGAGCTACGGTTCAGATTGTCAGTTCTCCAGATTGGATGGTGAATGATTCAAGTCAGTATCTCATCTCACAATTTTCCGGATAGGGCGGGAAATTCTCTAATCTCAAGGTGATTTTTCGGATTGGTCGAAAAGTTATCTCACATTTTTCCGGATAGGTCGAGAAATTCTTTTATCTCAAGGTGATTTTTCGGATTGGTCGGAAAGTTATCTCGCATTTTTCCGGATTGGTCGGAAGGTAAGCTTTTTCAAGGTTTTTCGAATTGGTCGATAAACCATTTCATATCATGGTTTTCCAGATTGGTTGGTAAGCTGTGTTATCTCTTGATTTTCCGGATTGGTCGGAAGGTTGTCTTTTTCAAGGTTTTTCGGATTGGTCGATAAATTATTTTATATCATGGTTTTCCAGATTGGTTGGTAAGCTGTGTTATCTCTTGATTTTCCGGATTGGTCGGAAAGTTGTCCTTTTCATGGTTCTTCAGATTGGTCAAGAAAATATTTCAAATCATTGTTTGCTAGTTTGGTTGGTAAGCTATATTATCTCATGATTTCTACGGTCGACACACCAGTCAAGTGGTAACGATCAATTTTGGAGTTCAGGTACCCTGAGGGGAGAAGACTTCGTTTTTCTTTTGTGATCAACACACCCGGAGGAGAGGTAATGATCAGTTTTGGAGTTCAGGTACCCTGAGGGGAGAAGACTTCGTTTTTCTTTTGTGATCCACACACCCGGAGGAGAGGTAATGATAAGTTTTGGAGTTCAGGTACCCTGAGGGGAGAAGACTTCATTTTTCTTTTTTGGTTGACACACCAGTGAAGTGGTAACGATCAATTTTGGAGTTCAGGTACCCTGAGGGGAGAAGACTTCGTTTTTCTTTTGTGATCAACACACCCGGAGGAGAGGTAATGATCAGTTTTGGAGTTCAGGTACCCTGAGGGGAGAAGACTTCATTTTTCTTTTATGGTCGATACACCAGTAAAGTGGTAATGATCAGTTTTGGAGTTCAGGTGCCCTGAGGGGAGAAGACTTCGTTTTTCTTTATGGTCTATGCACCCATAGGGCGGGTAATGATCATTTCATTCACATGTATTCTGTTACTAATCATCCGAGGTATGTTTCCACCTTCATCTTCCATATGCATTCATTGTCATTACATCACCTTCACACCACAAAATTAGGGTATTTGTACTTAATTACCTTTTACTTCGAACGCATAAAGATGCAAGTTATTTACCCATTTGAGTATAAGATAATTAAATAGGGGCAGCTGTAATACCCTAATTTTCCACTTTTGTAAATAAATATTCTATTGAAAAAATTATTTCTTATTTTTATAAGAAATGTCCAAAAATAGTTTCAAAAATCGTCTTTTGGCGTCTTTCATTAATTTTGCATAAAATCACAAAAAATATGTTTCATTTCATTTTCATTCGTTCATTTTTATTTTCATCGCATTTTAATTTTAAAAGCATCAAAAATATTTTAGTTTTATCAATAAAACATTTTATTCTTTTTCATCACAAAAATCATTTTCCAATATGAACCAATCACATTATGCCACCTCATCATCTCAACCACATAATCATTTTCATTTTCATTATCATTTTCTTTTTAATTCATTTTCTTAATCCAAAATTATACCCTTATTACACAATTGCCATCCAACCTAATTTTTCTCTATAAATACTAAAATAATCACACTCAATCATAGAGCACAAATCCCAATAAAAATCAGAAAAGAAAGCGCCTCCTTCCTCCACCAACACATTTCCGGCGACCACCGCCGGAATTCCATTTTCCGGCCACCACCACCCAATTTCCGGCCACCCAAAAATCTACCAAAATCAACAATCAAATACTCATTTCCTATTATTTCGACCCTTCTGAACTCGAATCCGCCGTCGGTTTCATCAAACACCCACCGGAAATGCAACTAATCTGAGCTCGAAAATAGCATGAATTTGTAAACTCCGTTTCCATCGAATCAGACATCAATCGAGAGAGATTGTTAGTGTTTTTCGTTCCTGGAACCTTCCAAAAGCATTTCCCATCGTTGTTTGCATCCAGATCGCGTTGGTTTCTCATTTTCATTTTTTGGATCCAAACTTGCGTGGTCTTTTTCTCATGTTTTGAAACACCGATTGTGAAAACTAATGGTAGATTTGGAATCTATGCGAGAAGTACTATCAAATCGACTATTCATTTGTGCGAATCGGTGACCGTTTGAAAAAATTGTTGTTTGAAGTTGAAGCTCAACTTTCATGGCGTCGGGTTCAAGGTTCAAGACAACTCCTTCCTCCGCCACCTGTCACTCTGTGATTAGTGGTTGCGTTTTGGTTTGTTTGTGATGAACCGGGTCCGGTTCATTGGAGGTTTGAACCGGTTCGATTCGGTTTAATGAGCTTTGGTCCGGTCTGGGTTGTGACTTGGGCCAGTTTCTTTTTCACACCTTCCAGCTTACTATTTACACCCCCCTCTAGCTGAATTAAATTTGGGCTTTAGGCCTCTCTTTTGCTGAATCAGTTTTTTTCTGCACCTCCCATTTCAGGTTTGCACCCTTTTTATCAACGATGAATTTATTTATCCTTCGATAAATTTATTTATCATTCGATAAGTTTATTTTTCCTCCGATAATTTTATTTATCAATCGATAAATTTATTTATCATTCGATAAATTTATTTATCCTTCGATAAGTCTATTTATCCTTCGATAAATTTATTTATCATTTATACCATGTTATTCATTACTTCTCAATTAATTAACTGTTTGAATTTTGAACTGTGATCTGTTTGGTGCTTTAACTTGAAAATTTGTTTTTCCAAATAACTAAAAATGGTTCGTTAATTAAGGTGAAAAAGGGGGAGTCTGACGTACGTCTTTCTCGGCCCGAATAGTACAGTCTCTGACGTACATCTCGTGACGGTGTACTATTTTCATCTTAATCAATGAATATTTATTTAAAATTAAGGCGAAAAAGGGGAGTCTGACGTACATCTTTCTCGGCCTGAATAGTGCAGTCTCTAACGTACGTCTCGTGACGGTGCACTATTCTCATCTTAATTAAGCTTTTTAATTAAACTTGAGTGGTAAAAGGGGGAGTCTGACGTACATCTTTCTCGGCCCAGATGAGCCCGACCCCTGATGTACATCTTGTGGTGGCGTGCAATCCCCATTCACTGAACACTTCTAAAAAACTATAAAAACAACTCAACTCACTTCAAATTCATTTTCCTGCCTTCCGTGCAGTCAACTCTTTTTCAACTGCCCTTGTGCAGTCAATTTTTTTTTAACTGTTTTCCTAAATGGATGGTGTTTTATCTATTCCCCTGATTCTTACAAACGCTTAAACCTCAGTTGAGTATACAAGCAATACTGTTGTCTCAGTGGAATGCGAATTAAGCACCGTTCACTAAAAACAATCAACAAACAAAACCTTTTTTCAGGAAGAACTACGTGAGCTTTGACTTCCTCATTGTACTTGGGGGATACGTAGGAGCGAGAACCTCTCTCGTCAAGCCAAATAATAAAAAACTCTTTTTTTCCCTTCTCAGTTTAATATGCAGTAATTTAATTCTTTTCATGCGGTTATCTCTGTTTGTGCAAACCAAAATTCCGCAAATGGTTCCCGTTGAGTACAACGGATATGAGGGGGTGTTAACGCCTTCCCCTCATGTAACCAACTTCCGAACCCGATCTTTTCAAGGTTTTATCATTATTTTCCTTTCCCTTCACGGGATAAATAAAATATGGTGGCGGCTTCATTGTTTACATTTGTGCATTGCATTCTGTTATTGCATATCTGTATATTTTTTGCGCCGAGTACTACACCCTTATACAAATGCTCTCTGCTGGGCCTTTACGCATGGCCCAATGTTTAAGCTAAGGACGGTCCACAGCCCCCCTGGCTAGGGATTGATGGGCCTTTACACATATTGTCTAGTCGGACACGTGGAATCTTTGTTGTCGCGCGCGGGAAAAGTGAGTGGAAAAATTTAAGTCACTTTTTTTTTGAACATGTCTTTTTTCAGTTTTCCTGACCCTTCATTGACCTCTCGTTCCTTATTCACTGCGCTCTATAAGAGCTGTGTTTTATTACTCATTCTTTTATGCTAACAAATTGTTGTTGTTTCTCTTCTACGAAATTTCTTTGTCTTCCTAAAGAGGATTTCGAGTAAGAAAGTTCTTTGCCTCGTTTTATCCTCAGGTACGATTATTTCTTCTCTTACTTGTACCATCGTTTCACTATATTTTCCTTTTTTGCTTTTTGCCGGTGACTCATGACGAGCAATGGTGATCTTGAAAGATTTATCAGAAACCGGTCGAGTCGATCCGCGATCCCTTTTTCCGAACCAGTGGGAGAGCAAGAGTCGATTGTTTTGACTCATCCCAGGGGTTCCGTCCCTGAGATATTTTATATGTATGCCAATGTTTTAAAGCAAATGAAGGTCACTGTCCCCTTTAGTACTTTTGTATGCGAGATTCTGATGGAAGTGAACGTTGCGCCAGTGCAGCTACATCCCAATAGCTGGGGTTTTCTGAGGGCTTTTGAACTCTTATGTCAAGGGTTAGGTATAGAGCCCACGATTGGGGTGTTCTTTTCCTTTTATCAAGTCAAGAAACTAGAGGTAGAGAAATGGTTTCGCTAACTGCTCAAACGGGGAAGAGCTGATTCACCTTATATAATTCCTCGTATATGTATTTTAAGGACCAGTTTTTCCATGTGCGGCCTTCTCCTGACATTATCTTACTACGGGGGAGGATGATATTACCTTATAGACTTTTCTGCGTAAGGATCACCTTTTATTGCTTTCTTTTTCTTGTTTTATGCTACTGTCGTTTCAATTTGTAGGTTCTAATCCGTTATTGGTTTTTTTATGCAGGAAAGATGAGCCGTGTGTTGTACCCCAATTTTGACCTAAAATCCATTTTTATTTTTTATATCAAAATACCAAAATATGTGTGATTATAATTTTTATTTTATTCATCTTTCCATGCATTTATTTTACTAGTTATTTTCATGTTTTTTCATATTTCTTTATTGAGCAAGTCTCTAGAAAATATATCTTTTACAAAAAAATCATTGCATTCCTTTTCATCGCATTGTTTACGCTCGTTTTGTCCTTTAAATATTGTTTATTCGATTTTTGTCGTCGCACTTTTATTTCCACCTATTTATTATCATTATAACTACCACCATTATTATTACCATTATTACTCTTTTTATTTTTGTGACTAGTTAAAAAAAAAAATCTTTTTTTACAAGACATAGTCTCTCTTTTTCATTATTATTATTATTACTCTTATTTTTGTGACTATTATTATCATTATTATTATTATTCCAAAAGACAAAAAAAATATAGTTTTTCTCTCTCTTTTTCTTTTCTCGGTTTTTACTGGATTTTGGCTTCTTTCTCAACAAAAAAATTGAAACACATCACACCAAAAATTTTTGAAAGAAAAGGATCCAATGTTTTTTCTCTGAAAGAACCTGTACACGAAAATGACATCTCTTCTGTCTTTTTCCCATTCCAATACAAGTTTTCAAACCAACAATCTGAGCAATAAAGGCTTATGTCCCTTTTCTTCTTTTATCCTCAAACCCTAAAATCCCTCTATTTAACAGAACAGAAACAACACAGAAGGGGGGGAGAAAAATAGAATCGGCGGATTTGGAGAGCAAAAAAGCAGAATCGCAGAAACAAATCAAAATCAACTAAACCTAAGGCATGAACCCTAGCCTCACACAAAACCACAACACTACAAGAAAAGATTTGAAGGCTTAATTTGTCAAAAACGGAAAAAAAACCGTCAATAAATTTTGAGAGCATTAAAAAAAATGAAAAATAAATTCTCGCGGCTTAAGCCGTCGGGAAATTATCGTCTAGTGATATTGTTATCCTGAAAGCCTTTGCCGTCGGGATGTTTATACTTTCCAACGGTTATGACAGTCGATAACATATAGTGTAAGTGCACCAGTTCACCCTTATGTTTTAATAGAGTATAACATGTTTTGGCAACATTACAAATGACTTGACAGCGAAACACTATTTTTAAACTTTGAAAAATTGATTTTAAGGTTTTTTGTGTCGATACATAATCACTTGTATCGATACAAATGTCCTGAAATTACTTCAGACTGATTTTGTGCAATTTGTATCGATACATATATCATTTGTATCGATACATAACTGGTTTCTCAGAGGCAGGAAGTCACTTGTGTATCGAATCATGCTTGCATGTATCGATACACACCTAACTCTCTCTGAAAACCAGAGAACGCAATGTGTATCGAATCATGCTTGCATGCTTCGATACATATCAGTCAGTTTTTCAAGAAACATATATATGTATCGATAAACATTCGTGTTTGTCGATACATAGGTCAAATATCTCAAATTTGAACGCTGGTAAAATGTTTTGTATCGATACACACCATCATTTGTATCGATACATGGCTGTTCTGTTTTGCCCATATTTGCTCAATTCTGTTTTCTCTATAAATAGCAATGTGCTTTGTTGATGTAAAAAGAGAGAAAACCTGTGAGAAAGTGAAATAGCTTTGATAAATTCTTTGGATATCAAATTTGGTGAATAATTTCGATCAAAGGGTCATTCTTCACAAGATCATCATCTACCATCAAATTGCAATTCATTGAAGAGTGAGTATGGGATCATTCGGATAAAGATTGTTTATTTTATCGATAATGTTCGGTACGGCTTGCGGTGAATCAGAGTTCGTGAGCAGGTTGATTTGTGACAAAGGTTTTGGTTTTTCTCGGTGATTCAAGATTGTGCGATATCTTGAAGGATCAACAACGAAGAAGCGAGGTACTCAGCTGGACGATCAGTGCGAGGTTTTGCGTACGGATAGGATCGTTGGAATCAGAGGGAGAAGCTTCATTACTTGTTGAGGTTACGCATAGTTTACATTAGATTCGATATAGGGTTATTGGAGTCTTTGTAAATTGTGCACTATAGTTCAATCGTTTTTAACTAATAAACTCTCAAGTAACCCGTTTGGTTAATTGGGCGGAGACGTACCCGGCCCGAAGCGAGGACGTCGTGAAAGCCTTTGGGAACTCCCTAATGAATTGTTTGTGTCTTTCTTCCTTAATCCTTTACTTTACGCAATCGCTTTAATTTTCCGATTCAATTGAATTTTCGTGTTCGTAAGTATGCACCAAAATTCAATTGACATTTATCTAGATTGTGATTGGATTAGCTTTGAATTCTTGTAACTTGTTTCGATTGCGTTATTGGATCATTTAATTTGAATATTTTGTACACGATCGTTTCCATTGATTATCATCGCACGTTCAAGGCTATAGTACTTTTTCAGTGATCAATCGGGTGCAAAGAGACTACCGATCCGGTGGGCTTCCGCGCACACCTTTTGAAATTTTTATGAAAATCAACATTGTTTAAAAGGGCCACTTATTCAACCTCCCCTTCTAAGTGGTTTGCCAAGTAGTCTAACATATAGTTTCCGTCGATAAAAATATGTCAAAATTAATTGATGAGAGCGACAGTTTAAGCCATCAGGAAATTAATTTTTATTTATGGTTATATTTTGGAGACGACTTAGGCGGTCAAGATATTCGCAGGATGGAAACAAAAGCATTTCTCACCCTCTTCACTGAGAAACCCTCTTCATTCATTCACCCTCTTCACCGTCGCGAGCTTCATTCTTCTTCTTTCCGCCGTCACACAGGTCCGTCCATACCACGCCGCGCCACCCCCTTCGCAGAGTTCACTCCCAAAACAAGGACTTCATTCACATTCGCTCTTCTTTTCCCCGCGATTTCTCAAACCTTGAAATTGTTGGGTTTTCGTATGTTGGCTACATTTTGCAAAAACAACTATTAGCCAAATGTTGAGACAAATGCTATAGCATGTGGAACAGCATTGTGTGATCTGTTTGTGTGCGCCAACTCGCGTTATATTTTTATACAAGATCTTCTAGAGATTCTATGAAGTTTTATGTTTGCCCTAGCGTGCTGATCAAGACGCGCATGTTGAACGAGCTGTAATAGGCTATCTTGCCTTGGTGTATTTCCATAATTAATATTGATATATTTTTGGAAACAATATGCTTGCTCATGAAGAATTGTTAGCTGGACCTGACAACGTCCAAACTATGTTTTGAAGCCCAAACATGTGCTAGCTCATTGCTATATATATATATATATATATATATATATATATATATATGTAGACAAACCCTAGTTTTGGGTGTGGAAAACGTGTGTGTACTAAAGCGTGTGTCTTAAGGTTTTAGGTTTTCTTGTTAGTTGTGAGACTTGCTTGTATCTTCTAATTCAAGTCAAGGACTCTCTGTTTAAGTTGTAATTGTGTACTTCTCCTAAGCTTTGAAGTACGGAGTTAGTTGTGTCTTTAGAGTGTGACTCTTGAAACAAAAATAAACGAAAAGAACAAGTGTGTGTTTGATAATAGTGTTGTCTGTACTATTAGTAAGAATTGAGACGGGGTCTCACATCTAAGAGTTCCTAGGTAGAGCAGCACGGGTAGGGTCTAGGTGCAAAACCAAGTAGTGAGTCTACGTTGGTGTTTTTCACTATAACTATTATAGTGGGTTCATTCTTGGATTGATATCCCCCAGACTAGGGCAGTTGCGCCGAACTGGGTTAACAAACTCATTGTGTTCTTTACTATTTTGTCACGCTTATTTACTTTGCTACGCTGTGTAATATTATTTATTGTGTGACAAATGCTCGGCCACTTGTGCTAACATTGTGCACAATATTTATCTGTCTGGTTGCCAGAATTTCAATTGGCATCAGAGCAGGCACCCTACCTGATTGGGTGAGCTCCAGGGAAGATATTTCTAGCTAAGATGGACAAAGAAGGAGGACCTATGAATAGACCACCACTTTTGGTTGGTGATGCTAACTATGATAACTGGAAGTCTAGAATGACTATGTTTTTGAAATCCATGGATCACAAAACATGGAGAGCTGTTATGAAAGGATGGGAACATCCTGTTGTTACTAATGGTAAGGAAGGGGAGACTACCACTACACTTAAACCTGAGGAGGACTGAAGCAAGGAGGAAGAAGCATTAGCCAATGCAAATTCAAAGGCTCTAAATGCTCTTTTCAATGGAGTTGATGCGCATATCTTCAAATTGATCAAAAGATGCACAATTGCAAATGATGCATGGAAGATACTTCAAACTGTCCATGAGGGTACATCAAAGGTGAAAAGCTCAAGGCTGCAACTCTTGACCAGAAGTTTGAGAGCCTGAAAATGAAGGATGATGAAAGTATTCAAGATTTTCACATGACAATGCTTGACTATGATAATCAATTTGATGCCTTGGGTGAAAAGATCTTTGAAGAAAATTTAGTAAGGAAAATACTTAGGTCACTATCTAAGAAGTTTGATATGAAGGTCACTGCCATAGAGGAAGCCAAGGATATCTCAGAATTGAAAATGGATGAATTGGTGGGTTCTCTACAAACGTTTGAAATGTCTGCAAATGAGAGATCTAAAAAGAAGACAAAAAGTATTGCTTTTGCCTCTAAATCTGAGGAGACTGATCAACAGAGTGATATGGAGGTTGATGATAGTTTATCTGAAACTATTGTGATGTTGGGTAAGAAATTTAATAAAGCTTTCAAACGGATGGACAGACATGCCAAGACATATGCTCCAGACAATAGTCACAACATTAATAGAAATGCCAACAATCAGAGGAAACCAAAAACAAATGATAAGACAAGTCAAGCTAAAGGGGTTCAATGCCATGAATGTGAAGGTTATGGCCATATCAGAACTGAGTGTGCTACTTACCTCAAGAAGCAAAAGAAAGGGATGACTGTCTCATGGATGAAGATGAGTCTGAAGAAGAATGTGAATCTGCCAAACATGTGATTACCTTAACTGGAGTATGTACATCTAATGTTGAATCACACGATGGTGAAATGACTTATGATGAATTAGTTGATTCTTATAGGGGAGTATGGCTTAAAAGTGTAGAAGTTGGTAACGTCGTGATAAAGCAAAAGAAGACCATTGCTATATTGCAAGCTGAGAAAAAAAAAACTTCTGGAAGAAAATTCAAGATTAGATGGTGAGGTTACTCTATATAAATCCAAGATTGACAACATGAACAAGCAATTGAGGATGCTAAATACAGGAACTGATAAGCTAGAAGAAATCCTAGAGTTAGGACAGAATTTTAATGATACTAAAAGTATTGGTTTCAACTACACTTCACTATATCATCAGAAATTTGCGCCTGTGAAGAAGTTTGTTCCTTTTGTTAGTACTTATGATCCAACTATGCCAAGACAGATGCCCCAGCATCGGGTGAGACAACAGACAACCAGACACAATACCAAATCAAAGAAAAGATATTCTGGTTGGGTATGTTACCACTGTGGAAGAAAGGGACACATTAGACCTCACTGCTTCAAATTGTATGGGTATCCTGACAAAACTTATTCATCAAAAACTGAGTCCACTATGAAGAATGTCAAGCGCGAATGGAAGCAGAAGAGTAATACTGTGGATCCTAATCAAGCAGAATCTGAAGGTGTGGAGATTGCTTAAATTGCTCATACATCTCTAAGAGCATCATCTAGGAGTGATTGGTATTTTGATAGTGGATGTTCAAGACATATGACTTGAAATAGAGATTACTTGACAGATGTCTTGCCATATGCTACCAGCTTTGTGACTTTTGGTGATGGAGCCAAAGGAGAGATTAAAGGTATAGGATCACTGATAAATGAAGGGCTACCTAAACTTGACAAGGTTCTTCATGTGAAAGGGCTGACTTCTAATCTAATAAGCATTAGTCAATTATGTGACAAGGGTCTAAAGGTCAACTTTACAAAGAGTGAATGTTTAGTTACTGATAGTAAAGGTGATCTACTGATGAAAGGAGAAAGATCAAAGGATAACTGTTATTTATGGGTCTCTCAAGACAAAGCTGATTTGTCTACTTGTCTAATAACCAAAGAAGATGATGTGAAACTGTGGCACCAAAAGCTTGGACATCTAAACCTCAAAAGCATGAAGAAAGCTATTGCTGAAGGAGCCATCAGAGGTTTACCAAGGCTTCAGATTCAAGAAGGAAGTATATGTGAAGAATGTCAGATAGGAAAATAGATGAAGATGCCTCACCAGAAGCTGCAACATTTGACCACATCCAGAGTACTTGAATTGTTGCATATGGACTTAATGGGACCGATGCAAGTTGAGAGCTTAGGTGGAAAGAAGTATGCTTTTGTCATGGTAGATGATTATTCTAGATATACGTGGATTGACTTCATCAAGGAGAAATCTGACACTTTTGAGAAATTCAAGGATCTTTGTCTAAAACTTCAAAGAGAAAAAGAATGTGGTATAGCTAGAATCAGAAGTGATCATGGAAAGGAGTTTGAAAATAGTAAGTTCTCTAATTTTTGCACTGCTAAAGGAATATTTCAGGAGAGCTTGCTATGTACATAACAGAGTAACATTGAGAAAAGGAACATCTACAACTCTGTATGAGCTATGGAAGGATAGAAAGCCAATTGTGAAACACTTCCATGTGTTTGGAAGTAAGTGTTATATCTTAGCTGACAGAGAACCAAGAAGGAAGATGGATGCTAAAAGTGATGAGGGCATATTCCTAGGTTATTCAACTAACAGCAGAGCCTATATAGTATTCAACTCCAAAACTAATACCATGATGGAGTCCATAAATGTTGTGATTGATGATAAAGGTAATGATGCTGCACCAGATGATAGTACATTTGACCCAGCATGTGGTCTTCAAGAAGAGACAGAAGATGAAGTTGTCAATGAAGAAGATTCTGGAGTGATTAGTTCTGAAAATATAGTTAATAATAAAGGGCCATCTATCAGAGTTCAGAATAATCATCCCATAGATCAAGTCATTGGTATTCCTAATCAAGGAATCACAACATGAAAGAGAAATAATGAGATATCAAATTCTTGTTTTATCTCCAATTTTGAGCCCAAGAATGTTAAATAGGCTCTGACTGATGCGTTCTCGATAAATGCTTTGCAAGAAGAATTAACTCAGTTCAAGAGAAGTGATGTATGTGATCTAGTCCCTAGGCCAGATAATGCAAACATTATAGGGACAAAATGGGTATACAAGAATAAGTCAGATGAAAATGGTACTATCACTAGAAACAAAGCTAGACTAGTCGCACAAGGTTATGCACAGATTGAAGGAGTGGATTTTGGTGAAACCTTTGCTCCTGTAGCTAGACTAGAAGCTATTAGACTATTGCTTGGAATTGCATGTATTCTCAAATTCAAGCTGTATCAAATGGATGTCAAGAGTGCATTTCTGAATGGTTATCTTAATGAAGTAGTCTATGTGGAACAGCTCAAGGGCTTTATTGATCCAGCCTTTCCAAATCATGTCTACAAGTTGAAGAAAGCGTTATATGGATTGAAGCAAGCTCCTAGAGCTTGGTATGAGAGGCTTACTGAGTTCTTGGTGAATAATGGTTACAGAAAGGGATGTAATGACAAGACACTCTTTGTAAAAGATGAGAGAGGAAAGCTATTGATTGCACAAATATATGTTGATGATATAGTCTTTGGAGGAATGTCTGACCAGATGGTAGAGCACTTTGTTCAGCAAATGCAATCTGAGTTTGAAATGAGTCTTGTAGGTGAGCTGAATTTCTTCCTAGGTCTTCATGTAAAACAAATGGAAGACACTATATTTATTTCTCAGAGTAAGTATGCTAAGAATATGGTCAATAAATTTGGTATGGAGAATGGTACCACTAAAATAACTCCTACCCCTACACATGTCAAGCTATCAAAAGATGTTAAGGGAGAAGATGTAGATCAAAGTTTATATAGAAGTATGATGGGAAGTCTTCTCTATCTAACTGCAAGCAGACCGGATATCACATTTGATGTTGGAGTATGTGTTAGGTACCAAGCTGAACCAAAGATTAGTCATCTAACTCAAGTGAAGAGAATTTTAAAGTATGTGAACAGTACTAGTGATTATGGTTTGTTGTATTCTCATGGAGAAAGCACTATGTTGGTAGGATACTGTGATGCTGACTGGGCTGGAAGTGCATATGACAGAAAAAGCACTTCTGGTGGATGTTTCTTCCTAGGTAACAATCTTATATCTTGGTTTAGTAAGAAACAAAATTGTGTCTCCTTATCAACAGCTGAGGCTGAGTACATAGTAGTAGGCAGTAGTTGTACACAATTGGTGTGGATGAGACAGATGTTGAGTGAGTACAATGTCAAGACACATGTTATGACATTATATTGTGACAACTTGAGTGCAATCAATATTTCTAAAAATCCTATACAACATAGCAGGACTAAGCACATTGATATCAGACATCATTTCATTAGAGATTTGGTTGAAGAAAAAATTGTTGCGATTGAGCATGTTTCAACTAAGGAGCAATTAGCAGATATATTTACAAAAGCTCTTGATATTGCCCAATTTAAAAAACTTAGAAGGCAGTTAGGCATTTGCCTAATTGAGGAATTGTAACAGTTAATGTGTGTAAGGCGTGCATCAGTTACTCTCTCTCCTATCAACCGCTTTTTGCACGTCTATCAAGGAAGTAAATCAAAACTTCCCTTAAGCAAAACAATCACACGCAATCATCATTATTTCTCTCCAAGTTTTTCAAAACCTCTCAACTGTTCACTTGTCGCTCCCATCGTCATTCAAAAATTCTCAAATCTTCAAACACTTTACTACAACCATGTCTGATTCCACTCACTCTCCTATCGCAAACGATCAAACTTCCCCCATTGTTCCAGAAACTACTTCACCGGTGGTTATGGATGTTCAACCGCTTGCAACCATTACTGATTCAAAAGCAATCAAACAGCATCCCAAAGCGCTTGTGGCAAGGAAGAAGAATACCAGAAAAGGATCAACATCATCTGCGACAAAGAAGAGTTCCAAATCAAAGATTAAGAAATCTTCTTCTGTCCAACATATAGGTCTTAGTATGCATGATCTGTACTGCAAAGAAAATCCTTTTAAATCAACTGTTGTAGAACCAGATGTTGACACTTCTGTCAACGAATCTGATGATAAAACCTCTGAGGGAACTGAAGCGATTATTGAAACCCTAGGTCCTGTTAATCCTAAGGTAGATGACAAATTGGATGTTGATGAGTCGAATTTGCATGTTGAAAATATTGATAATGCTGGTGTTAATGAAAAGACTACTGCTGCTATTGTTGCTGAGAAGATTGTTGTGACAGAGGACCATGTTGAATCCTCTGTTAATGTAACTGATGCTATGCCAGATGCTCAAGCATCTTTGGCACAAGCTAATGTGGAGTCTTTGGTTGCTCCAAATACTCCTGAAACTGTGAGCATTCATGAGAATGACTCTCCAAAGTCTCAAGACCAAAATGCTGAAACTCAGAAAGATGTTAGTCAAGATGAGACTGTGAATGCTGAACCAACTGATGTGGTTAATGTTGATGAACTGGAGTCTGAAGATAGACCTTTGGAAAAGACTCCTGCTATGGGTGTTGCTCGCAGAATAAGAAGCAAATCCATACATATTGCATCTACTGCTGGTAAAGATGCTAAGGGAGGCAAGAAGAAAGCAGCTGATACTGGGAAGAAGCCAATTGTTCCCCCAAAGTCTTGGAGCAAAGTTACTCCCAAGCCTGATCAGAAGAAGAAGAATCTCAAAAGAAAGGATCCTCCTACAAGTGATTCTGATTTTGAGGTTGCTGAGACAGATGCTGCCCCATCTGGTGGAGCATCTAGAAAAATTGTCAAGGGAATGAAAGTTCCTCTGGTTATTCCTCCAGCCCCTTTAGATAATGTTTCCTTTCATCTGGAAAGTGGAGCTACTCGCTGGAAATTTGTTTATCATAGAAGACTTGGACTGGAAAGGAATCTGAAGACTTATGTGTTCAAGTGCAAAGAGCTGGTTGAGGTGTTAAAATATGTAGGGTTGATGAAGACTGTGAGGAATCTAGGTCACTGCTATGACAAGCTGGTAAGAGAATTTGTGGTCAACATCTCTGAGGACTGTGATGACTCAAGGAATCCTGAGTATAGGCAGGTGTTTGTTTGTGGTAGGTGTGTCAACTTCTCTCCTCAAGTTATTAATGCTTATGTTAGAAGGTCTGTTGAGGACATTCCTGAGTTGGAAGTGACTGATGACACCATCTGCAAGGCTATAACAGGTAACAAGCTTAGACACTAGCCTGGACATTTGTCTCCTGCAAAATTGTCCCCACTATATACTATTTTGAACAAAATTGCTGCTCATAACTGGTCCCCAACTACTCACTCTAATTCTGTTGCAACTAGTTTAGCTGAGCTTATCTATGCAGTTGGTACTAAATCTGCATTTGATTTTGGTTCTTACATTTATTATCACTTTTTGGAGCAAGCTAAGTCATTTGCTGTTAAATTTCCCATTGCTTTTCCAACTCTACTGTGTGGTATTATTCTGATTAGCTCTGATGAGCCTGTTAGGAGGCCTAGTCCTTTGGCCTTGGATTGCAAATTATTATCTCAGCCACATGCTGATGAATTGGCTGGCACTTCTGTCCAGTCATCTGGTGTTATGAGTACGCAGGATATGATTGCTGAGCTTACAGAGATTAGTTTGGATCTGGGTGTTAAGAAGCTGAAGGTTGACAGGGTCATGGCTGCTTTGAGAGCTGAGTTTGAAGTTGAGGGTGAGGATAATGTGAAAGGTCAGGACAAGGAAGAAGAAGGAGGAAATGGAAATGTTTCTACTGTTGGTGATACTGAGGAAGTGTCAGCTGCCTCTAATGAGACTGCATCTTTATAATGATTGTGTAATTTTTTTTCTTTTATTCATTCACTCTGCACCTATGTGTGCTCTATGGTCTGTAATAACACTATTTGTGGCCTCTCTGTGCCTCTGTGACTCAATGACCTACGTGACCTGATGTGCTACTCTATGATTTTCCTTATGCATGATTGATGTTTGTCAGAATTTATGGCTAAAAAGGGGGAGTAGAAGTAGATGTTGGAATTATTTTTCTTATGACTGAAGATGCTCTGACACATGCTCTAGAAGTTGCTATGTTATTTTTATGCATGAAGACGCTTGGACAGATGCTCTAACATTTGTCTTACTGAAGTAAGTATGTTATGAATATGCATGCATGTTTTGAGGGGGAGCACTTATGGTATGTGAATGCATGTGTTGAGGGGGAGCATGTATATTTGATCTTCTGATGTTGTGGAATTATCTATTCAAGAGTATGTTTTTATCTCTTTATATGAACCCACTATATGTGAATTGCTATCTAGCTATATCTGTGAGGTTAGTTGCATTATGTTTATTATTGATGAATGCCTCTGATGCTATTTACAAGTTATCTTTATTCAAAGAGTTCCCTTGGAAGTAGTTTTGTTATAAGCCATGGTAGTTTTATTCTTTATGTGAATGCTTGTGCTTATGTGGATTTGAAGACATTCTGTATATCTCTCCAAGAACTGGCTATAGATTGTTTTAGCCAATATTTTGCCGAAGGGGGAGATTGTTGGGTTTGTATGTTGGCTACATTTTGCAAAAACAACTATTAGCCAAATGTTGAGACAAATGTCCTAGAGATTCTATGAAGTTTTATGTTTGCCCTAGCGTGCTGATCAAGACGCGCATGTTGAATGAGCTGTAATAGGTTGTCTTGCCTTGGTGTATTTTCATAATTAATATTGATATATTTTTGAAAACAATATGCTTGCTCATGAAGAATTGTTAGCTGGACCTGACAACGTCCAAGCTATGTTTTGAAGCCCAAACTCGTGCTAGCTCAGTGCTATATATATATATATGAAGACAAACCCTAGTTTTGGGTGTGGAAAACCGTGTGTGTACTAAAGCGTGTGTCTTAAGGTTTTAGATTTTCTTGTTAGTTGTGAGACTTGCTTGTATCTTCTGATTCAAGTCAAGGACTCTAGGTTTGAGTTGTAATTGTGTACTGCTCCTAAGCTTTGAAGTACGGAGTTAGTTGTGTCTTTAGAGTGTGACTCTTGAAACAAAAATAAACGAAAAGAACAAGTGTGTGTTTGATAACAGTGTTGTCTGTACTGTTAGTAGGAATTGAGACGGGGTCTCATATCTAGGAGTTCCTAGGTAGAGCAGCACGGGTAGGGTCTAGGTGCAAAACCAAGTAGTGAGTCTACGTTGGTGTTTTTCACTAGAACTATTATAGTGGGTTCATTCCTACTATAATTTTTTGTCTCTAAATCGGTCACTAATATAAATATAATAATTATTGGTCTCTAAATCGGTCACTAATATTATATTAGTGACTGATTTATCGACCAAAATCTTTTTTATTATGTGACCTGTTAATCAATCTCTAAATCGGTCACTAAAATAAACATAGTAATCATTGGTAGCTAAATCTGTGACTAATTATTAGTCTCTAAATCGGTCACTAATATAAATATAATAATTATTGGTCTCTAAATCGGTCACTAATATTATATTAGTGACTGATTTATCGACCAAAATCTTTTTAATTATGTAATTGATTATTTGGTCTCTATATCAGTCTCTATATTATATTAGTGACCGATTTAACAACCAAATTTTTTTATTTTAAACTTAATATTTTGGTCTCTAATTTAGTCTAAAAAATTTTAGTTGATAAATTGGTCTCTAAATGCAAAATTTCTAGTAGTGTATAACTTTAACTTTTTTGTAATTTCAACAGAGACTAGAGAGGAAATACCACATTGTTTGAAATGGGAAGTGGTAGATTACTCTCCACCCTATTTTATCTCTTTAAAATTGTTAGATATATAATATTTTCATATTTAAATAATATCAATATAAAATCAACTTCACAAATAATTGGAAAAATAAAAATTACTTGACAAAAATAATTTATTAATTAAAAAATAAGATTAAAAAAATAAATTTAAGTAAAAAAATAATATCATAACTAATCTACTTTAACATTAATTACATATACTATTATAATTTTGAATACTAACATGTGCAAATGCACGGCTAAGTTATACTAATTCTCAAATATATATTATAGAGATAAAGATAGAGAGTTATACTAATTATGAAGAGACTAAATTTTGAAGATCTCCATTTTGTAGGGAGTAAAAACATATTTAACCAATTTTTTTTATATATTTTCCTATTTTTAATCGGTACTGTATGATTTTAATCATATGGTTTACAACACATTGAATGCATGACTGCACGGTTCTATCACTGTAGGGAATCATAATCCATTTTGGAGCTCCATTTTTGTGGCTATAGGGCATCCTAGTCCAGGTAAGATTTGAGAAGTCGTTTTTTTTTTCTATGTATTTTTTAAAATGATTTTTATGATAATATTTTAATATTCAATAACTTAAATATTCATGTTAGAGATATGTTAACTTAATAAAGAACACAATTTTATAAACAATTTATCATTAAAAAAATATTTGGCAAAATTACACCATTGGTCCTTTATCTTTTTCATTTGTAACAAATTGGTCTTTTATCTTTTTTTTGTAACAAATTAGTCCTCTATCTTTTTCATTTGTAACAAATTAGTCATTTATCTTTACTAACATTTACACCATAGTGCATCTTATTTGTAACAAATATATAAGATAAAGGACCAACGGTGCAAATATTAGTAAAGATAAATGATAATTTATTACAAAAAAAAAGATAAATGACCAATTTATTACAAATGAAAAAGATAATGGACCAATTTGTTACAAATGAAAGATAAAGGACCAATTTGTTAAAATGAAAAAGATAAAGGATCAATAGTGTAATGTGTAATTTTGCCAAAATATTTTTATGAAAAGCTATTTGAAATAATATTTTTTTAGAGATATTTTTGAAATTTTATGTTCCAAAATAATTTATAATAAAATGATAAAATACTTAAAACTACAATTTAATATAAGCTATTAAATTAAATTTTCATTTTCTGCTTTTATAAAAATATTCTTTGTTAAAAAATTGTTAACACAAAATCAATACATTACAAAAATCATTTTAAAAAATGGTCAAAACAAACCCCAAATCTCGCAACACGGCCACTTTAGAAATGAAAAGAGCCACTCAAAAGCGTTAGTCTCATTTATATGTTAAAAATGATTTTCAAGCTAGCAACTTAAACTGCCACCCATCAACAATTTCCGTAAGAGTTTAATACAAGGAACTCACTCATAGTGTGAATGCCTTTTTCAGAGTCGAATATGATGATCAATGTGTTATTTCTCATTTCTCATGTGGGGTGGCGCATTTCATACTTCACTCAATTTAATTTTACCATATTACATCAACTTTATCTACTTTTTTTTTTGAAACAACTTTATCTACATTTAGTTCCACCTTCCACGCATATAATGTTTTGAAAAAAAATTAATTAGTTTACCTCAAGAAATTTAGGATAAAGAGAAAATAAAATGTTGAAAGAGCATGTGACTTACAAAGGTGTACAATATCAAGAAACCTTAATAATATTTGTAGGATGTCAACATAGTGGAGAATGAGCAAGGACTACTTACCACACAATTCTCTATCATTTAAAATGATCTATATTCCTATAGATCCCAACAGTTCTCACTGGAATCCATCAACAAGAAAAAAATTATCGAATTTTGATTATTTTGAATCAAACTAGTTGTAAATAAAAGATTAATCATAAAAAAAATAAAAAAATTAAGACATTATTGCAAGTCTTGTGACAATAATAAACATTACAAAAAAATAAATTTGAGCACACATTGTGAGAAAATATAAATAAATATAACATATAAATTACTTAGTTAAACACATATAAAGGTTATTTTAATGAAGAGTTCGGGGACGCAAAAAACACAAGCATCCTTCGGGGGACTTTTTCCTCCATCCTCATCCCTGCGAGGATAAATTCTCCGTCTTCGGTCCCAAAAACCGTAAAATTCACAGAAATTTACATATACAGATCAAATTGACATCCCTAAATATTTGTCTTAAATATTAAGTTGAGGTTTTGTTTTCATTTGATCAATTATAAGCAACAAGATTATATTAGCTGGATAAATAGTTTTTCTTAAAAAATTATAAGTTTCTTAGAGGGGTAATATTAAACAAATAGGTGGTGAGAAACAAACAAATTAGTTTCACATTTTAATTTCCAAACTAGTAACAAACCATGATAGATTACTCAACTTTCCCGGTGTTCTTGCGTGAAGATGAGCCCATTAACCTTACATATAAGGACAATAAATGCTGAGAAAATGAGATATAAATGCCAAAATTAACAGTTTTGTTTTTATTATATATATAAGATTCTAAAATTAGCTCAACAATAATGTTGAACATGAGTAGCAACATAGTTGTTGTCCTTGGGATGTTAATCTCCTTGATCCTCTATTCACCATCTATAGTTGTCTATTGCAAATTACTTGACAGATTCTATCTACCATCACCACTAACAGGCCCTGAGTCCCTAGCATTTGATTCCATTGGTGGAGGACCTTACACTGGTGTTTCTGATGGAAGAATTCTAAAATATGATGAAGAATGTTCTTGTTTCCTTGAATTTGCTCATATTTCACCAAACAGGTATGTATGTCTCTAATGTATGAAATAAGCTTAAATTAGTATATAACAATATATAATTTGTAGCTTATTCCCACCCCTATTTATCCGATATATTTTTTACTACTAAATAATATAATAGTTTAACTCCCACAATAGTTTAAACTTCGGATTTCGGACCCTGCGGTTCGAATCTATGTCAAGAGAGATATCCATATTTATAATTTAAAGGTGTGTATTCTCTAAACTTTTCTTTAAGAAGCAAAATTTATATTAAAAAGCGAAAGGTATATGCGTCTCCTGGAAACATTTTTATTTTCATTTGTTAAAATTATGAACATACAATAGCATAGTATACATGTTTGGTAAAAACATTTTTGATTTTCAACCCACATACAACAGCAAACTCAGAAAGATATTCAACAAAACAAAATCTGAACTAAGATAGAGACATGCAAACTCGTCCCTAATGATTCTATAGGATCGATTGTCCACTCATAAAAGAAAAAAGCTAATGATTTGGATTGTGGCATAAAACCATTCCCAGATCTCTAAGTTGATGTTTCTACAACCTCCTCACAATCATTAACCCTATATCAAAAATACTTCATTTGTAAGAGTTGTGTTGTCTGCATTATATGTTGAATTGTGGTTCCAGTTTCGGCCGAGGGAGATACATATTTCCTTTGATGTAACTAAAAAATGTTAAGGTTAAACCAAACCATTGTTGCTACAGGAATAATACACTGTGTGGTGGCATTTCTGACTTCTCAGAACTCCAAGAAACGTGCGGGAGGCCTATGGGGTTAAGTTTCGATTACAAGACAGGGGAATTATATATAGCTGATGCTTATTATGGGCTTGTGAAGGTTCCTTTTGACGGAGGTGCTGCAACACAACTTGTTGCTAATGATGTACTTGGAAACCCTTTTGGGTTTCTTGCTGGTGTGGATGTAGATCCTCAAAATGGAATCATTTATTTCACGGAAGCTAGCTCTCGTTACAAGATCAGGTAATTCAATCAATTCTATTTTCATAACTGTTTATTGTATCACATGTTCTACTATCAAGTCTAGGTCAGTTATAATTGTGGAACAAAATTTTTGTAGGGATCTCCAGAAACTGCTAAAGAGGACAGATCACTCAGGAAACCTATTCAGATACGATCCAGCAACAAACGAAACCACATTGTTGCTCAGCTATCTAATTGTGGCAGCTGGGGTAGCAGTTAGCAAAGATAGTTCATTTGTCCTTGTTAGCGAGTATAAGGCAAACAGAATCCGGAGATTCTGGCTAACATGATCTAAATCATATACATCAGAGATATTCTTGCACCTTCCAGGAAGACCAGATAGCATTAGAAGAAACTCGAGGAACGAGTTTTGGGTGGCAGTGAATTATCCTTTTGGGTCACAACCACCACCAGTACCTCCTGTTTTGCCGCTAGGACTAAGAGTCAATGAGGAAGGTTTAATTTTAGAGGCTGTTCCTCTAGTTGAGGAGTTTAGTACTGAATCAGTCAGTGAAATTCAAGAAGCTGAGGGAAAACTCTATGCTACATCGTTGCGCGATTCCTATGTTAACATTCTCACTTTCTAGTTTTTCAATAATTGTTGTTGCTTATATGGTTATAAAAATATATATTAATGTATAATCTAAATAAATAAAGAATTTATAGATCAATATATGATACAGAAGTAGAAAACCTCTGTGGTCTCCTAATCATATGCAGCTTTTTATTGTCAAAGATCCAGTTCACAATATAAATTGTGAAACTCACAGAAATTGGTATACTCACCAAATTCTAAAGTCAACCTCATTCATATGAAAAAGTAGAGGAATTGGCGTGTTTGGATAAAAAGTTTAAATAAGTACTTATTATAAAAGTGCCGATTGTATCTAAACTTTTAATTGGATAATTAAAACTGTAAAATAGAGTAATTCATAGAGTAGCAACTTATATGAATTAGATGTAAGCAAATTTGTCATATGCAATAAATAAATTTGAGAGGATTAACTACCGAGAAGTTTCGTATGTATCTTCATATAGTTGACTCTGTATATTTGAACATGAATGAATGATGAAAATAGGACAAGAAAATAATAATGTAGAGTTTCTAAGCAAACCTCCAAAATCCTGAAGTTTGGATGCATGCTCTTCTATGAGCTTTGACCTAACTTCTTTCTGTGTTATTCTTCATGCTGATTCACCATGTATTTCCCACTTTCTATAGAAGATTGGCGAGAGTTAAATAAAATTTGGCCAAAAATTGTTCCAACCAAGAACTAAACATGGACACTCGTGATTGATCAGACAATGACTCATTTCTCAAATTGATAAATCTTTATTATAAAACAACTATAAATGGTTTTTCTAAAAATGGAAATTATTGAAGAAAAAAAGTTCATAATCAAATGTTAGGCTACTTGGCTTCAACTTAGAAGGGGGGTTGAATAAGTGGCCCTTTTAAACAATGTCGTTTTCAAAAATTTGTTTTAAAAGGAATGCGCGGAAGTCCCACCGGATCGGTAGTCTCTTTGCACCCACTTGATCAAAGGAAAGGTAGTAAAGCCTTGAACGTACGATGATAACAAATAAGCAAATGATCGAGTTCAAATTATCCAAACAAACGTTTCCAAACAAGTTACACAAATTCAAACTAAATCAATCACAATCAAGATATATCACAATTAAATTTTTATGCACACTTACAAACACAAAAATTCAATCGATTCGGAAATTAAAAGCGATTGCGTAAAGTAAAGAGTTAAAGGAAGAAAGACAAAAACGATTGATTAGGGAGTTCCCAACGACTTTCATGTCATCCTCGCGGTCGGCCGGGTACGTCTCCCCCCAAATAAGCAAACAGGTTATTTGAGCGTTTATTGATTAAAAACAATTTGATACTTGTGCATAATTTACAAAGACTCCAATAACCCTATATCGAATCTAATGTAAACTATGCGAAACAACCTCAACACGTAGCGAAGCTTCTACCTCTGATTCCAACGATCCAAACCTTGCGCCGTCTTCGACCCAAAAACCCTCGCAAAGATCGTCCAGCTGACTACCTCACTTCCTAAGATATCGCACAATCTTGAATCCTTGATGAGAAACCAAAACCTTCTTCACAAATCAACCCGATCGTAATTCTGATTCACCGCAAATTACACCGAAAGTTATCGATCAACTGTACTACCAATCTTCAATTGATCCCATACTCAATTTCAATTGATTAGCAAATTGATGGAAGATGATGATCTTGTGAAGAATCAACCATTTGATCCCAATTATCTCTCAATTTAAGATAACAAATGTTTTCCTAAAGCTATTTCACTTTTACAATGGTTTCTCACTCATTGTACTGGTTTCTCACACATTACAACAACTCATATTGCTATTTATAGAGAAAATAGAATTGAGCAAATTTAGGCAAAACATAACAGACTTGTATTGATACAAATGATGGTTTGTATCGATACAAACACTTGACAGCGTACAAAATTTGAATTATTTGACCTATGTATCGAAAACTGGCTGATATGTATCGAAGCATGCAAGCATGATTCGATACATCATGCATTCTCTGGTCTTTTGAGAGAGTTTGGTGTGTATCGATACATGCAAGCATGATTCGATACACAAGAGACTCTCTTCCCCTGAGAGACCAGTTTGGTATCGATACAAATGAATTATGTATCGATACAAATGACACAAAATCAGTCTGAAGTAGTTTCAGCACATTTGTATCGATACAAGTGATTATGTATCGATACAAAATACCTTAAAATCAATTTTTCAAAGTTTAAAAATAGTTTTTAGCTGTCAAGTCATTTCTAATGTTGCCAAAATATGTTCTACACTATTTTCATGGGTTTTGACAATTATTAAAATATGGGAGTGAACTGGTGCACTTACATTCTCCCATTTTTTGATAATTGTCAAAACTTTGCATAAGCTAACTAAGCCTATACCTAATATGCAATAAAATAGCAAGATGTATACAGACGCAATTACATTAAGGCTAACCATAAGCACGCTCCCCCTGAGTTGATGCTACAATATGTTTGATATGTTAATAATATTCAAGACCTCTTTAGCTATTCATCGTTAGCTTGTGCAATCAAAATCTCTCCCCCTTTGACAATATCAAAAAGAAAAAGAGAACTCATTAGAAGTATCAAGTTCAAAACGTTTCTAACATAGTCATATGGTGCACTTACATTTGTCGAAATGCACTATATGATGAAATTTCCTAATCAAAATAATTACATATGAAGATATGCCAAAATATTTCAATGATGAATACCAAATATCATGTCAAATATGGAATGTAGAACAACAAACCAAAACAAACGCATGAATATTATAAAACATGGACATTTTAACAAAATATCATATCCAAATATGGGACGAAATAAACAAAGCAATGCAACCAATGCATAAACATAACAAATTATCCATACAAAACAATATTATCCAAAATATCAAGTTAAACAAAACCAAAATGAATGTTGTCCAAAACATGACAGCATTAAAATTATCCGTACAACCATATTGAATTAAAGAAGTCATAAGCAATAACGAGAATAAAATTGTTCATGCGGTAAGGAAAATAAAATGCAACAAAAAACAAAGTTAAACATCAAGATCATTCATTCATGCCATCCGGGTTTGGGTTAGGATTGAAGTATTGATCAACGGGAGTTTGTTGCTTGATGCATTCATCCAATTGACTTTGAAGATGATCAAACCTTGAAACATTGTATACATGCATATCATCAAGTCTAATCGTGACCTCTTTTTGGCACTCGGCTTGTCTCAAGCTCATTTCTTTCAACATTTCCATGTTTGCTCCATTGCTAATTTCGGAAGGACCACACTCCATGCTTTCACTTTCATGATCTTCAACTCTCGGTCTTTTACCCCTTCCTTCTTGATTACCTTGAACCGGTTCTTCTTCCTCGTCTTGTTTTCCAAAGAATTCATAGTCTTCAATATCATCATTCCACTTATAATATATCCTCTTCATTTGAGTTATGCTGAAGATTTGATCTCTCTTTGGCTTAATCCATTCTCCTCCTACTTGGTCGGCTATTTTGAAGTGGTGTAAGATAGTGGAGATCCAGCTTGAATATCCAAAACAATTATCTTTTTGAGAATCCTTTAAAGCAAATAAACGGATCACAATGTAGTTCGGCCAATGATCACTGGCGAAACTGCGTATTAAAATCAATGACTGCAAGTGCACAATCGCGTCGTGTAGTTTTAAAAAGATATCGAACCCAAAGGACCAATGTGAGTACCGTATTATATTGTTACGTTGTAAATCTAAGGCTATGATTAAATAGAGTTTGGTTGTCACGTTTTAAAATTAAAATTAAAATACAAATTAAAATTAAGATTAAATTAATTAAAGGGAATTACTAGGATGTATTCTTAGTTACTCAACAGGTCTTAGGTAATTAATTCGTGCTTTAGATAAAAGTATAGTTTTCTCAAAACTACCTTGACTTAAAAATACTAATCTCAGTTGTCGCTAATATTGACTAGCACTGTATCCTATAAACTCATGTTTTGCTCTCGCTCACTCATTTGTTTATAAAATACTTTTTGGAAATCAAAAGTAGTTAAATTATATTGTTTTAAAAATACTAATCGCAGATCTCGCTAATCTTGACTTAGTATTACACTCATATAATTAAATGTCGGCTCTCGCGCATTCCACCTACCTATATAAATGCTCTTTGAAAAACAATATAATTTCACTAATCTTAAATAGCTCTCGCGGTGTTTTAGAATTAATGAATCAGATTTTAATATCTGGTGTGAACCGCAGAGTTCGCTAATTTGGCCAATACCTTAGTTAATCTTTCACTCTCGTGATTTAATTATGATAACTCCCACTCTCGTGATGAATTACGAAACGTATTCTTAAACACTGATTATAGAAAACTCATTAAAAGCGATCGCACAAACTAACTACCTAGCCCTATTGGCTTCTAATCCTACATCCTAGCAATATTAAATTGGCTATACATAATTAAAATGCAATATTAAATTATCTATACATAATTAAAACTAAAACTAAAGACATAAATAAATTGACGGAAATTAAACTAAACATAATAAATAAAAGCAATAAAATAAAAGCAATAAACAAAAGCATAAAAATAAATAAAGCAATAAATAAAAATAAAGACGAGACAAAAATAAATAAAAAGAACCAGAATAAATAAATGAAAAGAACTTCTAATACAGACACCGGAACAGCAACTAAACAATTACAAAATCAGAATTATACAAAACAAAGAACAAAAGTTCTAAGTGTATCTCCCGAACACTCAAAGGAGCGGTAATTGTGGTGTGTTTTGAAATGGAGAAAACTGCCAGATGCACTAAAAACAAAACTGCCAGATATGGGCTTATTTCGTGTGACGTCACAGCCACACGATCAATCTTGATGGACGGAGGGCGCGCGTCCGCTGGCAGGACCAGCGTGCTCCCCACGTTGCTCGCGCAGAGGGATACCCGCGTTCACTGTAAGGACGCGCAGAGGGTGCATGGCGCGTGGTGCGCGCGTGGACATGGCTGGCCCATGTCGCGCGTGTCAGGGCACGTGTGATGTGGGTCCGACCGTGTTTTTGCGTGCTTTTTGTGTCTTTTCGATCCAATTTTCTTCGTTTTGCTCAATGTGTACTTTTTAGCTGCTTCCGGCACAAATGACTGAATAACATAAAAATACCAACGTGATACGACGAAAAAGTATAAATAAATAATAAAAACATATATAAAAATGACTAAATAAATAGTACTTTTTCAGGTGTATCAGCCAATCTATCTTCTTTCTTTCCATCATGATGTACATAAGATCAATGTCCTTCCAATCAAGTCTAGAGTATGATCCACCTCTAGGCCTTAGTATGTGATTCACAATCCAAAGTAAAACTCTCGGACCTTTCTTGATTCTACCGGCCTTTCCATTAGGACTTTTACCATTCCTAGTTAGAGTGCTTGCAAAATCATTCATTTTATACTTAGGACCATCACCATCGGTGAACTTTTTCAAGTTCTTATCAGTTACCAAGCCAAATAGTTTGAACCACAGATTGTTAGTAAACTTGTAAATCTTCTTGCCTATACAAAACTCAAACTCAGTACCTCTTTGCTCTTGTAATCCAGAATAGAAAATCCTAACCAAATCTTACAAATAAGGTTTTCGCAAATTACAGAAAGCAGTAAGATTTTCTCTCTTAATGATCTCAGCCACTTCACCTAGATGTAATTCCTCAAGGTCCTCAACATTAACAGCATTTTGAGAGATCACTCTCGTTTTCTTACAAGTTCTAATATAGAAGTTCAAGTAATTCTCATGAATAAAATGCTCTTCCTTAAAATCAGTATTAGGAGCAGGATCTCTTATTATTCCAGGAATGTTCTTAGTCCTAACATTATTTTTAGTTCTAATGCTATTCGACATTCTCAAGAGAGTAGATTAGAGCAATTGTTACCTTGGTTAAGCAAAAATTCACAAACCAATGAAGAACACAGAAGATAGTAGATGATTCCTTGCTGAGTATAACCCAAAGTACCAGAACTGGATAATCTTCACTAATTACTCAAACCAAAAATTCCAAATTTGAGACCCTTGTCTTGAATGTGGATGATGAAGAACTTGAACCACGAAAGTGATTAGTGGAGATGAATGGATATTGAATTTAAAGTGGTTTAGGGTCAATTTTTGATGAATTTGGTTGAGTTTTGAGGGATATTGAGGAATTTGGTTATGGAGGTATATGGTTTGTGTAGTACCCGACACAAAAAATATACAGATATGCAATGATGAAATGCAATGCACAAATGTAAACAATGAAGCCGCCACCATATTTTATTTATCCCGGGAGGGGAAAGGAAAATAATGATAAAACCTTAAAAAGATCGGGTTCGGGAGTTGGTTACATGAGGGGAAGACGTTAACACCCCCTCATATCCGTTGTACTCAACGGGAACCATTTGAGGAATTTTGGTTTGCATAAACAATGATAACCGCATAAAAAGAATTAAATTACCGCATATTAAACTGAAAAGGGAAAAAAAGAGTTTTTTTATTGTTTGGCTTGACGAGAGAGGCTCTCGCTCCTACGTATCCCCCAAGTACAATGAGGAAGTCAAAGCCCACGTAGTTCTTCCTGAAAAGAAAGATTTTGTGTGTTGGTTGTTTTTAGTGAACGATGCTTAAGTCGCATTCCACTGATACAACAGTATGCTTGTATGCTCGCTTCGGAGGCTTAAGCGTTTGTCTGTAGCAGGGGAATGGATAAAGCACCATCCATTTAAGAAAACAGATGAAAAAAGAGTTTGAAAGTTGAAAATCAGTTGACTGCACAAGGGCAGGAAAAACAGCTGTGTGGGTTGAATGTCTTTTAAGATTTTAGGATATTGTTTAGTGAATGTGGATAACCTCATTGCCACAAGTCATCCGTGAAGGACGAGGTTATCCTAGCAAAGACAAGTCATCTGTCAAGCTCCGCCGTTTCATTCAATTTATTATCGAATTAATTAAAAAGTGAGAATAGCCGGAAACGAGTCATCCGTCAGGCTCCTTCTATCTCATTTTTAATTAATAAGTATTTTAGGTTCTAGAATAAAAATAAGCTCAAAGCCGCAAGTCATCCGTCAAGGACTAGCTTATTCTTATTCTACTTCTTGAGAAAAGATATGTTACCACAGATTCCAGCTCAGATAAACAAAAGAAAAAGAAAGAGGTAGAAGATGATAGAGATGCAGATGAATGCACATGAATGACAAATAATGATGATGTTGAACAGTTATTAAGACATTAAATTAAATCATCGAAGCAAATATTAATTCAACAAATATCAGTCAAACAAATAAATGAACACAGTTAATTAAAATAAAATAAGACGAAAGCGAGTCATCCGTCAGGCTCCTTCTTATTCTTTTTTAACTAACGTGTTTTATTCACTTTTTTTTTTTAAAAAGTTCGGAATAATGATAAATTAAACCGCAAGTCATCCGTCAAGGACTTATTTATCATTATTCATTTTTTACTAACAATTTTCTTCACTAAAAAAAAGCTCCAGAATAACGATAAATTAAACCGCACGTCATCCGTCAAGGACTTATTTTATCATTATTCATTTTATTTGTGAAAACTTTCAAATTCAAACTATCATCAAATTAATTATTATTCACAGCAGGGGTGCAGAAGCAGTAAAGGTGTTCAAGCAGTAAATACATGAAACAGAAAAAAAAACAAACAAAAATGGAAAAGGCCCAAAACAAAGGCCCAGATCCACATTTTATCACATCCAATCGAAACGGGTCAACGCGGGTTGGATCCGGATCAAACCGGTCCAACCAGAAACCCAACTAGGGGGGTGCGTGTAGAAACAGGGGGGCGCGCGCGAGACGCTTTTCAGCCTCTCCGCGCGCGACACGTGGCGGAGACCAAAGTCTCCTTCTTCTTCAACGCGAACAGGAAACAGCGGCCGGAAAAAAAGCTTACCGCCGGCCAAACAAGCCGTTCTCACTTACGATTACCAAAACAAACGAATAAATATACCATTTCAATCGATTTTGAACATAGATAATGAATTTCAAAATAATTTTAACGATTACAGCCCTGAAAACACGAAATGAAACAAAGAGCTCCGAACAACAAATCAAGCAAATCACAACATCAACATGCAAATCACGCAAAATAGAAACTGGAAAACGTTTAGATCATTCTCAGAATAAGAAAACGAGCAACAAACCACCTTGTTTGAAGCTCTAACGGTCCGGATCGGGAGATTTGATTTCACCGTGACTTTGAGTTCAATTTTGACGCTTTTCCGGTGGGTTTTTGGCGAAACTAACGCCGGATTTGGAACCAGGAGGGTTGAATTAGTAAGAAATGAGTATTTGATTGTTAATTTTGGATGGTTTTTGGTTGGCCGGAAGTTGGCCGGAAAAGGGAATTCCGGCGGTGGCGCCGGAAAAGTGTTGGTGGAGGAAGGAGGATGTGATTTTTCTGATTTTTTGTATTGGAATGTGTGAAAAATGATTGGTAATGATTGAGTGATGTGAGGTGTGTATTTATAGTGATAGGATTAGGTGAGTGGTATTTGTGTAATAAAATGATTATGAGGTGGAGATGATGAGGTGTCGCAGTGTGATTGATCAAAAGCAAAGAATTTTTATAAAATGATAAAAAATGTCAAAATCAATAAGAAAAAATGAATAAAAATGTAGAAAAATATAAAAATGAAATATAAACTTAAATAAAGAGATAAAAACTATTTTTGATTATTTTTGTTATTCTTCGTATAAAAAGATAAATTGCGACAAATTAAAAGAAATAAAGGAAAAAGAATAAATTGTAAAACAAAATTATCAAAAATCTATTTTTTGGGTATTTCTTAAGGAAAATAAGAAATAAATTTTAAATAAAATATTTATTTTGAAAAGCTCAAAATTAGGGTATTACAGTTGCCCCTATTTAATTGTCTTATACTCGAATGCGTAAATGACTTGCGCCTTTAAGCGTTCGAAGTAAAAGATAATTAAATACAAATGCCCTAATTTTGTGGTGTGAATGTGATGTAATGATAATGAATGCATATGGAAGATGAAGGTGGAAACATACCTGGAATAACTAATAACTGAATACGTGAGAAAGAAATGATCATTACCCGCCCTATGAGTGTATAGACCATAAAAACTGAGTCGCCTCCCCTCAGGGTGCATTATCTCCAAAAATGATCATTACTCGCCCTATGAGTGTATAGACCATAAAAAGCTGAGTCGCATCCCCTCAGGGTGCGTTATCTCCAAAACAGATCATTACTCGCCCTATGAGTGTATAGACCATAAAAAACTGATTCGTCGTCCCCCCTATGGGCGTATTACTCAAAAACTGATCATTACTCGCCCTATGAGTGTATAGACCATAAAAAACTGAGTCGTCGCCCCCCCTATGGGCGTATTACTCAAAAACTGATCATTACTCGCCCTATGAGTGTATAGACCATAAAAAACTGAGTTGTCGCCCCCCCTATGGACGTATTACTCAAAAACTGAATCTGAAAGTACTCCACTAGTGCTTTGACGTATCTTTGGGTAAAGAAACTTGCTGTGAGTGTAGATCGAATATTCTGCCATTATCTTTGACAAAATTCACAAGACGACTGCTTGATAACTGTTTTGCTGAAGAACTTATTGGAAACACAATGTGTTAACTTCATTAAGGATGCGGTTCAGAAACCAACTTACTGAGGTACGACGTACCAACTTTACTGAGAATTCGGCATGCTGAATAACTTACTGGGAACATATGATTTATCAAATGATTCACTGAGAATGTTGTGCATACCAATTTTGCTGGGGAAACCGTTAATCAAACGATTTACTAGAATACAACATTTCAACTATCTTATTGGAGATAACCATCTCAACTGAATCACTGGAGAAAGGATCTGTTTAACTCTTCTGACCGAGGAAGTTGTATGTAGACCGATCTGCTGTATATAACCATTACGGAATTATTCACTGGAGAAAGGATCATCAACCCTTTCTGGTAGGTGTAGAGTGAGGATCCGTCTGACAATGATGAAACTCTGTTGACCAACTTGCTGAATATCAGTGATCAGAACAAAATAAGTTCACTGGGGATATTCAAGATTCACCAATCTTTCTTGTCAAGAAATTACGATTCATCAACCATTTTTCTGAAAATGCGGCGTTCCAAACGACTTACTGGGATGAACAATTATCAACCGCCTCACTGGGGAAAGAAACAAACCCCTCAACCTTTCTCATTGAGAATATGCTGCACTGATTGATCTGCTTGGGGATGACATTTTGTTGACCAATTCATTGGGGAAAAGATTCATCAACCCTTATTGTTGAGAAGTTACGATTCAATAACCGTCTTATTGGAGAATTAGGTCCGCAGACCTTTGTTACTGAACAAGAGATCCAAGTCTGCAACCTGTTAAGACAACATTTTAAACATGTACTTCATGAATGCATGATTGTGCACCTCTGATGCCTAAATGCAGAACTAATGCAGATGAAATATCTGATTATGTGCAGGATTTGGTGTGATTCTTTTTATGCATGAACCTATATGCGTGAATGCATGAATATGCATGAATTTCCGGGTTTGTTTTGAGGAGAGTTTGAATTTTCCGGCACCGAGAATTAGAGTAACTCCATTGAGGTGAAATCTTGAGATGTTGACTGTCGTTGCGGGACGAACGTTCAATCCAGCTTCCAAAAATGATAGCAACTTTCTTCATGAGGTGGAATCGAGAGATTGCCATGATTTTCTGTAATGGATTGGGATAGTTTACTGTATGCCAATCAAAACAGTTTGTAATCTTTTCAAATGCTTTTATTTTTCACAATGCTTAAATGCTTTATTTATTAACAAAGTGAATAGCACAAACATATGCAATCAGAACATAAAAGCAAGCAGACACAATATGATTGAAAATGAGAATTTTATTCACTGCGCAAAAATGCGGAAAGTTTTTACAACTGGATGCTAATCCCTCAATGAGGTGATCGCAAATTGAGACTAAGATAATGGCAATGAAAATAAATGAATTCTACTGGATCATAACGATGCCATCTTTCTTCACGATCTCGAGTTTACAAGGCCTTGCTTTGGTGAAAGGAGACTGAGTCAATCCTTTCTGTCTGAAAGTTTCATCTTCATGTAGAGTCAGGCATCGCAGCAGCGTGCATTGAGAGTGGAAACTCTTCACCATACATGATGTTAACAACCAGAGTTCTGCCATATATCACCACATATGACTTTTCAGGAGAATATAATCTTGACACAGTATGCCCCAAGCACTGGAATCTATGACGGATATGCCCCTGACCTACTGATATTTGCAGTGTATCTAATTCTTGAACCAATTCACTCTTGATAAGCAGGGTATTCAACTTGTTTGCCCCTATCTGGCATAATCTATAGATGGCTTGCCCCTAGCTAGGAGCGTTTCAAATCAGCTTTGCCCCATGATCAGACCACAACTCAGATCTCTTTGATGTCAAGTATTGATTTGCAAGTAAAATCATTTCTTTTGAAAAAGTATTTTGCACATGCAAGTTTTTTGTGAAACACATACGATGTGTAGAAAAGAGAGATAATTATTAGTTACTCAACAAACTGGAGGAGTCAGCTTAACAATACATTTGCCGAATGCTTTCAAAGTGAACCTAGCTTCATTTAGGTCTTTTGAGTATTATAGCATGCAACTAAAATTCATGTAAATCAAGCCAAAAGAAGATATAAATTGTGTTATCAAATTCCCCATACTTGAACATTTGCTTGTCATTAAGCATATAAATAGTAACTCTTTTTTAGCACTTGTTTGAAAACACGACATGACAACTCTAATCATACATGGTTGCCGGCTAGAGAAGAAAATCAAGTAATAAACATCAATACCAAGGGTACTGTAATAACACAAAACCACACATTGCAGTCAAAGACTCTCATCATATGAAGACAAATTTGAAACATTTTATTGTGACTCTAACTTTTGCTTAAATTTTATTCACCCTTTTCATTCAGGTGCAATCACATTAAGCCCGTTATCTTGTACACACTCATGGTAGAGAAATCTGTTAGTGATTATGATCATAAATCGAGGGGAGCTGGTAAAATCAGTTTGGTAAACCCCTCTTTCTCTTCCAAATGCAGTTGTGGGGGATCGGATAACAACCCGCCCTACCAAGTTCAAAACCAGACTCCTCTGAACCAACTACTAAATGGGTATATTTACTATGGTTTTTCAACAACTTCTGGGTTAAACAACCGAGTGAGGGTCATCTAACTCAATAAGTGCATTAGCCAAAGTATGCAAAATTTCATTTCTGGATCATTCACTTATGTTCATCGATTTCCTACTTAGTTTGTGTACAAGATGGTGCCGACTGCTAAGATAAACTACTGAGAGTTACTAAAAAACTTATGTTCAGGTCTTCGTCAAAATCAGTACTCAATTTGATCTTACATACTTCTAAGAGTCTAAGATGTTAAGACAGTACCGATTTTATTGAATCATTTCTGAACTTTCATAATATAGCCTAAAGTGCAAAACAACCTATATACTCTTAAAGTGTCAGGTCAAGTATCAAACCAACATTGCTTATTTTCTTAAAAAAGATATATCTCAAGAAACTGGAGAATCAGATAACAACAAAACATATGCAAGAATGGCTCAATTCAATCTCAATTTTTATGAAATAATGAAAGAAGGTGAAACAATGCCTTACATCATCAGCTAGATTTATTCATTATTGAAAGCATATATCAGCAAAAATCAGTTATTCATTTTCATCATCCTCTCTCCAAATTTGCAAGTAATAAGAAAAAGAGGTGAATACAGATGGATTGATTCCGAAACATGCATGTGCATTACATAATCTTAAAAGCAAAAAAATACTTGACAAGAGATAAAATGCCTGATCAACTTTCTCTTTTATATCCTGTTATGGGGAGGCGCCCATTATGACCTCTTTCTTCGTCAGTTCCCGGATCGATCACCGATGAAGTTCAATCATTTTATGCTTTTGATCCAACAATCATATTAACTCTTCAACGAAGCTTGCAACCCGAAACCATGAAGAATTACGGCACAATTATGATTCAATAGATTCACTTCTAAATGATGATTCTCTTTTTTTTTTGAATTTGATTGAATGCAAAAGTGTTTTATGAATGCAAGAAGTTATTGCCATTTTTCATTATCTTTTTA
This sequence comes from Trifolium dubium, assembly GCA_951804385.1. Classification (NCBI taxonomy): domain Eukaryota; kingdom Viridiplantae; phylum Streptophyta; class Magnoliopsida; order Fabales; family Fabaceae; genus Trifolium; species Trifolium dubium. Next base: position 21,258,733 of record OX638068.1, read on the forward strand.
AAACTGTAAAAGAAGAATAAATAAGACGGAAATTGCACAAGAAGTACTTTTTCATTAATTGCGAATTAAACATTAAAACAAAGTGGCCCTACAAGCACGACCATTTGTTCTGGGCTGAACAAAGGTGCTTTGAAAAGAAAACAAATTGCTTTGAAATAAAAACAACTTCTGGGATTCCAACAACCTTCCAATTTGTGAACACAGTCTTTGGAGAACACTGGCGCACCTAATCCTGGTTCTTTTCATCAACATCCTTGTCATCAATCATAGCAATGTGACCATCAACACAGTAACCAACACTGCTAAAAACATCCTCAATCTTTGGAATCTTGTCTTGAACCTTCTTTGGAGTTGCTATCCCTTTGGATGACTGGTAACCCAAACCAAAGCGATCCTTTTCTCAGGCACAACTAACATCTGTCCCAAACCGGTAGACAGACCTTCCTCTATGGCTACTTTCAAGCTTTTCAAAGATGTAACGGATCCCTTTTCTTTCCGACCGTCACTTTCAGGCTTTGCATGTTCATTCTGATCAACAGTGGCAACCAAAGTTTCCCTTTTGGCATATCCCACTCGCACTAAACCTTGATCCATTAGTTGTTGCAAACATTCCTTCAGCTTTGAACAGTGGTTTGGATCCTTTTGACAATCATCACAATCAGAGTGTAATTTCTCAAACTCTTCATAACTCAGCAGCATCTCTCGGACAGATGACAAAGGTGTTTTCATCAGAGAAACATCCCTTATAAAATTTCCACCAATTTCAACACAACTCACATTGCCTGTTGGGTGTTTAGGAAGTGGATCAGTGGTCACATTGGGTCCGCTTTCTTTGAAAGTCAACTCGTTTTCATGAATGAGATCTTGTACTTTGTGCTTAAAAGCTTTACAATTATAAGTAGCGTGACCTACAATACCAGCATGGTAGTCGCATCTAGCATTAGCGTCATACCAGTCAGGGAATGGTGGAAGCAAAGGTCTTAATTGCTTAGGCGTCACTTTACCACTATGAATCAAGTAAGGGAGCAACTGACTGTATGGCATAGGGATAGGATCAAAAACCCTACGAGCTTGTGGAGGATTCCGTTTTGGTGGTGCCTGTTGATGATGTTGAGGCACTGGATTTTGATACTGATAATTTGGAAATTGTTGGTGCTGAGCAGCAGCCAAGTATGGAAAGGGAAAGTAGGGAAACTGAACAGGTGTTGTCGGCTGCGCTTGACTGCCCCTGGAGGATATAGCATTAGTCTCACCTTCCTTCTTTCTATTAAAGCCACCACCAGGCTTCCTTGTGTTATTGCTTTGTGAACCAGAAGCAGTTGAAATCTTCCCATTCTTGATCCCCACATCAACCCTTTCACCAACTCGGACCAGATCAGCAAAGTCGGAGGAGGCAGTACTAACCAACCTTTTAAAGTAAGTCTCTTGCAGAGTATTGGTAAACATGTCCACAAGTTCCGTCTCCAAGAACGGAGGACGTACTTGGGAAGCTAAGGCTCTCCATCTTTGAGCATAGACCTTGAAAGATTCACCCTCCTTCATAGTGGTATTTTGGAGCTGAGTGCGACTTGGAGCCATATCCATATTATACTGGTATTGCTTGAGGAAAGCATTTGCCAAATCCCTCCACGACTGGATGTTACCTTTTTCAAGTTGCATGTACCAGTTGAGAGGCACATCAGCCAGACTGTCTTGGAAATAGTGTATCATCAGTTTGTCATCATGAGAATAAGAGGCCATTTTTCTGATATACATAACCAGATGATTCTTCGGGCAGCTCAAACCCTTATATTTCTCGAAATCAGGCATTTTGAACTTTGGTGGAAGCACAAAATCAGAAACCAAGTACATCTTCGAGAAATCCAACGGATCATTACCCGTTTCTACCAGATTTAACCTTTCCTCTAGAGCCTGATATTTCTGCTTTGTTTCTTCCAGCTGAGGAGCAAAATCAAACTTCGGTTCACTAACCGGAAGCACGGGTCCTTGGTAAGCAAACCTAGGCCCACGCAATTCGGGACCTTGATACGCATGTCTAGGATCCTCAAATGCGTCTTGATCCAAATCCATTACTTGTTGCACAGATGTAACCCTAGCAGGGGCTTCCACAATTGAAGCAGAAGTTGCTGGCACATATCCTGGTGGAACATAACCCTTAGGCAGACCAAAAGTAGGCCAATCATAGCCAGCAGAGGCATTTTCTTGAGCAACCATAACTGCAGGTGCAGGAGCCTCAACCACCTTTGGTTGCACATTCACATTAGCTAACATCTCAATAATCTGATCTAGCTTCCCACCCAACAAGGTCATTCTTCCACCCAACTGGGTTACCTGTCCACCCAATTGAGTTACTTGTCCACCCATCTGGGTTACCTCAGTCTGTAACGCATCGTGTTTCTCTTGCCAGTTATCCATAATATGATGAGCAATTCTTCTTGTCCAATAACGGTGCCGGGAAGGTAGCTGTTGGAATGAATGAATGAAAATGAGATTTTTAATCGATAAAATGCATGATTTCCTTTTTGAATGAAAATGCATATTTTTCATGCGAAAACTTTTCTTATATTTTTTTTGAAATGTATGCGAGATGAATATACATGATTATTTTCATGAATGCATGGATGTCATGAATGCAAAATGCATGGATATGATCACAGTAACATTGTATCATCTGGCGAACTTGATCTCAAAGTCACAAATCTTCCATATTCATAACAACAGGGTTCTTTTTTCAAAATGGAATCTCTGAGGCTAAAAGTTCAAAGTTACCTGTAACCCATCCCTCTCACATGTTATTCTAGGTTGACACGGATACCCAAAATCCTCGATTACTTTTCCCAAAAGCAACCTCATCTGGTTGAGATTATAACGCTAACTGGATGACTCAACATCATAACTTCGACCCAGGTTCTAAACAATGGGTCCTAAAAAAAAATTCGGACACCTAATAAGGCTACCAGAGTCCTGGACCCCTCAAGGAAACATGAAGCCCACAAGGCATCCGCCAAGGAGTCCAATTATTCCAAGGGAATCTATTCTGGTCGAGACCGTTATATCCAAGCCCAGAGACATCCGTCAGGGAGCCCAATATAACAATCCCTCATCTAATCCTGAGTATCCCTCTAGCTCGGGCACGGAGCATAATCACACTGTAACCAAGAACCAAGGCAAAAAGAAAAAAAAAGAGTAGAAGAGAAGACAAAGCCAGCAAATCCAGACAGTTCAATATTTTGCGGTAAAATAAAAGATAGGACAGATACGGCTAACCTGGAATAAGCAAACCAAAAGCCCCAAATTAGGCTTAACTCACTAATCATATGTCTCCAGTGAAGTCGCCAGCTGTAGTACCCAGCGCAAAAAATATACAGATATGCAATGATGAAATGCAATGCACAAATGTAAACAATGAAGCCGCCACCATATTTTATTTATCCCGGGAGGGGAAAGGAAAATAATGATAAAACCTTAAAAAGATCGGGTTCGGGAGTTGGTTACATGAGGGGAAGACATTAACACCCCTTCATATCCGTTGTACTCAACGGGAACCATTTGAGGAATTTTGGTTTGCATAAACAAAGATAACCGCATAAAAAGAATTAAATTACCGCATATTAAACTGAAAAGGGAAAAAAAGAGTTTTTTTATTGTTTGGCTTGACGAGAGAGGCTCTCGCTCCTACGTATCCCCCAAGTACAATGAGGAAGTCAAAGCTCACGTAGTTCTTCCTGAAAAGAAAGATTTTGTGTGTTGGTTGTTTTTAGTGAACGATGCTTAAGTCGCATTCCACTGATACAACAGTATGCTTGTATGCTCGCTTCGGAGGCTTAAGCGTTTGTCTGTAGCAGGGGAATGGATAAAGCACCATCCATTTAAGAAAACACATGAAAAAAGAGTTTGAAAGTTGAAAATCAGTTGACTGCACAAGGGCAGGAAAAACAGCTGTGTGGGTTGAATGTCTTTTAAGATTTTAGGATATTGTTTAGTGAATGTGGATAACCTCATTGCCACAAGTCATCCGTCAAGGACGAGGTTATCCTAGCAAAGACAAGTCATCCGTCAAGCTCCGCCGTTTCATTCAGTTTATTATCGAATTAATTAAAAAGTGAGAATAGCCGGAAACGAGTCATCTGTCAGGCTCCTTCTATCTCATTTTTAATTAATAAGTATTTTAGGTTCTAGAATAAAAATAAGCTCAAAGCCGCAAGTCATCCATCAAGGACTAGCTTATTCTTATTCTACTTCTTGAGAAAAGATATGTTACCACAGATTCCAGCTCAGATAAACAAAAGAAAAAGAAAGAGGTAGAAGATGATATAGATGCAGATGAATGCACATGAATGACAGATAATGATGATGTTGAACAGTTATTAAGACATTAAATTAAATCATCGAAGCAAATATTAATTCAACAAATATCAGTCAAACAAATAAATGAACACGGTTAATTAAAATAAAATAAGACGAAAGCGAGTCATCCGTCAGGCTCCTTCTTATTTTTTTTTAACTAACGTGTTTTATTCACTTTTTTTTTTTAAAAAGTTCGGAATAATGATAAATTAAACCGCAAGTCATCCGTCAAGGACTTATTTATCATTATTCATTTTTTACTAACAATTTTCTTCACTAAAAAAAAGCTCCAGAATAACGATAAATTAAACCGCAAGTCATCCGTCAAGGACTTATTTTATCATTATTCATTTTATTTGTGAAAACTTTCAAATTCAAACTATCATCAAATTAATTATTATTCACAGCAGGGGTGCAGAAGCAGTAAAGGTGTTCAAGCAGTAAATACATGAAACAGAAAAAAAAACAAACAAAAATGGAAAAGGCCCAAAACAAAGGCCCAGATCCACATTTTATCACATCCAATCGAAACGGGTCAACGCGGGTTGGATCCGGATCAAACCGGTCCAACCAGAAACCCAACTAGGGGGGTGCGTGTAGAAACAGGGGGGCGCGCGCGAGACGCTTTTCAGCCTCTCCGCGCGCGACACGTGGCGGAGACCAAAGTCTCCTTCTTCTTCAACGCGAACAGGAAACAGCGGCCGGAAAAAAAGCTTACCGCCGGCCAAACAAGCCGTTCTCACTTACGATCACCAAAACAAACGAATAAATATACCATTTCAATCAATTTTGAACATAGATTATGAATTTCAAAATAATTTTAACGATTACAGCCCTGAAAACACGAAATGAAACAAAGAGCTCCGAACAACAAATCAAGCAAATCACAACATCAACATGCAAATCACGCAAAATAGAAACTGGAAAACGTTTAGATCATTCTCAGAATAAGAAAACGAGCAACAAACCACCTTGTTTGAAGCTCTAACGGTCCGGATCGGGAGATTTGATTTCACCGTGACTTTGAGTTCGGTTTTGACACTTTTGCGGTGGGTTTTTGGCGAAACTAACGCCGGATTTGGAACCAGGAGGGTTGAATTAGTAAGAAATGAGTATTTGATTGTTAATTTTGGATGGTTTTTGGTTGGCCGAAAGTTGGCCGGAAAAGGGAATTCCGGCGGTGGCGCCGGAAAAGTGTTGGTGGAGGAAGGAGGATGTGATTTTTCTGATTTTTTGTATTGGAATGTGTGAAAAATGATTGGTAATGATTGAGTGATGTGAGGTGTGTATTTATAGTGATAGGATTAGGTGAGTGCTATTTGTGTAATAAAATGATTATGAGGTGGAGATGATGAGGTGTCGCAGTGTGATTGGTCAAAAGCAAAGAATTTTTATAAAATGATAAAAAATGTCAAAATCAATAAGAAAAAATGAATAAAAATGTAAAAAAATATAAAAATGAAATATAAACTTAAATAAAGAGATAAAAACTATTTTTGATTATTTTTGTTATTCTTCGTATAAAAAGATAAATTGCGACAAATTAAAAGAAATAAAGGAAAAAGAATAAATTGTAAAACAAAATTATCAAAAATCTATTTTTTGGGTATTTCTTAAGGAAAATAAGAAATAATTTTTAAATAAAATATTTATTTTGAAAAGCTCAAAATTAGGGTATTACAGTTTGTTCGTGTGAGAAGAAGAAGAGATTTGATGAATGATTAATGAATGAATCAATAAATGAATGAAAAACTTATAGATAAAGTTGTTTTCGTGCATATGTATCGATACAAACTCGTGTGTGTATCGATACAAGTAAGTGTTCTGCAACATGTATCGATACATGAGATAGTGTATGTCCCAAATTGAAGAGCTATGTATAGATACAACCATCATATGCATCGATACATATTAGTTCATTTTGAAATTCTGCAGAATAACTAACATGTATCAATACAAATTTCATTTGTATCGATCCAAAATGCATTATTTTCAAATTTTCTCAAAACACATGAACTTATAAGTTTGAAAAATTATTTTTATGACTTCCAAGTAACATGTATGTATGAAACACATATAATCAACAAGGTACATACTTATGCATGTGAGCAAAACAATATCAAAGCACATTATAACATGAGAACACATTCACATAAATGAATCAAAGTACCAAGATTAATCACATGTAGATATATATGTGTATGTATGCACAAAAAGTCACATATGAAACAAAACATATACAAACCAACTATGAACTTAATATGATTACCAAAAAAAAAAAAAAAAAACTATGAACTTAATATGGTATTTGTAATGATCTTTAGCAAATCCCCATTTTAAACATATGAGTCTCAAAAACTTATAAATATTTTTGAGCAAAATTCTTGAAAATGGAGGATTAGACAACTATCAATGAAAACATCATATTAAGGTTAAAGATATATGTATATGAAACCAATGTACAAACATCTAAGTAAAAGTATAAAAGAAAAGATAGAGAATATAATCTTCCCTTAAGTGTTAAGTGGAAGAAGTGATCAATTTCCGCAACTTTATAAGTATCGAGTTGAAGCTTTTCTCATCACTTTCTTTTTCATAAGTCTTGAACTCCATTGTTGTCGGTATCTCTCGTCAATGGTTCAAGACGCTTCCCTACATACTTAGACATTTGAAATAGGTCCCCAACTAATGTTGGGTCCTAGGTGGTTAGTAACAAAACTATTGATGGACTTAGGTATCCATTGCATTTTGCCTTTTGGTACTAAAGTTTTTCGAGCTTGGCATTTGGCAAAGGTATGACCCTTATCACAACAATAGTGACAAACAATATTAGAATTACACTTCTTATGATTCTTTTCAACAAACTTATATTTCTTATTTTTAGGTTTCAAAGGTTAGTTGAATTTAGATGAATCAACGGAATATGTAATCTCCGGCTTAGGTGGTTCGTTTAACTTATCTTGTAGTTTTCGCCACATATTAATATTGGACTTTTCTCCACATAGGAAGGGACCCAAACCCAACAAATCTCTCCCTCACAACTATGTGGAGGAAATCGCCAAACCGGCGATATCACAACATGCTTCAAACTTCCCTTTTGGCAACGCTTTAGTCATCATATCAGACCCATTATCATCAGTATGAACCTTAGCTAACTCCAACAACTTAGCATCCAAAACATCACGTATCCAATAATACCTCACATCAATGTGTTTGGACCTACCATGAAAAGTCGGATTCTTACCAAGATGAATGGCACTTTGACTATCAACAAATAACAAATATTTGTCTTGAACAAAACCAAGCTCCTGCAAAAATTTCTTCAACCATAACAACTCTTTGCATGCTTCGGTAATGGCAATGAACTCTGCCTCTGTAGTAGACAATGTTACACACTTTTGCAATTTGCATTGCCAAGCAACAACTCCCCCTGCAAACTTAATCATGTAACCTGAAGTAGACTTCCTAGAATCAATGTCACCAGCCATATCTGAGTCAGAGTACCCCACTAAAGTAGGCTTATCTCCTCCAAAGCAAAGCCTTATACAAGTAGTACCACGAAAATACCTCAAAATCCATTTTACAGCATTCCAATATTCTCTACCTGGATTTGACAAAAATCTACTGACTGTACCAACAACATGTGCAATATTTGTTCTTGTACACACACCATACATCAAACTACCCACAACAGACGCATAAGGAACACGTTTCATGTCAATCTTTTCATCTTCACTTGAAGGACTTTGTTTAGAACTCAACTTGAAATGAGTAGCAAGAGGAGTTCTTACCGCCTTAGAATTTTCCATCTGGAATCTCTGCAACACCTTTTTGATATACTGTTCTTGTGATATCCAAAGTTTTTTCTCCTTTCTGTCACGCATGATTCTTATGCCAATAATCTGTTTAGTAGCTCCCATGCCTTTCATGGAAAATGACTCACTGAACTGCTTCTTTAACCTGTCAATGTTAGAAATATTTTTTCCAACAATAAGCATATCATCAACATATAACAGCAGGATAATGAAGTCATCATTAGAAAATCTTCTAACAAAGACACAATGATCTGAAGTAGTCTTCTTGTATCCTTGATCACACATAACTGACTCAAACTTCTTGTACCACTGTCTTGGAGCTTGCTTCAACCCATACAAACTCTTTCTCGGTCTACAGACATATCAGCTGGAATATTTACCTCTTCTCCAAGTTGTTGATCATCAACATAATCATGTGGCTCATCATTTTGAACATCACCACCAAAAGTATCCAGATTCTGAACAGGTAACCGAACTGACTCAACATTAGACAAACTAATATATTTCTTGGGTGTAGTCTTCTCTTCATTATCAATGTCTTCCATAGTTTGATCTTCCATAAATACAATATCACGGCTTCTGATATGGTTCTTCCCTATAGGAACATAAAATTTGTAGCCAAACTCATCCTACCCATAGCCGATGAAGATACATTGTTTTGACTTTGCATCCAACTTGAATCTTTCATCCTTTGGAACATGCACAAAAGCCTTGAAGAGTGAGTATGAGATCATTCGGATAGCGATTGTACAATTGATCGATAGCGTTCAGTACAGCTTGCGGTGAATCAGAGTTGTATTCGAGTTGGTTTGTGAAGAAGGTTTGGGTTTCTCAAGGATTCAAGATTGTGCGATATCTTGAAGGTTCAACATCGAGGAAGCGAGGTAATCAGTTGGACGATCTTTGCGAGGTTTTGCGCATGGTTTAGATCGTTGGAATTTGAGGTAGAAGCTTCGCTACGTGTTGAGGTTGTTTCACATAGTTTACATTAGATTCGATATAGGGTTATTGTAGTCTTTGTAAGTTGTGCACTAAAGATCAAATCGTTTTTTAATCAATAAACGCTCAAATAACCCGTTTGGTTATTTGAGGGGAGACGTACCCGGCCGACCGCGAGGACGGCACGAAAGCCGTTGGGAACTCCCTAATCAATCGTTTGTGTCTTTCTTCCTTAATCTCTTTACTTTACGCAATCGTTTTAATTTTCCAAATCAATCGAATTTTTGTGTTCGTAAGTGTGCATAGAAAATCAATTGACATATATCTTGATTGTGAATGATTTAGCATTTAACTCGTGTAACTTGCTTGGATCGTTTTGGATTGTTTAAATTGGATAATTTGAACTCAATCGTTTCTTATTGTTATCATCGCACGTTCAAGGCTATACTACCTTTTCAGTGATCAAGTAGGTGCTTAGAGACTATCGATCCGGTGGGACTTCCGCGCATACTTTTTGAACTGATTTTTTTAAAACGACATTGTTTAAAAGGGGCCACTTATTCAACCTTCCCTTCTAAGTGGTTAGCCAAGTAGTCTAACAGATCGAAGTTAGCAAGTATGACCCACATGTAAATATAAGGGGGTGTAAGTGGGAGCTTATGAGTAGCTGAGGGTGCGTGATAACAATGAGGAAGCACTAAGTAATTACATGTTAATTATATATTACTAACTTTAACTCACGGTCGAAGTTAACAATCCATATATATATATATATATATGTGTGTGTGTGTGTGTGCGCGCCTGCCACCATATGTTATGCTGCCTGCCATTCCTTCAATTATGTCATGTCTAGTTCAACTGTCCGCCAAGTTTCACGTGCATCCGTAATACCTTAATTATGTACATCATTTTTTATTTTTTATAATAAAATTTTGTTTATTATATAGGAAAATATTTAAAAATAATTTAACAAAAAGCTTTTATTTTTATTATTTGAAAATAGTTTAAAAATAATATTTTTGCGCCCAACACTAGTTTTCCGCTTTATTTTAGTTCGTTCATTCATTTTATTCATCGCAATTTTATTTTAATTGAAGGAAAATTGGTATAGTAAAAGTAGCGGAATTAAGATCATATATTTATTATGATAAACAGTGAGCGGCATCTAGCAACTGTTGCAATTATATTAAATTATATATTTATTATGATAAATAGTGAGCGATATCTAACAACACATCATTGTAATCCAAGTTACGAGAAATAATATGTTATCTATTTCATAACCTTTGAAATGATTAGTTTTGATCTAATGCATATTCAGAGTTGAAAGTTTGACTATTCCGGACACTTCAATATAGTCATATACTCATATTTGCACCTATATGTAATCTGTTGTTTTATATTAAGCTTAAACATCATTTTAGTCCTTGTATGTACGCGAAATTTTGGTTTTAGTGTCCGTATCGAATTTTATTCAAAATAAGTCCTGAATCAACCAATTTTTTTGATTTTACTCCCTAAAGCGAAAATTCGTAGGGACTAAAATAAAAAAAATTGGTTGATTCAAAGACTTATTTTAAACAAAATTCGATACAAAAACTAAAATTAAAATTTCGCGTACATATAAAGACTAAAATGATGTTTAAGCCTTTATATTATTAACATGATGCTGTGAGGCAAATATCTATTTTTTTTACTATGTGCTGAGAAACCGGTAAGTTTGCAAAATTTCCTCAAACAAACAAAATTCCTTTGTTTATAACGCCTTCTTGATCAGAACCGACCATAGTAAAAAAAAAACACAAATGACTGCAAAACTTCAAAAATTATTATCTAATATGGGATAAAGTGACTTGTGCAGAACAAGGACATGGTTTTCTCTTCATTTCGAAGATACTTTAGTATGAAGCACCAAAACTCCAAGGTTCAAGATTTATATGACCACTGTAAAAACACTTTCTCTCCCTCTGGAAAACCTCTTCCTTCTTCCCAAGCTTTGCAGAAACTTTCTTCAATACTGGGTATGTCTCATATTATTCTCAATATTCTATTTTTTATCTTCATTTTAATTTGTGTTCAATTCGTGAAATTAGGGTTATGGGTATTTGAAGTGGTGGATGCTGTGAACAATGTTGGTTTTTATTTTATGTTACAATGTATGAAAACCTTGTTTGGTTTTGAAGTGTGTTAATTGTGATTAATCTAGGTAATTTTACTTTATTGTGGATGCCTAAGATTTAAGAGAAACTACTCTTTCTAATTCATATTCTTAGAATTGTGAGTTGGGTCTAACTCAACCTCACAAAACCTGAGTGAGATGAGTGCAGCGGTGGTCTCAGATTTCAAATTGGACTTCTAGTTGCAACAAAAACTGGTGAACAGCGTATGTGGCACTGTTTACGCGAAACGCTCCACGCAGCAAGGTAAAAAGAAATAAGAAAGGCTACTGAGGCATAGAAATCAATAACAGCTCTAGATACCATCTTAGAATTGAGAGACTTATTGTAAGAAAAAGTTTGTTTTTTAGGTTTATTGAATATTTGATTTATTTGTCTATGGACCATATATAGACCAGATACTTCAATTATTTTTTTTGTCAAATAACTTAGTAGATAGAAATTTCACCCTTAATCTCGGATAGCTGCGTAGCGTAGCGGCTGACCCCAAAATTGCTATACCATGTTTGACAGGTTGTGTTGCACATACAATTTGCGTCAATAAACAAAAACAAAAATAAAAATTAAAGAAGGAAACAAAAGCAGAAAACAGAAAATAAAAATAAAAATAAAAGAAGGAAACAAAACCAGAAAAAAAAATAATGTAAGAGAAGAACGAACAGAGCAGAAAAAAGAAGAAAAAAACAGAAAATAGAAGGAAGAAGAAGGAACAGAGCTTGATTACAAGCATAAAACAGAACAAAAAACAGAACATAGAAAGTAAAAGAAGGAAAAGCATATATGACAGTCCGGGTCCGGGGTTTGAACCCCCACTCTTACATATAAAATCTGATGTTCCTGCCAACTGAGCTACCCTCACGGGGACAAATACTTTATACTTCAATCATTTAATAAACCTAAAACACAATTTGTTTCTTATAATAAAGGTAGAGGGAGTATCCAAGAAACGTTGGGTTACCTTGCTATCAGGCCAATCACATCACACTCCAAATGTATAATGTTGGCCATGAGATGGGTGTGTTGAAAGTCACTCATTCGATGAGATATGACATGAAAATGTGTTGATAAATGGTGTGTGGTTCAGTGGTTCTTATTTTACACTCAATTGGATGGTGTCAATTATTATGAAAAATTATTCAATAATCAGAGACTTTGATATTGGTAGACTGCTGTCATTTATCAAGTTTAACTTGTTTAGTAAAGTGAACACTAACATTGTTTTATGAGTATTGCTATATGCCTATGTGTACTAATGAAATTACAGTCTGTGAAACCTCATGGGGTGGTTGATAATAAAGTTCATCCAATTAAAATAATACACATGGCTGTTGTGCTATTCGTGAGCCAATTCTTTCGTGTGTCTTAACTTTTTCGTCATTTTATTTGTGCAGAGAAATAAGCATTTCTTCTGATTCATTTATAAATAACCTGACTGCCATTTCCTATTTAAAATACAAACCACTTTACATTCATTGTTAAACTGAAATCCATGATAAGTTACACTGTGATTCATGATTCATGATTTGGCAGACAAAATTCAACCCGCTGATGTCGGTCTTAAGGAGGAACCTGCAGATGATGATCGAGGGCTTGGATTTTTTGGTGTTAACGAACTGAATAGAGTAGCTCGATGGGCTAAGCCAATAACATATGTGGACGTTCATGAATCTGATAGATTTACGGTGAGCTTTGGCAGTTAGCACTTTTCCTTGTACATCAATAAGATAATCACTTACATGAGCAACATGTTGCATATAGCTCATGGGCCATGGCTCATACGTTTTAAGAACATGATATGTTTCCAGGCTTAGATTAGTTTTTTATGTTGTGCATCTCAGTATAATTTGCTAATCATTATGACGAGAATTCAGTCCAAGCCTAATTCAACTTGTATGTTGAATAATTGAACAAAAACAGTTAAGATACTGTTACTTTTAGCCCTTTACAAGCAGCATCATTTTGAACACCTCAGCTTGTTTTGGAGCTCGGCTTGGTAGTCTGTAGTTATTATACTTTAAGCATCTACATAACTTCTCTTTGTCGGCTGACTCGGCTCTATGATAGTCAATTTATGTGTGTATGGCAATTTGGCATCAGTAAACTGCCTCTGCTCAGTTGCTAGCTTCATATCTATGTTGTATCATCATTTATTATTTTTCAATACTTTTGTCTACCGTCTAATTGAAGATGTGTCGTGTCAGTGAAATATAACCAATCTGTTCATTGAGATTTTGTTAGTTGTTTAATCATGATGTGTATCATAACACCAATTATAGTGATTTTCATTATGAGATTCAAAAATGTCTGAAATGGGATATTCATATACACTTAAGTAGAGTATGTCGTTTGGCGCAGATGTGTATATTTTGTTTTCCAACTTCTTCAGTTATTCCACTCCACGACCATCCTGGAATGACTGTATTTAGCAAACTTCTCTATGGATCTTTACATGTGAAAGCTTATGACTGGGTCGAGCCTCCTTGCATAGTAGAAAGCAAGGGACCAGGACATTCTTCAGGTATGACTTTTATATATTTACTCAGAAGTTGGCTTTTTTTTTTTCTTTCTTACTTTGTTTGCATTTTATTTTCTGCAAAGTTCAGACCGTTTTTTTTTATCGGTTTTGACCACCAGTTTAATTTGGTTCGGGGGCTAGTTCTGGCATCAAGTGGTTTCAGCCCCCTCCCGAACGAAGTTGCAAAACCGTCTTGTAAAGTGAGGAATGTCTCCCATTTATTTTCAGGTCTTATTACATCCAATGTGATATTCTCAATGGAGATTTTCTTTATAGTGATTGGATTGGACAGTTCATTTTGTTTTTAGAATAAGATAAATGTGAAAATCATCATATTTTATGGCTTATTCACCCTTCACTTTTGCAACCATATTTCAAATCTACTTGACAATTGAATTTATTTTTTTGGTTTATTACAGTAAGACTAGCAAAGTTAGCAGTTGACAAGGTTTTGAATGCACCATGTGAGACATCAGTTTTATATCCAAAGCGTGGTGGAAATCTTCACTGTTTTACAGCAGTAACACCTTGTGCTATGCTGGACGTTCTCGCACCTCCTTACAGTGAATATGAAGGAAGGAAGTGTACTTATTATTATGATTATCCTTATTCAACATTCTGTAAGTAACTTCTTAGAAATGTTGCTTGCTTCCTCTAATTAACAGTAATCCGGCTAAATTTCATTCGATAGAAATAAACTGTTACTACATCTCATATTAAGTTACTTGTTTAGAACACTTTTCTCTCATTATTTGCCATAGTAGAATACCAATGAAATATTAATTACATTTTTTCACGAATACCATTTTGATTGGCTCTGCAGCTGCCGGAAATGGACGTATATTTGTTGATGAAGAGGATGAATATGCTTGGCTTGCAGAGACAGAACCTAGTGATCTTTATATGAATAGTGGTGTATATACTGGTCCATCTATTAAGCTGTAGCTCTGCCTCTTGGATTTGAAAGCAATTGCATGTTTCCTGTTGTAAAGTATGGATGATATTAATGTTGGAAAATATTGGAGTCTGTTTGATTACAAAGCTGCATATTTGCCTTTTATCTTTCTTACATATATTTAAAATTAAGAAACAATGAAATTAAGGTGACAATTTTGTTTACTTTTTATTTTAGTCTTAGACGAAGTTGTGACAAACATCACTTAAAAATGAAAACAACAAATGAAAGTAGAATTTATCAAATAAATAAACAAATAAATAAATATAGTATTTATGAGTAATATATATATATATATATATATATATATATATATATATATATATATATAAGATAATTACATATGTGTCAAAGGTAAAAGGCCAACAAGCAGTGTCGCTACCCGTTTTTGAATTGCAAAATCAATTCACTTAAAGACTACATTTACATATTTGAGAGGCAACTGGCAAGTGGATCTAAGTTGAATATACAAGTACTCTGTGAATAATGAATAGTCGTCCCAGAAAGTAAAGACAGTAATATGCATGTTTCCAACCCTTAACCCTAGTTTTACCATTACTAAACCAAAGATTTGAAATAAAATATAAAATAGTAGGAAAAGGTGGTAAGATATGGCAATTTATGGAAACCTCCCGACGAAGGGTTGACACATTATGCATGATCATTACGATATGAACATACATCAATGTCTCCTAACGGAACTTTATTTTAATACCCCTATGATAAAGCTTCACTCTTGTAACTTATGATACTCTTTGTTAGAAATCTCAATCAACAAAAGCCATGATTCAGAGAGCATGTTCAAGACAGCCCTCCATGAAATGATCCTAAGATAGTAGTGAACAACTCATTTGGCCGTGAGTAGCAACAACTCCAGGAAAAATAGAAACTGATCATTAATATTTGATCGGATAACACTTAATTAAATGACTTCTAAATAGCCAGTAGATCAAAACTAAGCCAGTAGATACTAATGAGTGTAATATTTTAGAGTTACACCAGAGTAATTTGATCCCAAGCTAGGATCAAATGACACTAAGCTGTCAAACCTTTTATATGACATTTCTGTTAATTTTGTATTGGATAATCTTATTACAAAATTGACCGTTGAATTGAAATGTTATAATAGATCATATATCTATAAAATGTAATATTAATCAAAAATCATTTTGATATGTCAATGGCATACACCAAAATTATATTCTTACAAACTTGCAAAAAATGAGTTAATTTTAATGTATTAATTGACACATCAAAATATTTCAGATTAATATCATATTCTCCAGGAGAAATGATCTATGTTATAAATATATTTTAATCCAACAGTCAATTTGATGTGTCAATGAATAGAAAATTAAATAATATTTAATGTGTCAATTTAATCCAACCTTCTAAAAATAATGCTGTATCATAACATGATTTCTTCAATTTCTCTCTGGTAATACTGTAAATCTACCTAACAATGAAATACTCCCAATATTCGTTGTATTTCATAACTGTAGTTAGTTGACACGGGTAACACACCAAACTTTAAAATTCAACAGCAACCTAGTACCTAACATAACAAGTACAACAAGACAGTAAAATTCAATATTTAAAACTCAACATTCAACAACAACCTAACTTAACATTCAACATTTTAAAAGCAACAGTAACCTAACATTCATCTTGTCTTCCAAGTGACAATGACATAAAGATTATGTGAAATAAATAAAAATAAAACATTCTGAATCAAATTATGTAACATCTCAGACTGTTTTCGGGATGATCGATTGACCTCACAAACCAACACGAGTCTTTTCAGCATGTTTTGTCCTCACTCACATGCATTCTAGGAAACTTTCCAGAAGCACACTTAACTATGGAGTTCTTATTTGTTAGACTCCCAAAAAGAGATGCACCTTGTTGGTATAGGTAGTACCTATCAATCCTTATAAATCATCCTTCAACCATACAGTCTCATACCTGCACAGTCTTAAGATCCCTCTCATTCCGATATGAATTCGGGTTATTGCCTAGAAGCTGCCAAGAGCCGCACATTGTCATGCCTTGTGCACCTCATCAGCCTCGGGTATTACAAATTACATCATCTGAGTCAGTATTTTGGGTCAGACAATTTAATTTAACACGAGCAAAGTTCTTACCAATCAGAGAGCAGAGTAATAAAATGGGCAAAGTAGTTCAGATAATGATCCTACACTTACTCAAAAGAGGAAACAACTCATGAAATACTCTTTCTTTTTATAATTTTTTTTTTATTAACCCTCTAATTCGTAGGAGTCTTCATAGTCCATAATTCGGCCGCAAGGTAAGTAAAGTCTAACCAAAAATTTGTTATAGTTTGTCTTTGCAATAAGTTAAATTTAATTGCTTCCTCACATTACAACAGTGGTATCATTAAAGCATCCGTTACTTATTCAGTCACCAATTATTTTGATTCAAAACACACTTAAAAGTCTAACTCATCAAGTAGAACTTTGAAAAACCTAGAAGACTAGCAACTATATCAAAACTCAGATTTTTCCTCAGTGCCATTCTTTTTAAACAAACCAATGATTACAATGATTCTTAATGCACACTATTGCTGGAATGATTTTTTGATATCATTCGCCATTTGAGTATCTCTATCATCGTTCATTCTAAGGTGATCTGAAAGCTTCACCAGCATAACGCACACTTCCAAGTTCCTCTTCAATCCGAAGAAGCTGAAATGAAATTGAACAAAAACTTGTATTAGATCACTTCGTGTTAACTATTCACGAGCATATACAGAATACATTTGTAGAAACTACTGTTCAAGAATAATGTTTTATAATAACAAGATTTGATGTTTGAAACTAATCGGCTGTACTAAATAGTCACATGTATCAATCTTCTACCATGTCAAGTTCAAACAAAGACAAGAATACAAAAATACTCAATTTCTTTTTTATGAGTTGTTTTAAAGTATTCATAATATATGCCGAATTGAGGAGTAAAGGTGTTAAAAATGATTCTAGTTACCTGGTTATACTTTGCCAAACGCTCGCTTCTGCATGGAGCACCAGTCTTAATCTGGAGGACAGAAAATGGATAGTTAACATGAAACCAATAACATCTTGCACAAATCGATATACAGTAGATAAAATGATTTTATACACCAAGCAATAAGATTAAGGATATAGAACCTGTCCACTGGCCAAACCAACAGAAAGATCAGCAATGAAGTTATCCTCAGTCTCACCACTACGATGACTAACCATCACACCCCAACCTGCCGCCTTTGAGTCAAGTGCAGCCTGAATAGATTCAGTCACTGAGCCAATCTGGTTAACCTGCATTCAATGGATAACAGTATTGTCAACCACAGATCGGGGAAAATAGCAGTTTGTTCAAATTCTGCTACACAACAGTGCTATGGCGAATTTAGCCACTATTTGACAACATTTTGTACTAAATACTGTATTGTGGAACAACAATAACAATTTGTTCAAATTTTGCAATGCTATGTCATCTATTTAACAACAAATGAACCATTGATTGGAATGTCTCTCCAGCAGATTCTGCCAAATGCAGCTGATGTTGGAATAGTTTTTATTAGACGGCAAATAGAAAAGGTTTATCTTAAAGCAAGCTGCATAGTAAAAGTTTGGTAAATTAAAAAAACTAGAAATGAGGAATTTCTTAAACAATAGTTGAGAGAAGTTTTTCAAGTCAAGTACTTCGATAATTTGATCTCTCAAATTCCATCATTCTCTACAGAAAAACCTAAAAAATATCAATAAAACAACTTTAGCTTTATTTTTAGAGCTCGTATTTTTAGCTTTCAATATGAAGTATAGCTTCAAATGCCAAATAGAGCCTAAAACTATAAACCAAACAATGAAATAAAATATATCTTATTGCCAATTTAGCATTGTTATGAATGCTAACCTTTAGTAACAAACCATTGCATGCCTTCTTTTGGATGGCTTCAGCTATCCTCGTTGGATTTGTAACTAGCAAATCATCTCCTACAAGTTGAATATCAACTGAAGATTGTAGTGAAGACCATGAACCCCAATCATCTTGATCAAAAGGATCCTCAATCGACACAATTGGAAACTCTTTCACGAAGTCTTGATAAAGTTGCCCAAGACTTGCAGGAGAGTGAACATGAGTTCCATCATTTGGCTGTTTCTTGAAGTTTAAATCATATTTCCTATCCTTAGTGTAAAACTCTGAAGCTGCTACATCCATACCTATTTTAATCTGCACCATTGTTTTTTATTTTTATTTTTTGATATGCACAAATATATATTAAAATCCTACAATGGAATATAATAATCAAAACACCTCTTACCTTCCCGGTATAACCAGCCTTCTCAATGGCATCCGTGAGTAAAACCAATCCCTCCCTGTTATCCTGAACATTGGGAGCAAATCCTCCTTCGTCACCAACATTACATGCATCTTGTCCATATTTTGCCTTGATTATGCCCTTTAATACGTGATACACTGTTCTAGCATATATAAGCAATATTAGCAAAAACAAAAGTATATAACCAAGATTAGGGAGAAAAAAAAGCATAAATAACCAAGAAAATTTATTGTCACCATAATAGAATCTAAAAAATAAAATAACCAAGTTAATTGATTATCACCATATGGAAGGCATCAAGTTGAAAACCAAAAACCAGAAAATGCACACAAGATACATGACTGTATAATACGTCATATAAATCAATGTTTTTAAAAATCTGGCCAAAACAGCTGTTCAACAGATTGAACTGGGAACAGGCTAGTTCGCCCGGTTTGATCCTGGTTACATTGCAGTCTGGTTGAACCGAGTGAACCAACTGAACCAAGACCTGTAGGTCTCACCGGTTCAATCTTTGGTATATATAAATATAATTCTCAAGCACACATCTTCAGTGTGGTTACTGTCATAAAGAACTAAGTGTCTAACCTTCACTGCCCATGCGAAGTGCCTCAGCAAATGAAGTAGCTCCGACTGGTAGTATCATAAATTCCTGCATGGCGAGATTATTACCAGCATGACTGCCTCCATTGATAACATTAAAAGCTGGAACAGGCATGACAAGTTCTTTTGTTCCTGAAATCTCTTGGATATGCTTGTACAAGGGCACACCCTTTGCTCCAGCACCAGCTCTACACACACTCAGCGAAACTCCCAATATTGCATTAGCACCTAGTTTTGACTTGTTAGGGGTTCCATCAATTTCAAGCATAATAGCATCCACATCAGCTTGATTCCTTGTTAAACACAAAGACATGATGTGAGTTGTACAGCACAAACGTCAAAAAATTAAAATGAACATCATACTTCTGCAACGAGTACATATAAAGCAAAATCTGTTTCTGTTTCTCTTGTTTTATGATTTCAAAAAGAACAAGTCCATAGAAAAAGTCATAGACATATTGTTCATTTAAAGCAAAAGGATATCAAGAGATAAGCACAACACTTAAAACGCGATTAACTACCAATGTATATCTGGCTCAGGAAAACTTCAACTAGCCAACTACATGGCTATACACACTGCTGCAGCCTGACCATAGGTTTCAAAATTGTTCATTATTAATTAACATAACCTTCAAATTTCATGCTTCAGATATTCGATCACAGGGATCTAATATGCAACACGTGGTAGTTACTATTTTACAAAGGCTCAAAAACTAAAAAGTTAATGACAATATTTGATTTAAAGAGTAGTGCAAAGTGCTGGTGCAAAATTTAATGACAACTAAAAAGTTTTAAAATTCTTTTGATTACAATACGTATGAAAATCTAAGGAGTAAGGAGTCAACCATCAATAATAAAAAAAAAAAACACATAAAAACAAAAAACATTTACCTGACATCAATACCAACAAGCTTTGGAGCCAAAACCTCATTAATATTCCTCACAGCATTAAGAACACCTTTCCCACCATAAACACTCTTATCACCATCTCTAAGCTCCAACGCCTCGTAAATTCCGGTAGAAGCTCCACTTGGCACACCAGATCGGTAAAGGTGATCAGTCACCAGATCAACCTCCACCGTCGGATTCCCTCTACTGTCAACGATCTGCCTCGCCTTGACTGATTTCACAGTGTACTCCCTCGACACCTTTGAAGAAACCTCGGACGGAGCAGCCGTTGTGGTCGAGGCGCGGACGGTTAGAGACCTCCGTGATTTTCGGGGTTCATGGAAGGGGAGAGATTGAAGCGATGGTAGAGAGCGAGAGGTAATTAAGGAAGAAGAGGGAGTTTGGAAAATGGTTTTTGTTGTGGGTTGATGTGTGAAACTCAAAGCCATTGTGTGTTTTTTTGAGTTTGGTTTTTGTTTTGGGAGTTTAAGGGGTTTTTGTGAAATGAAAGTGTTTTGTTTATTTATATATTTATTATATTGAAAGTGTTGTTGGTGGGAACTCCGTCAAAGGGCGATAAAACTTAACTCGATGGTCAATTCGTTCAATTGTCTTTTGGAGGTTGTTTGTTGATGTCTGGCGACACTATGACTAAACAATTCGAGTGTGCGGGTGTCCCCGTCAAATGTGGTAGGTGTTTGGATTTTAATTTTTGTTTCTCTCTCCCTGTGTCCTTATTTTATAAAATTGGTTTGTAAGTCGGTTCTATGTATGGGTAAAAATACGATTGTAAGAGTAAAAATAAAAAGGGCACATAATATTAAAAATATAAACATTTGATCCTTATATTTTTAGTCCTTCTAAATTTTCTTTATATTTTTTTGTCTCTAAAAATTTTCTGCCACGATCTTTTATCTCTGTCTTTCAATTAATTATGTGCACTATTCAAATTTTTAATGCGGCTTTGTATTTATATTTATAATATTATAATAATATTATAAAAATTACTCACACAAGAATTCATATTTTTTAAACAAATAATGAATTGAATATAAAATTTTAAGCGCGTTACACTTCAAAAATTCATATTTAATAAATCTCAGGTTGAAAAAAATTAAAATTTTGCAAATCAATTAAAATTTTAATATATCAAACATGACTACAATGCATAATTCAAGATTTCAAGTAATAGATATTTTTTTTATCAGTTTTCAAGTAATAGATATGAGTTAACTTAAATGCAAGGACCAAAAGTTATGTTAGAGAATTTTTTTTAGTGACTAATAAATGTGGAAAAAAATTAGAGGAACAAAGTAGAAGCTGCAAATGTTATGTCAAAAAAAAAAAGAAAAAAAAAAAAAAGAGATATGTTAACATGTACTCTAATGATACATTTTAAGATGAACTCTTGACATGTGCCTTAAAGGTAAATGTTAGCCTTTTCCATAAAACAAAATGGCTTAATTGATTGTTCATTTTAAAAAGAAAAATTAGAAACAATAATAAGTTTGGATAGATTATTTTTCTAATTTAATTTATCGATGATCATAAATGTTATCATATTTTTTGACTTTTTTTATCAAGTGGCTTAATGACTAGAACTTCCACTCTTAAGGTGTATAAGTGGAGTGTTTTGAATTCGAACCTGATCGACTCCTACATATAAAATGCGATGTCTTACCAACTCAGCTAAACTCACAAGGACAATTTTTAACTTATATTTTTACTATAAAACGAAATTTATTTAGGTGCCACTTATTATAAGTATAAATTTTAAGTGTCCCTTAAGAAAATCATATTTGAGATGTATAGGATATTCAATATGAATTTCTAATTCGAATAGTATATAAAGGTAGGATCTCGTGTAATTCACAAGTAAAGATTCAATTAAAAAATGATAAATAATAGTATATTTGTGTAAATATAAATGTTTTATAAAAAATAAACATTAAAAGCGGACTTTGACATTTATTTAAGTCTTTTGATTTTTTTTCTTTTTAAAATTTAATCACAATTATTTAAGTCTTTGTTAATATCCTTTACTATGATTAACTAAATATGAAAATATCTTTAATCTTTAATCTTTTAATACTACAATTTACCAATTTTTCTATCTTGCTACATGTCCACGTGGCAATCTTACATACAACAAGTCTCACAACAATTTCATATTTAATGAACCGTCAAAAAGAAAATTTCATATTTAATAATTTTTTTATCAATTTAGACCATGTTTGGTTCAACCGAGAGGGAGGGGAGGTGAGGGGAGGGATTTTTAAGGAGGTGAAGTGAGAGAAAATATAATTTATTATATTGATAAAATTACCCACACTTTTTTGAACAAAGTCTTAAAAATATATTATTTAAATTTTTTATCATATATTCTTTTACGCAAATTTTTTAATCAAATTGTTGGATTAAAAAATGGTAATCACATATTTTATTTTATTCTTTAATTTTATATAATTAAAATTATTAAAATATATACACAAAATAAAAATAATTAAAATAGCAAAAAAACAAATGAAAGGATTAAAATAGCAATTTGTATGAGTGTTTTTGACAAAATATTTCTTTAGTTGTTTTTTTGACCGATAACTTATGAAATTTGAATGTCATTTGAATGCATATATGTCAAAAAACGTATTGGGTAAAAATTTGACATTAAAATTAAAAATTAAAAATAATAACTTATTACCTTCCTCACCATATCATATTTTGCAATTAAAAAATAAAAATAATAAGTTAATGTAAAAGAAATTGTCATTAATAATATTAATTGATTGTTATTTGTAGAAACGGTTTATGCATTCATGTAATCATGCCTTTATAAAATCAAATATTTCGTTTGCTATCAAAAAATAAAATATGTTTGTAGTATCTTTGTGTTTCTTTTATATTGTTGCCAATGAATCCTTATTTGTTTATCTTTTAATTTAATTTGATTTGATTTTATTTCCAATGATGCATCGTGCGAAGGGAAGCAGCTTGGTTTTAATATTTTTGCATTTATTATTATTGATAGAAAAAGCATATGAATGGAGAAATTAAAAGAGTAAATTTAGATTTATTTTTTATATAAATATAGTTAATTGACTTGACAGCGAAAAACTATTTTAAACTTTGAAAAACTCAATTATAGATATTTTGTATCGAACACACTTCATTTGTATCGATACAAATGTCCTGAAATTTGTTCTGGCTGAAACTCACGTTTTTGTATCGATACAAAACTGCTCTCAAAAGGACAGAGAAGCTCCTGTGTATCGAATCATGCTTGCATGTATCGATACACATCAGTCTCTCTTTGGACCAGTGAGAACTTCATGTATCGATACATGCTTGCTTTCATAAGTTTGAGGAGATGGAGAGCATTCACTGTAAGTGCACCAGTTCACTCCCATGTTTTAATAATTGTCAAAACCCATGAAAATAGTGTAAAACATTAGAAACAAGTTGACAGTGAAAAACTATTTGTTAACTTTGAAAAATTGATTTTGAGGTATTTTGTATCGATACATAATCACCTGTATCGATACAAATGTCCTGAAACTACTTCAGATTGATTTTGTGCAATTTTTATCAATACACATATCATTTGTATCGAATCATGCTTGCATGTATTGATACACACCAAACTCTCTCAAAAGACCAGAGAACACATTGTGTATCGAATCATGCTTGCATGCTGTAATACCCTAATTTTGAGCTTTTTAAAATAAATATTTTATTTAAAAATTATTTCCTATTTTCTTTAAGAAATACAAAAAATAGATTTTAGATAATTTTGTTTACAATTTATCCTTTTCCTTTTATTTCTTTAAAATATAGCAATTTACCTTTTTAAATGAAAAATAGCAAAAATAATCGAAAATTGTTTTTATCTTATTATTTAGGCTTATATTTCATTTTCACATTTATT
Organism: Trifolium dubium; assembly: GCA_951804385.1. Classification (NCBI taxonomy): domain Eukaryota; kingdom Viridiplantae; phylum Streptophyta; class Magnoliopsida; order Fabales; family Fabaceae; genus Trifolium; species Trifolium dubium. The sequence continues at coordinate 21,283,233 of OX638068.1, forward strand.
TTATTTTATTTATATTTTATTTACCTTTTTATTCCTTTTTCCTCAATATTTTGACATTTTTTTTATCCTTTCGTGAGTTTTAATCTTTTTAGGACCAACCAAATAATGACACCTCATCTTCTTCACATTTTATCCCATTTTTCACATTTTAAAATAAATAAGAAATCATCTTTTTATTCAGCTTACCCCTTTTCCCCACAAAAATAAAAAATTACAAAATAACCCTAAAGTTATGAGGCCCTATAAATAGGACCTCATTTATTACAAACCCGAATGAGAATCACTGTAGCAACAAAAATTCCGATTCTTCTTTCTCTCTTCTCTCGCGCCGCTCCCCTCTTTGTTTCCCCCACAAACCCTAATTTCTTCAAGCTCTTAATTCATCACGAATTCATCATCAAAACCACAAATCACCAAGAGGTAAAAGGTTCAGCGTGTTCTCCTCTACTCATTTCACCCTCGATCGCCAACGGAATCACAGAAAAGCGCTTAATCTTGCCGGTCCGAAAACACAGAATCGCGAAAATAGAGAAGGTCTGGATCGAGCGATTTCGGAAAGATTTCACTTCTATCCTTTGTGATTCATGTTCATATTATGTATATAAACTGATTTCGATGATGTTTGCGTGTTCTTGTTTGACAAATTTGTTTAGATCTAAAATTTACATTCGTCGGATTCGTTTGATTTTCGCGTTTATTTTGCTTGATCTGAAAAAAATAATGTTAAAATCATGATTAACGGTTGAAAACAATTCAATTTGATTATCTATTTGTGTGATTTGGTTAAGTATTGCGTTCGTTCGTCTTCTCCGAGCTTCCTTCTGAGTTTCCATGGCTCCCAACTGAGTCACCGAGTACGTGACTCGGTCACTGGGATGAGTAGTTGGACACGTGTCAGCCTACCCTTGGCTGATACGTTTTTGTGTGATTTTTATTTTTTATTTATTTTTATTTTATTTTTGGTTGGGTTGCTAACCGGATATGGGTCGGGTCATACTGTCCGACCCGATCCAGCTTGTTGAAGTTGATCTGGGCCTGATTCCTTTTGGGCTTAATCAGATTTTGATGAATTGCTATGTATACCTGTTAATATGCTATTTACACCCCCCATCTGTTTGTGAATAAAAACTGGGCTTAAGCCCATTCTATCTGTTTTACTGCGCCTGCACCCCTGATGTGCTGCGCGCACCCCCTCTTTGTGAGCTGAATTGGGCTTTGAGCCCATGATTTCTGTTTTTACCTGTTTGTTATGCACACCTCCTTTCATTCTTTCTTTTTCTTTTATTTTAGATTAAAAAACGGATTAAAAAAGTAATTAGTCTCTGACGCATGACTTTGACTGATTAATTTTTTAATTCGGAGTTTTTGGAACTTAGATTAGAAAAAGCGGATTAAAAAAGTAATTAGTCTCTGACGCATGACTTTGACTGATTAATTTTTTAATTCGGAGTTTTTGGAACTTAAATTAGGAAAATGGATTAAAAATAAATGGTCACTGACACATGACTTTGACTATTTTATTTTTAATTCGGAGCTTTTAATTTTGAAACTTCGTAATGAAAAAGGATTAAAAGTAAATAGTCTCTGACGCATGACTTTGACTCATTTATTTTTAATTCGGAACTTTTTAAGTTTAAAACAAAACCTTCCAAAAACAACAAGGCAGAGCCTAACGCATGACTTGTCTCTGTCTCAACTTTTGACCTTGACTTTTAAGTTGACTTTTGACTTTGACTTCTTAAATTGACTTGTTGGTTGACTTTTGCATTGACCTTTTAGTTTGACTTTAGGTTGACTTTTACTATTGACTTCTTACAGTTGACTTTTCTCTTTTTGACTGAGTTATGCTGATTGCTTGTAATTGCTTGATGAATTGTTTCTCTTTATCTGATACATGATTACTTGCTTATATGTTCATATCTGATGCATTTTTAATTATTCAGTACATTGATTATATGTCATCTGCATTCATGCATTTGCATTCCTCTCTTCTCCCACCTTTCTTTTTCTTTTTCTTCTCTGAATTTGGAAAACTCTGAAAACAGCTTAAATAATATATTGAATGAAAAGAGAGATGCCTGACGCAGGACTTTCATTTCTTGAATAGTCCAAGTACCTGCCGCATGGCTCGCGACTGAGGACTATTCTCATTCACTGAATAATTCCTCAGAAAATCTAAAAGACACTCAACCCACTCAACTGCTTTTTCTGCCTCTGTGCAGTCAACTCTTTTTCAACTGCCCTTGTGCAGTCAAATCTTTTTCAACTTCATTTTCCTAAACGGATGGCGCTTTATCCATTCCCCTGATACAGACAAACGCTTAAGCCTCAGTTGAGCATACAAGCATACTGTTGTATCAGTGGAATGCGACCTAAGCATTGTTCAATAAAAACAACCAACAAACAAAATCTTTCTTTTCAGGAAGAACTACGTGAGCTTTGACTTCCTCATTGTACTTGGGGGATACGTAGGAGCGAGATCCTCTCTCGTCAAGCCAAATAATAAAACTCTTTTTTTTCCCTTTTCTGTTCAATATGCGGCAATCTTTTCTTTTACATGCGGTTAATCTCTATTTATGCAAACCAAAATTCCTCAAATGGTTCCCGTTGAGTACAACGGATATGAGGGGGTGTTAATGTCTTCCCCTCATGTAACCAACTCTCAAACCCGATCTTTTCAAGGTTTTATCATTATTTTCCTTTCCCCTCACGGGATAAATAAAGTATGGTGGCGGCTTCATTGTTTACATTTGTGCATTGCATTTATCATTGCATATCTGTATATTTTTTGCGCCGGGTATTACAGCTGGCGACTCTGCTGGGGATGCTTGTGTAGAGAGTTAAGCCTAGTTTGGGGCTTTTGGTTTGCTTATTCCAGGTTAGCCGTATCTGTCCTATCTTTACATTACCGCAAAATATTGAACTATCTGGATTTGTTGGCTTTGTCTTCTCTTCTACTCCTTTTTTTTCTTTTTGCCTTTATGGCTTGGCTCTTGGTTACTGTGTGATATGGTTCATCACCGGACCGGAGAGAAACTTAGGATTAGTTGAGGGATTTTTGCATTGGTCTCTCTGACATGTGACTTTGATTTCCGGTGTGAAAATTCCGCTCGGAACAGATTCCCGTGGAAAGGTTGGGCTCTCTGCCGCATGGCTTTGGGTTCAGTTTTTTCCATGTGGGGTCCAGGACTCCGGGGGCCTTTTTATCCAGTCTAGGTATCCGAAACTTTTGTCTAGGGACCACCGTTTAAAACATGTGTCGAGGTTATGATGTTGACTCATCCAGCTGGCGTTATAATCTCAACCAGATGAAGTTGCTTTAGGGAAAAGTAATCGAGGATTTTGGAAACCGTGTCAACCTAGTGTAGTACCCGGCGCAAAAAAATATACAGATATGCAATGGTGAAATGCAATGCACAAATGTAAACAATGAAGCCGCCACCATATTTTATTTATCCCATGAGGGGAAAGGAAAATAATGATAAAACCTTAAAGATCGGGTTCGGGAGTTGGTTACATGAGGGGAAGGCGTTAACACCCCCTCATATCCGTTGTACTCAACGGGAACCATTTGAGGAATTTTGGTTTGCATAAACAGAGAATAGCCGCATAAAAGAAAAAGATTATCGCATATTGAACAGAAAAAGGAAAAAAAGAGTTTTTTATTATTTGGCTTGACGAGAGACTCTCGCTCCTACGTATCCCCCGAGTACAATGAGGAATTCAAAGCTCACGTAGTTCTTCCTGAAAAGAAAGATTTTTGTGTGTTGGTTGTTTTTAGTGAACGATGCTTAGGTCGCATTCCACTGATACAACAGTATGCTTGTATGCTCGCTTCGGAGGCTTAAGCGTTTGTCTGTAGCAGGGGAATGGATAAAGCGCCATCCATTTAGGAAAAAGAAGTTGAAAAAAGATTTGACTGCACAAGAGCAGTTGAAAAAAGAGCTGAGTGGGTTGAGTGTCTTTTATGATTTTAGGAAATTATTTTGAGAATGAGAATGATCCTAAATCACGAGTCGTCAGTCAGGGACCGGATCATCCGAGCAGAAACGAGTCGTACGACAGACTCTCTCTTTTTCATTCAGTTTATTAATTGAACACATTTTTTTAATTAAAGTAAAACGAGCCGAAGGCGAGTCGTAAGTCAGGCTCCTTCCCATTTCATTTAATTAAAGAGTGTTCCGTTTTAAATGGCATGCGAATAATTCGAAGCCAGAGTCGTACGACAGAGACTGATTTATTCACATTCCATTTTCAAAGACAAGTTCACAACAGATTTCAGATCAGAAAAGAAAAGAAAAGAAAAGGGTAGAAGCTGAGAGATGCAAATGCATGATATATGGCAACGACAATATAATAATGCAACAATTAAATAATACTCGAAATAAATATGCGGACACATAAATAAATGAGTAATTAAATAATCATGCATAAAATGAAACTGACAAATAAAGAGGCAAATTAACGAGCAATTTAGCAAGCAAACGTAAGATAAGCTCAAGACGAGTCGTACGTCAGGCTCTCGCTTATCTTACATTTCAGAACATCAAAACACATTTTGAATGAACTAAGAAATAAATTCAAAGCGCGAGTCGTAAGACAGGGCCCAATTTATCTTTATTTCACTCAAAATTAAATCCAGCATACAATTGATATTTTATTTAATTATGACGTTATAAGTCAAACTTTGAAGAAGTAACGAAAAAAAGTCATTTAAACGAAGTTAATTAAAATAGGATAAACAGAGACAAGTCGTAAGTCAAGCCCTTTTATCTCTACATTAATTAAATTGTTTAAAATACTCGAAATAAAAATAAATCGAGGACGCGAGACGTACGTCAGAGTCCAATTTATTTTTATTCCGAATACGAGTTTTTGAACATAAAATGGAATAGCATTTTTTTATATTTGTTAATGTCATAATTAAATAATATCAGTAGGGGTGCAAAAGCAAATTAAGGGGTGTAACAAAAGAAAAACAAATAAACAAAACAAAAAGAAACAAATAAACAGGATCAGGGCCCAAAAGAAGCTAGGCCCATCCCCTTTCAACAAAACGTACCGGGTCGGGTGACCCATGGGTCAAACCCGCCCGGTCACCAACCCATGTTCCAAACAAAAAACGGAGGGGGGGTGCAGTGAGAAAGAAGGAGGGCGCGCGAGCAAACGCAGCGGCCAACCACGGAGTGCCACGTGGACTCCCTTCTTCTTACTCATCAGAACAGAAACCAGAACACACGCAGCGCCACTCTTCGCCGCGGCCATCACCGGCGCGAGCGCTAGAGTCATTCCGGTGCTCAAAACTTGCGATTCGAAGCACCATTACGATCGGAATTCAACAAGGGTTACAGATCTACAAACAAAATCATCAAATAACAAACAAATCATGAAGAACGAACGAAAAAAAGAAAATCACCGACGGGACAATAACAGAACGTTCGTGCGAAATCTTACAAAACTAAATGAATGGAAATGTTCAGAACGATCTCAGGAACCTGAATCTTCACTTATCCACCTTCGATTGTGTTTGAGTTGGCCGAATCGGGTGATTTGAGTTTGTCCCGTTTTCGGTCTCAATTTTTATGGAGTTCCAAGCCTTTTTTGACGAAACGGACAGTGGAATCGAACTCAGGAGGGTTGAATTATTAAGAAATGAGTATTTGATTTTGAGTTTTGGGTGATTTTTGGTTGGCCGGAAGTTGGCCGGAAAATGGAATTCCGGCGGTGGCGCCGGAAAAGTGTTGGTGGTGGAGGGAGGAGTAGCTTTTCTGATTTTTTTTGGGATTTGTGAAAAATGATTGGTAATGATTGAGTGATGTGAGGTGTGTATTTATAGTGATAGGATTAGGTGAGTGGTATTTGTGTAATAAAATGATTATGAGGTGGAGATGATGAGGTGTCGCAATGTGATTGGTCAAAAGCAAAGAATTTTTATAAAATGGTAAAAAATGTAAAAATCAATAGGAAAAATGAATAAAAATGTAGAAAAGAAATAAAAATGAAATATAAGCTTAAATAAAGAGATAAAAACTATTTTGATTATTTTTTCTATTCTTCGTATAAAAAGATAAATTGCGACAAATTAAAAGAAATAAAGGAAAATGAATAAATTGTAAAACAAAATTATCGAAAAAACTATTTTTTTGGTATTTCTCATAAAAATAAGAAATAATTTTTAAATAAATTATTTATTTTGAAAAGCTCAAAATTAGGGTATTACAGCTGCCCCTATTTAATTGTCTTATACTCGAATGCGTAAATGACTTGCGCCTTTATGCGTTCGAAGTAAAAGATAATTAAATACAAATGCCCTAATTTTGTGGTGTGAAAGTGATGTAATGATAATGAATGCATATGGAAGATGGAGGTGGAAACATACCTGGAATGATTAGTAACTGAATACCTGAGAATTAAATGATCATTACTCGCCCTATGAGTGTATAGACCATAAAAACTGAGTCGCCTCCCCTCAGGGTGCATTATCTGCAAAAATGATCATTACTCGTCCTATGAGTGTATAGACCATAAAAAGCTGAGTCGCATCCCCTCAGGGTGCGTTATCTCCAAAACTGATCATTACTCGCCCTATGAGTGTATAGACCATAAAAAGCTGAGTCGCATCCCCTCAGGGTGCGTTATCTCCAAAACTGATCATTACTCGCCCTATGAGTGTATAGACCATAAAAAGCTGAGTCGCATCCCCTCAGGGTGCGTTATCTCCAAAACTGATCATTACTCGCCCTATGAGTGTATAGATCATAAAAAACTGAGTCGTCGCCCTCCCTATGAGCGTATTACTCAAAAACTGATCATTACTCGCCCTATGAGTGTATAGATCATGAAAAACTGAGTCGTCGCCCTCCCTATGAGCGTATTACTCAAAAACTGATCATTACTCGCCCTATGAGTGTATAGATCATGAAAAACTGAGTCGTTGCCCCCCCTATGGGCGCATTACTCAAAAACTGATCATTACTCGCCTTATGAGTGTATAGATCATAAAAAACTGAGTCGTCGCCCTCCCTATGAGCGTATTACTCAAAAAACTGATCATTACTCGCCCTATGAGTGTATAGATCATAAAAAACTGAGTCGTCGCCCCCCTATAGGCGTATTACTGAAAAACTGAATCTGAAAGTACTCCACTAGTGCTTTGACGTATCTTTGGGTAAAGAAACTTGCTGTGAGTGTAGATCGAATATTCTGCCATTATCTTTGACAAGACGACTGCCTGACAACTGCTTTGCTGAAGAACTTATTGGAAACACAATGTGTTAACTTCATTAAGGATGCGGTTCAAAAACCAACTTGCTGGGGAAACTGTTTAACAAACAATTTACTGGAATACAACACTTCAACTATCTTACTGGAGATAACCATCTCAACTGAATCACCGGAGAAAGGATCTGTTAACTCTTCTGACCGAGAAAGTTGTATGTAGACCGATCTGCTGTATATAATCATTACTGAATTATTCGCTGGGGAAAGGATCATCAACCCTTTCTGGTAGGTGTAGAGTGAAGATCCGTCTGATAAGGATGAAACTCTGTTGACCAACTTGCTGATTATCAGTGATAAGAACCAAATAAGTTCACTGGGGAGACTCAAGATTCACCAATCTTCCTTGTCAAGAAATCACGATTCATCAACCATTTTTTCTGAAAATGCGGCGTTCCAACCGACTTACTTGGGATGAACAAATGCCAATTGCCTCACTGAGGAAAGAAACGACCCCTCAACCTTTCTCATTGAGAATATGATGCACTGACTGATCTGCTTGGGGATGGCACTTTGTTGACCAATTTATTGGGGAACAGATTCATCAACCCTTATTACTGAGAAGTTACGATGCAATAACTGTCTTGCTGGAGTAGGTCCGCAGACCTTTGTTACTGAACAAGAGATCAAAGTCTGCAACCTGTTAAGACAAATATTTTAAAAATGTACTTCATGAATGCATGATTGCGCACTTTTAATGCCTAAATGCAGAACTAATGCAGATGAAATATCTGATTATATGCAGGATTTGGTGTGATTCTTTTTATGCATGAACCTATATGCGTGAATGCATGAATATGCATGAGTGCATGAATTTCCGGGTTTATTTTGAGGAGAGTTTGATTTTCCTGGCACCGAGAACTTGAGTAACTCCATTGAGGTGAAATCCTGAGATGTTGACTGTCGTTGCGGGACGAAGTTAAATCAAGCTTCCAAAAAGGATAGCAACTTTCTTCATGAGATGGAATCGAGAGATTGCCATGATTTTCTGTAATGGATTGGGACAGTTTACTGTATGCCACTGGTTTCCCTTCAGATGTTTTAAAAATCAAAACAGTTTGTAATCTTTTCAAATGCTTTTATTTTTCACAATGCTTAAATGCTTTATTTATTGACAAAATGAATAGCACAAACATATGCAATCAGAACATAAAAGCAAGCAGACACAATATGATTGAAAATGAGAATTTTATTCACTGCGCAAAAATGCGGAAAGTTTTTACAACTGGATGCTAATCCCTCAATGAGGTGATCGCAAATTGAAACTAAGATAATGGCAATGAAAATAAATGAATTCTACTGGATCATAACGATGCCATCTTTCTTCACGATCTCGAGTTTACAAGGCCTTGCTTTGGTGAAAGGAGACTGAGTCAATCCTTTCTGTCTGAAAGTTTCATCTTCATGTAGAGTCAGGCATCGCAGCAGCGTGCATTGAGAGTGGAAACTCTTCACCATACATGATGTTAACAACCAGAGTTCTGCCATATATCACCACATATGACTTTTCAGGACAACATAATCTTGACACAGTATGCCCCAAGCACTTGAATCTATGACGGATATGCCTCTGACCAACTGGTATTTGCAGTGTAACCAATTCTTGAACCAATTCACTCTTGATAAGCAGGGTGTTCAACTTGTTTGCCCCTGTTTGGCAGAATCTGTAGATAGCTTGCCCCTAGCTAGGAGCGTTTCAAATCAGCTTTGCCCCATGATCAGACCACAACTCAGATCTCTTTGATGTCAAGTATTGATTTGCAGGTAAAATCATTTCTTTTGAAAAAGGTATTTTGCACATGCAAGTTTTTTTGAAACACATATAATGTGTAGAAAAGAGAGATAATTATTAGTTACTCAACAAACTGGAGGAGTCAGCTTAACAATACATTTGCCGAATGCTTTCAAAGTGAACCTAGCTTCAATTAGGTCTTTTGAGGTCATAGCATGCAATTAGGATTCATGTAAATCAAGCCAAAGGAAGATACAAATTGTGTTATCAAATTCCCCATACTTGAAACTTTGCTTGTCATTAAGCACATAAATAGTAACTCTTTTTTAGCACTTGTTTGAAAATACGACATGACAACTCGAATCATATGTGGTTGCCGGCTAGAGAAGAAAATCAAGTAATAAACATCAATACCAAGGGTACTGTAATAACACAAAACCACACATTGCAGTCAAAGACTCTCATCATATGAAGACAAATCTGAAGCATTTTATTCTGACTCTAACTTTTGCTTAAATTTTATTCACCCTTTTCATTCAGGTGCAATCACATTAAGCCCGTTATCTTGTACACGCTCATGGTAGAAAAATCTGTTAGTGATTATGATCATAAATCGAGGGGAGCTGGTAAAATCAGTTTGGTAAACCCCTTTTTCTCTTCCAAATGCAGTTGTGGGGGATCGGATAGCAACCCGCCCTACCAAGTTCAGAACCAGACTCCTCTGAACCAACTACCAAATGGGTACATTTACTATGGTTTTTCAACAACTGCTGAGTTAAACAACCGAGTGAGGGTCATCTAACTCAATAAGTGCATTCCCACTTTTGAAATTAACCAAAGTATGCAAATTTTCATTTCTGGATCATTCACTTATGTTCATCGATTTCCTACTTAGTTTGTGTACAAGATGGTGCCGACTGCTAGGATAAACTACAGAGGGTTACTTAAAAACTTATGTTAAGGTCTTCGTCAAAATCAGTACTCAAATTGATCTTACATACTTCTAAGAGTCTAAGATGTTAAGACAGTACCGATTTTATTGAATCATTTCTGAATTTTCACAATGTAGCCTAAAGTGCAAAACAATCTATATACTCTTAAAGTGTCAGGTCAAGCATCAAACCAAAATTGCTTATTTTCTTAAAAAGAAAGATATATGTCAAGAAACTGGGAGAATCAGATAACAACAAAACATATGCAAGAATGACTCGATTCAATCACAATTTTTTATGAAACAAATGTCTTTCATCATCAGCTAGGTTTTTTCACAATTGAAAGCATACATCAGCAAAAATCAGTTATTCGTTTTCATCATCCTCGCTCCAAGTTTGCAAGTAATAAGAAAAAGAAGTGAATACAAATGGATTGATTACAAAACATGCATGTGCATTACATAATCTTAAATGCAAACAAATACTTGACAAGAAATAAAATGTCTGATCAACTTGCTCTTTCATATCCTATTATGGGGAGGCGTCCATTATGACCTCTTTCTTCGTCACCCGAAACCATGAAGAATTACGGCACAATTTTGATTCAATAGATTCACTTCTGAATGATGATTCTCTTTTTTTTTTTTTTTTGAATTTGATTGAATGCAAAAGTGTTTTATGAATGCAAGAAGTTATTGCCATTTTTCATTTATCTTTTTAAAACTGTAAAAGAAGAATAAATAAGACAAAAATTGCACAAGAAGTACTTTTTCATTAATTGTAAATTGAACATTAAAACAAAGTGGCCCTACAAGCACAACCATTTATTCAGGGCTGAACAAAGGTGTTTTGAAAAAGAAACAAATTACTTTGAAATAAAAACAACATCTGAGATTCCAACAGCCTTCCAATTTGTGAGCACAGTCTCTAGAGAACACTGGCGCACTCAAACCTGATTCTTTCCATCAGCATCCTTGTCATTAATCATAGCAATGTGACCATCAACACGGTAACCAGCACTGCTAAAAACATCCTCAATCTTTGGAATCTTGTCTTGTATCTTCTTCGGAGTTGCTATCCCCTTGGATGACTGGTAACCCAAACCAAAGCGATCCTTTTTCTCAGGCACAACTAACATCTGTCCCAAACCAGTAGGACGTCCTTCCTCTAAGGCTACTTTCAAGCTTTTCAAAGATGTAACGGATCCCTTTTCTTTCCGACCGTCACTTTCGAGCTTTGCATGTTCATTTTGATCAACAGTGGCAACCAAAGTTTCTCTTTTGACATATCCCACTTGCACTAAACCTTGATCCATCAGTTTTTGCAAACATTCCTTCAGCTTTGAACAGTGGTTTGGATCCTTTTGACAATCATCACAATCAGAGTGTAATTTCTCAAACTCTTCATAACTCAGCAGCATCTCTCGGACAGATGACAAGGGTGTTTTGATCAGAGAAACATCTCTTATAAAATTTCTACCAATTTCAACACAACTTACATTACCCGTTGGATGCTTAGGCAATGGATCATTGGTCACATTGGGTCCGCTTTCTTTGAAAGTCAAATCGTTCTCATCAATGAGGTCTTGTACTTTGTGCTTAAAAGCTTTGCAGTTATCAGTAGAGTGACCCACAATACCAGCATGGTAATCGCATTTAGCATTAGCGTCATACCAATCAGGGAATGGTGGAAGCAAAGGTCTTAACTGCTTAGGCGTCACTTTACCACTATGAATCAAGTAAGGGAGCAACTGACTGTACGACATAGGGATAGGATCAAAAACCCTACGAGGTTGTGGAGGATTCCGTTTTTGTGGTGCCTGTTGATGATGTTGAGGCACTGGGTTTTGATACTGATAATTTGGAAACTGTTGGTGCTGAGCAGCAGCCAAGTATGGAAAGGGAAAGTAGGGAAACTGAACAGGTGCCGCCGGCTGCGCCTGACTGCCCCTTGAGGATATAGCATTAGTCTCACCTTCCTTCTTTCTGTTAAAGCCGCCACCAGGCTTCCTTGTGTTATTGCTTTGCGAACTAGAAGCAGCTGAAATCTTCCCATTCTTGATCCCCATTTCGACTCTTTCACCAACTCGGACCAACTCGGCGAAATCGGAGGAAGTAGTACTAACCAACCTTTTAAAGTAAGTCCCTTGCAGAGTATTGGTAAACATATCCACAAGTTCCGTCTCCAAGAGCGGAGGACGTACTTGAGAAGCTAAGGATCTCCATCTTTGAGCATAGACCTTGAAAGATTCACCCTCTTTCATAGTGGTATTTTGGAGCTGAGTACGACTTGGAGCCATATCCATATTATACTGGTATTGCTTGAGGAAAGCATTGGCCAAATCCCTCCACGACTGGATGTTACCTTTTTCAAGTTGCATGTACCAGTTGAGAGGCACATCAGCCAGACTGTCTTGGAAACAGTGTATCATCAGTTTGTCATCATGAGAATAAGAGGCCATTTTTCTGATATACATAACCAGATGATTCTTCGGGCAGCTCAAACCCTTATATTTCTCAAAATCAGGCATTTTGAACTTTGGTGGAAGCACAAAATCAGAAACCAAGTACATCTTCGAGAAATCCAACGGATCATTACCCGTTTCTACCAGATTTAACCTCTCCTCTAGAGCCTGATATTTCTGCTTTGTTTCTTCCAGCTGAGGAGCAAAATCAAACTTTGGTTCACTAACTGGAAGCACGGGTCCTTGGTAAGCAAACCTAGGCCCACGCAATTCGGGACCCTGGTACACATCTCTAGGATCCTCAAATGGGTCTTGATCCAAATCCATTACTTGTTGCATAGATGTAACCCTAGCAGGGGCTTCCACAATTGAAGCAGAAGTTGCTGGCACATATCCTGGTGGATCATAACCCTTAGGCAAACCAAAAGTAGGCCAATCATAGCCAGCAGAGGCATTTTCTTGAGCAACCATAACTGCAGGTGTAGGAGCCTCAACCACCTTTGGTTGCACATTCTTATTAACCAACATCTCAAGAATCTGATCTAGCTTCCCACCCAACAAGGTCATTCTTCCATCCAACTGGGTTACCTGTCCACCCAACTGAGTTACTTGTCCACCCATCTGGGTTACCTCAGCCTTGAGCGCATCGTGCTTCTCTTGCCAATTGTCCATAATGTGATGAGCAACTCTTCTTGTCCTATAACGGTGCCGGGAAGGTAGCTGTTGGAATGAATGAATGAAAATGAGATTTTTAATCGATAAATGCATGATTTTTTTTTATGAATGAAAATGCATATTTTTTCAAAGACTTTTTCCCACATTTTTTTGTACATGTATGAAAGATGAATATGCATGATTATTTTCATGAATGCATGGATGTCATGAATGCAAAATGCATGGATATGATCACAGTAACATTATATCATCTGGCGAACTTGATCTCAAAGTCACAAATCTTCCATATTCATAACAACTGGGTTCTTTTTAAAATGGAATCTCTGAGGCCAAAAGTTCAAAGTTACCTGTAACCCATCCCTCTCACATGTTGTTCTAGGTTGACAAGGTTACCCAAAATTCTTGATTACTTTTCCCAAAAGCAACCTCATCTGGGTGAGATTATAACGCCAACTGGATGAGTCAACATCATAACCTCGACACATGTTCTAAACAGTGGTCCCTAGACAAAGTTTCGGACACCTAATAAAGGCCACCAGAGTCCCGGACCCAACAAGGAAACATGAAGCCCGCAAGGCGTAAGCCAAGGAGTCCAATTATTCCAAGTGAATCTATTCTGGTCGAGACCATCACATCCAAGCCCAGAGACGTTCGTCAGGGAGCCCAACATGACCATCCCTCAACTAATCCTGAGTATCACTCTAGCTCGGGTACGGAGCATAATCACACTGTAACCAAGAACCAAGCCATAAAGGCAAAAAGAAAAAAAAAGGAGTAGAAGAGAAGACAAAGCCAGCAAATCCAGACAGTTCAATATTTGCGGAAAAGTAAAAGATAGGACAGATACGGCTAACCTGGAATAAGCAAACCAAAAGCCCCAAATTAGGCTTAACTCACTAATCAGGTATCCCTAGTGGAGTCGCCAGCTGTAGTACCCAGCGCAAAAAAATATACAGATATGCAATGGTGAAATGCAATGCACAAATGTAAACAATGAAGCCGCCACCATATTTTATTTATCCCATGAGGGGAAAGGAAAATAATGATAAAACCTTAAAGATCGGGTTCGGGAGTTGGTTACATGAGGGGAAGGTGTTAACACCCCCTCATATCCGTTGTACTCAACGGGAATCATTTGAGGAATTTTGGTTTGCATAAACAGAGAATAGCCGCATAAAAGAAAAAGATTACCGCATATTGAACAGAAAAAGGAAAAAAAGAGTTTTTTATTATTTGGCTTGACGAGAGAGGCTCTCGCTCCTACGTATCCCCCGAGTACAATGAGGAATTCAAAGCTCACGTAGTTCTTCCTGAAAAGAAAGATTTTTGTGTGTTGGTTGTTTTTAGTGAACGATGCTTAGGTCGCATTCCACTGATACAACAGTATGCTTGTATGCTCGCTTCAGAGGCTTAAGCGTTTGTCTGTAGCAGGGGAATGGATAAAGCGCCATCCATTTAGGAAAAAGAAGTTGAAAAAAGAGTTGACTGCACAAGAGCAGTTGAAAAAAAGAGCTGAGTGGGTTGAGTGTCTTTTATGATTTTAGGAAATTATTTTGAGAATGAGAATGATCCTAAATCACGAGTCGTCAGTCAGGGACCGGATCATCCGAGCAGAAACGAGTCGTACGACAGGCTCTCTCTTTTTCATTCAGTTTATTAATTGAACACATTTTTTTAATTAAAGTAAAACGAGCCGAAGGCGAGTCGTAAGTCAGGCTCCTTCCCATTTCATTTAATTAAAGAGTGTTCCGTTTTAAATGGCATGCGAATAATTCGAAGCCAGAGTCGTACGACAGAGACTGATTTATTCACATTCCATATTCAAAGACAAGTTCACAACAGATTTCAGATCAGAAAAGAAAAGAAAAGAAAAGGGTAGAAGCTGAGAGATGCAAATGCATGATATATGGCAACGACAATATAATAATGCAACAATTAAATAATACTCGAAATAAATATGCGGACACATAAATAAATGAGTAATTAAATAATCATGCATAAAATGAAACTGACAAATAGAGAGGCAAATTAACGAGCAATTTAGCAAGCAAACGTAAGATAAGCTCAAGACGAGTCGTACGTCAGGCTCTCGCTTATCTTACATTTCAGAACATCAAAACACATTTTGAATGAACTAAGAAATAAATTCAAAGCGCGAGTCGTAAGACAGGGCCCAATTTATCTTTATTTCACTCAAAATTAAATCCAGCATACAATTGATATTTTATTTAATTATGACGTTATAAGTCAAACTTTGAAGAAGTAACGAAAAAAAGTCATTTAAACGAAGTTAATTAAAATAGGATAAACAGAGACAAGTCGTAAGTCAAGCCCTTTTATCTCTACATTAATTAAATTGTTTAAAATACTCGAAATAAAAATAAATCGAGGACGCGAGACGTACGTCAGAGTCCAATTTATTTTTATTCCGAATACGAGTTTTTGAACATAAAATGGAATAGCATTTTTTTATATTTGTTAATGTCATAATTAAATAATATCAGCAGGGGTGCAAAAGCAAATTAAGGGGTGTAACAAAAGAAAAACAAATAAACAAAACAAAAAAAAACAAATAAACAGGATCAGGGCCCAAAAGAAGCTAGGCCCATCCCCTTTCAACAAAACGGACCGGGTCGGGTGACCCATGGGTCAAACCCGCCCGGTCACCAACCCATGTTCCAAACAAAAAACGGAGGGGGGTGCAGTGAGAAAGAAGGGGGGCGCGCGAGCAAACGCAGCGGCCAACCACGGAGTGCCACGTGGACTCCCTTCTTCTACCTCATCAGAACAGAAACCAGAACACACGCAGCGCCACTCTTCGCCGCGGCCATCACCGGCGCGAGCGCTAGAGTCACTCCGGTGCTCAAAACTTGCGATTCGAAGCACCATTACGATCGGAATTCAACAAGGGTTACAGATCTACAAACAAATCATGAAGAACGAACGAAAAAAAGAAAATCACCGACGGGACAATAACAGAACGTTCGTGCGAAATCTTACAAAACTAAATGAATGGAAATGTTCAGAACGATCTCAGGAACCTGAATCTTCACTTATCCACCTTCGATTGTGTTTGAGTTGGCCGAATCGGGTGATTTGAGTTTGTCCCGTTTTCGGTCTCAATTTTTATGGAGTTCCAAGCCTTTTTTGACGAAACGGACAGTGGAATCGAACTCAGGAGGGTTGAATTATTAAGAAATGAGTATTTGATTTTGAGTTTTGGGTGATTTTTGGTTGGCCGGAAGTTGGCCGGAAAATGGAATTCCGGCGGTGGCGCCGGAAAAGTGTTGGTGGTGGAGGGAGGAGTAGCTTTTCTGATTTTTTTTTGGGATTTGTGAAAAATGATTGGTAATGATTGAGTGATGTGAGGTGTGTATTTATAGTGATAGGATTAGGTGAGTGGTATTTGTGTAATAAAATGATTATGAGGTGGAGATGATGAGGTGTCGCAATGTGATTGGTCAAAAGCAAAGAATTTTTATAAAATGGTAAAAAATATAAAAATCAATAGGAAAAATGAATAAAAATGTAGAAAAGAAATAAAAATGAAATATAAGCTTAAATAAAGAGATAAAAACTATTTTGATTATTTTTTCTATTCTTCGTATAAAAAGATAAATTGCGACAAATTAAAAGAAATAAAGGAAAATGAATAAATTGTAAAACAAAATTATCGTAAAAACTATTTTTTTGGTATTTCTCATAAAAATAAGAAATAATTTTTAAATAAATTATTTATTTTGAAAAGCTCAAAATTAGGGTATTACACCTAGAACAACATGTGAGAGGGATGGGTTACAGGTAACTTTGAACTTTTGGCCTCAGAGATTCCATTTTGAAAAGAGCCATGTTGTTATGAATATGGAAGATTTGTGACTTTGAGATCAATGTTCGCCAGATGATGCAATGTTACTGTGATCATATCCATGCATTTTGCATTCATACATCCATGCATCCATGAAAATAATCATGCATATTCATTTTTGCATACATTTTCAACAAAAATGAATGAGAAAAGTCTTTGAAAAAAAATATCATGCATTTCAATCATAAAAATCATGCATTTTTCAAATCACAAAAATCTCATTTTCGTTCATTCATTCCAACAGTTACCTTCCTGACACTGGTATCTAGACAAGAAAGGTTTCTCATCACATCATGGACAATCTGCAAGAACAGTTTGAGGCCTTGAAAGGTGAAGTGACTAAGATGAATGGAAACTTGGACAGAGTGCTGGAAATATTGTCCAGTTTGGATCTGCACCAAATGGTGGTTGTGAATGAGGTTCTGGCACCTACTGTTCAGGTCCCACAAGAGAGTGCTCCAGTGACAACTGTGAATTGGCCACCCCATGGTGTACCAATAAGGTTTGCTCTACCTGAGTATACGCCGTTTGTGTTTGATGTTTCATCCGGTTCCCAAGCTGTCGAGAATCAGAATAGAGAACCTCTGCTTCATCAAGGACCCAATTTGACACAAGGGAATTTGGGTGATCCAATGAATGCTCACCATGGTCCTGAGATACCTGCTGATATGGCAAAAGTGGATTTTGCTATCCATCAGCTAGAAGAGACCAATCAAAGCAATGCAGACGTAACTCCGATTCGTACGCAACTTCAGAATATGATTCAAAATGAAGGAGAATCCTTCAGGGACTATGCACTGAGGTGGAGAGTATTGGCTTCTCAAGTACGTCCACCGTACTTAGAAACAGAGCTTGCGGACATGTTCGTCAATACTTTGCAAGGGACATACTTGGAAAAGATGGTTTGTAATGTTTCCTCTGACTTCTCTGGTTTGGTCCGAATTGGGGAATTGCTTGAAAGTGGGATCAAGAATGGAAAAATTCGGTCTGCTCCTAGTTCACAGAATAACAATATGAGGAAGCCTGATAATAGCTTCAAGGAAAAAGAAAAGGAAGAAACTAGTGTTGTTACTTCCGAAGATGACAAGACCCCGCTTATAATGCATGTCCGGTCTCCCTATCTTCCATATCCTTGTTTGTTTACAACTCAGCATCAGCAGTTCCAGGGATATCCTCTTCAAGTGCCTGTGAATCATGTGCCTCAACAGGCTCAACAAGAGTCTGGAAGGCTCTTTGATCCAATTCCAATGCCATACAGTCAGTTGCTCCCTTATCTGATTCATAGTGGTAAAGTGACACCCAAACCTTTGAGACCTATGTTCGCACCGTTTCCGGCTTGGTATGATGCCAACGCCAGATGTGATTTTCATGCCGGATTCAAGGGGCATACCACTGACAATTGCAAATCTCTTAAGAATAAGGTTCAAGAGCTTCTTGATGATAAATTATTGATTTTCAAAGAGGAAAAAGGAATAAGTGACATCACTTCCCAATCTGACAAAACCCCAATGGTCATGCCTGTTTAGATCACATACTCACATTTGGGAGCAACACAGAATCAACAGCTTCCTAGGTACTTTGATCAAGTGAACCCCGTGCATATGCGAAGTCAACAAGTAGAGGAAAATCCACAACAGTCTGTAAAGGTCTTTGATCCAATTCCTATGTCGTATGACCAGCTTCTTCCTTATCTGGTACGCAGTGGAATGGAAACTGCTAAGGCTTTGAAACCCAAGAATGCACCGTTGCCAGCTTGGTACGATGCCAATGCTAAATGTGGTTATCATGCTGGAGCTGAAGGTCATTCCACCAATGACTGCCAAGCCTTTAAGTACAAAGTGCAAGAACTTATGGATCAGAAATTATTATTCTTCAAGGGAGGTAGACCGTTTGTGGAAAATAATCAGCTATCGAAGTCTTTGAAATCCGATGTGAGCCAGATGGAAACACAACAGGCTCCGAAGCCTCGAAAGATTTTTGATCCAATCCCTATGCAGTACATCCAACTTTTTCCTTATCTTGTTCAAGGTGGAAGAGTAACTCCTAAGGCTTTGAAACCTATGACTGCGCCGTTCCCAGTTTGGTACGATGTTAATGCTAATTGCGACTATCATGCTGGTACTGAAGCCCAAACCATTGGTAATTGCACGACTTTCAAACACAGGGTGCAAGAACTCATCAACCTGAAGCTTTTATTTTTTGTGGGAGGCAAGCCAATTGTGAAGTGTAAACAGTCGTTGAGACCTTCAACAAGTTATTCCAATGTTGGTTTCCAGTGACGACCAGATTGCCGTCATAAAGGATAAAGAGAATAATGGAAATATTCGATATAGGGTGCACGTGTGTTCTTCAGGCACACACTATTTGCAAACTAGAAGGCTGTTGGAATCCCATAAGTTGTTTTTATTTCAAAGCAATTTGTTTTCTTTTCAAAACACCTTTGTTCAGCCCAGAACAAATGGTCGTGCTTGTAGGGCCATTTTGTTTTAATGTTTAATCTGCAATTAATGAAAAATTACTTCTTGTGCAATTTCCGTCTTATTTATTGTTCTTTTACAATTTTGAAAAGATAATGAAAAATGGCAATAAATTCTTGCATTCATAAAACACTTTTTGCATTCAATCAAATTCAAAAAAAAAAAAAAAAAAAAGAGGAGAATCATTATTCAAAAGTGAATCTATTGAATCATAATTGTGCCGTAATTCTTCATGGTTTCGGGTTGCAAGCTTCGTTGAAGAGTTAATATGATTGTTGGATCAAAAGCATAAAATGATTGAACTTCATCGGTGATCGATCCGGGAACTGACGAAGAAAGAGGTCATAATGGGCGCCTCCCCGTAACAGGATGTGAAAGAGAAAGTTGATCAGGCATTTTATCTCTTGTCAAGTATTTGTTTGCATCTAAGATTATGTAATGCACATTCTTGTTTTGTAATCAATCCATCTGTGTTCACTTCTTTTTCTTATTACTTGCAAACTTGGAGTGAGGATGATGAAAACGAAGAACTGATTTTTGCTGATGTATGCTTTCAATTGTGAAAAAAACCTAGCTAATGATGAAAGGCATTGTTTCATAAAAAGTTGTGATTAAATCGAGTCATTCTTGCATGTGTTTTGTTGTTATCTGATTCTCCCAATTTCTTGAGATATATCTTTTTTTAAGAAAATAAGCAATGTTGGTTTGATACTTGACCTGACACTTTAAGAGTATATAGGTTGTTTTGCACTTTAGGCTATTATGAAAGTTCATAAATGATTCAATAAAATCGATACTGTTTTAACATCTTAGACTCTTAGAAGTATGTAAGATCAATTTGAGTACTGATTTTGACGAAGACCTGAACATAAGTTTTTAAGTAACCCTTTGTAGTTTATCTTAGCAGTCGGCACCATCTTGTACACAAACTAAGTAGGAAATCGATGAATATAAGTGAATGATCCAAAAATGAAAATTTTCATACTTTGGTCAATGCACTTATTGAGTTAGATGACCCTCACTCGGTTGTTTAACCCAGCAATTGTTGAAAAACCATAGTAAATGTACCCATTTAGTAGTTGGTTCAGAGGAGACTGGTTCAGAACTTGGTAGGGCGGGTTGCTATCCGATCCCCCGCAACTACATTTGGAAGAAAAAGAGGGGTTTACCAAACTGATTTTACCAGCTCCCCTCGATTTATGATCATAATCACTAACAGATTTTCTCTACCATGAGCGTGTACAAGATAACGGACTTAATGTGATTGCACCTGAATGAAAAGGGTGAGTAAAATTTAAGCAAAAGTTAGAGTCACAATAAAATGCTTCAGATTTGTCTTCATATGATGAGTCTTTGACTGCAATGTGTGGTTTTATGTTATTACAGTACTTGTGGTATTGTTATTTATTACTTGATTTTCTTTACTAGCCGGCAACCACGTATTATTAGAGTTGTCATGTCTTTTTTACAAAACAAGTGCTAAAAAAGAGTTACTATTTATGTGCTTAATGACAAGCAAAGGTTCAAGTATGGGGGGAATTTGATAACACAATCTATATCTTCCTTTGGCTTGATTTACATGAATCATAATTGCATGTTATAATACTCAAAAGACCTAAATGAAGCTAGGTCCACTTTGAAAGCATTCGGCAAATGTATTGTTAAACTGACTCCTCCAGTTTGTTGAATAACTAATAATTATTTCTCTTTTATACACATCATATGTGTTTCAAAAACTTGCATGTGCAAAACCTTTTCAAAAGAAATGATTTTACCTGCAAATCAATACCTGATATCAAAGAGATCTGAGTGATGGTCTGATCAGGGGCAAAGCTGATTTGAGACGCTCCTAGCTAGGGGCAAGCTATCTATGGATTCTGCCAATTAGGGGCAAACAAGTTGAATACCCTGCTTATCAAGAGTGAATTGGTTTAAGAATTAGATACACTGCAAATATCAGTTAGTCAGGGGCACAACCATCATAGATTCAAGTGCTTGGGGCATACTGTGTCAGGACTATATCTTCCTGAAAAGTCACATGTGGTGAGATATGGCAGAACATTGGTTGTCAATATCAGGGATGGTGAAGAGTTTCCACTCTCAATGCACGAAGATGAAACTTTCAGACAGAAAGGATCGACTCAGTCTCCTCTCACCGAAGCAAGGCCTTGTAAACTCGAGATCATGAAGAAGGATGGTATCGTTATGATTCAGTGGAATTCATTTATTTTCGTTGCCATTATCTTAGTTTCAATTTGCAATCGCCTCATCAAGGGATTAGCATCCAGTGGTAAAAACTTTCCGCATTTTCGCGTAATGAATAAAATTCTCATTTTCAATCATATTGTGTCTGCTTGCTTTTATGTTCTGATTGCATATGTTTGTGCTATTCATTTTGTTATTAAATAAAGCATTTAAACATTGTCAAAAATAAAAGCATTTGAAAAGATTACAAACTGTTTTGATTTTTAAAACATCTGAAGGGAAACTAGTGGCATACAGTAAACTGTCCCAATTCATTACAGAAAATCATGGCAATCTCTCGATTCCATCTCATGAAGAAAGTTGCTATCCCTTTTGGAAACTTAATTGAACGTTCGTCCCGCAACGACAGTCAACATCTCAGGATTTCACTTCAATGGAGTTACTCAAATTCTCGGTGTCGGGAAATTCAAACTCTCCCCAAAACAAACTCAGAAATTCATGCACTCATGCATACAAATTCATGCATTCACGCATATAGGCTCATGCATAAAAAAGAATCACACAAAATCTTGCATATAATTAGATATTTCATCTGCATTAGTTCTGCATTTAGGCATTAGAGGTGCACAATCATGCATTCATGAAGAACATGTTTAAAATATTTGTCTTAACAGGTTGCGGACTTTGATCTCTTGTTCAGTAACAAAGGTCTGCGGACCTAATTCTCCAGCAAGACGGTTATTGAATCGTAACTTCTCAGCAAGGGTTGATGAATCTGTTCCCCAATGAATTGGTCAACAAAGTGCCATCCCCAAGCAGATCAGTCAGTGCATCATATTCTCAATGAGAAAGGTTGAGGGGTCGTTTCTTTCCTCAGTGAGGCAGTTGACATTTGTTCATCCCCAGTAAGTCGGTTGGAACGCCGCATTTTCAGAAAAATGGTTGATGAATCGTAATTTCTTGACAAGAAAGATTGGTGAATCTTGAATCTTCCCAGTGAACTTGTATGGTTTTAATCACTGATATTCAGCAAGTTGGTCAACAGAGTTTCATCCTTATCAGACGAATCTTCACTCTACACCTACCAGAAAGGGTTGATGATCCCTTCCCAGTGAATAATTCAGTAATGGTTATATACAGCAGATCGGTCTACATACAACTTTCTCGGTCAGAAGAGTTAAACAGATCCTTTCTCCAGTGATTCAGTTGAGATGGTTATCTCCAGTAAGATAGTTGAAATGTTGTATTCCAGTAAATTGTTTGTTAAACAGTTTCCCTAGCAAGTTGGTTTCTAAATTATATTCCAATGCGGACAGTACACTGCATCTCCGACAAGTTAATTGATGGATTAAGTTCTTCAGCAAAACAGTTGTCAAGTAGTTGTCTTGTGAATTTTGTCAAAGATACTGGCAGAATATTCAGCTCACACTCCTCGCAAGTTTCTTTACCCAAAGATATGTCAAAGCACTAGTGGAGTACTTTCAGATTCAGTTTTTGAGTAATACGCCCATAGGGGGGGCGACGACTCAGTTTTTTATGATCTATACACTCATAGGGCGAGTAATGATTAGTTTTTGAGTAATACGCCCATAGGGGGGCGACGACTCAGTTTTTTATGATCTATACACTCATAGGGCGAGTAATGATCAGTTTTGGAGATAACGCACCCTGAGGGGAGGCGACTCAGTTTTTATGGTCTATACACTCATAGGGCGGGTAATGATCATTTCTTTCTCAGGTATTCAGTTACTAGTTATTCCAGGTATGTTTCCACCTTCATCTTCCATATGCATCCATCATCATTACATCACTTTCAAACCACAAAATTAGGGCATTTGTATTTAATTATCTTTTACTTCGAACGCATAAAGGCGCAAGTCATTTACGCATTCGAGTATAAGACAATTAAATAGGGGCAGCTGTAATACCCTAATTTTGAGCTTTTTAAAATAAATATTTTATTTAAATATTATTTCCTATTTTCTTTAAGAAATACAAAAAATAGATTTTAGATAATTTTGTTTACAATTTATCCTTTTCCTTTTATTTCTTTAAAATATAGCAATTTACCTTTTTAAATGAAAAATAGCAAAAATAATCGAAAATTGTTTTTATCTTATTATTTAGGCTTATATTTCATTTTCACATTTATTTTATTTTATTTATATTTTATTTACCTTTTTATTCCTTTTTCCTCAATATTTTGACATTTTTTTTATCCTTTCGTGAGTTTTAATCTTTTTAGAACCAACCAAATAATGACACCTCATCTTCTTCACATTTTATTCCATTTTTCACATTTTAAAATAAATAAAAATCATCTTTTTATTCAGCTTACCCCTTTTCCCCACAAAAATCAAAAATTACAAAATAACCCCAAAGTTATGAGGCCTTATAAATAGGACCTCATTTATTACAAACCCGAATGAGAATCACTGTAGCAACAAAAATTCTGATTCTTCTTTCTCTCTTCTCTCGCGCCACTCCCCTCTTTCTTTCCCCCACAAACCCTAATTTCTTCAAGCTCTTAATTCATCACGAATTAATCATCAAAACCACAAATCACCAAGAGGTAAAAGGTTCAGCGTGTTCTCCTCTACTCATTTCACCCTCGATCGCCAACGGAATCACAGAAAAGCGGTTAATCTTGCCGGTCCGAAAACACAGAATCGCGAAAATAGAGAAGGTCTGGATCGAGCGATTTCGGAAAGATTTCACTTCTATCCTTTGTGATTCATGTTCATATTATGTATATAAACTGATTTCGATGATGTTTGCGTGTTCTTGTTTGACAAATTTGTTTAGATCTAAAATTTACATTCGTCGGATTCGTTTGATTTTCGCGTTTATTTTGCTTGATCTGAAAAAAATAATGTTAAAATCATGATTAACGGTTGAAAACAATTCAATTTGATTATCTATTTGTGTGATTTGGTTAAGTATTGCGTTCGTTCGTCTTCTCCGAGCTTCCTTCTGCGTTTCCATGGCTCCCAACTGAGTCACCGAGTCCGTGACTCGCTTGCGACTCGGTCGCTGGGAAGGGATGAGTAGTTGGACGCGTGTCAGCCTACCATTGGCTGATACGTTTTTGTGTGTTTTTTATTTTTTATTTTATTTATTTTATTTTTGTTTGGGTTACTAACCGGATCTGGGTCGGGTCATACTGTCCGACCCGATCCGGCTTGTTGAAGTTGATCTGGGCCTGATTCCTTCTGGGCTTAATCAGATTTTGATGAATTGCTATGTATACCTGTTAATATGCTATTTACACCCCCCATCTGTTTGTGAATAAAAACTGGGCTTAAGCCCATTCTATCTGTTTTACTACGCCTGCACCCCTGATGTGCTGCGCGCACCCCCTCTTTGTGAGCTGAATTGGGCTTTGAGCCCATGATTTTTGTTTTTTTTCTGTTTGTTATGCACACCTCCTTTCTTTCTTTCTTTTTCTATTATTTTAGATTAAAAAACGGATTAAAAAAATAATTAGTCTCTGACGCATGACTTTGACTGATTAATTTTTTAATTCGGAGTTTTTGGAACTTAGATTAGAAAAAGTGGATTAAAAAAGTAATTAGTCTCTGACGCATGACTTTGACTGATTAATTTTTTAATTCGGAGTTTTTGGAACTTAGATTAGGAAAATGGATTAAAAATAAATGGTCACTGACACATGACTTTGACTATTTTATTTTTAATTCGGAGCTTTTGATTTTGAAACTTCGAAATGAAAAAGGATTAAAAGTAAATAGTCTCTGACGCATGACTTTGACTCATTTATTTTTAATTTGGAACTTTTTAAGTTTAAAACAAAACCTTCCAAAAACAACGAGGCAGAGCCTAACGCATGACTTGTCTCTGTCTCAACTTTTGACCTTGACTTTTAAGTTGACTTTTGACTTTGACTTCTTAAATTGACTTGTTGGTTGACTTTTGCATTGACCTTTTAGTTTGACTTTAGGTTGACTTTTACTATTGACTTCTTACAATTGACTTTTCTCTTTTTGACTGAGTTATGCTGATTGCTTGTAATTGCTTGATGAATTGTTTCTCTTTATCTGATACATGATTACTTGCTTATATGTTCATATCTGATGCATTTTTAATTATTCAGTACATTGATTATATGTCATCTGCATTCATGCATTTGCATTCCTCTCTTCTCCCACCTTTCTTTTTCTTCTCTGAATTTGGAAAACTCTGAAAACAGCTTAAATAATATATTGAATGAAAAGAGAGATGTCTGACGCATGACTTTCATTTCTTGAATAGTCCACGTACCTGCCGCATGGCTCGCGACTGAGGACTATTCTCATTCACTGAATAATTCCTTAGAAAATCTAAAAGACACTCAACCCACTCAACTGCTTTTTCTGCCTCTGTGCAGTCAACTCTTTTTTAATTGCCCTTGTGCAGTCAAATCTTTTTCAACTTCATTTTCCTAAACGGATGGCGCTTTATCCATTCCCCTGATACAGACAAACGCTTAAGCCTCAGTTGAGCACACAAGCATACTGTTGTATCAGTGGAAAGCGACCTAAGCATTGTTCACTGAAAACAACCAACAAACAAAATCTTTCTTTTCAGGAAGAACTACGTGAGCTTTGACTTCCTCATTGTACTTGGGGGATATGTAGGAGCAAGAGCCTCTCTCGTCAATCTCTCGTCAAGCCAAATAATAAAACTCTTTTTTTCCCTTTTCTGTTCAATATGCGGCAATCTTTTCTTTTACATGCGGTTAATCTCTGTTTATGCAAACCAAAATTCCTCAAATGGTTCCCGTTGAGTACAACGGATATGAGGGGGTGTTAACGATCTTTTAAGGTTTTATCATTATTTTCCATTCCCCTCATGGGATAAATAAAATATGGTGGCGGCTTCATTGTTTACATTTGTG
The DNA here is from genome assembly GCA_951804385.1 of Trifolium dubium. Taxonomy (NCBI): domain Eukaryota; kingdom Viridiplantae; phylum Streptophyta; class Magnoliopsida; order Fabales; family Fabaceae; genus Trifolium; species Trifolium dubium. The sequence continues at coordinate 21,309,755 of OX638068.1, forward strand.
CATTGCATTATTATTGCATATCTGTATATTTTTTGCGCCGGGTACTACACATTCTTCGATACATATCAGTCATTTTTCAAGAAACTGATATATGTATTGTTGGGTTTTTGTATGTTGGCTACATTATGCAAAAACAACTACTAGCCAAATGCCGAGACAAATGCTGTAGCATGTGGAACAGCATTGTGTGACCTGATTGTTGCGCGCCAACACGCGCTATATTTATGTGCAAGATCTTCTGGAGATTCTATGAAGTTTTATATTTAACCTAGCGTGCAGATCAAGACACGCAGGTTGAATGAGTTGTACAGGCTGTCATGCCTTGGTGTATTTCCATAATTAACTTTGATATATTTTTGGAAACAATATTCTTGCACTTGAAGAATTGTTAGCTGGACCTGACAACGTCCAAGCTATGTTTTGAAGCCAAAACCAATGACTGCTCAGTACTATATATATGTGAAGACACAAACCCTAGTTTTGTGTGAGAAAAACTGTGTGTACTAAAGCGTGTGTCTTAAGGTTTTAGGTTTTCTTGTTAGTTGTGAGTCTTGATTGTATCCTCTGATTCAAGTCAGGTACTCTGTGTTTTGTGTTGTAATGGTGTACTGCTCCTAAGCTTTGAAGTACGGAGTTAGTTGTGTCCTTAGAGTGTGACTCTTAAACAATCAAAAGAACAAGTGTGTTGAATAACAGTGCTGTCTGTACTATTAGTGGGGAATTGAGACGGGGTCTCATATCTAGGAGTTCCTAGGTAGGGCATTCATTGGTAGGGTCTAGGTGCACAGACAAGTAGTGAGGCTACGTTGTGCTTTTCACTAGAACTATAATAGTGGAGTTCATTCCTGGATTGGTATCCCCCAGACTAGGGCAATTGCGCCGAACTGGGTTAACAAACTCACTGTGTTCTTTATTATTCTGTCACGCTTATTTTACTTTGCTTCGCTGCGTCTTATTATTATTGTGTGACAAGTTCTCGGACACGTGCTCTAACATTGTGCACAGCATTTGTCTGTCTGGTTGCCAGAATTTCATGTATCGATACATATTCGTGTTTGTATCAATACATAGGTCAAAAATTTCAAATTTCATAACTGTGTCAAGTGTTTGTATCGATACAAACCATCATTTGTATCGATACAAGTCTGTTCTGTTTTGCCTAAATTTGCTCAATTCTATTTTCTCTATAAATAGCAATGTGAGTTATTTTTGTAAGTGTAACCATTGTAAAAGTGAAATAGCTTTGTGAAAACACTTGTGATCTTAAATTGAGAGATAATTTGGATCAAAGGGTTGATTCTTCACAAGATCATCATCTTCCATCAATTTGCTAATCAATTGATGTTGAGTATGGGATCAATTGAAGATTATTAGTACGGTTGATCGATAACGTTCGGTGTGATTCGCGGTGAATCAGAATCACGATCGAGTTGGTTTGTGAAGAAGGTTTGAGTTTCTCATCAAAGGATTCAAGATTGTGCGATTTCTCGAAGGATCAACATCTAGGAAACGAGGTAATCAGCTGGACGTTCTTTGCGGGGGTTTTTGGATAGAAGACGGCGCAAGGTTTTGGAACGTTGGAATCAGAGGTAGAAGCTTCGCTACGTGTTGAGGTTGTATAGCATAATTTGCATTAGATTCGATATAGGGTTATTGGAGTCTTTGTAAATTGTGCACTAGTATCAAACGTTTTTATCAATAAACGCTCAAATAACCCGTTTGGTTATTTGGGGGGAGACGTACCCGGTCGACCGCGAGGAAGACACGAAAGCCGTTGGGAACTCCCTAATCAATCGTTTGTGTCTTTCTTCCTTATACTCTTTACTTTACGCAATTGCTTTTAATTTCGAATCGATTGAATTTTTGTGTTCGTAAGTGTGCAAAAAAATTCCATTGTGATTGATTTAGCATTGAATTTGTGTAACTTGCTTGGATCGTTTAATTGGATAATTTGAACTCGATCGTTTCTTAATTGTTATCATCGTACGTTCAAGGCAAATATTATTTTTCCTTTGATCAAGTGGGTGCAAAGAGACTACCGATCCGGTGGGACTTCCGCGCATTCGTTTGAAACATTTTTTGAAAATTACATTATTTAAAAGGGCCACTTATTCAACCCCCCCTTCTAAGTGGTCTCGCCAAGTAGTCTAACAAGTGGTATCACGATCCCGGTTCGATTTTGTACACAAAATTCGGTGGATTGTGCCAATTATTAGAAAACATGGCTTTTGCACCTAAAGGGGCTTATAATAGGGCACCTATATTCAATGGAGACCATTTTGATTATTGGAAAAGTAGTATGCGCATATACATCAATTCTTTTTATGGTGAAGTGTGGAATGCCATTGAGAACGCTCCATTTGTTCCGACAAATACCGATCAAAATGGTGTTGTCACCAATAAGCCTATGGCACAATGGACAGATGATGATAAGAAGAAAGTCAATTATGATGCAAAGGCACAAAACATTTTAATCTCATCCTTAGGGATTGAGCAATTTTATCATGTGTCGCATTGTACATCGGCTAAGGAAATGTGGGACACATTGGTTACTCATTTTGAGGATACCAATGAGGTCAAAATATCCAAAATAAACACCTTAACTCAAGAGTTCGAATTGTTTCATATGCAAGATGGTGAATCCATTGCGGATATGAAACAACATTTTGTGAAAATTACAAACAAGTTGCACGGTTTAGGTAAACCAATCACTAATCAAGATGCTACTAATAAAATTTTGAGATGTCTTAGTAGGTCATGGAAACCAAAGGTCACCGCAATCAAAGAAGCGAATGATCTTACAACATTGAGTCTCACAACTTTATTTGGTAAGCTAACGGAACATGAACAAGTGCTTAACTTGTTGGAAAAGCATGAAAAAGGTGGGAAAAAGGATAAACATGGCGATAAAGAAAAGGAAAAGGATAAGAGGTCGATTGCTCTTAAGGCCTACACATCCAAGTCCAAAAAGGTTGAGCAAGTGGAAAGTAGCTCAAGCGAAGACGATTCCGATGATGAGTAAATGGGGCTCTTCGTTCGACGCTACAACCGTTATGAGAGAAAGAACGGGATAAGGCATTCTGATGACAATCTTAAGAAGTTTCAGAAAGATAGTGGTTACCGGAAGAATGAAGGTGCTAGGTACTCCAAGAAAGGGGCATGCTATGAGTGCGGCCAAGTTGGTCACTTCAAGCCGGATTGTCCTAAACTCAAGAGAAAAGAGAAGGAGTCACCGTCATTCAAAAAAGGAAGCAAGTCCAAGGGAAAGAAAGCTTATGTTGCATGGAAGAGCGAAAGCTCATCTTCTTCTTCTTCATCATCAAGCTCTAGTTCAAGCGGTGAAGATGAATAGGCAAATGTGTGCTTGACATCCCACGATCGTAAGAAACTTGCTCCTAAGAAGGTAAACCAAAATCCCTCTAGCTCATATACTCTTTTAGAATATCATGAGTTACAAGTTGCTTTTGAAAAACTTCACAAAGAAACTCAATAGGCTTTTCAATGCTTAAAGGGTCTAATGCAAGTTAACAAATACCTTGAAGTGAAAGTTTCGGAAACGGAACTTGAATTGAAAACCCTTAAAGAGTCTATGATTCAAAAACCTCTTGTGACTTTTGCCGAATTCAGTAACGATAGGATCGGATGTGATGAATGCTTTTACTTATATAGAGATTTGCGAAAATTACAGGATAAGTTAAAAGAACCATCTAAGCGGGAGATTACTTTTTCCATTGATCCATCAAAATTTAACAAACCCTTGAAACCTAAAAATAAAAATTATAAGTTTGTTGAAAAGGATCATAAGAAATGTAATCCTCATATCGTTTGCCACTATTGCTGTGATAAGGTTCATACCATTGCAAAGTGTCATGCTCGAAAAACTTTAGTACCAAAAGGCAAAATGCAATGGATACCTAAATCCACCAATAGTTTTGTTACTAATCACCTAGGGCCCAACATGAGTTGGGGGACCTATTTCAAATGTATAAGTATGTAGGGAAGCGTCTTGAACCATTGACGAGAGACACCGACAACAATGGCGTTCAAGACATATGAAAAAGTAAAGTGATGAGAAAAGTTTCAACTCGATGTCTACAAAGGTTAAGGAAATTGATCACTTCCTACACCCAACACTTAAGGGAAGATTCTACTCTCTATCTTTGCTTTTATACTTTTTCTTAGCATTTGTACATTGGTTTTGTATACATATATCTTTTCATCTTAATATGAAGTTTGCAATGATAGTTGTCTAATCCTCCATTTCCAAGAATTTTGCTCAAAAATATTTATAAGTTTTTGAGACTCATATGTTTAAAGTGGGGATTAGACAAAAATCTTTGCAAATGTCATATTAAGTTCATACTTGGTTTGTATATGTTTGTTTAGTTATTATATGTGACTTTGTGTGCATACATACACATATATCGGTATGTAACTTAATCGACCTTCGGGAATTTAATAAATTAATAGCGCGCGGAAAAGGGTTTATTTTTCAGAAGAACTTTCTCAATTTAAAGGTCTAAACCTCACACTCTCGTTTTGTTGATAAAAACCATACTTTCTAAACTAGGAGTTTTACTGTCACTTTTCTACCACCTTAGCTTCGAAAGTATATTTTGAAAATCAATTAGTTCTAATTAATCCTAACGTGGCTCTCGCTCGTTCAAAGATTAATATCAAATTCCTACTATCTAGTTAAAACCTCAAACTCTCGCTCTATTGATTTTAACCTTAATCGCTTTATATTACTCTCGTTCAAAAGCTTAGGAGTTTTAAAATTAGGAATTCGAATCAGAAAAATAGTTTAATAAATGCGCGCTAAATCATTATTAAATTCCCTTCGGAGAATTAATTTACATACCGATATCTAGGAATTTAGCTAGACATAAAACAAGAAACAAATAAATAAAAGCTGTAAATTAAATAAAGCATAAATAAATAATTAAATAAAAGCATTAAAAAGAACCTGAAATAAAAATGCTGAAATAACTTGAATTAAAGTTGACGAAAATAACCGGTACAGAATTCTTGACAGGAAAGTGAAAACAGAACTGAAAACGGATTCCCGGTGTGGAAATACCGTTGCAGTTACTGTAACTAGAAACCTAAACTGACAGAAAACTGAAGGAAATAATGCGTGCGGAGAATGAAATTTGAGTCTTCTATTTATAGGAGAGATTTGGCTTCTACGATCCATGATTTTAGGAAAGGATAGGCTTCATTTGATATCATCCAGTAGCCGTGCGATTAGGAACTGAAACGGATCAGACGGTGTGCTTCTTCCCCACGTCACGCGAAATTCAGTTGTACTGGGCCTTGCATTCTGTGGCACTCGCCACCCATTCTGTGGCGCTCGCCACTTAAGGCTTGTGCTGGGTGGCGCTCGCCACTATGCAAATTTGGGCAAATGCCCATTTTTGCTAGGCTCCTTTGTGGGCTGCGCGAATTTGGGCTTTGCACCCCCTTTTTGCTCATTTTTTGATACTTTTTGCTCAATTTCCTTCTCCGACCTATTTTATTTGACAAAAGTGAAAACATATCAAATACTAACATAAAAAGACATAAATGAAATAAAAACATATGCAAATGCAACTAAAATTCACCTAAACTAAGCTAAAAATACGATATGATTTCGTGTCATCAAATTCCCCCACACTTGAACCATTGCTTGTCCTCAAGCATAAAAGAATAGTGAATCTGAGAGCATAAGTAAAAACACATGACACGATCATCTTACTCGTACGTGGTTGCTGGCTAAACTATGAAAATCAAATAACAGTGCAAATAACAAGAACATCGTAATGACACAAGAGACTCCCGGTCATGTGAAAACAGACCTGAAGCATTTCCTCTTGACTCTACCTCTCACCTAAGTTTCATTCCCCCTTTTCATTCTAGCGCAATCACATTAAGCCCGTTATCTTGTACACGCCCATGGTAGGAAACTTGTTAGTGATTATGATCATCGTATAGCGAGGGGTGCTGATAACATAAGTTTGGTAACCCCTATTTGCTTTACCCATTTCGCAGTTGCGGGGGATCAGATCGTAGCCTGCCCTACCAAGTTCAGAATCAGACACCTCTGAACCAACTACTAATGGGTTTCTATACTATGGTATTTTTTTCCTTCTCATGTTTCAACATTTGCTGAATTTTCATTAATTATTTCAAGGAATCAACCAATAGCATTTATAACATTTATAATCAAAATCATTCACTTATATTCTTCGGTTTCCCACTTAGTTTGTGCCTTGAGATGGTGCCGACTGCTAGATAAACTACTAAGGGTTCATTAAAACTCAAGTTTAAGGCATTGTCAAGATTAGTACTCAAATCAGTTTTACACACTTCCAGGAATCTAAGGTGTTAAAACGGTATTGATTTTATCTAACCGTTACCCAAATTCACAAAATAGCCTAGATAGTGCAAACAACCTATATACTTTAAGACAACCAACACCAAGCATCAGGACTCAATACTTTTGCTTTTCACAAGAAAATTTTTGGTATGGCTCAAGAAATGGGAAAATCAGATAATTACAAGATCAATCACGCAAAATCAACTCAATCTAAGTGAACTAACCTAAGGTTTTATTATGCATGCAAAACTAAATGACTGAAAAAAATAAAGGAAAGCGATAAAGCTTCCTCCCCCACACTTAAATCGAGCATTGTCCCCAATGCAACGACTAAAGGTGAGTTTGGAAGGGTACAACCTGAGAGAAAGTAACTACTGGCGGTCTGGGCCGCGCCTCCTCGTGCGCCTCTCATGTGGTGGAGGTCCTGCACCGAGCTGCTGGAAATAGTCATCAAAATCATCCATGCGTAAGGACATATCCGCCATGCCATCAATCAAGCCACGCTGGTCACTCTGAAACTGCTGCATCATGCTCATCATCTCTGTCTGACGAGTCTGGATGTCCTGGATATGTTGGTCCCTCTGGGCATCTAAGGTGTAGTGCTGCCTCATCTCAGCTAAAAAAGTATCAAGTGTGGCAGTGCCACTCTCATGGGCAGCTCCAGAAGTAGTACCTGCAAAATAACCAGAAGAAGTGTGTGTGCTGTGTGCATTAGTTTTCGGAGCCTCGTGCTCCTCCTCCTCAGATCCGTCACTCTCTCCCTCATTATCAGGTGCAATTGTTACGTTCCAGTCTCGGGGAATGGGAGGGTCAGGGAGAAAACGGTAATTGGCTATCGTGCGCACATTGAAGCGCGCAGGGTCAGGGAGGATGATATCGGGGCAGGCTTTGTTATCAATCATGAGCATGTAGTTTCCATCAGCTCGCTGCTTTACTAGCCTCATGTTTCGCACCATGTCTAAATCAATGGTATGAGAGTTAAGTGGGGTAAGGGTAGAAAGTTGGGCCCCATGGTCTAGCAAGCGTGCTAAGGTTGTGATCAAACCACCAAAAACAATTGCCCCCTTGGACTTAACCATTGAAAACATGTGATACATCATAAATCGGGCAGTATGGACTTTTTCTTTTGAAACGCTGTAGGTGAACAGCAAAAATAGCTCTTTTTCATTGACCTTGTTAGAACCTAGACGGCCAAAAACAGTGCAAGCTAAAAGTTGGCGAAAGTAACGTATGGCGGGGTTTTGGATCAATGACGCTCTATTACCCTCAAAATTACTTGTTTCTTTTCCGGTTAAACCCCACCAAAGTGCCTTCGCGGCATCTAACCACCCCACTTGAGTAGGCAACTCATCTTTCACTCCCTCACCGTGTGGTAAGTGTAACAACTCGGCTAGCTCGTCGTAGCTAAAGTTGTAATCAACATTAAACAAACGAAATCTCACACGGTCGGGGGTGGGGTTTAGTTCTAGAGAGCTAAGAAACTCCGCGGTAAGTTGGACATGAACAAGGTCTTTAAAAGAAATCAAGCTTAAATGATCGAACCAAATGACGCACACTATCCGATAATCCTAATGTTTCGAGACAAAAGTCATCGGCATACCTCGTTGGTTCGTACTCCTTTCGGCGGAGGAGTCGGTAAAGCTTAGCTTGGACCCCATGTCGGAAGTTGATTGCATACTCCACTTGTTGTGCCATGAGCATGACTTACCTTAGCTTGCAATACTAGAAGAAATGAAAGAAAGAAAGAAAGCCTCTGTGAAATGAGAAATGTGTTGTGAAGTGAATGTGTTATGGTGTGTGTATTTATAATGGAAAAGTGGAAATGAATGTAGTGTTGTGTAGTTGAAAATTTAATGGAACATAATGATGGTGTCTACATTTCACAGAGAATCAATTCCTTTCCAAGCCTCTAAGAACAAAACCATTCAATACAAGCTTACTGTAACACGCTTCCTGTACAAAATTTGCCAAAATTTGTGAAGTTTCATTCTGTGGCGAGCGCCACTATGCTCATGGCGATCACCACAAGGCCAATTTTGCAGATTTGGCTTTTTTCCGTCCTGTGGCGTGTTGTTGTTCATTTGTACCTATACCTGTCTAAAGGAAATTGTACAGCTTGCACACAGTCGAATTAAGTTCTAACAGGACAAAATTTTTCACCAAATTAAATTTCTAACACAGAGCAATTATTCACAAGAAAATCCACATGAGCACACAAGAGCATAAAACAAATGGTCTCTCATCAGGAGTTTTTATTAATCAAACGAACTAAATGACAAAAATAAATTAACAAAATTAAACCTACATGTGGGTTGCCTCCCACCAAGCGCTTTGTTTAAAGTCGGTGAGCTCGACAGTTTTGTGTTTTATCTTGCTTGTGATGGCCGAATCGGGAATGATTTCCACGGCCACTTATCAAGTATTCTCACATACCCCTCGCTCTTTCTCTTCTTTCTCCTATAGGGCGGTTCAGCTTCCTTGCCCTCTTCTATTACTTTGTGATTTGGGAGAAAAGGAGATTTAATTATTTTAGGCGGGGGTTCTGGTTCAATTTCAAGTGTCCTTCTTTCTTTTGTCTTAGGGCTTTCACTCGCCTCTCCGAATGTTACCCTCATCCTTTTTGCACTAACTTCATCCTCAATTTCTCTTTCCCCTAATTTCCTTTTTCTATTTGCGCCCTCATGCCCATGTGTAATTGTTTTTACTTTCTTGATTTTTTCACATGATCGTGGTTTCGGGACTATTTTAGCCTCTACTACCTCTTGGGGAACAAGGATTGATGGGTTATAGGTAGAAGGAAAAACGCAAAGTGGTTCCTTTTCTACCTCTTCGACAACCTCTCTTTGGAGCGGTTTCGGCAAAGTTTCCTCAATCTCAACTTTTTCCTCCCCTAAGTCCTTGACGACCACGTTCTCATCCTCCTTAGGAATTGCAATCTTACCACATGATTGGGGTCTCAGGTTCACTTTAGCCTCTACTATCCTTTGGGGAGCAAGGATTGGTGGGATATAAGGAGCAGGGAAAACATGCAGTGTTCCCTTCTCTACCTCTTCGACTACCTCACTAGGGAGGATTATCGGTGATGCTTCTTCGATCTCCACTCTCTCCTCGCTGAAACTCTCAACATCATTACTGTCCTCACTAGCCCTCTCAATCTCGCTTTCATTAACGTTTGCTACGACGTCTACTTGTCTCTCGTAAGAGGGTTCTATGGTTGACTGGGTGAACTGGGAGATTAGTGTCTCCATCGACTCTTGGGGAGTCGCTGTTGAGGCAACCATGGCGTCGAGCATCCTTTGGGTTTCGAGATTAGTTTGTCTAATCCGTTCATTTATGAGGTTTTGTTCTCTCATGATTTCTCTAAATCTTTGCTCTCGACTAGCGTTAGCGGAGGTTTCCATAAATTCATTAAATACCGCTAGTAGGCTAGGACTCACGGATTCTTCTGGGTTGATATATTGGGGATAGTAATTGTACTGAGAGTTAAGGTATTGTCCCTCAGAGTATGGGGACGGTTGAGGCTGGTAGTTATATGGGAAATTATGGTTAGGGTAGTTGAAATTTTGAGGATAGTCATTATAAAAAGGGTTTGAGTTATACATTTAAGCTCAAAGGACTTATCCTAGATTTGTTACTTATTATTATTATTATTTTTTTCGATTTTTTTTTAAAATTAAAATGCCTTAGTCTCTACGGTGTAACGACGGAGTTACGATATCGACTAAATTGGTCCCCGGCAACGGCGCCAAAAACTTGATCGACGATTTGTGTATCAATAAATTTAATTGACCGCAAGTGCACAGTCTCGTCGTGTAGTTTTAAAAGATTATCGAACCACAGAGACCAATAATCGAACTACCGTATTTCTGTTGTCGCGGTGTAAATCTAAGGCGAATAGGTGTTTTAGAATTGTTTTGAATTTTAAAAGAAAATTAAAGAATTAAATTAATAAAAGCGGGATATCGGTATGTAACTTAATTAACCGTCGGGAATTTAATAAATCAACAGCGCGCGTGAAAAGGATTTATCTTTCAGAAGAACTTTCTCAATTTAAAGATCTAAACCTCACACTCTCGTTTTGTTGATAAAAATCATACTTTCTATGCTAGGAGTTTTACTGTCACTTTTCTACCACCTTAGCTTCGAAAGTATATTTTGAAAATCAATTAGTTCTAATTAATCCTAACGTGGCTCTCGCTCGTTCAAAGATTAATATCAAATTCCTACTATCTAGTTAAAACCTCAAACTCTCGCTCTATTGATTTTAACCTTAATCGCTTTATATTACTCTCGTTCAAAAGCTTAGGAGTTTTAAAATTAGGAATTCGAATCACAAAAATAGTTTAATAAATGCGCGCTAAATCATTATTAAATTCCCTTCGGAGAATTAATTTACATACCGATATCTAGGAATTTAGCTAGACATAAAACAAGAAACAAATAAATAAAAGCTGTAAATTAAATAAAGCATAAATAAATAATTAAATAAAAGCATTAAAAAGAACCTGAAATAAAAATGCTGAAATAACTTGAATTAAAGTTGACGAAAATAACCGGTACAGAATTCTTGACAGGAAAGTGAAAACAGAACTGAAAACGGATTCCCGGTGTGGAAATACCGTTGCAGTTACTGTAACTAGAAACCTAAACTGACAGAAAACTGAAGGAAATAATGCGTGCGGAGAATGAAATTTGAGTCTTCTATTTATAGGAGAGATTTGGCTTCTACGATCCATGATTTTAGGAAAGGATAGGCTTCATTTGATATCATCCAGTAGCCGTGCGATTAGGAACTGAAACGGATCAGACGGTGTGCTTCTTCCCCACGTCACGCGAAATTCAGTTGTACTGGGCCTTGCATTCTGTGGCACTCGCCACCCATTCTGTGGCGCTCGCCACTTAAGGCTTGTGCTGGGTGGCGCTCGCCACTATGCAAATTTGGGCAAATGCCCATTTTTGCTAGGCTCCTTTGTGGGCTGCGCGAATTTGGGCTTTGCACCCCCTTTTTGCTCCGTTTTTGATACTTTTTGCTCAATTTCCTTCTCCGACCTATTTTATTTGACAAAAGTGAAAACATATCAAATACTAACATAAAAAGACATAAATGAAATAAAAACATATGCAAATGCAACTAAAATTCACCTAAACTAAGCTAAAAATACGATATGATTTCGTGTCATCAGACAGACACTGTCTCATGTATTGATACATGCTCGCATGCTTCGATACATGCTGCAAAACTTTTACTTGTATCGATACACACACGAGTTTGTATCGATACATATGCGCGAAAACAGTTTTATTTATCAGTTTCCATTCATTCATTCATTCATCAAACCTCACAAATCTTCTTCTTCTCCACGAACCAAACACAAAAACCTACATTCCCAATTCTTCAATCTCCCTCAAAACTCAACCAAATTCATCAAAACTCGACCCTAAACCACTTCAAATTCAATACCCATTCATCTCCATTCATCAATTTCGTGGTTCAAGTTCTTCATCCTTCACATTCATGGCAAGGGTTTCAAATTGGGAATTTATGGTTTAATCAATTTTGTGAAGATTACAAGTTCAAAATTTGTTTGTTGCGCTCTACATAGTTTGCAGACTACTTTGCTATCACTACCAAGGTAACATTGCTCTAATTTCTTCTTTTAAGAATGTCTACTAGCAATAGAGCTACGAGTGGTGGTAGGACTAAGAACATTTCTGGAATAATAAGAGATCCTGCTCCTGATAATGATTTTAAGGAAGAAATTTTTATTCATGAGAATTACTTGAAACCTAAAAATAAAAAGTATAAGTTTGTTGAAAAGGATCATAAGAAATATAATCCTCACATCGTTTGCCACTAATGCTGTGATAAGGGTCATACCATTGCAAAGTGCCATGCTCGAAAAACTTTAGTACCAAAAGGCAAAATGCAATGGATACCTAAATCCACCAATAGTTTTGTTACTAACCACCTAGGACCCAACATGAGTTGGGGGACCTATTTCAAATGTATAAGTATGTAGGGAAGCGTCTTGAATCAATGACGAGAGACAACAACAATGGCATTCAAGACATATGAAAAAGTAAAGTGATGAGAAAAGTTTCAACTCGATGTCTACAAAGGTTAAGGAAATTGATCACTTCCTACACCCAACACTTAAGGGAAGATTCTACTCTCTATCTTTGCTTTTATACTTTTTCTTAGCATTTGTACATTGGTTTCGTATACATATATCTTTTCACCTTAATATGAAGTTTGCAATGATAGTTGTCTAATCCTCCATTTCCAAGAATTTTGCTCAAAAATATTTATAAGTTTTTGAGACTCATATGTTTAAAGTGGGGATTTGACAAAAATCTTTGCAAATGTCATATTAAGTTCATACTTGGTTTGTATATGTTTGTTTAGTTATTATATGTGACTTTGTGTGCATACATACACATATATCTACATGTGAATAATCTTGAAACTTTGATACATCTATGTGAATGTTTTATCTTGCATCTTTGGTTTAACATGTGTTCTCATGTTATAATATGCTTTGATACTGTCTTGCTCACATGCATAAGTATGTATCTTGTTGATTATATGTGTTTCATACATACATGTTATTTGTGAAGGAAAATTGATATAGTAAAGCAACGGAATTTCAAAAAATTTCCTTTATTGATCCTTACGAATGAGCATGATATGTGTTTAGGGTTTGTTACCTCTTGTAGAACATAACCCTTAAAGCCACGAACTAGAAAAGATCACGAGCGTTGATGAAGATCACCGACGCCTCTAGCTAGTCCACACGAACAGTCACCTTCAAAAGAGTGCTAGCCCTTAAGTATGAAGGCTTTTCAAGAATATTGAGAGAAGGATTATTTTAGGGTTTCTAACTCTAAAATATTTCTTATGCTTTTGGTGTATTGAGCTTTTGCCAAGAGATCTCTATTTATAGATATCTCTTGTCTTGTGTAACAAGATAATTCTTATCTTGGACAAAAAGAAAACAAAAAGCCCTTAAAGGATATACTAGGGCGCGCGCGCCCCACAAGAGTGTATATGCTCATGCGCGCGCGCTCCCACCGTACACTACGGTGTACCTTGCTTGTTTAATTACCGTGATACCCTTATCACTTTGCATACTTACCGTACCTTACGGTGTTCCTTAATTATCTCAATATTAGACTGTCCTTATGTGTGTGACCCTGTAGGTTTCCATGACGTTGGCAATTATATTAAATTTCCTTTTCATATAATAAGCAATGAGCGGTATCTAGCAACACATCATTGCTACCCAAGTCATGAGAAATTACATGTGATCTAAACATAACCTTAACGATGATACATGTGTGTACAATTACCCATTTGCCCCTTATGTCTATATTGAACACAAAGCATACTTGGTGTCATCTTTGTCCAGTTCAATATTGGGCCCATGACATTTATCCTGTTATGCAGGATTGGCAAATTCCATCTAGGACACCGCTGCCCCATAACATGCTTTGTGAAGTACCCATTAACTGCCTTTATGGTTATCCTGTTACGGACAACGTTAGATCAGCAACAAAGCACTTAACTCCACATCTAGGGTACAACGGTGGTTTCAGGTCTAAGGGCGGTTTACACCATTATCATTATAAGAGTAACTTATGACACTTTGCATAACTTGGCATGTAGTACTCTTATGGCGGGTCAATCCAGTATAAATATTACTCCTAATATTTTATATACTTATGTCAAGACTTGATAACTCCTTATCCTATGAACCATGAGATGCGATCATCAGTCTATCTTCATAATAGTCTTTATGCTTTAAGGTTATCCCAATTTCACCTTAAAGCTCGACTACAGATACTTTTAAGAATAGTGTCCTTAAGTTTAATTTAGTCTCATGATTAAGTCACACTTAATATTAAACGGACTATCTATCCTAGGGATTTCATTATCTTGAACTCTTACAAACACAATGAAAGAAATGCCTTATATTATTAATAAATAAAACTTTATATCATTAATAACTAAATCGATACAAATACTAAAAGTCTTGGCCTCTAGGGCTTACACCAACTATCTCCCACTAGCACTAGAGCCAATTAGGTATTCCTCTAATGCCCATAGACCTAGTGTGCCCATCATGCTTCAACTGCGCAAGAGGCTTTGTTAGTGGATCAGCTATGTTGTCGAGTGTAGGTCCTTTGCATATTTTCACGTCTCCTCTATTAATTATATCTCAAATGAGATGGAAACGCCTGAGTATGTGTTAGGATCGTTGGTGAGATCTAGGCTCCTTAGCTTGTGTGATCGCTCCATTGTTATCACAATATAGTTCAATGGGATCCACAATGCTAGGGACTATGCCAAGTTCAGCTATGAACTTTTTGATCCAAACTGCTTCCTTTGCCGCATTTGATGCAGCAAGATACTCAGCCTCAGTTGTAGAATCAGCTACTGTTTCTTGCTTTGAACTTTACCAGCTTACAGCACCGCCATTTAGGCAAAATACATAACCAGATTGCGATTTAAAATCATCTTTATCAGTTTGGAAGCTAGCATCGGTATATCCTATTACCGTAAGCTCTTCCAAACCCCCATATATCAAGAATGAATCCTTAGTCCTTCTCAAGTATTTAAGGATGTTTTTGACAGCTATCCAATGAGCTTCACCGGGATCAGATTGGTACCTGCTCGTTGTGCTTAAAGCATACGAGACATCCGGTCGAGTACATAGCATGGTATACATGATAGATCCAATGGATGAAGCATACAGAATATTATTCATGCGCTCCCTTTCTTCTTTAGAAGAAGGGCATTGTGTCTTCGAAAGACTTAAGCCATGATGCATAGGTATGAATCCTTTCTTGGAATCATGCATACTAAAGCGTCTTAACACTTTATCTATGTATGTACTCTGACTTAGGCCAAGCAGTTTATGTGATCTATCTCTATAGATCCTTATTCCTAATATATAGGCTACTTCACCAAGATCTTTCATAGAAAAGCAATTCCCTAGCCAAGTCTTTACTTGTTGTAAGGTAGGGATATCATTTCCAATTAGTAATATGTCATCTACATATAATACTAAGAAAACGATCATGCTCCCACTAACCTTCTTGTAGACACAAGGTTCATCTTCATTTTTAACGAATCCATAACTTGTTACATTTTCATCAAAACGAAGATTCCAGCTTCTGGAAGCTTGCTTCAATCCATAGATTGATCGTTGTAATTTGCATATTTTATGAGCTTCATTTGGTATGCCAAATCCTTCAGGTTGTGTCATGTATACATCCTCAAGGAGGTTTCCATTTAGGAAAGCAGTTTTGACATCCATTTGCCATATTTCATAATCATAATATGCAGCGATAGCAAGTAAAATCCGAACAGATTTAAGCATTGCAACTGGTGAAAAGGTTTCATCATAGTCAATACCATGAATTTGTTTATATCCTTTAGCAACCAGTCTTGCTTTATAGGTACTTACTTTACCATCCATGTCGGTCTTCTTTTTGAAGACCCACTTGCACCCTATAGGACGAACTCCTACAGGAGGCTCTATCAAGTTCCAAACTTGATTTGTGTACATGGAATCCATTTCAGATTTCATGGCTTCTAGCCACTTCTCAGATTCAGGACCAGTTATGGCCTCTTGGTAGGTTACAGGCTCATCTTGATCCATGAGTAATACGTCACCTAGATCGGTTATGAGATACCCATATCTCTCTGGTTCGTGGCGTATCCTGATTGACCTACATTGGACTTGTTCTACTTGAGCAGGTTGTTCTTCCACAACTTCTTGTGGTTGCTGCTCATGTTCCTCCATATATTGCTCAATATTTTGTGGTTCTTGAATCTCTTCTTGAATTTCTTCAAGTTCTACATTCCTCCCACCGGTTCCTTTGGAAATAAATTCTTTCTCCAAGAAGACTCCAGTTCGAGCGACAAACACTTTGCCCTCGGAAGGATGATAGAAGTAATATCCTCTTGTTTCTTTAGGATATCCCACAAATAGGCATTTGTCAGATTTAGGTTCGAGTTTAGTTGAAATTTGTCTTTTAACATAAACCTCACAACCCCAAATCTTCATATAAGACATATGTGGTTTCTTACCACTCCATATCTCATATGGTGTCTTATCGACCTTTTTGGATGGAACGCGGTTTAGTGTATAAGCTGCTGTCAATAGGGCATGTCCCCAAAAGGAGTTTGGAAGATCCGCATGACTCATCATTAATCGCACCATGTCTAACAAGGTTCGATTTCTTCTCTCGGATACACCATTCCATTGTGGTGTTCCGGGAGGAGTTAGTTGTGATACAATACCACATTCTTTTAGATGGTCATTGAATTCTTGGCTTAAATATTCACCACCTCGATCTGATCGAAGAGTTTTAATATTCTTGCCTAGTTGGTTTTGTACTTCATTCTTGAATTCTTTGAACTTTTCAATTGATTCGGATTTGTTTCATTAGATACACATATCCATATCTACTAAAATCATCAGTAAATATTATGAAGTATGAAAAACCACCTCTAGCAGGTATATTTAATGGTCCACACACATCGGTGTGTATGAGTGCGAAAAGATCATTAGCCCTTTCACCTTTTCTTGTGAATGGAGTCTTTGTCATCTTCCCAATTAAACAAGATCTACATGTATCATATGATTCAAAATCAAAAGAGTCCAAAAGTCCATCTTTATGGAGTTTGGAGATACGTGTCTCATTTAATGGCCTAAACGACAATGCCAAAGGTAACTTGGATTCAACTCATTAGGTTTCATCTTTTTAGTATTAATGTTATAGATTCGCGTTTCAAGATCAAGGACATATAGTCCATTATACATTTGAGCGCTAGCATAGAATATATCATTTAAATAAATAGAGCAACAATTGTTCTTTATTATAAATGAAAAACCAAACTTGTCCAAACAAGAAACGGAAATAATATTCCTGCTAATGGCAGGTACATAATAGCAATTCTCTAATTGAATTATTAAACCACTAGGTATTGCTAAACTATAAGTTCCTACAGCTAAAGCATCAACTTTTGCTCCATTGCCAACTCGTAGGTCAACTTCACCTTTCACCAATTTTCTACTCTCCTTGAGTTCCTGCACATTGGTACAAATGTGAGAACCACATCTGGTATCTAATACCCATGATGTAGAAGTAGATAAATTAATTTCTATAACAAAAATACCTGAAGTAGTAGGAGCTACTCCTTTCTTTTTATCTTCCAAGTACTTTGGGCAATTTCTCTTCCAATGTCCGGTCTTACCGCAATGGAAACAATTGCCTTCTTTTGATACGCCTCCATGAGGTTTCAAAGCAGGAGCAGTTGGTTTTGGATTGGCAACTCCTTTGCCCTTCCACTTGCCTTCTTTCTTTTCAGGCTTCTTGTGATGCTTTTTCTCATTACTGATCATCAGAATTGATTTCCCTTTACCCTTCATGTTTTGCTCGGCAGTTCTCAACATGCTTAGCAATTCAGGAAGAGTTTTATCCATATCATTCATATTGAAATTTAGGATAAACTGACTGAAGCTATCCGGCAACGATTGCAAGATAACATCAGTCACAAGTTCCTTATCAAGTGGGAATCCCAACCTCTCTAGGTTTCCCGCATACCCTATCATTTTGAGTACATGAGGACCTACTGGGGATCCCTCGGATAACTTGCATTGAAAAAGGGATTTTGAAACTTCAAACCTTTCATGGCGGGCTTGCTCCGCATAAAGAGTTTTTAAGTGTGTGATCATTTCAACAGCACTCATGTTTTCATGTTGCTTTTGCAACTCCGAATTCATGGTTGCCAACATGAGGCAAGCAACCTCATTAGCATCATCAACACGCTTCTTATAAGCATCTCTTTCAGCCTTAGGAGCATTATGAGCAGACTCTTCCTCAGGAACAACTTCCTCAATGGCATACAACTTATTATCATGTTTGAGGACAATCCTCAGATTACGGTGCCAATCAAGAAAATTTGAACCATTCAATTTCTCTTTGTCAAGGATTGATCGCAAAATGTTGTTTGATGTATTTGATAACATGGTTATCTACATAAAGAAGTGAAAATATAAGTATTGTATTATCATATTTAATTAGGCCTTTAACTAAATATGCTCCCACTATTTTACTCAAAATAAATGACCCTCATCATTTGATTCGGAAAATCCCGTTGAATATTTTCTAGTGGGTCGAGATCCATATTTCACTTTGCCTTAAGTCCTCGTAGGCGGATTACACAAGACTTAGCTATTTAGGTAGGAACTCCTTCAAATTACATCTTATGCAATTCTCGAATGTCTCCGTTGGGTGAATAACACCTTATTCTAGTTCATCATATGAATTATACCCAACGCTTGCTTCTAAACTTTGTATAATCTTATTATAACTTGTTTAGTTAAGTTTGACCCATGTTTTAGAAGTTGGATATTACAATTATCCCATCGCACCTTACTAATGTAAACAATGCACCTTCGAGTGGGCGAAACCTACATTGTTTGATACTAGTCTTGATGAGTTCTAAAACTTGGAAAGCATTAACTTAATATTCACATATTTTACTCAACAAAGAAAACGCACCTTGCGTGGGCAAAGCCTACATCTTCTTTATTAGTTTCTTATGTGTCTATTGAGGGGTATTTATTTAGTTTTTATCTCACCGGCTTGTTAAACATACAAGACGCTCTTATATGCAACAACAATATACAAGATCATATAGTTATGGCATTGGTTCTCTCAAGCCAATGAGAGAGTTCTTCTTAAAAGGATTTAGATCAAATTGAAGCCATAACTAATCATCTTTAACAAACATACTTTATCATTAGTTAAATTTGTGTTACTTAAAATTAAATTTTAGAACTTGATCATGCCGTTCATAACGGACATAATCGTGTCACAATTTCATAAATCGTGATTTTTGTCAAGTTTTTGGTTGCACAGCTCGCCAGCTGGCGAGCTGCTACTGTTTTGGTCGCCAGCACGCTCGCCAGCGCTCGCCCGCCGGCGAGCTGCTACTGTTTTGCTCGCCAGCATGCTCGCCATAGCTCGCTGGGCGACCGGGTCAGGGTTTCGCGGACATTGTGGCGCGATTTCGTAAATCATGTCACGATTTCGGCGAATTCTGAAACAAGTTTTCAGCATGACACAACCCTTGTGTTGTTACGAACCCTAGTATATCAAATATACCTTTTGTCATGAACCCTAGTATATCAAATATACTTTTATTTGCAACACTTTCAGTTGTATCACATACAAATCTCTTGATCAATTAAAATTGAATTCTTCATTCTTATCTTGTTAGGTATTTTAATCGAATTAAATTATTGAGAACAAGATATAACAAACATCATAACCATGGTTTCGTAAGTGGCTCTGATACCACTGTAGGAAAATTGATATAGTAAAGTAGCGGAATTTCAAAAAAAATCCTTTATTGATCCTTACGTATGAGCATGAGATGTGTTTAGGGTTTGTTACCTCTTGTAGAACAGAACCCTTAAAGCCACGAACTGGAAAAGATCACGAGCGTTGATGAAGATCACCGACGCCTCTAGCTAGTCCACACGAACAGTCACCTTCAAAAGAGTGCTAGCCCTTAAGTATGAAGGCTTTTCAAGAATATTGAGAGAAGGATTATTTTAGGGTTTCCAACTCTAAAATATTTCTTATGCTTTTGGTGTATTGAGCTTTTGCCAAGAGTTCTCTATTTATAGATATCTCTTGTCTTGTGTAACAAGATAATTCTTATCTTGGACAAAAATAAAACAAAAAGCCCTTAAAGGATATACTAGGGCGCGCGCGCCCCACAAGAGTGTATATGCTCATGCACGCGCGCTCCCACCGTACACTACGGTGTACCTTGCTTGTTTAATTACCGTGATACCCTTATCACTTTGCATACTTACCGTACCTTACGGTGTTCCTTAATTATCTCAATATTAGACTGTCCTTATGTGTGTGACCCTGTAGGTTTCCATGACGTTGACAATTATATTAAATTTCCTTTTAATATAATAAGCAATGAGCGGTATCTAGCAACACATCATTGCTACCCAAGTCATGATAAATTACATGTGATCTAAACATAACCTTAACGATGATACATGTGTGTACAATTACCCCTTTGCCCCTTATGTCTATATTGAACACAAAGCATACATGGTGTCATCTTTGTCCAATTCAATATTGGGCCCATGACATTTATCCTGTTATGCAGGATTAGCAAATTCCATCTAGGACACCGCTGCCCCATAGCATGCTTTGTGAAGTACCCATTAACTGCCTTTATGGTTATCCTGTTACGGACAACGTTAGATCAGCAACAAAGCACTTAACTCCACATCTAGGGTACAACGGTGGTTTCAGGTCTAAGGGCGGTTTACACCATTATCATTATAAGAGTAACTTATGACACTTTGCATTACTTGGCATGTAGTACTCTTATGGCGGGTCAATGCAGTATAAATATTACTCCTAATATGTTATATACTTATGTCAAGACTTGATAACTCCTTATCCTATGATCCATGAGATGTGATCATCAGTCTATCTTCATAATAGTCTTTATGCTTTAAGGTTATCCCAATTTCACCTTAAAGCTCGACTACGGATACTTTTAAGAATAGTGTCCTTAAGTTTAATTTAGTCTCATGATTAAGTCACACTTAATATTAAACGGACTATCTATTATTCTAGGGATTTCATTATTTTGAACTCTTACAAACACAATGAAAGAAATGCCTTATATTATTAATAAATAAAACTTTATATCATTAATAACTAAATCGATACAAATACTAAAAGTCTTGGCCTCTAAGGCTTACACCATCAATTTGGTAGTCATAAAAATCACTTTTCAAACTTATAAGTTCATGTGTTTTGAGAAAATTTGAAAATAATGCATTTTGGATCGATACAAATGAAATTTGTATTGATACATGTTAGTTATTCTGCAGAATTTCAAAATGAACTGATATGTATCGATACATATGATGGTTGTATCGATACATAGCTCTTCAGTTTGGGACAGACACTGTCTCATGTATTGATACATGCTCGCATGTGTAACACCCCATTTTCTTAAGCCTTGAATAGGGTGTTACTTCAAATTATTAAAATTCTATATTATCAATTTTACTTGTAGTAGATTAATTTATGACGATTTTTTTTTTTTAACTTCAAGTATTATATAAAAGAAAAATGGAATACAAAAGGGGGGACCAAACCAAACTCAGAAAATATTAACAAAATCTAAAATAAGGAAGACCATGTCTATTCCTAACAAGGTCTTCTCTAATGCTAACAGGAGCAATATTCCACCAAGTAAGCTCAGTCAAAGAAAGACCTATAGAGGCAAGTTTGTCAGCACAATGGTTGCCTTCCCTATAGATATGAGAAATGATAAAAGACATAGACTTAATTTTTAGCATACAATTTAACCATCTATTTTTCAATTGCCAAGGGACAATGTTAGAAGACTTGATAGCCAAGGTAACTAACCTAGAATCACTTTCAACCCATTAGTGATTCCATTGCTTATCATAAGCAAACTCAATAGCTAAAATGACCCCATAAATTCAGCATGAAGAGCATTTGCAATACAAATATCTCGAGCAAAACAACCAACATTCTCACCCTTAAAATTTCTAAAAATACCGGCACAAGCAGCTTGACCTGGATTACCCAAAGATGTGCCATCAGTGTTACACTTTAGCCAACCATTCAAACGAGGACACCACAAGACTTCATAAATCTTTGGAGCTCTAGAAGGATGAATTTTGACTCCAAAAAATTTTAGGACATTAAAATCAATCATGGAAGAACCTGCAGATTTAGAGGTACAATTTCCAACTAAAGAGACATTGGCTATGATCATAGAGCAAATGGAATGAAAGTTAGGCTTAACATCTTGAAACCTTTGCTTATTTCTACTCAACCAAATAGAATTGAAGATAAAGATAACTCCAGCAACAACCACAATACTACATTGTTGATTCCAACCTCTATTGCAAATGGCAAGAACCGATTCATAAGAGGTAAGATCAATGTTCTTATTCAAGATGGAAGAGAACCAGTTCCATAGAGCAAGGGAAAATGGACATTGCAGAAACAGATGAGTAGATATAAAAATATTTAGTAGAAATAAAAATACACAATCTACTTTAAATATGCGTCATATATTTTATAAGTCATTATTTCTCATGCCCATAGGCTTACATATTAAAAACTTGACAGATACATTTAAAATATTTCACAACGCCTGCAAGTTACTAGTTCCTAATTTATTGATCAAACTAGTCATAACTAACCAAAAAGTCTCACACCATATCACCTGGAGGTCACTACTACAAAAGAGAGTTAGAGAACTTAGACTTATATAGAGTACTAGATACCATAAAGGCGTTATACTATCTTAGACTTATTTATTCTTTTATTCATATTATTCAATTACTACATAAACCCATTGGGAACATGCCCATTGACTCCTCCAGCACCACCAGAGTCTTCTGAAGGGTCCTCCTCTGGCTCCTCTTGATCTGTTGGAGGATTGTTCATATCTGGTCCATTATTATTCATTCCTTCATTATTTGGATTATTCACAAACTGATGAAAGACCGGGCTACGAGGCCTTATTCGAATAGTGCGACGAACACGAGCACTTCCTCTACGTGGCCTAGCAGAATTTTCTCCAGCTCTCTCAAAATTTAGAGCCAACAACATTCGCTCTAAAGGTAGTACTAGTTCTAAGGTGATATGGTGGACGACTGATGAAACAAATGTTCCTCCTATTCCCTTTGTTGTCTTCACAAGTCCAGTAAAGGTCACAATTTGAGATGCTCTATCTAACTCTCAAACAGCATCTCCTAACACTTCGAGACATTCAATCCTGCGAATCCCCGAGTGATTGAGAGACTCCCCCGACATCTGTAAAGTAAGGGTGAAATACTCGTACACAAGCTTGCCACACGATGAGATCACAAGTTTACAACATTATTCTACAATTAATTTCATGCATTATTTTCTCCTTAGTTATTTATACTAATCGTAAATTCATGGAGTATTAGTAGCATAGAAAAATCAAATTTTATCAATTAGTGCAATGAGTATTAACAACACAAAACACAAGTACATTATATGAATGTTATAATTCAAAGTTAATCACCAAAGAGAAGTAGGGTGCATTTGATTCGCAAAGCAGTAAGTACTGGACAGAACAGTACAGGACAGAACAAGATAGTACAGGACAAAACAAGATAGTACAGGACAAGCCAAAATTGTATCGAAGAGAGATAGGGAGATAATTTTCTTTATTTGAAAATAAAAAGGGTATTTTTGTATTTTTTATAGTTGTACTGTGGACAAAAAGTTGTGCTGTGGTTTAGTGAAGGACAAAAATTCTTGATTTTGTCCTGTCCCTTGCTGCCTGTTTTGTCCAGTCCCATAACCAATTTTCAAATCAAACAGGGTACAACAAAAGTTGTCCTGTCCAGTACTCTGATTTTTAACAGATCAAACGCACCCGTAGTGTACCAATCTGCCAAAATAAAAATTAATAATAAAAAATTTGTTAGTCATCAAGATAATAATATCTCATCATAATTCATAATCTTAAGTTAGCTTTCTATTTAATGTCTTTGTCAAACCTACTCCATGGAGACCTCTATTATGAGCGTAAGGCCGTTTCAACTGCCATATCATGATTATTTGTACCGACATATATCAAATATGCCCCAATCATTCTGCCCCGAACGCTGCACCTTATTATAGATAGTCCTGTACAGTCAGGTTTCACCACGTCGGGTATTATGATTTCCTCCAGTCAAAGGGGCTACCACTGACTATTGGTAGGAGTTCAAAACGCCGGTGATCCCAGTAGGTCTGTAGTCAACCCAACCAGACCTATCCTCAGTCTTACATACATTATAGTATTGTAAGAGACATCCTGTTCTGCTCTTCACTAAACCAAGTGATTAATTCTATAAATTTTCTTCCTCTTAAATTTTATTAGCTAAAGTCACTTTGATAGATTAGTATTCCAAACTCACCAAATTGAGATATCACTGCAACTTTTATCATAAGCATTTAATCACATAAATATTCAAAGTAAACATGTCACAGAGAATTGATATATATATATGTTGCGGGGATTTTGAGATTTCCACCACTACCTTGACCTTTTATTTCCAAAAAGGGAAAAGTGTCGAAAACCGTTTAAAAAGAGAGATTCTAAGCTCGGGGGTTAGTTACGCCTAGGGAAGGTATTAGCATCCTAAACGCCCATAGTACTTTATGGTAACCTCTAATTTATTACTTTTTATTGCTTTTAATGTGCTTAAGAAAATGAGAGAGAAAGTTGGTAAGAAATGGAGGGAGAAATTGTATAGAAAGAAATGTGTGTGCATGTGGAGATTGGATTGAGAAGAGAAAGTTATGACATAAAAAGTAAATTTAAAGTTTTTACCTAAACTAATCGTGCGACTAATTTGGTATTGGACTAAAGAATTTTTATTAGAGGGAGAAGTTGTTTATTTGTTTTCTATTTTTTTCTAGAGAAATTACTAATCGCACCTCTTTGGAAATGAAAATTCGTTTTTAGTTTGTTTTTTAGCGTTTGCGGAAAGCGGTAAAAATAAAATGCATGCAATGCAATATTTACATCCTCATGGGGTTACATTGAGCCTAAATACATTCTAAGAGCTTTGCGGAAAATTAAATATGAATGATGCAACATTATGCAATGCAATTACAACTTAAAATGAATTATAGACGGAGTACAAATTAAAGAAAGCTAAAAAACTAACTAAAACTAAAAATCCTAAAAAAATTAAGGCTAAAGTTCTAAGCATTTTCTTGGTCCGTCTCCATTATAGAATAGGTTTAATTTTAATCCGAAGTCACAATCCAAGTATCATGAACAATATGCAATAATATGATAACATAAAATAAAATAACTAGAAAATAAATTGCATGAATTTAAATGACATAAAAAATAAAATAATAAGTAGAACCAAAAAGTAAGATAAAATAAGCTAATAAAAAAAAAATCTGAACCATAATAATAACAAAGAATAAAAAAAAGCAACATATAAAAGAAAATAAAATAAAGCAGGGGGTGCAGATAGCATAATTCATAGTATAAATTAATAAATCTGGAAAAAGGGGGTGTGAATATGAAAAAGGGTTTGTAGGGCAGTTAAGCCCAGTTTGATATATGAGTGGTCCGGTTCGGGTCGGATCCATTGGGTTGGACCGGATCCGAACCGGTTTTGTCATTGTGTTGTGTGGGTGCGCGTGTGTGATGGTGCACCATGATCTACCAGGCCATCATCATTAGATTTGAATCAGACTGTCCTGATTCAATCTGTGAATCATGTGTACCAAATTAAGGTCCTAGATCAGGTGGTTGTGATTTAATCTGAAGAAAAGAGGTGTATATCATGTTTCATTTTTTTATTCATCAAAGGAAAAAGAAAGATCAGAATGCAGAAACGTAAGAAAAAAAAGAAAATCATCAAAAATTCATCAAAACATTATCAAATCAGAACTGAAAAACACAAATGAATAACTGATCTTCATCGTTTCATCTCACTGTGTTCGATTTCGAATACGAAATTCGCAGTTGGAGTCCGAGAAACTCAGATCTAATTAAATCCGACGGAATCGAAAACGAACACAAAATTCAACAAGATCCAAACCAAAACGTACAAAATCGAAGCAATATAAAACGAATTATAAGTTCCAGTAACGATATAGTCGCGAAATTAACCTTTGAATCGGTTCAATTTGGATCGAAATCGGAGATGTTAGAAGAATTTGATGGCGGTGTTGTGCTGGTCGGAAATAGATCGGAATTGAAGTCCGGCGATGATGGTGTTGTTGTAGATACTGGTTCTGTTTTTTCAGAAATTAGAAGAGGCCAAAAGCTTTTTTGTTGTTGTTATGGTTTTTTATTTTTGTTTTGATTTGGTTTTTTGATTGAACCGAAAATGGACGAAGGATAAAGATGATGATGATTTGTGTTTGGATTTGGTACAATGAGGAAAGGAGATGAAGGTTTGTTTTGGTGATACTGGACAATAGAGAGATGAAGGAGAAAATGGGTTATTGATTATGGAAAACCAACGTGCTTCCTTCTTTTTCTTTTCTTTTTTTTTTGATTTTTTTCTATTTTTTTGGCTTATTTTTTTATTTGAAAATTTGTGAGAGAATTGAGTTTTCTGGTTTTTTTGTGAGAATGGAGAAAGTTCTAGGTTAGTGAATGAGTGAATTCCTAGGTCACCAATCATTGAGTTTATTTATAGGGGAAAATTAGGGTAAAGGGTATTTTTGAATTAATGATAAAATGGTAGGGTAAAATAGTAATGAGATGAAAATGGTGTGATTTTTGATTTATTTTGAAAATGGAAAATGGTTTATGATGAGAATGAGATGAGGTGGAGAGATATGATTGGCTTAGGTAGAATATTGTTGTGATGAGTTGTAAAAAGCTATTTTTGATTTAAATTTAAAATGAAAAAGGATAAGAAGAGATAAGGGATATTCTTTTTACTATTTTTGGCAAACTTTGAGATAAAAATTGTGGAGATGAAATAAATTGAAATAAAATGGTAAAATATAGTAAAATGCAAATCTTTTTGACATTTTGAAATATATAGTAATAAAATATAAAATGTACGTAAAATAAGAAAAAGACTATTTTTTGACATTTTTTATAAAAATGCGATAATGAAATAAAGATTTAAAATAAAACTCTATTTTTGTATTTTTCAGTAAAAGAGTAAAATAAATGCCAAAACACTATTTTTTATCATTTTCGGACTTCTACGCTAAAAACAAACTATTTAAAATAAAATAAAAGAAATAAACGATGAAATATTTAAAGATAAAAGCAAATTTAAGAAAAATGATAAAATATGGAAAATGAACGAGAAATGCATGAAAAAGGAAAAAAAAAATTGTATATATTTTTATGCATGAGATGCAAAATTGGATTTGTAGGTCCAAAATTGGGGTACTACAATATATATATATATATATATATATATATATCACAGAGAATACTAAATCCATCTCAACTTTTACATTAACCATTTAGTCCTATAAATGTCAAGATAGCTAAAAACAGAGAATAGAAATTTCACAAGTTGTCATTTCGGAAATACCACTCAATTTGAACTAATTTCTAAATACACCACAAACATATTTTTCAACTTCCAGTATTACTATAGAATTTGCCTATCAAGAGTTAAATAGGTTGAGCTTAATTTAAATCAATTACTTGTTTCTTTATGATAATAATAAATACACATATCCCTAATTATAACTAATAATATATATACAAGTATCACATTTCTTGTGCTCACCAACTTATTATTAGT
Source organism: Trifolium dubium (assembly GCA_951804385.1). NCBI lineage: Eukaryota > Viridiplantae > Streptophyta > Magnoliopsida > Fabales > Fabaceae > Trifolium > Trifolium dubium. The sequence continues at coordinate 21,337,487 of OX638068.1, forward strand.
ATAACCCCTTACCTTTGAGCTTTTCAAATGAACTTGAGAAATGACCTTCTTCTATGATACCTATTCACTCATAAAAAAATTATCTCTTAATTTACTATAATTAAAATCTATTATAATACTAAAGTAGCCTTAAGTCATTTATATTTTATATATACAAATATGGAAAGCTAGCACTGTGTACGTAACATATATATATATATATATATATGAACTAGTAACAATATACTTCCTTATGACAAGTTCTGTAATACATTCTGTTTTTTTCTTTCTATCTCATTTCCTTTGTTTCATTTTCAAATAAAAAGAAAAATAAATAAATAAATGATTTCATAAACCAAAAGTGTGATCTTAGAATAAGTGAAATTAGACATCAATTATCTAGAACAAATGAACAAAAATAAGTGCTCTGTTTTGAAAAAGATTTCTTAACTTTGATACATGGTTCTAATATTAAATTGACAGGTTAGTTTTAGAATTGAAGCTAAAGTTGTTTAGATTTGAAAACTAATTGAGAAGAATATATGGAAATTTTAATATATGAATTAAAGAAACTAGTTTTTCTTGAAACTAAACTTATCAGAGTTATAGCACTATGAAGAATAAAAAGAAAGCCTTAATATGTAACCTTCAAGTTACACCTTTGTAGATTTAAATTGTTTTGTTACTTGGTACATGTAAACTGTGAAGTTTGTCCCTTATTTATAGTCAGCTACGGTAAAATTCAATTCCAAATTTTCCACCTTCATGAGCCACGTAAATGGCCTGCATGTATTTACTTTCTTATCTCAACAGTGCATACCTATCACTTAATCCTTTTTATTTGACTTCTCAATTATCCTTAGTCTATTCTTTTTATTTTTATTTTATAAGTTTCTGATGTATTAATTTTACCATCTTAATCTTCATATTTTTGTGATCATAAAACTATTTTTCTTTGTGTTTTTAGTAACATAAATTTATATGGTCGAGTAATTAACTGTCCGAAATCCGTAGAATTTTAATCCCAAAATTTAATCACACTCTACTAAAATATTTCATGATTGATTTCTATAATCCTTTTACCTAAAATCTATTTCTAGATAATAAATAAATTAGCAATTTACACAAGGTAAACATACTATCAAGTACATGCAAAATATTTCAAACTGTTAGCGTGTCACATTTCTCTTTGGGTAAGCTATTTATATCTAATAAGGTGTACTTGTACACTACAAAGTTAGTCAGAATTATTAAATTTCTCATTGTTAATCATAGCTTGCATTAATAAAATAGATTAAATCTAGTGATTATATTTTTATTTATAGTTTACTTCTAATTAATTGAGCATTCTCGCTGAACACCCCATTTTCTTAAGCCTTGAATAGGGTGTTACTTCAAATTATTAAAATTCTATATTATCAATTTTACTTGTAGTAGATTAATTTATGAAGATAGATATAAAAATATTTAGTAGAAATAAAAATACACAATCTACTTTAAATATGCGTCATATATTTTATAAGTCATTATTTCTCATGCCCATAGGCTTACATATTAAAAACTTGACAAGTACATTTAAAATATTTCACAACGCCTGCAAGTTACTAGTTCCTAATTTATTGATCAAACTAGTCATAGCTAACCAAAAAGTCTCACACCATATCACCTGGAGGTCACTACTACAAAAGAGAGTTAGAGAACTTAGACTTATATAGACTAATAGATACCATAAAGGCGTTATACTATCTTAGACTTATTTATTCTTTTATTCATATTATTCAACTACTACCTAAACCCATTGGGAACACCATTGACTCCTCCAGCACCACCAGAGTCTTCTGAAGGGTCCTCCTCTGGCTCCTCTTGATCAGTTGGAGGATTGTTCATATCTGGTCCATTATTATTCATTTCTTCATTATTTGGATTATTCACAAACTGATGAAAGACCGGGCTACCACTATTGGAAAAAACACATTTTAAATCGGTTAAAAAGGACATTCTAAATCGGTTGGAATCCGATTTAATTCCCGCCAATTTAGTAAAGTTTTTTTTTAAATCAGATTTGACCTGATTTAAATAGATATTTTAAATCGGTCCGGCCGATTTAACATGTGACATTTTAAATCAGCCATAATTCGTTTTTAAATCAGGTTTTATCCGATTTAATACATTTTTTAAAATCAGGTTGTCCGATGTAAATAAATGAATTTAAATCGGTTCGCCAATTCAAAAATAGTTACTTTTATTTAAATCAGTCAAGCCGATTTAGTATCATCCTTTAAATCAGTCTAACTGATTTAAAATCAATACTTTGTTTTTTTTTATATTATATATTTTTTGGTAACAATATATTCTTATAGTTTTTTTTTTTTTGACAAAAACAAAATTAACTCATTTCATTATTCAAATAAGTTGCAATACAATGAGGGATATTCTCAAAAACGTAGCGGCGAGGCAATGATATGGCCGCCCTTGCTAAAGTATGAGCCACCATATTCGCTTGCCGCTGTACATACTTAACCTTAAAGCTAGGAGAAATCAATAAACTAGACTTAATTTGGGAAATGATAGTACTAAATTCGGAAGTGCCTAGATGTCTAGAGTTGATGACGTCAACCACAATTTGGGAGTCACTTTCAAATTGAACATGAGAGAATCCTCTTAGCTTAACTTCCAAAATTGCTTCCTTTAAAGCCATAGCTTCACCCTCCACAACATTTAGTCTTCCTTGAAAAATATTGGTTCCTGCCAGTATAAAATTGCCACGGTGGTCTCGCACACACCAGCCTCCACTTGCTCCTCCGGCTCTATTAAAAACACTTGCATCAACATTACATTTAAGTTGTCCAGAACATGGCGGCTGCCATTGTTGCTGCAGATGTTCCTGTTGTTGTTGCACGCCTGGGAGTGTGTTTTGTGGTGCAGCCAGCAGCTGCTGCTCCCCTTCCAGCATGCCTTTCGCTACTGCCCAGTCCATCCAAAGTTGAGTTGCTTGCCTACCAACCTGACGGGCTTGGAGCTGGTTATTATTCCACACAATGTTATTGCGGTTTTGCCATATTGCCCATAGAACCGTTGCTATCTTACCTGCACAGTCTTGGTTTTCATTACAACATATATCAAAAATTAAGTCACGGACATTATTAAAGTTATGTATCCTGGATGGTATAATATATTCTAATCCCATGACTTGCCAAGCTTCAATACTATTGGCACATCCAAAGAAAACATGCCATTCGTCTTCCGGTTCTACCGTGCAAAGAGGGCAATCAATAGGACATTGAACATATCTACTCCTCAACCTCATCCGGGTGGGTAAACAATCTTTACACAACCGCCATAAGAAATGTTTAACCTTCGGTGGTGCATGAATTTTCCAAAGCTTCCCCCACTCACCTCTAACACGCGCATCATTTCCAACATGCCGAGCTCTCATAATCGTCCTATATCCGGATTTAACGGAATACACTCCATTCCTCTCCTCATCCCATATTAATTTGTCTTCTTCGATTCCATCTATCAATGGGACAACAAGTATGTCAGAGGCCACCTCCGCTGAAAAATTCGAGTTAATTTTATTCACATCCCATTGTTTCAGGTTCGGTAACATGAGCTCTTGAATAGTTAAATCATACACACCTTGGATTTGCGGCGCTACCATCCACCTCCCCTCTTCTCCTCTTAGCCATGGATCATTCATAATGTTAATGCCACTCCCATCTCCTATTCTCCACCTACAACCAAGCAATAAGACTTGTCTCGATTTCCATATACTTCGCCAAACAAAACTAGGATTATTTCCAAGGTTAGCATTGAGAAAAGAGTTTTTTGGAAAGTACCTAGCTTTAAAGATTCGAGCGACCAAGGAAGAAGGCTTAGTGATAAAATTCCACCCTTGTTTTGCCACCATTGCCATGTTGAACATATGAAGATCCCTAAATCCCAATCCACCCTCCGCCTTAGAGCAAGTTAATTTATCCCATGCCAACCATCGAATACCTTTGTTATTGTTTCCACCACCCCACCAAAAGGCATTAATCATGCGTTCTATCTCAATAATAAGAGTATCCGGTAACAAATAGATGCCCATGACATAAGCCGGGATTGCTTGTAAAACTGATTTAATCATGATTTCCTTACCGGCTTTGGACACTGGTCGACTTCTCCAAGAATTGATCTTATGCCAGATTCGGTCTTTAATGTAGGCAAAGGTAGCTTTCATACTTCTCCCCACCATGGATGGAATACCAAGATAGGTACCTGTACCTAACACTTGTCTAACCCCCATAACACCGGAAAGGTCCTCTTGTGCTGCTCTGCTGATGTTACAGCTGAAAAAAAACTTCAGACTTCGAAAGATTGATTTCTTAGCATGAAGCCTCTTCATAAGTTTTGAGGATTTACATAAGTTTCCTGGTTGCAGATAAAGTAGACCTGCAAAAAATGAAACAGTCGTCAGCAAACAGTAAGTGGGACACCGGCGGTGCCCCTCTGCAAATCTGCACACCATGTAAGTCACCTCTAACCACCGCTTGATTAATAAGCGCAGTTAGACCTTCAGTCATCAAAATAAAAAGATACGGAGACAGTGGGTCCCCTTGCCTTAGTCCTCTGCCCGGATGAATAGGGCCTACTTTTTCAAAATTCACTAACGCCGAGTAGTTAACCGAACTTACACACAACATCATCCACTTTACCCATTTTTTCGAAAAACCCATCCGCCGAAGAACACAAGTCAAGAAACTCCAATCCACTTTATCATAGGCCTTGCTTATATCAATTTTAAGCGCAAGCTCCCCTTTAACTCCTCTAGTCCTCCGCTTCAAGGCATGGATAATTTCAATGGCAATCATAGCATTATCCGTGATACTCCTCCCTTCCACAAAAGCTGATTGTTCCTCCGATATGCATTTATTCAACACTTTTTTCAGCCTATTAGCAAGGAGCTTTGACACCATCTTATAAAGCACATTACAAAGTGAGATTGGTCTATAGTCTCCCATGGAGCTTGGGCTATCCTTTTTAGGGATAAGACATATGTTGGTCTCATTTAAGGACGAAGGAAAATAACCCCGTGTAAGCCATTCCGTTACTGCAACAAATACATCATCCCCACATAAATTCCAAAATCTTTGAAAGAAGGCTGGATTGAAGCCATCGGGTCCCGGTGATTTATCCGGGTGCATTTGGAAGAGCGCCATTCTCTACTCCTCTTTTGATATGGGTGCCTCCAACCTGAGATTGTCATCCTCTGATATTCTAGCTTGAATAAGTGAGATGGCCCTTCCCGCTGTTTGAATAACTCCTCAAAGTATTTCCTTGCTACTGCACATAAATCACTCTGACTTGTAACAACATCATTATGCTCATTTTTCAGCCTATCAATTTTTTTCACCTTAGCTCTTGCAGTTGCTGACATGTGAAAGAATCTAGTGTTGAGGTCGCCTTCCTTAAGCTAGTGCATTTTGGCTCGTTGTCTCCAAAACACCTCCTCTTGAACAAGTGTCTTGGCATGTTGGTTATGGGCTTGTTGAAGCCTTGTTATACTCCCCTCATCACTTCGACCCCTCAATCTGTTCATTACCGCTTCACATTCCAACACCTCCTCTTTGTAGCGCTTCTTTTTTCTCCTTCCCCATTTTTGGAGTGTATCAGCGCAATGGTTCTATCTGTGCACAATTTCAGCCCTGCTCTACTACCCCACCCTTCGTGTACCACCTCCTCAATGTCTTCTTCATGCAACCAACTATTTTCAAATTTAAAAGCATACCGGAATTCTTGTCTGGTTACCGGAGTACATTGAAGTAGGATTGGACTATGATCCGAGTGTGATGTGACAAGGTTGAGTAATCTGGCATTAGGGAATAAGGAGAGCCATTCCGTGTTTGCGAGAGCCCTGTCAAGTCTTTCTTCAGTAATGTCATCGGCCCCTCTTCTTTTGGTCCACGTAAAGGGATGTCCCTCCAAGTGGATATCAGTAAGGTCACAGTCGTTAACAGTATATAGTTTTTTTTTTAAACTTATATATTCTTATAGTTATAAGAGAATTTTATCCACAACCATTATAATTTTTTTTTTTGGTAACCCACAACCATTAACATTAATCAATTACAAAATATCATACACAATCATTCAAACAAAATATCATAATTAAATTTAATATCAAATTCAATTAATTATAAAATAGTTTATGTTACAAAAAGTAACATATATGGAACTAAAAATCTGTAACTAAAACTAAACTAATAATACCAAAACATCCTAAGCAAAACTAAACAAATTTCAACGAACAAAAAGAAAAGTAAAATTAAATAGCTCCTACCTATGATTGTCATTTTTAACCTAATCAAATAAGTTCAAATGGATTCAAGTATCAAATTTGCACAACATTCTTGGACACTAGTAACTTCATCCTCATGATATGGCGTTGGGTCTCCAAATATCTAAATAAATGTTAAATAATATTAAAATATTATATTAATATTAAAGAACACAATTAACACAAATAATTGAAAAGTTCTATTACACACCTGATTCCATGAATTAACAATTCCAGCAGATACAATGTTCAACATATATATCATAATATAGTAGCCACACTCATAACTGGAAGATTGCCTTTGGCACTACAATTTTCATTAAACAAATTATGGTAAGTAAATATTGCAAATAAACTATAAACAAAAATTCTAAGGTCATAATTGATATTAGCGTTTCTCAAACTCTAAATTAAATTATTTATGAGATTGTTAACTTACCGTGAGAGTAATGTTCCATGTTGGCTTTCTCTGTTTTCTCGAACCTTTCAGCCTATTATATCCATTTATAGCTCTACGATAATAAAATATATTCATTAAATTTGTCTTATAAAACATCATAAAGACAGTTTTCACTGCAAGGTAAATATATTAATGTAATGTAAACAAATTAAATACTTACGAACATAGGAAAGATGATCAACAATAAGAACAATGTCTTTATCTGGCTTCATCCCCATTGAACATAGGAAGACTACATTTTGTTTTTTTGGTTCAATAATGAGCAATTGCCAATGATAACTAGATTGGAAACAAAAGATAAATGTGTTAACTTCAATTCTTTGTAATATCCTGATTACCTATAACTGAAATTATGTTAATAAAAAATACTTTGAAGATTAAATACACTCACTTGTTCAGGTAAGGAACAAAAAAACATTCTTTGTCATTCTCAAACAGCTTTTCAGTCAGGTGAGACTGAGAACTGGCTGGGTTGTTTTGCGGTTGAATGAAATTTGGATCAATGAAACCATACATGTTACTCTTGCCCAACCGAGGTGTTTTATATACCTAACATCAAGCACTTAATTATCAAAAATAACAAAAAAAAAACCTTACATAAAGCCTTTATTAAACAATGGCTTCTAGGGTAAGGATTCATTAAGTCCCTCACTGGTTCACCATTCAATTTCACCATTAAACTAATCAAACATGTATGATCTCATTGGACCAGCAACAATACATAAAACCAGAGAGAAAGCAAAATTTATAAAATGATAAAAATCACAGCAGCAATATTTATCAAGTAAAACAGTCACCTGGACAATTATATTGAAAATGCACTTACACCAACCATAAAATGATATAGAAATGTACTTACACTAACCACACACGTAGAATAGAGACGCGTAAATGTTGTGTCTTCATGCACAACTCCATAATATCTTTGATTGGAATATTTAAAAACATATCACCTTCCAACTTAAACATCACATCATCTTTCCGCGACATTATCTTTAACATCAACTTTTCAACACAAGTGTTTTCAGGTTCTCGCCTTTTAGCTGGAAGGACACCTTTTTTACTTCCTTCAACATCCTAAACAATAAAGATAAAATATTAGACAATATAAGATAAACATGTTATATTGAAAAAGATAATGGACACAAATAATGAATACCTTATTAGTAACAAGACGCAAAAGTCTTTTTGGCCATTTAATGAAATTGTGGAGGGCCTCGCCAACCGTTTTCACCTCATCTGTGAGCATGGGAACTTGAACATTTGAATCTAGTACTTCAGTTACAGCCACCCTAACCATATCATTTTCTAACAACTGATTATGTATGGTGGGCCCGAACCTATACGCATCTGCATATGCCACTACATGACGTTTATTATCAACATATAGTTCGCACTCTTCAGGAATATCCTCCTCCTCCCCCTCCTCCTCCTCATCCTCTTCTATAGGCGGCACTGCTGAGCATCTACCATTCGTTCTCGCAGGCATAGTTGTATTAGAAGAGGCACCTGAAGTTGACGATAGTTCACGTAGCAATTGCTCTCGAATATCATTTGTGAGCTCTAATTTTATGGCCTTAATTGTGTCCTATTGATAACAACTGAGGTAGAGGCACCATCACGAGAATGTGGACCAAAATACTGTCGAATACCTATACCTCGACCAACACCACGAACATGTCCAGGGTGTTCAGGTCGACCAATTGCTTCTGTCAATATATCTTTACGTCCTTGAGGTACAAAGCTTCCTTCAAATGTTTTTTGAACCAGAGAATCCTACAAAATCATGCATTATACCAAGTACGTAAACATCATGATACAAACAAATTTAAAAGTCAAATGCAGCATTTAAATTTCTGTGTTTTTGGTTCTTGAAGTAGCGTGGTTCATAATTAAAGTCTGATGCAATTATCTTTGTGTTGCGGGAAAATAAAGTTACTAGTGTATAATTAAAGCATGAAACTATCAAAACTTTAAAGTATTTGTATTAGTTGTAGACACTTAAATCTGAATGTTTCTCATAGTATTCATTTGGGAATCACTAGTCTATCAAAACTTTAAAGTATTTGTATTAATAGTAGACTAAAATATCAAATGGGATAGAAACATCAACTGTACAGGGACTACTACAAAATTATTAAAGGCTTGACTTATGTACATAATAGAAATATCAACTAAAATCCATATACAATCTTTCGTATATGCATTCATCTTTTTCTTCTATTCTAGTCATCTTGCAAATGAAACTGTGATATGAAATGAAGCAGTGTTTATTATAGCTTTTCAACTTATCCTTATGCCACCAAATTTTGGTTAAAGTTGCAAACATCATAGGTAAAAACAATGAAAAAGAATCATTCATTGATAATACCACTAAATCATTACTGTGTTACAAATGACAATCAATTAAGAAAATTACAAATAATCTGTCAGCGATTAATCATTTTGTTAGCTTTAATCTCTAGCTATTTTGCATGAAAAAGACAAATCAAGTACAAATCAAAATAAAATTCAAGGTAACAGAACATAAAAAAGGTTTCATAACCAAAACCAATGTTAGACTATATGGCGGTCACTTAGAGGGGGGTGAATAAGTGACTCTTTCTATACAACGAGGTTTTAAAAATATTTCGAGTACGCGGAAGGTTACCGGATCGATAGTCTACTTTGCACCCTTCGATCAAAGGAAATGTAGTATAAGCCTTAGAACAATTAGCGACAAATTGAATTTAGGTTTATGTTTTGTAATCAAAATTCTAACACAAACAAAATCAACAAGTTTCAACTATCACGAAACACAATCACAAATTCAAGTTTCAAATCAATTGAATTTCGATGAACACTTACGATCACGAATTCAATTGATCCAATTAAACAACAATACGAAAAGTAAAAGTGTAGGGATAGAAAAACACAACCAGATGATTAGGGAGTTCCCTTGGCTTTCACGTCGTCCTCGCTTCGGGCCAGGTACGTCTCCCCCCAAATCGTCAAACGGACGATTTGAGCAATTTATTAAAAAACGCTTTGATAGTGCACAATTTACAAAGACTCGAATAACCCTATTCAATCTAATGCAAATTGAGCCAAGTAATCTCAACAATTCTAGAAGCTTCAACCTCTGATTCCAACGTCCCAATCTTGCGCCGTCTTCGTACCGAAAACCTTCGCACCGAACGTCCAGCTGATTCCCTCGCTTCCTAGATGTTGAACCTTCAAGATATCGCACAATCTTGAAACCCTTGATGAAAATCCAAACCTCCAACACAACTCAACTCGATCGCAATTCTGATTCACCGCGAATTGCACCGAACGTTATCCACCGAATCAACTACGAACCTTCGATTGATCCCATACTCAATCTCAAATTTGAAGTGATTTGATAGAAGACGAAGAACTTGTGTTGAATAAGTCTTTGATCCAAAATTTCTCTTAAACCTTGATCAAATGTGTTTTTCAGATGGATTCTCACACTTACAACAAACACTCACATTGCTATTTATAGTGAAAATAGAATTGAGCAAATTTAGGCAAAACAGAACAGACTTGTATCGATACATATGATGGTATGTATCGATACAAACACCTTGACCAGCGTTCAAATTTGAAATATTTGACCTATGTATCGATACAAACACGAATATGTATCAATACATATATCAGTTTCTTGAAAACCTGACTGATATGTATCGAAGCATGCAAGCATGATTCGATACACAATGCTTTCTCTGATGTTTTGAGAGAGTTAGGTGTGTATCGATACATGCAAGCATGATTCGATACACAAGTGATTCTCTGCCCCTGAACACCAGTTTTTGTATCGATACAAATGAAGTGTGTATCGATACAAAATGCTCAAAATCAGTCTGAAGTAGTTTCAAGACTTTTGTATCGATACAAGTATTTATGTATCGATACAAAGAACCTTAAAATCAATTTTCCAAAGATCAAAAATAGTTTTTCGCTGTCAAGTTGTTTCTTATGTTGCCAAAATATGTTCTACACTATTTTCATGGGTTTTGACAATTATTAAAACATGGGAGTGAACTGGTGCACTTACATTCTCCCCCTTTTTGATAATTGTCAAAACTTTGCATAAGCTAAACTAAGCCTATACCTAATATGCAATAAAATAGCAATATGTATACAGACGCAAACATCAAGGCTAACCATAAGCACGCTCCCCCTGAGTTGATGCCCTAATGCGTTTGATATGTTGATAATCAAGAGTTCTTTCCTTAGCTTGTGCAATCCAAATCTCTCCCCCTTTGACAATATCAAAAAGAAGAAGAGAACTTGTTAGAAGTATCAAGTATTAAATCGTTTTTAAGATGGTCATATCGTGCACTTACATTTGTCGAAATGCACTTTATGATGAATATCCTAATCAATATAAATACGTACAAGATATGCAAGTATAATCCAATGGCGAAAAATCAAATATCATGACAACTTATGGAATGTAGAACAACAAACCAAAACCAAAGCATGAATATTGTAACAACATCGTCATTATAAAGAATTAACATATCAAAATACGGGACGAAATAAACAACACATGCAACCAATGCATAAACATAACAAAACACCCACAAATAAACAAATTATCCGAAATATAAAGTCATACAAACCAAAATGTAATGTTGTCCAAAACCATGACAACATTAAAATTATCCGTACAACCAAATTGAAATAAAGTCATAAGAAATAACAAAGGAAATATTGTTCATGCGGTAAAAGAGAATAAAGTGCTACAAAAACAATAGTTAAGCATCATTATCATTCATCCATATTGTCCGGGTTAGGAGGAGGGTTAGGTTGGTAGTAGGCTTGCATTTGAGCTTGCATGTCATCAAAGCGAGTATTCACATAGGTTCGAAGCTCATTGGTGTTGGTTTACAACTCTTCAATCCTAGCACTTTGGGCTTGGTAGTTTTGAGTGTACTCATTGTAGAAGGTGGTTTGTTGCATGCTCATATTCCTTAGCGTGTCCATCAATTCATTCCAATTACCACCTTGCTCAGCTTGACCTTCACCATCACCTTGTTGCCTAACATTTCTCCTTTGTCTCCTAGCCCTTGGAGCAGCTCCTTCGCCTTCTTCCTCATTGTCGGATGCAGGACCTCGGTAATCATAACCATTGTCATTGTTCAAGTACCAATGCATCTTTGTCATTTGAGTATTGCTAAATTTCTGTAGCTTTTCAAGTTTGGTATACTCAATGGGAAGATCTTGTCCAACCTTGAACCTTCTCAAGATTCTAGCAATCAAACTACAATAACCAAAGCTTTGATCACGGCTAGAGTTTCTTAGATCAAACATTCTGCTGACAATATAGAGTGGCCAATCCACTTTCTTATCCTCCATAAGCAGATACATAAGATCAATGTCTTTCTTATCCATTCTAGAACTTGCACTTTTAGGACGCAAGATGTGACTAACAATCCAATAAATCACTCTTGCGTTCACAGTTAGTTTTCCGGTTCCCAAAGTTTCCGGAACATTTCCATTTCTAGTAATGGAGCAAGTAAACACATCAGAATCATAATCAACCGTGCTAACCTCAGTGTAAGCCAAAAGATCTTCTCCGGTTATCCTAGTACCGGTACTCATTCCAAACAAGTCAAACCACATATTAGCACTAAATTTATAAACCTTACGCCCCCAACGGAATTCAAATTCAGCACCATTTCTCTCCTGCAACCCAGCATAAAATATCCTAACCAAGGTATCATTGTATTTGGTTTTCAAATCACAAAAACTATCAAGTTGTTCATTTTCAAGAATGTCTGCAACATCATTGAGATACATAATTTTAAGAGTTTCAGCATTAACAGATTTCTGAGGCAACACACTCCTAGTTTTACAATATTGCGTGTAAGTAGTAACGCAATCCTTATGAACAAATTCATCTTCCCTAAGTCCAAAATTTGCAACTACTGCAGTACCACTACTCTCTGCTTCTTTTCCTTTTCTAGACTTAGTCTTAGGTGCCATGATAGAGAATGAAGGAGTATGATTACCTTAACAATATTTGAAGAACTTTGAACACTTCAAAACCCCAATTGAAAACCTTGTCTTGAAGGAGAATAATTGGACACTTGAACCACTGAATTGTTGACGGAATGTTGATGGGCAATGAATTTGAAGTGGTCTAGAGTCAAATATTGTGTGATTTGGTTGAGTTTTGAGGGAGATTGGAGAATTGGGAATGAGGGTTTTTGTTTGGGTTCAGTTAAGAGGAAGAGTAATTTGTGATGTTTGATGAATGAATGAATGAAAACTGATACAAATAACTGTATTTGCACGTACGTATCGATACAAAATCGTGTATGTATCGATACAATCAAGCGTTCTGCAACATGTATCGAAGCATGCGTGCATGTATCGATACATCAGACCATGTCTGTCCCAACTTGAAGAGCTATGTATCGATACAACATTTATATTTATCGATACATATCAGTTTATTTTGGAATTCTGCAGAATAACTGACATGTACCAATACAAATTTCATTTGTATCCATACAAAATGCATTATTTTCAAATTTTCTCAAAACACATGAACTTATAAGTTTGAAAAATGATTTTTATGACTTGCAAATAACATGTATGAATGAAAAGCACATAATCAACAAAGGTACATACTTATATATGTGAGCTAAAACATATCAAAGCATACCATAACATGAGAACACATGTTAAACCATGGATGCAAGATAAAACATTCACATAGATGTATCAAAGTACCAAGATTAATTATATGTAGATATATGTGTATGTATGCACACAAGGTCACATATAAGAGTAGAACAAACATATACAAAGCACATATGAACTTAATATGGTATTTGTAATGACTTTTGTCAAATCCCCATTTTAAACATATGAGTCTCAAAAACTTATAAATATTTTTGAGCAAAATTCTTGGAAATGGAGGATTAGACAACTATCAATACAAACTTCATATTAAGGTGAAAAAGATATGTATATGAAACCAATGTACAAATGCTAAGTAAAAGTATAAAAGCAAAGATAGAGAATAGAATCTTCCCTTAAGTGTTAGATGTAGGAAGTGATCAATTTCCATAATCTTGTAAATATTGAGTTGAAGCTTTTCTCATCACTTTACTTCTTCATATGTCTTGAACGCCATTGTTGTCGGTGTCTCTTGTCAATGGTTCAAGACTTATTCCCTACAAACTTAGACATTTGAAATAGGTCCCCAACTCATGTTGGGTCCTAGGTGGTTAGTAACAAAACTATTGCTTGATTTAGGTATCCATTGCATTTTGCCCTTTGGTACTAAAGTTTTTCTTGCATTATCACAACAATAGTGACACACGATGTTTGGATTACATTTCTTATGACTCTTTTCAACAAACTTATACTTTTTATTTTTGGGTTTCAAAGGTTTGTTGAATTTAGTCAAATCCATCGAATATGTAATCTCCGGTTTTGGGGGTTCGTTTAACTTGTCTTGAAGTTTTCGCAAATCTCTATTCAAGTAGAAACACCCGTCGCAACCGGTCCTATCGGTGCCATATTCATCAAAAGTCACAATTGGCTTTTGTATCATGGATTCCTTAAGAGTTTTCAATTCAAGTTCCGTTTCCGAAACTTTCGCTTCAAGGTATTTGTTAACTTGCATAAGACCCTTTAAGGGTTGAAAAGCCTCTTGAGTTTCCTTGTGAAGTTTTTCAAAAGCAACTTGTAACTCGTGATACTCTAAAAGCGTATATGAGCTAGAGGGATTTTGGTTTACCTTTTTGGGAGCAAGTTTCTTACGGTCATGAGATGTTAAGCATACATTTGCTACTACATTGTCATCGCTTGAACTAGAGCTTGATGATGACGATGAAGAGGAGCTTTCACTATCCCATGCAACATAGGCTTTCTTTCCTTTGCCTTTGCTCTTTCCCTTGAATGATGGAGACTCCTTTTCTTTCCTCTTGAGCTTGGGACAATCCGGCTTGAAGTGACCAACTTGGCCGCACTCATAGCATATTCCCTTTTTGGACTTCCTAGTACCTTCATTCTTCCGGTAACCACTATCTTTCCGATACTTCTTCAAGTTGTCATCGGAATGCCTTATCCCATTCTTTCTCACATAATGGTTATAGCGTCGAACGAAGAGCCCCATTTCCTCATCATCGGAATCCTCTTCGCTTGAGCTACTTTCCACTTGCTCTTTACCTTTGGACTTGGAACTTGAAGTCTTTAGAGCAATGGACTTCTTCTCCTTAGTTGAGTAAGATCATTCGCTTCTTGTATCGCGGTGACCTTTGGTTGCACAGACCTAGTTAAACACCTCAAAATTTTATTAGTAGCATCTTGATTTGTGATTGGTCTACCGATACCTTGTAACTTGTTGATAATTTTCACAAATCGTTGTTGCATACTTTCAATGGTTTCACCATCAATCATATGGAACAATTCAAACTCTTGGTTTAATGTGTTTATCTTAGAAATTTTGACTTCATTGGTACCCTCAAAGTGGGTGACCAATGTATCCCACATATCCTTAGCCGTAGTACAATGCGAAACATGTTAGAATTGCTCAATCCCTAAGGATGAGATTAAAATGTTTTGAGCTTTCGCATCGTAATTGACCTTCTTTTTGTCATCAACCGTCCATTGTGCCATAGGCGTATTAGTGACGACACCATTGTCATCGGTCGTGGTTGGAACAAAGCGACCGTTTTCAATGGCATCCCACACATCACCATCAAAAGAATTGATGTGAATGCGCATACTACTTTTCCAATAATCGAAATGGTCTCCATTGAATATAGGAGCCCTATTGTACGCCCCTTTGGGTGCAAACGCCATGTCTTCTAATAATAGGCACAAATTACTCGATTTAATCGTTTAAAATCAAACCGGGCTCTTGATGCCACTTGTTAGACTATATGGAGATCACTTAGAGGGGGGTGAATAAGTGACTCTTTCTATACAACGAGGTTTTAAAAATATTTCGAGTACGCGGAAGGCTACCGGATCGATAGTCTACTTTGCACCCTTCGATCAAAGGAAATGTAGTATAAGCCTTAGATCAATTAGCGACAAATTGAATTTAGGTTTATGTTTTGTAATAAAAATTCTAACACAAACAAAATCAACAAGTTTCAACTATCACGAAACACAATCACAAATTCAAGTTTCAAATCAATTGAATTTCGATGAACACTTACGATCACGAATTCAATTGATCCAATTAAACAACAATACGAAAAGTAAAAGTGTAGGGATAGAAAAACACAACCAGATGATACACAAGTGATTCTCTGCCCCTGAACACCAATTTTTGTATCGATACAAATGAAGTGTGTATCGATACAAAATGCTCAAAATCAGTCTGAAGTAGTTTCAGGACATTTGTATCGATACAAGTATTTATGTATCGATACAAAGAACCTTAAAATCAATTTTCAAAAGATCAAAAATAGTTTTTCGCTGTCGAGTTGTTTCTAATGTTGCCAAAATATGTTCTACACTATTTTCATGGGTTTTGACAATTATTAAAACATGGGAGTGAACTGGTGCACTTACAACCAAGACATAAACTAGAACGAAAACGCAAACGAAAACCCAGACATAACCAAAACCAAGACATTAAAAAGGTTTCCCGGTCACACAGGAGCCTTGATCCTCGGCTCGAATAAAAATGCAGACATAAACTATTTAATATAGTGAACTAAAGTCTTTTAAAGATCAAGATCAAGTTTTTTTTCATAATAAGACTCTTAACCATGGAGCAAAGTCCATAATTTAACAAACATCACTTGTTAGAGGGAACAATGAGAATATTGTAATAGAGCATAATAGAAATCATGTTTTACTTACAATTTTTTCAGCAACAACTCGTGTTTCGTCTGACGTATACTGACCGTTTGGTTTCATTCGGCCCCTTATCCACTTCTCATGTTCTTGAGTTGTATTGTCCCGGGACCGTCGAACCCAAACGATGGCATTGATGTATACCAACAGCCGTTAATAAATGATTTGAAGAGGCTCTGGAATGGTGTATTGACGTATAATATTGCAAAGAAGGAGAATTTCAAAATGAAGGCTGCTTTGATGTGGACCATTAATGACTTTCCTGCATATGGCATGTTGTATGGTTGGTCGACTCATGGAAGATTGGCGTGTCCACATTGTATGCGTGACACCAAAGCATTTCAAATAAAAGGAAAGGCTTCGTGGTTTGATTGTCATCGTAGGCTCTTACCTAAAAATCATCAATTTCGGCGGATGGCGGATGAGTTCAAGAAAGAAACTGTAGAAAGAGATAGTCCCCCTACTTCGTTATCTTCGTATGACATATCTCAAATAGTGAGCGACCTAGATAAATATCCAGATGTTGGAAAAAGAGTCAGAAACGATGGATATAGCGAGAAGCACAACTGGACAAAACGAAGTATCTTTTGGGACCTCCCTTACTGGAAGGACAATTTACTAAGACACAATCTTGATGTTATGCACATTGAAAAGAATTTTTGTGATAATATAGTGAACACAGTGATGAATGTGTCCGGTAAAACAAAAGATAATGAGAAGGCTAGACTTGATTTGGAGAAGTTTTGCAATAGACCGGAACTGCACCTAAAACGACTTCCAAATGGAAAAGTTCTAAAACCCAAGGCGGTTTATGTTTAATATCCGATGAGGCAAAATCTGTTTGTCAGTGGTTAAAATAATTGAGAATGCCAGATGGATATTCTTCGAATTTGGCAAGGTGTGCCGATGTCAACAATGGAAGATTGTGGGGGATGAAAAGTCACGATTCACATGTTTTAATGGAACACTTAATCCCAATTGCGTTTTGTTCATTATCAAACATAAAACACTTCTTTTGCTTGGGATGCCATGATAAATGGCTCATTTTTATAAGCTGTCTTTTCAAGGTCCACCAATGTAAAACCAAACTCATTAGTTTTGACACCAGTGTTTATGTCAATCCATTTACATTTAAAAAAAGGCACTTTAAATTTAATGGAATCAATTTCCCAAATCTCTTCAATGATTCCAAAATAAGGTATGGATGCCATAACTGGATTTTTATCTTTTGAACTAGAAAAGTGCATAGACTCAGCTACGACCATAACCCCACTATTTTGTACGGTACTTTTGTCATCTTGAGTCTTTGTATAAAATGAAAAATAATTGATATCATAACCAGACCAAGTTATGACGTCAAAGTTAGGCTCCCTTGCTAGCCATTTTAATATAACATAAGCTGAATTGTCATTTAAAATGGTTTCTTTAAACCACTTTAAAAAAGTCTTATTATGCTCATTCAACAACCATTTTTCATTCATTCTAGAATTTTTTTCCTTCACAATGGCTTGATGAGCAGAAAGGTAAGGCTGAACCTCGTTAGTGTTATTCAATATATACAATTGTGCTTGAAGTACTTCTATACGTCCCATACTCTTAAGTTTTAAACCTTGTGTACCCTTACCTGCAAATTTTCCCTCGTGACGAGACTTAGGAATTCCTATTGTTTCCGCTTCTAACATATAGTTAGAACAAAACTCAATAGCTTCTTCTACGACATATCTTTCAACAATAGATGCTTCAGGATGGCGTAGATTCTTCACATACCTAATCTCCCTTACTAAATGAACAATTAAGTGAACCATTATGTCAAAAAAAGAAGGAGGAAAATACATCTCAAGTTGGCACAAGATAATTGCAGCCTCATTTTCGAACTCATTTAATTTATTAGGATCAATAACTTTGCTACAAATAGCATTGAAGAATAAAGATAACCTAGTTAAGACATCTCTAACCTTTTTAGGCAATATACCACGAATTGCCACTGGTAGAAATTGTTTCATCAATATGTGACAATCATGAGACTTCAATCCAACTAATTTTAAATCTTTCATTGAGACAAGACTCCTGATATTTGAAGAGTAACCTTGAGGAACTTTGATGTCGCGTAGACACTCACAAAAGATTCTTTTCTCATTTTTTGACAAAGTATGACACGCGGGAGGTAAATATGTTCGCTTACTTGCTGACTGTGGAGCTAATTGTTGTCTTATACCCATGTCAACCATATCAAGACGAGAATTTAAACCTTCTTTTGTTTTGCCCTGAATGTTGAGAAGTGTTCCAACATCTAGGCTAGACCAATAAGGAAGATCAAAGAACACAGATCTCTTCTTCCATTTGTTTTTCTCGGCAGTCTCTTTTTGGTTCTTCCCAAAAATAACATTGATGTCTTTCAATCGGTTATAAACTTGCTTTCTAGTTAAGGCTTTTGGAGCAATTTTATTTTCCGGGTTTCCATTAAATGCCTTTCTCAGCCTACGATACAGGTGATAACGTTTAAGAAATTTCCGATGCCCAAGGTAAACGGTCTTCCTTCCATTTTTCAATTGGTGGTAGCAAGTATGTTCTTCACATATGGGACATGCTTTATGTCCCTTCACACTATAGCCAGACAAGTTCCCATATGCAGGAAAATCATTGATGGTGCAAAATAACATCGCGCGCAACTTGGAATAATCGCGAGACTGAGCATCAAACACATCAACACCTTCCTCCCATAGCTTTTTCAAGTCCTCAATCAATGGACTAAGATAAACATCTATGTCATTTCCCGGTTGCTTTGGACCTGAAATCATCATAGATAACATAATGTATTTGCGCTTCATGCAAATCGAAGGAGGTAGATTGTAGATAATTATGAGAACGGGCCATGAACTGTGGATACTAATTAAGTGTCCATATGGATTTATGCCATCTGTAGCAAGTCCAAGCCTAAGGTTTCTTGCCTCATTCCCAAACTCCGGATACAAATCATCAATTTTCTTCCATTGTAAAGAATCAGCCGGATGACGAATGTACCCATCACGTTTCCTCTCATCTGCATGCCATCTAATATTCTTTGCATTATCTACATTATTGAACAGTCTTTTGAGCCTTGGAATTATTGGGAGATACCATAACACCTTCGCAGGAGGACGTTGTGTGCTTTCATCACAAATGAAATCATCATTTTCCTTCACTTTGTAGCGTGATAGTCCACATGTAGGGCACATCTTCAAGTCTTCATACTCATTTCGATACAATATACAATCATTAGGGCAGACATGTATTTTCTTATACGCCATACCCATCGGACACAATATCTTCTTCGCCTCATAGTTACAATTCGGTAATGTGTTACCTTCTGGGAGCATTTCTTTCAACAACTCAAGCAATTCAGTGAAGCTTTTATCTGTCCATCCATTTCTCGCCTTCAAGTTGAACAATCTCAGCACCGCAGACAACCTTGTGAAGTTAGTGCACCCTGGATACAAAATCTCTTCTTTGGCTTTACACAAATTATCATACACATGTGCTCGCTTGAAAGACTCTGGGCGTATATCACGAATCATATCCTCTAGCCGATTATTAATATCTACATCAACTTCATTTCTATTCATCTCGTTTGGCATGTTTACTGACTCACCATGTGATGACACGAAATCATATCGTATTTTTAGCTTAATTTAGGTGAATTTTAGTTGCATTTGCATATGTATTTATTTCATTTATGTCTTTTTATGTTAGTATTTGATATGTTTTTACTTTTGTCGAATAAAATAGGTCGGAGAAGAGAATTGAGCAAAAAGTGTCAAAAACGGAGCAAAAAGGGGGTGCAAAGCCCAAATTCGCGCAGCCCACAAAGGAGCATAGCAAAAATGGGCATTGGCCCAAATTTGCACAGTGGCGAGCGCCACCAATTGGAGGCCCAGTGGCGAGCGCCACAGAATGGGTGGCGCAGTGAAAGCCCAGTAGCAACTGTTTTGCGCAACGTGGGGAGCAAGCAGGCGTTCGATCAACCGTTTCTCCTAATCGTGTGGCTATTGGATAAAAACAAAAGAGAGTTTATCATCTCCTATTTTTGTGGATCGTAACCAGAAAAATCCCTCTATAAATAGAGGACGTGATTCTCTTCTTTCTCACGCATTATTTCCTTCAATTTTCTGTCAGTTTAGGTTTCTAGTTACAGTAACTATAACGGTATTTCCACACCGGGAATCCGTTTCCAGTTCTGTTTTCACTTTCCTGTCAAGAATTCTGTACCGGTTGTTTTCGTCAATTTTAATTCAAGTTATTTCAGACTTTTTATTTCAGGTTCTTTTTAATGCTTTTATTTAATTATTTATTTATGCCTTATTTAATTTATAGCTTTTATTTATTTGTTTCTTGCTTTATGTCTAGCTAAATTTCTAGATATCGGTATGTAAATTAATTCTCCGAAGGGAGTTTAATAATGATTTAGCGTGCACTTCCTAAACTATTTTTCTGATTCGAATTCCTAATTTTAAAACTCCTAAGCTTTTGAACGAGAGTAATATAAAGCGATTAAGGTTAAAATCAATAGAGCGAGAGTTTGAGGTTATAACTAGATAGTAGGAATTTGATATTAATCTTTGAACGAGCGAGAGCCACGTTAGGATTAATTAGAACTAATTGATTTTCAAAATATACTTTCGAAGCTAAGGTGGTAGAAAAGTGACAGTAAAACTCCTGGCTTAGAAAGTATGGTTTTTATCAACAAAACGAGAGTGTGAGGTTTAGACCTTTGAATTGAGAAAGTTCTTCTGAAAAATAAACCCTTTTTTCGCGCGCTATTAATTTATTAAATTCCCGAAGGTCGATTAAGTTACATACCGATATCCCGCTTTAATTAATTTAAATCTTAATTTTAATTTTCTTTTAAAATTCCAATCAACCCTAAACATCTATTAGCCTTAGATTTACACCGCAACGACAGAAATACGGTAGTTCGACTGTTGGTCTCTGTGGTTCAATATCTTTTAAAACTCAACGACGAAACTGTGCACTTGCAGTTAGAAAATATTTATTGATACACAAATTGTCGATCAAGTTTTTGGCGCCGTTGCCGGGGACCAATTTAGTCGATATCGTAACTCCGTCGTTACACCGTAGAGACTAAGGCGTTTTAAATTTAAAAATCGAAAAAAAATAAATAATAAATAACAAACAATTTTAGGATAAGTCCTTTGAGCTTAAATGTATAACTCAAATCCCTTTTATAATGACTATCCTCAAAATTTCAACTACCCTAACCATAACTTCCCATATAACTACCAGCCTCAGCCGTCCCCATACTCTGAGGGACAATACCTTAATTCTCAGTACAATTACTATCCTCCATATTTAAATCCAAAAGAATCCGTCAGTCCTAGCCTATTAGTGGTATATAATGAATTTATGGAAAATTCCGCTAAGGCTAGTCGAGAGCACCGATTTAGAGAGATGATGAGAGAACAAGACCTCATAAATGAACGGATTAGACAAACCAATCTCGAAACCCAAAGGATGCTCGACGCCATGGTTGCCTCAACAGCGACTCCCCAGGAGTCGATGGAGACACTAATCTCCAAGCTCACCCAGTCAACCATAGAACCCTCTTACGAGAGACAAGTAGACGTCGTAGCAAACGTTAATGAAAGCGAGATTGAGAGGGCTAGTGAGGACAGTAATGATGTTGAGAGTTTCAGCGAGGAAAGAGTGGAGATCGAAGAAGCGTCACCGATACTCCTCCCTAGTGAGGTAGTCGAAGAGGTAGAGAAGGGAACACTGCATGTTTTCCCTGCTCCCTACGATCCACCAATCCTTGTTCCCCAAGGGACAGTAGAGGCTAGAGTAGACCCAACTCCCCAACCATGTGAAAAGAAAAAGGATGTAAAAATTAACACACATGGGGATAAGGGCGCAAATAGAAAGAGGGAAATAGGGGAAAGAAAGTTTGAAGAGAATGTCAATACAAAGAAGATGAGAGTGACATTTGGAAAGGCGAGTGCAAGTCCTAAGTCCAAAGAACGAAGGACACTTGAAATTGAACCAAAACCCCCGCCTGAAATTGATAAAATTCCTTTTCTCCCAAATCACAAAATAATAGAAGAGGGCAAGGAAGCTAAACCGCCCTATAGGAGAAAAAAGAGAAAGAGCGAGGGGTATGTGAGAGTGCGTGATAAGTGGCCATGGAAATCACTCCCAATCCGGCCATCACAAGCAAGATAAAAAACACAAAACCGTCGAGCTCACCGACTTTAAACAAAGCGCTTGGTGGGAGGCAACCCACATGTAGGTTTAATTTTGTTAGTCTAGTCTTAAAATGAAAAAAAAAGAAATAATTTTGCATGTGTCATTAGTTGTTGCTTGTTTTTCTGAATTATTATGTTTTAAAAATTAAGAGGTATTATTATATATCTTATTTCTCACTCATATTTTTGGTATATATTTTCAAATCTATTTTTTTTAGATACCTTTCTTTCTTTCACGATGAATCGAGATGAGAATCATGATATCAAGTTCAGAGGAGTAGGACAGATCAAAGGCTATGAGATTCTAGCTCAGAGAGATATGCACCTATCCATCTACCCTGACAGCGCTACTATGGACAAGCTAGGGATCCGCGAAAGCGTGATGTT
Organism: Trifolium dubium; assembly: GCA_951804385.1. Taxonomy (NCBI): domain Eukaryota; kingdom Viridiplantae; phylum Streptophyta; class Magnoliopsida; order Fabales; family Fabaceae; genus Trifolium; species Trifolium dubium. The sequence goes on from OX638068.1 coordinate 21,360,708, forward strand.
CTTGCTTAATGAAGTCGGATGGTCCGGCTTTGTTGTGGGGAGAAGATTTAGCTCTTACCGAAGCCTAACCCTCGAGTTCCTAAGCTCATTTTCCTATCACCCTGAGATCGGAAAAGGATTCAGAAGAGGCCTGATAAACTTTAGGATGTTCGGCATTGACTACACCTTCAACAATCTAGAAATGGCCAACCTCCTAGGTTTCCCGAGTGATCCACATACTTTCACATCAGTTGAGGAGAACACTTTCCCTTTCCGTGAGCTAGACTATTTCTGGGGTAAAATCTCAAGAGAAGGACATGCTGATTTTGGAAACATGTATTCTGAAAACATACACAACCCAGCCTTCCGCTACTTTCACAAAATCCTAGCCCACACCCTTTTTGGAAAGGAAGAAAACAACACCTCTGTGTCCCGTGAGGAGCTTTTTATCATGTTATGTGCTTCACAGTCCCGCCCTGTCAATGGGGCCACCTTTATGATGACCAACATGTACAATATAGCCCTTGACTGCCTGGGACCCATACTAGTTGGTGGGTTGGTTACAATGATTGCAGATGCCCTAGGCCTGAGAGTTCAACTTAATCAACTTCAACCCTTGGGAGGAATCCGATGCATGGACATAAACTTTTGCTTTAGCCGTGGCATTATAGGGAACTTAGGACCCGACAGATTTGACCTCCTTATCAATCGCCAAGTCGTGCCCCACTTTACCTTGCCTAGCAATAAAACCAGTGTTCATGACAGAAGAAATTGGCTCTATGATTTGGAACCTCAGTATACACCCTTGACACCTCCCTCTTCACCCCAAGTCTATGAAAACCTTGACACAGATCTCTCTGATGCTGATCCAAGTGAGTCTCCTGATTTTGATCCTGCTCTCTCTACTCCTACTCCTGCTGCTGATGCCCTAGTTGGGCCACCGACCGTGACTGTTGCTATGTTTGAAGCATTGCAAGCTAAAACTAATGCAATGGAAGCCGAGCTGACTAAGTTGCGCGCGGAATTTTATGCTTTCTTGGATACCGCCGCTGCGCAAGTAGAGAATATTTGGGATGAGTTAGGCTTTGTTGTGAATGAAGTCGAACATCGTCGTAGTGGCTAGGACCGTCCCGGCGTATTTTACCGCATTCCTAGGATTTTTATTTACTTTTCCTTGCTCTAGAATAATAAATCCTAGGAAATTTTCTTTACTAGTACTTTAATTTGAATTTCAGAAATCAGCAATAACTATATTTACTCTTATTTAGTTCGTTTGATTAATAAAAACTCCTGATGAGAAAACGTTTGTTTTATGTTCTTGTGTGCTCATGTGGTTTTTCTTGTGAATAATTGCTCTGTGTTAGAAATGTAAATTGGTGAAATTTTTGTCCTGTTAGAACTTAATTCAACTGTGTGCAAGCTGTACAATTTCCTTTAGACAGGTATAGGTACAAATGAACAACAACACGCTACAGGACGAAAAAGGCCAAAATGCAAAATTTGGCCTGGTGGCGCTCGCCATAAGAATAGTGGCGCTCGCCACAGAATCAAAACTCCATGATTTTGGCAAAATTTTGTACAGGAAGCGTGTTACAGTAAGCTTGCATTCAATGGTTTTGTTTTTAGAGTTTTGGAAAGGAATTGATTCTCTGTGAAATGTAGACACCATCATTATGTTTCATTAAATTTTCAACTACACATCACTACATTCATCTTCATTTTTCCATTATAAATACACACACCATGACACATTCACTTCACAACACAATTCTCTTTCACAGAGGCTTTCTTCCTTTCTTTCTTTCATTTTCTTCTAGTATTGCAAGCTAAGGTAAGTCAAGTTCATGGCACAACAAGGGGAGTATGCAATCAACTTCCGAGATGGAGACCAAGCTAAGCTCTACCGACTCCTCCGCCGAAAGGAATACGAACCAACGAGGTATGCCGATGACTTTTGTCTCGAGACTCTAGGATTATCGGATAGTGTGCGCCATTTGGTTCGTTCATTTAAGCTTGATTTCTTGCTTTCTTTTAAAGACCCCGTTCATGTCCAACTTACCGCAGAATTTCTTAGCTCTCTAGAACTAAACCCCACCCCCGACCGTGTGAGATTCCGTTTGTTTAATGTTGATTACAATTTTAGCTACGATGAGTTAGCCGAGTTGTTGCACTTACCACACGGCGAGGGAGTGAAAGATGAGCTGCCTACTCAAGTGGGGTGGCCAGATGCCGCAAAGAAACTTTGGTGGGGATTAACCGGCAAGGATATGAGTAGTTTTAAGGGTAACAGAGCGTCATTGATCCAAAACCCCGCTATTCGCTACTTTCGCCATCTTTTGGCTTGCACTGTGTTTGGCCGCCTTGGTTCTAACAAGGTCAATGAAAAAGAGCTCTTTTTGCTGTTCACTTACAGCGTCTCAAATGAAAAGGTCCATACTGCCCGCTTTATGATGTATCACATGTTTTCAATGGTTAAGTCCAAAGGGGCAATTGTTTTTGGTGGTCTTATCACAACCTTAGCACGCTTGCTAAACCACGGGGCGCAACTTTCTACCCTTACCCCACTTGACCCTCGTACCATTGATTTGGACGTGGTACGAAACATGAGGCTAGTAAAGCAGCGGGCTGATGGAAAATACATTCTCATGATAGATAACAAAGCTTGCCCTGATATCACCCTCCCTGACCCCGCGCGCTTCAATGTGCGCTCGATAGCCAAATTCCGTTGTCTCCCCGACCCTGATGAGGGAGAGAGTGACGGATCTGAGGAGGAGGAGCACGAGGCTCCGGAAACTAATGCACACAGCACACACACTTCTTCTGGTTATTTTGCAGGTACTACTTCTGGAGCAGCCCATGAGAGTGGCACAGCCACGCTTGATACCGTTTTAGCTGAGATGAGGCAGCATTACACTTTAGATGCCCAGCGGGACCAGCATATCCCGGACATCCAGACTCGTCAGACAGAGATGATGAGCATGATGCAGCAGTTTCAGAGCGACCAGCGTGGCTTGATTGATGGCATGGCAGATATGTCCTTACGCATGGATGATTTTGATGACTATTTCCAGCAGCTAGGTGCAGGACCTCCACCACATGAGAGGCGCACGAGGAGGCGCGGCCCGGACCGCCAGTAGTTACTTTCTCTCAGGTTGTACCCTTCCAAACTCACCTTTAGTCGTTGCATTGGGGACAATGCTCGATTTAAGTGTGGGGGAGGAAGCTTTATCGCTTTCCTTTACTTTCAGTCATTTAGTTTTGCATGCATAATAAAACCTTAGGTTAGTTCACTTGGATTGAGTTGATTTTGCGTGTTGGCTTTGATATCGTCTGATTTTCCCATTTCTTGAGCCATACCAAAAATTTTCTTGTGAAGAGCAAGTGTTGAGTCCTGATGCTTGATGTTGACTGTTTTTAAAGTATATAGGTTGTTTGCACTATCTAGGCTATTTTGTGAATTTGGGTAACGGTTAGATAAAATCAATACCATTTTAACACCTTAGATTCCCGGAAGTGTGTAAAACTGATTTGAGTACAAATTTTGACAAAGCTTTGAACTTGAGTTTTAATGAACCCTTAGTAGTTTATCTAGCAGTCGGCACCATCTCAAGGCACAAACTAAGTGGGAAACCGAAGAATATAAGTGAATGATTTTGATTATAAATGTTATAAATGCTATTGGTTGATTCCTTGAAATAATTGATGAAAATTCAGCAAATGTTGAAACATGAGAAGGAAAAAAATACCATAGTATAGAAACTCATTAGTAGTTGGTTCAGAGGTGTCTGATTCTGAACTTGGTAGGGCGGGTTACGATCCGATCCGCCGCAACTGCGAAGTGGGAAAAATAGGGGTTACCAAACTTATGTTATCAGCACCCCTCACTATATGATGATCATAATCACTAACAGGTTTCCTACCATGGGCGTGTACAAGATAACGGGCTTAATGTGATTGCGCTAGAATGAAAAGGGGGAATGAAACTTAGGTGAGAGGTAGAGTCAAGAGGAAATGCTTCAGGTCTGTTTTCACATAATCGGGAGTCTCTTGTGTCATTACGGTGTTTTTGTTATTTGCACTGTTATTTGATTTTCATAGTTTAGCCAGCAACCACGTACGAGTAAGATGATCGTGTCATGTGTTTTTACTTATGCTTTGCGATTCACTATTCTTTTATGCTTGAGGACAAGCAATGGTTCAAGTGTGGGGGAATTTGATGACACGAAATCATATCGTATTTTTAGCTTAATTTAGGTGAATTTTAGTTGCATTTGCATATGTATTTATTTCATTTATGTCTTTCTATGTTAGTATTTGATATGTTTTTACTTTTGTCGAATAAAATAGGTCGGAGAAGAGAATTGAGCAAAAAGTGTCAAAAACGGAGCAAAAAGGGGATGCAAAGCCCAAATTCGCGCAGCCCACAAAGGAGCATAGCAAAAATGGGCATTGGCCCAAATTTGCACAGTGGCGAGCGCCACAGTGGGGGTGGCGAGCGCCACCAATTGGAGGCCCAGTGGCGAGCGCCACAGAATGGGTGGCGAGCGCCACCCAGTGAAAGCCCAGTAGCAACTGTTTTGCGCAACGTGGGGAGCAAGCAGGCGTTCGATCAACCGTTTCTCCTAATCGTGTGGCTATTGGATAAAAACAAAAGAGAGCTTATCATCTCCTATTTTTGTGGATCGTAACCAGAAAAATCCCTCTATAAATAGAGGACGTGATTCTCTTCTTTCTCACGCATTATTTCCTTCAGTTTTCTGTCAGTTTAGGTTTCTAGTTACAGTAACTATAACGGTATTTCCACACCGGGAATCCGTTTTCAGTTCTGTTTTCACTTTCCTGTCAAGAATTCTGTACCGGTTGTTTTCGTCAATTTTAATTCAAGTTATTTCAGACTGTTCAGGTTCTTTTTAATGCTTTTATTTAATTATTTATTTATGCCTTATTTAATTTATAGCTTTTATTTATTTGTTTCTTGCTTTATGTCTAGCTAAATTTCTAGATATCGGTATGTAAATTAATTCTCCGAAGGGAGTTTAATAATGATTTAGCGTGCACTTCCTAAACTATTTTTCTGATTCGAATTCCTAATTTTAAAACTCCTAAGCTTTTGAACGAGAGTAATATAAAGCGATTAAGGTTAAAATCAATAGAGCGAGAGTTTGAGGTTTTAACTAGATAGTAGGAATTTGATATTAATCTTTGAACGAGCGAGAGCCACGTTAGGATTAATTAGAACTAATTGATTTTCAAAATATACTTTCGAAGCTAAGGTGGTAGAAAAGTGACAGTAAAGTATGGTTTTTATCAACAAAACGAGAGTGTGAGGTTTAGACCTTTGAATTGAGAAAGTTCTTCTGAAAAATAAACCCCTTTTTTCGCGCGCTATTAATTTATTAAATTCCCGAAGGTCGATTAAGTTACATACCGATATCCCGCTTTAATTAATTTAAATCTTAATTTTAATTTTCTTTTAAAATTCCAATCAACCCTAAACATCTATTAGCCTTAGATTTACACCGCAACGACAGAAATACGGTAGTTCGACTGTTGGTCTCTGTGGTTCGATATCTTTTAAAACTCAACGACGAAACTGTGCACTTGCAGTTAGAAAATATTTATTGATACACAAATCGTCGATCACCATGCCATATCCATCTGGTATAGTTTGTGTTAATCCCGTTACAAATAAGATGACTTTTTATCATCTCAAAATCTAACGGGGGAATATTCAAACAATTAACACAAGGACAATAAAATATTCCTTTATTATAAGGAAGATTTTAAAAACAAAATTGTATAAACTCATCCACTCCTTTCTCATACTTTTCACTTAAACGATTAGAATTAATCCAACTACGATCCATAACTATTTCTGAAAAGAGTAAAAAAAAACATCCACATATTGTAAGTTATGGTCCTTAGTCTAATTTAATTAGAGGAGAGGATTTTGTTAGTGGCGTACAATAGAACTTAAGAGAACTGAAATTACAAACTCATTAACTAAAGAGGTTGCGCTTAGATAGCATGGTAAAATGGAAGGGGTAGATAGAAAATGGTGGGTAAGGAGAAGATAGAATAAAATGAGCCATCCTTAATGGATTTATGATACCATCTATGGCTTATAATTGGCATCACGACGAATCAAGATTAAAAACGAGATTCATATATATCCAAAATAGATACACACTAGATATTCATATCGATTGAGTTCAATTATATATCAGATCTATAGATATAACTCGCATATACTATTTCGTGAGATACTGATAACCATGGTTTTAACTATTTTAAATACTAAATGACTAACAAACTTTAATATGATATAGCATTGTACCCGGTTTTGCTTAAAATAACATGCTAATAACATAAATTCATAACATTCAAACTTTCTGTGATTAGAAACTTACTAGTTACTTAAGAACATATGATTCAATTATGCAAGTTACTAGTTGATTAAGCTCAGAAGTTCAAGTAGCAACCACGACATCAAGCACTCACCAATTGCAACCACACAAAAAGAGATGGACCACACTAAATAGACCTAGCTAATTAAATTTAAATGAAAAAAAATTATCTTCTTGAATTTTGATGAACTGAATACGGAGTTATTACAGTCAACCATCATAATGTTTATTCTGTTTGATTATCAATATATCACTATCTCTTAAGATAATTATATCACCTTAATGACTTGTTTCAAAAAAGTTTTGAAGTTAATTTCCATTCTATAGGTCATTAATCATAGTGACAAACTTTTATGTATGGTTGTTTTCAGCCAATCTTAGCACCTAATATATGAAGATAAAAAGTGATTAACACGGAAGTTCGTCCTCTAGTAGTATTTAACTATTTATGATCTTATCATTAGAATTATGTTTATATCTTTTTCATATATATGTTAAATGGGGTGCGAATATATTTTTTTGGGTTAATTACACTCACCTCCCCTGAGGTCTCTTCAAATGTAAAGCACACCCCCTCTATTTCTCAAAAAGCATTGACCTACCCTATAGTTAAACTTTAATTAAACGCTGTTAGTTTTCATGACCGTTTAGTTGCCGCATAGTAGAGCTTTGCTTCAATTCTTCTTACACTGTTACCGGCCAATTGTTTCTTTAATTTCCTTATGTTTCATTGACTCAATTTCCAGAAAATAAACACTTTACTATCAAACTGATTAATTAGAGCCTCAAAATTGTATTTGTTTTCCACTCAATAAAGCTAGTTCATTGAAAGTTCAAACTACTCCATGTGAGTTTAATGAAAATACCCAAATTGAAAAACTCTACGAGCCTCTCAACCTCCAACAAATTCCTCAATTTCAAATTTTTATTCTGTACAAATGACCAACATGTATTACTTTAAAACTCTTTCCATATCATATTGATATATTTTGAAAGAAAAAATGAATGGTTTTAGTTGTTGCTTATATAAGATTGTTTTAATCGTTGAATAAAATCTATTATCTAAGAATTTAAGAAGTAGAAAGATGAATTATCTGTGTTAGTTAGAATATCTAAGCTATCTAAGCTAACTGTCGTTATATCAAACTAACAGAAGTTTAGAAAGAAGGGGTAAGAGTTACCATTTATTGTAAGTGTAAGGGAGGTATGTGCTTATTTAATAAATAGAGGGGGTGTGAGTGATATTTGGACAAACTTGAAGGGAGATGAGTGTAATTTACCCTTTTTTTTTGAAACTACAAATTTATTGATAACACTACTCCCTTACAAGAAGTATAGGAGCAGAAACTGATCCAAATAGGACCATAAAGGTTACAGCAAAAGGCCAAGGCAAGGGCGCACAAAAACAGCATAAAAAACTACAATTAAACATCACATTCCCCCCTAGCAGAACCAGCAAGCCCAGGCCAGAACAACAACAAATGCCTACTCCAAAACAAAACACACGGAGTGTAAAGCAAAAAGCAAAACAACCACAACACAAACTAAAATAAGGTGCGAATATTATGTTCTTAATCATGTTTATAGCTTTATTATGTTCTTAATGTAAGACTATATGGCGATCACTTACAGGGGGTGAATAAGTGACTCTTTCTATACAACGAGTTTTTCAAAAATATTTTGAGTACGCGGAAGGCTACCGGATCGATAGTCTACTTTGCACCCTTCGATCAAAGGAAAGGTAGTATATGCCTTGGAGCAATTAACGACAAATTGAATTTAGGTTATGTTTTGCAATTTAATTTCTAACACAAACAAAATCAACAAGTTTCAACTATCATGTTACACAATCACAATTCAAGTTTCAACTCAATTGAATTACGATGAACACTTACAATCACCTAATTCAATTGATTCAATTAATCAATAATACGGAAAGTAAAGAGTGTAGGGATAGAAAGACGCAAACAGATGATTAGGGAGTTCCCGCAGCTTTCGTGTTGTCCGCGCGGTCGGCCGGGTACGTCTTTCCGGAAATCGTCAAAAGGACGATTTGAGCAATTTATTACAAAACGCTTTGATAGTGCACAATTTACAAAGACTCGAATACATATATTAGTTTCTTGAAAACCTGACTTATATGTATCGAAGCATGCAAGCATGATTCGATACACAATGCTTTCTCTGGTGTTTTGAGAGAGTTAGGTGTGTATCGATACATGCAAGCATGATTCGATACACAAGTGACTCTCTGCCCCTGAACACCAGTTTTTGTATCGATACAAATGAAGTGTGTATCGATACAAAATACTCAAAATCAGTCTGAAGTAGTTTCAGGACATTTGTATCGATACAAGTGATTATGTATCGATACAAGATACCTCAAAATCAATTTTTCAAAGTTTAAAAATAGTTTTTCGCTGTCAAGTTGTTTCTAATGTTGCCAAAATATGTTCTACACTATTTTCATGGGTTTTGACAATTATTAAAACATGGGAGTGAACTGGTGCACTTACACTTAATCAACTAGTAGCTTAATCAACTATCACAGAGAAGGCAAACCGAAGAAAAACAATGCACATAGATGATTTTTACAAGTTTTGTTTCAACCGTTCAAATAATCTAACGACACACAATAAAGCTAAAGAGATAGATGCAGGGAGTTGGGCGGCCGAGGATCCTATTGCGGCTACATAACCTACAAAATTTAACCGATTGGTTTTTTAAGATCACAAATTATTTGGCCTTAAGTATGTGGTTATTGATTTGATATAATCTAGAATCGGTGTGTGTGAAATAGGCCATCTCATCGCGGCGAACATCCGCTCCACTGTTATCGTGCGATTAAATACTATGGTAATGACAACACCTAATTAAATTGAAGGATCTAATTTCAAAATCAATAACAAAAGAAGTTTCTTCTTGTTCTTGAACTGCGAGAGAGAGACCGGAAGAGAAGGGTTTATTGCTTCTTGTTCTTGTTGTCTTGTGCTTTTGCAAATTGAGAGGGAAATCAATGGGTTTTTCACTTTTTCTAGTAAAACGGTGGAAAGAATTTTTTTTTTGTTGTCTAATTATTGTTAAATCAGGTGAAAAGATTTAATGTTATCTCATTCCATGTGCCTCTTCCGTGTTCACTCTTTTGATATTTTTAAATCAGGTGGATAACATTAAATAAATTTATTTTATTTTAGTTATAAATCAAACAATTTTTAAATCAGTCTAAATAGCTTAATTATAAAACAATTATAAAAATTACCTTCGGGCTACGAGGCCTTATTCGAACAGTGCGACGAACACGAGCACTTCCTCTACGTGGCCTAGCAGAATTTTCTCCAGCTCTCTCAAAATTTAGAGCCAACAACATTCGCTCTAAAGGTAGTACCAGTTCTAAGGTGATATGTGTCGCGCCGCGAAAATCGCCCGAGCGTTTAGGACACTCAGTATGACACAGAGTCGCCACCGAATTTTATTTTAAGGGGAAATATCGATAAAACCTAAAATAATGGAAGGATGGTCATCGCAACCATTTCCAAGTTCGGAAGTTAATTATGCAAGGGAAAGGTATTAGCACCCCTCACATCCGTTGTACCCAACGGGAACCTCCTAATTAATCCTAGGGTATTAAGTGTTTTTTTTTTAGAATTTTATTTACATGTTTTTTATTAGATTTTTATCTTATTAAGAAATATTTACAAGAAAGGGGGAAAATTATGCTTTTTAGTATTATGCTTGACAAGATGTCTCTTGCTCCTACGTATCCTCCGGTGCGATGAGGAAATCAAAGCTACGTAGTTCAGGGTATGGTGTTGGTTGGTGTTTTTTATGAAAAAGGTTTTGTTTTTTTACCTCTTAAGGTTTTTTTTTAAGAGTGACCCGAAGGCGAGAAAATTAACTTGATTTGTTGATGTTTTTTAATGTTCTTTTATGGGCTGGGGTAGAAGACAAATTATTGGTAAACTAAGTGTACACAAAGCCACCAATAATTCGAGAGAAAAACGAAAGTGCATCCGTCCTCTCCTTTTTAATCCACAATTTATGATAACAATAAAATTGATTTAAAAGAAACAAAATTAAGTTTGTATTCTTTAAGTTTGGTATGGTTTGACCTTTTAAATTAAATAAACTTAAGTGAATTAAATAGACCAAATGAAATAAATAAATTAAAGTTAAATAATTACATGAACTAACAATTTAACAGAGGTACATGCCTAAAACGTGTTCAATCCTAAGTACAACACTACAACACATGATATCAACTTTAAATGAATTAAAAGCAATAAAACAGTATACCATAAAACAAACGTATGAAACAAAAATAAGGAGACTAACCGAGAGATATGGAGTCAACAACGGTGGCAGCGGGAGTGACAGTTCCGGCAGGGGCGATACGGCGGCGACGGATTCGGCGTCGGTTTCTTCCTCTGTTCCTTCTTCGTTTTTATTCTGTGTTTTTTGGTTGTTAGTAGTGGTAGATTGGTGATGATTTGGTAGTGAGAGTGGTGGTAGTTTTATGGTGTTACAATGATGATGATGAAGTAGCTTACTACTGTATTGTAAATTATGCGCCGTGTTGCAGAATTGTTGTGTGTATGAGTGAAGAATTGGTTGTGTGATTTTTTGTTGTTGTGTGTAGAATTAGTGTAGAAAAGACCCCTATTTATAGTTTTGAATTAGGCCTCTAAAATTTAATTGTATCTCTTGAGAGATTTGGTTTGTAAATTAACTTGAGAGATTTCCTTGATTTTTATATTTGATTTGCTATAGAATTTATTTTTTAGTGCAATTTTTACTCCCTTGCTCTCCAAGGCTAGAGATTTGGTCCTCTTTTGTTTTGATTCATTTCTTTTTAAAATTTTTGTGTCTTTCTCATTTTCATTCTACACAAGTCTATATATTTTCTTTCTTTTTATATATATGCTGTATTTTTATAATTTTGGACAAACAAAAAAAGTGATAAAATATATTTTAATAGAAAAAGTTTTTTGTCAGAAAAATAATTTACAAAAAGTTAGTATGATTAATGGGATAAACATAAAGGTACCAAGTGAGACTTGAACCCATGACCTTGTGCTAGCAATATTCCTAAATGTCCTTCTCACCGCCATCTCAACTAACCTGCTATTTTGAAAAGTAAATTTACCAAAAAATATATATACAAAATCAAGAGGGCAAAATTTGGGGTATGACAGCTGCCCCTATTTAAATATCTTTAATTGTTTGAAAGATAGTTTAAATATAAAAATACCCATAATTTTGCCTTACGAAAGTGAGAGATTGACTATCGCCTTGACGATGTTTAGATCTTAAGGATAGTACCTGCCCCGAAGGGTGCTTAAACCAAAAATAGGCATTATCCCGTAGGGTGCTTAATTTTTTGAAAGATTACCATTCTCCGTAGGGTAATTTAACCAAGAAAAAGTCATCGCCCTGTAAGGTACTTCAACTAAAAGTAGGCATTGTCCCGAATGATGCCTAACTTTGAAAGATAACCATTCCCCGTAGGGTAACTAAACCAAGAAGAAGTCATCGCCCCGTAGGGTACTTCAACTAAAAGGATCGTTGCTCCGCAGAGTGTTTCCGCTAAAGGATAGTCGTCGCCCCTCAGGGTGCTTAAACTAACAGGAAATCATTGTGCCGCAGGGGTGCATTAAATAAAGGATAGTCGTCGCCCTTCAGGGTACTTAAACTAAAAGGGTAGTCGTCGCCCCCTTAGGGTGCTAAAACTAAAAGGTAATTGTTGCTCCGCAGGGTGCCAACAACGTTAGGTCATCTCCCCTCAGGGTGCTTAGATCCTAAAGATAAATGGTTGTTGCCCCGCAGGGTGCTAACAGAGTTTGGTCATCTCCCCTCAAGGTGCTTAGATCCTAAAGATAAATGGTTGTTGCCCTGCAGCGTGCTAACATAATTAGGTCATCTCCCCTCAGGGTGCTTAGATCCTAAGAATAAGTGTGAGTGATTGCTACCAGCTCGTGGCCGGGCTGATCTGATTTGCTAGGGATATGAAGTACCCGCTTAGCATTCCATGCTAGAAGTCCCTGAGGAAACTCTAGATTTTTTTCCGGTTATGTTGGACATGGTTTTGTGCATGATGATGTTAATCATAAATGATGCATGATGCAAAATTGGGGGAGCCTGAGCTTGATTTGACTTTGTCAATGGAGATTAGACTTTTGTTTGACCGCATAAGATCGAACTTTAGAATTTGCCGCGTAAGATCGGACTTTGGAGTCCTTGCCGCATAAGATCAGACTTTTAGATTGGAGAATATTAATTATGTTGTGAATGCATTGTGATGCAGATGCATTTGTGATCACGTGTAGTGTATGCTATGCATGAAATGAAATGCATTATTGATGTATGTATTGAATGAGTGTCCATGATAATTGGGCTTCAAGATGAGTGTTAAGTGGCTCTCGGTTTTCTTTTGATGGGAAAGGCCAAGAAAAATCAATGTTTTTGGATAACCGAGTAAGGTTGAATAATGATTGATTTTAAGGGTTACCACGACCAACAGATATTGAATTTTGAATTTGATGAATGAATTATAGTTTTCGAATGCAATGCACGTTTTGATGCTAGAATGAATGTGAACATGAATGATGCATGAATATGATTTGAAAGGTGTATGAAAGGGTTTTTTGTGACAGGTAATTGAATGATTTAAGGCTTGAAAGTGTGTTTTGCAACAAAGTTTCTTTATTCAAAGGTTATAGGAATTTTGCTAGCATGATCTCCCGACACCCATTCTGCACTCAACGGTTGCTGATGCCTGACATGATTCACTTGAACGACTTGAAAGTATGGAGAGGGATGGCCCCTACAGTCTTGTATTGCCCCATTTTCCTTTTTTTTCCAAGCATAATGCTTTTGACTGCCTTGGAGTTCTTATGAGCAGAGGTTCCTTTCCCTCCATGGTGGTGATAATCAAGGATTCTCCACAGAGTGACCCTTCGATGGAAAGTACTACTTTCAATTTTGAATACTGGTGCAAAGGAAATTGCTTGAAAAGGAATTTGGATCCATTTGGGTCTGATATGACAATGCTGCGAACTGCCCCATTATTTGAATTCTAGAGAGGTATGCCCCCCCAATTAACTGGCGTTTAGGGATAGTGCCTCAAGCTGACCATTTCTTGAACACTTTTGACCTTGACTAGCAGGAGCTTAGAGGACCTGCCCCTTGATTATGAAAAATTGCTACCGATTGGTAGGACCCCAGATGCCATGCCCCTACTTAGGAGCGTCTTGATTTAGTTCTTCTTTGATTGAACTGTTTGCTGAATTAACTAGATGCCGAGTATTGATTTGCAAGTAAAATCATTTCTTTTGACAAGTACTTCTAACACGATGCACATGCGAGTTTTTGAAATTGCATATATATTTTTGGTGGAAGCACATAAGGTATGTACAAAAGATAATTATTGATTGCACAACAAACAGGATGAGTCAGTTTAACAATATATTTGCCGAATATGCTTTCATAGTAAACCTGACTTCAATTAGGTCTTTTGAGAATTATCCATGTGAAATTCATGTAAATCAAGCCAAAGAAAATATAAATTTGTGTTATCAAATTCCCCCGTACTTGAGGTTTTGCTTGTCCTCAAGCATAAAAATAGTAACTCTTTTTAATACATGTTTGAAACAGGACACGACAACTCTAATCATACGTGGTTGCCGGCTAGATAGAAAAATCAAGTAATAGACATCAAATACCAAGAGCACCGTAGTAACACAAAACGACACATTGCGGTCAAAGATTCCCATCATATGAAGATAAATCTGAAGTATTTTATTATGACTCTGACTTTTGCTTAAATATTATTCATCCTTTTCATTCAAGTGCAATCACATTAAGCCCGTTATCTTGTACACGCTCATGGTAGGGAAATCTGTTAGTGATTATGATCATATATTGAATGGTGCTGATAACCAAAGTTTGGCAAACCCATTTTTCTCTCCCAAATGCAGTTGAGGGGGATCGGATCGTAACCCACCCTACCAAGTTCAGAACCAGACACCTCTGAACCAACTACTAAAAGGGTTTATTTACCATGGTTTTACTTTGTATGTTCAATGATTGTTGAATTAAACAACCGAGTGATGCATTCCCACTTTTAAAATCAACCAATGTATGTAAACTTTCATTTCTGGATCATTCACTTATGTTCATTGATTTCCCACTTAGTTTGTGCTTAAGATGGTGCCGACTGCTATGATAAACTACTAAGGGTTATTTTAGAATTTAAGTTCAAGTCTTTGTCAACATCAGTACTCAAATGACCCTTACCTATTTCTGGGTGTCTAAGGTGTTAACACGGTACCGATTTTATTGAATCATTACTAAACCTTCATAATGTAGCCAAAAGTACCAAAACAACCTATATACTCTTAAAGTGTCATGTCGAGTATCAAACCAAAATTGCTTGCTTTTCTTAAAAATTTGATATATCTCAAGAAACTGGGGGAATCAGACAACAATGAAAACATATGCGAGAATGACTTGACTTAGCATGAACTAACCAATTTTTATATATATTTTATTTTGAAAATGCCTTCCATTATCAACCAGTTTTTTTTTTTTACAATTGAAAGCATATATCAGCAAAACTCAGTTATTTATTTTCATCATCCTCGCTCCAAGTTTGTAAGTAATAAAACAAGAAAAGAGTGAACACGAATGAATTAATTCCAAAAAAATGCATGTTTATTATATTAGGAATACTAGTCAAAAGTTACAACTTTAAAAGCAAAAGAATTAAATTAAGACTGGAAATTCAAAGCTTGATGATCCTTGGAAGGGAGCTTTCTTGATGATTGGCCGACCTTGAGGGATGCTTCTTGGTACATCTGCTTTCAGGGGTTACCCACCATATGCGGGCCATCTTTATCAAAAGTTAGTTGCTTGTTGTCAATCAGATCTTGCACCACCTCCTTGAAGGTATTGCAGTCTTCAATTGAGTGCCCCATTACTCCATCATGAAATTCACATTGGGCGTTCGGGTTGTACCAAGGAGGAAACAGAGACTTCATGGATCTGGTTTTTCTGGGAGTTATTGAAGAAACTCTGACTAGATGAGTCCACAATTGACTGTATGTTAAGGGGATTATGTCGAACTGGCGAGCCCCTCCCTTCAGATCACTTGGATGCCTCCGTTGATTCATAACTTGATGCCGATTGTTCGAATTTCGAGCTTGATGATTCTGATGAAGCAAGGGAACTAAACATGGTTGTGGTACCTGAGGTGCTGGATTGCCCCAGGGTTGATTCAGTTGAGGAGCCAGGGAGGACTACCGAGGGCACGCTTGTTGCGGAAAATGTTGTTGAGGCGAAGGAATCACCCATAGCTTTGGTGTCCGAGGCGCTGGATGGCCCTGTGATGGTAATGCGTTATCCTTTTTCTCCAACAAGATTTGAATGATCAGTTGAATTTGAGTCTTCAACTGGGCAACCTCTACCTTCAATAACTCATGTTCTTTCTTGAGCTCTTCCACACTTTGTTGAGACATTCTTCCAAGTCCATTCATGGGTATCGGGATACCTGCTTGCGGTATTATAGTTTGAGGACGGTGAGGAAAGAAGAGATGTGACTATTTGTTTTGAGGATGTAAGTGTATGAGAATGTATGATATGCATGATAAATGCAAGATGGTGAAGGTTGAATGACCTAATAGGTAGGCTCCTTAGGTGGTTCTAAGTTTTCTACCAACCCCTCACAAGGATGGCTCTAAAACATATCACCTAAGGTCTTGGACCCATATGTGATTTCACAGGGTCTCCCTTAGGTAAATTTATTGGTTTAAGGTAAGGTTCCCAGAGTCCTAGACCTAATTCAAATTTTCATTGAGGGGTAGGGGCTAGCCCATTCTCAATGAACCTTTTGAATGATCTCATCTGAGCGGAGTTTTCACAAATCACTAAATGGGATGTTCATCCCACCGGTCCATGCTACTAGTCCATATGTGACTTAAGTTTTCTTAAACTCGGGTGGAGAATTTCACTTGACATAAAATAACCCACCCCGCAATATATATACATGAAAAATAATAAATTAAAAAATTGCGGAGAAATAAGATACAAATAAAAATAAAAAATAAAATAAAACATGTAAATAAAAGCAAAAAAAGATAAAACACTTAACCCTAAAACTAAAAGGATAGGCTTAACTCTCTAGGATCCCCAGTAGAGTCGCCAGCTGTCGCGCCGCGAAAATTGTCCGAGCGTTTAGGACACTCGGTATGACACAGAGTCGCCACCGAATTTTATTTTAAGGGAAAATATCGATAAAACCTAAAATAATTGAAGGATGGTCATCGCAACCATTTCCAAGTTCAGGAGTTGATTATGCAAGGGGAAGGTATTAACACTCCTCACATCCGTTGTACCCAACGGGAACCTCCTAATTAATCCTAGGGTATTAAGTGTTTTTTTTTAGAATTTTATTTATATGTTTTTTATTAGATTTTTATCTTATTAAGAAATATTTACAAGAAAGGGGGAAAATTATGCTTTTTAGTATTATGCTTGACAAGATGTCTCTTGCTCCTACGTATCCTCCGGTGCGATGAGGAAATCAAAGCTACGTAGTTCTGGGTATGGTGTTGGTTGGTGTTTTTTATGAAAAAGCTTTTGTTTTTTACCTCTTAAGGTGTTTTTTTAGGAGTGACCCGAAGGCGAGAAAATTAACTTGATTTGTTGATGTTTTTTAATGTTCTTTTATGGGTTAGGGTAGAAGACAAATTATTGGTAAACTAAGTGTACACAAAGCCACCAATAATTCGAGAAAAAAACGAAAGTGCATCCATCCTCTCCTTTTTAATCCACAATTTATGATAACATTAAGATTGATTTAAAAGAAACAAAATTAAGTTTGGATTCTTTAAGTTTGGTATGGTTTGACCTTTTAAATTAAATAAACTTAAGTGAATTAAATAGACCAAATGAAATAAATAAATTAAAGTTAAATAATTACATGAACTAACAATTTAACAGAGGTACATGCCTAAAACGTGTTCAATCCTAAGTACAACACTACAACACATGGCATCAACTTTGAATGAATTAAAAGCAATAAAACAGTATACCATAAAACAAACGTATGAAACAAAAATAAGGAGACTAACCGAGAGATATGGAGTCAACAACGGTGGCAGCGGGAGTGACAGTTCCGGCAGGGGCGATACGGCAGCGACGGATTCGGCGTCGGTTTCTTCCTCCGTTCCTTATTCGTTTTTGTTCTGTGTATTTCTTTTTCTTGCTGTTTTTTGGTTGTTAGTAGTGGTAGATTGGTGATGATTTGGTAGTGAGAGTGGTGGTAGTTTTATGGTGTTACAATGATGATGATGAAGTAGCTTACTACTGTATTGTGAATTATGCGCCGTGTTGCAGAATTTTTGTGTGTATGAGTGAAGAATTGGTTGTGTGATTTTTTTGTTGTTGTGTGTAGAATTAGTGTAGAAAAGACCCTTATTTATAGTTTTGAATCAGGTCTCTAAAATTTAATTGTATCGCTTGAGAGATTTGGTTTGGAAATTAACTTGAGAGATTTCCTTGATTTTTATGCTTGATTTGCTATAGAATTTAATTTTTAGTGCAATTTTTACTCCCTTACTCTCCAAGGCTAGAGATTTGGTCCTCTTTTGTTTTGATTCATTTCTTTTTTATATTTTTGTGTCTTTCTCATTTTCTTTCTACACAAGTCTATATATTTTCTTTCTTTTTATATATATGCTTTATTTTTATAATTTTGGACAAACAAAAAAAGTGATAAAATATATTTTAATAGAAAAAGTTTTTTGTCAGAAAAATAATTTACAAAAAGTTAGTATGATTAATGGGATAAAAATAAAGGTACCAAGTGAGACTTGAACCCATGACCTTGTGCTAGCAATATTCCTAAATGTCCTTCTCACCGCCATCTCAACTAACCTGCTATTTTGAAAAGTAAATTGACCAAAAAATATATATACAAAATCAAGAGGGTAAAATTTGGGGTATGACAATATGGTGGACGACTGATGACACAAATGTTCCTCCTATTCCCTCTGTTGTCTTCACAAGTCTAGTAAAGGTCACAATTTGAGATGCTCTATCTAACTCCCAAACAGCATCTCCTAACTCTTCGAGACATTCAATCCTGCGGATCCCCGAGTGATTGAGAGACTCCCCCGGCATCTGTAAAGTAAGGGTGAAATACTCGTACACAAGCTTGCCACACGATGAGATCACAAGTTTACAAACATTATTCTACAATTAATTTCATGCATTTATTTTCTCCTTAGTTATTTATACTAATCGTAAATTCATGGAGTATTAGTAGCGTATAAAAATCACATTTTATCAATTAGTGCAATGAGTATTAACAACACAAAACACAAGTACATTATATGAATGTTATAATTCAAAGTTAATCACCAAAGAGAAGTAGTGTACTAATCTGCCAAAATAAAAATTAATAATAAAAATTTTTACCGTGAGCGTAAGGCCGTTTAGCACCTCTATTATGAGCGTAAGGCCGTTTCAACTGCCATATCATGATTATTTGTACCGTGTTGCGGGATTTTTGAGACATACCCCACTACAGTTTTATTTTTCATTTTCAAAGGAGGGGAAAAATTGAAAACCTTTAAAAGAAGAGATTCTAAGGTACGGGGGTTAGTTGCACTTGAGGAAGGTATTAGCACCTCAAGCGCGCATGGTACTCCATGGTAACCTCTTATATGTTTTTAGTGCTTTATGTACATGCTTTCAGAATAGAGGGAGAAATTGTATAGAAGAAAGAAAGAAAAGTGGGTAAAAGTTAAGAAAATTTTATTTCATAAAGTAAATAAAAGAAAAGAAACTTAACTATTTTTGTTTGTAAAAAAATATTTTTTGAGAGAAAATGTTTTTGAGAGAGAGAGATTGTAAGAAAAGATGTTGTAAAGAAAATGTTGTAAAGAAAGAAAAAAAGTTGTTGTTTGAAAACGAAAGTGTATTCGTTTTTTGTTTGTTGAAAAAAGTGTGTTGTAAAGAAAAGGAGTTCTTGTTGCCAAAAAAATGTAAGAAAAGATGTTGTAAAAAATGTTGTGATAAAAGCATGTTAAAGTGATTGTAGTGACGTTGAGATTAAGGTGAACTTGCGCTTGTCTTATAAAAGGATCGCACGTTTGTTTTAAAAAGGTTTTTCGCTTCAAAAAAAAGGTCTCGTAATCAATTTAAAATCAATTACGAGTTCTCTCCCTTGGAAATGCAAAAAATCAATTACGAGTTCTCTCAATTTAAAAAGGTTGAGAGTGCAAAAAACAATTGAACAAGCAAATATATCACACACAGGAACCCAAAATCCCTCCCAGGCCCAAATCAGCGCTCATCATGCAAGAACAAAAACAAAGCCGTCTGATCAAAGACCAGCAGCCATCAAAGAAGGGGTGCACGCAGCTTAAGGTGGACACGCGCGCATCAAAGGGGAAAGACAAAGTTGTCTGATCAAAGATCAACATCCATTGGGGAAGAGGTGCACGCAGCTTATGACGCGCGCGCAGGCATGGAATCAGGAGGGAGTATATGTAGTTGTTTTCAGAATTTTAATCTCATTTTTCATTTTTTTTCTCTCTCTACTCGCCCTCTCTCTAGAATTCTCTCAAATTCTCTGAAAATGAAAGCTCAAGAACATATGAATGTTCTTCATAAACTCATGAACACTATGAGTTTTCCGGTTGTAGCTAAACCGGACAACCGTGCTTTCCAGATTCCGGCGCAGCGGCCGACCAACAAGGTGGCGGCGCCGCCGTCGGAAAGTCATCTAAACAGAAAATTTCCTACACTAACCCCCCCTAAAATTTCTTCCTAATCACAGATCCGAGGTCGGAATCAACAAACAAACAAGCAAACGGCCGGATCGGAGGTTTTCTTTTTCGGAATCCTAACCTAAAAGCTCAACCGAAAAACACAAGAAAAGTAGGGGATGCATATGAGTTGAATGGAAGAATACATACAGTGGAGAATGAGCGCCGGCGGAGGCGTGTTGGTGGTCGACGTTGGAGACCGGAAATGAAGGAACTGCGTGTGGCCAACGGCATTGCTCGCTGCTCCTTCCTCCTCTGCTCAGCTTCTGCTCGGTCTAATTTTGATGGTGGCCGTTCTCTGTTTTTCTTTTCCCTCCTTTCTTTTTTTGTTTTGTGAATCTCTGTTTGGGTTTGTTTTTTTGGTTTCTCTGCTTGGTTTTTGTTTTTGTTTTGATTTTTTTTTTTTTTTCTGTTTTGTGCTTGTTCTGAAATTGGGGGTGGAAAAAACTTGGGTTGGATTTTGGTTCTTCTTTGTTTGAGGTTCTGTTTTTTTGGTTTATGGTTGAAGATGATGTTGTTAGTTGATTTGTGAAGGTTGGTGTTGAAAGAGGTGGTTTGTTTGTTTTCGCCGTTCTCTCAAATTTTTCTTCCCCCCCTTCTTGTGTTGCTTTTTTTGGTTCTGTTAAATAGAGGGTTCATTAGGGTTTAGGAGATTAAAGGGGAAAAATCAGAAGTTGCTTTGTGGTTCAGTAATTGGTTTGAGAAATGTATTGAAAAAGAGAAAGAAGACAAAGAAAATGTCACTGTACTACAGAACATGGTTTGAAGCATTGGATCCTTTGTTTTTTTTTCAATTTTTTGTTCTGTGTTGTTTATTGGTTTTTTAGTTGACCGAAAAAAAAAGAGAAAGAAAAAAGGAATTAAAAAACTATTTTTTTAGCATTTTTTGAATAATAATAATAATAATAATAATAATGATAATAGTAGTAATAATAAAGTAAAGAAGATAATGACAATGACTAAAAAGTAAATAGTTTGAGATAAAATGACGAAAACATAAGCGCGACAAAAAAATTGTATTTAAGATGGAAAACGAGTGCTAATAAAATAGTGGGGAAATTTATTTTATAATAGATAATTGATTTTTTTATTATTAAAAGAAAAACAGATTTGAGATCCAAAATTGGGGTGCAACATACCGACATATATCAAATATGCCTCAATCATTTCGGCCCGAGCGCTGCACCTTATTATAGATAGTCCTGTACAGTCAGGTTTCACCACATCGGGTATTATGATTTCCTCAAGTCAAAGGGGCTACCATTGACTATTGTAGGAGTTCAAAACGCCGGTGATCCCCAGTAGGTCTGTAGTCGACCCAACCGAACCTATCCTCAGTCTTACATACATTATAGTATTGTAAGAGACATCCTGTTCTGCTCTTCACTAAACCAAGTGATTAGTTCTATAAATTTTCTTCCTCATATATTTTATTAGCTAAAGTCACTTTGATAGGTTAGTATTCCAAACTCACCAAATTGAGATATCACTGCAACTTTTATCATCAGCATTTAATCACATAAATATTCAAAGTAAACATGTCACAGAGAATTGATATATATATATATATATATATATATATATATATATATATATATATATATATATATCACAGAGAATACTAAATCCATCTCAACTTTTACATTAACCATTTAGTCCTATAAATGTCAAGATAGCTAAAAGCAGAAAATAGAAATTTCACAAGTTGTCATTTCGGAAATGCCACTCAATTTGAAATCATTTTTAAATACACCACAAACATATTTTTCAACTTCCGGTACTACTATAGAATTTGCCTATCAAGAGTTAAATAGGTTGAGCATAATTTAAATCAATTACTTGTTTCTTTATGATAATATGATATTAATAAATACACACATCCCTAATTATAACTAATAATATATATACAAGTACCACATTTCTTGTGCTCACCAACTTATTATTAGTATAACCCCTTACCTTTGAGCTTTTCAAATGAACTTGAGAAATGACCTTCTTCTATGATACCTTTTCAGTCATAAAAAAATTATCTCTTAATTTACTATTATTAAAATCTATTATAATACTAAAGTAGCCTTAGGTCATTCATATTTTATATATACAAATATGGAAAGCCAGCACTGTGTACGTAACATATATATATATATATATATATATATATATATGTATATGAACTAGTAACCATATACTTCCTTGTGACAAGTTCTGTAATACATTCTGTTTCTTTCTTTCTATCTCATTTCCTTTGTTTCATTTTCAAATAAAAAGAAAAATAAATAAATAAATGATTTCATAAACCAAAAGTGTGATCTTAGAATAAGTGAAGTTAGACATCAATTATCTAGAACAAATGAACAAAAATAAGTGCTCTGTTTTGAAAAAGATTTCTTAACTTTGATATATGGTTCTAATATTAAATTGACAGGTTAGTTTTAGAATTGAAGCTAAAGTTGTTTAGATTTGAAAACTAATTGAGAAGAATATATGGAAATTTTAACATATGAATTAAAGAAACTAGTTTTTCTTGAAACTAAACTTATCAGAGTTATAGCACTATGAAGAATAAAAAGAAAGCCTTAATATGTTACCTTCAAGTTACACCTTTGTAGATTAAATTGTTTTGTTACTTGGTACATGTAAACTGTGAAGTTTGTCCCTTATTTATAGTCAGCTACGGTAAAATTCAATTCCAAATTTTCTACCTTCAAGAGCCACGTAAATGGCCTGCATGTATTTACTTTCTTATCTCAACAGTGCATACCTATCACTTAATCCTCTTTATTTGACTTCTCAATTATCCTCAGTCTATTCTTTTTATTTTTATTTTATAAGTTACTGATGTATTAATTTTACCATCTTAATCTTCATATTTTTGTGATCATAAAACTATTTTTCTTTTTGTTTTTAGTAATATAAATTTATACTGTCGAGTTATTAACTGTCCGAAATCCGGTTAAATTTTAAGCCCAAAATTTAATCACACTCTACTAAAATATTTCATGATTGATTTCTATAATCCTTTTTCTTAAAATCTATTTCTAGATAATAAATAAATTAGCAATTTACACAAAGTAAACATACTATCAAGTACTTGCAAAATATTTCAAACTGTTAGCGTGTCAGATTTCTCTTTGGGTAAGCTATTTATATCTAATAAGGTGTACTTGTACACTACAAAGTTGGTCAGAATTATTAAATTTCCCATTGTTAACCATAGCTTGCATTAATAAAATAGATTAAATCTAGTGATTATATTTTTATTTATAGTTTACTTCTAATTAATTGAGCATTCTCACACTCACACTTTAATCATGTAATTAAGAAATTTAATTTATCAAATTCATTTTATAAAAATGTTTAAATTACTAATATACTTAAAATACTAATTTGTGAAATTTGGGGTGTTATAGCATGCTTCGATACATGCTGCAGAACACTTACTTGTATCGATACACACACGAGTTTGTTTCGATACATACGCGCGAAAACAGTTTTATTTATCAGTTTTCATTCATTCATTCATCAAACCTCAGAAATCTTCTTCTTCTCCACAAAAACCTACATTCCCAGTTCTTCAATCTCCCTCAAAACTCAACCAAATTCATCAAAATTTGACCCAAAACCGCTTCAAATTCATTACCCGATCACCTCCACTCATCAATTTTGTGGTTCAAGTTCTTCATTCTCCACAATCAAGACAAGGGTTTCAAATTGGGAATTTGTGGTTTAAGCAACTTTGTGAAGATTACAAGTTCATGGTTTGTTTGTTTCAATCTACAAAGGTTGGACGTTACTACGCTATCACTACCAAGGTAACATTGCTCTAATTTTTTTCTCAAAAGAATGTCTACTAGCAATAGAGCTAAGAATGGTGGTAGAACTAAGAACACTAATGGAATAATAAGAGATCCTGCTCCTGATACTGATTTTAGGGAAGAAAACTTTATTCATGAGAATTACTTGAACTTCTATATTAGGACTTGTTAGAAAAAGAAAGTGATTCCTCAAAATGCAGTTAAAGTTGAGGACCTTGAGGAATTACATCTAGGTGAAGTGGCTGAGATCATCAAGAGAGAAAATCTTACTTCTTTCTGTAATTTGCGAAAACCTTATTTGGAAGATTTGGTTAGGATTTTCTACTCTGGATTACAAGAGCAAAAGGCGCTAAATTCGAGTTTTGCATAGACAAGAAGATTTACAAGTTTACTTATAATCTGTGGTTCAAACTTTTTGGCTTGGTAACTGATAAAAACTTGAAAAAGTTCACCGATGTTGATGGTCCTAAGTATAAAATGACTGAGTTTACATGTACTCTAACTAGGAACTGTAAAAGTCCTAATGGAAAGGCCGGTAGACTCAAGAAAGGTCCGAGAGTTTTACTTTGGATAGTAAACCACATACTAAGGCCTAGAGGTGGATCCTACTCTAGACTTGATTGGAAGGACATTGATCTTATGTACATCATGATGGAAAGAAAGAAAATAGATTGGCCAAACTACATCGTGAGCCCTCTATTTGCTTTAAGGGATTCTCAAAAAGATCATTGTTTTGGATATTCAAGTTGGATCTTCACTATATTAAACCATTTCAAAATAGCCGACCAAGTAGGAGGAGAATGGATGAAACCAAAGAGAGATCAAATCTTCAGCATAACTCAAATGAAAAAGATGGATTATAAGTGGAATGATGAGATTGAGGATTATGAGTTTTGTGGAAACGAAAATGAGGAAGAAGAACCAATTCAAATGTCCTGAAACTACTTCAGACTGATTTTGTGCAATTTGTATCAATACACATATCATTTATCGATACAAAACTATTGTTTCAGAGGTAGAGAGTCTCTTGTGTATCGAATCATGCTTGCATGTATTGATACACACCAAACTCTCTCAAAAGACCAGAGAACGCATTGTGTATCGATTCATGCTTGCATGCTTCGATACATATCAAGCATTTTTCAAGAAACTGATATATGTATCGATACATATTCGTGTTTGTATCGATACATAGGTAAAAAATTTCAAATTTTATAACAGTGTCAAGTATTTGTATCGATACAAACCATCTTTTGTATCGATACAAGTCTGTCATGTTTTGCCTAAATTTGCTCAATTCTATTTTCTCTATAAATAGCAATGTGAGTTATTGTTATAAGCATGAGAAACCATTGTAAACGTGAAATAACTTTGTGAAAACCCTTGTGATCTTAAATTGAGGGATAATTTGGATCAAAGGGTTGATTCTTCACAAGATCATCATCTTCCATCAATTTGCTAATTAATTGAAGTAGAGTATGTGATCAACTGAAGATTGTTAGTCCGGTTGATCGATAACGTTCGGTGTGATTCGCGGTGAATTAGAATCACGATCGAGTTGGTTTGTAAAGAAGGTTTGGGTTTCTCATCAAAGGATTCAAGATTGTGCGATTTCTTGAAGGATCAACATCTAGGAAGTGAGGCAATCAGCTGGACGTTCTTTGCGGGGGTTATCGGATCGAAGACCGCAGAAGGTTTTGGAACGTTGGAATCAGAGGTAGAAGCTTCGCTATATGTTGAGGTTGTATCGCATAATTTGCATTAGATTCGATATAAGTTTATTGGAGTCTTTGTAAATTGTGCACTAGTATCAAACGTTTTTATCAATAAGCGCTCAAATAACCCGTTTGGTTATTTGGGGGGAGACGTAGCCGGCCGACCGCAAGGAGGACACGAAAGCCGTTGGGAACTCCCTAATCAATCATTTGTGTCTTTCTTCATTAATCTCTTTACTTTATGCAATCGCTTTAATTTTCCGAATCGATTGAATTTTTGTGTTCGTAAGTGTGCATAAAAATTCAATTGTGATATATCTTGATTGTGATTGATTTAGCATTGAATTTGTGTAACTTGCTTGGATCGTTTAATTGGATAATTTGAACTCAATCGTTTCTTAATTGTTATCATCATACGTTCAAGGCTTATATTATTTTTCCTTTGATCAAGTGGGTGCAAAGAGACTACCGATCCGGTGGGACTCCGCGCATTCGTTTGATTATTTTTTGAAAATTACATTGTTTAAAAGGGCCACTTATTCAACCCCCCCTTCTAAGTGGTCTAGCCAAGTAGTCTAACATTCAAAAGTCCAAGAAGTAAATCAAGATTCGAATCATTAACAATTCGAGTAGCCATAAAAATCACACGAATTCCAATGGTGTTTGTGAGTTAGCAAATTAACAACATTTATCTAAAGATTCGAGTTCGAACCATTGCAACGCTTCATTTGAATTGGCAGTTACTGATGTTCAAAATTGAAGATTAGGTGGCAAGACACGCGTTGAATGGACGTTTTATAGACGTTAATTAGGCTGTTATAGTGTCTATCTTTAGATACTAGTTCATTTGATGTATTTTGGATCACAAATTACTCATACTAAAAATCCTTAAACACTCCGAGTACCCATGCGTTCGAGCGAAACGAGTAACAAGGCAGAAATGTATGATCTTGTGATCACTTTCTCTTAATTTAATGCAATTTATCTTTTTATGCAATTTACTTGTTTTCATTGACATTTCCTGCATTTAAATTCTTTAAAGCTTTTACTCTTCTTGCATTTCATTTAAAGTATTTTTATCTTTCTTGTCATTAAAGTTTCTTTTCAAAACAAACTTGTTCATTGCAATTAATGAACATCATAATTTTCAATCATAAATAATAAATGTCCAAACATGTCCCAAGATTCTCTAGTTGGTATTTTAAGCAACGCAAACTAACGCTTGTTTACCAAAATTCACAGTAAACAAATTGGCACGCCCAGTGGGACTGGTTTTGTGTGTTTATTTTTTATCAATTTATTTTTTAAAAGTTCTTTGTGAAAAGATAACTTCTGCATAGAAGTTATATTTGAAAACTTGTTTTTTGTTGTTTCAAATCTTGTTGTATTTTAGTGTATACATTTGAGAAGTGGTAGGATAAAACCAGAGATGGTGAGGCCTACAAACATTAGTTCAAACAACAAAAACAATAACAACAACAATAACAATGATAACCTTAATGATCAAGACTCAGATAATGAAATGCTTCATATATTGAACTTGGTATGTCAATCCCTATGAAAGCGTCAAATGTATATGCAACTATTGTTGGAGTGACACAAACAATTCCTGTGTCATCTACCATGCCCTCATCATGGTCAACAGTTATGTCCACCATGGCTGATGCCATACCAAATATCCCTGTGCCATCTACAATGCCCATGGGGGAAATATACAGAAATTTAAAATATTGTAATATGATGAGATTCAATTGAACAAATATACATTAAATGTCGGAATATCACTGTATTTACACTATATTTTTAAAAAAAAGTAGTTTAATGAAATTAAATTGAATAAATATATAATAAACGTACAATGTGTGGAGTTTTTTTGTTAGAAAAAAGTGGGAGTTTTGTAGTGAGAAAAAGATGGAAAAAATATCTTGATATACACACTGTATTTAACAAGAAATATAGTTTTATGTGGTTCAGATGAATAAATCAACAATACACATAGAAATACAATGTATTTATTCAAGGCTTCTTTAGCTCTTTATCCTTAGCTTGTGCAATCCATAATCTCTCTTCCTTTGACAATATCAAAAAGAAGAAGAGAACACATGAGAAGTATCAAGTTTAAAAAGTTTCTAACATAGTCATATCGTGCACTTACATTTATCGAAATGCACTTTATGATGAAATTTCCTAATCCAAATAAATACATATAAGATATGCCAAAAGTAATTCAATGACGAGTAGCTAATATCATGACAAATATGGAATGTAGAACAACAAACCAAAACCAACGTATGAATATTGTAAAACATCGACATTACAACACATTATCATATCAAAATATGAGACGATATAATTAAGGCATGCATCGTATTATCATACATGCACAAATTTCATGTTGCCATATCATATTATGACAGTGTTCATGAAGAAATTAAATACACGGATAGCATATATGTGTAATACCCGGCGCAAAAAATATACAGATATGCAATGATAAATGCAATGCACAAATGTAAACAATGAAGCCGCCACCATACTTTATTTATCCCGTGAGGGGAAAGGAAAATAATGATAAAACCTTGAAAAGATCGGGTTCGGGAGTTGGTTACATGAGGGGAAGACATTAACACCCCCTCATATCCGTTGTACTCAACGGGAACCATTTGAGGAATTTTGGTTTGCATAAACAGAGATTAACCGCATATAAAGAAAAGAATTACCGCATATTAAACAGAAAAGGGGAAAAAAAAAAAAGAGTTTTTTATTATTTGGCTTGACGAGAGAGGCTCTCGCTCCTACGTATCCCCCAAGTACAATGAGGAACTCAAAGCTCACGTAGTTCTTCCTGAAAAGAAAGATTTTGTTTGTTGGTTGTTTTTAGTGAACAATGCTTAGGTCGCATTCCACTGATACAACAGTATGCTTGTGTGCTCAACTGAGGCTTAAACGTTTGTCTGTATCAGGGGAATGGATAAAGCGCCATCCGTTTAGGAAAATGAAGTTGAAAAAGATTTGACTGCACAAGGGCAGTTGAAAAAGAGTTGACTGCACAGAGGCAGAAAAAGCAGTTGAGTGGGTTGAGTGTCTTTTAGATTTTCTGAGGAATTATTCAGTGAATGAGAATAGTCCTCAGTCGCGAGCCATGCGGCAGGTACTTGGACTATTCAGGAAATGAAAGTCATGCGTCAGACATCTCTCTTTTCATTCAATATATTATTTAAGCTGTTTTCAGAGTTTTCCAAATTCAGAGAAGAAAAAGAAAAAGAATAGTGGGAGAAGAGAGGAATGCAAATGCATGAATGCAGATGACATATAATCAATGTACTGAATAATTAAAAATGCATCAGATATGAACATATAAGCAAGTAACCATGTATCAGACAAAGAGAAATAAATCATCTAATAATTATAAGCAAACAGCATAATTCAGTCGAGTAGGAAAAAGTCAACATAAAAAGTCAACCTAAAAGTCAACGCGAAAAGTCAACTAAGAAGTCGAAGTCAAAAGTTGACTTAAAAGTCAAGGTCAAAAGTTGAGACAGAGACAAGTCATGTGTCAGGCTCTGTCTCGTGGTTTCTCGAACAAGTTCTAGTTTTAAAGTTTTAAAGATCTGAATTAAAAATAACTTAGCCAAAGTCATGCGTCAGTGACTATTTATTTTTAATCCATTTTTCTAATCTAAGTTCCAAAAACTCCGAATTAAAAAATTAATCAGTCAAAGTCATGCGTCAGAGACTAATTACTTTTTTAATCCATTTTTCAAATCTAAGTTCCAAAAACTCTGAATTAAAAAATTAATCAGTCAAAGTCATGCGTCAGAGACTAATTACTTTTTTAATCCGATTTTCCAAATCTAAGTCGTACAACTCCGAATTAAAAAATTAATCAGTCAAAGTCATGCGTCAGAGACTAATTACTTTTTTAATCCGTTTTTCCTAATCTAAGTTGTAAAAACTCCGAATTAAAAAATTAATCAGTCAAAGTCATGCGTTAGAGACTAATTACTTTTTTAATCCGTTTTTTTTTATATTAAAATCAAAGAGTTCTCAAAAGAAAAAGAAAAAAAAAGAGAAATAGGGGGTGCACATAACAAACAGCATGTATACATAACAAATTAAAACAGAATAAAATTATAGGCTTAAGGCCCAAATCACAACTCACAGAGAGGGGTACGCCTAGCACTTCAGGGAGTGCAAGAAGCAATCTGGGCCTAAAGCCCAGTTTCTACCAAAAACGTGGTGCACAGTAGTAGATTTGGGGGTGTGAAAATGAATAACAAAAATATCAGAATAGGCCCAGAATGTACTAGGCCCAAACCAATTCTCAAACGGACCGGGTACGATACGATCCAGTCACAAATCCAGTTCAAACAACAAAAACGTAACCCTCGCGTCAGCCAATCGCTGGCTGACCCGTGTCCCATCATCTCCATCGTCACACGACCGAGTCACTGACTCAGTGACTCGGTGAAACCCCATAACCGAACCCGGGTGAAACGCGCAAGCACAAATCTTAACTGAAAAACACAATCAAACAGTCTATTCAAAACGTTTTCACGCATAGATCATGAATTTGACGATAGTTTTTTCGAATTAGAGCATATTACGCAGTGAAAAATGGCAAAAACGAAGCACAGATCTACAACTATATCAACAAATCCGAACGAAATTGGTACAAATTAAGCAAATCAGAAGGTGCTAAACGGAAATACAGTCATAGATCAATATAAAATTAACAAGGAAATGGTCGGATACGCTCGGAATTCAACCTTCTTTGATTTTACAGATTTTGAAATCGGATTAGAGATGCTTGGACTCGTTTTCGTAGTGATTCTTGTGATTGATGATGAATACGAGTTGAGAAACGTGTTTAGACGGTTTGATTTAGTCTGATATCATATTTTTGTTATGATTTTTTTGATGAATTTGATAAGTTGAAGAAATTAGGGTTGGAAAGGGGGAAGGAGGCGCGAGAGAGAAGAAAGGAGAGAAAGGAGCTTGATAAAATGTGTGAACAGTGATCTCTGCCTAGGGTTTGTAGTAAATGGGGGTATTTATACCCTCAACTAAAAATGGGGCTTTTTATAATAAATGGGTTTTTGTGGGTAAAAAGTGGAAATGATAAATTTCAATTATTTTAAAATGTGAAAAAAGGTAATAAAATGTGAAAGACATGAGGTGTCAAGGTTTGATTGGTCACAAGAGAAAGAAATTGTCATAAAAAGAAGATAATGTAAATAAAATAGAAAAAGTGCAAGAAAAATACAAATAAAATATAGAAAAATAGAGAAATAAAAATGTAAATTTAAATACAAAGGTAAAAACTATTTTTGAATATTTTTGCTATTTTTCGTATAAAAAGATAAATTGCGACAATTAAAAGAAATAAAGAAAAATGAATAAATTGTAAACACATAATTATCTAAAAAATATTTTTGGTATTTCTTAAGAAGAAAAAGAAATAATTTTCAAATAAAATATTTATTTTAAAAAGCTCAAAATTAGGGTATTACAATATGCAACATGTTAAGCTATGGACACATCAAGTAAACAATATTTCAAACATTGCCATTTGATACATATGGACTTCAAGAATTATTACTATCTTAAAGCAAAGTTTTTGGAAATGTGGAAAATATGAATTAATTGAAATACAATGATTATGTCAAGTTGATGATGGAAAAGAATCCACTTAGGCAAAGAATTTTAAAATAGAGAGGAAGAGATAGAGATGATACAATTGAACCTTTTACTGTAACCATTGATGCACTTTTCTTTGAATAATACTCCAAGTTGCCAAGAAGCATATAATATATAAAAAGTGCATATGTAAAGTACATTTATTCAAGGTTGGAGATATCGAGGATACCCAATTCTCCTCGAATGTAGATGAAAGGATCCGTAGCAAGTGGTTTAGTGAAAATATCTGCAAGTTGGTTTTTAGATTCCACATGCTCAAAAATTACATCACCTTTCTCTACATGATCTCGGAGAAAATGGTGTCTGATCTCTATATGTTTAGTCGTTGAATGTAACACGGGATTCTTTGTAAGATTTATAGCACTAGTGTTGTCACACAAGATTGGAATATGTTGCAATTTTAAATCATAGTCAAGAAGTTGTTGTTTTAACCATAGTATTTGTGAACATGCTACGGATACTTGTTTCTTTCTATGCCAACTGTAACACCTTGAAACAAAATGTTTGGTAATAGAGACCAAGAAAATGAATTATTCAGCAATTAAGGTAAATACAACCAAATCATACAATAGAAAAACATTAATTTAAACCATGACTCTGACAGTGATCCGGTAACATAGAAGCTCTATACATTGAACTGTTGACGAGTAGTCCGGACATACTTTACAACCTTTCAATGTCAACTTAACCTGGAAACATCATCCCAAACATTGTGAGCACAAAACTCAGTAACATAGAATATAAAGAAATCTTTGATGTTCCCAGCCATGTATGGTGTACTAGACATGGAAAATCCTCTCATACGAAAACCTTAAATAATTGACTTAACAATTTATATATTAAACCCTATTACCATATTCCGACAATAATTATTCACTATACTTAAATACTCAGGATTCGCCTTTTCACTAGATGTAATAATTAATCTAGGTTTGCCCTGCAGTACTTATCATATAATACTCAGTATTTTGTAAGTGCACCAGTTCACTCCCATGTTTTAATAATTGTAAAAACCCATGAAAATAGTGTAGAACATATTTTGGCAACATTAGAAACAACTTGACAGCGAAAAACTATTTTTATTCTTTGAAAAATTTATTTTAAGATTCTTTGTATCGATACATAAATACTTGTATCGATACAAATGTCCTGAAACTACTTCAGACTGATTTTGAGCATTTTGTATCGATACACACTTCATTTGTATCGATACAAAAACTGGTGTTCAGGGGCAGAGAATCACTTGTGTATCGAATCATGCTTGCATGTATCGATACACACCTAACTCTCTCAAAATACCAGAGAAAGCATTGTGTATCGAATCATGCTTGCATGCTTCGATACATATCAGTCGGGTTTTCAAGAAACTGATATATGTATCGATACATATTCGTGTTTGTATCGATACATATAGGTCAAATATTTCAAATTTGAACGCTGGTCAAGGTGTTTGTATCGATACATACCATCATATGTATCGATACAAGTCTGTTCTGTTTTGCCTAAATTTGCTCAATTCTATTTTCACTATAAATAGCAATGTGAGTGTTTGTTGTAAGTGTGAGAATCCATCTGAAAAACACATTTGATCAAGGTTTAAGAGAAATTTTGGATCAAAGACTTATTCAACACAAGTTCTTCATCTTCTATCAAGTCACTTCCAATTTGAGATTGAGTATGGGATCAATCGAAGGTTCTTAGTTGATTCGGTGGATAACGTTTGGTGCAATTCGCGGTGAATCAGAATTGCGATCGAGTTGAGTTGTGTTAGAGGTTTGGATTTTCATCAAGGGTTTCAAGATTGTGCGATATCTTGAAGGTTCAACATCTAGGAAGCGAAGGAATCAGCTGGACGTTCGGTGCGAAGGTTTTCGGTACGAAGACGGCGCAAGATTGGGACGTTGGAATCAGAGGTTGAACCTTCTAGAATTGTTGAGATTACTTGGCTCAATTTGCATTAGATTGAATAGGGTTATTCGAGTCTTTGTAAATTGTGCACTATCAAAGCGTTTTTTAATAAATTGCTCAAATCGTCCTTTTGATGATTTGGGGGGAGACGTACCTGGCTCGAAGCGAGGACGACGTGAAAGCCAAGGGAACTCCCTAATCACCTGGTTGTGTCTTTCTATCCCTACACTTTTACTTTTCATTTTGTTGATTAATTGAATCAATTGAATTCGTGATCGTAAGTGTTCACCGCAATTCAATTGATTTGAGACTTGAATTTGTGATTGTGTAACGTGATTGTGAAACTTGTTGATTTTGTTTGTGTTAGAATTTTGAAAACAAAACATAAACCTAAATTCAATTTGTCGCTAATAATTCTAAGGCTCATACTACATTTCCTTTGATCGAAGGGTGCAAAGTAGACTATCGATCCGGTAGCCTTCCGCGTACTCGAATTTTTTTTTAAAAACCCCGTTGTATAGAAAGAGTCACTTATTCACCCCCCTCTAAGTGATCGCCATATAGTCTAACAAGTGGCATCAAGAGCGCGGTTTGATTTTAAACGATTAAATCAAGTAATTTGTGCCTATTATTAGAAGACATGGCGTTTGCACCCAAAGAGGCGTACAATAGGGCTCTTATATTCAATGGAGACCATTTCGATTATTGGAAAAGTAGTATGCGCATTCAAATCAATTCTTTTGATGGTGATGTGTGGGATGCCATTGAAAACGGTCGCTTTGTTCCAACCACGACCGATGCCAATGGTGTCGTCACTAATACGCCTATGGCACAACGGACGGTTGACGACAAAAAGAAGGTCAATTACGATGCGAAAGCTCAAAACATTTTAATCTCATCCTTAGGGATTGAGCAATTCTATCATGTTTCGCATTGTACTACGGCTAAGGATATGTGGGACACATTGGTCACCCACTTTGAGGGTACCAATGAAGTCAAAATTTCTAAGATAAACACATTAAACCAAGAGTTTGAATTGTTTCATATGATTGATGGTGAAACCATTGAAAGTATGCAACAACGATTTGTGAAAATTATTAACAAGTTACAAGGTCTCGGTAGACCAATAACAAATCAAGATGCTACTAATAAAATTTTGAGGTGTTTAACTAGGTCTTGGCAACCAAAGGTCACCGCGATACAAGAAGCGAATGATCTTACTCAACTAAGCCTCACCGTTTTATTTGGCAAGCTTAAGGAACATGAGCACGTGCTATGTGTGCTAGAAAAGAAAGAGAAAAGCAGGAAAAAGGATAAACATGGTGATAAAGAAAAAGAGAAGGAGAAGAAGTCCATTGCTCTAAAGACTTCAAGCTCCAAGTCCAAAGGTAAAGAGTGATGACACGAAATCATATCGTATTTTTAGCTTAATTTACATGAACTTTTAGTTGCATTTTGTTTGTTTTTATTTAATTTGTCTCTTTTTATGTCGGTATTTGTTTCTATTTCAGTTTTGTTAAATAAAATAGGTCAGAGAAGAGAATTAGAGCAAAACGAAGAAAATTGGATCAAAAAGAGACAAAAATTGGATAAAAGTAACAAAGACTACCAAGTGGTGGGCCACCACACAACATGTGGCACCCACCACGTGATTACACGTGAACCCATTATATATATGTACTATCCATGATTCATATTTATATATATGTGGGCAAAAGACATGCCACGTATCAAACAAACATGAAGATGCCAACAAACAATTGTGTGGCGCACGCCACAAATAGCATGGCGCTCGCCATGGCTCTCAAAACTAAAATCCCACTTTTTCAGCTTCAGCAAGGCTTATCCGATGATCTCTATCAGTTCTCTTAAAAGCAAGACTCATCCTAATTTGTTCCTATTTTGGTGGGGACGAGGGAGTCTATCAATTTAGAATATTTTCTATAAATAGAGGAGCAAAAATTCAGTCTCTCTCTCTCTCTCTCTCTCTCTTTTCCATGCCTTGTACATAGTTTTAGGCAGTTTAAATTTCATTCTTTAATTCAGAATTTTGTACCGGTTTATTCAGCAATTAATTCAAGTCAATTTCATTCAGTAATTTACCAGGTTTTTTATGCGCTTTATTTATTGCTTATTTAATATGCTTTGTTTAATTTTCTGTTTTAATTTATTTATTTACTTTTCCATGTCCGGCTAAATTCCTTGATATCGGTATGTGATTTTAATTCACCGTAGGGGATTTAGTAATAATGCAGCGCGCAATTTATTAAACTATTTTTCTGATTCGGGTTTCTAATTTTAAAACTCCTAAGCTTTTGAACGAAATTAAAATAAAGCGATTAAGGTTAAAATCAATAGAGCGAGAGTTTGAGGTTTTAACTAGATAGTAGAAACTTGATATTAATTTTTGAATGAGCGAGAGCCACGTTAGAATTAATTAGGACTCATTGGTTTTCAAAATATACTTTCGAAACTAAGGTGGTAGAAAAGTGACAGTAAATCTCCTAGTCTAGAAAGTATGGTCTTTATCAATAAAACGAGAGTGTGAGGTTTAGACTTTTAAATCAAGAAAGTTCTTTTGAAAAATAAATACTTTTCCCGCGCGCCGTTAATTCACTGGATCCCCGAAGGTTAATTAGTTACATACCGATATCCCGCTTTTAATTAATTTAAGTCCTTAATTTAATTTCTTTCAATTTCTAAACAATTCTAAAACCATAAAAACATTAGCCTTAGATTTACACCGTAACAACAGAAATACGGTAGTTCGATTATTGGTCCCTGTGGATTCGATATCTTTTAAAACTCAACGACGAGACTGTGCACTTGC
The DNA here is from genome assembly GCA_951804385.1 of Trifolium dubium. Classification (NCBI taxonomy): domain Eukaryota; kingdom Viridiplantae; phylum Streptophyta; class Magnoliopsida; order Fabales; family Fabaceae; genus Trifolium; species Trifolium dubium. Next base: position 21,396,891 of record OX638068.1, read on the forward strand.
GGTCAATAAAATATTTTTGATACACAAATCGTCGATCAAAGAGCAAGTGGAAAGTAGCTCAAGCGAAGAGGATTCCGATGATGAGGAAATGGGGCTCTTCGTTCGACGCTATAACCGTTATGTGAGAAAGAATGGGATAAGGCATTCCGATGACAACTTGAAGAAGTATCGGAAAGATAGTGGTTACCGGAAGAATGAAGGTACTAGGAACTCCAAAAAGGGAATATGCTATGAGTGCGGCCAAGTTGGTCACTTCAAGCCGGATTGTCCCAAGCTCAAAAGGAAAGAAAAGGAGTCTCCATCATTCAAGGGAAAGAGCAAAGGCAAAGGAAAGAAAGCCTATGTTGCATGGGATAGTGAAAGCTCCTCTTCATCGTCATCATCAAGCTCTAGTTCAAGTGATGACAATGTAGTAGCAAATGTATACTTAACATCTCATGACCGTAAGAAACTTGCTTCCAAAAAGGTAAATCAAAATCCCTCTAGCTCATATACGCTTTTAGAGTATCACGAGTTACAAGTTGCTTTTGAAAAACTTCACAAGGAAACTCAATAGGCTTTTCAACGCTTAAAGGGTCTTATGCAAGTGAACAAATACCTTGAAGCGAAAGTTTCGGAAACGGAACTTCAATTGAAAACTCTTAAGGAATCCATGATACAAAAGCCAATTGTGACTTTTGATGAATATGGCAACGATAGGACCGGTTGCGACGGGTGTTTCTACTTGTATAGAGATTTGCGAAAACTTCAAGACAAGTTAAACGAACCCCCAAAACCGGAGATTACATATTCGGGGGATTTGACTAAATTCAACAAACCTTTGAAACCCAAAAATAAAAAGTATAAGTTTGTTGAAAAGAGTCATAAGAAATGTAATCCAAACATCGTGTGTCACTATTGTTGTGATAAGGGTCATACCATTGCCAAGTGCCATGCAAGAAAAACTTTAGTACCAAAGGGCAAAATGCTATGGATACCTAAATCAAGCAATAGTTTTGTTACTAACCACCTAGGACCCAACATGAGTTGGGGACCTATTTCAAATGTCTAAGTTTGTAGGGAATAAGTCTTGAACCATTGACAAGAGACACCGACAACAATGGCGTTCAAGACATATGAAGAAGTAAAGTGATGAGAAAAGCTTCAACTCAATATTTACAAGATTATGGAAATTGATCACTTCCTACATCTAACACTTAAGGGAAGATTCTATTCTCTATCTTTGCTTTTATACTTTTTCTTAGCATTTGTACATTGGTATCATATACATATCTTTTTCACCTTAATATGAAGTTTGTATTGATAGTTGTCTAATCCTCCATTTCCAAGAATTTTGCTCAAAAATATTTATAAGTTTTTGAGACTCATATGTTTAAAATGGGGATTTGACAAAAGTCATTACAAATACCATATTAAGTTCATATGTGTTTTGTATATGTTTGTTCTACTCTTATATGTGACCTTGCGTGCATACATACACATATATCTACATATAATTAATCTTGGTACTTTGATACATCTATGCGAATGTTTTATCTTGCATTTATGGTTTAACATGTGTTCTCATGTTATGATATGCTTTGATATGTTTTAGCTCACATATATAAGTATGTACCTTTGTTGATTATGTGCTTTTCATTCATACATGTTATTTGGAAGTCATAAAAATTATTTTTCAAACTTATAAGTTCATGTGTTTTGAGAAAATTTGAAAATAATGCATTTTGGATCGATACAAATGAAATTTGTATGGATACTGTTATACCCTAATTTTAAATTTTTTAAAATAAATATTTTATTTAAAAATTATTTCTTATTTTTTATAAGAAATACCAAAAAAATAGGTTTTTGATAATTTTGTTTTACAATTTATTCATTTTTCTTTATTTCTTTTAATTTGTCGCAATTTATCTTTTTAGGCGAAAAATAGTAAAAATATTCAAAAATAATTTTCATCTCTTTATTTAAGTTTACTTTTTATTTCTATATTTTTCTATATTTTATTTGCATTTTCCATCTACTTTTTCTATTTTTATTAGCATTTTTATCTATTATGACAATTTCCTTGTTTTTGAACCAATCACCATTTGCCACCTCATTTCTCTCACACTTTATTCTTTTTTTTTACATTTTTTAAATAAATAGGAAATTCTTTCATTCAGTCTTGCTATTTTCCCCCACAAAGATCAAGAAATCACAAAAATACCCCAAAGCTTATGAGGCCCTATAAATAGGACCTCATTTATTGCAACCTTAATTCCATTCACTGTTCATAATCAGAATTCCTTCTCTTCTTCTTTCTTTCTCTCTCACACGTCGTTCTCCTTGCCTCCCTCACAAACCCTAATTCCCAAAACTCCAATTTCACCCAAATCAACAACAAATCATCATGACTTAGACTCAATCGAACCTTCCTCCGTCCGTTCCTTTACCGATCGCAACTGGAATCATCAGAAACGGCCTCAGGAAGTGCAAATCCGAGACCCAAAACCGCGAGAACCAAGAAGGTTGAACTGGCTCGATTTCGGACGTTTCTCGTTTCTATCCTTTTGATTAATACTCATATCATGTATATGAACTGTTATCAATTTTGATATGTGATGTTTTGAGTGTTAAAAACCGTTTTAGATCTAAAACTTATTCATCTGATTCGTGTTTTTTCTGTGTTTGACATGCCTGATCTGTAAAAATTGATATGAAATTCATGCTTAGCGCTTAAAAACGATACTAATCGACCGTTTATTCGCGCGATTTGACTTAGATTCGTGTTTGTTGGAGATCTCCCGAGCTCACTTGCGTCATTTCCATGGAGTCTCGCCGAGTCACTGAGTCAGTTAAGTTGGAGGTTGAAGACGACACGTGTCAGCCTGCGATTGTCTGACACGGTTTGTTAGTTTTTTTTATTTTCTGAATTGGGTTTGTGACCGGGTCGGGTTATACCCGTTTGACCCGGCCCGATTTTGATTGAACTGGAACTGGGCTGGGGTTTTTTTTTGCCCATTCGTTTTTTTTGTTGTTCTGATTTTTTTTTATGACTATATGAACCTCCGGGTTGCTTTTTGCACCCCCTGCTGAAGTTTATTAGATTGGGCCTTAGGCCCATTTTTGTGGTTCTGTTTGCTTTGTGAATTTCTTCTCATACCCCTTCTGTTCATTTATGCACCCCCTCTCTTTTTGTTTTTCTTTTTTGAGAACTCTTTGATTTAGATTAGAAAAATGGATTAAAAAAGTAATTAGTCTCTGACGCATGACTTTGACTGATTAATTTTTTAATTCGGAGTTTTTATAACTTAGATTAGAAAAAGTGGATTAAAAAAGTAATTGGTCTCTGACGCATGACTTTGATCGATTAATTTTTTAATTCGAAGTTTTTATAGCTTAGATTAGAAAAGTGGATTAAAAAAGTAATTGATCTCTGACGCATGACTTTGATCGATTAATTTTTTAATTAGGAGTTTTTATGATTTAGATTTGAAAAAATGGATTAAAAAAGTAATTAGTCTCTGACGCATGACTTTGACTGATTAATTTTTTAATTCGGAGTTTTTGCAATTTAGATTAGGAAAAATGGATTAAAAAAGTAATTAGTCTCTGACCCATGACTTTGACTGATTAATTTTTTAATTCGGAGTTTTTGCAACTTAGGTTAGAAAAAGTGGATAAAAAAAGTAATTGGTCTCTGACGCATGACTTTGATCGATTAATTCGGAGTTTTTATGATTTAGATTTGAAAAATGGATTAAAAAAATAATTAGTCTCTGAAACATGACTTTGACTGATTAATTTTTTAATTCGGAGTTTTTGCAATTTAGATTAGGAAAAATGGATTAAAAAAGTAATTGGTCTCGGACGCATGACTTTGACTGATTAATTTTTTAATTCGGAGTTTTTATAACTTAGACTAGAAAAAGTGGATTAAAAAAGTTATTGGTCTCTGACGCATGACTTTGATCGATTAATTTTTTAATTCGAAGTTTTTATAGCTTAGATTAGAAAAGTGGATTAAAAAAGTAATTGATCTCTGACGCATGACTTTGATCGATTAATTTTTTAATTCGGAGTTTTTATGATTTAGATTTGAAAAAATAGATTAAAAAAGTAATTAGTCTCTGACGCATGACTTTGACTGATTAATTTTTTAATTCGGAGTTTTTGCAATTTAGATTAGGAAAAATGGATTAAAAAAGTAATTAGTCTCTGACCCATGACTTTGACTGATTAATTTTTTAATTCGGAGTTTTTCCAACTTAGGTTAGAAAAAGTGGATTAAAAAAGTAATTGGTCTGTGACGCATGACTTTGATCGATTAATTCGGAGTTTTTATGATTTAGATTTGAAAAATGGATTAAAAAAATAATTAGTCTCTGAAACATGACTTTGACTGATTAATTTTTTAATTCGGAGTTTTTGCAATTTAGATTAGGAAAAATGGATTAAAAAAGTAATTAGTCTCTGACGCATGACTTTGACTGATTAATTTTTTTATTCGGAGTTTTTGCAACTTAGGTTAGAAAAAGTGGATTAAAAAAGTAATTGGTCTTTGACGCATGACTTTGATCGATTAATTTTTTTATTTCGGAGTTTTTATAATTTAGATCAGAAAAAGTGGATTAAAAAAGTAATTGGTCTCTGACGCATGACTTTGACTGATTAACTTTTTAATTCGGAGTCTTTGAACTTAGATTAGTAAAATGGGTTAAAAATAAATGGTCACTGACGCATGACTTTGACTAAGTTATTTTTAATTCAAATCTTTGAAACTTTTAAATTAGAATTTCTTTGAGAAACCACGAGACAGAGTCTGACGCATGACTTGTCTCTGTCTCAACTTTTGACCTTGACTTTTAGGTCAACTTTTGACTTTGACTCCTTAGTTTGACGGCTAGTGTGACTTTTCGCGTTGACTTTTTGGTTGACTTTTTATGTTGACTGAATTATGTTGTTTGCTTATAATTATTAGATGATTTATTTCTCTTTGTCTGATACATGGTTGCCTGCTTATATGTTCATATCTGATGCACTTTTATTTATTCAGTATATTGATTATATGTCATTTGCATTCATGCATTTGCATTTCTCTCTTCTTCTACCTTTCTTTTTGTTTTTCTTTTCTGAACCTGTAAAACTCTGAAAAAAGCTTAAATAAACTATTGAATGAAAAGAGGGATGTCTGACGCATGACTTTCATCTCTTGAATAGTCCAAAGTACCTGCCGCATGGCTCGCGACTGAGGACTATTCTCATTCACTGAATAATTCCTCAAAAAATCTAAAAGACAATCAACCCACTCAATTGTTTTCCTGCTCTTGCGCAGTCAGCTCTTTTTCAACTGCTCTTGTGCAGTCAAATCTTTTTCAACTTCTTTTTCCTAAATGGATGGCGCTTTATCCATTCCCCTGCTACAGACAAACGCTTAAGCATCCGAAGCGAGCATACAAGCATACTGTTGTATCAGTGGAATGCGACCTAAGCATCGTTCACTAAAAACAACCAACACACAATCTTTCTTTCCAAGAAGAACTATGTGAGCTTTGACTTCCTCATTGTACTTGGGGGATACGTAGGAGCGAGAGCCTCTCTCGTCAAGCCAAATAATAAAAACTCTTTTTTCCCTTTTCAGTTTAATGTGCGGTAATCTTTTCTTTTACATGCGGTTATCTCTGTTTATGCAAACCAAAATTCCTCAAATGGTTCCCGTTGAGTACAATGGATATGAGGGGGTGTTAACGTCTTCCCCTCATGTAACCAACTCCCGAACCCGACTCTTTAAGGTTTTATCATTATTTTCCTTTCCCCTCACGGGATAAATAAAATATGGTGGTGGCTTCATTGTTTACATTTGTGCATTGCATTTATCATTGCATATCTGTATATTTTTTGCGCCGGGTACTACAGCTGGCGACTTCACTAGGGAAGCTTGTAGAGAGTTAAGCCTAGATTGAGGCTTTTGATTTGCTTATGCCAGGTTAGCCGTATCTGTCCTATCTTTTACATTACCGCAAAATATTGAACTGTCTGGATTTGCTGGCTTTGTCTTCTCTTCTACTCTTTTTTTTTCTTTTTCCCTTTGTGGCTTGGTTCTTGGTTACTGTGTGCTATGGTTCATCACCGGACCGGAGAGAAACTTAGGATTAGTTGAGGGATTTTTGCATTGGGCTCTCTGACATGTGACTTTGAGTTCCGGTGTGAAAATTCCGCTCGGAATAGATTCCCTTGGAAAGGTTGGGCTCTCTGCCGCATGGCTTTGGGTTCAGTTTTTTCCATGTGGGGTCCAGGACTCCGGGGGCCTTTTATCCAGTCTAGGTATCCGAAACTTTCGTCTAGGGACCACCGTTTAGATCCTCTGTCGAGGTTATGATGTTGACTCATCCAGTTGGCGTTATAATCTCAACCAGATGAGATTGCTTTTGGGAAAAGTAATCGAGGATTTTGGGAATCCGTGTCAACTTAGAACAACATGTGAGAGGGATGGTTTACAGGTAACTTTGAACTTTTGACCTCAAAGATTCCATTTTGAAAAGAACCCTGTTGTTATGAATATGGAAGATTTGTGACTTTGAGATCAAGTTCGCCTGATGATACAATGTTACCGTGATCATATCCATGCATTTTGCATTCATGACATCCATGCATTCATGAAAATAATCATGCATATTCATCTCGCATACATTTCAAAAAAAAAATATATGAGAAAAGTTTTTGCATAAAAAATATGCATTTTCATTCAGAAAAAAAAATATCATGCATTTTTATTGATTAAAAATCTCATTTTCATTCATTCATTCCAACAGCTACCTTCCCGGCACCGTTATTTTACAAGAAAAGTTGCTCATCACACTATGGACAATTGGCAAGAGAAGCACGATGCGCTTCAGGCTGAGGTTACCCAGATGGGTGGACAAGTGACCCAATTGGGTGGAAAGCTAGATCAGGTCTTGGAGATGTTGGCTAATATGAATATGCAACCAAGGATGATTGAGGTCCCTGCACCTGCAATTGTTGTTACTCAAGGAAGTGCCTCTGCTGGTTATGATTGGCCTACTTTTGGTCTACCTAAGGGTTATGTTCCACAAGGATATGTGGCGGCGACTTCTGCTCCACTTGTGGAAACTCCTGCTAGGGTCAGCACGATGCAACAGGTGATTGACCTAAATCAAGACGCATTTGAGGATCCTAGGGATGCTTATCAAGGTCCTGACCATCATGGGCCTAGATTTGCATACCAAGGAATTGCACCCCAGGTCAATGAGCAAAAGGTTGATTCTGCTCCTCAGTTGGAACAGAAATATCTGGCTCTAGAGGAGTGGTTGAATTTGGCAGAAACAGGAAATGATCCATTGGATTTCTCGAAGATGTACTTGGTTTCTGATTTTGTGCTTCCACCAAAGTTCAAAATGCTTGATTTCGAGAAGTATAAGGGTTTGAGTTGCCCGAAGAATCATCTAGTTATGTATGTCAGAAAAATGGCCTCTTATTCTCATGATGACAAACTGATGATACACTGTTTCCAAGACAGTCTGGCTGGTGTGCCTCTCAACTGGTACATGCAACTTTAAAAAGGTAACATCCAGTCGTGGAGGGATTTGGCCAATGCTTTCCTCAAGCAATACCAATATAATATGGATATGGCTCCAAGCCGCACTCAGCTCCAAAATACCACTATGAAGGGGGGTGAATCTTTCATGGTCTATGCTCAAAGATGGAGATCCTTAGCTTCTCAAGTACGTCCTCCACTCTTGGAGACGGAACTTGAGGACATGTTTACCAATACTCTGCAAGGGACTTACTTTAAAAGGTTGGTTAGTACTACTTCCTCCGATTTCGCCGAGTTGGTCCGAGTTGGTGAAAGAGTCGAAATGGGGATCAAGAATGGGAAGATTTCAGCTGCTTCTAGTTCACAAAGCAATAACACAAGGAAGCTTGGTGGTGGCTTTAACAGAAAGAAGGAAGGTGAGACTAATGCTATATCCTCAAGGGGAAGTCAGGCGCAGCCGGCAGCACCTGTTCAGTTTCCCTACTTTCCCTTTCCATACTTGGCTGCTGCTCAGCACCAACAGTTTCCAAATTATCAGTATCAAAACCTAGTGCCTCAACATCATCAACAGGCACCACAAAAGCGGAATCCTCCACAAGCTCGTAGGGTTTTTGATCCTATCCATATGCCGTACAGTCAGTTGCTCCCTTACTTGATTCATAGCGGTAAAGTGACGCCTAAGCAGTTAAGACCTTTGCTTCCACCATTCCCTGATTGGTATGACGCTAACGCTAAATGTGATTACCATGCTGGTATTGTAGGTCACTCTACTGATAATTGCAAAGCTTTTAAACACAAAGTACAAAACCTCATCTATGAGAACGATTTGACTTTCAAAGAAAGCGGACCCAATGTGACCAGTGATCCGTTGCCAAAGCACCCAACAGGAAATGTGGGTTGTGTTGAAACTGGCGGAAATTTGATAAGGGATGTCTCTCTAATCAAAACACCTTTGTCATCTGTCCGAGAGATGTTGCTGAGTTATGAAGAGTTTGAGAAATTACACTCTGATTGTGATGATTGTCAAAAGGATCCAAACCACTGTTCAAAGCTGAAGGAATGTTTGCAACAACTGATGGATCAAGGTTTCGTGCAAGTGGGACATGCCAAAAGGGAAACTTTGGTTGTCATTGTTGATCAGAATGAACATGCAAAGCTCGAAAGTGACGGTCGGAAAGAAAAGGGATCCGTTACATCTTGGAAAAGCTTGAAAGTAGCCATAGAGGAAGGGTTGTCTACCGGTTTGGGACAGATGTTAGTTGTGCCTGAGAAAAAGGATCGCTTTGGTTTGGGTTACCAGTCATCCAAAGGGATAACAACTACAAAGAAGGTTCAAGACAAGATTCCAAAGATTGAGGATGTTTTTAGCAATGCTGGTTACCGTGTTGATGGTCACATTGCTATGATTGATGACAAGGATGTTGATGGAAAGAACCAAGATTAGGTGCGCCAGTGTTCTCTAGAGACTGTGCTTAAAAGTCTGTTGGAATCCCTGAAGTTGTTTTTATTTCAAAGTAATTTGTTTCCTTTTCGAAACACCTTTGTTCAGCCCTGAATAAATGGTTGCGCTTGTAGGGCCACTTTGTTTTAATGTTTAATTTGCAATTAATGAAAAAGTACTTCTTGTACAATTTCCGTCTTATTTATTCTTCTTTTACAGTTTTAAAAAAAAAGATAATGAAAATGGCAATAACTTCTTGCATTCATAAAACACTTTTGCATTCAATCAAATTCAAAAAAAAAAAAAGAGAATCATCATTCAAAAGTGAATCTATTGAATCATAATTGTGCCGTAATTCTTCATGGTTTCGGGTTGCAAGCTTCGTTGAAGAGTTAATATGATTGTTGGATCAAAAGCATAAAATGATTGAACTTCATCGGTAATCGATCTGGGAACTGACGAAGAAAGAGGTCATAATGGGCGCCTCCCCATAATAGGATATGAAGGAGCAAGTTGATCAGGCATTTTATCTCTTGTCAAGTATTTGTTTGCATTTAAGATTATGTAATGCACATGCATGTTTTGTAATCAATCCATCTGTATTCACTTCTTTTTATTATTACTTGCAAATTTGGAGTGAGGATGATGAAAACGAATAACTGATTTTTGCTGATGTATGCTTTCAATTGTGAAAAAACCTAGCTGATGATGAAAGGCATTGTTTCATAAAAAATTGCGATTGAATCGAGTCATTCTTGCATATGTTTTGTTGTTATCTGATTCTCCCAGTTTCTTGAGATATATCTTTTTTAAGAAAATAAGCAATTTTGGTTTGACACTTGACCTGACACTTTAAGAGTATATAGGTTACGTTGTTTGCACTTTAGGCTACATTATGAAGGTTCAGAAATGATTCAATAAAATTGGTACTGTCTTAACATCTTAGACTCTTTGAAGTATGTAAGATCAATTTGAGTACTGATTTTGACGAAGACCTGAACATAAGTTTTTAAGTAACTCTTAGTAGTTTATCTTAGCAGTCGGCACCATCTTGTACACAAACTAAGTAGAAAATCGATGAACATAAGTGAATGATCTAGAAATGAAAATTTGCATATTTTGGTTAATGCACTTATTGAGTTAGATGACTCTCACTCGGTTGTTTAAACCAGCAGTTGTTGAAAAATCATAGTAAATATACCCATTTAGTAGTTGGTTCAGAGGAGTCTGGTTCTGAACTTGGTAGGGCGGGTTGCTATCCGATCCCCCACAACTACATTTGGAAGAGAAAGAGGGGTTTACCAAACTCATTTTACCAGCTCCCCTCGATATATGATCATAATCACTAACAGATTTCTCTACCATGAGTGTGTACAAGATAACGGGCTTAATGTGATTGCACCTGAATGAAAAGGGTGAATAAAATTTAAGCAAAAGTTAGAGTCACAATAAAATGTTTCAAATTTGTCTTCATATGATGAGAGTCTTTGACTGCAATGTGTGGTTCTGTGTTATTACAGTGCTTGTGGTATTGATATTTATTACTTGGTTTTCTTTTCTAGCCGGCAACCACGTATGATTAGAGTTGTCATGTCGTGTTTTCAAACAAGTGCTAAAAAAGAGTTACTATTTATGTGCTTAATGACAAGCAAAGTATCAAGTATGGGGAATTTGATAACACAATCTATATCTTCCTTTGGCTTGATTTACATGAATCCTAATTGCATGTTATAACCCTTAAAAGACCTAAATGAAGCTAGGTTCACTTTGAAAGCATTCGGCAAATGTATTGTTAAACTGACTCCTCCAGTTTGTTGAAATAACTAATAATTTTCTCTCTTTTCTACACATCATATGTGTTTCAAAAACTTGCATGTGCAAAACCTTTTCAAAAGAAATGATTTTACCTGCAAATGAATACTTGATATCAAAGAGATCTGAGTTGTGGTCTGATCATGGGCAAAGCTGATTTGAAACGCTCCTAGCTAGGGGCAAGCCATCTATAGATTATGCCAAACAGGGGCAAACTAGTTGAATATCCTGCTTATCAAGAGTGAATTGGTTACACTGCAAATACCAGTTGGTCAGGGGCATATCCGTCATAGATTCAAGTGCTTGGGGCATACTGTGTCGGGATTGTATCTTCCTTAAAGGTCACATGTGGTGATATGTGGCAGAACTTTGGGTGAAGAGTTTCCACTCTCAATGCACGAAGATGAAACTTTCAGACAGAAAGGATTGACTCAGTCTCCTTTCACCAAAGCAAGGCCTTGTAAACTCGAGATCGTGAAGAAGGATGACATCGTTATGATTCAGTAGAATTCATTTATTTTCATTGCCATTATCTTAGTTTCAATTTGCAATCATCTCATTGAGGGATTAGCATCCAGTTGTAAAAACTTTCCGCATTTTTGCACAGTGAATAAAATTCTCATTTTCAATCATATTGTGTCTGCTTGCTTTTATGTTCTGATTGCATATGTTTGTGCTATTCATTTTGTTAATAAATAAAGCATTCAAGCATTGTGAAAAATAAAAGCATTTGAAAAAAATTACAAACTGTTTTGATTTTTAAAACATCGGAAGGGAAACCAGTGGCATACAGTAAACTGTCCCAATTCATTACAGAAAATCATGGCAATCTCTCGATTCCATCTCATGAAGAAAGTTGCTATCCTTTTTGGAAGCATGACTGAATGTTCGTCCCGCAACGACAGTCGACATCTCAGGATTTCACCTCAATGGAGTTACTCAAATTCTCAGTGTCGGGAAATTCAAACTCTCCTCAAAACAGACCTGGAAATTCATGCATTCATGCATATTCATGCATTCACGCGTATAGGTCCATGCATAAAAAGAATCACATCAAATCCTGCACATAATCAGATATTTCATCTGCATTAGTTCTGCATTTAGGCATCAGAGGTGCACAATCATGCATTCATGAAGTACATGTTTAAAATGTTGTCTTAACAGGTTGCAGACTTGGATCTCTTGTTCAGTAACAAAGGTCTGCGGACCTAATTCTCCAATAAGACGGTTATTGAATCGTAACTTCTCAACAATAAGGGTTGATGAATCTTTTCCCCAATGAATTGGTCAACAAAGTGTCATCCTCAAGCGGATCAATCAGTGCATCATATTCTCAATGAGAAAGGTTGAGGGGTTGTTTCTTTCCCCAGTGAGGCAGTTGATAATTGTTCATCCCAGTAAGTCGATTGGAACGCCGCATTTTCAGAAAAATGGTTGATGAATCGTAATTTCTTGACAAGAAAGATTGGTGAATCTTGAATCTTCCCAGTGAATTTATTTGGTTCTAATCACTGATATTCAGCAAGTTGGTCAACAGAGTTTCATTCTTATCAGACGAATCTTCACTCTACACCTACCAGAAAGGGTTGATGATCCTTTCCCCAGTGAATAATTCCGTAATGGTTATATACAGCAGATTGGTCTACATACAACTTTCTCGGTCAGAAGAGTTAAACAGATCCTTTCTCCAGTTATTCAGTTGAGATGGTTATCTCCAGTAAGATAATTGAAATGTTGTATCCTAGTAAATTGTTTGTTAAACAGTTTCTCCAGCAAGTTGGTTTTTGAACCGCATCCTTAATGACGTTAACACATTGTGTTTCCAATAAGTTCTTCAGCAAAACAGTTGTCAAGCAGTCGTCTTGTGAATTTTGTCAAAGATAATGGCAGAATATTTGATTTACACTCACAGCAAGTTTCTTTACCCAAAGATACGTCAAAGCACTAGTGGAGTACTTTCAGATTCAGTTTTTGAGTAATACGCCCATAGGGGGGGCGACGACTCAGTTTTTTATGGTCTATACACTCATAGGGCGAGTAATGATCAGTTTTTGAGTAATACACCGATAGGGGGGGCGACGACTCAGTTTTTTATGGTCTATACGCTCATAGGGCGAGTAATGATCAGTTTTTGAGTAATACACCCATAGGGGGGGCGACGACTCAGTTTTTTATGATCTATACACTCATAGGGCGAGTAATGATCAGTTTTTGAGTAATACGCCCATAGGGGGGGCAACGACTCAGTTTATTATGATCTATACACTCATAGGGCGAGTAATGATCAGTTTTGGAGATAACGCACCCTGAGGGGATGCGACTCAGCTTTTCATGGTCTATGCAATCATAGGGCGAGTAATGATCATTTTTGGAGATAATGCACCTTGAGGGGAAGCGACTCAGTTTTTATGGTCTATACACTCATAGGGCGGGTAATGATCATTTCTTTCTCATATATTCAGTTACTAGTTATTCCAGGTATGTTTCCACCTTCATCTTCCATATGCATTCATTAGCATTCCATCTCTTTCACACCACAAAATTAGGGCATTTGTATTTAATTATCTTTTACTTCGAACGAATAAAGGCGCAAGTCATTTACGCATTCGAGTATAAGACAATTAAATAGGGGCAGCTGTAATACCCTAATTTTGAATTTTTTAAAATAAATATTTTATTTAAAAATTATTTCTTATTTTTTATAAGAAATACCAAAAAATAGGTTTTTGATAATTTTGTTTTACAATTTATTCATTTTTCTTTATTTCTTTTAATTTGTCGCAATTTATCTTTTTAGGCGAAAAATAGGAAAAATATTCAAAAATAATTTTCATCTCTTTATTTAAGTTTACTTTTTATTTCTATATTTTTCTATATTTTAATTGCATTTTCCATCTACTTTTTCTATTTTTATTAGCATTTTTATCTATTATGACAATTTCCTTGTTTTTGAACCAATCACCATTTACCACCTCATTTCTCTCACACTTTATTCTTTTTTTTTACATTTTTTTAAATAAATAGGAAATTCTTTCATTCAGTCTTGCTATTTTCCCCCACAAAGATCAAGAAATCACAAAAATACCCCAAAGCTTATGAGGCCCTATAAATAGGACCTCATTTATTGCAACCCTAATTCCATCCACTGTTCATAATCAGAATTCCTTCTCTTCTTCTTTCTTTCTCTCTCACACGCCGTTCTCCTTGCCTCCCTCACAAACCCTAATTCCCAAAACTCCAATTTCACCCAAATCAACAACAAATCATCATGACTTAGAATCAATCAAACCTTCCTCCGTCCGTTCCTTTACCGATCGCAACTGGAATCATCAGAAACGGCCTCAGGAAGTGCAAATTCAAGACCCAAAACCGCGAGAACCAAGAAGGTTGAACTGGCTCGATTTTGGACGTTTCTCGTTTCTATCCTTTTGATTAATACTCATATCATGTATATGAACTGTTATCGATTTTGATTTGTGATGTTTTGAGTGTTAAAAACCGTTTTAGATCTAAAACTTATTCATCTGATTCGTGTTTTTTTCTGTGTTCGACATGCATGATCTGTAAAAATTGATATGAAATTCATGCTTAGCGCTTAAAAACGGTACTAATCGACCGTTTATTCGCGCGATTTGACTTAGATTCGTGTTTGTTGGAGATTTCCCGAGCTCACTTGCGTCATTTCCATGGAGTCTCGCCGAGTCACTGAGTTAGTGACTCGGCCGAGTTAAGTTGGAGGTTGAAGACGACACGTGTCAGCCTGCGATTGGCTGACACGGTTTGTTTGTTTTTTTATTTTCTGAATTGGGTTTGTGACCGGGTCGGGTTATACCCGTTTGATCCGGCCCGGTTTTGATTGAACTGGAACTGTGATGACACGAAATCATATCGTATTTTTAGCTTAATTTAGGTGAATTTTAGTTGCATTTGCATATGTTTTTATTTCATTTATGTCTTTTTATGTTAGTATTTGATATGTTTTCACTTTTGTCGAATAAAATAGGTCGGAGAAGAGAATTGAGCAAAAAAAGTCAAAAACGGAGCAAAAAGGGGGGTGCAAAGCCCAAATTCGCGCAGCCCACAAAGGAGCACAGCAAAAATGAGCACATGCCCAAAATCACAAAGTGGCGAGCGCCACAGGAGGGTGGCGAGCGCCACCCAGCGCAAGCCCACAGTGGCGAGCGCCACCAAATGAGAAGCCCAGTGAAACTAATTTTGCGTGACGTGGGGAAGAGGCGTTCGTCTGATCCGTTTTCTGTTCCTAATCGGATGGCAATTGGATGAGATCAAAGTGAAGCTTATCTTTCCTACTTTTGTGGATCGTACTAGCAAATCCTCCCCTATAAATAGAAGCTCAAATTTCTTATCTGATTACGCATTATTTCCTTCAATTTTCTGTCAGTTTAGGTTTCTAGTTACAGTAACTGTAACGGTATTTCCACACCGGGAATCCGTTTTCAGTTCTGTTTTCACTTTCCTGTCAAGAATTCTGTACCGGTTATTTTCGTCAACTTTAATTCCAGTTATTTCAGAATTTTATTTCAGGTTCTTTTTAATGTCTTTATTTAATTATTTATTTATGCTTTATTTAATTTTCTGTTTTTATTTATTTGTTTCTTGCTTTATGTCTAGCTAATTTACTAGATATTGGTATGTAAATTAATTCTCCGAAGGGAGTTTAATAATGATTTAGCGCGCAATCACTAAACTATTTTTCTGATTCGAATTCCTAATTTTAAAACTCCTAAGCTTTTGAACGAGAGTAATATAAAGCAATTAAGGTTAAAATCAATAGAGCGAGAGTTTGAGGTTTTAACTAGATAGTAGGAATTTGATATTAATCTTTGAACGAGCGAGAGCCACGTTAGGATTAATTAGAACTAATTGATTTTCAAAATATACTTTCGAAGCTAAGGTGGTAGAAAAGTGACAGTAAAACTCCTAGCTTAGAAAGTATGGTTTTTATCAACAAAACGAGAGTGTGAGGTTTAGACCTTTAAATTGAGAAAGTTCTTCTGAAAGATAAATCCTTTTCACGCGCGCTGATGATTTATTAAATTCCCGACGGTTAATTAAGTTACATACCGATATCCCGCTTTTATTAATTTAATTCTTTAATTTTCTTTTAAAATTCAAAACAATTCTAAAACACCTATTCGCCTTAGATTTACACCGTGACAACAGAAATACGGTAGTTCGATTATTGGTCCCTGTGGTTCGATAATCTTTTAAAACTACACGACGAGACTGTGCACTTGGGGTCAATTAAATTTATTGATACACAAATCGTCGATCAAACTAGGCTGGTTTTTTTTTTTGCCCATTCGTTTTTTTTGTTGTTCTGATTTTTTTTTATGACTATATGAACCTCCGGGTTGCTTTTTGCACCCCCTGCTGAAGTTTATTAGATTGGGCCTTAGGCCCATTTTTGTGGTTCTGTTTGCTTTGTGAATTTCTTCTCATACCCCTTCTGTTCATTTATGCACCCCCTCTCTTTTTGTTTTTCTTTTTTGAGAACTCTTTGATTTAGATTAGAAAAATGGATTAAAAAAGTAATTAGTCTTTGACGCATGACTTTGACTGATTAATTTTTTAATTCGGAGTTTTTATAACTTAGATTAGAAAAAGTGGATTAAAAAAGTAATTGGTCTCTGACGCATGACTTTGATCGATTAATTTTTTAATTCGAAGTTTTTATAGCTTAGATTAGAAAAGTGGATTAAAAAAGTAATTGATCTCTGACGCATGACTTTGATCGGTTAGTTTTTTAATTCGGAGTTTTTATGATTTAGATTTGAAAAAATGGATTAAAAAAGTAATTAGTCTCTGACGCATGACTTTGACTGATTAATTTTTTAATTCGGAGTTTTTGCAATTTAGATTAGGAAAAATGGATTAAAAAAGTAATTAGTCTCTGACGCATGACTTTGACTGATTAATTTTTTAATTCGGAGTTTATGCAACTTAGGTTAGAAAAAGTGGATTAAAAAAGTAATTGGTCTCTGACGCATGACTTTGATCGATTAATTCGGAGTTTTTGCAATTTAGATTAGGAAAAATGGATTAAAAAAGTAATTAGTCTCTAACGCATGACTTTGACTGATTAATTTTTTAATTCGGAGTTTTTGCAACTTAGGTTAGAAAAAGTGGATTAAAAAAGTAATTGGTCTCTGACGCATGACTTTGATCGATTAATTTTTTTAATTCGGAGTTTTTATAATTTAGATCAGAAAAAGTGGATTAAAACAGTAATTGGTCTCTGACGCATGACTTTGACTGATTAACTTTTTAATTCGGAGTCTTTGAACTTAGATTAGTAAAATGGGTTAAAAATAAATGGTCACTGACGCATGACTTTGACTAAGTTATTTTTAATTCAAATCTTTGAAACTTTTAAAATTGGAATTTCTTCGAGAAACCACGAGCCTGAATTATGGTTGACTTTTTTATATTGACTTTTTACAGTTGACTTTTACCTACTTGACTGAATTATGCTGTTTGCTTATAATTATTAGATGATTTATTTCTCTTTGTCTGATACATGGTTGCCTGCTTATATGTTCATATCTGATGCACTTTTATTTATTCAGTATATTGATTATATGTCATTTGCATTCATGCATTTGCATTGCTCTCTTCTTCTACCTTTCTTTTTCTTTTTCTTTTCTGAACCTGGAAAACTCTGAAAACAGCTTAAATAAACTATTGAATGAAAAGAGGGATGTCTGACGCATGACTTTCATCTCTTGAATAGTCCAAAGTACCTGCCGCATGGCTCGCGACTGAGGACTATTCTCATTCACTGAATAATTCCTCAGAAAATCTAAAAGACAATCAACCCACTCAACTGTTTTCCTGCTCTTGCGCAGTCAGCTCTTTTTCAACAGCTCTTGTGCAGTCAAATCTTTTTCAACTTCTTTTTCCTAAATGGATGGCGCTTTATCCATTCCCCTGCTACAGACAAACGCTTAAGCCTCCGAAGCGAGCATACAAGCATACTGTTGTATTAGTGGAATGCGACCTAAGCATCGTTCACTAAAAACAACCAACACACAAGCTTTCTTTTCAGGAAGAACTACGTGAGCTTTGACTTTCTCATTGTACTTGGGGGATACGTAGAAGCGAGAGCCTCTCTCGTCAAGCCAAATAATAAAAACTCTTTTTTCCCTTTTCAGTTTAATGTGCGGTAATCTTTTCTTTTACATGGGGTTATCTCTGTTTATGCAAACCAAAATTCCTCAAATGGTTCCCGTTGAGTACAACGGATATGAGGGGGTGTTAACGTCTTCCCCTCATGTAACCAACTCCCGAACCCGACTCTTTAAGGTTTTATCATTATTTTCCTTTCCCCTCACGAGATAAATAAAATATGGTGGCGGCTTCATTGTTTACATTTGTGCATTGCATTTATCATTGCATATCTGTATATTTTTTGCGCCGGGTACTACAGATACATGTTAGTTATTCTGTAGAATTTCAAAATGAACTGATATGTATCGATACATACATCCATTGTATCGATACATAGCTCTTCAAGTTGGGACAGACATGGTCTGGTGTATCGATACATGCACGCATGGTTCGATACATGCTGAAGAACGCTTGATTGTATCGATACATACACAATTTTGTATCGATACAAGCGCGCAAAAACAGTTATTTGTATCAGTTTTCATTCATTCATTCATCAAACATCACAAATCTCTCTTCTTCTCAACAGAACCCAAACAAAAACCCTCATCCCCAATTCTCCAATCTCCCTCAAAACTCAACCAAATCACATAATATTTGACTCTAAACCACTTCAAATTCATTGCTCATCAACATTCCGTCAACAATTTGGTGGTTCAAGTGTCCAATTTTTCTCATTCAAGACAAGGTTTTCAATTGGGGTTTTTGAGCTCTTCAAAGTTCCTCAACATTTGTCAAGGTAATTCTTACTCCCTTATGGTGCCTTGAACTAAAAATGCTGATAGGACTAAGAATAATACTGGAATGATTAGTGAGTTTAGAACTCCAGAAAACTTTAAGGAAGATGACTTCATTCACGAGAACTACTCAACCTTCTATGTTAGAAAATGTAAGGAAAGGAAGGTAATTCCTCAAAATGCGGTTAAGGTTGAAAATCTTGAAGAATTACATCTAGGAGAAGTTGCTGAAATCATTAAGAGAGAAAACCTTATCACTTTTTGTAAGTTGAAGAAACCATACTTGGAAGATTTAGTTAAGATTTGCTACTCCGGTCTACAAGAGCAAAAGGGTGCTGAGTTTGAATTCTGTATAGGAAAGAATATTTACAAGGTTACTAATAGCATGTGGTCCAAACTATTTGGCTTGGTGACTGATAAGAACTTGAAAAAGTTCACTGACGCTGAGGGTCCTAAGTATAAAATGATTGATTTTGCTAGTACACTAACCAGGAACGGTAAAAGTCCTTGTGGAAAGGCCGGTAAACTAAAGAAAGGTCCTAGAGTTCTACTTTGGATTGTCAATCATATACTAAGACCTAGAGGTGGATCATATTCTAGACTTGATTGGAAGGACATTGATCTCATGTATATCATGATGGAGAGGAAGAAAATAGATTGGCCAAACTATATAGTAAGTCGTATGTTTGCTTTACGGGATTCTCAAAAGGATAAATGTCTTGGATATGGAAGCATGATCTCAACCATCTTAGCTCACTTCAAAATAGCCGACCAATTAGGAGGATTTTGGATGAAACCAAAAACAGATCAAATCTTTAGCATAACTCAAATGAAAAAGATGGATTATAAATGGAATGATGAGATTGAAGATTATGAGTTTTGTGGCAAAGAGGAGGAAGAAGATGATGGTCATCAAGGAAATCAAGAAGGGAAAGGTAAAAGACCAAGAGAAGAGGCATCTGAAAGTGACAACTTGGAAAGTGGTCCCTCAGAAATTAGTAATGTTGCAATTATGGAAATGTTGATAGAAATAAGCTCAAAGCAAGTTGAATTCCAAAATGACATCAACATTAGACTTGACGACATGCATGCATACAACGTCTCAAAGTTTGATCATCTTCAAGGTCAATTGGATGACTAGATCAAGAAACAAACTTCCGTTGACCAATACTTCAATCCTAACCCTAACCCGGACAATATGGATGAATGATAATGATGCTTGACTATTGTTTTTGTAGCATTTTATTTTCTTTTACCGCATGAACAATATTGCTCTTGTTATTTCTTATGACTTTCTCTATTTCAATTTGGTTGTACGGATAATTTCAATGTTGTCATGGTTTTGGACAACATTACATTTTGGTTTGTATAACTTTACATCTCGGATAATTTGTTTATGTATGGATATTTTGTTATGTTTATGCATTGGTTGCATGTTTTGTTTATTTCGTCCCGTATTGTGATATGTTAATTCTTTAAAAATAACGATGTTGTTACAATATTCATGCTTTGGTTTTGGTTTGTTGTTCTACATTCCATATTTGTCATGATATTTGGTTTTTCGCCATTGGATTATAAAGTGCATATCTTGTACGTATTTATATTGATTAGGATATTCATCATAAAGTGCATTTCGACAAATGTAAGTGCACGATATGACCATGTTAAAAACGTTTTAATACTTGATACTTCTAACAAGTTCTCTTCTTCTTTTTGATATTGTCAAAGGGGGAGAGATTTGGATTGCACAAGCTAAGGAAAGAATTCTTGATTATCAACATATCAAACGCATTATGGCATCAACTCAGGGGGAGCGTGCTTATGGTTAGCCTTGATGTTTGTGTCTGTATACATATTGCTATTTTATTGCATATTATTAGGTATAGGCTTAATTTAGCTTATGCAAAGTTTTGACAATTATCAAAAAGGGGGAGAATGTAAGTGCACCAGTTCACTCCCATGTTTTAATAATTGTCATAACCCATGAAAATAGTGTAGAACATATTTTGGCAACATTAGAAACAACTTGACAGCGAAAAACTATTTTTAATCTTTGAAAAATTTATTTTAAGATTCTTTGTATCGATACATAAATACTTGTATCGATACAAATGTCCTGAAACTACTTCAGACTGATCTTGAGCATTTTGTATCGATACACACTTCATTTGTATCGATACAAAAACTGGTGTTTAGGGGCAGAGAATCACTTGTGTATCGAATCATGCTTGCATGTATCGATACACACCTAACTCTCTCAAAATACTAGTTCATTTGATGTAATTAGGATCACAAATTTCTCATACTAGCAAACCTTACAAACTCAAAGTACCCAACGTTCGAGAGAAACGAGTAAACAAGGCAATAATGTATGATCTTGTGATCAAACTCTTTTAAATTCAATGCAATTTACATTCTTATGCAATTTACATGCCTTTATTTACATTTCTTGCATTATATTTCATTGAAGCATTTACTTTTCTTGTCAATATGTATTCATTTCGAGTATTTTTACTTTTCTTGTCATTCAAGTTACATTTTCTTTACTTTATTTGATTTTTTTTAATCAAAACTCGTTCATTTACATTAATGAACATTGCTATTTTCAATTACAAACAATGAATGCACGAAACATTCCCGAGATTATCTAGTTGGTCTCTAGAGCATTGCAAACTAGCGCTTGTTTACCAAAAATCAGTGTAAACAAATTGGCACGCCCGGTGGGACTGGTTTTGTGCGTTCTTATTTTCAAAGATTTCTTAAAAAAAATTCTGAAAATCTTCTTCTTTGTTGTTTTGGAAAGTTGTATCTGTGTTGTTTTCAAAAATCTATATTGTTTAGTGCATGCAATTGAGAAGTGGTAGGATTAAACTAGAGATGGTGAGACCTAGAGGCACTAATGCTAATAATAGCAATAACAACAACAACAATAATAATGACAACAATAATGTCAATAACCAAAACAACCAAGATCCTGATGTTATTAACCCATTATTGGGGCATGTGGTTGGTTCGAGTGCTTTAACAACATTAGCCACAGATGCAACATCAGTGGGGGCAACACAGGCAATCCCTGTGTCTTTTTCCATGCCCTCATTAACATCTAATGCTGCAACCACAATGGCTGACAACACAACGACCATGCCTTTACAAACCTATGTTGGGGTTACACCTCCATTTTCAGGATCTTCGTTTGACTTTCGAAGTCAATCAGGGGGTTTGTTTCAGTCACAAAGATCTTATCCATATGGAATGCCTACAACCATGATGCAGAATGTGTATTCACATCCTGCAATACATTCTGATAGGATAGCAGTGAGGTCTCATTTTCAACAAGGACAAACCTCTAATAATGCTAGAGTTCGAGTGAACCAACCAGCCCTCACTACAGATTCACTTTTATCCATGAGGCAACAAATGGATGAAAGTAATTATGACATGGTGAATTTACTCACTGAACAAATGGGCACAATAATTAATCCATTAATTTTCGACACCACAATATCTTGCTTTTGAGAAAGGAAATTGAACCAATCTCTTCCATCTGAAGCTTCGCATTCTTGTTGATCAAGTGACGTAGTCTTATGCCTTCTTTTTCTTTTTTATGTCTCATTTTTTGTATGAACCGCCCTTTCAGGTTTTCGATCCACCGAGACGCCCTCTTTTTTGACTAAGCCGCCCTTTCAGGTTTTCAGCTTGACGGGCAAATATTATTTTTTTTTATCACTTTTTTTTAGGCATAGTATTTCTTGACTGCGTCAGAGTTCACTGGATGTGCAAACTCTTCACCGTCCATAGTTGCAAGGATTACTGCTCCACCTGAGAAGGCTTTCTTTACGACAAATGGTCCATCATAGTTAGGAGTCCATTTTCCTCGTAAGTCTTTATGAACGGGCAGTATTTCTTTCAACACCAAGTCACCTTCCTTGAAATGTCTTAGACGGACCTTCTTATCAAATGCTCTTTTGACTCTTTGCTGGTACAATTGACCGTGACATAAAGCTGTCATTCTCTTTTCTTCGATGAGGTTGAGCTGATCAAGCCGATTCTGAACCCATTCTGCTTCGTCGAGTTTGACATCTCTCAAGACTCTTAACGAAGGAATCTCAACTTCTAGTGGTAGTACCGCTTCCATACAATATACCAGAGAGAAAGGAGTTGCCCCTGTTGAAGTGCGAACTGTGGTTCTGTATCCATGGAGAGCATAAGGAAGCATGTTATGCCAGTCCCTATAAGTCTTCACCATTTTCTGAATGATCTTTTTGATGTTTTTATTAGCTGCTTCAATGGCGCCATTCATCTTGGGCCGGTATGGTGATGAATTGTGATGTTCAATCTTGAACTCAACACACAACTCTCTCATTGTCTGATTATTCAAATTGCTGGCATTATCAGTGATAATCTTGTTAGGAACTCCGTAGCGACAGATTATCTTCCTTCTGATGAACTTAGAAACCACTTTTCTGGTGACATTGGCATAGGAAGCTGCTTCGACCCATTTGGTGAAATAGTCAATAGCAACCAAGATGAAGCGATGACCATTCGCCGCTTTTGGTTCAATCATACCAATCATATCTAGGCCCCACATAGCAAAAGGCCAAGGTGTTGTCATAACATGCAGAGGAGTAGGTGGAACATGAATCTTGTTCGCATAGATTTGGCATTTATGACACTTTCTACCATAGTTGATGCAATCTGCTTCCATGGTCAACCAGTAATAGCCCGCACGGAGAATTTTCTTTGCCATGGAGTGTCCGTTTGCATGGGTACCAAAAGCTCCTTCATGAATCTCTTCGATAAGCATGTCCGCTTCTCTCTTCTTTACACAACGGAGAAGGACCTTATCGTAGTTTCTTTTGTACAACACTTCCCCATCTAAGAAGAAACCAGCTGCTAGCATTCTCAAAGTCTTCTTATCTTGCTCGGAAGCATTGACAGGATATTCTTTGTTTTTGATCAAGTTCTTGATATCATAATACCAAGGTCTTCCATCCTTCTCTTCTTCAACTGCTAAGCAATAAGCGGGCTTTTCTCTGCGCTCAATTGCTACACGAGGCACATGATTTGGATAGCTTACTTTGTACATGGATGACAAAGTAGCTAAAGCATCAGCCAACTGATTCTCTTCTCTGGGAATATGATCGAAAGTGATAACATCAAAGTACTTCATCATTTCCATAATATAATCCCGATATGGAATTAAATTAGGATGACGAGTTTCCCAATCACCTCGGATTTGGTAAATAACCAGAGCAGAGTCTCCATACACTTCTAGGTTCTTAATTCTCAAATCAATTGCCCCTTCTAAACCCATAATACAAGCCTCATATTCAGCAATATTGTTGGTACAGTCAAACAACAACCTGACTGTGAATGGTGTGTGAGTATTACGAGGAGAGATTATAACAACACCTATACCATGCCCCATAGCATTAGATGCACCATCGAAAACAAGCTTCTACAAAGAACCTGGTTCGACCCTTCATCATCGCCAATGGGAGGTTTTTCACTCAAATCCATGATATCTTCATCAGGAAAGTCAAAGCGCACAGGCTGATAATCATCTAAAGGCTGGTGAGCTAGATGCTCTGCTAGCACACTTCCTTTGATAGCTTTTTGTGTAACATACTGAATATCATACTCAGACAACAACATCTGCCAACGGGCAATTCTTCCGGTTAAAGCTTGCTTCTCAAAAATGTATTTGATAGGATCCATCTTGGTGATCAACATAGTAGTATGACACACCATATACTGTCTCAAACGGCGAGCAGCCCAAGTCAAAGCACAGCAAGTCTTTTCAACTAGTGAGTAATTGATCTCACAACTAGTGAATTTCTTGCTCAAATAATAAATTGCATGCTCTTTCCTGCCAGTTTCATCATGTTGTCCAAGTACACACCCCATGGATTCCTTTAGCACATGTAGGTACAAAATCAACGGCCTTCCAGGAACAGGCGGTATCAAGACTGGTGGCTCTTGTAAGTACTGTTTAATCTTTTCAAATGCCCATTGGCAGTCTTCATTCCATTCAACAGTCTGATCCTTTCTCAATAACTTGAAAATTGGTTCACAAGTTGCAGTAAGATGAGAGATAAACCTGGAGATATAGTTCAATCGTCCTAGGAAACCTCTGACTTCTTTCTCAGTCACTGGTGCTGGCATATTCTGAATTGCTTTGACTTTGTCGGGATCAACCTCAATTCCCTTTTCACTGACAATGAAGCCTAGCAATTTGCCGGATCTGACACCAAATGTACACTTGTTGGGATTCAACCGCAACTGATACTTTCTCAACCTTTTGAACAATTTCAGGAGATGTACCAAGTGTTCTTCTTCTGTTTGAGATTTAGCAATCATATCATCCACATATACTTCTATCTCTTTGTGGATCATGTCATGGAAGAGAGTAACCATGGCACGTTGATATGTTGCCCCAGCATTCTTCAAACCAAAAGGCATCACTTTGTAGCAGAAAGTCCCCCACGGGGTGATGAATGTGGTTTTCTCCATATCTTCAGGCGACATTTTAATTTGATTGTAACTTGAGAAACCATCCATAAACGAAAAGATCGGGAAACGAGCTGTGTTATCCACCAATACATCAATGTGAGGTAATGGGAAATCATCCTTCGGACTTGCTCTATTCAGATCCCGATAATCCACACACATTCGCACTTTACCATCCTTCTTCGGGACTGGTACTATGTTGGCAATCCATTCAGGGTACTTGGCCACCGCAAGGAAACCCGCGTCAAACTGTTTTCTGACCTCTTCCCTGATCTTGAGAGCCATGTCAGGTCTAGTTCTTCTCAACTTTTGCTTTACCAGAGAACATTTAGGCTTGAGCGGAAGCTTGTGTTCAACTATGTTTGTATCTAAACCGGGCATATCCTGGTATGACCATGCAAACACATCCACATACTCTCGAAGCAGCTTGATCAAACTCTCTTTCACATCTGGCTGTAGGGAGGCTCCTATTTTGACCTCTTTTTTATCCTCTTTAGTCCCCAGATTGATCACATCCACTTGTTCCTGATGAGGTTGAATCATTCTTTTCTCTTGATCCAACATTCGAGCTAACTCTTCTGGTAATTCATAGTCTTCCTCTCCATCCTCTTCTGCTTGATTAATTGGGAGATCGAAGTCATGAAGATTTACAGCATTGTTTTGATTCATGGATTCATTTCTGCATGATTTAATTTTATTGATTTAGATTTGAATGCAAAAGTGTTTTTTTTTATGAAATGCAAGAAATTATTGCCATTTTTATAATTTATCTTTTTAAAACTATAGAAAGAAGAATAAATAAGACTGAAATTGCATAAGAAGTACTTTTTTCATTAATTGCAAATTAAACATCAAAACAAAGTGGCCCTACAAGCACAACCATTTGTTCTGGGCTGAACAAAGGTGTTTTGAAAGGAAAACAAATTACTTTGAAATAAAAACAACTTCAGGGATTCCAACAGCTGTCCAATTAGTTAGCACAGTCGCAGGAGAACACTAGCGCACCCAATCCTGGTTCTTTCCAACAGCCTCGTTGTCATCAACCATAGCAATATGACCATCAACACGGTAACCAGCACTGCAGAAAGTATCTTCAATCTTTGGAATCTTGTCTTGTACCTTTTTCTGAGTTGCTATCCCTTTAGACGACTGATAACCCAAACCGAAACGATCCTTCTTCTCAGACAAAACTAACATCTGTCCCAAACCAGTAGGAAGTCCTTCTTCTAAGGCTACTTTCAAGCTTTTTAAAGAAGTAATGGATTTCTTTTTTTTCCAACCGTCACTTTCAGGATTTGCAAGGGTGACACTCGCAATTTCCAAAGCCTGGAAAGGAATTTCTACAGCACCTTCATCACGCTCGCCATACTTGTTAGAAATCGACTGGCCCCCCAAAGTGTCCTTTTCATGCTCATACTGATCAACAGCGGCAACCAAGGGTTCCTTTTTGACATATCCTACTTGCACTAAGCCTTGATCAATCAATTGTTGCAAACATTCTTTCAGCTTTGAACAGTGGTTTGGATTGTAAGTGCACCAGTTCACTCCCATGTTTTAATAATTGTCAAAATCCATGCAAATAGTGTAGAACATATTTTGGCAACATTAGAAACAACTTGACAGCGAAAAACTATTTTTAATCTTTGAAAAATTGATTTTAAGGTTCTTTGTATCGATACATAAATACTTGTATCGATACAAATGTCCTGAAACTACTTCAGACTGATTTTGAGCATTTTGTATCGATACATACTTCATTTGTATCGATACAAAAACTGGTGTTCAGGGGCAGAGAATCACTTGTGTATCGAATCATGCTTGCATGTATCGATACACACCTAACTCTCTCAAAACACCAGAGAAAGCATTGTGTATCGAATCATGCTTGCATGCTTCGATACATATCAGTCAGGTTTTCAAGAAACTGATATATAAATCGATACATACTCGTGTTTGTATCGATACATAGGTCAAATATTTCAAATTTGAACGCTGGTCAAGGTGTTTGTATCGATACATACCATCGTATGTATCGATACAAGTCTGTTCTATTTTGCCTAAATTTGCTCAATTCTATTTTCACTATAAATAGCAATGTGAGTGTTTCTTGTAAGTGTGAGAATCCATCTGAAAAACACATTGGATCAAGGTTTAAGAGAAATTTTGGATCAAAGACTTATTCAACACAAGTTCTTCATCTTCTATCAAGTCACTTCAAATTTGAGATTGAGTATGGGATCACTCGAAGGTTCGTAGGTGATTCGGTGGATAACGTTTGGTGCAATTCGCGGTGAATCAGAATTGCGATCGAGTTGAGTTGTGTTGGAGGTTTGGATTTTCATCAAGGGTTTCAAGATTGTGCGATATCTTGAAGGTTCAACTTCTAGGAAGCGAAGGAATCAGCTGGACGTTCGGTGCGAAGGTTTTCGGTACGAAGACGGCGCAAGATTGGGACGTTGGAATCAGAGGTTGAAGCTTCTAGAATTGTTGAGATTACTTGGCTCAATTTGCATTAGATTGAATAGGGTTATTTGAGTCTTTGTAAATTGTGCACTATCAAAGCGTTTTTTGATAAATTGCTCAAATCGTCCGTTTGACGATTTGGGGGGAGACGTACCTGGCCCGAAGCGAGGACGACGTGAAAGCCAAGGGAACTCCCTAATCATCTGGTTGTGTCTTTCTATCCCTACACTTTTACTTTTAGTTTTGTTGATTAATTGAATCAATTGAATTCGTGATCGTAAGTGTCACCGCAATTCAATTGATTTGAAACTTGAATTTGTGATTGTGTAAACGTGATAGTTGAAACTTGTTGATTTTGTTTGTGTTAGAATTTTGATTACAAAACATAAACCTAAATTCAATTTGTCGCTAATTGTTCTAAGGCTTATACTACATTTCCTTTGATCGAAGGGTGCAAAGTAGACTATTGATCCGGTAGCCTTCCGCGTACTCGAAATATTTTTAAAACCTCGTTGTATAGAAAGAGTCACTTATTCACCCCCCTCTAAGTGATCGCCATATAGTCTAACAAGTGGCATCAAGAGCCCGATTTGATTTTAAACGATTAAATCGAGTAATTTGTGCCTATTATTAGAAGACATGGCGTTTGCACCCCAAGGGGCGTACAATAGGGCTCCTATATTCGATGGACACCATTTCGATTATTGGAAAAGTAGTATGCGCATTCACATCAATTCTTTTGATGGTGATGTGTGGGATGCCATTGAAAACGGTCGCTTTGTTCCAACCACGACCGATGCCAATGGTGCCGTCACTAATACACCTATGGCACAATGGACGGTTGACGACAAAAAGAAGGTCAATTACGATGCGAAAGCTCAAAACATTTTAATCTCATTCTTAAGGATTGAGCAATTCTATCATGTTTCGCATTGTACTATGGCTAAGGATATGTGGGTGATCGACGATTTGTGTATCAATAAATTTAATTGACCGCAAGTGCACAGTCTCGTCGTGTTGTTCTAAGGCTAATGAATAGGGTTTTAGAATTGTTTTAGAAATTAAAGGAGATTAAATTAAGAATAAAAGCGGGATATCGGTATGTAACTTAATTAACCATCGGGAATTTAATAAATTAATAGCGCGCGAAAAAGGATTTATTTTTCAGAAGAACTTTCTCAATTTAAAGGTTAAAACCTCACACTCTCGTTTTGTTGATAAAAACCATACTTTCTAAGCTAGGAGTTTTACTGTCACTTTTCTACCACCTTAGCTTCGAAAGTATATTTTGAAAATCAATAAATTCTAATTAATCCTAATGTGGCTCTCGCTCGTTCAAAGATTAATATCAAATTCCTACTATCTAGTTAAAGCCTCAAACTCTCGCTCTATTGACTTTAACCTTAGTTGCTTTGTTTTACTCTCGTTCAAAAGCTTTGAATTAAATTAGGAATTTGAATCAGAAAAAATGTTTAATAAGTACGCGCTAAATCATTATTAAATTCCCTTTGGAGAATTAGTTTACATACCGATATCTAGGAAATTTAGCTAGACATAATTAAGAAATTAAACAAACAAAAACAGGAAATTGAATAAAGCTTAATTAAATAAGTAAATAAAAACATTAACTAAAAACCTGGAAGTAAATGCTGAATGAACTTGATATAAATAACTGGAATAATATTCTTGACAGGAAAGTGAAAACAGAACTAAAAATGGATTCACGGTGTGGAAATACCGTTACAGTTACTGTAATAAGAAACTAAAACTGTACTGAAAATAAAGAAAATAAGGCGTGCAGAGAACATAATTTGAGTCTTCTATTTATAGGGGAGGATTTGCTAGTACGATCCACCAAAGTAGGAAAGATAAGCTTCACTTTGATCTTATCCAATTGCCATCCGATTAGGAACAGAAAACGGATCAGACGATGTACCTCTTCCCCACGTCACGCAAAATTCAGTTTCACTGGGCTTCACAATTGGTGGCGCTCGCCACCACTTCTGTGGCGCTCGCCACTGGGCTGTGTGATTGGTTGCGCTCGCCACCACTCCTGTGGCGCTCGCCACTGGGCAGATTTGGGCAAATGCCCATTTTTGCTGGGCTCCTTTGTGGGCTGCGCGAATTTGGGATTTGCACCCCCTTTTTGCTCCGTTTTTGATACTTTTTGCTCAATTCTCATCTCCGACCTATTTTATTCGACAAAACTAAAAACAAATCAAATACTAACATAAAAAGGCATAAACGAAATAAATACATATGCAAATGCAACTAAAATTCACCTAAATTAAGCTAAAAATAAGATATGATTTCGTGTCATCAAATTCCCCCACACTTGAACCATTGCTTGTCCTCAAGCATAAAAGAATAGTGAATCACAAAGCATAAGTAAAAACACATGACACGATCATCCTACTCGTACGTGGTTGCCGGCTAAGCCATGAAAATCAGGTAACAGTGCAAATAACAAGAACATCGTGATGACACAAGAGATTCCCATTATATGAAAACAAACCTGAAGCATTTCCTCTTGACTCTACCTCTCACCTAAGTTTCATTCCCCCTTTTCATTCTAGCGCAATCACATTAAGCCCGTTATCTTGTACACGCCCATGGTAGGAAACCTGTTAGTGATTATGATCATCATATAGCGAGGGGTGCTGATAACATAAGTTTGGTAACCCCTATTTGCTTTACCCACTTCGCAGTTGCGGGGGATCGGATCGTAACACGCCCTATTAAGTTCAGAATCAGACACCTCTGAACCAACTACTAATGAGTTTCTATACTATGGTATTTTTTTCCTTCTCATGTTTCAACATTTGCTGAATTTTCATCAATTATTTCAAGGAATCAACCAATAGCATTCATAACATTAATACTCAAAATCATTCACTTATATTCTTTGGTTTCCCACTTAGTTTGTGCCTTGAGATGGTGCCGACTGCTAGATAAACTACTAAGGGTTCATTAAAACTCAAGTTCAAGACTTTGTCAAAACTAGTATTCAAATCAGTTTTACACACTTCAGGGAATCTAAGGTGTTAAAACGGTATTGATTTTATCTAACCGTTACCTAAATTCCACAACATAGCCTAGATAGTGCAAACAACCTATATACGTTCAAACAATCAATATCAATCATCAGAACTCAATACTTTTGCTTTTCACAAGAAAATTTTTGGTATGGCTCAAGAAATGGGAAAATCAAACAATAACAAGACCAACACGCAAAATCAACTCAATCTAAGTGAACTAACCTAAGGTTTTATTATGCATGCAAAACTAGATGACTGAAAAAAATAAAGGAAAGCGATAAAGCTTCCTCCCCCACACTTAAATCGAGCATTGTCCCCAATGCAACGACTAAAGGTGAGATTGGCAGGGTACAACCTGAGTAGCTAAGCTTTCACAACTGTAAAGTCGTCGAGCGTGCTATCTCTTTATTACCTGCAAAATAAAATGAACTAAAAAGAAAAACATTAAATTCAAAATCATCAAATACTTCCACTTCGAGGATGCCATGTTGAGGCATTTCATCGCGCCTAGAGATGCCACCAGCGCGTTGGCACTGATCACAACTCTTTATGGCCGCATGGACATTTTTCCAAAGAGTGGGCCAAAAGAGGCCGGCTTGTAAGATCTTAGCACAGGTTTTGGAAGTACTTGCATGTCCTCCATAGGGCGCGGAATGACAATGAGTGATAATGCTTTGCGCCTCATCTTCGGGGGCACATCGACGGAAGATTCCATCGGCACCTCTCTTGAAAAGAAGAGGGTCATCCCAATAGTAATGTTTTAGATCACTAAAGAACTTCTTCTTTTGCTGGTAAGTTAAATATGGCGGAAGGACCCTTGCCGCTAAATAATTAACAAAATCAGCATACCATGGCAAAGAGTCTCTTGTGAAGACAGAGTTGACGACTTCGACGTCGTCTTGAAACAAAGGGTACTCGGAGGCGACACTCTCCATAAGGGCTACCAGCCTCTCATACGGGAAGTCATCATTTATAGGTACCGTTTCAGGCACCATTCCCTCCATTCTTGACAAATGGTCCGCGACTGTGTTGTCAATCCCTTTCTTATCTTGGATCTTTAAATCCAATTCTTGAAGGAGCAAGATCCATCTCAGGAGCCTTGGTTTGGCATCCTTCTTGTTCACTAGGTACCTAATTGCGGCATGATCTGTATAGACAATGATTTTGGCCCCTATTAGGTAGGAACAGAATTTGTCAACCGCAAACACAACAGCCAGGAGTTCTTTTTCTGTGGTGGCGTAGTTCATTTGCGCAGGGTCTAAGGTCCTACTAGCATAATAGATAGCGTGAAGCTTCTTATCTTTCCTTTGACCTAGAACCGCGCCTATAGCATAGTCACTAGCGTCACACATGATCTCAAATGGTAGACTCCAATCAGGTGGCTGCATGATGGGGGCATAAATGAGAGCTGCCTTTAGTTTCTTGAATGCCGTTAGGCACTCCTCATCAAAAATGAACTCGGCATCTTTCATTAGCAGCCCGGTTAACGGCTTTGTAATTTTGTATAGCTTTAGGTTTCCATGGCCACTTATCAAGTACTCGCACATACCCCTCACTTTTTCTCTTTTTTCTCCTATAGGGCGGTTCAGCTTTCTTGCCCTCTTCTATTATTTTGTGTTTTGGGAGAAAAGAAGATTTACTGATTTGAGGCGGGGGTTCTGGTTCAATTTCGGCTGTCCTCCTTTCCTTTGACTTAGTATTTTCACTCACCTTTCCGAGTGTTACCCTCATCCTCTTTGTACTAATGACTCCCTTAAATTTTCTTTCCCCCAATTTCCTCTTTCTTTTTGCACTCTCAACCCCATGTGTGTAGATGTTTACATTTTTTACCTTTCCACATGCTTGGGGTTTTGGGTCTACTCTCGCCTCCATTAACCTTTTGGGAACAAGGATTGGTGGGATATAGGGAGCAAGGAAAACACACAGTGTTTCCTTCTCTACCTCTTCGACTGCCTCACTAGGGAGGGGTATCGGTGATGTTTCTTCGATCTCCACTCTTTCCTTGCCAAAACTCTCGACAACATTATCGTCTTTTCTAGGCATCTCAATCTCGCTTTCACTGAAGTTTGCTACAACGTTTACCTGTCTCTCATGAGAGAGTTTTATGGCTGACTGAGCGAGCTGGGAGATTTGCGTCTCCATTGACTCTTGGCCAGTCGCTATTGAGTCGACCATATCGTTGAGCTTCTCTAGGGCTTTGATATATTCGAGATTGCATAGCCTAATCCTTTCATTTGCGAGGGTTTGTACTCTCATAAATTCTCTAAATTGTCGCTTTAGCCTAGCATTAGCGGAGGTTTCATAAATTCATTAAATACCGCTAATAGGCTAGGACTCACGGATTCTTCCGGTTCCTCGAAATGTTGGGGATAGTAATTGTACTGAGAGTTAGGGTATTGTCCCTCGAAGTACGGGGACGGTTGAGGCTGGTAGTTATAAGGGAAATTATGATTAGGGTAGTTGAAATTTTGAGGATAGTCATTATAAAAAGGATTTGAGTTATACATCAGATTGAGCTCAAAGGACTTATCCTAAAATTGTTTATTATTTTTTTTCAATTTTTAAATTTAAAACGCCTTAGTCTCTACGGTGTAACGACGGAGTTACGATATCGACTAAATTGGTCCCCGACAACGGTGCCAAAAACTTGATCGATGATTTGTGTATCAATAAATTTAATTGATCGCAAGTGCACAGTCTCGTCGTGTAGTTTTAAAAGATTATCGAACCACAGGGACCAATAGTTGATCTACCGTATCTCTATCGTCACGGTGTAAATCTAAGGCTAATGAATAGGGTTTTAGAATTGTTTTAGAAATTAAAGGAGATTAAATTAAGAATAAAAGCGGGATATCGGTATGTAACTTAATTAACCATCGGGAATTTAATAAATTAATAGCGCGCGAAAAAGGATTTATTTTTCAGAAGAACTTTCTCAATTTAAAGGTTTAAACCTCACACTCTCGTTTTGTTGATCAAAACCATACTTTCTAAGCTAGGAGTTTTACTGTCACTTTTCTACCACCTTAGCTTCGAAAGTATATTTTGAAAATCAATAAATTCTAATTAATCCTAACGTGGCTCTCGCTCGTTCAAAGATTAATATCAAATTCCTACTATCTAGTTAAAGCCTCAAACTCTCGCTCTATTGACTTTAACCTTAGTTGCTTTGTTTTACTCTCGTTCAAAAGCTTTGAATTAAATTAGGAATTTAAATCAGAAAAATAGTTTAATAAGTACGCGCTAAATCATTATTAAATTCCCTTCGGAGAATTAGTTTACATACCGATATCTAGGAAATTTAGCTAGACATAATTAAGAAATTAAACAAACAAAAACAGGAAATTAAATAAAGCATAATTAAATAATTAAATAAAAACATAAAATAAAAACCTGGAAGTAAATGCTGAATGAACTTGATATAAATAACTTGAATAATATTGTTGACAGGAAAGTGAAAACAGAACTGAAAATGGATTCCCGGTGTGGAAATGCCGTTACAGTTACTGTAACAAGAAACTAAAACTGTACTGAAAATAAAGAAAATAAGGCGTGCGGAGAACAGAATTTGAGTCTTCTATTTATAGGGGAGGATTTGCTAGTACGATCCACCAAAGTAGGAAAGATAAGCTTCACTTTGATCTTATCCAATTGCCATCCGATTAGGAACAGAAAACGGATCAGACGGTGTACCTCTTCCCCAAGTCACGCAAAATTCAGTTTCACTGGGCTTTGCAAATTTGGTGGCGCTCGCCACCACTTCTGTGGCGCTCGCCACTGGGCTGTGTGATTGGTGGCGCTCGCCACCCCTCCTGTGGCGCTCGCCACTGAGCAGATTTGGGCAAATGCCCATTTTTGCTGGGCTCCTTTGTGGGCTGCGCGAATTTGGGCTTTGCACCCCCTTTTTGCTCCGTTTTTTATACTTTTTGCTCAATTCTCTTCTCCGACCTATTTTATTCGACAAAACTAAAAACAAATCAAATACTAACATAAAAAGGCATAAATGAAATAAATACATATGCAAATGCAACTAAAATTCACCTAAATTAAGCTAAAAATACGATATGATTTCGTGTCATCAGGCATCAATGTCAGCTTGAAAGGATTGAGAAATTTCCTCTTCTATAGCTGTTTGGACAGATCTTTCTGCAGCAATTTTGGCTTGATACTCCTCGATTTGGCGTTGAAGTTCAGCTACATTAGCCTCCCAAGTAGCAATGTTATTTTTGCAAGTAATGAGCATGGGGGTTTGAACTTCAGCAGCTTCCTTTCGAATTCTAGCAACCTCGAGATGTGCCTCTTTAGCCTTGGCCAATAAAGTAGCATGAGCATGCTTTTGGCTATTCAACTTGGCCAGGTTACCCCTTTCTCTCTGTATCACCTTTGCATACTGTTCAATCATGTTCTTTATTTGCATAACTTTGCAAAGAGTCAAAGGGTCAGTATGAGGGTTATGAAATAAACGTAGAAATGCTAAGTGGCTGAAAGCATTAGAGGGATTCTCTTCGAGGTCTGCCAATACATTCTGCAAGCCATATTCAACTTTGAGCTTGGTTAATAAAGAATCCTGCTTAACATTGGCCTTTGCAGTAGCACTAGAGGGATAAGTAGAGCTATCAGTCTTATCACTCGAAGAGCAAGATTTTGATGATTGGATCAGAAGGTCCAAGGCAGCAGCTGGGTTGGTCTTATGCATATTGGCAAACTCCACCTCTAGGACACTGATAATATTTCTGGACCACCAGCTTTAGCTTCTTTACTGATGCTGTCATTTTCATCCTCATCAATATCCTCCCCTTCTTCAATAGACTCTTCTTCCTCTTCAGCAGAATCACTCAAAGCTGTACTTGGGATAGGAGTTGGTAATTTTGTTGGGCTTGGCATTTTCGAGCCACCCACGTGTTCAACGTTCTTCCATCCCCAAGTATTAGCAGGTTGATGTGCACCCACAAAAATGGAATCAGCTTCAGTTTGAGTGGTTGCTCGAGGAGAGGATGATTTAGCCTGAAAAACACAAGTTGAAATGAAAAGGTTAAAATTGCTAATAAATAAAATATAGTTTGGGACTATATATACATGAGAAAGTAAATTAGGCTAAGTAAATTTACTTTGCCACATTTTTCCCATACAAATTTCTCCATTGGGGTAGGACTTACGTGCTGGTCCTGTTGAGGGTTGTCCTTGGGTAAGTTTTCAGCCTGGCATATTGACGAATAGAGTCAGGAAATTGGCTAAATCTGAAGTTCTATTCGAATGCAACAACAAGTTAATAGCATACCTGAGTATTTTCAAAATCTTCCTCAATCCTTCCTAGAAGGGGATTATTGTCATGACCCTCTTGTGCAGGAATCTCCTGTTGAAAACAGTATTGGTTAGGTACAGAATTCATTCAAATGAAGAGGGTATAAAGATTGACAAATTGGTTAACATATTCATTCGAGCATGTGAATGAAAGAAGTGACTTACCTTGTCATTTTCAGCCTTGTTTGGATTTTCTGTTTCTTCGAGAACAGGATTTGGGGAGATTTGTTCTCTCACGGGAGAAAGTGGAGGATTGCCTTCATTATTTGCATCATCATTTATAACTCTTTCAGCATTGTCCTCATCCTCCACAGTGAGGTCATGATCCACTCGAGCAGTACTGGTGGTATCAGACTTATAGGATCTAGAAGGCGTAGAATGTCCTTTATTCTTCTTCTTCTTCTTCGTCTTCTTCTTTAGTTCTCTCACCACTGTGGAGTCTTCTTGTACTTTCTCAGATTTCTCCTCTTCTTCTCGCTTCTTGCTCGATTCAACGTTCGAAGAACTGGCCTTCTTACTGTAATACCATAATTTTGAGTTTCTTAAAATAAATATTTTATTTAAAAATTATTTCTTATTCTCCTTAAGAAATACCAAAAATAGTTTTTGAGATAATTTTTGCTTACAATTTATCCTTTTTTTCTTTATTTCTTTTAATTGTCGCAATTTATCTTTTTATACGAAAAATAGCAAAAATGTTCAAAAATAGTTTCTTACCTTTATATTTTAGTTTACATTTTTATTTCTATACTTTTCTATATTTTATTTGTATTTTTCTTGCACTTTTTCTATTTTATTTACATTTTCTTTTTTTATGACAATTTCTTTCTCTTGTGGCCAATCACATTGCGACACCTCATCATCTCCACCTCATAATCATTTTCATTACTATCTTTCCATTAATTTTCTCATTAACCCAAAATTACATTTTATTACACAAATACCACTCACCTAATCCTACCACTATAAATACACACCTCACATCACTCAATCATTACCAATCATTTTTCACAAATCCCAATACACACACCAAAATCAGAAAAATCACATCCTCCTTCCTCCACCAACACTTCCGGCGCGCCACCGCCGGAATTCCATTTTCCGGCCAACTTCCGGTCATCCAAAAACCTTCGAAAATCAACGATCAAGCACTCAATCTATAAGCTTTCGACCCTCCTGAGTCCAAATCCAGTGTTAGTTTTTCCAAACAGTGACCGGAAGTGCTCCGTTCGAAGCATCAAAGTTACTCCGACGAACAAACTCCATTTCCGGTCACCTCAAGCTCAAACGAAGGTAGAAAATGATCAATATGTGTTGCTGAAGCTTGTTAGCATCGTTTTCACCCTTATTTGCGTTCGTTTACGACCGGAATTTCGTTTTTTTTTATTTTAAACCGCGCGTCAGTTTTTTGCTCGATACGCTTTGTTCATGCGTTTTTGGCGAAAACTAGTTATGTATTCATGTTCCTTGTGAAATTTCGAGTGAAATGGTATATTCGTTTGTTTGTTTTGGTGACCAGTGATGTTAATCGCATGTGTGACCGCCGGAACCATTTCCTTCCGTTCCCGTTTGATGCTGTTCTGTTTTTTGGAGTTGTGAGGAAGAAGAAGGGACACGTGGCGCGCGCTGAGTGGCTAGTGGGCCTTCTCGCGCGCGTCCCCCATTTACTCAGTGCACCCCCCAGCTGGGTCACTGACGGGTCGGTTTGACCTATGCCTGACCCGGACCCGACCCGATCCGGTTTATATTGGGCTGCACTTGGTTTGGGCCCTGATGGGTTTTATGGTTTCTTTTTTTCTCTTTAATTTTTTGGAATTGATATTTACACCTTTATTTTTGCTACTGCACCCCCTGCTGATATTAATTAATTATGATGTTAACAGAAAAAATGCTAATTCGTTTTATGTTCGAAACTCATATTCGGAATAAAAATAAATCGGACTCTGACGTACGTCTCGCGTCCTCGATTTATTTTTATTTCGAATATTTTAAACAATTTAATTAATGTAGAGATAAAAGGGCTTGACTTACGACTTGTCTCTGTTTATCCTATTTTAATTAATTTCGTTTAAACGATTCTTTTTTCGTCACTTCGCCTGATCACTTGTAATGTCATAATTAATTAATACCTCGGTTATCTATTAGATTTAATTATTTAAGTGAAATAAATATAAATTAGGCCCTGTCTTACGACTCGCTCTTTGAATTTAGTTTTTTATTTCATTCAAAATGTAATTTGATGTTCTGAAACGTAAGATAAGCGAGAGCCTGACGTACGACTCGTCTTGAGCTTATCTTACGCGTGCTTGCTAAAGTGTTCATTAATTTGCCTCTCTATTTGCCAGTTTTATTTTATGCCTGATTATCTGATTACTCATTTATTTATATGTCCGCATATTTATTTCGAGTATTATTTAATTGTTGCATTATTATATTGTCATTACCATATATCATGCATTTGCATCTCTCAGCTTCTACCCTTTTCTTTTCTTTTCTTATCTGAAATCTGTTGTGAACTTGTCTTTGGATATGGAATGCGAATAAATAAGTCTCTGTCGTACGACTCGTGGCTTCGATTTATTCGTATGCCATTTAAAACGGAACCGTTTTTAATTAAATGAAATGGGAAGGAGCCTGACTTACGACTCGCCTTCGGCTCGTTTCACTTTAATTAAAAAGTGTTCAATTAATAAATTGAATGAAAAGAGGGAGACTGTAGTACGACTCGTTTCTGCTCGGATGATCCGGTCCCTGACTGACGACTCGTGATTTAGGATCATTCTCATTCTCGAAATCTCTAAAAAATACTTAACTCACTTCAAATTCTTTTTCCTGCCTCTGTGCAGTCAATCTTTTTTCAACTTTCAATCTCTTTTCAACTGTTTTCTTAAACGAATGACGCTTTATCCATTCCCCTGCTACAGACAAACGCTTAAGCCTCCGAAGCGAGCACACAAGCATACTGTTGTATCAGTGGAATGCGACCTAAGGATCGTTCACTAAAAACAACCAACTAACAAAAATCTTTCTTTTCAGGAAGAACTACGTGAGCTTTGACTTCCTCATTGTACTTGGGGGATACGTAGGAGCGAGAGCCTCTCTCGTCAAGCCAAATAATAAAAAAATTCTTTTTTTCCCTTTTATGTTCAATATGCGGTAATCTTTCTTTTTATGCGGTCATCCCTTTTATGGTTCCCGTTGAGTACAACGGATATGAGGGGGTGTTAACGTCTTCCCCTCATGTAACCAATTCTCGAACCCGATCTTTTTAAGGTTTTATCATTATTTTCCTTTCCCCTCATGGGATAAATAAAATATGGTGGCGGCTTCATTGTTTACATTTGTGCATTGCATTTCATCATTGCATATCTGTATATTTTTTTGCGCCGGGTACTACAGCTGGCGACTTCACTGGGGACAATGTAGAGAGTTAAGCCTAATTTGGGGGCTTTTTGGTTTGCTTATGCCAGGTTAGCCGTATCTGTCCTGTCTTTTATTTTACCGCAAAATATTGAACTGTCTGGATTTGCTTGCTTTGTCTTCTCTTCTACTCCTTTTTTTTCTTTTTGCCTTTATGGCTTGGTTCTTGGTTACAGTGTGATTATGCTCCGTACCCGAGCTAGAGCGATACTCAGGATTAGATGAGGGATTTGTAGTACCCCAATTTTGGACCTACAAATCCGATTTGCATTTTCATGCATAAAAATATACAAAAATATTTTATTTTTCTTTTTCATGCATTTTTCATTCATTTTCATATTTTATCATTTTTTCTTAAATTTCTTTTTATTTCTAAATATTTCATCTTTTATTTCGTTTATTTCAAATAGTTCGCATTTTAGCGTAAAAGTCAAAAAATATCAAAAATAGTCTTTTTCTTATTTTACGCTCATTTTATATTTTACTACCATATATTTCAAAATATCAAAAATATTTACATTTTATTACATTTTATCACATTTATTTCAATTTATTTCATTTTCACTTTTTTATCTCAAAGTTTACCAAAAATAGTAAAATTCATATGCTTCCACCTCACCATCTTTATTTCATTTCCATTTACCATTTATTTTATTTACCCTTTTCCACAATATTACAAAAATACCATTTAACCTAATTTTCTTCTATAAATACAAACCTCACATCACTCAATCATTAACAATCATTTCTCACAATTCCCCATAAAAATCAACAAAAACCAGAAAAAAGATTTCCGGCGCCGGAAAACCACCTCCGGTCGCCGGAAAATTCAACCACCACAACCCATTTTTCAAAACTACTCCAAATCAAAATCCGATTACACCATTAGCTTCCTAATCACATTTTGAACACCGATCAACCATCCGTTTCGTCAAAAACGCCGCCTAACACGCCGGAAAACACCCAAGTCCGAGCACCACTTCGCCGGAAAATTCAAAACCACAAATCTCAACCAAATTCAAAATCCAGTACATCAATAAGCTTCTAAACAACATCCTGAACACGAATCCACCGTCTAAATCATCAAAAACTCGCCGTAAACGTGCAGATCGGAGTAGCTTTCACCGGAGAAATGGAGGTGTTCATTTGACAAGGTTATAGAGCTCCGTTTTGTTTGTTTTTTGTGTGATTATGCTCGCGATAGTGTTATGATCCGTTTGCAATAACCAATTTCCACCAATTTGGCCGGAACTGAGAGTTTTAGTTTGGAACCTTGTTCAGTCGCGCGCACAATTTCGCCATTTTGAAGCCTCTACTGCAAAAACTAATACCAGATTCGGATTCAGCGTGAAAAATCGTGTAGGATTGTGTCTCGTTTCGCAAGCTTTGGTGTTCTGTAACGTACCTCCGCATCCTCCACCGGCCGTTTTCATCTCGCCGGAGAAGATGACTGAAAAAATAAGAGTCATGGTGCCACGTGTCATTTGTTGATTCGCCATGCTTTCTACGCGCGCCCCCACTGATGTGTTTGTGTGAACCGGGTATGGAGCGGGTCTGGATCGGTCCGGTTCGTTTTCAACATGGATTGGGCTTCTTGTTGCTGGATCTGTTTACTGCACACACGCGCCTGCTAATGCACCCCCTCCTCTGGACTTGCTGATTGGGCTTTGGGCTTACTTCATTTTTTGATCTGTTTATTTTCTGCACTCCCATTTTCAGGTTTGCACCCCCCTTTACTCTCTTCATTCATTTGCATGCATTTATTATTATCATATTTTTTTTTTAGCTTATTTGAATAAGTGATTATTTGGGACAATAGTTTATTTAAACTTATTGAGTCCAAATTTTTACACTAATATTTTTAGGTACTTATTTTGAGATTAATTTAATTTCTTTTCTTTTTAGTTGCTTATTTTGCTTATGCGTTAGTACTAGCTTATTCAATAAGTGTTTGTTTGGGACAATAGCTTATTTCTAAATTCTCATTGATATGTTTTGTTCTTGCATATGTTTGATTATTATTTCTTTGCTCTTTTCATG
Organism: Trifolium dubium; assembly: GCA_951804385.1. Lineage (NCBI taxonomy): Eukaryota > Viridiplantae > Streptophyta > Magnoliopsida > Fabales > Fabaceae > Trifolium > Trifolium dubium. The sequence goes on from OX638068.1 coordinate 21,438,378, forward strand.
ATATATGTCGCATATTCATATTTTTGCATCGTACTTTACATAACATTTCCATGCCACTTTATACAACAATTGATATGACATCTACATGCTACATTTTTTTTACAATACACTACATTACATTTTTACATGACATTTTACACTACAATTTTACTCTACACTTTTTTTACATGCATACATGCATTTGCATTTAGATTAGGACAATGCATCATTTAAAAAAATGCATGTTAGAGACAATATTTTACTTTATAAAATCATTGAGCTCTAAACATTAGCATTAATAATTAAGGACCATTTTTTTGGCCTAAATTCATTTCTTACATGCTTGTTGATTGATTTTATCTTTTCTTGCTAGTTTTAAAAAATGTATGCTCATGTGCGATGATGTTTTTTTACATAACTTTGTGCTCTTTACATTTTTCACTCTTTGTCACATTCACATTATATTTCACATTGTATTTTCACACTTCACACTTCACATCAAATATTTGACATTTTATTTTCTTTTTTCTTCGTAAGTGCATTTCATATTCATGTTTATTTCTCCGCTTGCATTTTTATTGCCTTTTATTATTTTTTTTTCATTTTGATTCAATATGGTTGTAATAATTATTCGATTTGGTTGTAATAGCGTAGGACTTTATTGCTTTTGACACATCACACACAACGCTAAAAACCAAGAAAAAAACGAACTTTCATTTCCAAAGAGACGCGATAGTAATTTCTTTAGAAAAAATAGGAAAACAAATAAACAACTTCTTCTCTCTCTAATAAGAATTCTTTAGTCCCATACCAATTAGTCGCACGATTAGTTTAGATAAAAACTCTAAATTTTCTTTTTATGTCATAACTTTCTTTTCTCAATCCAATCTCCACATGCACACACATTTCTTTCTATACAATTTCTCCCTCCAATTCTTACAAACTTCTTTATCATTTCTTAAGCACATTAAAAGCAATGAAAAGTAATAAATTAGAGGTTACCATAGAGTACTATGGGCGTTTAGGATGCTAATACCTTCCCTAGGCGTAACTAACCCCCGAGCTTAGAATCTCTCGTTTTAAACGGTTTTCGACACTTTCCCCTCTTTGGAAATGAAAGGTCAATGTTAGTGGTGGAAATCCCAAAATCCCCGCAACAGGATTGTTATATTGGGCTCCCTGACGTACGTCTCTGGGCTTGGATATGACGGTCTCGACCATAATAGATTCACTTGGAATAATTGGACTCCTTGGCTTACGTCTTGCGGGCTTCATGTTTCCTTGTTGGGTCCGGGACTCTGGTGGCCTTTATTAGGTGTCCGAAACTTTGTCTAGGGACCACCGTTTAGAACATGTGTCAAGGTTACGACGTTGACTCATCCAGTTGGCATTATAATCTCACTCAGATGAGGTTGCTTTTGGGAAAAGTAATCGAGAATTTTGGGAACCGTGTCAACCTAGAACAACATGTGAGAGGGGTGGGTTACAGGTAGCTTTGAACTTTTGGCCTCAGAGATTCCATTTTGAAAAGAACCCAGTTGTTATGAATATGGAAGATTTGTGACTTTGAGATCAATGTTCGCCAGATGATACAATGTTACTGTGATCATATCCATGCATTTTGCATTCATACATCCATGCATCCATGAAAATAATCATGCGTATTCATTTTTGCATACATTTTCAACAAAAAAAAATGAATGAGAAAAATCTTTGAAAAAAAAAAACCATGCATTTTCGATCATAAAAAATCATGCATTCTTCAAATCACAAAAATCTCATTTTCGTTCATTCATCCTAACAGCTACCTTCCCGGCACCGTTATTGGACAAGAAGAATTGCTCATCATATTATGGATAATTGGCAAGAGAAACACAATGCGTTACAGACTGAGGTAACCCAGATGGGTGGACAAGTAACTCAGTTGAGTGGACAGGTAACCCAGTTGGGTGGAAGAATGACCTTGTTGGGTGGGAAGCTAGATCAGATTCTTGAGATGTTGGCTAATGTAAATGTACAACCAAAGGTGGTTGAGTCTCCTGCACCTGCAGTTATGGTTGCTCAAGAAAATGCCTCTGCTGGTTATGATTGGCCTACTTTTGGTCTGCCTAAGGGTTATGTTCCACCAGGATATGTGCAAGCAACTTCTGCTTCAATTGTGGAAGCCCCTGCTAGGGTTACATCTGTGCAACAAGTAATGGATTTGGATCAAGACGCATTTGAGGATCCTAGAGATGCGTACCAGGGTCCCGAATTGCGTGGGCCTAGGTTTGCTTACCAAGGACCCGTGCTTCCGGTTAGTGAACCGAAGTTTGATTTTGCTCCTCAGCTGGAAGAAACGAAGCAGAAATTCCAAGCTCTAGAAGAGAGATTGAATCTGGTGGAAACAGGCAGTGATCCCTTAGACTTCACAAAGATGTACTTAGTTTCTGATGTGGTGCTCCCACCAAAATTCAAGATGCCTGATTTCGAAAAGTATAAAGGTTTGAGTTGTCCGAAGAATCATCTGGTCATGTATGTTAGGAAGATGGCTTCTTATGCTCATGATGACAAGTTGATGATTTTTTGTTTTCAAGATAGTCATGCTGATGTACCTCTTAATTGGTATATGCAGCTTGAGGGGGGTCGTATCCAGTCGTGGAGGGATTTGGCCAATGCTTTCATCAAGCAGTACCAATATAATATGGATATGGCTCCAAGCCGCACTCAGCTTCAAAATACCACTATGAAAGAAGGTGAATCTTTCAAGGTCTATGCTCAAAGATGGAGAGCCTTAGCTTCCCAAGTACGTCCTCCGCTCTTAGAGACGGAACTTGTGGACATGTTTACCAATACTCTGCAAGGGACTTACTTTAAAAGGTTGGTTAGTACTGCCTCCTCTGACTTTGCCGATCTAGTCCGAGTTGGTGAAAGGGTCAAAATGGGGATCAAGAATGGGAAGATTTCAGCTGCTTCTAGTTCACAAAGCAATAACACAAAGAAGCCCGGTGGTGGCTTTAATAGAAAGAAGGAAGGTGAAACTAATGCTATATCCTCAAGGGGCAATCAGACGCAGCCAATAGCACCTATTCAGTTTCCCTACTTTCCTTTTCCATACTTGGCTGCTGCTCAGCACCAACAGTTTCCAAATTATCAGTTTCAAAATCCAGTGCCTCAACACCAGCAACAGGCACCACCAAAATGGAATCCTCCACAAGCTCGTAGGGTTTTTGATCCTATACCTATGTCGTACAGTCAGTTGCTCCCTTACTTGATTCATTGTGGTAAGGTGACGCCTAAGCAATTAAGACCTTTGCTTCCACCATTCCCTGATTGGTATGACGCTAATGCTAAATGCGACTACCATGCTGGTATTGTGGGTCACGCTACTGATAATTGTAAAGCTTTTAAGCACAAAGTACAAGATCTCATTGATGAAAACGAGTTGACTTTCAAAGAAAGCGGACCCAATGTGACCACTGATCCACTGCCTAAACACCCAACAGGCAATGTGAGTTGTGTTGAAATTGGTGGAAATCTGATAAAAGATGTTTCTTTGATCAAAACGCCTTTGTCATCTGTCCGAGAGATGTTGCTGAATTATGACGAGTTTGAGAACTTGCATCCTGATTGTGAAGACTTTCTGAATGATCTGAATCACTGTGCAAAGTTGAAGGAGTGTTTGCAACAACTGATGGATCAAGGTTTAATGCAAGTGGGATATGCCAAAAGGGAAACTTTGGTTGCCACTGTTGATCAGAATGAACGTGCAAAGCTTGAAAGTGACAGTCGGAAAGAAAAGGGATCCGTTACATCTCTGAAAAGCTTAAAAGTAGCCATAGAGGAAGGACTGTCTACCGGTTTGGGACAGATGTTAGTTGTGCCTGAGAAAAAGGATCGCTTTGGTTTGGGTTACCAGTCATCCAAGGGGATAGCAACTTCGAAGAAGATACAAGACAAGATTCCAAAGATTGAGGATGTTTTTAGCAGTGCTGGCTACTGTGTTGATGGTTACATTGCTATGATTGATGACAAGGATGCTAATGGAAAGAACCAGGGTTAGATGCACCAGTGTTCTCTAGATACTGTGATAACTAATTGGAAGGCTGTTGGAATCCCAGAAGTTGTTTTTATTCCAAAGTAATTTGTTTTCCTTTCAAAACACCTTTATTCAGCCCTGAACAAATGGTTGTGCTTGTAGGGCCACTTTGTTTTAATGTTCAATTTGCAATTATGAAAACAGTACTTCTTGTGCAATTTCTGTCTTATTTATTCTTCTTATTTATTCTTCTTTTGCATTCGATCAAATTCAAAAAAAAAAAAAAAAGAGAATCATCATTCAGAAGTGAATCTATTGAATCATAATTGTGCCGTAATTCTTCATGGTTTCGGGTTGCAAGCTTCGTTGAAGAGTTAATATGACTGTTGGATCAAAAGCATAAAATGATTGAACTTCATCGATGATCGATCCGGGAACTGACGAAGAAAGAGGTCATAATGGGCGCCTACCCATAACAGGATATGAAAGAGAAAGTTGGTCAGGCATTTTATTTCTTGTCAAGTATTTGTTTGCATTTAAGATTATGTATTGCACATGCATGTTTTGTAATCAATTCATCTGTATTCACTTCTTTTTCTTATTACTTGCAAACTTGGAGCGAGGATGATGGAAACGAATAACTGATTTTTGCTGATGTATGCTTTCAATTGTGAAAAAACTTAGCTGATGATGAAAGGCATTTGTTTCATAAAAATTGAGATTGAATTGAGCCATTCTTGCATATGTTTTGTTGTTATCTGATTCTCCAGTTTCTTGAGATATATCTTTTAAGAAAATAAGTAATTTTGGTTTGATACTTGACCTAACGCTTTAAGAGTATATATGTTGTTTTGCACTTTAGGCTACATTATGAAAGTTCAGAAATGATTCAATAAAATCGGTACTGTTTTAACATCTTAGACTCTTAGAAGTATGTAAGATCAATTTGAGTACTGATTTTGACGAAGACCTGAACATAAATTTTTAAGTAACCCTCTGTAGTTTATCTTAGCAGTCGGCACCATCTTGAGCACAAACTAAGTAGGAAATCGATGAACATAAGTGAATGATCTAGAAATGAAAATTTGCATATTTTGGTTAATGCACTTATTGAGTTAGATGACCCTCACTCGGTTGTTTAACCCAGCAGTTGTTGAAAAACCATAGGAAATATACCCATTTAGTAGTTGGTTCAGAGGAGTCTGGTTCTGAACTTGGTAGGGCGGGTTGCTATCCGATCCCCCGCAACTGCATTTGGAAGACAAAGAGGGGTTTACCAAACTGATTTTACCAGCTCCCCTCGATTTATGATCATAATCACTAACAGATTTTTTCTACCATGAGTGTGTACAAGATAACGGGCTTAATGTGATTGCACCTGAATGAAAAGGGTGAATAAAATTTAAGCAAAAGTTAGAGTCATGATAAAATGCTTCAGATTTGTCTTCATATGATGAGAGTCTTTGACTGTAATGTGTGGTTTTGTGTTATTACAGTACTCTTGGTATTGATGTTTATTACTTAATTTTCTTCTCTAGCCGGCAACCACATATGATTAGAGTTATCATGTCTTTTTTCAAACAAGTGCTAAAAAAGAGTTACTATTTATGTGCTTAATGACAAGCAAATGTTCAAGTATGGGGAATTTGATAACACAATTTATATCTTCTTTTGGCTTGATTTACATGAATCCTAATTGCATGCTATGACCTCAAAAGACCTAATTGAAGCTAGGTTCACTTTGAAAGCATTCGGCAAATGTATTGTTAAGCTGACTCCTCCAGTTTGTTGAGTAACTAATTATTATCTCTCTTTTCTACACATCATATGTGTTTCAAAAAAAAACTTGCATGTGCAAAACACTTTTCAAAAGAAATGATTTTACCTGCAAATTAATACTTGACATCAAAGAGATCTGAGTCAGGGTCTGATCAAGGGCAAAGCTGATTTGAGGCGCTCCTAGCTAGGGGCAAGCCATCTATAGATTATGCCAAACAGGGGCAAACAAGTTGAATATCCTGTTTATCAAGAGTGAATTGGTTCAAGAATCGGTTACACTGCAAATACCAGTTGGTCAGGGGCATATCCGTCATAGATTCAAGTGCTTGGGGCATATTGTGTCAGGATTATATCTTCCTGAAAAGTCACATGTGGTGAAATATGGCAGAACTTTGGTTGTCAATATCATGGATGGTGAAGAGTTTCCACTCTCTACATGAAGATGAAACTTTCAGACAGAAAGGATCGACTCAGTCTCCTTTCACCAAAACAAGGCCTTGTAAACTCGAGATCGTCAAGAAGAATGGTATCGTTATGATTCAGTAGAATTCATTTATTTCATTGTCATTATCTTAGTTTCAATTTGCAATCACCTCATTGAGGGATTAGCATCCAGTTGTAAAAACTTTCCGCATTTTCGCGCAATGAATAAAATTCTCACTCTCAATCATATTGTGTCTGCTTGCTTTTATGTTCTGATTGCATATGTTTGTGCTATTCATTTTGTTAATAAATAAAGCATTTAAGCATTGTGAAAAATAAAAGCATTTGAAAAGATTACAAACTGTTTTGATTTTTAAAACATCTGAAGGGAAACCAGTGGAATACAGTAAACTGTCCCAATTCATTACAGAAAATCATGGCAATCTCTCGATTCCATCTCATGAAGAAAGTTGCTATCCTTTTTGGAAGCTTGATTGAACGTTCGTCCCGCAACGACAGTCAACATCTCAGGATTTCACCTCAATGGATTTACTCAAGTTCTCGGTGCTGGGAAATTCAAACTCTCCCCAAAACAAACTCAGAAATTCATGCACTCATGCATACAAATTCATGCATTCACGCATATAGGCTCATGCATAAAAAAGAATCACACAAAATCCTACATATAATCAGATATTTCATCTGCATTAGTTCTGCATTTAGGCATTAGAGGTGCACAATCATGCATCCATGAAGTACATGTTTAAAATGATTGTCTTAACAGGTTGCAGACTTGGATCTTTTGTTCAATAATAAAGGTCTGCGGACCTAATTCTCCAATAAGACGGTTATTGAATCGTAACTTCTCAACAATAAGGGTTGATGAATCTTTTCCCCAATGAATTGGTCAACAAAGTGTCATCCCCAAACAGATCAGTCAGTGCATCATATTCTCAATGAGAAAGGTTGAGGGGTCTTTTCTTTCCCCAGTGAGGCAGTTGATAATTGTTCATCCTAGTAAGTTGGTTGGAACATCGCATTTTCAGAAAGATGGTTGATGAATCGTATTTTCCTGACAAGAAAGATTGGTGAATCTTGAATCTTCCCAGTGAACTTATTTGGTTCTAATCACTGATATTCAGCAAGTTGGTCAACAGAGTTTCATCCTTGTCAGACGGATCTTCACTCTACACCAACCAGAAAGGGTTGATGATCCTTTCCCTAGTGGATAATTCAGTAATGGTTATATACAGTAGATCGGTCTACATACAACTTCCTCAGTCAGAAGAGTTAAACAGATCCTTTCTCCAGTGATTCAGTTGAGATGGTTATCTCCAGTAAGATAGTTGAAATGCTGTATTCTAGTAAATCGTTTGATAAACGGTTTCCCCAGCAAAATTGGTATGCACAACTTTCTCAGTGAATCATTTGATAAATCATATGTTCCCAGTAAGCTATTCAGCATGCCGAATTCTCAGTAAAGTTGGTACGCCATACCTCAGCAAGTTGGTTTCTGAACCGCATCCTTAATGAAGTTAACACATTGTGTTTCCAATAAGTTCTTCAGCAAAACAGTTGTCAAGCAGTCGTCTTGTGAATTTTGTCAAAGATAATGGCAGAATATTCGATCTACACTCATAGGGCGAGTAATGATCAATTTTTGAGTAATACGCCCATAAGGGGGGCGACGACTCAGTTTTTTATGGTCTATACACTCATAGGGCGAGTAATGATCAATTTTTGAGTAATACGCCCATAGGGGGGGCGACGACTCAGTTTTTTATGATCTATACACTCATAGGGCGAGTAATGATCAGTTTTTGAGTAATACGCCTATAGGGGGGTGACGACTCAGTTTTTTTATGGTCTATACACTCATAGGGCGGGTAATGATCAGTTTTGGAGATAACGCACCCTGAGGGGATGCGACTCAGCTTTTTATGATCTATACACTCATAGGGCGAGTAATGATCAGTTTTGGAGATGACGCACCCTGAGGGAATGCGACTCAACTTTTTATGGTCTATACACTCATAGGGCGAGTAATGATCATTTTTGGAGATAATGCACCCTAAGGGGAGGCGACTCAGTTTTTATGGTCTATACACTCATAAGGCGAGTAATGATCATTTCATTCTCAGGTATTCAGTTACTAATCATTCCAGGTATGTTTCCACCTTCATCTTCCATATGCATTCATTATCATTACATCACTTTCACACCACAAAATTAGGGCATTTGTATTTAATTAACTTTTACTTCGAACGCATAAAGGCGCAAGTCATTTACGCATTCGAGTATAAGACAATTAAATAGGGGCATCAGACCCTATGCCTGACCCAGACCCGACCCGGTCCGGTTTATATTGGGCTGCACTTGGTTTGGGCCCTGATGGGTTTTATGGTTTCTTTTTTTCTCTTTATTTTTTTGGAATTGATATTTACATCTTTATTTTTGCTACTGCACCCCCTGCTGATATTAATTAATTATGATGTTAACAGAAAAAATGCTAATTCGTTTTATGTTCGAAACTCATATTCGGAATAAAAATAAATCGGACTCTGACGTACGTCTCGCGTCCTCGATTTATTTTTATTTCGAATATTTTAAACAATTTAATTAATGTAGATTTAATTATTTAAGTGAAATAAATATAAATTAGGCCCTGTCTTATGACTCGTGCTTTGAATTTATTTTTTATTTCATTCAAAATGTAATTTGATGTTCTGAAACGTAAGATAAGCGAGAGCTTGACGTACGACTCGTCTTGAGCTTATCTTACGCGTGCTTGCTAAAGTGTTCATTAATTTGCCTCTCTGTTTGCCAGTTTTATTTTATGCCTGATTATCTGATTACTCATTTATTTATATGTCCGCATATTTATTTCGAGTATTATTTAATTGTTGGATTATTATACTGTCATTACCATGTATCATGCATTTGCATCTCTCAGCTTCTACCCTTTTCTTTTCTTTTCTTTTCTGAAATCTGTTGTGAACTTGTCTTTGGATATGGAATGCGAATAAATAAGTCTCTGTCGTACGACTCGTGGCTTCAATTTATTCGTATGCCATTTAAAACGGAACCGTTTTTAATTAAATGAAATGGGAAGGAGCCTGACTTACGACTCGCCTTCGGCTCGTTTCACTTTAATTAAAAAATGTTCAATTAATAAATTGAATGAAAAGAGGGAGCCTGTCGTACGACTCGTTTTTGCTCGGATGATCCGGTCCCTGACTGACGACTCGTGATTTAGGATCATTCTCATTCTCAAAATCTCTAAAAAATACTTAACTCACTTCAAATTCTTTTTCCTGCGTCTGTGCAGTCAACCTTTTCAACTGCTTTGTGCAGTCAATCTTTTTTCAACTTTCAATCTCTTTTCAACTGTTTTCTTAAACGAATGACGCTTTATCCATTCCCCTGCTACAGACAAACGCTTAAGCCTCCGAAGCGAGCACACAAGCATACTGTTGTATCAGTGGAATGCGACCTAAGGATCGTTCACTAAAAACAACCAACTAACAAAAATCTTTCTTTTCAGGAAGAACTACGTGAGCTTTGACTTCCTCATTGTACTTGGGGGATACGTAGGAGCGAGAGCCTCTCTCGTCAAGCCAAATAATAAAAAAATTCTTTTTTTCCCTTTTATGTTCAATATGCGGTAATCTTTCTTTTTATGCGGTCATCCCTTTTATGGTTCTCGTTGAGTACAACGGATATGAGGGGGTGTTAACGTCTTCCCCTCATGTAACCAACTCCCGAACCCGATCTTTTTAGGCATAGAAGAAAGAGTATTTAGGCATGGCTCGAATCAAAGGAAAAGGTGAGAAATTTTACCTTATCTGTTTTTGCTTTGGTTCTGGTTTCCTCCCTCCTTCTTTCTTCTTCATCAGCTTGCCTTCTATCTTCATCATCAGCCAGGTGAATGCCTCTATTGCTTTTAGGCTTTACTGTTCGAGCAGTAGGCTGTGATGATCCTCCAGTCACTTCTTTCCCTGAAAAGAGGTAACAGATTAAAATTCGAATTAGGGGAACATAAGAAATAAATAATTTGGCTTCTATTGCTAATAACATACCTTTATTCTTATGTTGTTCCTGTATGTCATGAATTTGTTGTCTTATAAACCCACTGTTCAGCCTAATGATGTTAGCTCGAACATCACCAATAATGTACTTGTTGTAGTGATTGCTCCACCAGTTAAAAAACTTCTCAGTACAATAGTACGAGTGATTGAATTCGAGGGGATTCACATGATAGGCAATGTTGCCAAGAATATTGAGATATTTCATTACCTATTACCATGTTTTTCTCACTATTAAATAGGCATTTGGGGTAAACCTGAGACAGTCCAAATTGTCTCGAAACCAAGTTAGGTTGGTATCCAACCAAAACCCGGTGGTTCGATTTACTGCCAATCCTACAAGAAAGAATGGTTGGATGCAGGTAATGCTGCCACAACTCATTTACATCTTCAGCATTATCTTGGTTGATTGCTGGGAACTCATCTTGCAACCATGCTGGTCCAACTTCCCTTCTAACAAAGGGGGCATGATGTGGTATAAACTTGTTGAAATTGAGAAAAATCTTCATGTACTTAATGAAGAGATTCTGAGGGACAGTCTCATTCGAATTAGGAGTTAGTACAGCCAACCTAACTCCTTCGATCGAACGGTTGTTCACATTGTCTTTGAATTTGGAGGGGATCTTCAATCCCATTTCTCTTGTGAAAGTGGCATTTAGCCATAGTTGCAATAGCCATAATGGTCCTGAGACTGGAAATGGGGACCATCATTCGACTTCTTCAAATTATCACAGAACTCACCCATCGATTGATACAAAACACCCAGTAACAAACGACCAAGTGAGAACCCATGACCTTCATGGATTTGGATTGCTAGAGGTATGTACATTTGAGTCACTTGCAATGATCTCGAGCAGAAAACATACTAGGATAACCACAAGGTTAGGAAGGCCACATGTTCTTCAGCAGATACCTCACCTTCATCTTGATGTTCTTCAATGAATTTAGAAGAAGCTGCAACATTGAGTTTAAAGTAGATATTCTCACTCGATTTGGCTGGATCGAAAGTTTCACCTTATGGTCTTAAGCCAGTAATTGCTGCTACATCGAGCAGGGTTGGTGTCATCATTCCACAAGGAAAATGGAAGGTGTGGGTGCTCCTTTCATAAAACATCATGGCTGCTGTTAACATTTCATAATGATAAGCAGGGCCAAACATTGACAATTGGATGATGTCATAAATTCCTGAGCGTTGCCAAAAGGAGCCCCAGTCTTTCTCGACTCGAGCGAGCCATTTGGTATAAGCTGAGCTATTACAATTTGGAGCTTATCTCCACATGTTATGAGGCTTTCGAAGGAAAGCAAAATTAAAAGGGTCAGTGCTGAAAATCTTAGGCTCACATGTTTTACGCATAGGAAAAAATTCAGAAATTGTGGGCTTTAATGAAGCTTCGTCTGGAAAAGGTCCTCCAAATGCAAAAACGTTCTCAGCCACTGAAAAGGGGATTACTAGTTCGTCCTCCCAACGCGTTTGTTCATCATGGGTTCCATGTGGCTCAGGAACTACCTCAATACCATGGGGTTTAGTGATTGTTTGGTTCCATTTACCAGCGAAAGGGACTTCGTTATGTTCTTGATCAGCCATTGAAATACGACGGAGAAGATGAACAGTACAGTGAAAGTTTTGATTTTTAATTAAATCGATTACAGATCTGATACAATAAGAGGATCTAAAATCTATTGGTTTAAATCAAACGCAAGTTCAGTTTTCTGATCAATCAAACAGATTGTAAAATGGTTTATGGAGGATTAAGAATGAGATCTGGGAAGTGGGTAGAGAGTATGAAGAAAATGAGTCGAAAGTTGCAGAAAAGTGACTAAATGGTGACCTAGTGCTATTTATAGCGTTCGTTTCCTGCAGAATAAAATAAATGAAAAAGAAATTCAATTTTCTTTCAACTTCCGCATTCGCCACGTATCCCATGATGACTGAAAAAGCGAAGTGGTGTCAGTAGTGGGGAAATGCGCTGACGGTTATATTCATCATTAGTAATCACGTGCTATTAATGTGGAATAAAAAACGCTAAACTCTCCACTCATTCAATTCGATTCGAATTTGGCATTTTTTGGGGGCAATTTGTTAGCCAATATTTTGGCTAAATAAATTATAAAGTTAAAATATTCTTTTGAATATATTTAATATACCTTTAATTATGGAAATTTAGTTTTCCAGTCATTAATTAAATATAAAGGTCAAAATTAAATATATATTTTAATAAAAGTCAAATCAGATGAATATTTATGACCTTAGAGAACGCACAAGTTACTAAGACTTGGTTCGAGTTTGTACCATTCGAGTGGCTCGAACTCGATTCATAGTTTTAACTTGGTAAATGGTTGAGAGTTGTTAGAAGATTCAAATTCAAATTTCAAACCATTGCAATGCTTCATTCAAGACTGATGGCTTATGGCACTTAGAATAAGGATGGAATGGTTGTACACTTGTCAGATGGATATATTATAGGCGTTGCTAAAACGTTATAGGCTTCAGTTATAAATAGTAGTTCATTTGATGTAATTAGGATCACAAATTTCTCATACTTACAAACCTTTTAACATTCTGAGTACCCAAAGCATTTCGAGCGAAAGGAATAACAAGGCAAAATGTATGATCTTGTGATCAATACCTTTTAAATTCAATGCAATTTACATTCTTATGCAATTTATATGCCTTCATTTACATTTCTTGCAATTTACTTTGTTGAATCATTTACTTTTCTTGTCCATACGTACTCATTTTGAGTATTTTTACATTTCTTGTCATTCAAGCTACATTTTCTTCACTTTATTTTATTTTTTCAATCACACTTGTTCATTTGCATTAATGAACATTGCTATTTTCAATCTTGAACAATAAATGCACAAACATGTTCCGAGATTCTCTAGTTGGTCTCTCAAGCATTGCAAACTAGTGCTTGTTTACCAAAAACCAGTGTAAACAACCATAAGCCAAAATTAGAAGTTCCTTTTAAGTATTTCAAAATCCTTTTCACGACTTTTAGGTGTGATTCTTTAGGGGACGATTGGTAACGTGCACACATGCAAACACTAAACATTATATCTGGTCTTGATGCGGTTAAATATAAAAGGGATCCGATCATACCTCTATACTTTGTGATTTCTACATCTTTACCTTCTTCATCCTTGCTTAGAGCACATGTTGATGCCATAGGAGTTTCCACACCTTTTGAGTCCACCATGCCAAACTTCTTAAGCAACTCAAGACAATACTTGGTTTGATATATAAATGTTCGTTCCTCTAGTTGCTTTGTAATCCCAAGAAGTAGGTTAGCTCACCCATCATGCTCATCTCAAATTCACCTTGCATTAAATTAGAAAAGCTCTTGACAAGAGATGGGTTAGTGGGACCAAAAATAATATCATCAACATATGTTTGAACTAATAAGACATCCTTCCCCCTAGAGTATCTGTTTTTGATTAAGAACTTGCTAAGCCTATCATACCAAGACCTAGGGCCTGCTTTAGACCATATAAAGCTCTTTTTAGTTTAAAAACATAATCCGGATGTTCGTGATTTTCAAAACCGGGTGGTTGTTTGACATACACTTCTTCATTAATGTACCCGTTTAGGAAGGCACTCTTACCGTCCATTTGATATAACTTGAAGTTCATATTGCATGCATAAGCTAATAAAAGTCTAATGGCCTAATGGCGGGCAACCGGAGCATAAGTCTCCTCATAATCTATGCCCTCCTCTAGGTTATAGCCTTGGGCTACTAACCTTGCTTTGTTCCTAATGATAACTCCGTTTTCATCGAGTTTGTTCCGAAAAACCCAACGTGTACCTATTACTTGATGATTTGGTGAAGGTGGGACTAGATCCCAAACATCGTTCCTTTTAAATTGATTTAATTCTTCTTGCATTGCAAGAATCCAATGTTCATCAAGTAGTGCGGTTTTTGCGTTTTTCGGTTCAACTTGTGAAACAAAAGCGAAGTGACAACAAAAATTACTTATCTGAGAGCGTGTCGAAACGCCCTTGGAGATATCACCCAGGATTTTATCAATGGGATGGTTCTTTAGAGTCCGCCATTCCTTTGTAAGACCGACTCCTCTATGTTTGTGATGATTCTTTGAGGAAGAACTTCCATCATCTTTTTCGTTATGGGAAGGTGTTGACTCATCGTCTTTATCTCCCGGAGTGTCCGTCAAAGGTTGATCAATTCCTTCAACTTCTTTCTCCTTTAGAATATCCGTAGTATCAATACCTGCACCAATAACACTACCTTTCCCATGTTCCTCCGGAAAAGTCTCATCAAAATTTACATGAACCGATTCCTCGATAATTTGTAATCTTTTGTTGTACACCCTATATGCCTTACTAGATAGAGAATAGCCTAAGAAAACACCTTCATCCGACCTTGGGTCAAATTTGCCAAGATTCTCTTTACCATTATTTAAAATAAAGCATTTACATCCAAAAGAGCGCAAATGACTAAGGTTAGGTTTCCGCCCCTTAAGTATCTCATAGGGAGTTTTGTTCAAGATAGGTCGAATAATCGCCCTATTTAGAACATAACTCGCGGTGCTTATCGCATCCGCCCAAAAATACTTAGGGAGTGAGGATTCACTTAACATAGTCCTAGCTATCTCTTCTAGAATACGATTTTTCCTCTCCACTACTCCATTTTGTTGTGGTGTACGTGGAGCCGAAAAATTGTGTTCAATGCCATGTTTATTGCAAAACTTTTCAAACTTATAATTTTCAAATTCGCCTCCATGATCACTCCGAATAGAAATGATCTTAAGGCCAAGTTTATTTTGAGTCATTTTGGCAAATCGTTTAAAAGAGGAAAAGGTGTCACTTTTACTAGATAAGAAGAAAGTCCAACAAAATCTTAAGTAGTCGTCTACAATCACAAGTCCATAGTAATTACCACCAAGGCTTTTGGTCCTTGATGGTCCAAAAAGGTCCATATGGATCAACTCTAAAGGCTTTGTAGTTGAAATAAACTTTTTAGATTTGAAAGAAGCCTTTATTTGTTTACCCATTTGGCATGCATTGCACAAATGATCTTTTGAAAATTTTATTTTTGGTAAGCCAACTACAAGATCCTTTGAGACTATCTTATTTAGTAAATCAAAGTTAAGATGAGCTAATCTTCTATGCCATAACCAAGATTCATCATTCTTGGTTATGAGACATTTAGCATCACCTAGGCTATTATCATCTAAGTCTAGCATATATACATTTCCATGCCTAATAGCCTTAAGAACCACATTCTTGTCTTTGTCACTTTCTATGGTACAAAAGGTAGGTTTGATATTTATTTTAAACCCTTTGTCACATAGTTTAGCGACACATAACAAGTTGTGTTTAAGGTTATCCACAAGTACAACATTAGATATGGTTATAGTAGATGGGTTACCGATTGTACCTACACCAAGTATAGTACCCTTGTTGTTGTCTCCATAGGTAACGTAGCCTTTCTCCTTTGCTATAAACTCAATGAATAGCGAGGCATCACCCGTCATGTGCCTTGAATATCTGCTATCTAGAAACCATCTCCTTTCTAGATTTCCAAGGCACATTTCCTACAATAATCAAACATAAGAGGGAGGTACCCAATTCTCATTGGGTCCTAAATGGTGAGGTAAATTGGTTATGTTGAGTTTTGGCATCCATTGCAATATGCCTTTTGGTACCAATATTTTTCTAGCTTTACATTTTGCAATGGTATGACCTTCACTACAACAATAGTGACAAATGATATGTGAGTTATCCTTCTTTTGATCCTTTTTAATATGTTTAGAAACTTTGTTTTTGACTTTCAAAGAGTTATCAAAATGTTTTGGATCAACTTCATGGTATACTCTTGGTTTTGGTGGATTTTCCACTTTGTCTTAGAGAATTTTGATATTTTTTGACAAAGTGATGCATCCATCACACCCAACTATATCATTATCCTCATGATTTGCACTTGATCTTTCTAATAGTGATGTTTTGAAAGCTTTCAACTCTTCTTCGGTTTCGGAAACTTTCTTTTCAAGAGCTTTGTTAACTTTTATGATTTCTTTTAATCGTTTGAAAGCTTTCCTAGTTTCACTACATAGATCTTCAAATGCACTTTGCAAATCATGGTATTTTAATAAAGTATATGAGCTAGAGGGATTTTGGTTTACCTTTTTAGGAGCTTTGTCTTTCTTTTTGTGATGTCGAGTAGTGAAGCATACATTGGCCATCTCGTTTTCATCACTTGAGCTAGAGCTTGATAATGACGATGAAGAGGAGCTTTCATTATCCCATGCAACATAGGCTTTCTTTCCTTTGCCTTTGCTCTTTCCCTTGAATGATGGAGACTCCTTTTCTTTCCTTTTGAGCTTGGGACAATCTGGCTTGAAGTGACCAACTTGGCCGCATTCATAGCATATTCCCTTTTTGGGGTTCCTAGTACCTTCATTCTTCCGGTAACCACTATCTTTCCGATACTTCTTCAAGTTGTCATCGGAATTCCTTATCCCATTCTTTCTCACATAACGGTTATAGCGTCGAACGAAGAGCCCCATTTCCTCATCATCGGAATCTTCTTCGCTTGAGCTACTTTCCACTTGCTCTTTACCTTTGGACTTTGAGTTTGAAGCCTTTAGAGCAATGGACTTCTTCTCCTTCTCTTTTTCTTTATCACAATGTTTATCCTTTTTCCCGCTTTTCTCTTTCTTTTCTAGCACACTTAGCACGTGCTCATGTTCCTTAAGCTTGCCAAATAAAACGGTGAGGCTTAGTTGAGTAAGATCATTCGCTTCTTGTATCGCGGTGACCTTTGGTTGCCAAGACCTAGTTAAACACCTCAAAATTTTTTTAGTAGCATCTTGATTTGTGATTGGTCTACCGAGACCTTGTAACTTGTTGAAAATTTTCACAAATCGTTGTTGCATACTTTCAATGGTTTCACCATCAATCATATGAAACAATTCAAACTCTTGGTTTAATGTGTTTATCTTAGAAATTTTGACTTCATTGGTACCCTCAAAGTGGGTGACCAATGTGTCCCACATATCCTTAGCCGTAGTACAATGCGAAACATGATAGAATTGCTCAATCCCTAAGGATGAGATTAAAATGTTTTGTGCTTTCGCATCGTAATTGACCTTCTTTTTGTCGTCAACCGTCCATTGTGCCATAGGCGTATTAGTGACGACACCATTGGCATCGGTCATGGTTGGAACAAAGCGACTGTTTTCAATGGCATCCCACACATCACCATCAAAAGAATTGATATGAATGCGCATACTACTTTTCCAATTATCGAAATGATCTCCATTGAATATAGGAGCCCTATTGTACGCCCCTTTGGGTGCAAACGCCATGTCTTCTAATAATAGGCACAAATTACTCGATTTAATCGTTTAAAATCAAACCGGGCTCTTGATGCCACTTGTTAGACTATATGGCGATCACTTAGAGGGGGGTGAATAAGTGACTCTTTCTATACAACGAGGTTTAAAAAAAAAAATCGAGTACGCGGAAGGCTACCGGATCGATAGTCTACTTTGCACCCTTCGATCAAAGGAAACGTAGTATAAGCCTTAGAACAATTAGCGACAAATTGAATTTAGGTTTATGTTTTGTAATCAAAATTCTAAAACAAGCAAAATCAACAAGTTTCACAATCACGAAACACAATCACAAATTCAAGTCTCAAATCAATTGAATTGCGGTGAACACTTACGATCACGAATTCAATTGATTCAATTAATCAATAAAACGAAAAGTAAAAGTGTAGGGATAGAAAGACACAACCAGATGATTAGGGAGTTCCCTTGGCTTTCACGTCGTCCTCGCTTCGGGACAGGTACGTCTCCCCCCAAATTGTCAAAAGGACGATTTGAGCAATTTATTAAAAAACGCTTTGATAGTGCACAATTTACAAAGACTCGAATAAACCTATTCAATCTAATGCAAATTGAGCCAAGTAATCTCAACAATACTAGAAGCTTCAACCTCTGATTCCAACGTCCCAATCTTGCGCCGTCTTCGTACCGAAAACCTTCGCACCGAACGTCCAGCTGATTCCTTCGCTTCCTAGATGTTGAACCTTCAAGATATCGCACAATCTTGAATCCCTTGATGAAAATCCAAACCTCCAACACAACTCAACTCGATCGCAATTCTGATTCACCGCGAATTGCACCGAACGTTATCCACCGAATCAACTACGAACCTTCGATTGATCCCATACTCAATCTCAAATTTGAAGTGACTTGATAGAAGATGAAGAACTTGTGTTGAATAAGTCTTTGATCCAAAATTTCTCTTAAACCTTGATCAAATGTGTTTTTCAGATGGATTCTCACACTTACAACAAACACTCACATTGCTATTTATAGTGAAAATAGAAATGAGCAAATTTAGGCAAAACAGAACAGACTTGTATCGATACATATGGTGTATATATCGATACAAACACCTTGACCAACGTTCAAATTTGAAATATTTGACCTATGTATCGATACAAACACGAATATGTATCGATACATATATCAGTTTCTTGAAAACCTGACTGATATGTATCGAAGCATGCAAGCATGATTCGATACACAATGCTTTCTCTGGTGTTTTGAGAGAGTTAGGTGTGTATCGATACATGCAAGCATGATTCGATACACAAGTGACTCTCTACCCCTGAACACCAGATTATGTATCGATACACATGAAGTATGTATCGATACAAAATGCTCAAAATCAGTCTAAAGTAGTTTCAGGACATTTGTATCGATACAAGCATATATGTATCGATACAAAGAACCTTAAAATCAATTTTTCAAAGATTAAAAGTAGTTTTTCGCTGTCAAGTTGTTTCTAATGTTGCCAAAATATGTTCTACACTATTTTCATGGGTTTTGACAATTATTAAAACATGGGAGTGAACTGGTGCACTTACAACAAGTAGTCTAACAAGTGGTATCAGAGCCTGGTTCGATTTTGTACACAAAATTCGGTGTATTGTGTCAATTATTAGAAAAATGACTTTTGCACCTAAAGGGGCGTACAATAGGGCTCCGATATTCAATGGAGACCATTTTGATTATTGGAAAAGTAGTATGCGCATACACATCAATTCTTTTGATGGTGAAGTGTGGAACGCCATTGAGAACAGTCTGTTTGTTCCGACAAATACCGATCAACATGGTGTTGTCACTAATAAGCCTATGGCACAATGGAAGGATGATGATAAAAAGAAAGTCAATTACGATGCGAAAGCTCAAAACATTTTAATCTCATCCTTAGGGATTGAGCAATTCTATCATGTTTCGCATTGTACATCGGCTAAGGAAATGTGGGACACATTGGTTACTCACTTTGAGTGTACCAATGAAGTCAAAATATCTAAAATAAACACCTTAACTCAAGAGTTTGAGTTGTTCCATATGCAAGATGGTGAAACCATTGCGGATATGCAACAACGCTTTGTGAAAATTACCAACAAGTTGCACAGTCTAGGTAAGCGAATCACAAATGAAGATGCTACTAATAAAGTGTCGAGATGTCTTTCTAGGTCTTGGCAACCGAAGGTCACCGCAATCAAAGAAGCAAATGATCGATCTTACACAATTGAGTCTCACAAAGTTATTTGGTAAGCTTACGAAACATGAAGAAGTGCTAAATTTGTTGGAAAAGAATGAGAAAGGTGGGAAAAAGGAGAAACACGGAGATAAGGAAAAAGAAAAGGATAAGAGGTCGTTTGCTCTTAAGGCATCCACATCCAAGTCCAAAAAGGTTGAGAAAGTGGAAAGTAGCTCAAGCGAAGACGATTCCGATGATGAGGAAATGGGGCTCTTCGTTCGACGTTAGAACCAGTATGTGAGAAAGAATGGGATAAGGCATTCCGAAGACAATCTTAAGAAGTTTCGGAAAGATAGTGGTTACCGGAAGAGTGAAGGTGCTAGGAACTCCAAGAAAGGGACATATGCTATGAGTGCGGCCAAGTTGGTCATTTCAAGCCGGAGTGTCCCAAGCTCAAGAGAGAAGAGAAGGAGTCATCTTCATACAAAAGAAGAGCAAAGGAAAGAAAGCTTATGTTGCATGGGAGAGTAGTAGTTCCTCATCTCATTCATCATCAAGCTCTAGTTCAAGTGATGAAAGCGAGATGGCTAATGTATGCTTCACAACTCGACATCACAAAAAGAAAGATAAAGCTCCTAAAACGGTAAACCAAAACCCCTATAGCTCATATACATTGTTGGAATATCATGATTTGCAAAGTGCATTTCAAGATCTATGTAGTGAAACTAGGAAAGCTTTCAAACGATTAAAAGTTAACAAAATTCTTGAAAAGAAAGTTTCCGAAACGGAAGAAGAGTTGAAAGCTTTCAAAGTATCCTTATTAGAACGATCAAGTGCAAATCATGATAATAGTGATATAGTTGGTTGTGATGGATGTGTCACTTTGTCAAAAAATATTAAAATTCTAAAAGACAAAGTGGAAAATCCACCAAAACCAAGAGTTTCTCATCAAATTGATCCAAAACATTTTGAACACTCTTTGAAAGTCAAAAACAAAAATTCTAAAAATTTCAAAACGGATTTAAAGAAGAGTAACTAACATATCACTTGTCACTATTGTTGTAGTGAAGGTCATACCATTGCAAAATGTCAAGCTAGGAAATTGTTGGTACCTAAAGGCATATTGCAATGGATGCCAAAACTCAACAAATCATATTTACCTCACCACTTAGGACCCAATGAGAATTGGGTACCTCCTTCTTATGTCTAAATGTTGTAGGAAATGTGCCTTGGAAATCTAGAAAGGAGATGGTTTCTAAATAGTGGATGTTCAAGGAACATGACTGGTGATGCCTCGCTTTTTATCGAGTTCAAAGCAAAGGAAAAAGGCTATGTCACCTATGGAGACAACAACAAAGGCACTATTCTCGGTGTATGTACTATCGGTAACCCATCATATCTAATGTTGTACTTATGGATAACCTTAAACACAACTTGTTGAGTGTCGCTAAACTTTGTGATAAAGGGTTTAAAATCAATTTGAAACCAACCTTTTGCATAATAGAAAGTGACAAAGACAAGAATGTGGTTCTTAAGGCTATTAGGCATGGAAATGTATATATGCTAGACTTAGATGATAATAGCCTAAGTGATGCTAAATGTCTCATAGCCAAGAATGATGAGTCTTGGTTATGGCATAGAAGATTATCACACCTTAATTTCGATTTGCTAAATAAGATAGTTTCCAATGATCTTGTAGTGTTTACCTAAAATAAAATTTTCAAAAGATCACTTGTGTGATTCATGTCAAATGGGTAAGCAAACAAAGACATCTTTCAAATCTAAAAATTTTATTTCAACTACAAAGCCTTTAGAGTTAATCCATATGGACCTTTTTGGACCATCAAGGACTAAAAGCCTTGGTGGCAATTACTATGGACTTGTGATCGTAGACGACTACTCAAGATTTTCTTGGACTTTATTCTTATCTAGTAAAAGGGACACTTTATCCGCCTTTAAACGGTTTGCCAAGATGATTCAAAACAAACTTGGCCTTAAGATCATTTCCATTCGGAGTGATCATGGAGACGAATTTGAAAACCATATTTTTCGAAAAGTTTTGTTCTAAACATGGCATTGAACACAATTTTTCTGCTCCACCGCCTCCACGTACACCGTAACAAAATGGGATAGTGGAGAAGAAAAATAGGATTCTAGAAGAGGAGTCGGTTCATATAAACTTTGATGAGTCTTTTCTGGAGGAACAAGGGAAAGGTAGTTTCATTGGTGTAAGTATTGACACGACGAATATTCTAAAGGAAAAAGAAGTTGAAGGGAATGATCAACCTTCAACAGGCACTCCGGAAGATAAAGACGATGATTCAACACCATCCCATGAAGATAAAGATGATGGAGGCTCTTCCTCAAAGAATCATCACAAACATAGAGGAGCTGGTCTTACAAAGGAGTGGCGAACTCTAAAGAACCACCCTATTGATAAAATCTTGGGAGATATCTCCAAGGGCGTTTCAACACGCTCTCAGATAAGTAATTTTTGTTGTCACTTCGCTTTTGTGTCACAAGTGGAACCTAAGAAACCAAAAACCGCATTACTTGATGAACATTGGATTCTTGGGATGCAAGAAAAATTAAATCAATTTAAACGAAATGATGTGTGGGATTTAGTACCACCCTCTCCAAATCATCAAGTAATCGCCACACGTTGAGTTTTTAGAAACAAGCTTGATGAAAACGGGATAATTGTTAGAAACAAGGCAAGGTTAGTAGCTCAAGGCTATAACCAAGAGGAGGGCATTGATTATGAGGAGACCTATGCTCCGTTAGCCCGCCTCGAGGCCATTAGAATTTTATTAGCTTATGCATGCAATATGAACTTCAAGTTATATCAAATGGACGGTAAGAGTGCCTTCCTAAACGGGTACATTAATGAAGAAGTGTATGTCAAACAACCACCCGGTTTTGAAAATCACGAACATCCGGATTATGTTTTTAAACTAAAAAGAGCTTTATATGGTCTAAAGCAGGCCCTAGGGCTTGGTATGATAGGCTTAGCAAGTTCTTAATCAAAAACAGATACTCTAGGGGGAAGGATGTCTTATTAGTTCAAACATATGTTGATGATATTATTTTTGGTCCCACTAACCCATCTCTTGTCAAGAGCTTTTCTAATTTAATGCAAGGTGAATTTGAGATGAGCATGATGGGTGAGTTAACCTACTTCTTGGGATTACTAATCAAGCAACTAGATGAAAGAACATTCATATATCAAACTAAATATTGTCTTGAGTTGCTCAAGAAGTTTGTGATGACGGACTCAAAACATATGGAAACTCCCATGGCATCGACATGTGCTTTAACTAAAGATGAGAAAGGTAAAGATGTGGAAATCGCCAAGTATAGAGGTATAATCGGATCTTTACTCTACTTAACGGCATCAAGGCCGGATATTATGTTTAGTGTTTGCATGTGCGCACGATATCAATCATGCCGCAAAGAATCACACCTAAAAGCCGTAAAAAGGATTTTAAAGTACCTAAAAGGAACATCAAACTTTGGCTTATGGTACGCTAAGGGGAATGATTGCTCTTTGGTAGGATACTCCGATTCCGACTTTGCCGGTTGCAAGTTGGATAGGAAGAGTACTAGTGGAACATGTCACTTATTTTGTAATAGCTTGGTAAGTTGGTGTAACATCCTCAAATTTTAGTTCAATTATACTTCCTTTATTATTGTTAAACTTCCATTTTACTATTAAAAGTTTAAGTTTATGTTGATTTGAATTTTTATTATAATTTTAAATAGTAGAGTAAGTTAGACATTAAAAATAAAAATACCTTAGCATAAGTTAAATATAAGAATAGATTAGAAGACTTGATAATTAAAGTGAACAATTGTATTTTTTTCCTTATTAAGACTCACACCTAGGCCCATAGTAAATGCAGCCCAATATCTTCCTTGTCTCAACATACAAGTCTTCATTCCCAAAATTCAGATTTTAACTATCTATCCAAAAGAAAGAAAGAAAGAACGTGAAAAGAGAAGAAAAGGGAGAAAAACCTAGTTTCCTCTAACTACAACAATTCATAGCATAACCTAAACACTTTCTTGTCTAAGCACATGCATGATATGAGAACTCATGAGTATTGAGCTGAAGGATTGAAGAATCAAAGAGAAGTGATTTTGTTGAAGTAAAAGCTAGGGTTTCAAATTGGGAGAAAAAGGAAGAAAATTAAAGCTTGTATTTAAACCACTTAAGGTAACATAGTCTTAATCCCAAACTATAAATCTCTCTTAGGGTGTACTTAGGACTCTTTCTTTAGTATGCATGCATTGGATTCTTGATTTTGCATCAAAGAAATTATAGATTTTGGAATTAGGGCTTATTTGAGAAAGAGGGGTTTTATTGTGACTTTAATATTGATTGAAGAGTTGAATATAAGCATGTTTAGAGGTACATTTATACTCTATTATGTGTAGTGTCACTGAGTTTTAGTATATGCAATGATTATGTAATGATTCATGTGAAATAGATAAGTGAAAGGTTTAATTCCTTGAATCCCGTATTGACCCCCTGTCAGTGTTTTGCCCATAACTCTCGCCACACATATCGTTTATAATTGATTCTTTCACAGTTGAAAAGTAGACTCTTTTCCCTTCAGTTTAGACACAAGAATCATCGAAATTGAGTGAGTAAATTAGGAGAAAGTCTGCAAACAAGTTTGATAAATTTTTCCTGTCCTGTTTTTGAACCTGAACACGTTCTTTAGCGAAACTGAACCAATTGGCTACATAAACCCCAAAATAAAAATTATATCTATAATCTAGACATCCTAAGCTTTCTAATGAGGGGTTATTTACTCAAATCAGATATCGTTTGATATTTTAATTAAATTGTCGAAGTTAAGGTCTGATTGTCAGAACACTAGATTTTGGACTGTTTGAGTATATTTCACGCATACATGTTGTTTGATAAAATGTTTGACGTGTTAAAACATGTATTGTGTATAGATATTATGTAATATTTAGGAATAAGATTAAGATGAGTGCTTGAGCATCCTTAACTTTATTATATGAACTAGTTATGATACAACTATTGGTAGTTAAAATAGAACGATCAAGAGATAAAACGTACAATATTAATTCTTAATACAATTTTACTAGATGGATGATGAATGTATAAGTGATTTATTAGTTGTATTAGTGTTTACACTGATTTTTGGTAAACAAGCGCTAGTTTGCAATGCTCTAGAGACCAACTAGATAATCTCGGGACATGTTTCGTGCATTCATTGTTTGTAATTGAAAATAGCAATGTTCATTAATGTAAATGAACGAGTTTTGATTAAAAAAAATCAAATAAAGTAAAGAAAATGTAACTTGAATGACAAGAAAAGTAAAAATACTCGAAATGAGTACGCATTAACAAGAAAAGTAAATGCTTCAATGAAATATAATGCAAGAAATGTAAATAATGGCATGTAAATTGCATAAGAATGTAAATTGCATTGAATTTAAAAGAGTTTGATCACAAGATCATACATTATTGCCTTGTTTACTCGTTTCTCTCGAACGCTGGGTACTTTGAGTTTGTAAGGTTTGCTAGTATGAGAAATATGTGATCCTAATTACATCAAATGAACTAGTATTTATAGCTAAATCTTATAACGTTCTAGTAACGCCTATAGAATGTCCATTTGACATGTGTACAACCACTTCATCCTTATCTTGAACGTCACAAGCCATCAGTCTTGAATGAAGCGTTGCAATGGTTTGAAATTTGAATTTGAACTTTCTGACAACTTTAACCATTTGCTAAGTTATAAACTGTTTCTCGAGTTCGAGGCAACCCTTGGTGATACTCGAATAGGTAATCACTCGAGTCAAAAAACCTTGAGACTTTGAACATTTTTGCTCTTTGCAGGGTTATGAATATGTCAATCGAAATGGTGTGGTATTAGTTGATTCCTTAGGGGAATTTCTACATGCCCACAACACTTGATCTAGTGTTTTATGCCAATTCTTTGGCTTTTGAGCAATGTGTTTTTTAATCAAATTAATGATTATTTTATTGGCTGCTTCAACTTGACCATTTGCTTGAGCATAATATGGCGTTGAAGTATGCAACCTAAAACCAGTTTCACTAGCAAACTCTTGCATTTTTCTCCCAGTGAACACTGATCCTTGGTCTGTGGTAATGGTTTCTGGAATACCAAACCTATAAATAATATGATTTTGAATGAAATTAATTACTGCCTCTTGATCTACATTAGGTAAAGGCACTGCTTCTATCCATTTTGTAAATTAATCAATACCAACCAAAATGTAACGTTGATTTTTAGAAGAAGCATGCTTAATTTCACCAATCAAGTCTAGTTCCCAACCCCTAAATGGCCATGGCTTTATTATAGAATTTAATTCACTTGCAGACACATGTTGTATTCCTGCATGTCTTTGGCATTCTTAACATCCTTTGGCAAAATCTATGCAATTTTTTAACATAGAAGGCCAATACAAACCTTGTCTAAACATTAACCATTTCATTTTATGGCCTGCTTGATGAGAACCACATGCTCCACTATGTATGTCAGAGATAGCTATTAGAGCTTCAAAATCACTTAAGCATTTTAATAAAACACCTTCAGTTGTCTTTTTAAACAATTCATCTCCAACTATGACATAGCTCAGAACCCTATACCTGGTCTTTGTATCATACTGACCATTAGGATTTTGCAAATATTCTACAATTGGTTTCCTCCAATCTCCATCTATCAAGTTGTCAATGGTAAAAATGTTAGCATCTTCATCATCTAACACCTTGTTCGAGTCATTTTCATAACCATGTGGTGAATCTGCCCCCACCAGTTTTGCCATTGACAAGCTTGAAGATAAAGGCTCATTGAAAACCAATTTCTCCCTAATCTCATTGGCTTCTTGATTTTGCAATCTGGGTATATGCTCGAATTGTACTGACTCGAATTGGTCTAACAAGGAGCTTGCAATCACAAAATACTTAGCCAAATGTTCTTTGATACATTTGTTCTCTTTAGTTAATTGCTTAATAACCAATTTTGAATCACCTTTGGCTATGATATTCTTTGCCCCCAAGTCAATTAAAAGGGCAAGGCCTGCAATTAAGGCTTCATATTCTGCCTCATTGTTGGAACAAAATCCATTAATCTTGTATTTAAACTTAGTAGGAATTTGGATGGGAGAAATTATCAAAATCCCAATTCCAGTCCCATGCTTATGTTTTGATCCATCGAAATACAATGTCCATGGTTGAGTATCAACATAATTTAGTGGCATTTCAACTATTGAGTGATCAACCAGAAAATCTGCCACTATCTGACCCTTTTTATCTCTCAAGGGTTTATAAGTTAGTGAATACTCAGTTAAAGCTAAAGCCCATTTTCCAATTCTACTATGCAAAATAGGTTTCGAGAGCATATGTTTAATAATATCATAATGAGAATACACATACACTTCAATAGGCTTAATATATTGCTTAAGTTTAATATAAGAAAAGTATAAACAAAGACAAAGCTTTTCTATTGGACTATATCTAGTCTCAGCATCATTGAGCACTCTACTTAAATAATAGATGGCTTTCTCAACATTGTTATCATCTTCTTGAGAAAGCATGCTACCAATAGTTAAATCAGATGCTGCTATGTACAACTTCATATTTTTATTTCGAATTGGAGGCATTAGCGTTGGTGGATGTGACAAGTAGTTCTTTATGTCTTCAAACGCTTGTTGTTGCTCTTGCCCCCAATGAAATTGATCATCTTTTTGTTTTCTAAGTAGTGGAGAGAAAGGATGTGCTTTTCCACTTAGATTCGAAATGAATCTTCTCAAAAAATTAATCTTTCCAAGCAAGGATTGAAGTTTCTTTTTTGTTCTTGGAGGTTGAGTCTCCATAATAGCTTTTGTCTTGTTTTGATTTATTTCAATGCATTTTTATGCACTACAAAGCCAAGGAAATCCCCTGCATGTACACCAAAAGCACATTTCAGGGATTTCATTTTCAATCCACATTTTCTCATTCTTTCGAATGATTTTCTAAGATGACTCAAATGATCATCACTAGAAGAGGATTTCACAACAATATCATCAATGTAAACTTGCATAAAGGCATCAATAAAATCATGAAATATAGAATTCATTGCTCTTTGGTATGTGGCTCCAGCATTCTTAAGACCAAATGGCATAACAATCCATTCATAAGTCCCTAATGCCCCAGAGCATCTAAATGCAGTTTTAGCCACATCTTCTTCAGCAATGAATATTTGGTTATAACTAGAATAGCCATCTAGCATGCTCAGGTACTCGAACCCTGCTGCTGAATCGATTAGCATTTCTGTCACTGGCATTGGATATTCATCCTTAGGTGTAGCATTGTTTAAATCTCTAAAGTCTATGCATACCCTAAGGCTACCATTTTTCTTAATAACAGGAACAATATTAGCTAACCATTCAACGTACCTTGTAGTTCGAATGAATTTGCTTCTCAGCAATCTTTCAATCTCACTCTTGATCTTCGAAAGGATCTCTGGGTTGAATCTCCTTGGCAATTGCTTTATTGGCTTCTTTCCTGGCTTGAGTGGTAGTCTATGTTCAACCATTTCCCTGCTTAAACCTGGCATTTCATTGTAGTCCCAAGCAAAACAATCTTTAAATTCTTTAAGCAGGTTAACCATTTTAGTTTTAAACTCGAGGTCTAGGTTGGCGCTTATATAAGTTGGCCTCTTAGTCGAGCCATCGCCAATATCCACCTCTTGCAAAGGGTCTTGAGCCTGCTTTTTTGGGTTCGAGTTTAGTGGATCTTGCTCGAATCCCAAAGGTTCATCATTATAAATGCAGTCTAACCTTTGTCCATTTGGCACTATGTTGCCATTATTTTTAGTGATGGTCTCATTGACCATATTTTATTCTGCAGCAGCCTCTAGGGCCGTTTCGAGCTTGCGTTCGGCAATATACGTCGTTATTTTTACCGAAGAAGAGGGCTTAGTCATTATCTGGGTAGTCTATATCCCACCCAGATGGTGGAAAAACTCCATCTTCAGGAGGAAAATTATCAATTTCTTCCCTCTCCTAACAGAATCCATGAGTAGGATGGAGTCTCACTAAATGGTACACATTATTGGTGGCTCCTCGAAAGCCACTGTCTCTTTCTCCACATGGTGCTATGGAGGCTAAGTGTTTATCAAAAGTTGCCTTAGGAATGTGGTCAACTTCTGACATATAGAAGCTTTGATCAGCCTCTATGTTTTCCACCATGTTATCTTCCCTCCATAATATAAGCCTTTGGTGCAGAGTAGAAGGTATAACTCCTACTCCATGGATCCATTCCCTTCCTAGGAGTAGATTAAAGCTAGCCCTCGAAGGCACAACTATAAAGAGAGTTGAGCTTATGGTGTTGCCTACAGCAACATCCATTTGTATGGCGCCTAAAGATTGGCCACTTTTTTCCTCATAATTTGAGTGAACTATATTGTGACAATGCATGTCAGTATCATACATCCCCAATTTCCTGAGCATGAAATGGGGCATTAGATTAACTGCAGCACCCCCATCCACCAGGACTTTGTTCACTCCAATACCACCAACCTTAGCCTTAATGTATAAAGGCTTGAGATGGTTTTTCATTCCTTCATGAGGCCGTTCGAACACAGCCTTCTGTTGCTCTATACACCCATTGTTCATAACTGATGGTTGGTGAATGTGATACGCAAGTATACGCAGTCAATCATAGCAAGTAATAAGTGAAAAGAGTGTCGAACCCACAGGGAATAGAATAAGGGTTATACATTCCAAGTTCAATTAAAGTGTTTAGTCTATTATAATGGTAACAAAACATAAATGATTTTTAACACAAAATATGGAGTAGCAGTTGATTAAGTTGATGATTGAAAATGATAATAAAAGGGTAGCTGAGATTAAGATCCATTTAACACATGAACGAAGCATAGTGAATGATAACTACTGTCGTGCCATTTGTGAGCAAGCTTGCCTTGTGGTGTATGTCTACAATGTTAGATATTAAAATGGGGTATAATGAACTGGCTCTGTTGAGGTTACTATTAATCCCATTAGAGTTCAGAAAAGCTCGTGCTTGATCCCACTAAGGCCCTTAACTTATCCATAATAAAAGGTAGGGATTACATGTCTGCTCCCACTTAACCTTATTAACTTTATTATTTCAATTAACATGCTAGATGTCTCTACACATGCAACTTGTATTTAAATCTAAGTTGATCAGTCAAAGAAATAAATGTATTTTCTTAAAAACATAAAGTTAAAGATGACACAAGAACAATCATTCATTCACATAAATACTTCATTCATTATATTAAACTTCACATAATCTCAACCACAAAGAGTTTAGCTCAGAATGAGCATAGAAACAACAAGAATAATAACAAGTAAAGTAGTGATACCCATTACAATGCAATAGATACTCCTACAGACACTGTCGTGCCTCTCGTTATCACCGGTCGCCTCCTGCAACAATGGATCTCTCCGGCGGCTCCTCTTCTTTTTCAGATATATTCTCTATTCAATCACCTTCTGGCGTGCTCTTTTAGGTTTAGGGACGTGTATTTATAGGAGAATCCTTCTTGGATCGGGTGCAACCTTAATTGTGACTACTAGGCCCAAGGAATAAAGGATATTCCATTTGCAAGGACCACTTAATCATAGTACAATCATTTGTGATGCTGACAGCTGGCCTTCAAAGATGCCTTTCACAATGTTCTAGTACATTCCTAGATTTGTCTTCTAGCAGTGCTTGACTTGTTGACTTGTACGGAACTCAATGTCTTGACAGTCATTATCAGTAGATGCCTTTTGATGACGATCTAGAACCAAATAACATGCCTTGACATAAGTTGCCTCTAAACTAACACTTTTTCATCAAAATTACATAATTATTCCTAATACATAATTCTAGACTCAAAACTAAATAAACTAATGAAATTGCATTAAAACATAGTTTGATCACCATATTGGCAGGAAATAACTCATGAATAAAGGCCTAAATAACACACAAATAATGCGTCATCACACCCCCAAACTTGAATCATTGCCTGTCCTCAGGTAATGCGTAGAAAGCAAAGACTGTGTTCAGTTACTCATAATATTGACATGTAAACAACACATTTAAGCAATAAGATTCAGACCCTAGGACTGTTTTAAAAAATTGGCACAATTCTCATAAAATCAACCTTCAATGATGACCATGCGTGTGTGTGTGAACTGTTTAGCACTGTCAACCAGATTAATGACTATATCCCACTCTTAAACTACTCATTTTAAAGGCTAAGCTATCCTCTTTTACCTATAATTTTGAATTTACTTAGAGTTTCAGCAAAAGGGGGGACTATTTCTTTTCAAGAGTGACCAAAGCATTTTGATTATAGCCAAGGAGAACTGATTGGTAGCTTTTTCATTATCATTCATTTATATATAGCTTTGGGAATACTCCATCTTTTCACTTACTAGATCCTACTTGTAATAGGTCTAACCTGCTAATAAGAGTAAAGCACCCTACTAGCTTGTCTCTTAGAGACTTATTCATTAATTTCATTTTTTTTTAGCTAATGATCGACGATTTGTGTATCAATAGACTTGATTGACCGCAAGTGCACAGTCTCGTCATTGAGTTTTAAAAAGATATCGAACCACAGGGACATATAGTTGAACTACTATAATTCGTTGTCATGGTGTAAATCTAAGGCTATCAGATAGGGGTTTGTTTAGAATTTTAGAATTTAAAATTAAAGAAATTTAATTAAAGAAATTAATTAATTAATAAAAGCGGATATCGGTATGTAACTTAATTAACCATCGGGGATTTATTAAATCAATAGCGCGCGAAAAAGGGTTTATTTTTCAGAAGAACTTTCTCAATTTAAAGGTCTAAACCTCACACTCTCGTTTTGTTGATAAAAACCATACTTTCTAAGCCAGGAGTTTTACTGTCACTTTTCTACCACCTTAGCTTCGAAAGTATATTTTGAAAATCAATGAGTTCTAATTAATCCTAACGTGGCTCTCGCTCGTTCAAAGATTAATATCAAATTCCTACTATCTAGTTAAAACCTCAAACTCTCGCTCTATTGATTTTAACCTTAGTTGCTTTCTTTTACTCTCGTTCAAAAGCTTTGTATTAAATTAGGAATTTGAATCAGAAAAATAGTTTAATAAATGCGCGCGCTAAATCATTATTAAATCCCCTTCGGAGAATTAGTTTACATACCGATATCTAGGAAATTTAGCTAGACATGATTAAGAAATTAAATAGAGAAAAACAGAAAATTAAATCAAACATAAATAAATAATCAAATAAAAACATTAAATAAAAACCTGGAAGAAAATGCTGAATTAACTTGCATTAAATAATCGGTACAGAATTCTTGACAGGAAACTGAAAACAGAACTGAAAACGGATTCCCGGTGTGGAAATACCGTTACAGTTACTGTAACTGGAAATATAAACTGACTGAAAGAAATAAAATTAAGGCGTCCTGAAATCTAAAAAATGAGCTTGCTATTTATAGGAGGGGATTTGCTAGTACGATCCACAAAAATAGGGAAGATAAGCTTCATTTTGATCTCATCCAATTGCCATCCGATTAGGAACAGAAAACGGATCAGACGGTTCACTTCTTCCCCACGTCACGCCAATTCTGTTTTACTGGGCTTCCACGAATTTGGGCTTTGCACCCCCCTTTTTGCTCCGTTTTTGATACTTTTTGCTCAATTCTCTTCTCCGACCTATTTTATTCAACAAAAGTAAAAACAAATCAAATTCTAATATAAAAAGACATAAATGAAATAAATACATATGCAAATGCAACTAAAATTCACTTAAATTAAGCTAAAAATACGATATGATTTCGTGTCATCAAATTCCCCCACACTTGAACCATTGCTTGTCCTCAAGCATAAAAGAATAGTGAATCGCATGGTATAAGTAAAAACACATGACACGATCATCTTACTCGTACGTGGTTGCCGGCTAAGCCATGAAAATCAGGTAATATTGCAAATAACAAGAATACAGTAATGACACAAGAGATTCCCGTTATGTGAAAACAGACCTGAAGCATTTCCTCTTGACTCTACCTCTCACCTAAGTTTCATTCCCCCTTTTCATTCTAGCGCAATCACATTAAGCCCGTTATCTTGTACACGCCCATGGTAGGAAACCTGTTAGTGATTATGATCATATAGCGAGGGGTGCTGATAACATAAGTTTGGTAACCCCTATTTGCTTTACCCATTTCGCAGTTGCGGGGGATCAGATCGTAACCCGCCCTACCAAGTTCAAAATCAGACACCTCTGAACCAACTACTAATGAGTTTCTATACTATGGTATTTTTTTCCTTTCTCATGTTTCAACATTTGCTGAATTTTCATTAATTATTTCAAGGAATCAACCAATAGCATTCATTTATAATCAAAATCATTCACTTATATTCTTCGGTTTCCCACTTAGTTTGTTCCTTGAGATGGTGCCGACTGCTAGATAAACTACTAAGGGTTCATTAAAACTCAAGTTCAAAGTTTTATCAAAATTAGTACTCAAATCAGTTTTAGACACTTCAGGGAATCTAAGGTGTTAAAACGGTATTGATTTTATCTAACCGTTACCCAAATTCCACAAATTAGCCTAGATAGTGCAAACAACCTATATACCTTCAAACAATCAATACCAAGCATCAAAACTCAACACTTTTGCTTTTCACAAGAAAATTTTTGGTATGGCTCAAGAAATGGGAAAATCAGACAATATCAAGACCAACACGCAAAATCAACTCAATCTAAGTGAACTAACCTAAGGTTTTATTATGCATGCAAAACTAAATGACTGTAAGTAAAGGAAGGCGATAAAGCTTCCTCCCCCACACTTAAATCGAGCATTGTCCCCAATGCAACGACTCAAGGTGAGCTTGGAAGGGTACAACCTGAGTAGCTAAGCTTTCATAACTTGTAAAGTCGTCGAGCGTGCTATCTCTTTATTACCTGCAAAATAAAATGAACTAAAAGAAGAAACATTAAATGTAAAATCAGCGGGTTGCCTCCCACCAAGCGCTTTGTTTAAAGTCGGTTAGCTCGACTTCAAAGACGGTGACTTAGTTCACGTGACAGCGGACAGGGCGGATAGGTTAAAATTTGCAAGATTAGTGTCACTATCCCTAAGGTTGTAATGTTTCAACCGCTGCCCATTAACTGTGAATGTATCACCAGAGTTTCAACCGCCTGACCACTTTGAGCGAAGTTTTCCTGGAAAGAGTTTAAGTCTTGAATTAAAAAGAAGTACTAACTGTCCTACCTTAAACTCTCTCCTAGATAGACGCTTATCATGCCATTTCTTTGTTCTTTCCTTATAAATTCTGGCATTCTCATAAGCGTCCAACCTGAGCTCTTCTAACTCATGGATATCCAAGGTCCTCTTCCTACCGGCGGTGGTGTAATCAAAATTGAGGGCTTTGATAGCCCAATAAGCTTTGTGTTCCAGTTCCACCGGTAGGTGGCATGATTTGCCATAAACAAGCTTGAAGGGTGTGGTCCCAATTGGGGTCTTACAACCGTTTTTTCAAGGATTTGCTTGATCTCCCTATTGGAGACCTCCACTTGCCCACTTGTTTGCGGGTGGTAGGGAGTTGCTATACGGTGTCGGACCCCATATTTAGATAACAATCGTTCAAAGATCCTAGAGATAAAATGGGAGCCACCATCGCTGATGACAAGTCTCGGCACACCGAACCTGGGGAAGATCTGGTTCTTGAACAATCTAATCACTACTTTGGCGTCATTAGTTGGAGAGGCAACATCCTCGATCCATTTGGATACGTAATCAACAGCCACAAGTATGTATTTATTCCCAAAAGAAGTTGGGAATGGTCCCATGAAATCTATCCCCCAAACATCAAATACTTCCACTTCTAGGATGCCATGTTGAGGCATTTCATCGCACCTAGAGATGCTACCAGCGCGTTGGCACTGATCACAACTCCTTATGGCAGCGTGGACATCTTTCCAAAGAGTGGGCCAAAAGAGGCCGGCTTGTAAGATCTTAGCACATGTTTTGGAAGTACTTGCATGTCCTCCATAGGGCGCAGAATGACAATGAGTGATAATACTTTGCGCCTCATCTTCGGGGACACATCGACGGAAGATTCCATCGGCACCCCTCTTGAAAAGAAGAGGGTCATCCCAATAGTAATGTTTTAGGTCACTAAAGAACTTCTTTTGCTGGTAAGTTAAGTCAGGAGGAAGGACTCTTGCTGCTAAGTAATTAACAATATCAGCATACCGTGGCAAAGAGTCTCTTGTGAAGACAGAGTTGACGACTTCGATGTCGTCTTGAAGCAAAGGGCACTCGGAGGCGACACTTTCCATTAGGGCTACGAGCCTCTCATACGGGAAGTCATCATTTATGGGTACCGTTTCGGGCACCATTCCCGCCATTCTTGACAAATGGTCCGCGACTGTGTTGTCGATTCCTTTCTTATCTTGGATCTCTAAATCAAATTCTTGAAGAAGCAAGATCCATCTCAGGAGCTTCGGTTTGGCGTCCTTTTTGTTCACTAGGTACCTAATTGCGGCATGATCTGTATAGACAATGATTTTGGCCCCTATTAGGTAGGAACGAAATTTATCAACCGCAAACACAACAGCCAGGAGTTCTTTTTCTGTGGTAGCGTAGTTCATTTGCGCAGGGTCTAAGGTCCTACTAGCATAGTAGATAGCATGAAGTTTCTTATCCTTCCTTTGACCTAGAACTGCGCCTATAGCATAGTCACTAGCGTCACACATGATCTCAAATGGTAGACTCCAATCAGGCGGCTGCATGATGGGGGCAGAAATGAGAGCTGCCTTTAATTGCTTGAATGCCGTTAGGCACTCCTCATCAAAAATGAACTCGGCGTCTTTCATTAGCAGCCCGGTTAACGGCTTTGTGATTTTGGAGAAGTCTTTAATGAATCGCCGATAGAAACCGGCGTGTCCTAAAAAGCTTCGGACTTCTCTCACAGATTTGGGAGGTGGGAGGTTCTCTATAACTTGGATTTTAGCTCTATCTACCTCAATCCCTTTGTCGGACACTATATGTCCAAGAACAATACCTTGACGAACCATCAAATGGCACTTCTCCCAATTAAGCACAAGATTGACTTTTTCACATCTTTCAAGTACCTTCTCTAGGTTTGTCAAGCATCCTTCAAAACTTTGCCCACATACGGAGAAATCATCCATGAAGACCTCCATAATGTCATTGATGTAATCGGCGAAGATTGCTTGCATACATCTTTGGAAAGTAGCGGGGGCATTACACAATCCAAATGGCATTCGCCTATATGCAAATGTGCCAAAAGGACAAGTGAAAGTTGTTTTCTCTTGGTCATCGGGATGAATAGGAATCTGGAAGAATCCCGAATAACCATCTAGATAGCAGAAGTAGGAATGATTAGCCAGACGCTCAAGCATTTGATCAATGAAGGGCAAAGGGAAATGATCCTTGCGTGTGGCTTTGTTGAGTTTGCTATAGTCAATGCACATTCTACTACCCGTTACAACTCTTTGTGCTACAAACTATCCTTTCTCATTGGTAACTACAGTCACTCCACCTTTCTTAGGCACGACATGAACGGGACTGACCCATTTACTGTCGGAGATCGGGTATATTATTCCTGCATCAAGAAGTTTTTCAACTTCTTTCTTAACTACTTCAGTGAGAATGGGATTTATCCTTCTTTGCGGTTCTCGAGAGGTTTTGCAATCTTCCTCGAGGTAGATGCGGTGCATGCAAAGAGAAGGACTTATCCCTTTAAGATCAGATATGCTATATCCTAAAGCAGATGGGAATTTTCTTAGGACTTTTAACAACTCTTCGGTTTCTGATTGTCCTAAATCGGCGCACACAATCACAGGGCGCTTAAGCTCTTGATCAAGGAATTCATACCTTGGACTCTCAGGTAGAGGTTTTAGTTCGAGAGAAGATTGATCAGGGGACGGTGTCGGGTTTGGTGTAATCTCGAAGCATTCACCGAGCTCGTCATCCTGAACTTCGAGAGTAGGAGTTGGAGAAGATGTGAGGATTTCAGTGTAAACGGTTTGATCATTCTCCATTTCCTTTCTGCATTCGTCAATGACGTCAAGCAGATAGCAAGTATCATCTATAGCAGGCGCCCTTAGGAATTGAGTCAGAATGAATTCAACTTTTTCATCTCCCACTTCAAAGGTGAGCTTTCCCTTTTTGACATCAATTATCGCACCGGCTGTAGCAAGGAATGGCCTTCCTAAAATGATAGGCATGTTAGAGTCTTCCTTAATATCCATGACTATGAAGTCGGTTGGAATAAAGAACTGACCTACACGCACCGACACATTTTCTAAGACTCCTATAGGCATCTTGACCGAACGGTCGGCAAACTGAATGGACATTCTGGTGGGTCTTAGCTCGCTTAGCTTGAGTCTCTCGCATATGGTCATGGGCATCAAACTAATGCTAGCACCTAAATCACATAGGGCTTTGTCAATAACAAACTTCCCAATGACGCAGGGTATGGAGAAACTTCCTGGATCCTTGAGTTTAGGAGGCATTTTGTT
This sequence comes from Trifolium dubium, assembly GCA_951804385.1. Taxonomy (NCBI): domain Eukaryota; kingdom Viridiplantae; phylum Streptophyta; class Magnoliopsida; order Fabales; family Fabaceae; genus Trifolium; species Trifolium dubium. The sequence continues at coordinate 21,475,766 of OX638068.1, forward strand.
TTGAAGGATAGCACTACACTCGGCAGTGAGTGTAATAGTTTCGTTATCCTCAATCCTCTTTTTGTTGGTTAGGATCTCCTTGAGAAACTTAGCATATGCGGGCATTTGTGTGATAGCTTCAGTGAATGGGATGGTGATATTCAACTGCTTGAGAAGCTCCACAAATTTCTTGAATTGCCCCAGGCTTTTGGTCTTTTCCAACCTTTGAGGATAAGGAATGGGTGGTTTGTAAGGTGGCGGAGGCACATAGGGTATTTCTTTTTCTTTTGCCTCGACGCCATTTCCTTCTTTCTCTTTGGGTTCACTCTCTTTCTCAGCTGGTTCATCTGGCTTTTGCTGCATGGCAGGCCTCTCAATCCTAGGGTCAACTGGTTCATCATACTGTGTTCCACTTCGCAGTGTCACAGCGTTTACATGAGCTTTAGGATTGGGCTGAGGTTGGCCAGGAAATGTTCCTGCAGGAGCAGACATAGATGATTGTTGTTGAGCCACCTGTGCAACTTGAGTTTCTAGTATCTTATGATGGGTGGTCAAAACATCAACTTTACTGTTCAATTGTTCGAACATCTTAGCGAAATGCAGGTTTTGATTCTTGATCCCCTCGTTAGTTTGCATTTGGGACGCCATGAAGGTTTCAAACATGGCGTCAAGGCTAGACTTCCCAGAGTTTTCTTGATTTAGCACGGGAGCCTTTTGAAAACCTGGTGGACCAGAGGATTGTCCTTGTCTAGGTGGATACAATGCATTGTTGTTCTTGTATGAAAGATAGGGACTGTTCTTCCAAGCTGAGTTGTAGTTGTTGGAATATGGGCCTCCTTGGGCGTAGTTTACTTGATCGGAAGGGGTTCCGGCCAAGAGTTGGCATTCAGCTGTAGCATGCCCTGGAGCGCCACATATCTCACAACTAGAGACGGTTGCTGCTACGGTAGCAGCAGGAGCATTGAGTAAGCTATCTAATTTCAGATAGAGTGCATCAACCTTGGCACTGACGTGGTCAAGGCCGCTTATCTCATGCATTCCTCCTCTTGATAGAGGTTTTTCTGCGGAGGTTCTTTCGCCTCCCCACTAGTAGTGATTCTGAGCCATGCTCTCGATGAGCTGATAGGCATCAGTGTAGGGCTTGTCCATGAGGGCGCCGCCCGCGGCAGCGTCTATGGTCATCCTTGTATTGTACAGGAGACCGTTGTAGAAGGTGTGGATAATTAGCCACTTCTCTAAACCATGATGTGGACAAAGCCTCAACATGTCCTTAAATCTCTCCCACGCTTCATAAAGAGATTCGTTGTCTTTCTGCTTAAATCCATTGATTTGGGCTCTTAGCATAGCAGTCTTGCTAGGCGGGAAATACCTAGCCAGAAAGACTTTCTTCAACCCTTCCCATGTAGTGACAGAGTTGGAAGGTAGGGACTGGAGCCAAGCGCGGGCTCGATCTCTTAGAGAGAAGGGGAAGAGACGAAGCCTTATTGCTTCGGGACTAACGCCATTAGCTTTCACTGTATCGGCGTATTGTAAGAAGACAGAGAGGTGGAGATTAGGATCTTCTGAAGGACCACCCGAGAACTGACTTTGCTGAACTGCTGAGAGTAGGGAAGGTTTAAGCTCAAAATTGTTGGCCTCTATCGCAGGGGCAACAATGCTGTTATGTGGTTCAGCATCTGTAGGGGTAGCATAGTACTTCAGCGGGCGGTTTTGAGGACCTATTTCCATTTCTAGTTCCTCTTCGGATTGTTCCGAGTCTTCGTCTGTTTCGGGAAAGATGATTTGACTTTGGGGCACTATGTATCTTTCCCTAAACTGTTCAATTCGGCGTCTTACACTTAGTAGACGCTCTGGGTTCTCGACTGGAGTTTCTAAATCTTTGCTATTAGAGCGGGTACTTGGCATACAATCGACAAGCTAAAAGGGTAATTTTTTAGATTTTTTCTTCTTTTAATTTTTTTTCGATTTTTTTTTTGAATCTTTGACAGAAAAATAAAAGTTGCCTTAGTCTTTACGTTGTAACGACGGAGTTACAATATCGACTAAATTTGTCCCCGGCAACGGCGCCAAAAACTTGATCGACGATTTGTGTATCAATAGATTTGATTGACCGCAAGTGCACAGTCTCGTCGTTGAGTTTTAAAAAGATATCAAACCACAGGGACCAATAGTTGAACTACCGTAATCCGTTGTCACGGTGTAAATCTAAGGCTATCAGATAGGGGTTTGTTTAGAATTTTAGAATTTAAAATTAAAGAAATTTAATTAAAGAAATTAATTAATTAATAAAAGCGGATATCGGTATGTAACTTAATTAACCATCGGGGATTTATTAAATCAATAGCGCGCGAAAAAGGGTTTATTTTTCAGAAGAACTTTCTCAATTTAAAGGTCTAAACCTCACACTCTCGTTTTGTTGATAAAAACCATACTTTCTAAGCCAGGAGTTTTACTGTCACTTTTCTACCACCTTAGCTTCGAAAGTATATTTTGAAAATCAATGAGTTCTAATTAATCCTAACGTGGCTCTCGCTCGTTCAAAGATTAATATCAAATTCCTACTATCTAGTTAAAACCTCAAACTCTCGCTCTATTGATTTTAACCTTAGTTGCTTTCTTTTACTCTCGTTCAAAAGCTTTGTATTAAATTAGGAATTTGAATCAGAAAAAATAGTTTAATAAATGCGCGCGCTAAATCATTATTAAATCCCCTTCGGAGAATTAGTTTACATACCGATATCTAGGAAATTTAGCTAGACATGATTAAGAAATTAAACAGAGAAAAACAGAAAATTAAATCAAACATAAATAAATAATCAAATAAAAACATTAAATAAAAACCTGGAAGAAAATGCTGAATTAACTTGCATTAAATAATCGGTACAGAATTCTTGACAGGAAACTGAAAACAGAACTGAAAACGGATTCCCGGTGTGGAAATACCGTTATAGTTACTGTAACTGGAAATATAAACTGACTGAAAGAAATAAAATTAAGGCGTCCAGAAATCTGAAAAATGAGCTTGCTATTTATAGGAGGGGATTTGCTAGTACGATCCACAAAAATAGGGAAGATAAGCTTCATTTTGATCTCATCCAATTGCCATCCGATTAGGAACAGAAAACGGATCAGACGGTTCACTTCTTCCCCACGTCACGCCAATTCTGTTTTACTGGGCTTGCATATTTGGTGGCGCTCGCCACCTAGCTCTTCAATTGGTGGCGCTCGCCACCACCACTGTGGCGCTCGCCACTGGGAAGATTTGGGCCAATGCCCATTTCTGCCATGCTCCTTTGTGGGCTGCGCGAATTTGGGCTTTGCACCCCCCTTTTTGCTCCGTTTTTGATACTTTTTGCTCAATTCTCTTCTCCGACCTATTTTATTCAACAAAAGTAAAAAAAAATCAAATTCTAATATAAAAAGGCATAAATGAAATAAATACATATGCAAATGCAACTAAAATTCACTTAAATTAAGCTAAAAATACGATATGATTTCGTGTCATCAGCTAACCAACAGCCTCCTATTAGGAATTATAGTAGCAATGATCACTAATTCAATACTCTAGTCCTTTCCCCCCAAACTTAGTTCTAGCCATATTCTCCATTATATTCATTTTTTGAAAACTTAGAGTAGAGAATGTGTATTTAAAAGAGTTATCTAGCCACTCTTAAGTTTGACAGTATTCAACAGCGTGCATTAAGGTGCAGAGATCATCAAATCAAGCATCAAACATAAGAATTTCCAAAAATTTCCAAACAAACCTATGGTCATGCATCTTACACTCTAACCTCAGTTATGGCATGTCAATAAAATGCTTATCAGAACACATTAAAAGCATTCTATTTCAAAACATTTTCAAAAGTTTTTATTTGATGTTACCTCTCCCCCAAACTTAAACTAAACAGTGACCTCACTATTGACACATGGGAAAAGCAACGACTGACTTATCAAAAAATTTTCAAAAACAGAACAGAAAATAAAAACCTAAGCTAGACTCGATCCTAAAGGCAAAGTGTGTCAAGACATACCATTAGGCCTTGAACCTCTTGTTTCTCCTCAGAGCAGAGTCAGCTTCCTTCTTTGATCTCTTCTCTTCCTCTCTTGCTCTTTCTTTTTCATCAGTCTCCTCTTCTGATGGTTGATTTGGCTCAAGACTAGCTTCCTCAGGCTTATCAGCAGTTGCCTGTGGTGCATATTTCTTTCTTGTTGTTCTTTTCCTTTTAGCAGTAGGAGTGGTCAAGATCTGATCCAACTCCTCACATGTAGCCTTATCCGTCATAGCCAAATGAACTTGTGGAGGTGCATTATCAGGCTCATGCACTTCCTCCACTCCCAGAGTACCCTCCTGCTCAGGGGTATGCTTTGCAGCATCTGCACCCTTCAAAGGCGTGCCAATACTTTCCTCTGGGTTTGGGTCTTGTCTGTCAGACCCATTGTCCTCCTCTTCTTCACTCTTCTTCTCTTCTGACCAGTTGATTTCTTTTTCACGGGCGTCAGAGTTTGCATCCCCCTCAATGTAGTCACTGTCAGCCTTCTCATAGTACTCATCTATCTCATCTTCCAAAGCTACATCCTAGTTCTCACCAATTTGTGGTGAGGCATGAGTTTTCTCCATTAATACAGCAGGGGCTTCCTTATCTTCCACTACCACCTCAGCTGGTAGCTTCTTCTTCTTGTGACTCTTCTTCTTTTTCTTCTTTTCTTTATTCTTCTCTTCTTCCTTCTCTTCTTCCACAACTTCTTCTTCCACAATAACCTCTTCAATAGTTGTCTTCCTCAATTTCTTCTTGTTCTTCTTTTACTGCTTGCTGGAGCTCTCAGGCACGTCAGTGGTTTCCTTTTCTTTAGGCAAATCCGGATTGTACTCACCCAAGATCTCCAGTGGGAATGCAGGTGCTCTCATATAGTCAAAGTTTGGAAAATGAAGGGACAAATTGCTGATGTACCAAGCATGGGTATCAGCGCTCCACAACCAAAACCTCTGCATATCCCTTCTCAATTCGTATAGCTGGTCTTTTTCTCCAGAAGCACTAGCACCAGGTGTGCTAGGCTTAGCAGCAGGCAACTGTTGGCTTGCCTTTCTCCCTGTGTTTCCTTTTATCAACACATTGATAGCCTTAGCATCAAAGCCAGCCACAAGCTTCTTCACTTCATCTCCCATCCTATGGGGAACCACTTGCTTCTTGCAAAGAGCAGTAATGAGACAAGGGAAATATAACATATCTTCCCTTGTTGAGCACTTTTGTATCTCATCTGATATGATCCTCCCAACGTTGATAGGCTGTTTCTCAATGATGCAGTGCAACACGATTAGTCTTGCTTTACTCACAGTGTCATTGTGAGTTGTTGGGATGATGCTGTGCTTTAAAAATTGGTACCAAACCTTTGGTACAGGCTTTAGGTTCATCCTCTGAACAGTCTTCTCATTCTCACCTACTCCTAGATTCCATTCAGTTCCAGGAATAGTGAGACTCAGCATGATCTCTTCCAATTGTTCTTCATCAATGGTGTCAAGGGTAGCACAATAGGCAACCTCTGATACGTCAATGCCATAGAACCAGTTAATGTTCGCTTCTGAATATAGGATTGCTTTTCCTCGCACCATAACTTCTATTCTCTTCTAGTGAATGTTGGTAAGGTTTGAATAGAACTCCTTCACCAGTTGAGTGTTGTAACTTGAGGGGTGTGCAGCAAACTTCTGCCACTTGAGAGAGTAAATGATCATCTCAAGGTCTTCTCTGATTTCCAAACGCTCAAAATCAGCGTTGAATATGAATCCACGTTCAGTATGGATTTGCTTGGAGTTGAAAACTTCATAGCGTTCAGCAGCTTCGCTATTCACAAAAACATCATAATCTTCTTCATCTTCAGACATGGCAGCAGTTATCACTTGCTTCTTTCCAGTTGACATGATTGCGTGATAAGGATTGATGAAACGGTGGGGTGTTTTGAAAGGTAAGGGTTTGTAGAATTTGTTTGCAGAAAGTAGAAAGAGTAGTAGGTTTAAAAAGTTTGTTTGTAAAGGGGTTTTATAAGTGATAAGGGTTGGTTTATATAGAAGGTAATGGGTGGTTATATTTTTGGTACGGCTCATCATTCCAGCTTCCTGTTGATAACCTCTGGCATGCCTCTTCCTTTGGACTTAGTTAAGTCCACATTTACTTCAATCTCCTTTCATTGGTTCACTGGTTGACATAGAGCTTAAGAATGGTGCCAGTCACCGTATCTGTCATCACTCAGCCAACTAGACAAAGGCAACTAGAGATAACTAGTGCCTTGCCTCCCAACAACAATCTATTTTCACACATTACCTGAAATTAACACAACTAAAAACAACAAAAATTTATTAGAATGCTGGGTTGCCTCCCAGCAAGCGCTTAGTTTCAGAAAGTCCTCAGCCTGACTTGTAAAATCATGATTAAGAAGGTCAACAGCACCATAAGGATAAATTTTCAAAAGTTTGAATGGTCCTGACCATCTTGATTTTAGTTTACTAGGAAACAACTTAAGCCTAGAGTTGTAGAGCAACACATACTGACCCTCTACCAACTCTCTCTCTTTTGAATCTTTTTGTCATGCCAGGCTTTAGTTCTTTCCTTGTACATTTCAGCATTTTCATAAGAAAACAACCTATGTTCCTCCAACTCAGACAGTTGCAAAAGTCTTGCCTTACTAGAAGCTTTAAAATCAAAATTAAGTTTCTTAGTAGCCTAAAAGGCTTTGCATTGAAGCTTTATTGGTAAGTGGCAAGCCTTTCCAAAAACTAATCTAAATGGGGACATTCCCAAAGGTGTTTTAAAAGCAGTTCTGTAGGCCCACAAAGCATCATCTAACAGTTTTGACCAATCTTTTTTTGATGGATTAACCATCTTTTCTAAAATTCTTTTAATTTCTCTGTTAGACAACTCTGCCTGCCCACTTGTCTGTGGATGATAAGCAGTGGCAATCCTGTGTCTCACGCCATATTTGGCCAGCAACTCCTCAAAAATTTTGTTACAAAAATGTGAGCCTTCATCACTGATGATTGCTCTAGGAGTGCCAAATCTAGTGAAGATATTTTTCTTTAAAAATTTAGTCACCACTCTTGCATCATTGGTGGGGCTTGCAATTGCCTCCACCCACTTGGACACATAGTCCACAGCAACTAATATATATAGATTACCAAAAGACTGAGGAAATGGTCCCATGAAATCAATACCCCAAACATCAAATAATTCAATTTCTAAAATGTTTGTAAGAGGCATCTCTTGTCTTTTGGACACATTTCCACTTCTTTGGCATCTATCACAGTGCTTCACAAAATTATATGAATCTTTGAACCAAGATGGCCAATAATAGCCACATTGAAGCACCTTGGCAGCAGTCCTTTCACTTGCATAATGTCCACCATAAGGTGAAGCATGGCAATGTGATAAGATCTGTCTTGCCTCTTCCTCTGCCACACATCTTCTCATTATCTGATCAGCACATTTTTTGTATAAAAAGGGTTCATCCCAAAAATATTTTTTTATTTGAGACAAAAATCTTTTCTTTTGTTGAAAATTAAAATCAGGGGATAAGTGCTTTCCAACCAGATAATTTACAATGTCAGCATACCAAGGTGTCTTATCAGTAGTTATCATTAGGAATTGTTCATTAGGAAATTGTTCTTTAATTACATACCTATCAGAGCTTTGCACTTCTTCAGGTAGTCTAGACAAATGATCAGCAACCTGATTTTCAACACCCTTCTTGTCTCTAATCTCTAGATCAAATTCTTGCAGCAGCAATACCCATCTAATAAGCCTTGGTTTAGCATCCTTCTTTGTGAGTAGATACTTGATAGCTGAATGATCTGTGTACACCACCACTTTTGTACCAACAAGATATGATCTGAATTTGTCAAAGGCATACACAACTGCCAATAACTCCTTCTCTGTAGTAGTGTAGTTCAGCTGAGTTTCTGTCAATGTTCTGCTGGCGTAGTAGATAGAATGGAAAGCTTTGTCATGCCTCTGACCCAACACAGCTCCAATGGCAAAGTCACTAGCATCACACATCAATTCAAATGGTTTTGTCCAGTCAGGGGCTACAATCACAGGTGTTGTGATCAGAGCAGTCTTCAATGTTTCAAAGGCCTCGTGACACTCCTCAGAAAATTGAAATGGCACATCATGCTGTAGCAGTTGACATAAAGGCTTTGTAATCTTGGAAAAATCCTTGATAAACCTTCTATAGAATCTAGCATGTCCTAGAAAACTTCTGACTCCTTTTACATTTGTTGGTGGAGGCAACTTCTCAATCACTTCCACTTTAGCTTTATCCACTTCTAATCCCTTCTGAGAAATCCTATGACCCAATACAATTCCTTCTTTTACCATGAAGTGACACTTCTCCCAGTTCAGCACCAGATTACTCTTTTCACATCTTGTCAAAACCAATTCCAAGTTGTCCAAACATCCTTGAAATGACTCTCCAAAGACAGAAAAATCATCCATGAATACTTCCATAGCATATTCAATCAAATCAGAGAATAATGCCATCATACATCTCTGAAAAGTAGCAGGGGCATTACATAATCCAAATGGCATCCTCCTAAAGGCAAAGGTACCATAGGGACATGTGAAAGTAGTCTTCTCTTGATCTTCAGGAGCTATAGCTATCTGATTATAACCAGAATATCCATCAAGGAAGCAATAGAATTCCTTGCCTGCTAATCTATCCAACATCTGATCAATGAATGGCAGAGGAAAATGATCTTTCCTTGTGGCCTTGTTAAGCTTTCTATAGTCCATACATATCCTCCACCCTGTTACAGCTCTGGTGGGGATTAACTCATTCTTCTCATTGGCAACTACTGTCATGCCTCCCTTCTTAGGAACACATTGAACAGGACTGACCCACACACTATCAGAGATAGGATAAACAATACCAGCATCTAACCATTTGATTATCTCCTTCTTAACTACCTCCTTCATAATGGGGTTCAGTCTTCTTTGACATTCAACACTATTCTTAGCATTTTCTTCAAGTAAAGTTCTGTGCATACAAACAGTAGGACTTATACCTTTGATGTCAGCCATTTGCCAAGCTATGGCTCTCTTGTATCTTCTCAGCAACAATATCAGGCTCTCCTCCTGCTTGTTAGTCAAGTCAGCAAAAATGATAACAGGCAACTGCTGACTTGTCTCCAGAAATGCATACTTCAAATGTGAAGGTAATTGTTTCAATTCTAAAGCAGGTGGCTTCAAAACTGAAGGAATGTTATCCTTATTAGCATCAGGTGGTATTTCCAATACTTCATATCTTCCAGCCCATTTGATAATGGACTTTTCCTTTGTAACTTCATCATCTACCAATTCCTTGTCTTCATGAGGAAAGGGAATCTTCTTCAAATGATCAGAATCTTTCATGAATTGCATGTGCACCAGAGAATCCCAACTTTGCAGTTGTGATACAACCTCCAACTTCTCAGTAGGAAACTTCATAGCATTGAGAATGTTGAACTTGACTTCTTGGTTGTTAACTCTCATGGTCACTTCTCCTTTCTCAACATCAATCAATGTTCTTCCAGTAACAAGGAATGGTCTTCCCAAAAGTATGGGAGTATCTTCATCAGCAGTGAAGTCCATAATGATAAAATCAGCAGGGAAGACAAATTTGTCAACCCTAACCAGAACATCTTCAATCTTCCCTTGTGGGTAGCATATGCTTCTATCAGCTAGTTGAAGAGTAATGGTTGTTGGTCTAGCAGCACCAATACCCAACTTATTGAAAATAGATAAGGGCATTAGGTTAATGGTTGCTCCTAGGTCACATAGAGCTTGACCTACATGTACATCTCCAATGATGCAGGGTATAGTGAAGATACCAGGATCTTTCAACTTTGGTTGTAACTTACCCTGAACCATTTGGCTACACTCTTGTGTAAGTGCCACAGTCTCGAACTCACCAATCATCTTCTTCTTTGTTAGCACATCCTTCATGAACTTTGAGTAATTAGGCATCTGCTGAATTGCCTCTATGAGTGGTATGTTGATATGCAGTTGCTTCATCATCTCAATGAATTTGTTGTACTGTTGCTCTTCTTTAGCTTTTCTCAGCCTTTGAGGAAATGGAGGAGGTGGTCTCTCATTCATTAGCTTCTGAACATCAATAGGACAAGGGTCTGGTGGCAACGTCATGTCAATGTCAGCCATAGTCTTCTCAACCCTTTCCTTCTGTGGTCTTTCATTCTTCTGTTTAGTTGTAACTTCAAGAGGTAACTTCTTGCTAGCCTGTTGAATATCGTCATTCACAGGTGCAGAGGCAACTTGTGTCTTGCCTTTTGTAGCCAGTTCAGGCATCTTGGGGCCTTCATACTCTGTTCCACTTCTCAATGAAATAGCTTTGCATGTCTCCTTTCCTTTATCTTGGGAAGTAGAAGCAGGGGTCTCAGTGGCACTCGGTAGTGAACCACTAGCTCTTGAAGTTAAGGCAGTTACAATCTGCCCCATTTGTGTTTCTAAATTCTTGATACTAACCCCTTGGGCAGTAATCTGATTCTTTGTCTCAGCAGCAAAATTCTTGGTCTCTTGCATAAATGCTTTCAGAATGCCTTCCAATTGATTAGTGTTGGCAACTGGAGGCGTCGCCTTTTGCTGATTGTTGGACCAAGAAAAATTTGGATGGTTCTTCCAATTAGGATTGTAAGTGTTGCTATATGGGCTGTTGTTCCTAGCCACATAGTTTACACTTGCAGGATTTGCAGGACAATCCTCAAACAGATGAGCATTAGCACAATACACACATGAAACTTCAGCTCCACTAGTCAATGCTTTAGCAGTCTCAATAGCAGGCTTCTCTGGAGCAGTAAGAAAAATTTTCAACATGGTATGCATAGAAGCTATCTGAGCAGCTAGTGCAGTAGTTTCACTGACTTCATGCATTCCAGCAGCCTTCTTGGTAGGTTGAGGGTTAGCCCTCAGAGTTGGCCGCTGATAAGTGTTAGCAGTTATGCTCTCTATCAGCTCAAAACCATCAGTATAAGACTTTGACAATAGGGATCCACCAGCAGATGCATCTAGCATATTCCTTGAAGCAGGTACCAACCCATTATAGAATGTCTCAAGTTGGATACACACAGGAATACCATGGTGTGGACATTGTCTCAGCATCTCTTTGAATCTCTCCCAAGTATCAAACAGAGTCTCATCTTCTCCTTGTCTGAATGAAGTGATTTCATTCCTCATCTTTGCATTCTTGACAGGAGGAAAGTATTTGGCTAAAAACTTCTCAACTAGAGTATTCCAAGTAGTAATGGAATTAGGCTCTAGAGAGTTAAGCCAACTCTTTGCTCTATCCCTTAATGAATAAGGAAAGAGTCTCAGCTTGAAAGCGTCATCAGTAATTCCAGGAATTTTAAAGTTACTTGCCACCTCCAAGAATTGTCTCAGGTACAAGTGAGGATCATCAGTAGCAACTCCACTAAACTGGCCAATGGTCTGCAACATCTGGAACATCATAGGCTTGAACTCGAACGCAGCAGTGGTAATCTCCTCTCTAACTATGCCAGTGTTCATAGAATTATGATCAAACACTGCATAATCCCTTATGCTTCTCCCTCTATCATTGGAAATGCCAATAATGTCAGGATTCTGAGGTGCAATAGGAGGGTTCTGCCCTCCAGCAGCTGGTTGTACTTCATGATCAGCCATGGTTACTTCTTCTTCTGAACTAGAGCCAGAAGCTTGTACATTTGTTTCTTCAAAAACCAGACTAGTACCAGAGTCTTGCCTCTGATTGCCTCTCGTATTTCTCCTACGAATTCTGAATGTTCTTTCTATCTCAGGATCTGGTCTGTACTCAGGTGTAAGCAATCTACGCATGCAATGTCAGAGCAAACCTGTAGATACACCACTTGACAGAAAAGATCAAATAACAACAATAAACTAAAACTACAATAAATCAAAACATAAATGATTTTTAACACAAAATATGGAGTAGCAGTTGAGTAAGTTGATGATTGAAAATGATAATAAAAGGGTAGCTGAGATTAAGATCCATTTAACACATGAACGAAGCATAGTGAATGATAACTACTGTCGTGCCATCTGTGAGCAAGCTTGCCTTGTGGTGTATGTCTACAACGTTAGATATTAAAATGGGGTATAATGAACTGGCTCTGTTGAGGTTACTATTAATCCCATTAGAGTTCAGAAAAGCTCGTGCTTGATCCCACTAAGGCCCTTAACTTATCCATAAGAAAAGGTAGGGATTACATGTCTGCTCCCACTTAACCTTATTAACTTTAGGCTTAAACACACTTTTGGTCCCTTAACTTATTTTTTAGTTTCATTTTGGTCCCTTAACTATTAAAAGTTTCATTTTGGTCATTTAATTTATTTTTTGGTTTCGTTTTGGTCCCTTAACTATTAAAAGTTTCATTTTGGTCCCTTAACTTACTTTTTGGTTTCGATTTGGTCCCTTAACTCTTCCTACGTCAATTACTTTGGTCTTCATTTCAAGGGACCAAAACAAAACCAAAAAAATAATTAAGGGTCCAAAATGAAACCAAGAAAATAGTTAAGGGACCAAAATGAAACTTTTAATAATTAAGGGACCAAAATGAAACCAAAAAATAAGTTGAGGGACCAAAACGAAACTTTTAATAGTTAAGGGACCAAAACGAAACCAAAAAATAAATTAAGGGACCAAAAGTGTATTTAAGCCTTAACTTTATTATTTCAATTAACATGCTAGATGTCTCTACACATGCAACTTGTATTTAAATCTAAGTTGATCAGTCAAAGAAATAAATGTATTTTTTTAAAAACATAAAGTTAAAGATGACACAAGAACAATCATTCATTCACATAAATACTTCATTCATTATATTAAACTTCACATAATCTCAACTACAAAGAGTTTAGCTCAGAATGAGCATAGAAACAACAACAATAATAACAAGTAAAGTAGTGATACCCATTACAATGCAATAGATACTCCTACAGACACTGTCGTGCCTCTCGTTATCACCGGTCGCCTCCTGCAACAATGGATCTCTCCGGCGGCTCCTCTTATTTTTAAGATCTATTCTCTATTCAATCACCTTCTGGCGTGCTCTTCTAGCGTGCTCGTTATCACCGGTCGCCTCCTGCAACAATGGATCTCTCTGGCTGCTCCTCTTCTTTTTCAGATCTATTCTCTATTCAATCACCTTCTGGCGTGCTCTTTTAGGTTTAGGGACGTGTATTTATAGGACAATCCTTCTTGGATCGGGTGCAACCTTAATTGTGACTACTAGGCCCAAGGAATAAAGGATATTCCATTTGCAAGGACCACTTAATCATAGTACAATCATTTGTGATGCTGACAGCTGGCACGCCAGCCAGTCATCGTTATCCTTCAAAGTTGTCTTTCACAATGTTCTAGTACATTCCCATATTTGTCTTCTAGCAGCGCTTGACTTGTTGACTTGTACGGAACTCAATGTCTTGACAGTCATTATCAGTAGATGCCTTTTGATGACGATCCAGAACCAAATAACATGCCTTGACATAAGTTGCCTCTAAACTAACTCTTTTTCATCAAAATTACATAATTATTCCTAATACATAATTCTAGACTCAAAACTAAATAAACTAATGAAATTGCATTAAAACATAGTTTGATCACCATATTGGCAGGAAATAACTCATGAATAAAGGCCTAAATAACACACAAACAATGCGTCATCAATAACATAGTAGCAAACAGGGGTGTAATCCTCAAATTCCTCCTCAGGGTCAGAAGTGGACCTCAAATCATACTCACGTGGCAAAATAGATACCACATTGACCAAGACATCGAAGTCTGGTTCAGAACCAGACTCGAGCAGATCTTCATCTGGAATATCATCCTCCATATTGTCATCAGGGAATGATATTGTTTCTTTGGCAGGTCTCTTGAAGAGGAGCCTTCATCAATTACCAAGTCTTTCTCAGCCTTCTTTGGAACAAACTCTTTCTTGTTCCTAGCATCATTGTGGTTGCCTTCAGCATAGGCAGCCTTGGCATTGCCCCCAGCATGGGCAATTTTGTTATTGCCCCCAGCATGGGAATTCGAATTGGAGTTGCCCCAAACATGGGCATTCTTCCTCCTCAATTTCTTAAGGCGTTGGTACCTACGCCACTGAGTTCGAGTCATAGGATTCTTCCCCTTATAGTTATTGTTGTAAGAGTACTTCCTATTTTCAGCATTGTTGCTCGAAGCAACTTGACTCGAGCCACCAAGGTCCATCCTCCTTTTTTGATAAGCCTGGTGTTGGCTAGAGGACCATTGGTTAACAGGAACTCTATTGGAAGGTACATAGGTCTGTCTCCTTCCAAGCTTGTCATGGATGGTAGGGCCTTGATTTTTTGCCTTACCTTTGTTTGGTCTTTCACCAGACCATTTATTTTTGTTATCCACGTATGGCATAACATTTTTAAGGCCTGCAGTAGCCTCTTTGTCACATACAGCACTGCATTGAGGACACAACATCACTTCCTTGTTGCTTAGCTTGCATTTGTTCAGAAAATCAATGAGTTCCTCTTCAGCTCAAGGAAACACCACTTTGATTTTCACAGCATATTCTCCCTCAGTTACAACTCGAACTGGGGAGGCCTCCATGGCATCTATCATTAAGCACTCGAATGGTTCCACATAGGAAGTCTCAGCCACTTGGAGGGGGTCAGTATCTACCTTCATAGGTTGTTTAGCCTTTTCATCAAACTGCAATCTCCCCTCATTCAATGCTTTTTGCACCAAGTCCCTGAAAACCACACAATGAGAAGTTTTATGACCCAAAAAGTTATGAAACTTGCAATAACCTTTTTTCTTTCTTTGTTCAAAAGTAGGAACTTTCAATCCCTTTTGAACAATTATTTGGCCATCAGTAACCACTAAATCAAAAATCTCATCACATTTAGACACATCAAATGTGTAGGTTTTAGCAACATATTTTTCATTTTTGGGTTCGATAGGAATTTTTCTATTCGAGGGTTTTAATAATTTACAAGTATAAGGAGGTCCTGGCTTTAATTCAGCAAAGTCTATTTCACTTTGATCAACCTCCTCAGGCTCTATGTCATAATCATTATCACTCTCATAGTTTCCAACATAGGCTACTTTTTCTTTCTTATGGAACTTATTATTCCTAGCTTTTTCATTTCTAAGTCTTTCGACTTGTCTAACTCTATCAGCCAATTGAGCCATATCTCTAAGATGTTGAGTATCCAATTTCTTACGAATCGAATAGTCTAGGCCACCAGCAGCCATTTCTACCAATTCATGTTCAGGAACTTGGGTGAAACATCTTGCTTTAAGGAGCCTAAATCTATTGAGATAATCATCAATAGATTCTGGGGTCTTACACCTTACACTGTTTAAGGCTTATTTTGGTTTGACCCATGTAAAACTGTTCATGAAAAAGCCTTTCGAGTTGGGTCCAATTAAACACAGAATGTGGGGGTAAGGTAGTAAACCAAGTGAATGCATTTTTGGTTAGAGAATTGGGAAAATATTTCATCCTTAAATTCTCATTATTTGCTATGTCCCCAGCCTCATTTAAATACCTAGCAATGTGCTCGACTGTAGACTCTGTTGTATCACCAGCAAACTTGGTAAATTTTGGGGTTTTCCAACCCCTTGGGATTTCTGTTTGCAAAACAAACTCAGATAGAGGTGATACAAAATTAGGTCTATGTAAACCTACATTTAGACCATTTTGGGCAAGGATGGTTTCCACTATATTGGCTAAATTATTTTGCCCAAAATCATTATGTTGAACGTTTCTCAAAACCTCATCAGCATTTTGGTTTCAATGAACAAGCACCACTTCAGGTTCAACATTTCTTTGTACAGGTTGGTTGACAATCTGTGGCTCTTGTTGCTGCCTTTGAACCTCTTCGATTCGATTCTCAACAACTTGTCTAGGCCTTGGTCTAGGGGCCTGTAATGGTTGAAGTGGTTGTTGGACGGGCACATGTGGTCCACCAAAGAAATCAGCAATTCTACCCATCTGAGTAGCCAATGTTTGGTAATTCTGATTGGTGTCTCGAATTAATGGATTAATTATTGTGCCCATTTGTTCAGTGAGTAAATTCACCATGTCATAATTACTTTCATCCATTTGTTGCCTCATGGATAAAAGTGAATCTGTAGTGAGGGCTGGTTGGTTCACTCGAACTCTAGAATTATTAGAGGTTTGTCCTTGTTGAAAATGAGACCTCACTGCTATCCTATCAGAATGTATTGCAGGATGTGAATACACATTCTGCATCATGGATGTAGGCATTCCATATGGATAAGATCTTTGTGACTGAAACAAACCCCCTGATTGACTTCGAAAGTCAAACGAAGATCCTGAACAGAGGTTTGTAAAGGCATGGTCGTTGTGTTGTCAGCCATTGTGGTTGCAGCATTAGATGTTGATGAGGGCATGGAAAAAGACACAGGGATTGCCTGTGTTGCCCCCACAGATGTTGCATCTGAGGCTAATGTTGTTAAAGCACTCGAACCAACCACATGCCCCAATAATGGGTTAATAACATCAGGATCTTGGTTGTTTTGGTTATTGACATTATTGTTGTCATTATTATTGTTGTTGTTGTTATTGCTATTACTAGCATTAGTGCCTCTAGGTCTCACCATCTCTGGTTTAATCCTACCACTTCTCAATTGCATGCACTAAGCAATATAGATTTTTGAAAACAACACAGATACAACTTTCCAAAACAGCAAAGAAGAAGATTTTCAGAAATTTTTTTAAGAAATCTTTGAAAATAAGAACGCACAAAATCAGTCCCACCGGGCGTCCCAATTTGTTTACACTAATTTTTGGTAAACAAGTGCTAGTTTGCAATGCTCTAGAGACCAACTAGATAATCTCGGGAATGTTTCGTGCATTCATTGTTTGTAATTGAAAATAGCAATGTTCATTAATGTAAATGAACGAGTTTTGATTAAAAAAAATCAAATAAAGTAAAGAAAATGTAACTTGAATGACAAGAAAAGTAAAAATACTCGAAATGAGTACGTATTGACAAGAAAAATAAATGCTTCAATGAAATATAATGCAAGAAATGTAAATAAAGGCATGTAAATTGTATAAGAATGTAAATTGCATTGAATTTAAAAGAGTTTGATCACAAGATCATACATTATTGCCTTGTTTACTCGTTTCTCTCGAACGCTGGGTACTTTGAGTTTGTAAGGTTTGCTAGTATGAGAAATTTGTGATCCTAATTACATCAAATGAACTAGTATTTATAGCTAAATCCTATAACGTTCTAGTAACGCCTATAGAATGTCCATTTGACATGTGTACAGCCACTTCATCCTTATCTTGAACGTCACAAGTCATCAGTCTTGAATGAAGCGTTGCAATGGTTTGAAAATTGAATTTGAACTTTCTGACAACTTTAACCATTTGCTAAGTTATAAATTGTTTCTCGAGTTCGAGGAAACCCTTGGTGATACTCGAATAGGTAATCACTCGAGTCAAAAAACCTTGAGTTTTGCTCTTTGCAGGGTTATGAATATTCTTTCATTTGACTTTAAATTTTACTATACATAAATTCTCATGATTAAATATGTATTAAATATATTCAGAAAGAATATTCAACTTTATTCTGATTTAGCCAAAATATTGGCTAACAATTAGAGAATTAAGTCAATAAGTATGAGATTTCTATTCGTATATCTAACTACATAAAATACGACTTGTCATATAATTGGTTGTAGTTGAGTAAAAGATAAGTACTGCAGGGCAAACCTGGATGAATTATTATATCCAGTGAAAAGGCAAATCCTGAGTACTATATGATGAGTATTGCAGGGAAAACCTGGTAAGTTATCATAACCAATGAAAAGGCAAATCTTGAATACTATATGATGAGTATTGCAAGGCAAACCTGGTAACTTATCATAACCAGTGAAAAGGCAAATCCTGAATACTAGATGACGAGCATTGCAGGGCAAACCTGGATGAATTATTACATCCAGTTAAAAGGCAAATCATGAATACTCTATGATGAATACTGCAGGGCAAACCTGGATGAATTTTTATATCCAGTGAAAAGGCAAATACTGAGTATTATATGATAAGTACTGCAGGGCAAACCTAGATTAATTATTACATCTAGTGAAAAGGCGAATCTTGAGTATTTAAGTATAGTAAATAATTATTGTCGGAATATGGTAATAGGGTTTAATATATAAAGGATTTTCCATGTCTAGTACACCAAACATGGCTGGGAACATCAAAGATTTCTTTATATTCTATGCTACTGAGCTTTGTGCTCACTATGTTTGGGATGATGTTTCCAGGTTAAGTTGACATTGAAAGGTTGAAAAATATGTCCGGACTACTCGTCAGCAGTTCAATGTATAGAGCTTCTATGTTACCGGATCACTGTCAGAGTCATGGTTTAAATTAATGTTTTTCTATTGTATGATTTGGTTGTATTTACCTTAATTGTTGAATAATTATTTTTAAAATAGCAAAGACTTTTCCAAATTCATTTTCTTGGTCTCTATTACCAAACATTTTGTTTCAAGGTGTTACAGTTAGCATAGAAAGAAACAAGTATCCGTCTTTTGTCAACCGCCGAGGCGGAATACGTTGCGGCCGGAAGTTGTTGTTCACAAATACTATGGTTAAAACAAAAACTTCTTGACTATGATTTAAAATTGCAACGTATTCCAATCTTGTGTGACAACACTAGTGCTATAAATCTTACAAAGAATCCCGTGTTACATTCAAGGACTAAACATATAGAGATCAGACACCATTTTCTCCGAGATCATGTAGAGAAAGGTGATGTAATTTTTGAGCATGTGGAATCTAAAAACCAACTTGCAGATATTTTCACTAAACCACTTGCTACGGATCCTTTCATCTACATTCGAGGAGAATTGGGTATCCTCGATATCTCCAACCTTGAATAAATGTACTTTACATATGCACTTTATATATATTATATGCTTCTTGGCAACTTGGAGTATTATTCAAAGAAAAGTGCATCAATGGTTACGGTAAAAGGTTCAATTGTATCATCTCTATCTCTTCCTCTCTATTTTAAAATTCTTTGCCTAAGTGGATTCTTTTCCATCATCAACTAGACATAATCATTGTATTTCAATTAATTCATATTTTCCACATTTCCAAAAACTTTGCTTTAAGATAGTAATAATTCTTGAAGTCCATATGTATCAAATGGCAATGTTTGAAATATTGTTTACTTGATGTGTCCATAGCTTAACATGTTGCATATTGTAATACCCTAATTTTGAGCTTTTTAAAATAAATATTTTATTTGAAAATTATTTCTTTTTCTTCTTAAGAAATACCAAAAATATTTTTTAGATAATTATGTGTTTACAATTTATTCATTTTTCTTTATTTCTTTTAATTGTCGCAATTTATCTTTTTATACGAAAAATAGCAAAAATATTCAAAAATAGTTTTTACCTTTGTATTTAAATTTACATTTTTATTTCTCTATTTTTCTATATTTTATTTGTATTTTTCTTGCACTTTTTCTATTTTATTTACATTTTCTTCATTTTATGACAATTTCTTTCTCTTGTGACCAATCAAACCTTGACACCTCATGTCTTTCACATTTTATTACCTTTTTTCACATTTTAAAATAATTGAAATTTATCATTTCCACTTTTTACCCACAAAAACCCATTTATTATAAAAATCCCCATTTTTAGTTGAGGGTATAAATACCCCCATTTACTACAAACCCTAGGCAGAAATCACTGTTCACACATTTTATCAGACTCCTTTCTCTCCTTTCTTCTCTCTCGCGCCTCCTTCCCCCTTTCCAACCCTAATTTCTTCAACTTCTCAAATTCATCAAAAAAATCATAACAAAAATATGATATCAGACTAAATCAAACCGTCTAAACACGTTTCTCAACTCGTATTCATCATCAATCACAAGAATCACTACGAAAACGAGTCCAAGCATCTCTAATCCGATTTCGAAATCTATAAAATCAAAGAAGGTTGAATTCCGAGCGTATCCGACCATTTCCTTGTTAATTTTATGTTGATCTGTGACTGTATTTCCGTTTAGCACCTTCTGATTTGCTTAATTTGTACCAATTTCGTTCGGATTTGTTGATATAATTGTAGATCTGTGCTTCGTTTTTGCCCTTTTTCACTGCGTAATATGCTCTAATTCGAAAAAACTATCGTCAAATTCATGATTTATGCGTGAAAACGTTTTGAATCGACTGTTTGATTGTGTTTTTCAGTTAAGATTTGTGCTTGCGCGTTTCACCCGAGTTCGGTTATGGGGTTTCACCGAGTCACTGAGTCAGTGACTCGGTCGTGTGACGATGGAGATGATGGGACACGTGTCAGCCAGCGATCGGCTGACGTGAGGGCTACGTTTTTGTTGTTTGAACTGGATTTGTGACCGGGTCGGATCGTACCTGGTCCGTTTGAGAATTGGTTTGGGCCTAGTACATTCTGGGCCTATTCTGATATTTTTGTGATTCATTTTCACACCCCCAAATCTACTACTGTGCACCACGTTTTTGGTAGAAACTGGGCTTTAGCCCAGATTGCTTCTTGCACTCCCTGAAGTGCTACGCGTACCCCCCTCTGTGAGTTGTGATTTTGGCCTTAAGCCCATAATTTTATTCTGTTTTAATTTGTTATGTATACATGCTGTTTGTTATGTGCACCCCCTCTTTCTCTTTTTTTTTTTTTTTGAGAACTCTTTGATTTTAATATAAAAAAAAAACGGATTAAAAAAGTAATTAGTCTCTGACACGTGACTTTGACTGATTAATTTTTTAATTCGGAGTTTTTACAACTTAGATTACGAAAAACGGATTAAAAAAGTAATTAGTCTCTGACGCATGACTTTGACTAATTAATTTTTTAATTCGGAGTTGTACGACTTAGATTTGGAAAAGCGGATTAAAAAAGTAATTAGTGTCTGACGCATGACTTTGACTGATTAATTTTTTAATTCAGAGTTTTTGGAACATAGATTTGAAAAATGGATTAAAAAAGTAATTAGTCTCTGACGCATGACTTTGACTGATTAATTTTTTAATTTGGAGTTTTTGGAAGTTAGATTAGAAAAATGGATTAAAAATAAATAGTCACTGACGCATGACTTTGGCTAAGTTATTTTTAATTCAGATCTTTAAAACTTTAAAACAAGAACTTCTTCGAGAAACCACGAAACAGAGCCTGACGCATGACTTGTCTCTGTCTCAACTTTTGACCTTGACTTTTTATGTTGACTTTTTACAGTTGACTTTTTCCTACTCGACTGAATTATGCTGTTTGCTTATAATTATTAGATGATTTATTTCTCTTTGTCTGATACATGGTTACTTGCTTATATGTTCATATCTGATGCATTTTTAATTATTCAGTACATTGATTATATGTCATCTGCATTCATGCATTTGCATTCCCCTGATACAGACAATCGCTTTAGCCTCAGTTGAGCACACAAGCATACTGTTGTATCAGTGGAATGCGACCTAAGCATTGTTCACTAAAAACAACCAAAAAACAAAATCTTTCTTTTCAGGAAGAACTACGTGAGCTTTGAGTTCCTCATTGTACTTGGGGGATACGTAGGAGCGAGAGCCTCTCTCGTCAAGCCAAATAATAAAAAACACTTCTTTTTTTCCCTTTTCTGTTTAATATGCGGTAATTCTTTTCTTTATATGCGGTTAATCTCTGTTTATGCAAACCAAAATTCCTCAAATGGTTCCCGTTGAGTACAACAGATATGAGGGGGTGTTAATGTCTTCCCCTCATGTAACCAACTCCCGAACCCGATCTTTTCAAGGTTTTATCATTATTTTCCTTTCCCCTCACGGGATAAATAAAGTATGGTGGCGGCTTCATTGTTTACATTTGTGCATTGCATTTATCATTGAATATCTGTATATTTTTTGCGCCAGATATTACTGCAGGCGACTCTGTTGGGGATGCTTGTGTAGAGAGTTAAGTCTAGTTTGGGGGTTTTGGTTTGCTTATTCTAGGTTAGCCGTATCTGTCCTATCTTTTACATTACCGCAAAATATTGAACTGTCTGGATTTGCTGGCTTTGTCTTCTCTTCTACTCCTTTTTTTTCTTTTTTGCCTTTATGGCATGGTTCTTGGTTACTGTGTGCTATGGTTCATCACCAGACCAGAGAGAAACTTATGATTAGTTGAGGGATTTTTGCATTGGGCTCTCTGACATGTGACTTTGAGTTCCGGTGTGAAAATTCCGCTCGGAATAGATTCCCTTGGAAAGGTTGGGCTCTTTGCCGCATGGCTTTGGGTTCAGTTTTTTGCATGTGGGGTCCAGGACCCCGGGGGCCTTTTTATCCAGTCTAGGTATCCGAAACTTTTGTCTAAGGACCACCGTTTAGAACCCGTGTCGAGGTTATGATGTTGACTCATCCAGTTGGCGTTATAATCTCGCTCAGATGAGGTTGCTTTTGGGAAAAGTAATCGAGGATTCTGGGAACCGTGTCAACCTAGAACAACATGTGAGAGGGATGGGCTACAGGTAACTTTGAACTTTTGGCCTCAGAGATTCCATTTTGAAAAGAACCCAGTTGTTATGAATATGTAAGATTTGTAACTTTGAGATCAATGTTCGCCAGATGATACAATGTTACTGTGATCATATCCATGCATTTTGCATTCATACATCCATGCATCCATGAAAATAATCATGCATATTCATTTTTGCATACTTTTTTCAACAAAAAAAAATGAATGAGAAAAGTCTTTAAAAAAAATATCATGCATTTCAATCATAAAAAATCATGCATTTTTCAAATTACAAAAATCTCATTTTCATTCATTCGTTCCAACAGCTACCTTCCCGGCACCGTTATTTTACAAGAAGAGTTGCTCATCATATTATGGACAATTGGCAAGAGAAGCACGATGCGCTCCAGGCTGAGGTTACCCAGATGGGTGGACAAGTGACCCAATTGGGTGGAAAGCTAGATTAGGTCTTGGAGATGTTGGCTAATATGAATATGCAACCAAGGATGGTTGAGGTCCCTGCACCTGCAGTTGTGGTTACTCAAGGAAATGCCTCTGCTGGTTATGATTGGCCTACTTTTGGTCTACCTAAGGGTTATGTTCCACAAGGATATGTGGCGCCGACTTCTGCTCCACTCGTGGAAACTCCTGCTAGGGTTACTGTCGTGCCACAGGTGATTGATTTGAATCAAGAGGCATTCGAGGATCCTAGAGATGCTTACCAGGGTCCCGGACCTTATGGGCCTAGGTTCGCTCATCATGGACCTGTGCACCCAGTCGAAGAACCAAAGGTTGATTCTACTCCTCAGTTGGAACAGAAATATCAGGCTCTAGAGGAGAGGTTATATCTGGTAGAAACGGGTAATGATCCGTTGGATTTCTCGAAGATGTACTTGGTTTCTGATTTTGTGCTTCCACCAAAGTTCAAAATGCCTGATTTCGAGAAGTATAAGGGTTTGAGTTGCCCGAGGAATCATCTGGTTATGTCTGTCAGAAAAATGGCCTCTTATTCTCATGATGACAAACTGATGATACACTGTTTTCAAGACAGTCTGGCTGATGTGCCTCTCAACTAGTACATGCAACTTGAAAAAGGTAACATCCAGTCGTGGAGGGATTTGGCCAATGCTTTCCTCAAGCAATACCAATATAATATGGATATGGCTCCAAGCCGCACTCAGCTCCAAAATACCACTATGAAGGATGGTGAATCTTTCAAGGTCTATGCTCAAAGATGGAGAGCCTTAGCTTCTCAAGTACGTCCTCCGCTCTTGGAGACGGAACTTGTGGACATGTTTACCAATACTCTGCAAGGGACTTACTTTAAAAGGTTGGTTAGTACTACTTTCTCTGATTTCGCCGAGTTGGTCCGAGTTGGTGAAAGGGTCAAAATGGGGATCAAGAATGGGAAGATTTCATCTGCTGCTAGTTCACAAAGTAATAATGCAAGAAAGCCTGGTGGTAGCTTTAACAGAAAAAAGGAAGGTGAAACTAACGCCATATCTTCAAGGGGAAGTCGAGCACAACCTACAGCACCTGTTCAGTTCCCCTACTTTCCCATTCCATACTTGGCTGCTGTTCAGCACCAACAGTTTCCCAATTATCAGTATTAGAATCCGGTGAATCCAGTGCCTCAACACCATCAACAGGCACCACCAAAATAGAATCCTCCACAAGCTCGAAGGGTTTTTGATCCTATCCCTATGTCGTACAGTCAGTTGCTCCCTTATCTGATTCATAGTGGAAAGGTAACACCTAAGCAATTGAGACCTTTGATGCCACCATTCCCTACTTGGTATGACGCTAATGCTAAATGCGACTACCATGCTGGTATTGTGGTCATGCTACAGATAATTGCAAAGCTTTTAAGCACAAAGTACAAGATCTGATTGATGAAAATGAATTGTCTTTTAAAGAAAGTGGGCCCAATGTGACCAGTGATCCATTGCCTAATCATCCAACAGGTAATGTAAGTTGTGTTGAAACTGGCGGAAATTTGAAAAGGGATGTTTCTTTGATCAAAACACCTTTGTCACATTGATGTATCAAAGTACCAAGATTAATTACATGTAGATATATATGTATGTATGCACACAAATTAAAGTCACATATAGGAGGACAAATAAAGCATTCACATTGATGTATCAAAGTACCAAGATTAATTACATGTAGATATATATGTATGTATGCACACAAATTAAAGTCACATATAGGAGGACAAATAAACATATACATGCATAAACCATCATGCATAAACTATTCATACGTGAAAAATATTCACAATGTCATACAATTTAGATTAATATTAAAGTCATAGATTTACAACAAACAAAAAGATGTAAAAAAATCTATATGACCTCATACAAATATGAATGTATGAAACACATCTATTCACCAAGGTACAAGTATTATGAATGTGACAAAAACTTTATCAAAGCAAAAATTCACATTATTCAATCAATGTACCAAGACAAAACATTTACATATTATGCACAACAATATATTATACTTATAAACAAACATATACAAACAATGATATGAGCTTAATATGTCATTTGTCATGATTTTTGTCAAATCCCCATTTTTACATATGAGTCTCAACAACTTATCAATATCATTGAGAGAAATTTTTGGAAATGAAGGATTAGACAAATATCATAGCAAATTTCATATTAAATTTGGAATATATGTATATGAGCAAAGAACCACACAAAAGAAAACATAAATGCAAAGTAAGGAATAAGGAATAAAGTTGAGATAGGAATTTTCCCTTAAGTATTAAGCATTAGGAGGTGATCAAGCTCCACAACTTTCATGAGTATTGAGTCAAATCTTTTCTCATCCCTTTACACCTTTGTATGTCTTGAACGCCATTGTTGTCGGTGTCTTTCGTCAATGTTTAAAGACGTTTTCCTAATACTTTAAACATTTGAAAGAGGTCCCCAATCTTCATTGCGTCCTATGTGGTTAGTGCAAGCTTTGTTGGACTTAGGTATCCATTGCATTATGCCTTTTGGTATCAAAACTTTTCTTGTTTGACACTTTGCAATAGTGTGTCCCTTAGTACAACAATAATAACATATAACATTGGAATGATCCTTGTGACTCAAAATTTTACTTTTAGGGTTCAATTTCTTTTTAACAAATTTGTCATTTTTAGAAGGCCTAATCTTAGGCTTGTTAAAACTCCTTGGCACATCCACAAAAGTAACTTTTGGTACAAGGGCTTCGTCTAATTTGGCTTGAAGGGTTTTCACCTCTCCTTGCCAAATACAACAAGCATCACAATCATTCCTAGATGACATACGAGTCTTATCTAATTTAGCTTGAAGGTTTTTCACTTCTCCTTGCTAAATATAACAAGAATCACATTCATGCTTTGATGAATTATCAAAATCATCTTTTGAATTAACCATGGTAAGTTTTAATGCCTCTAATTCATCTTGTAATGTTTCAATTTGTGACTCTAAGAGAGAAATCACTTTCTTCCTTTTAGCCAATTTCTTAAATGCATTAGTGGCTTCACCATATAGTTTTTCAAAAGCGTTTTGAAGTTCATCATATGAGGGATTATCATTAGAGATAGAGCTAGAATCACTTACTTGACGTTTGTGATGTTTCTTGCCTTTACAAGGTGAATCATTCATGAGTTCAACATGAGCACGTTCTTCCTCCTCTTCACTTGAGCTATTGGAGCTAGATCCTTCTTCACTTGAACTATCCCAAGCAACATAAGCTCTTTTACCCTTGTGATTTTTCTTGGAGGATTTTCCCTTTCTTTTGTTATAGAATGGACATTCCGGTTTTAAATGATCGGATTTGCCACATTCATAACACTTTCTACTAGGCTTGCTCTTCTCATTTTCTATATCATCCCTTGATTTCTTTCGTCACTTGGGACCATTTTCCTTTGAAAACTTTATACCATTTGCCTTTGCATACTTGTAAAATCTTCGAACAAATAACTCCATTTCATGGTCTTCCCATTCTTCATCACTTAAGCTTCTCTCCTCTTGCTCTTTACCTTTGGACTTGGAACTTGAAGTTTTTAGAGCGTTGGACTTCTTTTCCTTCTCTTTTTCTTTATCACCATGTTTATCCTTTTTCCCGCTTTTCTCTTTCTTTTCTAGCACACTTAGTACGTGCTCATGTTCCTTAAGCTAGCCAAATAAAACGGTGAGGCTTAGTTGAGTAAGATCATTCGCTTCTTGTATCGCAGTGACCTTTGGTTGCCAAGACCTAGTTAAACACCTCAAAATTTTATTAGTAGCATCTTGATTTGTGATTGGTCTACCGAGACCTTGTAACTTGTTGATAATTTTCACAAATCGTTGTTGCATACTTTCAATGGTTTCACCATCAATCATATGGAACAATTCAAACTCTTGGTTTAATGTGTTTATCTTAGAAATTTTGACTTCATTGGTACCCTCAAAGTGGGTGACCAATGTGTCCCACTGATGACACGAAATCATATCGTATTTTTAGCTTAAATTAGGTGAATTTTAGTTGCATTTGCATATGTATTTATTTCATTTATGTCTTTTTATGTTAGTATTTGATTTGTTTTTAGTTTTGTCGAATAAAATAGGTCGGAGAAGAGAATTGAGCAAAAAGTATCAAAAACGGAGCAAAGAGGGGGTGCAAAGCCCAAATTCGCGCAGCCCACAAAGGAGCCCAGCAAAAATGGGCATTTGCCCAAATCTTCCTAGTGGCGAGCGCCACAGGAGTGGTGGCGAGCGCCACCAATCACACAGCCCAGTGGCGAGCGCCACAGAAGTGGTGGCGAGCGCCACCAATTGTGAAGCCCAGTGAAACTGAATTTTGCATGACGTGGGGAAGAGGTACATCGTCTGATCCGTTTTCTGTTCCTAATCGGATGGCAATTGGATAAGATCAAAGTGAAGCTTATCTTTCCTACTTTAGTGGATCGTACTAGCAAATCCTCCCCTATAAATAGAAGACTCAAATTATTTTCTCCGCACGCCTTATTTTCTTTATTTTCAGTACAATTTTAGTTTCTTGTTACAGTAACTGTAACGGTATTTCCACACCGGGAATCCGTTTTCAGTTCTGTTTTCACCTTCCTGTCAAGAATATTATTCCAGTTATTTATATCAAGTTCATTCAGCATTTACTTCCAGGTTTTTATTTAATGTTTTTATTTAATTATTTAATTATGCTTTATTTAATTTCCTGTTTTTGTTTGTTTAATTTCTTAATTATGTCTAGCTAAATTTCTTAGATATCGGTATGTAAACTAATTCTCCGAAGGGAATTTAATAATGATTTAGCGCGTACTTACTAAACATTTTTTCTGATTCAAATTCCTAATTTAATTCAAAGCTTTTGAACGAGAGTAAAACAAAGCAACTAAGGTTAAAGTCAATAGAGCGAGAGTTTAAGGCTTTAACTAGATAGTAGGAATTTGATATTAATCTTTGAACAAGCGAGAGCCACGTTAGGATTAATTAGAATTTATTGATTTTCAAAATATACTTTCGAAGTTAAGGTGGTAGAAAAGTGACAGTAAAACTCCTAGCTTAGAAAGTATGGTTTTTATCAACAAAACGAGAGTGTGAGGTTTAAACCTTTAAATTGAGAAAGTTCTTCTGAAAAATAAATCCTTTTTCGCGCGCTATTAATTTATTAAATTCCCGATGGTTAATTAAGTTACATACCGATATCCCGCTTTTATTCTTAATTTAACCTCCTTTTATTTCTAAAAAATTCTAAAACCCTATCCATTAGCCTTAGATTTACACCGTGACGATAGAGATACGGTAGATCAACTATTGGTCCCTGTGGTTCGATAATCTTTTAAAACTACACGACGAGACTGTGCACTTGCGGTCAATTAAATTTATTGATACACAAATCGTCGATCAATGCCAAAGGCAGGGAAGGGATTCGAGCTTTTGATGATTCTGCAGTCATTGCTGCTGAAGTACAGGAGCTCGAAGACGCCCAACAAGTGATTGAGACTGAGAAAATTTCTATTAAAGCCTTGTATCGTGAAGTAGCCATTATTTTGTAATTTTTAAATTTTATCATCCACTCGAGACAAAATGTTATTTGTTCTACTTTGGTTGTAATTTGACAATGCCCTTCTGTGGCAAAATTTACTTTTAATATTTGCCATATGTCTATTCGTTCTAAGTTTTATTCTGCACTTATGTTCAATTCGAGCAAAGCTGGTTTATATTTTTTCAAATATTTACCATTTATTCCCAACACATGTTTTTCAGGACTTAACTCTTCAGATTCATAAGCACCATTTGAAAAAACTTGAACAATTTTAAATGGGCCTTCCCAATGAGGTGACCATTTGCCTAAAACTCTATCTTTTTTATCCATAGGCAAGATAACTTTCCAAACTAAATTTCCTAAGTTAAAAGCTTTCTACTGAACCCTTTTATTATAGGCTTTGGAAACTCTATCCTTTTGCCTAGTCATATACTCAAAAGCTTGTAACCTTTCTTCATCCAAATCAACTAACTCATCTAACATCATTTCCCAATATTGGTCATGTGGTATTTCCATCTGTCTTTGAATTCGAAATGATTGCATATTGATTTCAACAGGTAGAACTGCATCATGACCATATGCTAATCGAAATGGTGTAGTATTAGTTGATTCTCTAGGAGAATTTCTACATGCCCATAAAACTTGATCTAAAGTTTTATGCCAATTTCTTGGCTTTTGAGCAACGTGTTTTTTAATCAAATTAATGATGATTTTGTTTGCTACCTCAACTTGACCATTTGCTTGAGCATAATATGGTGTTGAAGTAAGCAATTTGAATCCAGTTTCACTAGCGAACTCTTGCATTTTTCTTCCAGTGAAAACTGAACCTTGATCAGTGGTAATTGTCTCTGGAATGCCATATCTATAAATAATATAATTTTGAATGAAATTAATCAATGCCTCTTGATCCACATTAGGCAAGGGTATTGCTTCAATCCACTTTGTGAAATAATCAATACCAACTAAAATATAACGTTGGTTTTTTGACGAAGCAGGTTTAATTTCACCAATTAAATCCAAAGCCCATCCTCGAAATGGTCATGGCTTAATTATAGAATGTAATTCACTTGCAGGGACATGTTGAATTCCTGCATGCATTTGGCATTCTTGACAACCTTTAGCAAATTCTATGCAATTTTTTAGCATAGAAGGCCAATATAGACCTTGTCTAAACAATAACCATTTCATTTTGTGGCCTGCTTGGTGAGCACCACAAACTCCACTATGCACATAAGAAATTGAAATGAAGGCTTCAAATTCATTAAGACATTTTAGCAACACACCTTCAGTTGTCTTTTTAAACAACTCATTTCCAATGATTATATAACTCAAAGCCCTGTATTTAATTTTTCTATTAACTTGACCCACAGGGTTTTGTAAATATTCTACTATTGGTTTTCTCCAATCACCATCTACCAAATTATCAATGGTAAAAATGTCAGCACTCTCATATTCTTCTATATTCGAGTAGCCATCAACATTTTGTGGTGAATCTGCCCCCACATGTTTTGTCATTGATAATTCTGAGGCTAATGGCTCATGAAAAACCAATTTTTCTTTAATCTCTATTAATTTATTCAAGTTCTCTGGAGAAACTTTGTAACCAGAGGCTATTTGAGCCAAATCATTGGCTTCTTGATTCTGTAATCTAGGAATATGTTCAAATTCCACAGACTCGAATCGATCCAGCAAGGTACTTGCAATCACAAAATACTTAGCCAAATGTTCTTTAATACATTTGTACTCTTTTGTTAATTGCTTAATTACCAATTCTGAATCACCTCGAATGATAATGTTTTTTGCCCCCAAGTCTATCAATAGTGCAAGACCTGCTATTAAGGCTTCATACTCTGCCTCATTATTGGAACAAAAACCATTTATCTTATACTTAAACTTAGTTGGAATTTTTATTGGAGATATTATTAGAATCCCAATTCCAGTCCCATGTTTGTGTTTGGAACCATCGAAATACAAAATCCATGGCTGTGTTTCCACATAACTTAGTGGCATTTCAATCACTGAATGATCAACAAGAAAATCTGCCACTATTTGACCTTTTTTATCTCTTAAAGGTTTATATGTTAGTGAGTATTCAGTCAGAGCTAGAGCCCATTTACCAATTCTACTATGTAAAATAGCTTTCAGAAGCATATGTTTAATAACATCAAAATGAGAGTAGACATAAACTTCAATAGGCTTTATATAATGCTTAAGTTTGATACAAGAGAAATATAAACACAAACATAATTTTTCTATAGCACTATATCTAGTTTCAGCATCATTTAATACTCTACTTAAATAATATATAGCTTTTTCAACACCATTTTCATCTTCTTGGGCAAGCATGCTACCAATAGTTGAATCAGATGCTGAAATATACAACTTCATTGCTTTGTTTCGAATAGGAGGCATTAGCGTTGGTGGATGAGTCAAATAAGTTTTGATATCTTCAAACGCCTTCTGTTGATCTTGCCCCCAATAAAATTGATCACCTTTTTGTTTTCTAAGTAGTGGAGAAAAAGGATGAGCTTTTCCACTTAGGTTTGAGGTATCTTTAAAAAGAGTACTCGCTGGGGGAAAAAAAAAAGTTGAACATTCTGCCATTGTTCTTGACAACTGTCAGGCACCTGTCTTGTTGAGGAACATGACTCATCGATCAATTTTGCTAACTCCATTGGGGATATGGTTCGGAAACCAACTTGCTAAGGATGCAGTTTGCTGACTAGCTTACTGCGGTAATGACTTATTAATCCATTCGTTGGGGAGGTTGTGCATAAGCCAACTTTACTGAATGAGAGATCCAAGTTCACAACCTGTTAAAACAAAATTTTGAACCTGTGCTTCATGAATGCATGATTATGTATTTCTGATGCCTAAATGCAAAACTAATGCGTATGAATTATCTGATAATATGCAGGAGTTCGTATGCATGTATGCGTGAATGCATGTATGCATGAATGCATGAATTTTCTGAGTTTCTGTTGAAGAGAGTTTGAATTTCCCGGCACTGAGAATCTGAGTAACTCTGACATTGTTGAGTATGAGGACCCTTGCAAGCTTTTGTTGCAGGACGAGTGTTCAAACAGGCTTCCAAAGAGGTTCTGCCATCCATGGAATTGACAACCACAGTTCTGCCATATCTCACCACATGTAACTTTTCAGAAGGAAATAATCCTGACATAGTATGCCTCAAGCACTTGAATCTTTGAAGGGTATGTCTCTGACTGATTGATATTTGTAGTGTAACCAATTCTTGAACCAATTCACTCTTGGTAAGCGGAGTATTCAACTTGTTCGCCCCTGATTGGCAGAATCCATAGATGACTTGCCCCTAGCTAGGAGCGTCTCAAATAAGCTTTGTCCTTGATCAGACCAATGTTCAAATTTCTTTAATGTCAAGCACTAATTTGCAAGTAAAATCATTTCTTTTGAACATGCAAGTTTTTTTTTTTTTTTTGAATATAATGTACATGTAAGTTTTTTGAAACACATATGATGTGTAGAAAAGAGTGATAATTATTAATTATTCAACAAACTGGAGGAGTCAGCTTAACAATACATTTGCCGAATGCTTTCAAAGGGAACCTAGCTTCATTTAGGTCTTTTGAGGGTTATAACATGCAATTAGGATTCATGTAAATCAAGCCAGAAAATGATATAAATTTGTGTTATCTGATTTCCTATACTTGAACCTTTGCTTGTCCTTAAGCACAGAAAATAATAACTCTTTTAATTAATAAGTATTTTAGGTTTTAGAATAAAAATAAGCTCAAAGCCACAAGTCATCCGTCAAGGACTAGCTTATTCTTATTCTATTTCTTGAGAAAAGATTACCACAGATTTCAGTTCAGATAAACAAAAGAAAAAGAAAGAGGTAGAAGATGATAGAGATGCAGATGAATGCACATGAATGACAGATAATGATGATGCTGAACAGTTATAATTAAATCATCAAAGCAAATAATTAATTCAACAGATATCAGTCAAACAAAAAAGGGACACGGTTAGTTAAAATAAAATAAGACGAAGGCGAGTCATCCGTCAGACTCCTTCTTATTCTTTTTTAACTAACGTATTTTATTTATTTTTAAAAGTCCGGATAAATGATAAATTGAACCGCAAGTCATCCGTCAAGTGCTCATTTTATCATTACTCGTTTTTTACTAACAAATTTTCTTCACTAAAAAAAAAGTTACGGAATAACGATAAATTAAACCGCAAGTCATCCGTCAAGGGCTTATTTTATCATTATTCATTTTATTTGTGAAAACTTTCAAATTTAAACTATCACAAAAATTAATTAAAATAAACAGCAGGGGTGCATTAGTAAAACGGGGTACAAACAGAAAAAATAAAAAAACAAACAAAAAAAAGAAATTGGGCCCAGAACAGGGTCTGGCCCATTTCTCTTCAATGTACCGGACCGGGTCGGGTGACCCATGGGTCAAACCCGCCCGGTCACAAACCCAACAGGCCAAACAAAAAACAGAGGGGGGTGCGGTAAGAAAACGGGGGGCGCGCGTGAGTAAGCCTTTGGCCACTCACGCAGCGACACGTGGCAGAGCCACTCCCCCCTTCTTCTTCAAAGCGTGAACAGAACAGGGACGGAGGGAAAGCTCCCCGCCGGCGAACACCACCGTTTTCGCTTCCGGTCACCAAAAATCACTTATGGGTATACTATCTTGCTCGAAATTTTGTGTAGATTATGAATCTATGATTAATTTTAGCAAACAACGTATGAATAAACAGAAACGAACGAAAAACTAAACGAACCAAAAAAACCAACACCACCTTTCCGGCGAGATTTAGCGAAATCTACATGAATGGAAAGCTTCAGAAGGGTCTCAAACGCATGAATCCAAGTTCCTTTACCTTCGATTGTACTCGAAATGACCGGATCGAAGCTTCCTTTCTCGGCCGCGACTTTGAATGAAGGTTTAATGGCTTTCCGGTCGTTTTTTTAAGAAACTAACGCCGGATTCGTGTTCAGAAGGGTCGAAATAGTAAGAAAAGGGTATTTGATTGTTGATTTTGGATGATTTTTGTGGTGGCCGGAATTTGGCCGGAAAAGGGTATTCCGGCGGTGGCGCCGGAAAAGTGTTGGTGGAGGAAGGAGGATGTGATTTTTTCTGATTTTTTGTATCTGAATGTGTGAAAAATGATTGGTAATGATTGAGTGATGTGAGGTGTGTATTTATAGTGGTAGGATTAGGTGAGTGGTATTTGTGTAATAAAATGATTATGAGGTGGAGATGATGAGGTGTCGCAATGTGATTGGCCACAAGAGAAAGAAATTGTCATAAAAAGAAGAAAATGTAAATAAAATAGAAAAAGTGCAAGAAAAATACAAATAAAATATAGAAAATTATAGAAATTAAAATGTAAATTTAAATATAAAGGTAAAAATTATTTTTGAATATTTTTACTATTTTTCGCCTAAAAAGATAAATTGCGACAAATTAAAAGAAATAAAGAAAAATGAATAAATTGTAAAACAAAATTATCAAAAACCTATTTTTTGGTATTTCTCATGAAAAATAAGAAATAATTTTTTTAAATAAAATATTTATTTTGAAAAGCTCAAAATTAGGTATTACAGTCCCAAGCAAAGCAATCTTTAAATTCTTTGAGTAGATTAACCAGCTTTTGTTTTAATTCGAATTCAATATTGGCACTGATATATGTTGGCCTCTTTATCGAGCCATCTCCAATATCAATCTCTTGCAAAGGATCTTGTGCTTG
This sequence comes from Trifolium dubium, assembly GCA_951804385.1. Lineage (NCBI taxonomy): Eukaryota > Viridiplantae > Streptophyta > Magnoliopsida > Fabales > Fabaceae > Trifolium > Trifolium dubium. The sequence continues at coordinate 21,510,033 of OX638068.1, forward strand.
CATTTTAGGATTCGAACTTAATGGATCCTTTTCGAATCCTAAAGGTTCATCATCATAAATGCAATCCAACCTTTGATCATTTGGCAATAACTTGCCATTATTTTCATCCATGGTTTCTTCAACCATATTTTGTTCGAGTGCAGCCTCTAAAGTCGTTTCAATCTTTTTCTCGGCAATATATGCCGTAATCTTGGCCCAAGCAGTGGGCTCAGACATTGCTTGATTCTTCATCATCATCCCATCCAGATGGCGGGATTACTCCATCTTCAGGAGGGAATTCTTCAATCACTTCCCTGTCCCAACAAAAACCATGTGTTGGATGGAGTTTCACAGAGTGGTACACATTACTGGTGGCTCCTCGAAAGCCACTATCCCTATCTCCACAAGGAGAAATTGAGGCTAAGTTTTTATCAAAGGTCTGCTTTGTAATGTGATCCACCTCACACCTATAGAAACTTTGGTCAGCCTCAATGTTTTCCACTATCTTGTCTTCCCTCCAAAGTATTAACCTTTGGTGAAGGGTGGAGGGTACAACACCCACTCCATGAATCCACTCCTTTCCTAGAAGCAAGTTGAAACTAGCCCTTGATGGCACAGCTATGAATAAAGTTGGCCTAATAGTGTTGCCCACAGCAACATCCATTTGAATGGCACCAAGTGATTTGCCACTTTTTCCCTCATAGTTAGAGAGAACAATATTGTGAGAATGCATATCAGTATCATACATTCCCAATTTCCTTAACATGAAATGGGGCATTAAGTTAACTGCAGCACCCCCATCTACAAGGACTTTATTTACACCAACACCACCAACTTTAGCCTTAATGTATAAAGGCTTTAGGTGATTTTTCATACCCTCATGAGGCCACTCAAATACAGCCTTCTGTTGTCAATACACCCATTATTCATAACATAGTAGCATACATGGGTGTAATCATCTAATTCAGGCTCTTCGAACTCTTCTTCAGGGTCTGAAGTGGACCTCTGATCATATTCACGTGGCAAAATAGACACCACATTGATCAACACATCGAAGTCTGGTTCAGAGCCAGATTCGAGCAGGTCTTCATCTGGAATATCATCCTCCATATTGTCATCTGAGAATGATAGTCTTTCTTTGGCTGGCCTCTTTGAAGAGGATACTTCCTCAATTACCAAGGCTTTTTCAGCCTTTTTAGGAACAAACTCCTTCCTGTTCCTTGCATCACTGTGGTTGCCTTCAGTATATGCAACCTTGGTATTGCCCCCAGCATGGGCAACTTTGTTATTGCCCCCAGCATGGGCACTCGAATTGGAGTTGCCCCCAGCATGGGCATTCGAATGGGAGTTGCCCTCAGCATGGGCATTCTCCCTCTCCAATTTCTTAAGGCGTTGGTACCTACGCCACTGGGTTCGAGTCATAGGATTTTTCCCCTTATAGTTATTGTTGTAAGAGTACTTCCTATTTCCAGCATTGTTGCTCGAAGCAACTTGACTCGAGCCACCTAAGTCCATCCTCCTTTTTTGATAGACCTGGTGTTAACCTGATGACCATCACTACAAGAAAACCTCTATTTTGCAGCAAACTTAAAAATGAGATTGAGAGGGCTTTAGCCGTCTCAAACTTTGAGACAGGCAAAGCCGTCTCAAAATTAACCCATATCGTCTCAAAATAATTAAAAATATAAAATTTATTCTAAATTAATAAAGAGACGGGCAAAGCCGTCTCAAATTAATGACGAAACTGTGGTCCACATATTGAGACGGTCAGAGCCGTCTCAAAATTGTGGTGAATTCATCTCAAATATTGAGACGGTCTAAGCCGTCACAAAATTCTGTCACTGAATTCAAAAAATTTAAGCGCCTACATTTTGAGACGGCCTAAGCCGTCTCAAAATTTTTACAGGTTGATTTTTGAGACGGTCTAAGCCGTCACAAAATTGTGTGACTGAATTCAAAAAATTGTTCGAGACTAAGTTTGAGACGGCCTAAACCGTCTCGAAATGATGAACAGCATGTGAACATTTTGAGACGGCCTAGACCCTCTTAAAATGGTAACCGTTCTGACATTAATTTTGAGACGGCTTAGGCCGTCTCAAAATTTTAAAATATAACAGGTTACATCTTCTTGTTTATATATATGTCTCAAAATTTTTACAGGTTAAATTTTGAGACGGTCTAAGCCGTCTCAAAATTTTAAAATATAACAGGTTACATCTTCTTGTTTATATATATGTCTCTCTTCAAATCTTTCACTTACAACTTTCATTCTACACATTTTTTTCTCTCTCAAACCCTTACAAACTATATTTCTCTCTCAAATCCTCTCAAACTTTTTTTCTCTGAACTAAATTTCTACATCTTTTCAAACTTTTTTATCATGTAAATATTATCCATCAACACTCTATTTAATTTCTTCAAGAATTTGTAAGTGTTTATCATGTTATAAATTTTGTGTATAATTTTAATTTTAATATGTAATTATACTAAAATTGTTTGTTATAAATTTTGGATTAAAATATTATTATAATTATAACAATGATCTATTATTAAATGTTTAATTATTATAATTATACATTTTTAATATATCTTAAAAACAATTTTTTTAAATATAAATTATATATTTAAAATTAATTTGTTTCAAAAAAATATATTTTTTATAATTTTTAAAAGATTAATACGAAAAACCTTTTTATTTTAAATAAGTTTAATTTTGAGACGGTCTAAGCCATCTCAAAATTAATGTCAGAACGGTTACCATTTTAAGAGGGTCTAGGCCGTCTCAAAATGTTCACATGCTGTTCATCATTTCGAGACGGTTTAGGCCGTCTCAAACTTAGTCTCGAACAAGCCCAACATTTTAAGAGGGCTTAGGCCATCTCAAAATTTTGTGGCGAGCTATTTTGCAACCGCACTTGGCCGTCTCATGGCCGTCTCAAAATTAATACTTTGGGACGGTTTTAGCCACTTTGAGAGGGCTTTAGGCCGTCTCAAAATGAGGTATTTCTTGTAGTGCATTGGTTGACAGGAATTCTATTTGAAGGCACATATGTTTGCCTCCTTCCAAGCCTGTCATGGATAGTAGGGCCTTGATTTGTGGCCTTACCCTTGTTTGGTCTTTCAGTAGACCACTTGTTCTTGTTATCCACATATGGCATAACATTTTCGAGGTCTGCAGTAGCCTCTTTGTCGCATACAGCACTGCAACGAGGACACATCATCACTTCCTTGTTGCTTAGCTTGCATCTATTCAGAAAATCAATGAGTTCCTCTTCAGCTCGAGGATATACCACTTTGATTTTCTCAGCATATTCTCCCTCAGTGACAGCTAGAACTGGGGAGGCTTCCATAGCATCTATCATTAAGCACTCGAATGGCTCCACATAGGAAGTCTCAGCCACTTGGAGGGGGTCAGTATCTACCTTCATGGGCTGCTTAGCCTTTTCATCGAACTTCAATCTCCCCTCATCCAATGCTTTTTGCACTAAGTCCCTGAAAACAACACAATGAGAAGTTTTATGACCCAAAAAGTTATGAAATTTGCAATAACCTCTTTTCTTTCTTTGTTCTAAAGCAGGAACTTTCAATCCCTTTTGAACAATTATTTGGCCATCAGTGACCAATAAATCAAAAATTTCATCACATTTGGTAACATCAAATGTGTAGGTTTTAGCAACATACTTTTCATTTTTGGGTTCACTAGGATTTTTTCCATTCGAGGGTTTCAACAATTTACAAGTATAAGGAGGTCCTGGTTTTAATTCAGCCAAGTCTATTTCATTTGGATCTCTCTCACCAGACTCTAACTCGTACTCATTATCACTCTCATAGTTCCCAACATAGGCTATTTTTTCTTTCTTATGGAACTTATTAATTCTGGCTTTTTCATTTCTAAGTCTTTCGACTTGTCTAAACCTATTTGCCAATTGAGCCATATCTCTAAGATGTTGTGTATCTAATTTCTTTCGAATCGAGTAGTCTAGGCCACCAGCAGCCATTTCTACCAATTCATGTTCAGGAACCTGAGTGAAACATCTAGCTTTGAGAAGCCTAAATCTATTGAGATAGTCATCAATAGACTCTGGTGTTTTACGTCTAACACTTGCTAATTCTGTGAGACTTATTTTTGTTTGACCCATGTAGAATTGCTCATGAAAAAGCCTTTTGAGTTGGGTCCAAGTAAATACAGAGTGTGGGGGTAAAGTTGTAAACCATGTAAAAGCATTTTTGGTTAGAGAATTGGGAAAGTATTTCATCCTCAAATTCTCATTATTTGCTATGTCCCCTGCCTCAGTCAAATACCTAGCAATGTGCTCGACTGTAGACTCTATTGTATCACCAGCAAACTTGGTAAATTTTGGGGTTTTCCAACCCCTTGGAATTTCTGTTTGCAAAACAAACTCAGATAGAGGTGATACAAAATTAGGTCTATGCAAACCTACGTTTAGACCATTTTGGGCAAGGATAGTTTCTACCAAATTGGCCAAGTTATTTTGCCCAACATCATTATGTTGAACGTTCCTCAAAACCTCATCAGCATTTTGGTTTCGATGAACAAGCACCACTTCAGGTTCAACATTTCTTTGTACAGGTTGGTTAACAATCTGTGGTTCTTGTTGCTGTCCTCGAGCCTCCTCGATTCGATTGTCAGCAACTTGTCCAGGCCTTGGTCTAGGGGCCTATAATGGCTGAAGTGGTTGTTGGATGGGCACTTGTGCCCCTCCAAAGAAATCAGCAATTCTACCCATTTGGGTAGCCAGGGTTTGGTAAGTCTGATTGGTATCTCGAATTAATGGGTTAATTATTGTGCCCATTTGTTTAGTGAGTAGATTCACCATGTCATAATTACTCTCATCCATTTGTTGCTTCATAGATAAAAGTGAATCTGTAGTGAGGGTTGGTTGGTTCACTCGAACTCTAGCATTATTATAGTTTTGCCCTTGTGGAAAGGGAGACCTTACTGCCATCCTATCAGAGTATGCTGCAGGATGTGAATACATGTTCTGCATCATAGATGTAGGCATTCCATATGGATAAGATCTTTGGGATTGATACAAACCCTCTGATTGACTTCGAAAGTCAAATGAAGATCCTGAGAATGGAGGTGGAATCCCAACAGAAGTTTGTAAAGGCATGATCGTTGTATTTTCAGCCATTGTGGTTGCATCATTAGATGTTGATGAGGGCATAGAAAAAGATACAGGGATTGCCTGTGTTGCCCCCACAGATGTTGCATCTGTGGCTGATGTTGTTAAAGCACTCGAACCGACTACATTCCCCAATAATGGGTTAACATCATCAGGATCCTGGTTGTTTTGGTTATTGACATTATTGTTTGCATTATTATTGTTGTTGTTGTTGCTATTACTAGCGTTAGTGCCTCTAGGTCTCACCATCTCTGGTTTTATCCTACCACTTCTCAATTGCATGCACTAAACAATATAGATTCTTTGAAAACAACACACACAACTTTCCAAAACAACAAAGAAGATTTTCAGAAAATTTCTAAGAAATCTTTGAAAAAAAGAACGCACAAAACCAGTCCCACTGGGCGTGCCAATTTGTTTACACTGATTTTTGGTAAACAAGCGCTAGTTTGCAATGCTTGAGAGACCAACTAGAGAATCTCGGAACATGTTTGTGCATTTATTGTTCAAGATTGAAAATAGCAATGTTCATTAATGCAAATGAACAAGTGTGATTGAAAAAATAAAATAAAGTGAAGAAAATGTAACTTGAATGACAAGAAATGTAAAAATACTCAAAATGAGTACGTATGGACAAGAAAAGTAAATGATTCAACAAAGTAAATTGCAAGAAATGTAAATGAAGGCATATAAATTGCATAAGAATGTAAATTGCATTGAATTTAAAAGGTATTGATCACAAGATCATACATTTTGCCTTGTTATTCCTTTCGCTCGAAACGCTTTGGGTACTCAGAATGTTAAAAGGTTTGTAAGTATGAGAAATTTTTGATCCTAATTACATCAAATGAACTATTATTTATAACTGAAGCCTATAACGTTTTAGCAACGCCTATAATATATCCATCTGACAAGTGTACAACCACTCCATCCTTATCCTAAGTGCCATAAGCCATCAGTCTTGAATGAAGCATTGCAATGGTTTGAAATTTGAATTTGAATCTTCTGACAACTCTCAACCATTTACCAAGTTAAAACTATGAATCGAGTTCGAGCCACTCGAATGGTATAAACTCGAACCAAGTCTTAGTAACTTGTGCGTTCTCTAAAGTCATAAATATTCATCTGATTTGACTTTTATTAAAATATATATTTAATTTTGACCTTTATATTTAATTAATGAATGGAAAACTAAATTTCCATAATTAAAGGTATATTAAATATATTCAGAAGAATATTTTAACTTTATAATTTATTTAGCCAAAATATTGGCTAACAATGGTATTCCAAAGGGAACGATTGTTCTTTTATAGGATATTCCGATTCCGACTTTGCATGTTGCAAGTTAGATCGGAAAAGCACTAGTGGCACTTGTCATCTTTTTTGTAATAGTCTCGAAGTTGGCATAGCAAGAAACAAGTATCAGTTGCTTTGTCAACCGCCGAGGTGGAGTACGTTGCGGCCGGAAGTTGTTGCTCCCAAATACTTTGGCTTAAGCAACAACTTCTAGACTATGATTTAAAATTGCAACGGATTTCTATCTTTTGTGACAATACAAGTTCCATAAACCTCTCAAAGAACCCCGTGTTGCATTCAAGGACTAAACATATCGAGATTAGGCATCATTTTCTGCGTGACCATGTAGAAAAAGGTGATGTAATCTTTGAACATGTGGAATCCAAAAATCAACTTGCGGATATTTTCACTAAACCTCTTGCTACAGATCCTTTTGTTTATATTCGAGGAGAATTGGGTATCCTCGATATATTTAACCTTGAATAATATAATTCTATATATGCACTTTATATACTCTTTATGCCTCGTGGCAACTCGAAGCATGATTCAAGGAAAGTGCATAAAAGGTTACGGTGAAAGGTTAAATTGTATCATCTCTATTACTTATCTCTCTTTATCTTTACAATTGCTTAAGCTATCATCAACTTGACATGATCATTATGCTTTATTACATTCATACTTTGCTCATTTCCAAAAACTTTGCTTTAAGATAGTAATAATTCTTGAAGTCCATATGTGTAAAATGGCTATGTGTGAATTGATAACTACATGATATATCTAATACTTGAATATATTGCCTATCTATCCGTGTCTTTCATTTCTCTATGATCTCGGTATGTATATGGTATGATTACATGAAATTGTCATGCATAATAATAGGTTGCATGTTTTGTTTATTTCGTCCCGTATTGTGATATGTTAATTTTTTATAATGACGATGATGTTACAATATTCATGCTTTGGTCTTGGTTTGTTGTTCTACATTCCATATTTGTCATGATATTTGGTTTTCGCCATTAGATTATACTTACATATCTTGTACGTATTTATATTGATTAGGATATTCATCATAAAGTGCATTTCGACAAATGTAAGTGCACGATATGACCATGTTAAAAACGTTTTAATTCTTGATACTTCTAACAAGTTCTCTTCTTCTTTTTGATATTGTCAAAGGGGGAGAGATTTGGATTGCACAAGCTAAGGAAAGAATTCTTGATTATCAACATATCAAACGCATTATGGCATCAACTCAGGGGGAGCGTGCTTATGGTTAGCCTTGATGTTTGCGTCTGTATACATATTGCTATTTTATTGCATATTAGGTATAGGCTTAGTTTAGCTTATGCAAAGTTTTGACAATTATACAAAATGTGGGAGAATGTAAGTGCACCAATTCACTCCCATGTTTTAATAATTGTCAAAACCCATGAAAATAGTGTAGAACATATTTTGGCAACATTAGAAACAACTTGACAGCGAAAAACTACTTTTAATCTTTGAAAAATTGATTTTAAGGTTCTTTGTATCGATACATATATGCTTGTATCGATACAAATGTCCTGAAACTACTTCAGACTGATTTTGAGCATTTTGTATCGATACATACTTCATGTGTATCGATACATAATCTGGTGTTCAGGGGAAGAGAGTCATGATGACACGAAATCATATCGTATTTTTAGCTTAATTTAGGTGAATTTTAGTTGCATTTGCATATGTATTTATTTCATTTATGTCTTTTTATGTTAGTATTTGATATGTTTTTACTTTTGTCGAATAAAATAGGTCGGAGAAGAGAATTGAGCAAAAAGTGTCAAAAACGGAGCAAAAAGGGGGTGCAAAGCCCAAATTCGCGCAGCCCACAAAGGAGCCCAGCAGAAATGGGCATTTGCCCAAATCTGCCCAGTGGCGAGCGCCACAGAGGTGGTGGCGAGCGCCACCAAATGAAGGCCCAAAGTGGCGAGCGCCACAGAATGGGTGGCGAGCGCCACCAAGTGTGAAAAGCCCAGTAAAACTGATTTGAGCAACGTGGGGCGCACGCACGCGTTTGACGGTTTTCTGGTCCTAATCGTGTGGCTATTGGATAGAATCAAAAGAGAGCTTATCATCTCCTATTTTTGTGGATCGTAACCAGAAAATTCCCTCTATAAATAGAGGATGAAATTCTGTTCTCCGTACGCATTATTTTCCTTTATTTTCAGTACTGTTTTAGTTTCTTGTTACAGTAACTGTAACGGTATTTCCACACGAGGAATCCGTTTTCAGTTCTGTTTTCACTTTCCTGTCAAGAATTTATTTCGATTAATTTCAGCAGTTTTATTTCAAGTTTCCAGCAAATTCTATTTTCAGGTTTTATGTCGTTATTTAATTATTTATTCATTATGCTTTATTTAATTTTCTGTTTTTATTTCTTTATTCCCTTTGTCATGTCTAGCTAAATTTCTAGATATCGGTATGTGAATTAATTCTCCGAAGGGAATTTAATAATGATTTAGCGCGTACTTATTAAACTATTTTTCTGATTCAAATTCCTAATTTAATTCAAAGCTTTTGAACGAGAGTAAAACAAAGCAACTAAGGTTAAAATCAATAGAGCGAGAGTTTGAGGTTTTAACTAGATAGTAGGAATTTGATATTAATCTTTGAACGAGCGAGAGCCACGTTAGGATTAATTAGAACTAATTGATTTTCAAAATATACTTTCGAAGCTAAGGTGGTAGAAAAGTGACAGTAAAACTCCTAGCTTAGAAAGTATGGTTTTTATCAACAAAACGAGAGTGTGAGGTTTAGACCTTTGAATTGAGAAAGTTATTCTGAAAAATAAACCCTCTTCCGCGCGCTATTAATTTATTAAATTCCCGAAGGTCGATTAAGTTACATACCGATATCCCGCTTTAATTAATTTTAATTCTTTAATTAAATTTCTTCTAAAATTCTAAACAAATCTAAAATACTAGTAGCCTTAGATTTACATCGTGACGACAGAAATACGGTAGCTCGACTATTGGTCTCTGTGGTTCGATATCTTTTAAAACTCAACGACGAAACTGTGCACTTGCAGTTATAAAATATTTATTGATACACAAATCGTCGATCAAGTTTTTGGCGCCGTTGCCGGGGACCAATTTAGTCGATATCGTAACTCTGTCGTTACACCGTAGAGACTAAGGCATTTTAAATTTAAAAAAAAAAAAAATCGAAAAAAAAAAAAAAAATATATATATATATATAATAAACAATTTTAGGATAAGTCCTTTGAGCTTAAATGTATAACTCAAATCCCTTTTATAATGACTATCCTCAAAATTTCAACTACCCTAAACATAACTTCCCATATAACTACCAGCCTCAACCGTCCCCATACTCTAAGGGACAATATCTTAACTCTCAGTACAATTACTATCCTCCATATTTAAATCCAAAAGAATCCGTCAGTCCTAGCCTATTAGCGGTATATAATGAATTTATGGAAAAGTCCGCTAAGGCTAGTCAAGAGCACCGATTTAGAGAGATGATGAGGGAACAAGACCTCATAAATGAACGGATTAGACAAACCAATCTCGAAACCCAAAGGATGCTCGACGCCATGGTTGCCTCAACAGCGACTCCCCAAGAGTCGATGGAGACACTAATCTCCCAGTTCACCCAGTCAACCATAGAACCCTCTTACGAGAGACAAGTAGACGTCGTAGCAAACATTAATGAAAGCGAGATTGAGAGGGCTAGTAAGGATGATAATGTTGTTGAGAGTTTCAACGAGGAAAAAGTTGAGATTGAGGAAACTTTGCCGAAACCGCTCCAAAGAGAGGTTGTCGAAGAGGTAGAAAAGGAACCACTTTGCGTTTTTCCTTCTACCTATAACCCACCAATCCTTGTTCCCCAAGAGGTAGTAGAGGCTAAAATAGTCCCGAAACCACGATCATGTGAAAAAATCAAGAAAGTAAAAACAATTACACATGGGGATGAGGGCGCAAATAGAAAAAGGAAATTAGGGGAAAGAGAAATCGAGGATGAAGTTAGTGCAAAAAGGATGAGGGTAACATTCGGAGAGGCGAGTGAAAGCCCTAAGACAAAAGAAAGAAGGACACTTGAAATTGAACCAGAACCCCCGCTTAAAATCAATAAATCTCCTTTTCTCCCAAATCACATAATAATAGAAGAGGGCAAGGAAGCTGAACCGCCCTATAGGAGAAAAAAGAGAAAGAGCGAGGGGTATGTGAGAATACTTGATAAGTGGCCGTGGAAATCATTCCCAATCCGGCCATCACAAGCGAGATAAAAACACAAAACTGTCGAGCTCACCGACTTTAAACAAAGCGCTTGGTGGGAGGCAACCCACATGTAGGTTTAATTTTGTTAATTTATTTTTGTCATTTAGTTCGTTTGATTAATAAAAACTCCTGATGAGAGACCGTTTGTTTTATGCTCTTGTATGCTCATGTGGATTTTCTTGTGAATAATTGCTCTGTGTTAGAAATTTAATTTGGTGAAAAATTTTGTCCTGTTAGAACTTAATTCGACTGTGTGTAAGCTGTACAATTTCCTTTAGACAGGTATAGGTACAAATGAACAACAACACGCTACAGGACGGAAAAAAGCCAAATCTGCAAAATTGGCCTTGTGGTGATCGCCATGAGCTTAGTGGCGCTCGCCACAGAATGAAACTTCACAAATTTTGGCAAATTTTGTATAGGAAGCGTGTTACAGTAAGCTTGTATTGAATGGTTTTGTTTTTAGAGGCTTGGAAAGGAATTGATTCTCTGTGAAATGTAGACACCATCATTATGTTCCATTAAATTTTCAACTACACAACACTACATTCATTTCCACTTTTCCATTATAAATACACACACCATAACACATTCACTTCACAACACATTTCTCATTTCACAGAGGCTTTCTTTCTTTCTTTCATTTCTTCTAGTATTGCAAGCTAAGGTAAGTCAAGCTCATGGCACAACAAGTGGAGTATGCAATCAACTTCCGAGATGGGGTCCAAGCTAAGCTTTACCGACTCCTCCCGCGAAAGGAGTACGAACCAACGAGGTATGCCGATGACTTTTGTCTCGAAACTTTAGGATTATCGGATAGTGTGCGTCATTTGGTTCGATCATTCAAGCTTGATTTCTTGTTTTCTTTTAAAGACCCTGTTCATGTCCAACTTACCGCGGAGTTTCTTAGCTCTCTAGAACTAAACCCCACCCCCGACCGTGTGAGATTCTGTTTGTTTAATGTTGATTACAACTTTAGCTACGACGAGCTAGCCGAGTTGTTACACTTACCACACGGTGAGGGAGTGAAAGATGAGTTGCCTACTCAAGTGGGGTGGTTAGATGCCGCGAAGGCACTTTGGTGGGGTTTAACCGGAAAAGAAACAAGTAGTTTTGAGGGTAATAGAGCGTCATTGATCCAAAACCTCGCCATACGCTACTTTCGCCAACTTTTAGCTTGCACTGTTTTTGGCCGTCTAGGTTCTAACAAGGTCAATGAAAAAGAGCTATTTTTGCTGTTCACCTACAGCGTTTCAAAAGAAAAAGTCCATACTGCCCGATTTATGATGTATCACATGTTTTCAATGGTTAAGTCCAAGGGGGCAATTGTTTTTGGTGGTTTGATCACAACCTTAGCACGCTTGCTAGACCACGGGGCCCAACTTTCTACCCTTGACCCACTTGACTCTCGTACCATTGATTTAGACATGGTGCGAAACATGAGGCTAGTAAAGCAGCGAGCTGATGGAAAATACATGCTCATGATTGATAACAAAGCCTGCCCCGATATCATCCTCCCTGACCCTGTGCGCTTCAATGTGCGCACGATAGACAATTATCATTTTCTCCCCGACCCTCCCATTCCCCGAGATTGGAATGTACCAATTGCACCTGCTGATGAGGGAGAGAGTGACAGATCTGAGGAGGAGGAGCGCGAGGCTCCGGAAACTAATGCACACAACACACACACTTCTGGTTATTTTGCAGGTACTACTTCTGGAGCTGCCCATGAGAGTGGCACTGCCATACTTGATACTGTTCTAGCTGAGATGAGGCAGCACTACACCTTAGATGCCCAGAGGGACCAGCGTATCCAGGACATCCAGACTCGTCAGACAGATATGATGAGCATGATGCAGCAGTTTCAGAGTGACCAGCGTGGTTTAATTGATGGCATGGCAGATATGTCTTTACGCATGGATGATTTTGATAGCTATTTCCAACAGCTCGGTGCAGGACCTCCACCACATGAGAGGCGCACAAGGAGGCGCAGCCCGGACCGCCAGTAGTTATTTTCTCTCGGTTGTACCCTTCCAAACTCACCTTTAGTCGTTGCATTGGGGACAATGCTCGATTTAAGTGTGGGGGAGGAAGATTTATCGCTTTCCTTTACTTTCAGTCATTTAGTTTTGCATGCATAATAAAACCTTAGGTTAGTTCATTTAGATTGAGTTGATTTTGCGTGATTGGTCTAGTAATTGTCTGATTTTCCCATTTTTTGAGCCATACCAAAAATTTTCTTGTGAAAAGCAAAAGTATTAAGTTTTGATGCTTGGTATTGATTGTTTGAAAGTATATAGGTTGGTCGCACCATCTAGGCTATTTTGTGGAATTTGGGTAACGGTTAGATAAAATCAATACCGTTTTAACACCTTAGATTCCCGGAAGTGTGACAAAGCTTTGAACTTAAGTTTTAATGAACCCTTAGTAGTTTATCTAGCAGTCGCCACCATCTCAAGGCACAAACTAAGTGGGAAACCGAAGAATATAAGTGAATGATTTTGATTATAAATGTTATGAATGCTATTGGTTGATTCCTTGAAATAATTGATGAAAATTCAGCAAATGTTGAAACATGAGATGGAAAAAAATACCATAGTATAGAAACTCATTAGTAGTTGGTTCAGAGGTGTCTGATTCTGAACTTGGTAGGGCGGGTTACGATCCGATCCCCCGCAACTGCGAAGTGGGTAAAGCAAATAGGGGTTACCAAACTTATGTTATCAGCACCCCTCGCTATATGATGATCATAATCACTAACAGGTTTCCCACCATGGGCGTGTACAAGATAACGGGCTTAATATGATTGCGCTGGAATGAAAAGGGGGAATGAAACTTAGGTGAGAGGTAGAGTCAAGAGGAAATGCTTCAGATCTGTTTTCACATGACCGGGAGTCTCTTGTGTCATTACGGTGTTTTTTGTTATTTGCACTGTTATTTGATTTTCATAGTTTAGCCGGCAACCACGTACGAGTAAGATAATCGTGTCATGTGTTTTTACTTATACCATGCGATTCACTATTCTTTTATGCTTGAGGACAAGCAATGGTTCAAGTGTGGGGGAATTTGATGACACAAAATCATATCGTATTTTTAGCTTAATTTAGGTGAATTTTAGTTGCATTTGCATATGTATTTATTTCATTTATGTCTTTTTATGTTAGTATTTGATATGTTTTTACTTTTGTCGAATAAAATAGGTCGGAGAAGAGAATTGAGCAAAAAGTGTCAAAAACGGAGCAAAAAGGGGGTGCAAAGCCCAAATTCGCGCAGCCCACAAAGGAGCCCAGCAGAAATGGGCATTTGCCCAAATCTGCCCAGTGGCGAGCGCCACAGAGGTGGTGGCGAGCGCCACCAAATGAAGGCCCAAAGTGGCGAGCGCCACAGAATGGGTGGCGAGCGCCACCAAGTGTGAAAAGCCCAGTGAAACTGATTTTGAGCAACGTGGGGCGCACGCACGCGTTTGATGGTTTTCTGGTCCTAATCGTGTGGCTATTGGATAGAATCAAAAGAGAGCTTATCATCTCCTATTTTTGTGGATCGTAACCAGAAAATTCCCTCTATAAATAGAGGACGAAATTTTGTTCTCTGTATGCATTATTTTCCTTTATTTTCAATCATAGGAGGCACATATCCCAAAAAACCCTAAAACATCTCTTCTCTCCCTCCTCACCGGAACCCGCCGCCGGCCACCTCTCCACCACTCCGGCCGCCACCACAAAATCCCCGAAATCGAACAATCAAACACCTATTTCCTATAGTTTAGACCCTCCTGAGTCCGATTCTGCAGTCCGTTTTGTCAACAAACCGCCAGAAGTCCATTAAAACAGCGACCGAAAACACGGCCAAGTAAAATCACTCCGATTCGGACGATTCGAGCACAATCAAAGGTTATTCGTTGATGATTAATGATAATAGAAGTACTCTAAATATGTTTCAATAACTCTTTTCGTTCGAATCATGCCGGAAAACTTGTTTTGAGCTTTGAGATTTCGTTTATCTTTGCGTCCGATTTGCATGATTGGTTGATTGTATGTTGATTGAATGATATATTTACATGTTATTTTTGGTGACCGGTAGTGTGTTTTGTAGCGTCGCCGGCGCCTCCCTTCCCTCCGTTCGCGTCCTCTGTTTCCGTTCTGTTTGGTGAGGAAGAAGACAGATCTGGACAAGTGGCGCGCGGTGAGTGGCTGAAGCCATTTCTCCGCGCGCCCCCGCTCTTTCTCACCGCACCCCCCTCCGTTTTTTTGTTTGGATTGCTGGGTCCGTTTTCTTCTTAATTGGACTTGGACTTGACTTGTGTTGGGCCTTGTTTCAGTTTTTTTATTTCTGTTTATTTTGTGATTTTTGCTGCTGCACCCCTTAATCTGTTTTGTACCTCCCCGCTGAGATTAATTAATTATGATGTTAACAAATAAAAAAAATGCTATTCCATTTATGTTCGAAAACTCATATTCGGAATAAAAATAAATCGGACTCTGACGTACGTCTCGTGTCCTCGATTTATTTTTATTTCGAGTATTTTAAACAATTTAATTAATGTAGAGATAAAAGGGCTTGACTTACGACTTGTCTCTGTTTATCCTATTTTAATTAATTTCGTTTAAATGACTTTTTTCGTTACTTCTCCTGATCACTTGTAACGTCATAATTATTTAATATCTCAGTGGTCTGTTAGATTTGATTTTGAGTGAAATAAAGATAAATTGGGCCCTGTCTTACGACTCGCGCTTTGAATTTATTTCTTATTTCATTCAAAATGTGGTTTGATGTTCTGAACGTAAGATAAGCGAGAGCCTGATGTACGACTCGTCTTGAGCTTATCTTACGCTTGCTTGCTAAAATGTTCGTCAATTTGCCTCTCTGTTTGCCAGTTTCATTTTTATGGCTGATTATCTGATTACTCATTTATTTATGTGTCCGCATATTTATTTCGAGTATTATTTAACTATCACATTATTACACTGTCATTATCGTACATGGTGCATTTGCATTCGTCGCTCTTCTACCCTTTTCTTTTCTTTTCTTTACTGATCTGAAAATCTGTTGTGAGCTTATCTTTGAATATGGAATGTGAATAAATCAGTCTCTGTCGTACGACTCTGGCTTCGAATTATTCGCATGCCATTTAAAACGGAACACTCTTTAATTAAATGGAATGGGAAGGAGCCTGACTTACGACTCGCCTTCGGCTCGTTTCACTTTAATTAAGAGTGTTCATTTAATAAACTGAATGAAAAGAGGGAGCCTGTCGTACGACTCGTGATTTAGGATCATTCTCATTCTCAAAACAACTTTCTAAAGCTCATAAAAGACACTCAACTGTTTTTCCTGCCCTTGTGCAGTCAACTCTTTTTTCAAACTTTTGAATCTTTTTTCAACTTCTATTTTCCTAAACGGATGACGCTTTATCCATTCCCCTGCTACAGACAAACGCTTAAGCCTCCGAAGCGAGCACACAAGCATACTGTTGTATCAGTGGAATGCGACCTAAGCATCGTTCACTAAAAACAACCAACAAACAAAAATCTTTCTTTTCAGGAAGAACTACGTGAGCTTTGACTTCCTCATTGTACTTGGGGGATACGTAGGAGCGAGAGCCTCTCTCGTCAAGCCAAATAATAAAAAACTCTTTTTTTTTTCCCTTTTATGTTCAATATGCGGATTTCTTCTCTTTTATGCGGTTATCTCTGTTTATGCAAACCAAAATTCCTCAAATGGTTCCCGTTGAATACAACGGATATGAGGGGGTGTTAACGCCTTCCCCTCATGTAACCAACTCCCGAACCCGATCTTTTAAGGTTTTATCATTATTTTCCTTTCCCCGCACGGGATAAATAAAGTATGGTGGCGGCTTCATTGTTTACATTTGTGCATTGCATTATGTTATTGCATATCTGTATATTTTTGCGCCGGGTACTACAGCTGGTCAAGGTGTTTGTATCGATACATACACCATATGTATCGATACAAGTCTGTTCTGTTTTGCCTAAATTTGCTCAATTCTATTTTCACTATAAATAGCAATGTGAGTGTTTGTTGTAAGTGTGAGAATCCATCTGAAAAACACATTTGATCAAGGTTTAAGAGAAATTTTGGATCAAAGACTTATTCAACACAAGTTCTTCATCTTCTATCAAGTCACTTCAAATTCGAGATTGAGTATGGGATCAATCGAAGGTTCGTAGTTGATTCGGTGGATAACGTTCGGTGCAATTCGCGGTGAATCAGAATTGCGATCGAGTTGAGTTGTGTTGGAGGTTTGGATTTTCATCAAGGGATTCAAGATTGTGCGATATCTTGAAGTTTCAACATCTAGGAAGCGAAGGAATCAGCTGGACGTTCAGTGCGAAGGTTTTCGGTACGAAGACGGCGCAAGATTGGGACGTTGGAATCAGAGGTTGAAGCTTCTAGTATTGTTGAGATTACTTGGCTCAATTTGCATTAGATTGAATAGGTTTATTCGAGTCTTTGTAAATTGTGCACTATCAAAGCGTTTTTTAATAAATTGCTCAAATCGTCCTTTTGACGATTTGGGGGGAGACTTACCTGGCCCGAAGCGAGGACGACGTGAAAGCCAAGGGAACTCCCTAATCATCTGGTTGTGTCTTTCTATCCCTACACTTTTACTTTTCGTTTTATTGATTAATTGAATCAATTGAATTCGTGATCGTAAGTGTTCACCGCAATTCAATTGATTTGAGACTTGAATTTGTGATTGTGTTTCGTGATTGTGAAACTTGTTTATTTTGTTTGTGTTAGAATTTTGATTACAAAACATAAACCTAAATTCAATTTGTCGCTAATTGTTCTAAGGCTTATACTACGTTTTCTTTGATCGAATGGTGCAAAGTAGACTATCGATCCGGTAGCCTTCCGCGTACTCGAATTTTTTTTTAAAACCTCGTTGTATAGAAAGAGTCACTTATTCACCCCTCTAAGTGATCGCCATATAGTCTAACACTTGTCTCCCACTTAGAAGGGGGGGTTGAATAAATGGCCCTTTTAAACAATGTATTTTTCAAAAACTTTTCAAAAGGGAATGCGTGGAAGTCCCACCGGATCGGTAGTCTCTTTGCACCCACTTGATCAAAGAAAAGGTAGTATAGCCTTGGATCGTATGATGATAAACAATTAGGTAAATGCTTCGAATTCAATTTATCTAAAAAAATTCCACACAAGTTTCACAACCAAGTCTAAATAAATCACAATTCAAGTTTTATACAATTGAATTTTTATGAACACTTACGATCACAAAAACTCAATTGATTCGAAATTAAAAGCAATTGCGTAAAGTAAAAAGTTAAGGAAGAGAATACACAAACGATTGATTAGGGAGATCCCAACAGCTTTCGTGTCGTCCTCGCATCGGCCGGGTACGTCTCCCCCCAAATAACCAAACGGGTTATTTGAGCGTTTATTGTTAAAAACGTTTGATACTAGTGCACAATTTACAAAGACTCCAATAACCCTGTATCGAATCTAATGCAAATTGAGCGATAAAACCTCAACACGTAGCGAAGCTTCTACCTCTGATTCCAACGATCAATCCTTGCATCGTCTTCGACCCGAAAACCCCCGCAATGATCGTCCAGCTGATTACCTCGCTTCCTAGATGTTGATCCTTCAAGAAATTACACAATCTTGAATGCTTGATGAGAAATCAAACCTTCAACACAAATCAACCCGATCGTAATTCTGATTCACCGCGAATTACACCGAACGTTATCGACCAATCATACTACCAATCTTCAATTGATCCCATACACAATTTCAAATTGAAAGCAAATTGATGAAAGATGATGATCTTGTGTTGAATGAAGCTTTGATCCAAAATTTCTCTCAAATTCTGATTACAAGTGTTTTCCAATGGTTTTTCACAGGTTTCTCACAATTACAACAAAGACTCATATTGCTATTTATAGAGAAAATAGAATTAAGCAAATTTAGGCAAAACAGAACTGACATGTATCAATACAAATGATGGCATGTATCGATACAAACACCTTGACCAGCGTTCAAATTTGAAATATTTGACCTATGTATCGATACAAACACGAATATGTATCGATACATCTTGAAAAACTGACTGATATGTATCGAAGCATGCAAGCATGATTCGATACATGATGCATTCTCTGATCTTTTGAGAGAGTTTGATGTGTATCGATACATGCAAGCATGATTCGATACACAGGAGACTCTCTGCCCCTGAGAGCCCAGACTTGTATCGATACAAGTCAATTATGTATCGATACAAAATGCACAAAATCAGTCTGAAGGTTTTTCAGGACATTTGTATCGATACAAAGAAGTATGTATCGATACAAAATACCTCAAAATTAATTTTTCAAAGTTTAAAAATAGTTTTTCACTGTCAAGTCATTTCTAATGTTGCCAAAATATATTCTACACTATTTTCATGGGTTTTGACAATTATTAAAACATGTGAGTGAACTAGTGCATTTACATTAACTTGAATAAATCTACAATAAACGTATGAAGATTATTGAACGTGGAAGTTATTTTTTTGTGACAAAAAAAGTGGAAATTTTGTAATGAGAAAAAATATCTTAATTTACAATGTATTCAACAAAAAAAATAGTTTTATGAGATTTAGATAAATAAATCAATATAATAAACGTAGGAAGATCACGAAATATGAGTGTTTTTTTTTTTGACAAAAAAATGTGGAAGTTTTGCGATATGCAAAGTTGTCTATTTATTTGCATATATTTTATTCTTGATATTTACATGTGAATTATTACGAAACAATTTGAAATAAGATGGTGAGAGAACAATGAGGAAAAGTTATTTTAATTTATACACTGTATTTCAAAAAAATATTGTCTAATAAAATTCAGTTGAATAAATTCATAATAAATTTATAATAATTTTTTTATAGAAATTAGATTAAATATATTCGTATAAATGACATTAAATAAACGTATGAAGATCATTGAATGTGTGCGTAATTTTTTATTTGTATTTCTTTTGTTTTTGAAATTTATATGTGAATTACTACGAAACAAGTTGAAAAAGTGAGAGAATGTTGAAAAAATATATCTTAATTTGCACTGTATTTGAAAAAAATATATAGTTTGATGAAATTCAATTTAATAAATCTTTAATAAACCTTAAGGTTATTGAATGTTTGAGTTTTTTTTTGCAGAAAAATGTATGAGGTTTGCAATAGTAAGGTTGATTATTTTTTTTGTATTTGTTTGTTTATAATGTTTAAGTTTTTAATTTTACATTATAAATGTTTTGTCCAGTTTTAATTTTTCATTATAACGTCTTTTAATAGAATTTGAATATTTTATTTATGTTTTTCTCGCCAATTTCACAATGCTGATTCTTTATTTTGTTATAGTGACAAATAAAATAAGTTAAGCGACCAAATATCTAATTTAACCTTTTTTTAATTTTGATAGCTGAATGAACTATTTAGTACGTATGATACATTATAATATATCTCTAAAATTGAATCTAAAAGACTATAAAAATTTCAAAATATTAAATTTTATTATTTTTCTTTAATACAAATTATAATGTTTGTTCATTAAGAAAAAAAAAACATTAAAATATGACTTCACTTTTTAATCTAAAATTTTATTTTAATAGTTTAAAAGTGTCTTTTTCGTATAAAAAAAAATGTGTTTTTGGTTTATGCTATTTTTTAAAATTGTTTTTGTATTGTATAACTTTAAATTTTTTAAAATAAATTATTTTAGTATTTTTTATATTTTTATTTAATGTCATTTATACCAATATATTTAACCTAATTTCTATAAAAAATATATTTTTACCCCAATAACATATTTAAGCAATTTATAAAATATAATAGATCAAATTCACTATTTAATATTAACATTAATTATTCTAATATTAATTTAAAATAAATTAATAAATAATATTATAAGAAAATAATTCCGTACTTGGTACGGGCTAACATAGTATTTTTTATATGGACTCGTTCAAAAAATTGTTTTAGATTTGACTAATTAGATCTCTAAACTTCACCCAAAAAAAAAAATAGATCTCTAAACTTGTTGACCGACCTTGCCATTCGTGCATATATTTAACTGATCTGATCTGCCCTAAAAGGCTAAAACGACATATGACTACCCATCGTTATCACTACAAAGCAGTTCCTTTTTCCTTCTTCACACAGAATCACCATTTCCACCAAATCCTCCTACATTACATCACAATTCACAATTTCCAAATAATCCAGTCAATTATCAACAACAAAAATGTTCCGCATAAGCAACACATTGGTTGGTACCTTAAACATACTAACCTTATTGCTATCATTCGCTGCCTTTGGTGGTTCTGCCTACATTCACTTCCACAAAACTGACTGCCTCAAAGTTCTAATGTATCCTCTCCTCTTCGGCGCCATCTTCATTTTAGTCGTATCGGTTCTCGGAATAACGGGCTCCATGTTCCATAACAATGAAGCTCTCTATGCTTACCTTCTTGCCACTTTCTTTGTTATATTAGGGTTCATGTTTTTCACTGTTTTTGCATTGTTTGTGACGAATAAGGTGGTTGGTGAGAAGGTTGGGCAGTACAGGGTTGCGGATTTTTCTCTTTGGTTGCAGCAATATGTTATTAATGATAAAAATTGGAATGATATTAAGAGTTGTTTGGTTGGTGTAGCGTTGTGTCAAAGAAATCTCTCCGTAGTCGCGCAGGTTAGTCATACTTTGTTATTTAATTATTCATTATGCTGATGCAGTTGCTTGCTGCTGCGACGCGATGTCGTTGCAGAATTGCAATTGAATTGAGTAACTAAAAACTATAGTCACAACACAACAGTACTTAAAGTTTCAAAATTGTGGTCAGTGATCATATTGAAGAGAATTGTGATCTCCGCAAGTGGCGGAGGGATTGATCCCCTCGCATTAGTTGCTCCATGGACCGACCGCCGTGCTTTAAAAAACAAAAACTATATTTACAAAAATTGTTGATTGAAAATTTAAAATTAAAACTAGATATCATCCATTGATCCCAGGCGCAATACTAGAGCCTGCAATAACCGTCTAATTTTGACGGTTTCCTTTTCCTTTTTCTTTTCTATTCTAATTGAATATTTTATATTTATAATTGGTAGTTGTCATATAGTTTTATTAATAGAATTTTATTTTTTAAAGTGAATCAATAAAATATCCCAAGTTCATGTCCTTCTTTTGCATGTACAAATTAAAATGTTGAACTTTTTGTTGTATTTCTTATAACCGTACACAATGTGAAGCATGTAGAAAACTAAACATACTGCGTACATGAATTGATGAAAACATTGTAATTTTGATAAGTTTGTAGTACTAATTCTCTCTCTCTCTCTCTCTCTCTCTCTTGTACTTTTGTTTAGTTTCTATGGTAGAAAGGTTTTGGATGAGTTTTATCTTATTGTTTTTTGTGTTAATTAGTTAATGGTCATTTTTTTTTTATAAGCAATTAGTTAAGGGTCATGTCAACATATATTCTTAATTAGGGATTATTTTAAGGTTTTTCCATATAAAAAGTTAGTATTTAATATTATAAAAAATATAAAATTGAAAATTGTTTAATGGACAAATTACAAGAGAATATTACTCCTTCCGTCCCAAAACAATTGTCATTTTAGAGCTATACAAGTAGATTAAGAAACAACAAAAATTGATAAGTTAAGTCTCTTTTACCCTTACTTTATTAAAGAGAGAAAATATATTTAATTAGTGTTTTAACTTTTGTAAATGTATAAATGATAAACTAATATTAATTTTTGAAAATGACAATAGTCTCAAAATTAAAATGTTAAAAAGACTTATAGTTTTGAGATCGAGAGAGTACTACATTTTTAATATGTGCCTTAAGTCATTTGTTAAGAATATTTAAAATAAGGTCATTCTAACTAGTGCTTTAGGGTTATCAAAAGAAGTACAATTTGCATTGAAAATAATGTTTTATTAATTTAGAAAAGTAAAATACATAAGTTCCAAAAAATGTCTTATCACTTTTCCTTCTTTAACCATTGCCTTGAGAGCAATGTTTAACATTTTCCTTAAAATAAATTTATTTCTTGAACAAAACAATTTTTGACTTCTAAAAATTAAAAATGTACGATTTTCAATACAAAATTACTATTAGTAGTACAATACTCTCCATCCCACAACTTTGATTCTTTTAGGGTTATACACGTAAATTAAAAAGTACTCATATAAAATGATAAGTTTAGTCATTTTTACTTTTATTTTATTAAGAACGAGAAAATTCATTTAATAAATGATTTAGTTTTTGTAATGATACAAATGATAAACCATCATTAATTGTAGGGTTAAATATATTTTTGATCCCTATAAAAATTTGAACCTTCTACTTTTAGTCCCTCTAAACTTTTTTCCCACTTTTTAGTCCCTATAAAATTCTCTAATATATATTTTAGTCCCTACTTTTAAGTCAACTCATGTATATTAATTAAAATTTGGAATTATGTATTGCAAAATTGAATTGATTAGCAAAATTTGAATTTTTTTAATTAGTGATGAATTAAATATGAATTTTTGAAGTGTTTCGCTTAAAAATTCATAGTTAATTCATCATTTGTTAAAAAATTACGAATTTTGGTTTTAGTAATTTTTATAATATTATAAACATGATTACAAAATCTCGTTAAAAATTTTGAATCGTACACATAGTTGAGTGAAAAGCAGAGACCAAAAATTATGACTGAAAATATTTGGAGGACTAAAAAGTGGGAAAAATTTTTAGGAGGACTAAAAGTAGAAGACTTGAATGTTTATAGGGAACAAAAACATATTTAACCCTTAATTGTATCATGGTTTCCGAAAAAAACCAAAATTTTGAGACAAATTAAAGTAAAAAATTTAAAAGACCAAATGTCTGAGAAGGAGGAAGGGAGTAACTAAATACCTGAAAGATACATATTACATTTTCCCTTAATAAATAGCAGATTATCTGTTCGAGTGAGTTTTGGAAATTTGGGTGTTGATTTCTTACCTTTATCCCTTTCTCCTTAGTTTTTGAAGGAAATTAAAAAATAGACATAACTACCTTTTATGATCATATTAACTTTGTAAATTTGGTTATTTGGTTTTCACCACATGTTTAATATGGTTCCTTAGTCTATTCTGACATCAAGTGGTTCCAACTCCCTCCCAATCATAATTGCGGGGGATCGAACCGTGGTCCTCCCCATCAAGTTCAACGTCAATCACTACTAAACCAACTAGCAGTTTGATGGTGAAAGTTTGAGATTTTGTAGTGTGTTCATTTTAAGATCTCAATTTAAATCCTCCCAATGCCTTTCATATGTTGGGCAAGTAGAGAGCAAAGTTCTATGTGTTAGTTTAGAAATTTTATGAATCTTTCAGGAAGCAAAGAAAATAATTTTTATTAATATCAAGTTGAATTAAATTTCTGATTTTTTTAGTCACAATTAGAGACTAAAAAAAATTGTAAACTAGTAATAGTGCATCAATATATCACATTGAGTGATATATTAACAAACTATTACAAAACTTTCTGATTTTGATTGATAATAATATTTACAACTTTTATTCTTTTTAGGTGAGGCTTAGATTACACCTTTAAAGAATTGTGATTAATTTACTCAATTGACATTCAAGGAAAATTTATAAGTGGTAACCACAAAATTTTAGTTTATCTGCAAATTTGTTCATGTGGCTAATTTTGATCGAGTTTTTGATATATATATATATATATATATATATATATATATATATATATTCTCTAAAGATAACCTAAAAAAACCATTTTCATTAAAGTGTAGCTACATTTCAATATGTGCACCAATCATGATTTTAAATGGCAGCTGTAGTTACACTATGAATCGTGATATTGCTGTGAAGACAAATGCCATCGAAATTGCAGTTGTGGTTTCCTCGAGTAAATTGTTTTGACTTTTTTTCTAACAGGCTGGATGCTGTGAGCCACCTATGCAATGTGGATTCACAATGAAAAATGCAACATTTTGGGAAGTGCCGAAAGAAGGTCCATTAGTGAATGATACAGATTGCAGAACTTGGAATAATAGGGAGAAAAAACTATGTTATGATTGCAATTCATGCAAAGGAGATGTTCTTGCTAACATAAGGAACCAATGGAGATATCTCACCATATTCAATGTTTGTGTGCTTATACTCCTCACTAGCATTTATGTCTTAGGTTGCTATGCCATCAGGAACAATCGAATAGACCAACATTTGGAGCACCATCCATATGGAATCACCCATAATGTTGGATTTGACTGATCTTGAAATTAACTAAGCTTGTTTTAAATGTTGTGACAGATTATTAAATATGTGATTTGGTACAACCAATTATGTGTATTTTGCAGGATGGGACTTGTAATTTAATTTGTTTTTATGTGCTCTGTTTTTGTTTTTTGATTTTAAAATTCTGCAAAAACTAGTAAGGTGCAACTAAGTCAGATGTCTCGGTCAGGAGCACACATTTTTATACATCGGTTATTCAATGAATTTAAAAAATAAAATTTTATTTATAATTATGGCCGAAGAATATCTAATACAGTCATCATCTAATTTTTTTTTTTGAAAGATCACCATTAATTTTTATTTTTCATGAAACATGTTTTTGTTAAAATTCTAAATTACTCTAAATATCAGTTATTATTATAAACCAATAAAGAGTAAAAAAAATAAATTTGAATTATTTTTGTTTTAAATTGTTTTTTTATCAGGTAATCTAGTAGAATTTCACATCTTAGAATTGAATAAGTAAATATACTAGATTTCGAACCCCGGTCGGTCGCTGCACATGATACATGAGTCACAAGAGAACTTAAATTGTAATTTCTATTATACAATGAATGTAGTAAAATAGATGCACAAAGACCCATAGAATTAGAAATGTAGACAGATAGGCACGGTTAGTGCGGTTAGTGCCTGTAGTTCAACGGCCGTGCCTGTAGTTCAACGGGAGTGGTTATGGTGCATAAGTTTTTTCCTTATGCACCGTGCATAAGTAATAAAAATTGCTTAATGCATCCCCAAATTGCTTAGTACACCTCTCAGATTACTTAGCGCACCCCTCAAATTTATAGTTCACCCCCTAAAAATTTGAGGGGTGCGCTAAACAATCTGGGGGTGCACTAGAAATTTGGGAGGTACACAAGAAATTTGAAGGTGCACTAAGCAATCTAAGGTACTTATGCACGGTGCATAAACATATGGCTTATGCACCATAACTTATGCCGTAGTTCAACTAGTAAATACAGTAAATACTGTGGAAGAATTGTTATAGCCTTATAAGCCTATGCAAGCACGGATAATTCTTGGCCATCTATAACTTACTTCATCTTTTCTTGTATGTCATGCGCCAAGAGTCGTTATTTTTGTTGCAGTTCTTGTATGTCATTATTTGAAAATCCTAGACGTTTCTAGAACGTATCGGACATCTAGAAATCAGGTTATTCCAAAACGTTACTTTATTAGTTAGACTTAATTTCACGTTTGGCCTCCCATGAAAGGTATCTCTAGAAATTCACAATAACTTGAACCATAATCTTCCTTTCCCTTTTGAAAGGAAAAGGAAAGAGAGTGAGAAGTGATGTTGAGAACGAAGGACAACCTTCAACAATGAGTTACAGTAATAAGTAATAACTAGCAACAACCTATTGAACACAGTTAACAGACACCAATCACCACAGTAATAAGTAATAACATTATTATATTTTAGAACTTTGGTTATGTTCTGCTAGTTGTTGCCGCAAAACCCTTCGCATAACTTTGTTTGATGCTGTCCTTGGAAGCGATGTCACTGGTACTACTTGAGAGACCTACACAACAGTTCATGTATTTAGAACACTAAACTATACTGTGATAGTGAATTTTATGAATATTCAGAAGTTAACCAGTACCCTGAATAATGGATTTAATGTTTTTTGGAGAGCTGAATTAAAAGATATCTTCAATTTCTGTAAATCTTGTGGTGTGAGGTTTGAGTTCTTCAGTACAACAGCTACAGCCAACTGCTCAGGCCCACCACCAGAAGGTGGTATCCCTATTGCAGCTGTTTCCACAATATTACTATCTACTCCGCTGCATATGCGTTCAATCTCAACCGAACTCACCTATCCAAACATCATGAAATGTCAGAACATGCTTATAAAATAGAAAGCGCACACACTCAATAAGAGAAAATAATTATTAACAAAGAAAACAAAAATAAAATTGAGAATCTAAATTTTTGTAATATACAGCAAATTTAAGTAAAAGGGCTTAACAACACGAACTCCTGTCATTTATTTGATATTACTGAGATGTATCATATTCTCTGTAACTTTGTATTCCATTTTCAATAACTAGATGCAAATACCTATACATTATGGATGCAATCTATGAAGGTCAATTTCATACAATAATTTAGATTCGAAGCATGGTTCTAAATTGCGGTTGCGGTAACCGATGCGGTTGCGCTTGCGGATGTTGCGTTTGCGGTCATTGCGGCTGCTGCGACGCACATTGCGGCTGTTGCAGCGTGAAATGAATATTAATATTCACAACCTATATTAAGTGGTACAACTATCCCACTATACAATTTAGCCACTATAGTAGAGTTTTAGTTTGCTCAGTAAATATTAACTGAGACGTGGTTGAAATACAAAGTGAATAGACGGTTAAATGTAAGATTTTTCATTAAATATTTAGTATTTTAGTAGTTGGGACTCTAAAATTTTAATTTTTTATAAGAAAATTTTAACGAATATGTTACAAATTGTCCGATGCGGCTCCTGATGCAGTTACGTTGCGGCAAAACACGTGATTTCAAATCACACCGCGATTGCGGTGCGATGCGGTTGCGGTGACTACCGCATCAGCAATATTGCGGGTGCAATTGCGGTTGCGGACTGCAATTTAAAACCTTGATTCGAAGTGTCCACAGTCCTCCTCTCGTTACTCTAACTAGATTAAGAATTATTATTATTATTATTATTATTATAGTTTACCTTGATTCCTCCAAGGTTCATTGTATCATCTGCACGACCGTGTGCATGATAGAATCCTCTAGCTGTACGCTCAAATACATCTCCATGCCTCCGTAAAACCTGAATAGAGAAACTCAAATGTAAATATTTAGGAACCCCAGATATTATCGAGCAGAATGGTATGCTTACCTTTCCATTCCAGAGAGGCATTCCCTTGAAATAGACATTATAATGATCAGCATTGAGCAGTGTATTTGATGCCCCAAGCATAAGGGAGCCAATAGCTAATTCACCTATTCCTGGAACATTTTCTGGCTGTAATAGAAAAGTTCAAATTTTTGTTAAAGAAAGTGACGCGATGTTGCAGAGATCATTTTAATTTTTTGAAGATTGGCAGACTACTAGATGAAACGTTCTAGAATTGCATAAGTTAACTAGCTCATTAAACACTTGTAATTGTTCAAAAGTAAAGTTGAATGAATAGCGCTTACAATAGGATGCCCATCTTCACCAAGAATAAACAAATTGCAGCACATAGCTGGTGTGCTAAAAGCAGCCAATGACTGAGGTTGCAGTAATGATCCAGTGACAAATCCACCCCCAATCTCTGTACCACCGCAATATTCAACGATAGGCTTGTATCGAGCTCTTCCCATCAGCCAAAGGTACTCATCTACGTTGGATGCTTCTCCGGTGGATGCAAAGCAACTACATTTAAAATAATAGTTCCAATCAGACACTGCATTATCATATACGGCATTGATATTCATGTGGTATGTCTAGGGTAGTAGATTAAATAGGGCTCACCGAATAGCAGACCAATCATAGCCAGATGTGGAATTTGCATTTCTCCAACTCCGTACAAGACTTGGAATCACTCCAAGCATTGATACTTTAGCATCCTAAACAGGATATAATAGTACTAAGTATGAAAAAACTATAACATGTTGGAAAATATGCCTTAATTACAGCCTTCTCCTTGCCACATTAATTGCGGCAACATTGGAATGCCTTCATTGCAGCCTCTAGCACCTTCCTTGTGCTGGGCGCGAAGCGGTATGTGAAGTGATAGAAACTTCTGAGAATGTGCCAATATATGAATATCAAATATTGACAAGCGAGTAAAGATATTGGAATAGTAAAATAATTATACGGCAGGATGGTTTTATACGGTTATACCTGTACAAATTTTGCAAAGCCAGACCCTAGTGGGGATCCATTATACAAAGCCATTGAAGCTCCATTTAGCAATGATGCATATACTAGCCATGGCCCCATCATCCATCCAAGATTAGTCGGCCAGGAAACTATATCACCTTTTCGAATGTCCATGTGGCACCATGCATCTGCAGCAGCTTTTAGAGGAGTAATATTGGTCCATGGAATTGCCTTTGGATCACCTATACCACAAAGTTAGACAACAATGAGATTTGGGCCAGATTAATAAAGTAAATCAAGTCTAGGAATTGAACTAATATTTTTAACTCAAATTTATTGTATGGTATCAATCAATACAAAAGCATTTTGTCTAAATGTGTATGAGTTCAAGGCAAAGTACAAAATTTAACTTGCCTGTTGTTCCAGAAGAAAACAGAATGTTTGTGAATGTCTCTACTGGTTGTGCCGCAGCTATAAATTCCTTGCCTCTGTATGTTACGTGATAACAAATGAGAATTAAAAGAGACTATCCAAATCAGGACTATTAGTGCTGAAGAGCTTTACATATGAGAATGTTGAAAAAATGAGAGGCATATAACCTAATAATGTTTTCTTATTTCATAAATTTTATAGATGTAAATAAATCGGAATTAAAATTCATACTTGATTCTATTGACTTTCTCCAAAAAATCACACCAAGAAAGGTCACCATGGCGCAGTTTCATGCTAAATTCAGAGCTTCTAGCAGGGATAACAATTGCCATAGGTGACTCGGCATCCACAATTCTACTGCATTTGGGAAGAAAATCAAGTAATCAAAATGAGATACCAAATTATTGATAAACAAAGGAGACAACTCAGCTAGAGGGTTACTTTGTTAAACAGTAAAAAGGATTTTCACCTGTAAAGAGGTAGGGCTTTATCACCACGAAGTATTAGATCCTGATAAATAAAGGAGACCAAACAATGAACAGGAAACCATTACACATAGCTGACGTATCAAGAAATAAACTACAATTTATAAATATGTTGAAATTATGTTGCTTTAGGTAGAGAAGAATAAAAAGAAATAATAGAGACTATATAATATAAAGTTGATATACATTATGTAGAGGACGTGAAAATACAAGTTTAACTCCTATTTATACTAGATTCCTAATCCTAATAAAATACTGAAACAAATCCTGAAATATAACGAAACATGGAAACCATTACATAGAGATTATGATATTTGTAGGCTATCTTGTTATTCTAACACTTAGTCTCAAATTAAAGCTTACTAAGATTTGATATCTTTTAAAGATTAACATTTAGGGAAAAAAACTAGAGTTTAGGTCCATAATTAATGGCTAGAAAGGCAGATAGGAATGTTTGAGAGACCAAAGTGCACCGTTGGAGGGAGATTACTCATCATGATGGCTAGGATAATACTGAAGAACTGGTAAGCTTCAAAATGATCAACTAGTAAGAACAGAGTAGCATACCACAAAAATAACTAAATACTAACAAAAAGAAAGACTAAACTGAGATCGCTACCACGAAAATAGAAAGATCGTAATAATTTTGGCTGTTTCTTGACAAGCTTTGTTGCAGTTATTTCTAATTTGTCACTGTTTTAGCTAAAGTACGCTGGCTTTATCAAATGCTAGCATAACATTGAGCTATACAAAGAAAGAAAGTTGGAAGATGATAATCATGCTGGTTCCTTGAACAAATGAATCATATAAGTGATTACTTCTCCAATTGATTTACATTATATATTATTTTTCCTTTAAGTACATTTAGATTAGATAAAATCTTAGATTGAAGAGGACCACAAGAATACATGAAACTATCTCATAATAACATTATTAATTATATCTTTATAATAAATAAGTATCTTAAGTGATATCTTAGGAGTGATGTCCACTTGCCAGGACGAACATTCATCATATTTCATTATTTGTTTCCTCATTAAGCTGGGATTAGGAATTTAATTCTAGTATAAATAAGGTTAGTTCCTTGAATTTGTGTCAAATCAATTTCCAATTATTCAATCTCTTTTCTCTACTCTATTTCTTTCCTAACTAAAATCCCAATAGTTTTTTGTTCACCAAAACAAAATAAAAAAATCCCAATAGTTTCACTTTTAATTGGGACATAAATAAACAACCATTAGAAGGAAATACAACAACAACCAAGCTTTATCCCACTAAGTGGGGTCGGCTACATGAATCAAACGACGCAATAGTGTTCTATTAAAAATCATGTCTTTCTCCAACTCTAGATCCTTCCTGATTTCTATTAAAAACAATCATTAGTAATGAATACAAAGAAGAAAAAGAATACGTTGTCAAAAGAGATTAGGAGTTAAACCTGAGTAAATATGACTTTTGCATTCGATATTTTAAGCCTGGTTGATATTTCACGTGCTGCAAAACTATCAGCTATGGATACAACAACGTAACCTGCAAGAATGATAGCTAGGTAGATGACAACAGATTTACAATTCATTGGCATATCAATTGCAATTGCAGATCTTTTCTCCAGTCCCAGAGATTCAAGAGCATATGCAACTAACCTACAAGGTAACAGCAGCAACATAGTTTCAGTTTTTTATTTTCCATATTTGAAGTTAGAACTACAAAAGCTAACAGTAGACTAATCACACTATGGAATATAACATCTATCATGAACTGAAATACTACAGTATAAATTATATATATATATATATATATATATATATATATATATATATATATATATATATATTCTGGTAAATTTGGTTAAACTCGTGATCTTCAAAATAAGTGTTATCAAATTCGGATATTGTTATTCAAAAATCAAAATTGCTACAATGGATAGTGGGATGGATACTTTTCTAAAATTTTATCACAGTTTATATGATTTACCAGATATACATAAAAACTTAACAGTTAGTTGTTGTGACTGAGTGAGTGAGTGGTGACTGGTGAGGGTAAAATGAAAACAGAAGACCAAAGGCTGCTTTGGTTTTGTTTTTAATTGCAAAAGTTCCTAACATGCTCCAACCATAAACCCTAACATTTAAATTTGAAAAGATTTTTTTGGGATTTGAAATCTCATATGGAGGCGCAGCACTATCTAGGCAAGACAACCGCTACTCCGGCCACTATAGCGGTTGCCGTTAAACTGGCTTTGTGACTGTGTGATCTGTAGCAGCTAGATGTCAGACCGATACACTACTATGGCATGCTAAAGGCAGAAACTTGCACTTTGTCCTTTGGATACGCATAACTCGCCAGCAAAATCATATAATATGTACTTGTATTTTTTGGGCATTATAAATTTGGGAAAACTGAAGCATAAACCCACTGTCTATATTCTCCGGTACAATTCACAAGCCAAGCCATAAACTTGCACTGCACTTTATACTCTGGTAGTGGGGACATTTTCCAAATCTTTCAAGTTGTTAACTGTCATGTAATCCATGACTTATGGACTTATGTTCAAGAATAAAGGTAGCAGATGATATACTAAACAGACTTTCTATTGCGAGCTACGATTTACGGTTCTGTTGATTGATGAAATCAAAATGAAAGTGATAGAAACAGGAATTGGCACTAAAAACTGAGAGCTGAAAGGAAATGATAGAATTGAGAGCTGAAACTAACGGACCCACCCAATGATTCGACAATCCTACAATGTCTCCCAACTGTATATCCACTGTTTTATGCAGTTCTGTTTCTCCCTTACATCTGGTTGCGTACTTATTTTGCCCGAACTCAAGTGTGAATGATTAATCTGACATTAGATATAATCGAGCTTAATGAAATGATATACAAAATATGTGACCAATAAAAAGTTTCAGATAAAGATGTGGTATTCAGATCTCTTACTTGTCTTGGTCGTTTCCCATTGTTACTCTATGTGTCCCAGACTCCCCAATATAACCTCCCTTTCCTCCCCATCCTACTGTCCTTTCTTTAACAGTAACAAACATTTGTTAAAGAAAGGACCGCTAGAAATAAATTATATCATGTCAACCATGAAAAAAGAATAGGTTGTGCAAGGTTGTGCATACCTAGCTTTAACAGAGAGAATACAACAGAGAAATTTAAGAACATCTACTTTTATCAATGTCAAGGAATAACTATAATATGAACATGTAGAATGAAAAATTTAAAGCCACATAAATTATAAAAGTATAAAAAAAATCTAATGACAAGTGTGGATAGGCTATACGCAGCATACCAAACCTCTTGACGCAATTCCTCAAGTGTCATCCTTTGTAGAGGGAGATCATCATATAGTTCATCACGCCATATTATAACTGTATCATTTAAACGTCTTGTGCCATTCAAATTCAAGCAATTCTGTGCAGGATTAATAGATGCTCCCGGAAGCCAATGACCACTTGGGTATGATGATGAACCATCCTCACTCGGGTTATCGTGTAAGATGCATTTGGGTGGTTTAGAAAATGATATGTTCATTTCATCCAAAACAGTTTTCCAATAAACCTGAAACAATACAGAATAACAATGACAAATGCTGCAAAGAAAATGAAAAAAAAATATTAAGATTATCTTGGATGGACCTCAGGATTTGAGACAGAAAATTTTTGGAAATCAGCAAAGCTTGTAATCGGATCCTTATACGCTGAACCAAGAAACTCTTTACCCCTCCTCTCCAGCAACTGACCAACATTTGTTAAAGTAACACTTTCCCTAATCACAAACAAACCAAAGAAGTTCATGACCATTTACTTCATAACTTCAAACATATTTCAAATTTTCACCAATCAATTGAAACAGCTTCTACATAACTGAAGAAATGATTAGGCAAAGCATATATATAAATAGTTAGTCTCCACTAAAGTTAATTCACTATAACTTAAAAGTTAAAACAAAGTAGAATTGTAGCTTCTTTTTATTTTATAAACAATAAGTATAGGTTAATTGATTCTCAGAAGCTCATAGAAAGCCACAAGGCTCAAAAGCACTTACGTAAGTAATTCACTAACAAGATTCTCGATTCGAAAGAGACTTGAACTGACTAAGATTATAACATAAGATTTACTAGGAGAGTTGATTTTCATAAGCTCATGAAAGGCTACAACTACAAGGCCCAAAAGCATTAACACAGGCACTACCTTATAGCATAAGATTTACTAGGAAAATTGACTCTCACTAAGATTATAGCATAAGATTTACTAGGAGAGACTTGAACTCACTAAGATTATAGCATAAGATTTACTAAGAGAATTGATTCTCACACGTTTGACTACCTTGGTTCTCACATCTACAATGAGATTCGGATCCACACATACATCCCTTGAACCCTTACCAATTAGATCAACCTTAATCACAGCTAATGATTAAAAAATCAACCACCGAAATTGTTGCAACAATTACACATTTGTATATATATTACATAAAGATCCAACACTTCAGAATAAAGGTGTGTTACTATTCAACATGTGTTGGTGTTGGACACCGACAAAAACACCTATGTGTGCAATTATAGTCCGTTACATCAACTTTCTTAAGTTGTCATCAGTATCTACTTGTCTAGTGCCGGTGTCTGTGCTAATGTTAGTACTTCATAATTTACTGCCAGAGTTCGAACTTCGGTCCTGCAATGTCCCTACCAATAAAACTAAGCTCACCGACATTCAGTTTTCTATTTATTAGTAAAAATAACTGCATTTTGTTAGACTACATACCGGTCGGGTATCCAAGCGGGTGGGTCAGGACCATAATCCTTGAAGCAACCATAGTACAGCATCTGATGAAACGTGAAAGGGTGTTCTGGGTTGAGGATGTTGCTGGTGATGTTCAGCCACGTGGCAGGTGCATCAGTTCCATGGATTCCAAGTAATTCTATAAGACGCTGGTGCAGAGTAGCAGCGTGGTCTCTCGCAATTCCGAGAGATTCAATATCGGAAACAGAGATAGAAGATAGCGATTTGTAAGCCATAATCACAACCTTGCACAACTCAATTCAATTTTCAACACTCTCAACTCAATTCAATTCTTACTCAACTCAACTCAATTCAATTCTATTTTTAAAATTCAAAGCAGTTTCAAAGGTTTTCTACAATATAAATGCTGTTTATAGCGAATTGTAAGATCACGAATAGATGAGTGTTGACATGCTTTTTTGTTTGTTTGTTTGTTACCATTGCATCCATGATACGAAAACAATCATACATATGTTTTTTTTTTGTTGCGAGATCAAGTTATCCATCTATTAGCCCATATTTTGATTAAATTAAAATATGTCATAAATGTTCAATTGAACACATTAAGGGTGCGTTTGAGATTAAAATAAAATAGATTTATTTTGTAGAGATTTTAGAAAATATCTAAAGTTGTTTTGAGTTTGTTTACAATTATAAAAATTATTTTTGAGAACAAACACATGGTCCATGTTTTTAAAAAAATAGATTTTGAGAGAATCAATTGGAAATATCTTTTCATTTTGGATTCAAAAATAATTTTTTTAGCAAAATGATTTTTATGAAAATCTGAAACAAACACATCAAAAATAAAAAAAAAAAGTGATTTTTTTAACAAAAAAATAGATTTTTTTGAGAAGAAATCTCAAACAAACGGGCCCTAAATGACATTCAATTATGAAGAATAATACTACATTCATACCAAAATATAAGTCGTTTTGACCATATCACATAAATTAAGAAATGTAATTATTGTTGTATGGAAAAGATTAATTATGAGTTAGTTTACAAAATTGTCCTTCATTAATGGTATGGAAAAGATAAATTGTAGAAGTAAAATGTTGTTCCCTTAGTTGTCATGAATTTTGATCAAACAACATGTTGAGCAAGATGCCTTGACAACTTGTCAACAGAGGACTATGACATGCTGCCTCTGCTCAAGCATATCAGTCCAGAAATTCAAAAGCATGAATTTGCTGTCACTCTCTCTCGTTTCAGTTTGTTAATTATTTAGAGATGAAGATTCAATTACGCTAAACGTCCTGAGTTGAAGTATATCTCTTACTAAGTTTGTTATGGCGCTGTTAGCCAATATTTTGGCTAAGTCAAAATATGTATTGAATATTCTTCTGAATACATTTAATGAACCTTCAATCATGGAAATTTATATTTCCAAGTTATTTATTATATTATGAAGGTCAAAGTTAATGTATTTTAAGATATAAAAGTCTAAATTAAAGAATATTCATGAATCTCAAAAGATGGAAAAGCATTCACAAATTCAAGTAACAAGACTGGATTCGAGTGACTGACATTTCGAGTAAACAGCCAGTATCACTCGAACTCGAAGAAGGCTTTTTAACTTAGCAATTTATCAGCATTTTCCTGAAGATGCAAATTCAAATTCAAACCATTGCAACGCTTCATTTCAACTGATGGCTATTGGCATTCAAAGATGAAGATTAGATGGCAGTACACATGTCAAGTGGATAATTGAGAAGTGGTAAAATAATACTAGAGATGGTGAGAAGTGGTAAAACAATGACAACAACAATAGCAATGCCAACAACAATGATAACCAAGATCCTGATGATGGAAATATATTATTAGGACGAATTGTTGGTTCCATCCTATGACAACATCAACCACAGATGCAATAAGTGTGGGGGCAACACAAACCGTTCCTGTATCTGTCTCTATGCCTTTATCAACATCTAATATTGCAACAACTATGGTTGAGAACACACCAACCATGCCCTTGTAGACCTCGATGCCAGTGGGGATAACCTCTCCACTTTCAGGGGCTTCATTTGATTTTAGAAATCAATCAGAAGGGTTGTTTCACTCGAATAGAACTTACCCTTATGGAATGCCCACATCCATGATGCAGAATGTGTATTCACATCCATCCACATATTCTGATAGGGCAACAGTT
Organism: Trifolium dubium; assembly: GCA_951804385.1. Taxonomy (NCBI): domain Eukaryota; kingdom Viridiplantae; phylum Streptophyta; class Magnoliopsida; order Fabales; family Fabaceae; genus Trifolium; species Trifolium dubium. The sequence continues at coordinate 21,546,718 of OX638068.1, forward strand.
AGATCCCCTTACCAAGTGGGACAAACTTCAAATAATAATCGTGTTCGAGTAAACCAACCAACCATTACTACAGATTCCTTGTTGTCCATAAGGCAACAAATGGATGATAGCAATCATGAAATGGTAAATTTACTCACATCACAATTGGGTACAGTGATTAACCATCTGATTCAAGATACCAATCGTAGTTATGAGGCTTTAGCCACCCAAATGGGAAGAATTGCTGATTTCTTTTGGGGGCCACAATTGCGTACACAACAACCACTTCAAAGAATCCAACCTAGGACACCAGAACAAGTGGTGGAGAATCGAGTCGATGCCAACCAGAGGCAGCAACCTTTGCCTCGAGTGGTTGAACAACCTGTACTAAGAAATGATGAATCAGAAATTGTGTTGGTTAATCGAAACCAGAATGCTGATGAGGTTTTGAGAAATGTCCAACACAATGATTTTGGGCAGAATAACTTAGCCAATTTGGTTGAGACTATTCTAGTCAAAAATGGTTTAAATGTTGGCCTACATAGGCCTAATTTTGTGTCACCTTTGTCTGAATATGTGTTGCAAACAGAGATAGCAAGGGGTTGGAAAACCCCAAAATTCACTAAGTTTGCTGGTGACACAACTGAATCTACAATCGAACACATTGCTAGGTATTTGACTGAGACTGGGGATATAGCAAACAATGAGAATTTGAGAATGAAACACTTTCCCAATTCTCTAACCAAGAATGCTTTCACTTGGTTTACAACCTTACCCCCACATTCTGTGTTTACTTGGACCCAACTCGAAAGACTTTTCCATGAACAATTCTACATGGGTCAAACCAAGATAAGCCTCAAACAATTAGCAAGTGTGAGGCGTAAAACACCAGAATCTATTGATGATTATCTCAATAGGTTTAGGCTTCTCAAAGTCAGATGTTTCACACAAGTTCCTGAACATGAGTTAGTGGAAATGGCTGCTGGTGGTTTAGAGTACTCGATTCGAAAAAAGCTAGATACCCAACACCTTAGGGATATGGCTCAACTTGCTGATAGGATTATGTTAGACTACTTGGCTAACCCACTTATAAGGGAAGGTTGAATAAGTGGCCCTTTTAAACAATTCGTTGTTGATCCTTCAAGATATCGCACAATCTTGAATCACCGAGAAAACCCAAAACCTTCGTCACAAATCAACCCGGTCACAAACTCTGATTCACCGCAAGCCGTATCGAACGTTATCGATCAAATGTACAATCTTTATCCGAATGATTCCATACTCACTCTTCAATGAATTGCAATTTGATGGAAGATGATGATCTTGTGAAGAATGACCCTTTGATCCAAATTATTCACCAAATTTGATATCCAAAGAGTTTTTCAAAGCTATTTAACTTTCTCACAGGTTTTCTCTCTTTTACATCAACAAAGCACATTGCTATTTATAGAGAAAATAGAATTGAGCAAATTTAGGCAAAATAGAACAGATATGTATCGATACAAATGATGGTTTGTATCGATACGAACACCTTGACCAACGTTCAAATTTCAATTATTTGACCTATGTATCGATACAAGTACGAGTATGGATCGATACATATATCAGTTTCTTGAAAAACTGACTGATATGTATCGAAGGATGCAAGCATGTTTTGATACATCATGCGTTCTCTGGTTTTCAGAGAGAGTTAGGTGTGTATCGATACATGCTGTATCGATACATGCAAGCATGATTCATTACACAAGTGACTCTCTGCCCCTGAGAGACCAGTTTTGTATCGATACAAGTGATATATGTATCGATACAAATTGCACAAAATCAGTCTTAAAAGTATCGATACAAGTATTTTCAGGACATTTGTATCGATACAAGTGTTTATGTATCAATACAAGATACCTTAAAATCAATTTTTCAAAGTTTAAAAATAGTTTTTCGCTGTCAAGTCATTTTCAATGTTGCCAAAATATGTTCTACTCTATTTTCATGTGTTTTGACAATTATTAAAACATGAGAGTGAACTGGTGCACTTACAGGTTAGATGATACACCGGAAAAAGTACATTTTATTTAGTCATTTTTATATATGTTTTTACCATTTATTTCTACTATTTCGTCGTATCACGTTGGTATTTTTATATTTTTCAGTCATTTGTCCCGGAAGCAGCTAAAAAGTACACATTGACCAAAACGAAGGAAATTGGATCAAAAAGACACAAAAAACACGCGAAAACACGACTGTACGCACACCACACGCGCCTGCACGCGCGCAGCATGGGCCAGCCACGCGCCCACGCGCACGCTGTCCCCTTTAGCGGACGCGGATTCCCTCCACATGTCCTTCGTGCAGCACACGCTGCCCTTGCCAGCGACCGCGCGGTCTCTTCCCGCGAGATGCATCGTGTGGCTGTGATGCCACGCGACAACAAGTCCCATATCGGTTATTTTTTGCATATTTTGTAACTTGGGATTAGTATAAATAGGTCCTCATTCTTCATATTTCAAACACACCACAATTACAGCTCCGTTGAGTGTTCGGGAGATAAACTTAGAACTTTTGTTCTTTGTTTTGTATAATCCTGATTTTGTAATTGTTTAGTTGTTGTTCCGGTGTCTGTACTAGAAGTCGTTTCCTTTATTTATTCAGGTTCTTTTTATTTATTTTTGTTTTGTCTTTATTTTTATTTTATGCTTTTATTTATTGCTTTTATTTTATTGCTTTTATTTATTATGTTTTGTTTAATTTCCGTCAATTTATTTATGTCTTTAGTTTTAGTTTTAATTATGTCTAGCTAATTTAATATTGCTAGGATGTAGGATTAGGAGCCAATAGGGCTAGGTAGTTAGTTTGTGTGAATGCTTTTAATGAGTTTTCTATAATCAGTTTTTAAGTTTACGTTTCGTAATTCGTCACGAGAGTGAGAGTTAACTAAGGTGTAGGCTAAATTAGCGAGAGCTGCAGTTTACACCAGATAGTAAAAACTGATGCACTAATTCTAAACACCGCGAGAGCTATTTAGGATTAGTGAAATTATATTGTTTTCCAAAAAGCACTTATATGAGTAGGTGGAATGAGCGAGAGCCAGCATTTATTTATATGAGTGTAATACTAAGTCAAATTAGCGAGAGCTACGATTAGTATTTTTAAAATAATATAATTTAACTATTCTTGATTTCCAAAAAATATTTTATAAATAAATGAGTGAGCGAGAGCAAAGCATGAGTTTATAGGATACGGTGCTAGTCAAAATTAGCGAGAGTTGAGATTAGTATTTTTAAGTCAAGGTAGTTTTGAGAAAACTATACTTTTTATCTAAGCACAAATTAATTACTAAGCCCTGTTGAGCAACTAAAAATACATCCTAGTAATTCCCTTTTATTAATCAACTTAATCTTAATTTTAAATTTCTATTTTAATTTTAAAACGTGACAACCAAACTCCATTTAATCATAGCCTTAGATTTACAACGTAATAATAGAATACAGTAGTCACATTGGTCCCTTGGGTTTGATATCTGATCGACGATTTGTGTATCAATAAATATTTTATAACTGCAAGTGCACAGTTTCGTCGTTGAGTTTTAAAAGATTATCGAACCACAGAGACCAACAGTTGATCTACCGTCCCTCTATCGTCACGGTGTAAATCTAAGGCGAATAGGTGTTTTGAGTTGTTTGGAAATTTAAAAGAGATTTAAAATTAAAGAATTAATAAATTAATAAAGGCGGGATATCGGTACGTAACTTAATTAACCGACGGGAATTTAACAAATTAATAGCGCGCTTGAAAAAGGGTTTATCTTTCAGAAGAACTCTCTTAATTTAAAGGGTTAAACCTCACACTCTTGTTTTGTTGATAAAAACCATACTTTCTAAGCTAGGAGTTTTACTGTCACTTTTCTACCACCTTAGCTTCGAAAGTATATTTTGAAAATCAATTAGTTCTAATTAATCCTAACGTGGCTCTCGCTCGTTCAAAGATTAATATCAAATTCCTACTATCTAGTTAAAACCTCAAACTCTCGCTCTATTGATTTTAACCTTAATCGCTTTATATTACTCTCGTTCAAAAGCTTAGGAGTTTTAAAATTAGGAATTCGAATCAGAAAAATAGTTTAGGAAGTGCGCGCTAAATCATTATTAAACTCCCTTCGGAGAATTAATTTACATACCGATATCTAGAAATTTAGCTAGACATGACGAAGAAAATAAAGAAATAAAAACAGAAGATTAAATAAAGCATAAATAATTAATTAAATAAAGACATTAAAAGAACCTGAAATAAAATTCTGAATAAACTTGAATTAAACTTGACGGAAATAACCGGTACAGAATTCTTGACAGGAAACTGAAAACAGAACTGAAAACGGATTCCCGGTGTGGAAATACCGTTACAGTTACTGTAACTAGAAATAAAAACAGTACTGAAAATAAAGGAAAATAAGGCGTGCGGAGAATGAAATTTGAGTCTTCTATTTATAGGAGAATTTTGGCTTCTACGATCCATAATTCAAGGAAAGGATAGGCTTCATTTAATATCATTCAGTAGCCGTGCGATTAGGAACTGAAAACGGATCAGACGGTGTGCTTCTTCCCCACGTCACACGAAATTCAGTTGTACTGGGCTTTGCATTCTGTGGCGCTCGCCACCCATTCTGTGACGCTCGCCACTTTCGGCTTGCGCTGGGTGGCGCTCGCCACCCTCCTGTGGCGCTCGCCACTATGCAAATTTGGGCAAATGCCCATTTTTGCTAGGCTCCTTTGTGGGCTGCGCGAATTTGGGCTTTGCACCCTCTTTTTGCTCCGTTTTTGATACTTTTTGCTCAATTTCCTTCTCCGACCTATTTTATTTGACAAAACTAAAAACAAATCAAATACAAACATAAAACGACATAAATGAAATAAAAACATATGCAAATGCAACTAAAATTCACCTAAACTAAGCTAAAAATACCATATGATTTCGTGTCATCAATATCTTTTAAAAATACACGATGCGACTGTGCACTTCCAGTCAATTGATTTTATATACGCAGTTTCGTCCGATCAAGTTTTCGGCGCTGTTGCCGGGTGTAGTACCCGGCGCAAAAAATATACAGATATGCAATGATGAAATGCAATGCACAAATGTAAACAATGAAGCCGCCACCATATTTTATTTATCCCGTGAGGGGAAAGGAAAATAATGATAAAACCTTAAAAGATCGGGTTCGGGAGTTGGTTATATGAGGGGAAGACGTTAACACCCCCTTATATCCGTTGTACTCAACGGGAACCATTTGAGGAATTTTGGTTTGCATAAACAGAGATAACCGCATAAAAAGAAAGATTACCGCATATTGAACAGAAAAGGGGAAAAAAGAGTTTTTTATTATTTGGCTTGACGAGAGAGGCTCTCGCTCCTACGTATCCCCCAAGTACAATGAGGAAGTCAAAGCTCACGTAGTTCTTCCTTAAAAGAAAGATTGTGTGTTGGTTGTTTTTAGTGAACGATACTTAGGTCGCATTCCACTGAGACAACAGTATTGCTTGTATACTCAACTGAGGTTTAAGCGTTTGTCTGTATCAGGGGAATGGATAAAGCACTGTCCGTTTAAGGAAACATAAGTTGAAAAAGATTTAACTGCGCAAGGGCAGATGAAAAGAGTTGACTGCACAAAGGCAGGAAAACATTTGAGTGGGTTGAGTGTCTTTTAGATTTTGAGGAATTATTCAGTGAATGAGAATAGTCCTCAGTCGCAAGCCATGCGGCAGGTACTTGGACTATTCAAGAGATGAAAGTCATGCGTCAGACATCTCTCTTTTCATTCAATATTTTATTTAATGTTTTACAAGCTTTCTCAAGTTTCAGAAAAGAAAAAGAAAAAAGAAAGGTAGAAGAAGAGAGAAATGCAAATGCATGAATGCAAATGACATATAATCAATGTACTGAATAATTAAAAATGCATCAGATATGAGCATATAACAAGTAATCATGTATTAGACAAAGAGAAACCAGTCATCAGGCAATTACAAGCAATCGGCATAACTCAATTAAACGAGACAAAGTCAACTATAAGAAGTCAACAGTAAAAGTCAACCAAAAAGTCAAACTGGGAAGTCAAAGTAGAAGTCAACCTAAAAGTCAACTTAAAAGTCAAAGTCAAAAGTTGAGACAGAGACAAGTCATGCGTCAGGCTCTGTCTCATGGTTTCTCGAAGAAATTCTAATTTAAAGTTTTAAAGATTTGAATTAAAAATAACTTAGTCAAAGTCATGCGTCAGTGACCATTTATTTTTAACTCATTTTACTAATCTAAGTTCCAAAAACTCCGAATTAAAAAATTAATCGGTCAGAGTCATGCGTCAGAGACCAATTACTTTTTTAATCCGCTTTTTCTAATCTAAATTGTAAAAACTCCGAGTTAAAAAATTAATCGGTCAAAGTCATGCGTCAGAGACCAATTATTTTTAATCCATTTACATTTCGAAGTTTCAAAATCAAAGGTACCGAATTAAAAATAAAATAGTCAAAGTCATGCGTCAGAGACTATTTATTTTTAATCCTTTTTTATTTCAAAGTTTCGTAATCTAATTGATAAAAAGTTCTTAAAAAAAAAATAAACCAAATCAAGCAGCAGGGATGTAGCTGCAATAATGGGTGCAGCAAACAGCATTTAAAAAAACCAAACAAACAAAAAAAAACAGAATTGGGCCTAAAAAAAAGAGAACCCAAACCCATCTTACCGGACCGGGTCGGGTCGGGTTTACAATTGGGTCGAACCGACCCGCTCACTAACCCAGCCGGGGGGTGTAGTGAGAAAGAGAGGGGGGCGCGCGTGGAAGGCCACTGGCCAACCAGCGCGCGCCACGTCAGCGTCTCCTTCATCCTCACCAAACAGAAACCTGCAACGACGGAAATGGCCGCGCGCGAGGCCGGCGGCGGCGAAGCTCCAGTCGGTGATTCAGGGAACCAAAAACAACAAATCATATACCAATCAACTCGGAATCAAGCATAGATTATAGATTCAAGTTCATATTTAACGATTAAAGCATTATTATCGCCGAAATTAGCTCGAAACCGAGCAAGCTTAAAAATGGAAAAACATGCTTCCGGTGAGTTTCAACGAAAACTACGAGAACAGAAACGTTCAGAAGGGTCCCAATAGTAAGGATCAGTAGCTCGATACCTTTGATTGTGTATAAAATGAACGGATCAAACACTTCCTTTTCCGGCGTAACTTCGGTCACTGTTTAAATGCCTTTTCGATCAGTTTTTGACGAAACGGACGGTGGATTATTGTTCAGGAAGGTCCAAACTATAGGAATTGAGTATTTGATTGTTGATTTTGGATGGTTTTAGAGTGGTTGAATTTTCCGGCGAAGGTGGTTTCGGATCCGGCGGTTTCCGGCGTGTTTGGCGGCGTTTTTGGTGAAATTAACGATGGATTAGTGATGAGAAGATGATTAGGAAGCTAATGGTGTTTTCGGATTTTGATTTGGACGAGTTTTGAAAAATGGGTGGTGGTTTTCCGGCGACCGGAGATGGTTTTCCGGCGGTGGTCGCCGGAAAAGTGTTGGTGGAGAAAGAAGGAAGGATTTTCTGATTTTTTTATTGTATTGGGATATGTGTAAAATGATTGGTGATGATTGAGTGATGTGAGGTGTGTATTTATAGTGATAGGATTAGGTGAGTGGTATTTGTGTAATAAAATGATTATGAGGTGGAGATGATGAGGTGTCGCAATGTGATTGGTCAAAAGCAGAGAATTTTTTATAAAATGATAAAAAAAATGTCAAAATCAATAAGAAAAAATGAATAAAAATGTAGAAAAATATAAAAATGAAATATAAACTTAAATAAAGAGATAAAAACTATTTTTGATTATTTTTGTTATTCTTCGTATAAAAAGATAAATTGCTACAAATTAAAAGAAATAAATGAAAAAGAATAAATTGTAAAACAAAATTATCAAAAATATATTTTTTGGGTATTTCTTAAGGAAAATAAGAAATAATTTTTAAATAAAATATTTATTTTAAAAAGCGTAAAATTAGGGTATTACAGTTGCCCCTATTTAATTATCTTATACTCGAGCGCATAAATGACTTGCTCTTTTATGCACTCGAAGTAAAAGGTAATTAAATACAAATACCCTAATTTTATGGTGTGAAGGTAATGTAATGATAATGAATGCATATGGAAGATGAAGGTGGAAACATACCTGGAATAACTAGTAACTGAATACCTGAGAATGAAATGATCATTACCCGCCCTATGAGTGTATATACCATAAAAATTGAGCCGCCTCCCCTCAGGGTGCATTATTTCCAAAAATGATCATTACTCGCCCTATGAGTGTATAGGCCATAAAAAACTGAGTCGTCGCCCCCCTATGGGCGTATTACTCAAAAAACTGATCATTACTCGCCCTATGAGTGTATAGACCATAAAAAGCTGAGTCGCATCCCCTCAGGGTGCGTTATCTCCAAAAATGATCATTACTCGCCCTATGAGTATATAGACCATAAAAAACTGAGTCGTCGCCCCCCCTATGGGCGTATTACTCAAAAACTGATCATTACTTGCCCTATGAGTGTATAGATCATAAAAAACTGAGTCGTCGCCCCCTATAGGCGTATTACTCAAAAACTGATCATTACTCGCCCTATGAGTGTATAGATCATAAAAAACTGAGTCGTCGCCCCCCTATGGGCGTATTACTCAAAAACTGATCATTACTCGCCCTATGAGTGTAGATCAAATATTCTGCCATTATCTTTGACAAAATTCACAAGACAACTGCTTGACAATTGTTTTGCTGAAGAACTTATTGGAAAAACAATGTGTTAACTTCATTAAGGATGCGGTTCAGAAACCAACTTGCTGGAGAAACTGTTTAACAAACAATTTACTAGGATACATCGTTTCAACTATCTTACTGGAGATAACCATCTCAACTGAATCACTGGAGAAATGATCTGTTTAACTCTTCTGACCGAGAAAGTTGTATGTAGACCAATCTGCTATATATAACCATTACGGAATTATTCACTGGGGAAAGGATCATCAACCCTTTCTGATAGGTGTAGAGTGAGGATCCGTCTAACAAGGATGAAACTTTGTTGACCAACTTGCTGAATATCAGTGATTAGAACCAAATAAATTCACTGGGAAGATTCAAGATTCACCAATCTTTCTTGTCAAGAAATTACAATTCATCAACCATTTTTCTGAAAATGCGGCGTTCCAACCGACTTATTGGGGATGAACAAATGTCAACTGCCTCACTGGGGAAAGAAACGACCCCTCAACCTTTCTCATTGAGAATATGATGCACTGACTGATCTGCTTGGGGAATAGATTCATCAACCCTTATTGTTGAGAAGTTACGATTCAATAACCGTCTTATTGGAGAATTAGGTCCGCAGACCTTTGTTACTGAACAAGAGATCCAAGTCTGCAACCTGTTAAGACAACATTTTAAACATGTACTTCATGAATGCATGATTGTGCACCTCTGATGCCTAAATGCAGAACTAATGCAGATGAAATATCTGATTATGTGCAGGATTTGATGTGATTCTTTTTATGCATGAACCTATATGCGCGAATGCATGAATATGCATGAATGCATGAATATGCATGAATGCATGAATTTTTGAGTTTGTTTTGGGGAGAGTTTGAATTTCCCGACACCGAGAATTTCAGTAACTCCATTGAGGTGAAATCCTGAGATGTTGACTGTCGTTGCGGGACGAACGTTCAATCAAGCTTCCAAAAAAGGATAGCAACTTTCTTCATGAGATGGAATCGAGAGATTGCCATGATCTTCTGTATTGGATTGGGGCAGTTTACTGTATGCCACTGGTTTCCCTTCAGATTTTTAGAAATCAAAACAATTTGTAATCTTTTCAAATGCTTTTATTTTTCACAATGCTTAAATGCTTTATTTATTAACAAAATGAATAGCACAAACATATGCAATCAGAACATAGAAGCAAGCAGACACAATATGATTGAAAATGAGAATTTTGTTCACTGCGCAAAAATGCGGAAAGTTTTTACAACTGGATGCTAATCCCTCAATGAGGTGATTGCAAATTGAAACTAAGATAATGGCAATGAAGATAAATGAATTCTACTGAATCATAACGATGCCATCCTTCTTCACGATCTCGAGTTTACAAGGCCTTGCTTTGGTGAAAGGAGACTAAGTCAATCCTTTCTGTCTGAAAGTTTCATCTTCATGTAGAGTCAGGTATCGCAGCAGCGTGCATTGAGAGTGGAAACTCTTCACCATCCATGATATTAACAACCAAAGTTCTGCCATATCTCATCACATATGACTTTTCAGAAGGATATAATCTTGACACAGTATGCCCCAAGCATTTGAATCTATGACGGATATGCCCCTGACCAACTGGTATTTGCAGTGTATTCAATTATTGAACAAATTCACCTTGATAAGCAGGGTATTCAACTTGTTTGCCCCTGATTGGCAGAATTCATAGATAACTTGCCCCTAGCTAGGAATTTCTCAAATCAGCTTTGCCCCTGATCAGACCACACCTTAGATTTCTTTAATGTCAAGTATTAATTTGCAAGTAAAATCATTTCTTTTGAAAAGTATTTTGCACATGCAAGTTTATTTTTGAAACGCATATGATGTGTAGAAAAGAGAGATAACTATTAATTACTCAACAAACTGGAGGAGTCAGCTTAACAATACATTTACTGAATGTTTTCAAAGTGAACCAAGCTTCAATTAGGTCTTTTGAGAGTTATAACATGCAATTAAGATTCATGTAAATCAAGCCAGAAAATGATATAAATTTGTGTTATCAGATTCCCCATACTTGAACCTTTGCTTGTCCTTAAGCATTTTTTAGCACAGGTTTGAAAAAAGATATGACAACTCTAATCATACGTGGTTGCCGGCTAGAGAAGAAAATCAAGTAATAAACATCAATACCAAGGGTACTATAATAACACAAAACCACATATTGCAGTCAGAGACTCTCATCATATGAAGACAAATTTGAAGCATTTTTTTGTGACTCTAACTTTTGCTTAAATTTTATTCACCCTTTTCATTCGGGCGCAATCACATTAAGCCCGTTATCTTGTACACACTCATGGTAGAGAAATCTGTTAGTGATTATGATCATATATCGAGGGGAGCTGGTAAAATCAGTTTGGTACACCCCTCTTTCTCTTCCAAATGCAGTTGTGGGGGATCAGATAGCAACCCGCCCTACCAAGTTCAGAACCAGTCTCCTCTGAACCAACTACTAAATGGGTACATTTACTATGGTTTTTCAACAACTGCTGGGTTAAACAACCGTGTGAGGGTCATCTAACTCAATAAGTGCATTAACCAAAATATGCAAATTTTCATTTCTGGATCATTCACTTATGTTCATCAATTTCCTACTTAGTTTGTGTACAAGATGGTGCCGACTGCTAAGATAAACTACTGAGGGTTACCTTAAAACTTATGTTCAGGTCTTCGTCAAAATCAGTACTCAAATTGATCTTACATACTTCTAAGAGTCTAAGATGTTAAAACAGTACCGATTTTATTGAATCATTTCTGAACCTTCATAATGTAGCCTATAGTGTAAAACAACCTATATACTCTTAAAGCGTCAGGTCAAGTATCAAACCAAAATTGATTTTTTTTTCTCTAAAAAAGATATGTCTCAAGAACTAGGAGAATCAGATAACAACAAACATATGCAAGAACGGCTCAATTCAAATCTTTTTCTTTATGAAATAAAGTGAAACGATGCCTTACATCATCAACTAGGTTTTTTACAATTGAAAGCATAAATCAGCAAAGATCAATTATTTGTTTTCATCATCATCCTCGCTCTAAGTTTGTAAGCAATAAAATAAAACAAATGGATTGATTCCAAAACATGCATGTGCATTACATTATCTTAAAAGCTAAGAAATGCTTGACATGAAAGAAATAAAAAGCCCAGCGATCATAGGGATGAGCTTCCTAGTATCACCGACTTTGACTAGATAACTTCTTTTCTGGAATACCCAATTTGAACAAACCCTTGATCCATCAGTTTTTGCAGACACTCTTTCATCTTGATGTAGTGATCAGGATTCTTTTCAAAGACTTCACAATCCGGATGCAACCCAAGAACTGGTCATAACTGAGCAACATTTTTCTGACAGATGACTTAAGAGTCTTGACCATAGAAACATCTTTTATCAAGCTTGAGCATTAGCTGAAGAGGTATACCCAAGTGGTGAACCATAACGTGGTTGTGCCCCAATTGATGCTAAGGGTCCTCTTCAGATTTTCAAAACCACGGGAACTGCCCCTTCATTCATAGCTAACTGTGTTGGGAGGTTCAGACTAGCCAACATCTTAAGTATCTGATCCACTTTTGGCTAACTGAGTTGCCTTGCCTCTCAAGGCATCACACTGATCTAGCAAGTTATCCATGATGAGGTGAAAAACCTTTCTTGTCTAAATACCGGTGCCGGGAAGGTAACTGTTGGAATGAATGATGAAAATGAGATTTTTTGATTGAAAAATGCATGATTTTTTTATGATTGAAAATGCATGATTTTTTTTATTTTTATTTTTCTCATATTTTTTTTTTGGAATGTATGCAAGATGAATATGCATGATTATTTTCATGAATGCATGGATGTCATGAATGTAAAATGCATGGATATGATCACAGTAACATTGTTGTATCATCTGGCGAACTTGATCTCAAAGTCACAAATCTTCCATATTCATAACAACCGGGTTCTTTTCAAAATGGAATCTCTGAGGCCAAAAGTTCAAAGTTATCTGTAACCCATCCCTCTCACATGTTGTTCTAGGTTGACACGGTTTCCAAAATCCTCGATTACTTTTCCCAAAAGCAACCTCATCTGGTTGAGATTATAACGCCAACTGGATGAGCCAACATCATAACCTCGAACAGGTTCTAAACGGTGGTCCCTAGACAAAAGTTTCGGATACCTAGACATGATAAAAGGCCCCCGGAGTCCTGGACCCCACATGGAAAAAACTTAACCCAAAGCCATGCGGCAGAGAGCCCAATCTTTCCAAGGGAATCTATTCCGAGCGGAATTTTTACACCGGAACTCAAAGTCACATGTCAGAGAGCCCAATGCAAAAATCCCTCAACTAATCCTAAGTTTCTCTCCGGTCCGGTGATGAACCATAGCACACAGTAACCAAGAATCAAGCCATAAAGGCAAAAAGAAAAATTAAGGAGTAGAAGAGAAGACAAAGCCAGCAAATCCAGACAGTTCAATATTTTGCGGTAATGTAAAAGATAGGACAGATACGGCTAACCTGGAATAAGCAAACCAAAAGCCTCAAACTAGGCTTAACTCTCTACACAAGTGTCCCCAGTGAAGTCGCCAGCTGTAGTACCCGGCGCAAAAAATATACAGATATGCAATGATGAAATGCAATGCACAAATGTAAACAATGAAGCCGCCACCATATTTTATTTATCCCGTGAGGGGAAAGGAAAATAATGATAAAACCTTAAAAGATCGGGTTCAGGAGTTGGTTACATGAGGGGAAGACGTTAACACCCCCTCATATCCGTTGTACTCAACGGGAACCATTTGAGGAATTTTGGTTTGCATAAACAGAGATAACCGCATAAAAAGAAAGATTACCGCATATTGAACAGAAAAGGGAAAAAAAGAGTTTTTTATTATTTGGCTTGACGAGAGAGGCTCTCGCTCCTACGTATCCCCCAAGTACAATGAGGAAGTCAAAGCTCACGTAGTTCTTCCTGAAAAGAAAGATTGTGTGTTGGTTGTTTTTAGTGAACGATACTTAGGTCGCATTCCACTGAGACAACAGTATTGCTTGTATAGTCAATTGAGGTTTAAGCGTTTGTCTGTATCAAGGGAATGGATAAAGCACTGTCCGTTTAAGGAAACATAAGTTGAAAAAGATTTAACTGCGCAAGGGCAGATGAAAAGAGTTGACTGCACAAAGGCAGGAAAACATTTGAGTGGGTTGAGTGTCTTTTAGATTTTGAGAAATTATTCAGTGAATGAGAATAGTCCTCAGTCGCAAGCCATGCGGCAGGTACTTGGACTATTCAAGAGATGAAAGTCATGCGTCAGACTTCTCTTTTTTCATTCAATATTTTATTTAATGTTTTACAAGCTTTCTCAAGTTTCAGAAAAGAAAAAGAAAAAAGAAAGGTAGAAGAAGAGAGAAATGCAAATGACATATAATCAATGTACTGAATAATTAAAAATGCATCAGATATGAGCATATAACAAGTAATCATGTATCAGACAAAGAGAAACCAGTCATCAGGCAATTACAAGCAATCGGCATAACTCAATTAAACGAGACAAAGTCAACTATACGAAGTCAACAGTAAAAGTCAACCAAAAAGTCAAACTGGGAAGTCAAAGTAGAAGTCAACCTAAAAGTCAACTTAAAAGTCAAAGTCAAAAGTTGAGACAGAGACAAGTCATGCGTCAGGCTCTGTCTCGTGGTTTCTCGAAGAAATTCTAATTTAAAGTTTTAAAGATTTGAATTAAAAATATCTTAGTCAAAGTCACGCGTCAGTGACCATTTATTTTTAACCCATTTTACTAATCTAAGTTCCAAAAACTCTGAATTAAAAAATTAATCGGTCAGAGTCATGCGTCAGAGACTAATTACTTTTTTAATCCGCTTTTTCTAATCTAAATTGTAAAAACTCCGAATTAAAAAATTAATCGATCAAAGTCATGCGTCAGAGACCAATTACTTTTTTAATCCGCTTTTTTTAATCTAAGTTGTAAAGACTCCGAATTAAAAAATTAATCGGTCAAAGTCATGCGTCAGAGACTATTTATTTTTAATCCTTTTTTATTTCAAAGTTTCGTAATCTAATTGATAAAAAGTTCTTAAAAAAAAAATAAACCAAATCAAGCAGCAGGGATGTAGCAGCAATAATGGGTGCAACAAACAGCATTTAAAAAAACCAAACAAACAAAAAAAAAACAGAATTGGGCCTAAAAAAAAGAGAACCCAAACCCATCTTACCGGACCGGGCCGGGTCCGGTTTACAATTGGGTCGAACCGACCCGCTCACTAACCCAGCCGGGGGGTGTAGTGAGAAAGAGAGGGGGGCGCGCGTGGAAGGCCACTGGCCAACCAGCGCGCGCCACGTCAGCGTCTCCTTCATCCTCACCAAACAGAAACCTGCAACGACGGAAATGGCCGCGCGCGAGGCCGGCGGCGGCGAAGCTCCAGTCGGTGATTCAGGCAACCAAAAACAACAAATCATATACCAATCAACTCGGAATCAAGCATAGATTATAGATTCAAGTTCATATTTAACGATTAAAGCATTATTATCGCCGAAATTAGCTCGAAACCGAGCAAGCTTAAAAATGGAAAAACATGCTTCCGGTGAGTTTCAACGAAAACTACGAGAACAGAAACGTTCAGAAGGGTCCCAATAGTAAGGATCAGTAGCTCGATACCTTTGATTGTGTATAAAATGAACGGATCGAACACTTCCTTTTCCGGCGTAACTTCGGTCACTGTTTAAATGCCTTTCCGATCAGTTTTTGACGAAACGGACGATGGATTCGTGTTCAGGAAGGTCCAAACTATAGGAATTGAGTATTTGATTGTTGATTTTGGATGGTTTTAGAGTGGTTGAATTTTCCGGCGAAGGTGGTTTCGGATCCGGCGGTTTCCGGCGTGTTTGGCGGTGTTTTTGGTGAAATTAACGATGGATTAGTGATGAGAAGATGATTAGGAAGCTAATGGTGTTTTCGGATTTTGATTTGGACGAGTTTCGAAAAATGGGTGGTGGTTTTCCGGCGACCGGAGATGGTTTTCTGGCGGTGGTCGCCGGAAAAGTGTTGGTGGAGAAAGGAGGAAGGATTTTCTGATTTTTTTATTGTATTGGGATGTGTGTAAAATGATTGGTGATGATTGAGTGATGTGAGGTGTATATTTATAGTGATAGGATTAGGTGAGTGGTATTTGTGTAATAAAATGATTATGAGGTGGAGATGATGAGGTGTCGCAATGTGATTGGTCAAAAGCAGAGAATTTTTTATAAAATGATAAAAAAAAATGTCAAAATCAATAAGAAAAAATGAATAAAAATGTAAAAAAATATAAAAATGAAATATAAACTTAAATAAAGAGATAAAAACTATTTTTGATTATTTTTGTTATTCTTCGTATAAAAAGATAAATTGCGACAAATTAAAAGAAATAAAGGAAAAAGAATAAATTGTAAAACAAAATTATCAAAAATCTATTTTTTGGGTATTTCTTAAGGAAAATAAAAAATAATTTTTAAATAAAATATTTATTTTAAAAAGCGTAAAATTAGGGTATTACACCGGGGACCAATTAGTCGATATTGTAGCTCAGTTGTAACACGGTAGAGACTAAGGCAATTTATTTATAAAAAAATTACAAAAAAATTTGAAAATCCAAAAATCTAAAAAAATATTCTACACTTTTAGTTTGTCCGTTGTATGCCAAGAACCAGCTCTCGAGGCGAGCACATTGAGCAACCAATTGACAATCCCGAACGTCTTCTAAGACGCCGGATCCCAAATTTACAAGAAAATCAATTATAAAATCTTTTTGAAAATTTAACTCTCGAAACAGTTGAAAAACAAATAGTAGAGCAAAACATAGAACTAAAGATGGGAGACTTTCCACAAGATAAATTCCTTAAGTTCTATGTTATTCCTTCAGAAGCTGAACCACACAATAGCATCGCTCCCCCTAATATTGAAGCGAATAATTTTGAGCTTAAACTGTCATTGTTGCAAGTTGTACAACAAAGCCAATTCTCAGGAAATCCTACGGACGACCCTAATCTTCATTTATCAATATTTCTGCAATATGCGGATATAATAAAAGCAAATGGTGTCAGTCCCGACGCTATAAGACTATGTTTATTCCCTTTCTCATTAAGAGAAAGAGCTAGAGCTTGGCTCCAATCTCTACCATCCAACTCAATCACCACATGGGATGAGTTGAAGAAAGTCTTTTTAGCAAGATATTTCCCACCTAGCAAAATTGCTATGCTTAGAGATCGAATCAATGGATTTAAACAAAAAGGAGACGAGTGTCTATTTGAAGCATGAGAAAGATACAAAGACCTGATAAGGCTCTGCCCACATCATGGTCTAGAGGAATGGCTTGTTTTCCATACATTTTACAATGGTCTCTTGTATCAAACAAGAATGACAATAGACGCTGCTGTCGGTGGCGCATTAATGGATAAACCTTATACCCAAGCTTACCAGCTTATAGAAAGTATGGCTCAAAACCATTACCAGTGGGAGAGCGAAAGAGCTACTGTTGGGACACCTCAAGCAAAAGGGGGTATGCATGAGATAAGCGAGCTGGACCATATTAAAGCCAAAATTGAGGTTCTGACTCAAAAGTACGAAACCATAGCCGCTACATCCGTAGCCTCCGTGGCTGCCGTGACTCCAAATTGCGAAATTTGGGGAGTACCAAGTCATGCAGTTAACGAATGTCATCTTCTAACCGGTGTCCCTACCGACCAAGTGAATTGCACTCAAGGAAACCCTTACTCTAATTCCTACAATCCAGGTTGGAAGAACCACCCCTACCTTTCGTATAAAAACAATAATGCTTTATATGCCCCTAGTTTAGCACCACCTGCTCCACCAGGATTTCAAAAAGGAGCCCCTGCTGCTCCTAATGCTTTTAATAGGAGGAACAACACTGAAATAATGCTAGAAAATTTCATAGCTGCTCAGCAACAAACCAACAAAGAATTATGAATAGTAAACTTGATAATTACGCTACACATAATAAAATGATAGAAACTCAAGTTGCGCAATTATCACAACAAATAGCTTCCACTAGTGCCCCAACCGGAATATTTCCTTGTCAACCTCAGCTCAATCCAAAGGCACAAATGAATGCCATAACACTGCGAAGTGGAACAAATTATAAAGAACTAGTTGATCCTTGGACTAAAGATTCTGAACCTAAAAATCTTAATGAATCAACTGAACCAACTGAAAAAAGAGAGTGAATTAATCGAGGTAGAACGAGAAGATTAAAACGAAGAGGCCGTTGAGAAAAAGAAACCTTATGTGCCTCCACCACATTATAAACCACCTATTCCTTATCCTCAAAGGTTAGAAAGATCTAAAATCAAGGGCAATTTAATAGATTCGTGGAGATTCTTAAACATTTAAATGTATCAATACCCTTCACCGAAGCTATCACCCAAGTGCCCTCATACGCTAAATTCCTAAAAGATATATTAAACAATAAAAGAAAGATTGAGGATAATGAAACAATTACACTTACTGCGAGTGTAGTGCTATTCTTCAAAACAAAATGCCTCCTAAATTAAAAGATCCAAGAAGTTTCTCAATACCTTGCGTAATTGGGAAATATGTCATAGATAGGGCCTATGCGATTTAGGAGCCAATATCAGCTTAATGCCCGTGGCCATATACATGAAGCTAAACATAGGAGAATTAATCCCAACTAATATGTCAATACAGTTTGTCGACCGTTCTGTTAAATACCCCTTAGGTATATTAGAAGACGTACCAGTATGTGTAGGTAAATTCCATATCCCAACTGATTTCATAGTAATGGACATAGGGGAAGATTCAAATACTCCTATCATTTTAGGAAGGTCATTCTTAGCGACAGTCGGTGCCACAATAGATGTGAAACGAGGCAAACTTAGTTTTGAAGTAGGTGAGGAAAAAGTCGAATTTATCTTAACACAATTTCTAAAGGCACCGAACTTAGATGATAACTGTAATATGTTAGATGTCATTGAAGAATGTAGAAAAGAATTAGAAAACGATGAGTTAAAATATTCTGAAATTCTAAAAACTACTCCTTTAACTCACGAAAGTAACAATGACACCGTAACAGATAATCTAGAAGATCTTACGCCATGCAAGCTGATCGACGATATGTGTATCAAAAATATTTTAATGACCGCAAGTGCACAGTCTCGTCGTTGAGTTTTAAAAGATATCGAATCCACAGGGACCAATAGTTGAACTACCGTATTGTGTCGTTACGGTGTAAATCTAAGGCTATGAATATTTTAGAGATTGTTTAGAATTTAGAATTAAAGAATTTTAGAAGAAGAATTTAATTAATTAAAGACGGGATATCGGTATGTAACTAATTAACCATCGGGGATTTGGTAAATTAATAGCGCGCACGAAAAGGGATTTATTTTTCAGAAGGACTTTCTCGACTTAAAGGTCTAAACCTCACACTCTCGTTTTATTGATAAAAACCATACTTTCTAGACTAGGAATTTTACTGTCACTATTCTACCACCTTAGTTTTGAAAGCATATTTTAAAAATCAATAAGTCCTAATTAATTCTAACGTGGCTTCCGCTCGTTCAAAAATCAATATCATATTCCTACTATCTAGTTAAAACCTCAAACTCTCGCTCTATTGATTTTAACCTTAGTTGCTTTATTTTACTTTCGTTCAAAAGCTTTGAATTAAATTAGGAATTTGAATCAGAAAAATAGTATATGTGCGCGCGCTAAATCATTACAAAATCCCCATCGGAGAGTTAAATTACATACTGATATCAACTAATTTAGCTAGACATGGTAAAAGCAACAAACAAATAAAAATAGTAAATTAAATTGGGCATAACAAATAAATAAATAATTAAACGCATAAAAACCTGGAAACAGAAATTCTGGGAAAACAGGAATTAAACTTGACTGAAATATTCGGAATAAAATTCTTGATAGGAATATGTAATTAAAATTTGTAACGGATTTCCGGTGTGGAAATACCGTTACAGTTTATTAAACAAAAGATATAAACTGACTGAAAAATAAGAGAAAAGGCGGAGAGAGCTCCTGTTTTTGTGTCTTCTATATATAGAAGAATTTTGTCTTCGTACAATCTTAAATTATAGGAAAGGATAGGTTTGTTTGAGATGATCCAATTGTCGTACGATAAGGAAACAAAAACTGATCAGACGCTTGCCAACTCCCCATGTTACGCAAAAAACAGTTTTGCTGGATTTGCATTCTGTGGCGGGCGCCACCAGGCTCCTTTCTGCTGGGCTTAATTGGGCTGCGTGATTTTATGCATTGCACCTCCCTTTTTACTCCTTTTTTGACACTTTTTGCTCAATTCTCTTCTCCGACCTAATTTATTCAACAGTACTGAAAAGGAAACAAATACCAACATAAAAAGAGTCAAATGAAATAAAAACATGTGAAAATGCAACTAAAGTTCATGTAAATTAGGCTAAAAATACGATATAATTTCGTGTCATCACAAGCCAACTATAGAACTAAAGACTCTACCTGAAAATTTAAGATATGAATTCCTCGATAAAAATCACGAACAACCTGTAATAGTCAGTGCGAACTTAAGAAAATTAGAAACTGAAAAATTATTAAATGTCCTAAGAAAATATGAGTTCCATCCTTGAGTCAAAATATGAGTTTGACACAGTGTCATTTGATCTTCTAGTAGCTATTCTCTTATTCAAGTTAGTAGAATGGTTCTTTTGTATTCTGATGGATGGTGCTTTGTTAACAGGAGGATCTTCAGCTTCTACAATTTTAGGATTAGGTGTTGATTTAATTATCATTGGTTCCACATTCTGCTGAGAAAATGTGCCCACATCATAGTGCACATTTTCCACTAGTATACTTGGCATATCATTAACAACCACATTCATAGATTCCATCACAGTGTTTGTTCTGTAGTAGGCTTTGCTATTTGTTGAAAAAGCTAGAAAAGTACCTTCATCAATATCAAGCTTTGGTGTTCCTATGATAGCTTCCTTGGAAATCATTTTCTTCATCCCTCTTAGATTGAGATGACCCTATTTCTGGTGCCATGACTTCACTTTCTCACTTTTGCTTAAGGAACATGCAGAAAGACTACTTTCTCACTTTTGCTCCTCTCATTACAATGCTTCCAGAATCATCAGTGATTACACATTCAGTTTTGGAGGAACTAGCCTTGAAGCCTTGATTACAAAGTTGACTAATATTGATAAGATTTGTTGTCAGACGTTTTACCAATAGCACATTTTCTATCTTTGGTAGTCCATTAGTAACTAGATTGCCAACTCCTTTGATTTCACCTTTTGCACCATCTCCAAAAGTCACATAGCTAGGAGGATGAGGTTTCAAACGTGTTAAGAATTTCTTCTTCCCTGTCATGTGCCTTGAACAACCACAGTCAAAGTACCAATCTTCTTTTGATGAAGCTCTAAATGATGCGATCAATCCTGCACATTTCTCTTTGGGTTTCCATTCTTTCTTCATTTCAGATTTCTTGTAAGATTGTTGAGAAGATTGACGATTAGGATACCCATACAGCTTAAAGCAGAAAGGTCTTATAGGTCCTTTCCTACCACAGTGATGACAAACCCAAACTTTAGAGACAACCTGAGATGTGGTGCTAGGATGTGCACACATGTTCTTAGGAGAATGTGCCCACATGTTGTTCCACATTGTTGGATTAAAAGTTTCATATGCTGCCACAAATTTTGTGACATTGCCTATTCAGAGATTGATAATCAAATCCAATTCCTCTAGGTTTCCCAGGTTGTTGAACATCTAGAATTTCTTCTAACATATCTGTATCATTGTTCATCATTCTGACTTCCTTTTTCATGTCTTCTAACTTTGAGGTAAGTAGCACAACTTCTTCATTCAGTTTTGAGATTTGAGAGACATGATTAGTTCTTTCAGTCATCATCTGTTTGATGGTTTGATTGCTTTCATGCAGCTTTCTGTAAGTACTTTCAGCTTCATAACATAATTCCTTGAAGCTTGCAGTTAATTCTTCATAAGACACTTCATCATTGGAAGATTCCGGCTCAGGGGTACTACATATCCCAGTAAAGGTAGTAATAAAATTTGCAGCTTCCCCTCCATTACTTTCATCTTATGAGTCATTATCTGACCATGCAACAATTAGTCCTTTCTTTTGATTTTTGAGAAAGGTAGGACATTCTGGTTTGACATGTCCATAGCCATCACAATCATAGCATCTTATTCCCTTTCCTTTACCTTGACTTGCTTTTCTAGAAGAATCAGCTTGTGTATTCTTTCCAAACTGCTTTGGTTTTCCTCCAAATTTCTTTTGAATTTTATTGAACTGTCTACTAAGAAAAACCATTCATCTGTAGCATCATCACTGACTTCAGGTTCTCCAACCTTTTCAAGTCCTACATTTCATACAAAAGCAATACCTTTAGTTTTATTATCAGTTCTGTCATTACAAGCACCTTCAAACGTTTGAAGAGATCCTATGAGCTCATCCATCTTCATGTTTGCAATATCTTGAGCTTCTTCAATGGCAGTAACTTTCATATCAAATTTCTTAGAAAGTGATCTGATAATCTTTCTACACAACTTCTCTTCAGTTGTTGGTTCTCCCAGAGAGTCAAACATGTTTGCATAGTCTAACACTTCCATTTGAAAATCATATATGTTGCCATCTTCCTTCACTTTAAGATTTTCAAATTGTGTTGTGAGAAGCTGTAGCTTTGCCATTTTCACTTTAGATGTACCTTCTTGATTTGTCTTCAGCATATCCCATGCAACTTTAGCTGTAGTCTGCTTCTTAATAAGTCTGAACATGTTCTTATCAACAACATTGAATATGGCATTCAATGTCTTGTTATTTCCATATGCAAGTTCATCTTCTTCTTTGGTCCAATCTTCTAGAGGCTTCACAATATTAGTAACCTTGCCAACTTTGTCAATGATCATATATGGTTCCCACTTCTTCATAATAGACTTCCATGATTTGTTGTCTAGAGATTGAAGAAACACAAGCATTTTAGGTTTTCACCCATCATAATTAGTACCATCCAGTATAGGTGGCCTATTGACAAATCCTCTTTCCTTGTCTGTATTACAGAATTCATCTTCCCTAGAGCTCACCCAAAAACAGGCAGGGTGCCTGCTCGGATGCCAATTGAAATTCTGGCGCACTGATGAGTCACTAAATGTGTGTTATTTAGGCCTTTATTCGTGAGTTACTTCTTGCCAATATGGTGATCAAACCATGTTTTAATGCAATTTCATTAGTTTATTTAGTTTTGAGTCTAGAATTATGTATTAGAAATAATTATGTAATTTGGACGAAAAAGAGTTAGTTTAGAGGCAACTTATGTCAAGGCATGTTATTTGGTTCTGGATCGTCATCAAAAGGCATCTACTGATAATGACTGTCAAGACATTGAGTTCCGTACAAGTCAACAAGTCAAGCGCTGCTAGAAGACAAAACTGGGAATTGTAATACCCTAATTTTGAGCTTTTCAAAATAAATAATTTATTTAAAAATTATTTCTTATTTTTATGAGAAATACCAAAAAAAATAGTTTTTCGATAATTTTGTTTTACAATTTATTCATTTTCCTTTATTTCTTTTAATTTGTCGCAATTTCTCTTTTTATACGAAGAATAGCAAAATTAATCAAAAAAATAGTTTTTATCTCTTTGTTTTAGTTTATATTTCATTTTTATATTTTTCTACATTTTTCTTCATTTTTCTTATTGATTTTTACCTTTTTTACCATTTTATAAAAATTCTTTGCTTTTGACCAATCACATTGCGACACCTCATCATCTCCACCTCATAATCATTTTATTACACAAATACCATTCACCTACTCCTATCACTATAAATACACACCTCACATCACTCAATCATTACCAATCATTTTCACAAATTCCAAAACAAAAATCAGAAAAATTCATCCTCCTTCCTCCACCAACACTTTTCCGGCGACCACCGCCGGAATTCCAAAACCACCACTTCAACCACCACCAACCACCATCACAAAAATTATCCCAAATTCAAAATCAAACACTTGTTTCTTAAAGTTCGGACCTTTCCGAATCTGAATCTGCAACCCGTTTCTTCAAAAAAGGACCGGAAAACTGTGAATCAAGAGCTTCAAGTTTCGGTCGAAATAAAACTTCCATTTCCGACCCTTTCAAGCTCGAACCAAGGCAATTGATGATCGATCTATACTCCTAAGACATTTCTGAACGTTTCCCTTTGGCTATTTTCGTCGAAACTCACCGGAAAGTCGCGTTAGTGTTCAAACCCGCCGGTTGGTTTTCCGTTCGTTTATGCTTTTTTTATTCATGATTTGTGAAAATGAATTGTAAATCTATAATCCTTGCGAATTTTCGTGTGAAATGATGTATTTACTTGTTGTTTTTGGTGACCGGAAGCGAGAAATGCGTTTTCGCCGGCGTTTGTTTCTTCCCTCCGTCGCGTCTGATTTCTGGTTCTGTTTGAGTGTGAGGAAGAAGACGGGGACACGTGTCGCAGCGTGAGAGGCTGCGAAGCTTCTCACGCGCGCCCCCAATCTCCACGCGCACCCCCAGTTGGGTTTCCGGTTGGACCGGTTTGATCCGGATCCAACCCGCGCCTGACCCGGTCCGGTTTTTATTTTACTTTTTTTTTTTTTTGCTTGAATGATTGGGCCAAGCCTTTATTTTGGGCCCAGTTTTGTTTTTTTTGTGATCTGATTTGTTTTTTTAATTTCTGTTTGCTACACCCATTTGCTACTGCACCCCATGTGGATATTAATCATTTATGACGTTAACGAATATATAAAAAAATGCTATCTCATTTTATGTTCGAAAGCTCATATTCGAAATAAAAATAAATCGGACTCTGACGTACGTCTCGTGTCCTCGAATTATTTTTATTTCGAATATTTTAAACAATTTAATTAACGTAGAGATAAAATGGCTTGACTTACGACTTGTCTCTGTTTATCCTATTTTAATTAATTTCGTTTAAACGATATTTTCTCTGTTATGTTGACTGATTACTAAATATCCTAAAAGCAAATTAATCACTTTTCTTTAATGTTCGACTCATAACGTCATAATTTAATAATATCACATTTGTCTGTTAGATTTAATTTTGAGTGAAATAGAGATAAATTGGGCCCTGTCTTACGACTCGCGCTTTGAATTTATTTTTTATTTCATTCAAAATATGACTTGATGTTTGACACGTAAGATAAGCGAGAGCCTGACGTACGACTCGTCTTGAGCTTATCTTACGCTTGCTTGCTAAAATGTCCGTTAATTCGCTTCTCTGTTTGTCAGATTCAATTTATGCCTGATTATCTGATTACTCACTTATTTATGTGTCTGCATATTTATTTCGAGTATTATTTAATTGTCGCATTATTACACTGTCATTATCATATATCATGCATTTGCATTCTTCGCATCTTCTACCTTTTTTTTCTTTTCTTTTCTGATCTGAAAATCTGTTGTGAACTTGTCTTTGAATATGGAATGTGAATAAATCAGTCTCTGTCGTACGACTCTGGCTTCGAATTATTCGCATGCCATTTAAAACGGAACACTCTTTAATTAAATGAAATGGGAAGGAGCCTGACTTACGACTCGCCTTCGGCTTGTTTCACTTTAATTAAGAATGTTCATTTAATAAACTGAATGAAAAGAGGGAGCCTGTCGTACGACTCGTTTCTGCTCGGATGATCCGGTCCCTGACTGACGACTCGTGATTTAGGATCATTCTCATTCTCAGAACAATTTCTTAAAATCATAAAACACACTCAACCCACTTAACTCTTTTTGCCTGCCCTTGCGCAGTTAACTCTTTTTCATCTGCTCTTGTGCAGTAATCTTTTTTCAACTTCTTTTTCCTAAATGGACGGCGTTTTATCTATTCCCCTGCTACAGACAAACGCTTAAGCCTCCGAAGCGAGCATACAAGCATACTGTTGTATCAGTGGAATGCGACCTAAGCATCGTTCACTAAAAACAACCAACACACAAAAATCTTTCTTTTCAGGAAGAACTACGTGAGCTTTGAATTCCTCATTGTACTCGGGGGATACGTAGGAGCGAGAGCCTCTCTCGTCAAGCCAAATATTAAAAAACTCTTTTTTTTTCTCTTTTTGTTCAATATGCGGTAATTTAATTCTTTTATGCGGTTATCTCTGTTTATGCAAACCAAAATTCCTCAAATGGTTCCCGTTGAGTACAACGGATATGAGGGGGTGTTAACGTCTTCCCCTCATGTAATCAACTCCCGAACCCGATCTTTTAAGGTTTTATCATTATTTTCCTTTCCCCTCACGGGATAAATAAAGTATGGTGGCGGCTTCATTGTTTACATTTGTGCATTGCATTTCACCATTGCATATCTGTATATTTTTTGCGCCGGGTACTACAAGAATGTACTAGAACATTGTGAAATGCATCTTTGAAGGATAAGGATGACTGGCTGGCGTGCCAGCTGTCAACATCACAAATGATTGTACTATGATAAAGTGGTCCTTGCAAATGGAATATCCTTTATTCCTTGGGCCTAGTAGTCACAATTAAGGTTGCACCCGATCCAAGAAGTATTGTCCTATAAATACACGTCCCTAAACCTAAAAATGTATGCATGAAACTTGGAGAATAGATCTGATAAGAAGAAGAGCTGCTGCGCCGTTTGAAGCTATTCCGTCGCAGGAGGCGACCGGTGATAACGAGAGGCACGACAATGTCTGTAGGAGTATCTATTGCATTGTAATGAGTATCACTACTTTACTTGTTATTATTGTTGTTGTTTCTATGCTCACTTTGAGCTAAACTCTTTGTAGTTGAGATTATGTGAAGTTTAATATAATGAAGTATTTATGTGAATGAATGATTGTTATTGTTTCATCTTTAACTTTATGTTTTTAAGAAAATACATTTATTTCTTTGACTGATCATTTTAGATTTAAATACAAGTTGCATGTGTAGAGACATCTAGCATGTTAATGGAAATAATAAAGTTAATAAGGTTAAGTGGGAGCAGACTTGTAATCCCTACCTTCTCTTTTGGATAAGTTAAGGGCCTTAGTGGGATCAAGCACGAGCGTTTCTGAACTCTAATGGGATTAAGCGGAACCCAGACATGGCCAGTGCCCTTATACCCCGTTTTAATATCTAACGTTGTAGACATACACCACAAGGCAAGCTTGCTCACAGATGGCACGACAGTAGTTATCATTCACTATGCTTCGTTCACGTGTTAAATGGATCATGATCTCAGCTACCCTTTTATTCTTATTTTCAACCATCACTTTATATAACTGCTATTTTATTTATTGTGTTAAAAACCAAATATGTTTTGTTACCATTACAATAGGCTAAACACTTTGATTGAATTTTGAATGTATAACCCTTATTCTATTCCCTGTGGGTTCGACAACTCTTTACTTATTACTTGCTAAGATTGACTGCGTATGTTGGAACAAAGGATGTTTAGAATCTAACTCTTAGTGTTTTGATGATAACAAAGTATTAATGACCAATAGGGTATTTTAATATTTAATTTTGAGTGTGCAGATTAAATAAATTATGTTGATTAAATTAAGCTCTGAAACAAAGCATTAGCATGGATATCAGAAGCATAAATATCAGAAGCATAGATATCAGAAGCATGGACATTAGAAGCATGGACATCAGAAGCTAAGATATCAGAAGCAACGCTAATCAGAAGCAAGTCATCTCAGAAGATTAATGTTGAATCAGAAGCAACGTATGGAGAAGACCAACAGTTTCAGAAGCTGAAGACTCAGAAGCATATGTCTGATACATAAGCTCTGAATAACAAGCCAGAAAAGTCAGTGTTAACTGATAGTGATTCAATGATTGGAAATCATTTGAATTAAAGGCTGTGATTGATTGGTACATCATAGTACTACAACCTTATCATCAAGGATTGTGACATTAGTACTATTTTACTCCATAAGGGCGAATATTCTCAAGCAAAAGGAATAACAGGATAAGCATTACCAGAATTGGCAAATATCCCATGTTACTTTGTCCTTTTCACAGCTGGCTTGAAAATGACCTCTGCAACGGTCATTATCTTCAAACGTCTCTATTTTCTCTTCACATATAAATAGAGAATCTCTTTTTGAAGATCAAGGTTACAACACACGCACTTATACAACTTTACTCCTTTACATAAGACTGAAAGCACTGCTTCTGAAACTATTTCTGTTGTGCTTCTGACACTCTGTTTTTCTAATTCATTAGGAATTCTGTGTTAGAGTCTTAAGAGTCTTGAGTTGTAATCTTGAGAAAACTCTTGATTTTATAATCAAGTGTTTATCACTTTCTATTTTATTTCTTTTATATTAGGAAGCCTCTTGCTAGTGTGCTTGAGCAAGTAGGAAGTCTCTTACTAGTGTGTTTGAGCATTGTAATAGTCTAGGTGATTATAGTGAAATCCCTTGGAAGTGCAAGGGGACTGGACTACTCTCGGTTTGTGAGAGGAACAAGTATAAAATTGCCTGTCTCGCCTCTCTCTCTATCCTTACTCTTTTGTGTGAGTGTGTTAATTGTGTTTCTTTATCCGCTGGTGCTTCTGAATGGTTTCAGAACTTGCAAGAAGTTTTTAAAATGCCAAAACACAATTCAACCCCCTCTTCTTGTGTTTTTTTTTTTCACACCTTCAATTGGTATCTAGAGCCTGGTTTGTTACGCATCACTTAACAGTGAGACAAAAAGATCCTGAA
Organism: Trifolium dubium; assembly: GCA_951804385.1. Classification (NCBI taxonomy): domain Eukaryota; kingdom Viridiplantae; phylum Streptophyta; class Magnoliopsida; order Fabales; family Fabaceae; genus Trifolium; species Trifolium dubium. Next base: position 21,575,246 of record OX638068.1, read on the forward strand.
AAACAAAATGTCTGAAGATTCAAGTCCAAAGAAAGTTGCTATTCCATATGATTACAATTCTGAAAAGTCTGAGAAATCTGGTGGAACTTATAGCAAAGCACCCAAGTTCAATGGTGATCAATCAACCTTCAACTGGTGGAAATACAAAATCTATCCTCATATCATAGCTGAAGATGAAGGTTTGGGGACATCATTGAAGAAGGTGTTAGCTTTCAAGATAAGCTTGATGAAGATGGTAAGACAACAGCAGCTGTAAAGAAGACCTTCACAGCTGAACAAAAGAAAGAATGGAAGAGACACAACAGAGCTAGTATCACTCATGATGAGTTTTTGAAACTTGGAAACAGATCTAGTGCTAAGGGTATTTATGATTCTTTGTGTGCTACTTATGAAGGAAACCAACAAGTGAAAGAAGCAAAGGCTAATCTTCTGGTTCATCAGTATGAAATGTTTAAGATGAAAGACACATAAAGCATTGAAGAAATGTATGCAAGGTTTAAAATCTTGGTTTCTGGTCTTGGAGTCTTAAAGAAAAGTTATACCACTGCTGATCATGTTAAGAAGATTCTGAGGTGTTTACCACCCAAGTGGAGACCTAAGGTCACTACTATACAAAAAGCAAAAGATCTCAATACCTTAAGCCTAGAAGAGTTAACTAGTTCTCTCATAAGTCACGAGATGGAATTAGCTTCTGATGAGCCCAAGAAGAAATCAAAGTCATTTGCCCTGCCAGCTACTTTGAAATCTCCTAAAGCTTTAAAGGCTAAAGTTATTGAATCTGATGCTGATGAATCTTCTGTAGATGAACAGGAGGATGGATCAGATGAGGAACTCTTTGCTCTGCTTTCAAAGTTCAGGAAATGGAATAAGTACAAAAACAACAAAGCTTCTGGAAGAAGTTCTGGTTCTAAGAGTTATGGGAACAAAAGCTCCAATTCTAAAGACAAGAAAGATGGTTCTAAAAATAGCTGTTTCAACTGCAAAAAGACTGGTCATTTTATTGCTGATTGTCCTGATTTGAACTCAAATGATAAAGGGAAAAAAGGCAACTTCAAGAACAGAATGAAGAAAAGTCTTATGGCTACTTTTGAAGATCTTGAGAAGTTAGCAGATACTGAAGAAGATGATGAGGAAGCAAATATAACACTTATGGCTACAACATCTTCTGATAATGAATCTGATATGGAGAATGAATCTGACACTGATGATATTGATGAGGTAATTTCTAAACTTCCTCATGATAAGCTTCTTATTGCTCTCAGAGACACTATGAAGCAATACATAAACAAGTCAAATGATTTCAAAAGTTTAAAAACTAAAATTGACTTGCTTACAGAGAAATCTGACCAACTTCAATCTCAATATAATGAATCTCTTTTGAAAATTAAAGAGCTTGATGAAGGTTGTGTTGCTTGTAACAAATCACATGATAAGCACGAAGTTGCTCTTCATGAGTTTGTTAAACAAAATGTTAACAAGAGCAAAGTAGCTTCCATGATTTACAGTGTGAGCAAAAACAAAGGATATGGACTTGGTTATTCTGCATCTTCTGATAAAGAAAAATCAAGTCAGTCTGTTTGTTTGAGCAAAACACCTCCTCCTCTCTATTCTACTTTCATATCAGAAACTGGTAACTCTGAGAAAGTTTCACAAACTTCTGTTTTGAATAAGGGCAAATCAAAAGTCTCAGAAGATAACAATTCAGTGATTCTTGATAACTCAAATTCAAAAATGAGATACTCAAAAGTAAAGATTCTGAAGAGACCAGTTCCTAAACCAACTAAGGTTCTGAGAACTTCAGAAGCTAGTACTTCTGATACAAAGTCTGTGAAACCTATTAGAAGTTTTGGCAAGAAGAAGTACGCTCCTCAAACTGGTTTTCAAAAATCATACTTCTACAAGGCCTACACTAACCCATCAGGACCCAACAAGTTGTGGGTACCAAAATCTGAAATAGTTTATGTTGCAGGTTTGCACTCAAAAAGAGAAAAACTCAAGTACATGGTACCTGGACAGTGGCTGCTCTCGACACATGACGGGAGAAAAGCATTTATTCCTCACCCTGAATCTGAAAAAGGGAGGATCTGTAGGATTTGGTGGGAACCAAAAAGGCACAATAATTGGTACTGGTACAGTAGGTAATTCCTTCTTTACTATTTCTGATGTTCTTCTTGTTGATGGACTTTATCATAACCTTCTTAGCATAAGCCAATTATGTGATAATGGTTATGAAGTTGTTTTTAATAAGAACACATGTACTGTAAACAGATACTCTGATAAGTCTGTAGTTTTCAAAGGAAAAAGGAAAGGCAATGTTTACAAAATCAACCTTTTTGAATTAGTAGAACAACAAGTTGTTTGTCTTCTGACTCTGAGTGAAGAAAAATGGGTCTGGCACAAAAGATTAGGACATGCTAACTGGAGATTAATCTCTAAGCTAAGTAGTCAAGATCTTGTGAGAGGCCTACCTGTTCTAAAATATCAGTCAAACACAATTTGTGGTCCTTGTCAAAAAGGAAAGCTTTTCAAAAGCTCTTTTAAAGATAAAAACATTGTCTCTACCACAAGGCCTTTGGAACTGCTTCATATTGATCTATTTGGACCAGTTAGTACTGCTTCAATAAATGGTAAGAAGTATGGACTTGTCATTGTAGATGATTTCAGTAGATGGACATGGGTTAAATTCCTTAGATCCAAGGATGATACATATTATGTGTTTAAAACCTTCTGCACTCAAATACAAGTTGAAAAAGACTTGAAAATTGTTAAGGTTAGAAGTGATCATGGTGGTGAGTTTGAAAATGAACCTTTTGAAATCTATTGTGAAAATAATGGAATTCTTCATGAGTTCTCATCTCCTAGAACTCCACAGCAAAATGGGGTTGTAGAGAGAAAGAACAGATCTTTACAAGAAATGGCCAGAACCATGATGCATGAAACTAACCTTGCAAAACATTTTTGGGCAGAAGCAATAAACACTGCTTGTTATATTCAAAATAGGATCTATATCAGACCTTTATTGAATAAAACAGCATATGAATTGTTCAAAGGAAGAAAACCTGATATTTCTTATTTTCATCAATTTGGTTGTACATGTTACATTCTGAATTCTAAAGTTCATTTAAAGAAATTTGACTCTAAAGCTTCTAAGGGTATCTTTATTGGATATTCTGAACGCTCTAAGTCATACAGAGTGTATAATTCTGAAACTAACACTGTTGAAGAATCTATGCATGTAAGATTTGATGACAAAGAGCCTGATGATGATAAGTCATAGCTAGTTGAAGTTATTGCAGATAATCCAGATTCAGAAGTTGAAACTGTAGAGGTTAACAAGAGTTCAGAACCTGAGACAACTTCTGATGATCAAGAAACTGCTCCTTCTGAAGATGTTCCAACTCCTCAAATTGATAGTGATTTTGATGCTGAGATTGAAGAAGTTATTAAGAAGAATTCATTCAAATATAAGTCATCTCATCTAGAAGATTTGATCATTGGAAACAAAGAAAGTCCTAGAAAAACAAGATCAAGTTCACACAATGAAGATGCAATGGTCAGTTTGGTTTCTCTCAATGAACCAAAGACTATTGATGAAGCTCTCAAAGAAAAAGCTTGGATCTTAGCTATGAAAGATGAACTACATCAGTTTGACAGAAATGAAGTTTGGAATCTAGTTCCTAGACCAAAAGACAAGAACATTATTGGAACAAAATGGGTGTTCAGAAACAAGCTCAATGAGAAAGGAGAAGTAACTAGAAACAAAGCAAGATTAGTTGCACAAGGTTACAGTCAACAGGAAGGAATTGATTACACATAAACTTTTGCTCCAGTTGCAAGATTGGATGCAATCAGGTTATTTCTTTCCTATGCAGTTAACCTTGGTATTACTTTATATCAAATGGATGTGAAGAGTGCATTTCTTAAAGGTTTTATTACTGAAGAAGTATATGTCAAACAACCTCCTGGTTTTGAAAATATTCAAAATCCTGATCATGTCTATAAACTGCAAAAGTCACTTTATGGTCTTAAACAAGCTCCTAGAGCATGGTATGATAGACTGAGTAACTTTTTAGTTGATAATGGTTTTGAAAAAGGACAAGTTGACTGTACACTATTTAGAAAAACCTTGAAGAAAGACATTCTGATAGTTCAGATCTATGTTGATGATATTGTTTTTGGTTCAACTAATGCTTCTCTATGCAAGAATTTCTCTAAGTTAATGGAAAAAGAATTTGAAATGAGCATGATGGGAGAGATGAAGTTCTTTCTTGGAATTCAAATCAATCAAACAAAGGATCTCTTGAAGAAGTTCAATCTTGAAGATTGTAAGCCAATGAATACTCCAATGCATCCAACAACAAGCATGAGTCTGGATGAATCTGAAGGCAAAGTTGATCAGAAGTTATATAGAGGTATGATTGGTTCTCTACTCTATCTAACTGCATCTAGACCTGATATTATGTTCTCTGTATGCTTGTGTGCAAGATTTCAATCAGATCCTAGAGAGTCTCATCTCACTACTGTGAAGAGAATCTTTAGATATCTGAAAGCTACTTGTAATTTTGGATTACTTTATAAGAAATCCAAGAAATATGAGTTAAATGGATTCTGTGACGCTGATTATGCTGGAGATAAACTTGAAAGAAAATCAACAAGTGGCAGTTGCCAATTTATGGGTGAAAATCTTATCTCCTGGTGTAGCAAGAGGCAGACCACCATTGCTATGTCCACAGCAGAAGCAGAATACATTTCAGCTGCAAAATGTTGCACACAACTTCTTTGGATGAAATATCAATTAGAAGATTATCATATAAGCAGTCACTATATACCTTTATATTGTGATAACACTGCAGCCATTCAGCTTTCCAAAAATCCTATTTTACACTCTAGAGCAAAACATATTGAGATCAAACATCATTTTATAAGAGATTATGTTGAGAAAGGTATTATAAATATCAAGATTGTTGATACTGAAAGACAATGGGCTGATATTTGTACAAAACCTTTGGCTGTTGAAAGATTTGATTTCATAAAGAAAAATCTCAACATGGTGTTTGTTCCTGATTGTTAAGTTCTTTTGAGTAAAACTGTTTTTAAAAGCTGATAAGGATCAGAAGATGTTGAACCTCAGAACCTCAAGGTCAGAAGTTCTGATGTATGACTACTTCTGATAAGTATCAGAATCAAAAGAATGGTTCTGATGTGGTAGTGGAACAATTTATAACCTTTTTAATCTAACTGCTGTCCACTAACGCACCAGTTATTTAAATAATTTTCTAATACACGTGTCATTTTGCAATTAGATGAGTATTGGTTTATGATGAGTTTAGCGCTTAAAATGAATATGACTACTCTGTCCTTTTGTGTGTTGTACTGTTTGTTTGTTTTCTAAAAATATACACCTTTATCACTTGCACACAAACACGATCACAACCCACACTTTTTCATATTCTCTCTAAACCTCCAACGCTTCAGTTTTCTTTCTTCCCTCTCTAGCAAAACCAAAACCCTAACCCTCAACAATGGCATCGTCATCTTCTACTGCTTCTATATCCGTAAAACCCATCGTTGATTTGGAAAATCAAAAGAAGTACACAATCAGAAAAGACTCTATGACCTTCAAGTTTAAAGAGTTAAAGTGCATGGTAGAGAAACGGGTGGATTTTGAGAGTCTGAAAGCAAATGGTTTTGATTTACAGAAGATGTTCTACTATCAAGGGTTAGAACGCTACTTCATGATTCTGAATGGTCCAATCTTTGAAGAGATGGTAAAAGAGTTTTGGATGAAGGCGTATGTGTATGATAAGCAGTTAGCTTATATTGAAGTTCAAAATCTGGTGAAGAAAAACCCTATGTTGAAAGGAAAATCAAGAAAAGAATTGGGTCTTCCTGAGTTTACCCAAACTGAAATTAGATCCAACATTGCTGGTATGGATATCAAAATCACTGCAGATCATATTGCAAAGGTTTTGAACCTACCAAATCAAGGAATTCATCTTGCTGGTTACAGGACTAAGCCACAAGATCCAACGGTTCAAGCAACTCTGTTTGAGAATGTCACTTCAAATGGACAAAAAAATTTGAAAACATTCTTCAAAAGTGTTTACAAGGTACTGTTTGAATCTATTGCTACAAAAGTGGGTGGAACTGACTGCATTTCTTCTGAACAGAAATACTTCATGTATTATCTTCACAGCTTTGTCAAAATGAATGTGGCTAAATACATTTTTGATCATCTCTGTGAAATGATTAAAAGCAGTATGGAAAAGAATCACACCAACTGTCATCATGTTAGGTTGCTATCTCACATATTCTATCTGAGCAACTTTCATGAGTTTCTTAAAGAAAACTACCCAAGTTTTGTTAAAGCTACCTATATGGAATCAAGAGTTGTTGATGGAAAGTCTTTAAAGAAGATGTTCTTAGTAAAAGGTGTTGCGGGGATTTTGGTATTTCCACCACTAACATTGACCTTTCATTTCCAAAGAGGGGAAAGTGTCGAAAACCGTTTAAAAAGAGAGATTCTAAGCTCGGGGGTTAGTTACGCCTAGGGAAGGTATTAGCATCCTAAACGCCCATGGTACTCCATGGTAACCTCTAGTTTATTAATTTTTATTTGCTTTTATGTGCTTAAGAAAAATGAGGGAGAAAGTTGGTAAGAAATGGTAAAGAAGTTGTATAGATAGAATAGTGTGTGTTTAGTGGAGACTTAGATGAGAAGAGAAGATTATGACATGAAGGTAAAAAAAAGTTTGAAAGTAAACCTAAGTCTAAACGTGCGACTAATGGTATTTGGACTAAAGAAATTTATTTAGAGGGAGAAGATGTTTTTATGTTGTTTTCTATTTTTTCTAGAGAAAGTTACTAGTCGTATCTCTTTGGAAATGAAAAGTCGCGTTTACTTGGTTATTTTAGCGATTGCGGAAAACGGTAAAAATAAAATGCATGCAATGCAATTTTCTACTTCCACTTTGGGGTTACATCTCGCCTAAATACATTCTAAGAGCTTTGCAATAAAATAAACATGAATGAATGCAACATTTTAATGCAATGCAACATTTACAAGTTAAAGGGAATTATAGACGAAGTAAGGAAAAAAAAACTAAACTACCTAAAAACTATCTAAAATTAAAACTAAGAGAACTCCTAAACTAAGGTACTAAAATCTAAGTCCGGCTCCATTAGCATAGGTATAGATTAAGTCCATAGTCACAAAGTGACCAAAATAACAAATCACACAAAGAGCAATAATAATAATAGAATGATATGAAAATAAAATGACTAAAAAAAAAAAATAACAAACAAATAAAATGACATAAAAAAAAAGTGCATAAAATAAATGACAAGGAAATAAAATGGCAAAAAAGGAAATAGATAAAAAAACTAAGAAAGAAGAAGAAATGATAAAATATCATAAAGAAAAGGAAAAGAAAGTAAAACGTAAAAAAAAATAAAAAAATAAACAGGGGGGGTGTAGTGGTAAATATGGAAGCATGATTAGAAATAAAAAAAACAGAAAGAAGCAAATAAAAGAAAAGGCAGGCCCAGCCCACAGAAAATCGGATCGGACCGGTTCAAAACGGGTCAACCCATGGGTTGATCCAGAACCAGATTCCAGATCCAGTACACAGCACTCACCGAAGATCATCGTGCACCAGCACTCCAGCATCACATGATTAAATCAAAACAGATCAGACGGCTATAAGATAAAACAGATTAACGTTCCAGATTAAAGTAACCAGATCAAACAGACGTGATTAAAAGTAGCAAAAAAAGGATGTATGGCATGTTTCTTCTTCTTTAAACGTGAAAACAAAAAACAGAAAGCCATTATCGAACAAAAAAGCTTCATAGAAATTGTGAATCACCAAATCCGAACCAAAATCAACAAACAAATAGTCAATCTCACACGAAATTTCGCATAGATCATGAATCCGGTATTTGTTTTCACGAAAGAGTTTTATATTTTAAAATAACAGCAAACGAAGTTTAGATCTCAAAAATCAAAAACGGTTTGTACGCGAAATTGGTGGAAAATGATATGTACATCAGATTCCATATGTTTTCGCGAGTTCAATGGACCAAGAATCAACGAAAACGGAGTTGTAAATCGCGAGAAATCGCTACCTCAAAGTCTTGACCGATTTGTATTTCGGTTTGTGTTTTGTTGTGTTGTTTTGTATGAAGAGAATTGGATGAAGTTTATATGGTTTAGTGTTTGATTTGGTTTTATTTTGTGAATTGAAAATAGAAATTGAAGATTGATGAAGATGATGAAGGTTTTGATGTTGTTGTTGTTTCACGTGAAAACGTGAATTCCTTTTTTTTTTTCTTTTTTGATTGTGAAGAAAATTGAGAAATTATGAGGGATTGGTGAATTTTTTGGGAATTGTGGGTGTATGAATGAGTGATGTGAGGTTTGTATTTATAGAAGAAAATTAGGGTAAATGGTATTGGTGTAATAATTATGGAAATGATAGGATAATTAGGTAAAAATGATAAAATGGGAGATGTTTTTGATTTATCTTTATTATAGAAAATGGTTTATGATGAGAATGAGATGAGGTGGAGAGATATAATTGGTCTAGGTGAAAAAGATGCTTTGAGGTGGAATATGGTATTTTTGATTTATTTTGGAAAAAGAAAAAAAAAAGATAAGGATGAGATAAGATTGATGAGTCATGAGATAGAACAACTTGTGCTCTACTCTTTCCTCTCTTGGCATATTTTTTAAAATAAATGTAAATGAAAATAAATTGAACTAAAATAGATGGAAATAAAATATAAACGTAAATATTTTTGATATTTTTGAAATATGTAGAAATAAGATATAAAATGCGCGTAAAATAAGAAAAAGACCATTTTTGATATTTTTGTACTTTTACGCTAATTATGAGAAAAAGATGTAATTATGAAAAAATGATGAAAATATGAGAAAAACATAAAATATGCATGGAAACGGAAACTAAAATATGTATAATAAAAAGGTAAATATTTTAATATATTTTTATGGATGAAATGTGAATTGGATTTATAGGTCCAAAATTGGGGTACAACAAAAGGTAAGGTTGTGGTTCCTAACAATCCTTTGCTAATGAACAAAGAAGAAGAAGTGATTAATTCTTCCTTCCCTGCTGTTGATGTAAAAGAAGGAAAGAAGATTGCTGATGGATGTTTCAATCACTGGAAGGATAAGTATGGATTGGAAACTCCTGGAGATGAAGTGGATATAACCAAACTTGGTTTTGATCAGAAACAAGATTTTGTGATGAAGACCACTATGACAAGAGATAGAGTAAAGCTGAAAACTCCTTCAACTGGTGGTGTCAAAATCTTGACAGAAGAACAGATTGAGAATCAAAGGAAAGAAGAAAGATCCAAGAAGGCTGAGGACAACAATAAAAACAAGAGGAAGATTTTTGTTGAGTCTGATGAAGAAGAAGAGGATGATGATGAACCTCTGATGATGAAGAAGAAGAAGATAGCCAGAGAAAGAGCTGCTCACAAACGTCAAAAGCATCAAGGTACATCTTCTAATACTATTAATAATAAGCCTGCAGAATCTCAATTTAGAAATGAACCTGCTTCTGAACCTGTTTTTAAAATTCCTTCTCCAATCAAATCATCATTTGACCCTGAATCTGAACCAAATGTTTTAGATATGCTATCTGAACATTTGTCACCTCAAACCATTCATGCAGAAACAAACATCCTACCTGAAACCCCCTCCAAACCTTCTGTTGTTATACCTTCTCCTTCTGAGAAATCAAGTCTTGATAAGCTTAAAGAAAAATATGGTGATCCTCTTAGTGATGTCAGTTCTGATTCTGATACTGAATCTGATAACACTAATCCCATCCCCACTCCAATTCATGCTGACACTCCTCCACATGTCACTCAACCTTCCATTCCAACCATAGAGATTGTTAATCCCTTAACTCAATCATCTTCACAACCTGAATTCATTGTCAGTATACCTTCATCACCTCAATCCCCAGTCTCACCTCCATCTAACCTTGAACAACATATCAATCAAACTGTATTTGAGCCTGAAATCACTTATCAATCTATCCTAGAAAGCATTCAAACTCAACACTCTAGCCAAACTGTTTCTAGCATTGAGATTTTAGCAAGGCTTGTTAATAATGATGTTAGAAGAATGCACAGCTTAAAATCTGAACGTGGTATTATGCCAAGTCAGATTGTTGAAAAGTTTGATGAGATTGACAATGCTCAGAGGTTGATCATGGCTGCTTTGAAGAAAAAGTATGTTGATGAGTTAGTTTATGAACATCTGCAATTCACTGACTCTTTTGAAAATGCATTTGGAAGTGCTCTTCAAAAGAAAAGATTGATGTTAACTAACTTATCACATGATGAGATGGAAGCTCTAAAAGTTAAGGAAAGAGAACAGAGAAGTCTGGAACAGAAGATGATGCTGGAAGAAGATGTTAATGTGCTAACTTTTGACACTAGGATGGTTGAAAGTTCTGATGCTACTGCAACTAGGATTCTAAAGGTTGAACAGATTCAAAGAGAACAAAGAGATAAACTCTTAGTGCTGGAAGCTGGATTGGAAGAGGTCAAGAATAATCAGATGGATCTGAAAGAAACTATCAACAAGAATGCTGAGAAGTCTGACAAAGCTCTTGAGAAGCTGATGATGTTGCTCACCTCAAGACTTCCTTCTAACCCCTCCTCATCTCAACCCTAGGATTCTATGTTTGCACACAAATTTTTTTTTAAGTGGTTGTAATATTTGAACAAGTTTAATTTCTGTTAATTGCAAGAACATCTTTTGCTTACTTAATTTGTTTTGTTTACTGTTAACTGTTTGCATTGTTATGTTCAAATATGTTTTTGCAAATTATGTCAAACACAAAGAAATTATAGAAAAAGATTTCAAAACAGAATCATAAATCTTTATTTGATTAAATAGAATATCATTACATAAGATCCTAAATCTATTTAGAATCTAAATCTGACTTCTGTGAGTCACCAGAGCCTGAGGTTTCTGTTGGAGAATGATAATTCTCCAAGTACCTTAGATAATCAAAATCTGGCTTATCAGAACCAGAAGAGGATCCTTCTGAAGAACCTTCACATTGATCTGGATCATATGTTCTGAGAAATTCTCTATAATCAGAATCAGTATCATCAGAATCTGATGAGAGATTGATGTATACTGGTGGTTGTGGCTTTGTTTTTGATCTGGTTCTATAACTTCTACTTAATGGAACTGAAGAAGATGCTTCACCCTTAACCTTCTTTGCTTTTGGTTTTGTTTTCTGTGGTGATTCTTCTTTCTTCACTTCTTGGGGAGCCTTACCCTTATTTGCTCTTCTATCCTTATCCATTATTTCTGATAATAATGTGTGGAAGTGTTGAGTGAATTGTAATGGTGTTGCGCTCTTCTTTTATAGACTTTTTATAGAGTCAAAGTCTCTCAGTTCTTGGAATTAGACAATCCATTTAATGGAGTTGTTGTAACTGTTTTCCTGACTTGACTCCTTGAAAGTTGTGTTTTTGACTGATCTTTTTATGCGCTTTTTAAATGTCTTTACTTCTTTTTATACAAACTGTTTTTGTTTGATGACAAAAGGGGGAGTAAGAGTCATTAATTATTGAGATTAGAAGCGCTAATAACTGAAACCAATTAAAAGAATCCTTTTAATTTTACGTTTTTGTAAATTATTTTATCTGTTTCTTTATTCTGGAGAATAATATTTTATGTTGAACTAAGTTCTTCATATGATGATAAATGGAAAGAGTGCAATTTTTCCATTAATTATCAGACTCAGGGGGAGAGCTTACAAAACTAGTCTCTAAGAGTCAAAATATGAAGAATTTGAGTCAAAATAAAATTATATTCTTAAACTATTTTAATTACTAAATGTTACAACTTAGGGGGAGCGTGCAAAGCTTATGAACCTCTGTTGAACATAGTAAATTAAAATAACAACCATTGTTAATTAATACTAGATTTGTCATCAATCAAAAAGGGGGAGATTGTTGGAAAAAGGATGTTCAGAATCTAACTCTTAGTGTTTTGATGATAACAAAATATTAATGAACAATAGGGTATTTTAATATTTAATTTTGAGTGTGCAGATTAAATAAATTATGTTGATTAAATTAAGCTCTGAAACAAAGCATTAGCATGGATATCAGAAGCATAGATATCAGAAGCATAGATATCAGAAGCATGGACATCAGAAGCATGGACATCAGAAGCTAAGATATCAGAAGCAACGCTAATCAGAAGCAAGTCAACTCAGAAGATTAATGTTGAATCAGAAGCAACGTATGGAGAAGACCAACAGTTTCAGAAGCTGAAGACTCAGAAGCATATGTCTGATACATAAGCTCTGAATAACAAGCCAGAAAAGTCAGTGTTAACTGATAGTGATTCAATGATTGGAAATCATTTGAATTAAAGGTTGTGATTGATTGATACATCATAGTAGTACAACCTTATCATCAAGGATTGTGACGTTAGTACTATATTACTCCATAAGGGCGAATATTCTCAAGCAAAAGGAATAACAGGATAAGCATTACCAGAATTGGCAAATATCCCATGTTACCTTGTCCTTTTCACAGCTGGCTTGAAAATGACCTCTGCAATGGTCATTATCATCAAACGTCTCTATTTTCTCTTCACATATAAATAGAGAATCTCTTTTTGAAGATCAAGGTTACAACACACACACTTATACAACTTTACTCCTTTACATAAGACTGAAAGCACTACTTCTGAAACTATTTCTGTTGTGCTTCTGACACTCTGTTTTTCTAATTCATTAGGAATTCTGTGTTAGAGTCTTAAGAGTCTTGAGTTGTAATCTTGAGAAAACTCTTGATTTTATAATCAAGTGTTTATCACTTTCTATTTTATTTCTTTTATATTAGGAAGCCTCTTGCTAGTGTGCTTGAGCAAGTAGGAAGTCTCTTACTAGTGTGTTTGAGCATTGTAATAGTCTAGGTGATTATAGTGAAATCCCTTGGAAGTGCAAGGGGACTGGACTACTCTCGGTTTGTGAGAGGAACCAGTATAAAATTGCCTGTCTCGCCTCTCTCTCTATCCTTACTCTTTTGTGTGAGTGTGTTAATTGTGTTTCTTTATCCGCTGGTGCTTCTGAAAGGTTTCAGAACTTGCAAGAAGTTTTTAAAACGCCAAAACACAATTCAACCCCCCCTTCTTGTGTTTTTTTTCACACCTTCAGCGTATACTTGCGTATAGTCCTAAATCACAACCATCACGCACTACTTATAATTTATAATCAGTCAGAATAATGTGCAGTAAGATGTGCGCACATTAATCAGACTTGCAACACAAGTAATAAAACAATAAATAATAAAAGCAGTAAATCACACAAGGAATTGTTAACCCAGTTTAGTGCAACGTCACTGATGACACGAAATCATATCGTATTTTAAGCTTAATTTACATGAACTTTAGTTGCATTTTCATATGTTTTTATTTCATTTATCTCTTTTTATGTTGGTATTTGTTTCCTTTTCAGTATTGCAGAATGCAGGCTAGTGGCGCCCGCCACAGAATTCTGGTCCACCAGAATTGCGTTTTTTTTTTGTTCTACAGCGTACGATTAGTTTTGTTATGCTTATCGTGCGGCTATTGGATGAGATCAAAGAAAGCTTATCCTCTCCTATTTTTTAGGATCGTAGAAGACAAAATTCTTCTATAAATAGAAGTCAAAAACTCAGATTTTTCTCCCCAGCCTTTTCCATTACTTTTCAGTCAGATTTTATATTTTGTTCAATAAACTGCACCGGTATTTCCACATCGGGAATCCGTTGCCAATTTAAATTACATATTTAATTCAAGCATTCTTATTCAGTTTTCAGATTCAGAATTTTATTCAGGTTTTTATGCGCTTATTTATTTATTTATTTAATTATCATGCCTTATTTAAGTTACTGTTTCTGTTTTTGTTTGTTTATTTCCTTTAACATGTCTAGCTAAACTAGTTGATTTCGGTATATAATTTAATTCAACGAAGGGGATTTAGTAATGATTTAGCGCGCACATACTAAACAATTTTTCTGATTCAAATTCCTAATTTAATTCTAAGCTTTTGAACGAAAGTAAAATAAAGCAACTAAGGTTAAAATCAATAGAGCGAGAGTTTGAGGTTTTAACTAGATAGTAGGAATTTGATATTGATTTTTGAACGAGCGGAAGCCACGTTAGAATTAATTAGGACTTATTGATTTTCAAAATATACTTTCAAAACTAAGGTGGTAGAATAGTGACAGTAAAACTCCTAGTCTAGGAAGTATGGTTTTTATCAATAAAACGAGAGTGTAAGGTTTAGACCTTTAAATCGAGAAAGTCCTTCTGAAAAATAAATCCCTTTTCGCGCGGGCTATAAATTTACCAAATCCCCGATGGTTAATTAGTTACATACCGATATCCCGTCTTTAATTAATTTAAATCTTTAATTTAAATTTCTTCTAAAATCCTAAAGACTCTAAACATCTATTAGCCTTAGATTTACACCGTAACGATAGAAATACGGTAGGTCGATTATTGGTCCCTGTGGATTCGATATCTTTTAAAACTCAACGATGAGAATGTGCACTTGCGGTCAATTAAATATTTTTTATACACAAATCGTCGATCAGTCACCTAATAACAAATAACAAAGACTCACAAATAACAAGAACACAAGAACACAAAGACTCAAACCCTTAAAACTCTATTCTTCAAGACGGCTTAAGTGAGTATTAGGTTTAGTCTTCACACATATACATAATCTTCTGATTAGCACAGGTCTTCAGACGTGTTTTGGGCTTCAAGTAAGTCTTGTAAGAATTCAGACCCAAGAAACATAAATCAGAACCATATAAAATATTCCCATATTTGGAAAATACTTTTTACAAATAAAATTAGGTTAACTAGTAACCCTGATGGTTCATAGAACGCGCGCAACTTACCCAGCAAGTAAGCGAGGCAAAAACAAAACAAATCTTCAAGAAAGATATGGCGCATAAATAAAATACAAAAGTTCCGGAGTAGAATGATGTGCGCACATTGTTCTTCACATCTTAAATGATGTACGCACATTGTCCTTCACATTGTGTTTTGCCAAAAATGAGGCCAACACAAAAACATTAACAGATTCGATATGGTTGTAATAATTATTCGATTTGGTTGTAATAGCGTAGGACTTTATCGCTTTCTTTATCGCTTTTGACACATCACACACAACGCTAAAAAGCCAAGAAAAAAAAATGAACTTTCATTTCCAAAGAGGCACGTTTAGTAATCTTTAGAAAAAAAAATAGAAAACAAGCACACACATTTCTCTAAATAAAAATTCTTTAGACCATAAACCCAATTAGTCGCACGATTAGCATTAGGTTTTTAACTTAAATTTATTTTCTTGTCATAACCTTCTCTTCTCTTCTAAGTCTCCACAAGCACACACATTTCTCTCTATACAAATTCTCCCTCTAATTCTTACAACTTCTCCCCCATTTCTTAAGCACATTAAAAACAATAAAAAAACAATAAATTAAAGGTTACCATGGAGTACCATGGACGTTTAGGATGTTAATACCTTCCCTAGGCATAACTAACCCCCGAGCTTAGAATCTCTCTTTTTAAATGGTTTTTGACACTTTCCCCTCTTTGGAAATGAAAGGTCAATGTTAGTCGTGGAAATCATAAAATCCCCGCAACAAAAAAATGGTGACTTCACTGGGGAAACTCTCCTTAAGAGGGTTGAACCTATCTAGTTTATGTTTCTTTATTGCTGTCCTATGTGCTTACTTGTCTCAATATTTGTTATATTAGGGTTAACTTGTCTTATTATGGTGCTCGTGTGGAAGCTATGAAAACGTATTCAGATGCTTTATCTGCTGTGAAGAAAATAAACGAGGATGATTTGTTTGTTTTGAAGGAATGGATTGAAAAGGATCTTGAGCTTGCAAATACGAGAAATGATGATGGATTGGCTGCTGTAGAAACAAAATTAGAGGAACTTATCTCTAATGTCAAAAAAGATTGCATGGTGGAAGTTTTAGCTTTGAAGAAAAAACTGAAGATGGTCATGTTGGTTGTGATATGCTTGTCATTTTTCATTTTCCGGGAAAGTGAGATTATTATTGTGATTAGATAGCATGAATCAAGTTTAATGAATGAGTTTATTACATTTTTATTATGAAAAAAGTAGTCCTTGTATTTAATTATTTTCATCACTAAAAATTCAGAAAGAGATTACTTATATATTCATCCCTAATACAATCTACATATATTGGTCCCTTGCTCTAAAAAATGTTGGTTAAATTAGGTGACAAAAAGGATAAAGGGACATAGAACAAACTAAAATGTTATACCTTAAACAATGCTAAAAGTCTTATATATTGTAAAGAACAGAAAGAAAGATCTTTTGATACAATAGTTAAACATAAAATAAAGTCAATTGTATGGTTGAAAAGAACAAAAATTACACTAAAATGGTCGTATATTACCTGCCAATTCAAAATCCACTTTATTCAGGGACTATTTTTCTATACTTACTGGTTTAGATGTTAACACCAACTAGCAAGAAAACGGCTTTTTTTGTTAGCATATTTTGGGCAAGGGATATGATCAAACAATTCAGATGACATTGTGACCTTTCAAGCAGCACATGGGTAAAATAACCTTTCATTTCTAATCATTTTTTTCTTTATTTTTAATCATTTTTTTCTTCAAGAAGAATATGATGTTCATCACAAACCCAAATTTTTATGCATCATCATCTTCTTAATCTCTTAAAACATTTATCACATTCATCATCCTAATCTTCTTCTAAACATTTTATTCAATCACACAAGTTCATCACTACCACCAACAAATACAATCTCCATCCCTCTCCCCCTCTCTATCTCTTTCTCTCTCATATCCCCTCCATATTCATTTTGATTTTCATTCTTTCAAATTCCTATAAATATTTATTGAAATTTGAAATCCGAATTAAAAAATCTTAATATGAGAAAATACATAAAAAAAAAGCATCATAAAATAGAATTGTGAGAAACTTGAATCTTGTAGAAAACTAGATCTGAAGAAAATAAACATTGAACGAAATCGAATACATAAATTCTGCAAAAGTCATGCAAAAAATATGAGTTTAGATGAAGGTTTCATATTCTTCTTCTTTCAGATCTAGATCTAGAAAGAGGACAAAAACATTAGGTAATTTTAGTAACAAAGATAGAAAGAGAAAAATATAGAGGTATGAGCTTTTGGTATGATTGTGGTTGAAGAAGAAGAGGGACAATTTTATTTCTATGGGCTATTGTTAATGGTGGTTGAAGGATTGTGGTTTATGAAAAAACAACTATGAAGAAAAAGAGAAAAATGATGGGACAAAGAACACTGAAAGAGTTTTAATTTTAGTTTTGTTTAAATTTTTCTGTTGTTTTAATTTTCACCGAAACATATTTGAAGTAACAAAGAAGAAATGAAAGAAAAAATTTCAGTGTTGTTTTAATTTTTTTATTATAAATGAATGTTTACGAATGAAGTTTGTTGAAGAAGATGAGAAATATTAATGAAGAAAAATGAAGAGTTGTTGAAATTAATGATGAAGAAAGATGAAAACATGGATATGAGATGATCCAACTTGATTATTTGGTTTTGATCCAAGTTGTAAAAAATTGTTCAATTGGGTACCCCATTGATCCAATTTCATATATATTTTTTTAAAATTTGTTGGTGTTGTTATAGAGTGTGGTTTGAGTAAGGACCATGGTATGTCCATCATCAACTTTATTGACTTTTTGAGGTGGTTTAAGTTGCAACATTTTTTCGGGTGGTGTATTTCAGAATTTTCCTTGTTGACATTCTAGAAGTATCTCAATATTTCTCATATGTGTGATTTTCTATAGATCATGATGGAAAACTTTAGATATGAACTGAAACTTGTATAACAGAGTCATTCTTTTCATAAGTTCTATAAAAAATTGAAAGAAAAAATTAATAAACAATTGCATATATGCATAAGTTAAAATTTATTAAATGTAATTTATAATTGAATCATACATCAATTATATCGCTTCTTTGCGATATTTGGATTAATTGTGAGCCGCGACAACCTAAATTGATGTTCAAATTCTTTGATCATAAATGTCATGTATTTCTCACGATGAATGCGTTTTCTATACATAGCTAGATTATATTCGCATATTGTAATGCTAAAGTGGAAATAAAGTTGTTGTTATCCGTAATTTTTTTTGTTGTTGTTATCCATAATTTTTATTTTAATTGCTTCGGTTAAAATAATTAGTGAAAAAAACAAAACAAAAATAAAAAAATAATTAGTGAAACTTTAATTGAATGACACCTAAGCAGTTTTTCTTTTTTGGTCGAGACTGGGATATCCACTGTCGAACGCAGTGACTAATCCCTCGTTAGATTGGAGGCACCTTGATGAGTGAGATAGCTGGCCCAAGGATTTAAAGTTGCTCCATACCCAAGGTGAGGATCGAACCCTCGACCCTTGGTTAAGCAGTTTTTCTTGAGAATGCACGAGAGAGCTCCGTGAAATTATCGTAATGTATATAATAGAGATTATATAGAGATAGAGATAGAGATATAGATAAAAATATAAAGATTCTGTCTTATAACTTATACAATCAATGCATTATAAATGCTAAAAAAATATTTTAACAACATTTATTTTATTTTATATTTTTATTTTTAGTATGCTTAACTTGCACACCTTTTTATTTTTAGAGATTAAAATTAATTGGAGTGAATAAACTTTGACTTAAGAGACATAATTATTATGAAATAAATGTAACGGATTCACAAAATTTCATATTCTTTACTCCCTCAGCCAAAAATAAATGTCTTACTTGCCAAAATTATTTATCTCAAAATAAATGACTTATATTATTTATAACATTAATTATTTTCTATTTTATCCCTTAAAACAATCATTAAATGAGATAAACAAATATTTAAAAATATATTTTTTGGTAAAATATGTGATTTGGTCAAGGATGGAGTATTAAATTTGAAAATTTTAGTTTTCGGTGATATAAAAAAATGGCTTAATTACCCTTTTGGTCCATTAACTATTTTCAAGGTTTCACTTTGGTCCATTAACTATTTTTCGTTTCATTTAGGTCCATTAACTTTCCTCTGTTAATCAAATTTGTCCTGACCGTTAGAAAAAAATCCAAAAACGTTAATGCAAACATGACAGTGGGGGCTGAAATGTATCAGGTGACATGGCATAAATTTTGTTTTGGAGAGAAAGGAAGAGATATAGAAAAGAAAGGGAAAATTCTCAAATTGAATTTAGAGTTTGAAAAGGTTTAGGGATCTAGCTCTAATATTGTTTTCTCTTCTCCAATCACTCTTACTCTTCCCTTCTCCATCAATTGTACTCTCATCCTATCTAACTTTTTTACTTCACCATGTCCAACAATTTATTTGTTTTGTTTGTTTGAAATAACTGAATGAAGAAGAAAAAAATAGAGGTATTAAGAAATTAGGGTTTATGTTGAGTAGGTGAATTGGAGGAATTGATGAACATACAAATTACAAATTGAAGGAATTAGATTTGTGAATGATAGATCAAATTGTGAAGATTCATATGTTTCTTGAATTTTGTTGTTGTTGTTGCTAAGTCTTGTTGTTGTTCTTGTTTCTAAGTTGTTGTTGCTGAATTTTGTTCTTTTTATGTGAGGGTGATGATGCAAAAATTGATTTTGCTACTGTTTGATTTTGTCGTTGTTTTTAAATTTCCAGGCAATGGATGAAGTTGACAGAGTGAGGTGAAGAAAATGAAGAAAATAAATCTGTACCAAAAAAAAAATCAACCAATGTCAAAATGACACGTGTATATGAAATAACAGATGTATAAAAATTAACAGAAACATCCCCAAACGTTTTGGGATTTTTTTCTAACGGTTTGGACTAGATTGATTAACAGAGGAAAATTAATGGACTTAAATGAAACGAAAAAATAGTTAATGGACCAAATTAAAACCTTAAAAATAGTTAATGGACTAAAAGGATATTTAAGCCTAAAAAAAATTAGTACATGTCTATACTATATACAATTAGGAATGGTGTTATAGTGATAGTATTAAATGCTAATTCATTCTTAAACCATTTTTATATTTTTGATAGTATTAAATGGCTACTGATTACCAACTCAGCTTCATTTTTTTTTACTTGGAATAAAGAATATACGTGCCCGTTTGGCCCGACTTATTTTCTACTTTTCTATTTAGCTTAAACGAAATAGAGAAGTATAAAATTGAATTTAGCCATATTTCTCTTTAAAAGTATTAGAGAAATAAACTAAAGAATTAAAAAATAAAAAAAAGTAGAATCAAACACATTTTTTTCCTACTTTACTATTTTTACGGAGAAGAAAAAAAAGTAGAAAATAAGTCCGGCCAAACGGGCACGTTATTGTAGAATCTCATTGATCTATACTATTATTATTTAGGACCCTTTTTTCAAAGAAAAGTGTACACATGTCATTCCCATATTGATTCTCCTCTCACATTGTTTTAGCATTAAATTAAATATTTTCAAAGAATCTTCACAATAATGCAATTAATGGTATAAGAATATATGAATTCAATTCTCTTATTCTCTCTCCTTTTTTTTTTTATTATTTATGATTGGATCACTATTTTTGAGTTTTTCCATTTTTTTATTACTACGAGAGTCTTTTACATCTACAACTATAAGTACTTTTTTTTTGACAAATTAAATAAAACTATAAGTACTTAGCACTTTATAAAATAAAAATAATTAAAACCATAAATTCAATATCATTTATCAAAATAATATTATATACGTTTTATTGGTAAAAAATTAAAATTATATTTTTATGCAAATTACCACAATAATTTTAATGCAAATTATTTTGAAAATTGACAGACAATGGTTTTTGAAGTTGATTTTAAATTTTGATTTTTTTTGGTTACAAAATAACTGAAATTTAAAAAAAGAAAATTGGCATGAATTTTTTTGAATGCAATATAGACAAAAACGTATGATATTTATACTATTATTATTCTTTTTTCTTTTTTTGGTTACTACTATTATTATTCTATTTGGCATAATAAAAAAAAGAATATTCCTTTCTAAAATATTTTTGTACGGTAAAATTTGAGTAATATTCTTTCAATTTAATGTAAAATATTCCTTTTCCAATTTAAGAGAATAATTAATGTGATTATTCACTATCTTTTACAATAAATATTGTCATTGATCATGAGGATTTTCACACCATTTTAAAATTTAAAATGCAGTATCAAACTTCTTCTTAATTTTTTTTATAGATGCATGCTTCATATTTTGATTATTTTCCATTTCTACTCTATTCGATGTATATGTAGTTGACAGTTTTGTTAAGTTTTGGTTGAGTTCATTGTTTTTGAGTATAAAAGTAGCTTGCAATCTAATGATTATGTAATATAGAAATTTTGTAATATGCAATGTATATGTTTTATTTGTTTATATTTATATAATTAGGATGCACTTTATTATGAATTTTACTATTTTTTTTGTCAATTTATTGTAATAAGAACTAATGACCTTTTACGGGTGTTTTTACAGTTTCGTGGGGTTGCTGGGTCAGGTTTATATGTTCCCACAACTTTTTACATTTTTTATTTATTTAATATATTTTTCTTTGGTTAAAAAATATAATTAATACATGAAATACATAATTATATACCTAAAAGATAATAGTAGAAATTGTAAAAAGAAAAAGTTAATAGTAGAATGAACACTTTGGTGATCATTATATTGTACGGGACAAATTCAATGGATCTTCATATCCTAAGTCGGTGTATTGATATCACTTTTGATTTAGTGTGTGAGTCTAACATGTTATATTTAGTGTGGTATTTAAAAAAGTATTTTTCGCACCGAATACATTATTTGTTTTACTAAGGGTTAAATATATTTCTGGTCTCCATAATATTATAAAGTTTTTAGTCTCTATAAAAAATTTATCCATGTAAATTTAGTCTCTGTTAATTTTCAAAATTTTAAAGATTAATGTTATTTTTGTTTCGTATTTATTTTACTATAAATGTTATGAGATTATTTGACTTTTTTTTGTTTCTTTGGGTTTTTTTTTCAAATATATAAGAATGTTCATTCATTCAAATAGATAGAGTACATCAAATATTAGTATAAATTCAACACCACTAAAAATATACAGGATGAATATGCGAATAAGCAACATTCAAGTTAATAGCATAAAATGATACACTTATGCCTACAAATAATATGATTAAAATAAAGTAACCGGAATACATGTGTCTCCAAATCTGCATCATTGACAAACTTGGTCATTGGTTGAATCAGTAGTTGATCAAAGTCGATCTCTCAATCGGAACCAAACAAACACTGGACAAGATGAGAAAAAAAGAATATCGCACAATACGGGAAAACAACAACATCGTATAAGACGGGAAAACAAGAACATTGTACAAGACGGGAAAACAAGAACACCGTACAAAACGGGAAATCAAGAACACACACCGCACACAATGAGAAAACAAACAAACGTCGCACTAAGATGACAAAATCACAAATAAAAAACCAATAGAAAATCTAATAAATATGTAAACCATTTATATAGATTGAAAAGGAGAATAAAAAATATGCACATGTGCTTTTTTATTTATAAAGTGTATAAAAGTATAATTTTATAAAGTATATTTAAAAATCAATAAATTTATAAACGTATTTTTGCCCGTGCATGGCACGGGCTCAAAAACTAGTTTTTAATTATTACCAACACCTTTTTTTTACTTGCTTTTTTTGTCACGGACTAAAAAATAACATCTATAATATTCAAATTCAATGTGAATTCAAAAACAATTTCTAGAAACATAAAAAAATTCAACATTCAAAATCTACAGACTTTTTTTATCAACCATTATACAAAAATAATACTTACTATTGTTAAAATTATCGAAATTAATTTAAATGAGAAACAATAAATAAATTGATAATTATCAAAATTAATTATATTATTATATTATCTATATTTATATTTATTACTATTATTATTTGAGAACTATTTTTCAAGCAAAAATATCCATGTGGCAGTCCTAGATGTATTCTTCTCTCATACTAGTGTGTATACCCGTACCGTGCACGGGAAACTTTTCCTTTGAATTAAATAAAAAATAAAGTAATTTATACAACATATTTCAAATTTTCTTAAATTAATAAATTTATCTTAATGTAAAATTTTGGGAAAAAAAATAACTGTATGAAACCACAACACATAAGATTATAGGAAGCCCCATATTTTGCAGGACTATGTATGTAGCCTACAATATTTTGTAGAACTTACACAACAGATGCCAAACTCTCATTCCAAATCATATAAGATTATTAATAGCTGTACATATTGATGGTCTATTACTCCCCCATAATTCTGTAAAAGTCCACCATAAATATTTTGTAATTTTTTTATAAAACACATTGGAGCTTCAATGAAGCCGTATTCTTTAAGGCAAACATCTCCAAATTAAAGGCTCTTGACATAGCTATTCCAGACAATATAATCAGGCATCCATGTATTTAATGTATATAATCTGGTTACAAATGGGACTTGAACCCATGATCCTAAGCTAATGAGGAACCTTCACTCTCAAATAATCACCAAACCAACTAACCTTCATGTTCAAAAGAAAGTTGACATCTCTATTATTATTATTATTATTATTATTATTATTATTATTATTATTATTATTATATATATTACGATAGTTTCACGGAGCTCTCTCGTGCATTCTCAAGAAAATTTGCTTATGTGTCATTCAATTAGAGCTTCTCTAAGATTTTTTTTATATTTTTTTAGATATTTTTTGTAGCGTAATTCAGTTGCATTCTTAGCATATTTTTTTTAGATTTTTTTTTGGGAATTTGCAGTCTTTTTTGTAGATTTTTTTTTGGGAATAAATACATTTGCAATATTTTTTTTAGATTTTTTTTTGGGAATAAATACGTTTGCAATCCCTATAAATATACAAAATTTTACTTTTAGTCCCTAAAAAAATTTTCAACAGGTTATGGTCCCTCAAATATTTCCTATCATGATTTTTGGTCCTTATTTATTATTTAACTCGAGTATATCATTCAAAATTTTAAAAAAATTTCCGCTGACATGTTTAATACATTATGTGGATCTCTATTACAAAAGATGAATTTTTTTTTACCAATACATTAATTTAATATGAATTTTTTAGTTTTTTGTGTTTAAAAATTTATAAATAATTCATCTTAGGTTAAAAAATTCTAAATTTTTGTGGGAGAGGTTCTTATCTCTATTATATACATTACGATAGTTCCACGGAGCTCTCTCGTGCATTCTCAAGAAAATTTGCTTATGTGTCATTCAATTAGAGTTTCTCTAAGATTTTTTTTGGGTAAAATATATTTTTAGTCCCTATAAATATACCAAATTTTGTTTTTAGTCCCTCTAAAAATTTTCTTCGACTTATAGTCCCTATAAAATTTTCTATTTTCACTTTTGGTCCTTTCTTCTAAGTAAACTCATATGTATGATTCATATTTTTAAATAAAATTTTGCAGAAAAGTTTATAAAATTATATTAATCTCTCTCAAAAAAAAATTAGAATTTTTTAACAAAATATGAATTTAATATGATTTTTGACATTTTTTGTGGTTAAAAATTCATAATTAATTTATGTTTTGTTAAAAAATTCCAATTCTTTTATAGTGAGATTTTCATAATATTGTACAGATTTCTGCATAATTTTATTAAAAAAATACAAAGTTACACATGAGTTGAATTAAAAATAGGGACTAAAAGTGGTGATTGAAAATTTTATAGGGTCTAAAAATTGAAGAAAATTTTTTGAGGGACTAAAAACAAAATTTGATATATTTATAGGGACCAAAAACATATTTAACCCATTATTTTTATTTTTTTTTCAGATTTTTTTTGGGTTAAATATATTTTTGGTCCCTATAAATATATCAAATTTTGGATTTAGTCCTTATATTTTTAATTAAGTTGTGCACAAATGTGAAAAATATTATGATAATCTCTCCCTAAAAAAATTGGAATTTTTTAACAAAATATAAATTAAATATGAATTTTAAACCACAAAAAGTTTAAAAATTCATAATTAATTTCTATTTTGTTAAAATATTCTAATTTTTTTTTTGGAGAGATCATTATAATTTTATAAACTTTTCTGCAAACTTTTTATTCAAAAATATGAATTATACTTATGAGTTTATTTAAAATGAGGGACCAAAAGTGAAGATGAAAAATTTTATAGGGACAAAAAGTCGAAGAAAATTTTTAGAGGGACTAAAACTAAAATTTGGAATATTTATAGGGATTAAAAACATATTTAACCCTAAAAAGATAAATTGTGAGAATAGTTATAGGGACCAAAAATATATCACAATGTGGGAGTTTCGTGATATATGTTTTTTTGGTAGATCGGAAAGATAAATTGCTCTTGCTAGGAATTCATCCCACGATCTCTCCAACTCATACGTTCCTCAGCTCATACCACCTGAGTTATGTAACGGGGACAAAGTTTTGTGATATTAAGAATTATATTTTCTTTGTTTTTATTTTTTGTTTTTAAATTTTACACGTGGATTAATGAAACAAGTTCAAACAAAGTGGGACAACGATGGAAAAAAATATCTTAATTTACACGGTATTTTAAAAAAATGTAGTTTGATGGGATTTAGATGAATAAATATACAATAAACATAGGAACATCACTATATGTGAAGGTTTTTTTTTTGACGTAAAATCACCGGATCTTTTGATATGCAAAGTTTTCTATTTTTTTTGTTTATTTTAAAATTTGAAAATATATCTTAATATACATTGTGTTTAAAAAAATGTAGTTTGATGAGATTAAACTGAATGAATCTACAATAAACTTAGGAATATCACTAAATGTGAGAGTTTATTTTAGGAAAAAATGTGTTAGTTTTGTTATATGCAAGACTGTCTATTTATATGTATTAAAGATAAATTATGAGAATAATTATAGGGACCAAAAATATATCACAATGTGAGAGTTTTGTAATATATGTTTTTTGATACATTATTAAATATATATATAATTATTTAAACAATTTAACTATATTTTCTAAATATTCATACCATATATCAAACCATAATATATTCACATTATTTATACAAACAAATATTGTATATATTTGATTATAATAATATTTAATGTGCACTTTCAAAAAAAAATATTTAATATGCAAAAACAATGAAAAAGAAGTGATGCCAAACACAGCCACATTGCCAATTTTGGAAACACAATTTATCACAAAATATCATGGATACTATGTCATAATAGCATTGATTTATCATTTATGTGAGGTATCCACAAAAAATTGTGCTCATACCGTTCATTTCCCGTGTGGCCCGCACCCAACTATCCATTATATTATGAATTTAATTTATTAATTTATACATATTGGTGGTATAAAACTATTTTACACATGTATCAGATAATATATTGATACATAATATATTGTGTGCAAAAACATATTATTTATAAACAACTATTTTCTACCGTTGTCCCCTTATTTCGATTAAAGAAGTTGTTCTTTGGATCTGGTGGGCTGAACATTTTTTATTCGAGTTCAGAAGTTAGTGTCTTTTGGCAACTCTTTGGGTCGGGCTGAGGGATTTCTGGTGGTATGAAAGCAGAAGAGTAGCTTCTAAGAATGAAATTAAAAATATATCTCTTTTAGGTAGTGTAGGTTTTGGTTTTTTATGGCGTTCTGCTTATATACGGAGCGTCATTGTTTTGTAACTTCTATTTTGCCGTTCTATGTTCGTCTTGTGCATAGATATGGTCTTATTAATATAATATTTGCCGTTAAAAAAAAACCCCTTAAATAAATTCCAGTTATCTCGAGGGGATTTATCTCTGCAGTTGCGTGCGGAAAATACCTTGGTTTATCAAAAAAATATCTCAAAGTCACTATTTAATATTAAAATAAATTTAAAATAATAATTTAAAATAAATTAATAAATAATATTAAAAAGAAAATAATCTCGTGCACGGCACGGGTTAACATACTAGTAATAATTAAATAAAGAGAATAAAATTTGGGGTATGACAAATATACTCAAATGACAAAATCATAAAAAACATAAAAGAAAAACTGATACATGTAAAAGAAAGAAAAAATAAATGTAGAACACATATACTTATTTGGTTATTTCAAACTTTTGGGCGGCAAACGACGACATTAGCAAACAAGAATTATAAGGATTTGTGTCTTCTTTTTTTTTTTTCTTTTTTGAGGAAAGGATTTGTTTAATATGCACAATATTGTAAATACTCCAGCACTTAAAATTGTACTTTTCTATTAAAATAATATTTATGTATTAAAGATTTCTACATTTAATTTAAAATACACAAGTTTAATTTTAATATAAACTTATTATTTTAAATTTCTTAATATGAGCAAATAGTAAGTAGGAAGGTTTGTATTTTTATCATTAATTAATCTACCTAAAAATGACACAAAACATGAAATGGGTGGGAGGGGCCTCCACCACCGCATCTAATATTTATCTATAGGCGCGCAGTCAATTGCAATATAGGTGGGCAAGCAAGGGCAAAATATAAGTGTCTTTTTTTTTGGTAGAAAAGAATATAAGTGTTTATATCTAAAATAAAATTTGAATTGGAAATTAATATATATAAAAAATAAAAAATTGCATTTATAAGAAAATATAACTTTTAATTAATTAAGTGTATATATGTTAAATTATTTTGAAGGAGAATTTTGTCATTCTTTGTGTACTTATCTGACCCGGTTTAAACTAAATATCTTTTTAAAGTGTGTATACTTTTGTGTTTTTAATATATATATTTTCACACAAATACGTGCAGAAATATATATATGTTAAATTATTTAGAAGGAGAATTTTGTCATTCTTTGTGTACTTATCTGACCCGGTTTAAACTAAATGTCTTTTAAAAGTGTGTATACTTTTGTGTTTTTAATATATATATTTTCACACAAATACGCGCAGAAATATATATATGTTAAATTATTTAGAAGGAGAATTTTGTCATTCTTTGTGTACTTATCTGACCCGGTTTAAACTAAATATCTTTTTAAAGTGTGTATACTTTTGTGTTTTTAATATATATATTTTCACCCAAATAAAAATATATTCGTTCATTCAAATTAATTAAGTATATCATACAATGCAAATTTAACACCGTTAAAAATAAAAAAAGATGAATCTGCGAACAAACTCACAACTTCCATGTTAATAGCATAAAACAGCATACACATGCCTACAAATAAAATAAAATAATATGATAAATTTGAAGTAGTTTGAAATTTGAATACCCATGCCTCCGGATTTATATCGTTGATCAGCTTAATCATTGGTTGAATCAATATTTGGTCAAAGTTGATCCGTCAATAAGAACAAAACTAACATCGCCAGAAAGATGAGAAAACAAATATATACCGCACAAAACAGAAAAACAAACTAATTAACATCATATAAGATGAGAAAACAAACATACTTCTCACTGCCTTACCAAAAATTGGTAGAGACCTAACCAAAAAAAACAACTTCTCACTGAAACTACAAAATTACAAACAATAAAACCCAACAAATAAAGTTTAATTTATTTAAAATTACTTATTTAGATTAAAGATAAGTTACTGATGCATGTGTGTGTATAAACATCCAAAAATATGAGTTTATTTGTTATATCTTATAAATTGGGACTGAACTAACTGGTTCCAACTTCAGTATACAAACTAACCGCCTAAGTCTCATCATGTCGACTGTCGAGACCCATATTCTAGAGAATGTGATAACTGAAACATTCATAAGGGTTTGGAACCTGACGTTGCAACTTGCAATTTGCATGTCAAATGTTTTAAATGATTAATTATGAATTTAATTTAAAAATGAAAAGAAGAGCTCTTTAATGTAAAGCAATGTAGAAATTATAATATAAAACAAAATATTACCTATAAATTTTAAACAATAAAAGTTTTGATTCTTTTAAATAGATAATTAGAAATTCTAATATTCTTCACTAGTGTGTATAACAAATTAATATTTGATTGAGAATAGAGAATATAAAAATGAAAAGAAGAGCGCTTTAATGCAAAGCAATGCAGAGTTATAATATAAAACAAAAATTAGCTATGAATTTTAAGAGAAAATAGTTTTGATGAATCTTTAAAATAGAAGGTTAGAGATTCGAATATTCTTGATTGTGCATAAAAATATTTGCTTGAGAATAGAGAATCTACCTTATCTTATGTATTTTATGAATATCTTACGTGAGATCAGTGGCTATCCAGAAATTTTTGTGGGTGAGGGCTAGAAAATAGTATTATTTTGTTCTGATAACATTCAATCCAACTTGGTCAACTTTACAGGAGAGTATTAACTCATTTTCTCATCTATTTATACAAATTTACATAAGAAAGAGAAAAATAAATTTGAGTAAAGCATCATTACCTTGTGAATGAATGTACTAAAATAATAATAGACAAAACGTTTTTTTGAACAAGCCAAAATGAAATATATATATATATATATATATATATATATATATATACCAAAGATAAGTCAACCCCAGCACAAGGTGTGCTAGAATAGGTCAACAATGAGTACATCAATAGTCAAAAATCAAAACACAATGAAAGATCAAATACCCAAACATAACAATGGGTTCACCCACCAACTATGTAGGTTAACCCCCAACCCTTGATACTCCTCAACCACCAAAAAGAATGCCGCTTGATCAAAAATAATAACATTTGAAGTAAAAAAAATCGGAATTTAAGTGTTAAAGAGAAGTAAAAAGAAGAGAGGAAGAGTCAAATATTATTGGGAGATAATGATTTTGTGATGTTTAAGTAAGAGAGAAAAAGAGTGACATATTTGATATATATCGACTGTGTATTTTTTTTTACATATATATTTTAGATATTTTTGAAGATATTTTAGAAACTTACTTATGAAATTGACATTATGATATGATTTAATTGGATGTATATATAAAAAATATACTGATAAAAAAATAAAGCTCAATAAAAATATAAATTTTTGATGATTTGATTAGTATTGTTAGTGGCTTAGACTTAAACTAAATTTGTGATAGGGGCTTAACAAAATTATATTACTAATAATTAAAGAAATTTTTTTCAATTTGGTACCCAATAAAAATATTTTAAAGTAAAATAATATAACAAATGTTAGTGGATTTAGCAATGATACACACGTTGCATTTAATAGGAAGGATTACAGTCCGATTCTATACATTTATATTTGAGAGAAAACTAAAATCACTTGATATCATAACTTGTTTTGAATTCTAAACTACTTAATGTCAGGTCCCAAATTCTACTACTAAGACTCTTCCTTTAAGAATGAGAAAGTCAAAAAAATAAAGGTTTTTTCTTGTGTACCCCCACAAGATTTAGGGGTATTTACCCTCAATCACTTAAAAAATATTTAATCGATATAAATTTTTATAAAATATACCGTTGGATTAAAATTTTATATCATATAGATCATTTGTGAAAAATTTCAGACAAATCTAAAATCATTTGATATGTTATTGAGACGAATCAAAATTAACAATTTCTGTGAATTCTTAAACACCGTTAATCTTTATGTGTCTCAATAACATATCAAATAATTTTATATTTGTCTGAAATTTTACACAAATGATCTATATGATATAAACTTTCAATCCAACGGTGTATTTTATAAAAATTTATATCGGTTAAAACTTTTTATAGTGATTGGGGGTATATACCCGCAAATCTTGTGGGGGTACACAAGTTGGCACCAAAAATAAAATAATAATATTAAAAGTTGAAACACAATTGATCATATTTAACTCTCAACTCATCACCAATAGTAATTGATGAGCGACCGACAATGTTAGACTCAAAATCACACACGACTTGACTTCCCAACACTGTTTGATAGACACTTTTGTCCTAATTAGTCTAATTGAATTCAAACACACACTCAAGCTATACTAATCATCATATATAAATATATTAATTACTATCCTCTATAATACGTACCACACTACTAAATAATTTTGTTGGCCTTATATTATTGTTGTTTGTTGGTAGCTTAATCACTGGATCTCACTCCCGAATTGAATCCCATCTTAAGCATATGCATGCAAGACTCCGATGACATTATATTGAGGTATTACTTGATATATATTTTTGTGACCCTTCTTATTACTTAATTATTCATTTTCATTTCGTTTGATGGTAATTAATTGGTCGTCTCTAATCTAAATTAACATGTATATTATTGTTGTAATTTGTCGTGCATGGATGTAATTGTAAATATGCTTGGATTAATTTGAACTTGTGTGGATAATTTGGAAAGAAATGCTTGTGGATGGATGAATTCCCCTACCTACCACCTTCCCAATTAACTCATGAATGGCGATGGTATGATCTTGAAGGAGTAGTGGTGCCTTGCCTTATAAATGGGCTACATTTCGGGAGTGAGAGCCAGTGATTAAGCTAGGCCCAGCAGCACTACACCACATGCGGATGAAACTTCACTATTTAATGGGTTAGCTATCTAAGCTACTTTTTGTTTTTTTGGGTACATATCTAACCTGCTATATTATATTACGCTTAAATGCATTTCTGGACCCTGTTTTGATATTTTTGAATTTGTATTCCCTTGTTTTTTAAATCAATTGTTTAGTCCTTCTATTTACAAAGTTAACATATTATTTTAGTCTCCACCTATTTTAGTGATATGGCACCTAAGTATATTTTTCAATTAATTAGTGCCACATCATTAAAATGGAATGGTGTCAAAAAAAAAATCATTAAAATGGAAGGGGACTAAAAAAATATGCTGACTTTTGTAAATAGAGGGATCAAAAAGATTATATTAAAAATAAGGGGACTAAAAATTTAAAAACATTTGTTATATAAATTTTATGATTCTCAAAAGTATTATTCTTCAAATCTCAATTTTTCATCTTTAGCAAATTTATACTCTTCCTACAAATTTCATCTCAATTTCAGAAATCAACTTCCAAAAGCTTTTCAAGAGCTCTTATAATATTTATCTCATCATCAATTTGTTCAAAATTTAACAAATATCACTATTTTCAAAATTATTCATTGAGAATATTATATAAAATGCATTTAGATTTCAATTTGATTAAATAATAATCTCTTCAAAAGCAAGTGTCATACCCCAAATTTTACCCTCCAATCATGGTATATATTAAATAATCATGGTATATATGTTAAGTAATAACAAAAGTGATGTAGCTGAATTGGTCAGGGGTTCAATTCCCCTCAGAGACATTTTGGTCTTAATTTTTTCTGATGTAATTTTTTATTCTTTTTATATATTTTGTTTTTTTGTTTTTCGTCCAAAAATTGTGACAAAAATAAGAAAATGAGTAGTATATTCTGAAAAAAGATTTCGTCCGCGCAAGGTAACGAAAAAGCCCAACAAAAAAATATAATTTCTATTTCTGAAACCAATCTTTTCTCCTTGGTCACCAAACAATACAAATCACACTGTAACCATAATTTTGCAGCAAATCAAATACAAAAAGTTGAGCAAATCTCTCAAACCAATTAATAAAACAAATCTCCAAGATTCTCACCATTTTTACAACCCTAATTCTGACACTATAAATACATAACAAGCTTCATGAGTTTTGGGGGACTGAACACCGCAAACAGATAAAAAACACAAAAAAAAAAAACTCAGAGCATAAACTGAGTACAAACACAACTCACGCACACAGTCCTCTAAACCCTAAAGCTAATTTTTTCTACACATTGTAGAAGATTAGCACAGAAATTAGCCTTCACCACCACATCCAGCAGCACCTCGCACAGAATCGAGTCGGAACAACACAAAAATTAGAGAAAACCAATTTCTCTCTACAGACCAATTCTTCACTCATACAACTTTCTTCACTAAACCAGAAAATTCTCTACAATAACCAATTTCTCCATCCCACAACAAATATTTTCCGAAACAACAAAAGTTCTGCACAAAACAGAAACACACGCAGTACACCACTACCATCACTATAAGCCATAATCTCTATCCATAAACAGTCAAGTTCGTTTTAGTTAAATCACAGACAATATAGACCAGCAAAAAACAGAATTAAGAACAACACAAGGAAGGAAGACATAATCGAAGGAGAGGGGATAATAAAGTTTGCCGGCCGGAACTGTCACCCCCGCTGCCACCGTTGTTGACTCCATATCTCTCGGTTAGTCTCCCTATTTTTGTTTCACATGTTTGTTTTATGTTATACTGTTTTTATTGTTTTTAATTCATTCAAAGTTGATGCCATGTGTTGTAGTGTTGACCTTAGGATTGAACACGTACCTCTGTTAATTTGTTAGTTCATGTAATTTATGTAACTATTTAACTTTAAATTATTTATTTTATTTGGTCTATTTAATTCACCATCTAATTTAATTTAAACATGATATAAATATCAAAAAACAGTAACATAAATTCTTAGGAAAGTACAAACATTAATTTTATTTATGTTAGATCAAATACACAAAAAATACTAAAATAAAAAGTCTTAACAACGTGGATTAAAAAAGAAGAGGCGGATGCACATTCGTTCGCTTCTCGACTAATTGGGGGCTTAGTGCACACTTTGTCCGACTTTTAGTCGTCTTCCATTAACAACTAATAAATCACAAATCATGGATTAAAAAAGAGGAGGCGGATGTACATCCGTTCGCTTCTCGACTAATTGGGGGCTTAGTGTACACTTTGTCCGACTCTTAGTTGTCTTCCACTATCAAATCAAATTTTTGCCTTCGGGTCAATTCAAAAATTAAAACTAAGAATCTTTTTCATAAACGAACATGTTTTCAATCAATTCAAGCGTCATACAAACAAATCTTAAGCGTCTACCATGTGAGGATACAAGCGGCGTTTAAACCACAAGAATGCGATTAAAACATCGTTCATTAAAAAACACCAACCAACAACTTGTACCCGAACTACGTAGCTTTGATTTCCTCATCACACTGGAGGATAGGAGCAAGAGTCATCTTGTCAAGCATAATAATAAAAAATGTAAGTTTTCTCCTTTTCTTTCTTTGGAAATATCTTTTAATAAAATAAAAATCTAATAAAAAACATGTAAATAAAACTCTAAAAATTGCTTAATACCCTAGAATTAGTTAGGAGGTTCCCGTTGAGTACAACGGATGTGAGGGGTGCTAATACCTTCCCCTTACATAACCAACTCCCGAATCTGGAAATGGTTGTGATGACCATCTTTCCATTGTTTTAAGGTTTTATCAATATTTTCCTTGAGAAATAAAATTTGGTGGCGACTCTGTGTCATACCGAGTGTCCTAAATGCTCGGGCGATTTTAGCGGCGCGATAGGTGGCGACTCTGCTGGGGAGATTTTTTAGAGAGTTAAGCCTATCCTCATTACTTTTAGGGTTAAGTGCCTTTTGTTTGCTTACATGTTTTTGTTTTATTTATTTTATTGCCCCGCATTATTTTTTTATTTTCTTTTATGCATATATATATTGTGGGGTGGTCTTATTTTCTGTTGAGGGAAGCTTTATACCCAAGCTTGAGAAAAAACATAGGCATAAGTTAGGAGTTGAGTAGTATGGGCCTATGGGATGCACATCCCAATGGGTGATGTACGAAGACTCAGACTAGAGTAGACCTGTTCAAAAGGTTTGTCAGGAATGGGCTAGCCCTTCCGCTTGGTAAAATTTTGGATTTGGTCAAGGACTCTAGGGACCTTTCTAGAACCCAATGACTCCAACTACGGGAGGCCCTTACAAGGTTTCACCATAAAGTGGCTAGCCCAATCTGGTGGAAACTTTCACATAGGCCTGCAACCTTGGTTTTGGCCATGAACAAAAAACCTTAGAACCATCCTTGTGAGGGGTTTGGGTAGAAAAGCTTAGAACTAACCTATCATAAGGAGCCCACCTATGTAGGTTGTTATGTTATATTAAACACATTCCTCATAAAATTAGATTCATGACATGTCATTAAAATATTTTTGCATACACATGGAAAAAATGTAAAAAAAATCTCTTGCATCCACTCTCATGCATCTTCATGCATTCCCATACATTACAAAAACTCACCTCCTCGCCCTCCATACTCTAGTGAAATTTCTGGTATACTCAGGAAAGATGTGCGGTATGATGTGCGCTTATTAATCAAATTTGCAGAACAAGTAATAAAGTAACAAATAAAAAACAGTAAATAACACAGAAGAATTGTTAACCCAGTTCGGCCCAACGTCCTAATCTGGGGGCATACCAAGCCAGGAAGGAAATCCACTAGCGTAATGCTATTACTAAGTTATCCGGCTTACCCTCGGTTTACAACTTAAGAACTCGCCAAATACCCATGATATATTTCTACCTAGGTACCCCATAGGTAAGAGAAACCCATCTCACTTCCGATACTAACACAGACCAGTGTTATCAATGACAAATACAATCAAAGATTTAGAGAACACTCCCCAAACAAAAGATATACTACTCGTGCTTCAAAGCTTAGAGTAGCAAACAATATTCCTTGCTTAAAAGCTTCGGATTACAACTAAAATAACTCAGTCCTTATGCAAGCATCAAGACAATACTTTGCATAGGCTCACAAATAACAACGAACATAAGACACAAACCCTAAATACTATATTCTTCAATGACAGCTTGAATGATCTCTGGTTTAGTCTTCACAACTCAGTAAAATAAACCTTCTCTGTGATTTAATAATCAATGGCAGCAACCAGAGAGGTAAATAAAGCACAAGGCTTAACAACGAAACCCTAAAACTCTAAAAGACTCTTTTTGTAAAATAGTGGCTTCGGTGATCTTTTAGGTTTTGCATCCATGAATATATAGCTTCAGCAAGAACGTGTTTTGCAAGTAACATGGGCTTCAGAGTACAGCTGGTCCAAAAGAAACCTAGCAAATATATTTTAAAACCATATAATATATTTCCATAAATAGAGAAAATAGAGAAATATATTTTTCAATGCAATTAGGGAAAAACGCCACCTCCTTAAGGTTCTAGATGAAAAGGCGAGACTTTCTGCACAATTAATGAAGATAAAACCGAACCAAATCTTCAAAAAGATCTCGCTCAAAAATACGCGTGCGTCATCACAATGTGCCCACATTGTATCGCACATCATCATAGTGCACATCCTGGTGCACGTCATGTTTTACCAAAAATGAAGCCAATACAAAAACACCAACAATCTCCCCCTTTGGCAAATTTTTGGCTAAAACAATCTTGGACCAGATATCAATGCTAGAGAGATAAAAGTGACACACTCCTTCATATTAATCAGAGAATAGTAGCTTGAAGGAGAACAAACAACAATCAACAAGTCACATGGTGGATTCCTTATAGAAATGCTTACCAAGTAAGCTTTCAACAACTAACATCAGAGGCACATAGCAGCGGACAATAAACGGCCTCACACAAGAGAAACAGAGGATAGAGAGATCCTCACATTAGTGTTTGAGAAAACACACATAGAGCTTGACATGCTTAGAGTAAAATATGCATGCAAGCACATAATCAGACAAGTAACAAGAGACAAGTGATACTCCCCCTCAACACCAGCTTCATATAAAATAACAAGAGAAATATTTTCTCCCCCTCAAATCATGCATACTTCAGATCATGCACACAATTCATAATTCACACTGGCATCAACAATGTGCCCACATTATCATGCACATCATGCTACAAATAATAACATCATGCATCAACAACTAATACATACCATGACATAAAATCTTCAGATCTTCATAGCTCACATAGATAAAGGTAGGTAGTAGAGATAATTGACAATTCACATCAGATCAGCAGCAGAGCAACAACTAACAACCAACAAATAACATCAACTAACTTCTCCCCCTTTTTAGACATAAAATTTTGCCAAACAGATCATACCACATAATAAGTCTTCAGAACAAGAGATTGAACAGATAAGCTAGCAGATTCGCATAGCATAAAAATCATAGGAGATGATAGAGTGCATGCATCAGATCAAGAGGGCACAGATAGTGCAAAAAGGTGCAGAATATTCAGAGATTACAGACCATAGGCACATGATAGTGCTGACCTTAGATAAACCATCCAATGAAGGAATCAATAACCACATCAACAACAGTTTTAGTGGGTACATGCTCATGATTAGAATCAACAACCTTGGTAGGTAACATATTTTCACTTTCAACAGCAACATTAAAATTAGGTTTTCCAAAAGTTTCATCAGATCTAGATTTTACTAGTGACCTAGTTTCAGTAACAAAGGTACCAGATGTTCCAACATTTGACACTATATCCCCTTTGCCCTTTGATTCAACAGTTTTAGGGTTAATATGGTCAAGAGATGGACTTTTTATAATGTGGGATTTCTTGATCGCAATAGGAGAATCATTATCTCCAACAGTACTAAAAACTATATTAATTGGCGTGGAGAGAAAATTACTTACAGGCACATATGTTCCTTTCTTCACTGTAGAAGTTTTAGTCTTTGAGGCAAATGCAGGAACAGTGATAATGGGAGTTTCTTTGGTGATTAGAGCAAATAAAACCTTTTTGGGTTTCCATTCTTTCATATGTTGAACATTCTTAGTACTGACCTGTGGCTGAACATGAGCTTGAGGATATCCATACAATTTGTAACAATATGGTCTTATGTGACCAAATCTACCACAATAGTGACATCTCCAAGGTGATTTCTTTTTGTTTCTTGGTTGGGGTTTTAGATGTGGGATAGGATGTGGACACATGTTATCCATCATTACAAACTCAGTTTTCTTTTTAGGAGAAACAAACTTCTTAGCTGGAGTTTTGATTTCTTGGTTCCTTGTGCTAGAATCAAATCCTATTCCTTTCATATTTCTAGATGTCTTCCAAACTTGTAGTATTTCATCTAACACATTAGAACTACTATTCATCATTCTGACCTGCCTTTTCATGTTCTCCAATTGAGAGGTCGGTTGCCCCACTTCTTCATTTAATTTGGAGATTTGAGAAAGGTGATCATTTCTTTCTGTTTTCATCTGATTGATGATCTTATTGCTCTCATGTAGCTTTCTGTAAGTTTCTTCATCACAAGATTCTGTACCACATAATTTTGTGTCAGACATACATACACCTGTCAAAGTCGTCATCTGTTTTTCTATTTCATCATCACAATCTCCTTCACATAAACTCATGTCGGATGATAAATTATTGGCATTTGAACTTGACTTTCTATTTGTCATCTCGAAGACCTTGTGAAATTCTCTACCCACACGTACAATTGCATCTGAAATATGTTCATTAGTCCCTATCTCACATTGAACATCTTCCTCATCAGTGTTAGAAGCGAAAGCTAAGTTTTTGTGCTTCTTTTTAAATCTATCATTGATAGCTAATTCAAAGGTTTGAAGAGATCCAATTAACTCATTTACTTTCATGCTGGAGATATCTTGAGCTTCTTCAATAGATGTAACCTTCATATCAAATTTCTTAGGAAGTGACCTAAGAATCTTTCTAACAAGTTTTTCTTCTGATATTGTCTCTCCCAATAAATCAAATGAATTTGCAAAGTCAAGTACATTCATATGAAAATCATAAATACTTTCATATTGTTTCATTCTGAGATTCTCAAATTTAGTGGTAAGAAGTTGAAGCCTTGACATTTTTACCTTAGATGTCCCTTCAAGAGTGGTTTTAAGAATCTCCCATGCATCTTTGGCCACAGTACATTTCTTTATTAATCTAAACATATTCTTGTCAACACCTTTGAACAAAACATTCAAAGCTTTGGAATTTTCATGAGCAAGTACATCTTCATCTTTAGACCAATCCTCTGGTGGCTTTAATTCAGTTGTCTCTTTCCCATCTTTGTCCTTCAACACAGGGTGTTTCCAACCTTTAATAGCTGATTTCCATGTTTTGCTATCTAGAGATTTTAGAAAAACCAGCATACTCGGCTTCTAGTTATCATAGTTGGTGCCATACAAAAGAGGTGGTATGGTAACAGATCCTCCTGCCATGTCCATAGTACCAGGAAATTTCTGCCCTTGATCTCACCCTTTTAAAACCAGAACAGGTAGAGTGACCTGCTCTGATACCAATTAAAATTTCTGGTATACTCACGAAAGATGTGCGGTATGATGTGCGCACATTAATCAAATTTGCAGAACAAGTAATAAAGTAACAAATAAAAAACAGTAAATAACACAGGAGAATTGTTAACTCAGTTCAGCCCAACGTCCTAATCTGGGGGCATACCAAGCCAGGAAGAAAATCCACTAGCGTAATGCTATTACTAAGTTATCCGGCTTACCCTCGGTTTACAACTTAAGAACTCGCCAAATACCCGTGATATATTTCTACCTAGGTACCCCATAGGTAAGAGAAACCCATCTCACTTCCGATACTAACACAGACCAATGTTATCTATGACAAATACAATCAAAGATTTAGAGAACACTCCCCAAACAAAAGATATACTACTCGTGCTTCAAAGCTTAGAGTAGCAAACAATATTCCTTGCTTAAAAGCTTCGGATTACAACTAAAATAACTCAGTCCTTATGCAAGCTGAAGTAGCAAAGTTTTTCACAAGAAAGGGGGGTTTGAATTGTGAACGTTTAAAAGTACCTATTAAAAATTTTACTTCAAAACAAACAGAAGAGATTGATCTGAGATCAATCTGGTTAGTTTATAAATCTGAATATAGAAGTGAATTGTGTGTGTAGTGCTTTGCTTTAAATAAAGAGAAGTAAAGAGAGAATGGCACACAAGCAATTTATACTGGTTCACCCCAATGTAGGGCTAGTCCAGTCCTCACTCTCCGTGAGATT
Source organism: Trifolium dubium (assembly GCA_951804385.1). NCBI lineage: Eukaryota > Viridiplantae > Streptophyta > Magnoliopsida > Fabales > Fabaceae > Trifolium > Trifolium dubium. The sequence continues at coordinate 21,615,181 of OX638068.1, forward strand.
AATCCACTAAGATCTTGAGATACTAACGATCTCAAATACAAATACCTCCTTGATCTAGACCAAGATCAATAGCTTTTAAGCCCTTAAAGCTTAAACCTATTCCAACCCTTCAGGCTGGAAGGATACAACACCAAAACACTCAATCAATAGTTACGTATTGACTTGAGCTTCCTTTCCTTTTTACAAAGAGTTTGTTGGATCACAAGCTTACAAATAAACTCAACCACGTTGAGAAGCTTAAGTTACAAAAACACTTAGTTCACTCTAAAGGTATACTGATCCAAGTATGTGATGAGAGATCTGAGAGTTAAAGTGATCAAAGAAGAGCTTGGAAAAACTTGTGTAATAAAGACAAGTAGAGAGATGAAAGATTGTATTGAAAGCTCTTGCTCTTCAAAGGCTCCAAGGATGCTATTTATAGCTGATGTGAATACTTCAATCCTTGGTCATCAAGTTGCTTCAAAGGAGCCAAAAACTACCGTTTGATGTCCATAAGATGACAACTCATTGTACTTGATGAAAGATAATAAATCTGCCAGAACGTTCTTAGCATGTTCTTCACGTTCTGGTTGTGGAGACTGAGTATTTAAAGCTCTTGAAATCAGGAGCGTGTTGGTAACTTATTTATCAAGGCTATACGTTGCTGGATAGCTGCTTAAAGTCAAATACCAACACCTGTAGACAGCTAGAAAGAATATATCAAAGAATGTGCAAAAAGCTGTCCAGAAGGGAGAACGTTCTCACATCGTTCTCTTGTTCATTTGCTGATGAAAGTCTTCATATAAAGGAAGACGGTTGCTTGGTGGACAAGTTACCACATTAGAAAGTCTTGTGGAGTGTTTATGAGCCAACTGGTCTTCTTATCCTCTTGCTATCCAAGTGTACAACAAAAGTACACATAGCCTCCATAGATATAGGAAAAGGACATAAGATAAAATATAAAACTTGTCCTTGCAAGTACAACACAACTCATAGTCAAGAGTGTGTTGTCTAAATAATGTTGGCCCATAAAATGTCCTTGAATAGTGACAGCTTGCAATGTTCTAGTAGAAGACTGTTTGAGACATTGAATATTAAATTCATGTTTAATCTTCAACCATGACTAAAATATAAATCTTCTCTTGTCACTATTTGCTTCTTGCCTAAAATGACTTATGCACTGTTGAGATCTTATGAATAAAAGTCCTTGCATAAAGTTCATATTTGTCTTGTGATAAGTAGTTATAGATAAGTGCTTTATGTTGAAAAGCTTCGCACGCACAGTCTTGCCAGAAGAGAGAATGTTCCCAGATCATTCTCATAAAGTGCCAGTTTCAACATAATAAAGAATGGTGATATATAATGAATAAGCTTTTGTTCCTGTCTTATATTAATCACTCAAACGCACTTGTTAGATCACAAGGAGATCAAAATTCACTTAGAATATAATTAAAGATGTTTGTCATAATTAAAACATCAAATTAGGATTTTGCCTCAACAATCTCCCCCTTTTTGATGATGACAAACTTCTTGAATTATATTTTAATTGAGACTCTGATTAATCAAAAGAGTGATGATACTTGTGATTAATTTAAATAAGCTCCCCCTCAATTTGAGCATTCATTACCAAAAGTGATAAAATCTTAAAGATGCAAAATAAGATTAGGAGCAAAATATGAATCAAACATAATACTTTAATCATTCAAAACTCTCATTCAGAGAGTGATACAAACATTTTCAGATCACAGAGATTAAAGCCAAAAGATTCAAAGATCATACAACCTAGTTTAGAAAATAAAATACATAATAAGAGAAGTTCTTTTAGTAGTAGCAAAAGGAAGAACTTCCCAAAATATTTAATCTCTAAACAGACAGATTAAACACAAGTTTCAGCACACCTACTTAAACTAACTCCCCCTCATTTTCCTAATTCATTCTCCCCCTTTTTGTCAACACCTAAAAGGGTAGGGTGGAGTTTTGCAACGCAAGAAACTACTCATGAGTTGCAGGTTCATTGACTGGTGCAGGGGTTGGATCAGTTGGACTGGATTCATCAGAGGAAGTGGAAGCATCTTGTTGAGGAAAAGCATCAATGTGTGGTATAGGGTTTGGTGGTGGTGGATTGATTCCAAAATGAGGACAAACGGTGGTGGTGAACCACTCTCTCATAACTTGAGACTCTAGCATCATAAACATCATGATTGAGTTCTGAATAGTCAATCCTTCAAACAATTTCTTAATATCCTTCCTGGTCTTTGAAGATTGTTTCTCAAGTTTAGACCTTTTAACTGGCCTAGGATCAATCTCAGATTTGTTCTTTTTCAGCAGCAGCAGTGGTTCCTTGAGCAGATGAACAAAAAGAATTCAAAGTTCCAAATGAACTTGGAATTGATGGAACAGTGCTGTTGGTAAAAACAGCAGTAGGCATTTTTGGATAGCTTGGACTAGAATTCAAAAATCCTTTGACAAAATCAGAGTCAAAGTGAGAGCTTTGAGATGAGCTCATGATTGGTGAGAAAATTGAGTTAAAAGGCATGGTAGAGATAAGATCTTTAAGAGACTTACCTGCTCTTTGTGGTTTAGTTGGGCAAGTGGGAGCACTAAGAGTTAAATCAGAGTGGATGGATGTATTGAGAGATGATGGTACAGTGTTGGAGGGGTTACCTTCAGATGCAGCAGATTTTTCAGTGTTGAGAATGTTCTGAGAATGTGCTAACATAGCATGCAGAATTTCACTCCAATTCTCATTCTCATACACAGCTCTCTTTCTTTTTCCACCAACTTCTCCCTCTTCATTAATCTCTTTCTTCATATGGCTGATGTTCTTAGCAGTGTAAGTCTGACAATAGTTATCAGAGACTTCACGCTTGAAATCAACTTGAGTTTTTCTAAAAAATTTGGTTAACAACATGCCAAAGGGGATAGCAATTCTGGTATGCCTAGAAAGAGCAGTTTTGATCATGTTTTGGATGATGACCTAGGGAAGATTAAGCTTGATACCTTTAGCCAAATGATAGAGAACCATCATATCATTATCAGTGACCTTTTCCATGCTGCCAAGCCTTGGAAAGATGACATATTGGCACATGTTGTGCAATGCCTTGGACTCCTTCTTTAGAGTAGATGCATTAGGTTCTTCCATTTGAACTCCTTCAGGTGTGAAGAGGTCAAAGATCAATTGGTTTCTGTTAACACCTAGCATATCATACCAAGATGATCCAAACACCATGTTTCCTTCACATGTGATTTTTAGAGTTTCAGCAATGATTTCAGGGGTAAGCTTAATCTCTCTTCCTTTCACAGTTGAAATAATGAGATTTTTGTCAAAATGCACATCAGCATTGAAGTAAAAAGATTGGACAAGATGTGGAAAGGTGGTGTCTTTGGTTCTAAAGAAATCTGTCCATTTGAGTGGATCAGTATACTTGTAAAGGTTCATCCCAGTGTTGTATAAGCTTTCAAATTGATACACTCTTCCAGAGGCAACTGGCTTCACTTTCCAATAGGTATCAAACTCTTCTTGTTTCTCAGGGATGACAAGAGGAATTCGAATAAACATGTTCTTAGGAACCATGTTTATGAGCAAATCTTTCCCTTTTCCTTTCTTCTTTTCAGTCACAATTTCCTTCTCAGACATAGGTTCTTTCACAGAAGATGAAAGATTTGATTTTGTTTTAGAAGTAGTTTTTGGGGGTTTTGAAATGGGGGTTGGTTCAGACTTAGTGGTTTGAGACGGTTGAGCCAAGTTTTCTTTTGAGAGAGTGTTCTCAGAATCAGAGTCAACAGTGTAGATAGTTTCATCTATGACAGGCTTTCTTCCAGTGCCTAATCCACAGAGAATGCGATTTGATCTTCTCACTTGAGAACGATCAATTGATTTGGTTTTCTTTGTTTTCACCATGACAGGAGGAGTTTCAGCAACACTTGGAACAACAATCGTCGGGATTGGAGAAGTAACATTGACAAATGGTTGAGTTTGGGTGAGATTGATTTCTTCTTCAACAGTGTTTGTTTGAAGTGGTTCAGAGATGGGGTTAGGAACTTCATCAAAGTTGGTTTGTAACGGTTGCATGTTTAATGTTTCTTCTTCAGTTTCAATTGACGGTTGAGGGTTGACGGTTTCTTCTGGAGATTGTAGGTCTGTTTCAGAGTCAGGAATGTCATCAATCCATTTTAGGAGCAATGGTGGTGATGGTGGTGGTGGTGGTGAGCGAGAAGGAGACAAAGATGATGATGACGGTGAGTTTTTGCAGAGAGTTTTCTTTGCAGTGGCTTTGGTTCTGGCCATTTTAGAGACAAAGGGTTTTGATAATTGATTTCAGAGAGAGAGAGAAGAACGGTTTAGTTTTTTGAGAAGAAGAGAGTTGGAATATGAAGGGAAAAGGAAGCTTGGGAAGAGGAGTAAAAAGGTAGAGTAGGTGTACTTGTAAATAGTGTTTAGTTTCCTTAACATAGATAATATAACTTTACTAAATAAAACTAATGATAGCTAATGATGTACTAGTGACCTAGGCTAAGGAAAGAAGTTAGAGAAGCTTAGTCCAAAGCTAACTAAGAATTCAAAGCTGACTAATTTGGAGCCAAAATACACATTTTAACACGCTATCACACAGTGAAAACATAGAACATTCTGAGAGTGTTCTGAAAATAATTAATTCGGATTTTGTATTATATTTAATTTTTCTTTGATAAAATTAAAACGATTATCAACTAATGGTTTTGTAAAAATGTCACTTAATTGATTTTCAGTGTCAACAAAAATTAATTCAACATCTTTCCTACTAACATGATCACGTATGAAATGATGCTTAATTTCTATATGTTTTGATCTTGAATGCTGTATGGGGTTCTTAGATAAATTAAATGCACTAGTATTATCACAAAAAATTTTAATGCTTGTGTACCTTAGTGAAAAGTCTTCAAGTTGGTTTTTGATCCATATCACTTGAGAACAACAATTTGCTGCAGACACATATTCTGCTTCTGTTGTTGATAGTGCAATGGTATTTTGCTTTCTACAACACCAACTAACAAGAGCTTCACCAAGAAATTGACATGCTCCACTTGTGCTTTTTCTTTCCATCTTATCACCAGCATAGTCAGCATCACAATATGCTTTTAGTTCAAAATGTAATCTTTTCTTGTACCACAAGCCAACATTTGGTGTTCCAACCAAATATCTAAAAATTCTTTTGACTGCAGTTAGATGAGATTCCTTTGGAGAAGATTGAAATCTTGCACATAGACCAACTGAGAATACAATGTCTGGTCTACTAGCAGTTAAATAGAGAAGTGAACCAATCATTCCTCTATATTCTTTCTCAGAAACATCTCTTCCTTTTTCATCTTTGTCTAAGCTTGTTGATGGGTGCATTGGAGTAGATGATGACACGAAATCATATCGTATTTTTAGCTTAATTTAGGTGAATTTTAGTTGCATTTGCATATGTATTTATTTCATTTATGTCTTTTTATATTAGAATTTGATTTGTTTTTACTTTTGTTGAATAAAATAGGTCGGAGAAGAGAATTGAGCAAAAAGTATCAAAAACGGAGCAAAAAGGGGGGTGCAAAGCCCAAATTCGCGCAGCCCACAAAGGAGCATGGCAGAAATGGGCATTGGCCCAAATCTGCCCAGTGGCGAGCGCCACAGTGGTGGTGGCGAGCGCCACCAATAGAAGACCTAGGTGGCGAGCGCCACAGAATAGGTGGCGAGCGCCACCAAATATGCAAGCCCAGTAAAACAGAATTGGCGTGACGTGGGGAAGAAGTGAACCGTCTGATCCGTTTTCTGTTCCTAATCGGATGGCAATTGGATGAGATCAAAATGAAGCTTATCTTCCCTATTTTTGTGGATCGTACTAGCAAATCCCCTCCTATAAATAGCAAGCTCATTTTTCAGATTTCTTCACGCCTTAATTTTATTTCTTTCAGTCAGTTTATATTTCCAGTTACAGTAACTGTAACGGTATTTCCACACCGGGAATCCGTTTTCAGTTCTGTTTTCAGTTTCCTGTCAAGAATTCTGTACCGATTATTTAATGCAAGTTAATTCAGCATTTTCTTCCAGGTTTTTATTTAATGCTTTTATTTGATTATTTATTTATGTTTGATTTAATTTTCTGTATTTGTTTATTTAATTTCTTTACTATGTCTAGCTAAATTTCTTAGATATCGGTATGTAAACTAATTCTCCGAAGGGGATTTAGTAATGATTTAGCGCGCGCATTTATTAAACTATTTTTCTGATTCAAATTCCTAATTTAATACAAAGCTTTTGAACGAGAGTAAAAGAAAGCAACTAAGGTTAAAATCAATAGAGCGAGAGTTTGAGGTTTTAACTAGATAGTAGGAATTTGATATTAATCTTTGAACGAGCGAGAGCCACGTTAGGATTAATTAGAACTCATTGATTTTCAAAATATACTTTCGAAGCTAAGGTGGTAGAAAAGTGACAGTAAAACTCCTGGCTTAGAAAGTATGGTTTTTATCAACAAAACGAGAGTGTGAGGTTTAGACCTTTAAATTGAGAAAGTTCTTCTGAAAAATAAACCCTTTTTCGCGCGCTATTGATTTAATAAATCCCCGATGGTTAATTAAGTTACATACCGATATCCGCTTTTATTAATTAATTAATTTCTTTAATTAAATTTCTTAAATTTTAAATTCTAAAATTCTAAACAAACCCCTATCTGATAGCCTTAGATTTACACCGTGACAACGGATTACGGTAGTTCAACTATTGGTCCCTGTGGTTCGATATATTTTTAAAACTCAACGACGAGATTGTGCACTTGCGGTCAATCAAATCTATTGATACACAAATCGTCGATCAGTAGACATGATCTTTGCTTCATTCATCTTATATTTTTTAAGAAGATCTTTGATGTACTTTTCTTGGTTAATAAAAATACCATCTTCTAATTGCTTGATTTGTAATCCAAGGAAAAATCTAAGTTCTCCCATCATGCTCATTTCAAACTCACTTTGCATTAGATTTGAAAAATCTTCACACATTTTCTCATTAGTAGCACCAAAAATAATATCATCAACATATACTTGCACAATTAATAAATCATTCTTGTTTTTTTTTCTAAAAAGAGTTGTATCAATTTTTCCTCTTGTAAAATTATTTTCAAGCAAAAACAAACTTAATCTTTCATACCATGCTCTAGGAGCTTGCTTAAGGCCATAAAGAGCTTTTGTAAGTTTGAAAACATGATTGGGTTTATGTTGATTTATGAACCCGGGAGGTTGATGAACATAAACTTCCTCATTTAAAAAACCATTTAAGAAAGCACTTTTAACATCCATTTGAAAAAGTTTTATATTTTTATGAGATGCATATGCAAGTAAAATTCTAATTGCTTCTAACCTGGCCACTGGAGCAAATGTTTCATCATAATCAATACCTTCTTGTTGATTGTACCCTTGAGCTACCAGTCTTGCCTTGGTCCTTAAGACTTTACCATCTTCATCTAATTTATTTCTAAAGACCCATCTTGTTCCAATGATTGAGTGATTTTGAGGTTTAGGAACCAAATTCCATACTTCATTCTTTTCAAATTGAAGTAGCTCTTCTTCCATGGCTTCTACCCAAGATTTATCAACAATAGTATCATCTATTGTTCTAGGTTCTATTTGAGAGATCATTGCCAGATTGTTCTCAATATTTTGTAAAGACCTTCTAGTTTTCACACCATCTTCAGTGTTACCAATGATCTGATCTGGTGGATGATTGTTGACTAATCTCCAAGATTTTGGAGGTTCTTGAGTGACCAATTCAGGTTCCTTTTCTGGTTCTTTATCTTGAGAGTCAGATTGGTCAGAACTTTCAATTTCAACTACTTCATCATCAGATTCCTTGTAGTTTGATTGTTCTTCAAACTCATCAAACTTTACGTGCATAGTTTCTTCCATAGTTTGAGTTCTTAAATTTTAAACTCTGTAAGCTTTTGAAGTAGTAGAATATCCTAAGAATATTCCCTTGTCTGATTTTGAATCAAACTTTCCTAGGTTATCTTTGATGTTCAAAATAAAACAGTAACACCCAAAAATACGAAAATATGAAATGTTTGGTTTCCTATCTTTCCAAAGTTCATAAGGTGTTTTGTTCAAAAAATTTCTAATAGTAACTTTATTCAAGATATAGCAAGAAGTATTTACTGCCTCAGCCCAAAAATATTTTTCAACATTTGATTCATTAATCATTGTTCTTGCCATCTCTTGTAGAGTTCTATTTTTTCTTTCAACAACTCCATTTTGTTGAGGAGTTCTTGGACAAGAAAAATTATGAGAAATGCCATTATCATTAAAGAAAGTTTCAAATTGAGAGTTTTAGAATTCTCCACCATGATCACTTCTTAATGAGATAATGTTAGTCCCTTTCTCATTTTGAACTTTTAAACAAAAGGTTTTAAATGCTTCAAAAGCCTCATCTTTATTTTTAAGAAAAAGAACCCAAGTAAATCTTGAAAAGTCATCAACAATCACAAAGCCATAATTTTTACCTCCTAGACTAGTAGTTCTGACTGGACCAAATAAATCAATGTGAAGCATTTCAAGAGGTTTTTTAGTTGAAATAAAGTCTTTAGGCTTGAAACTACTTTTGACTTGTTTTCCTCTCGTGCATGATTCACACACTTTATAAATGTCAAAATTTATGCTTGGTAATCCTCTTACTAGATCAAGTTTTGAAAGTTTTGAAATGGTATTCATACTTACATGACCAACCCTTTTGTGCCAAATCCCTTTGTCTTTATCTAAAGAGATAAAACAAGTTTCAGCAGGGAGTTCATCTAGGTATAGTTCATACACATTCTTTTTTCTTGATCCAATAAACAATACATTACCAGATGAGGTTTTAACTTCACATGAATTTGGTTTAAAGACAACTTCAAGTCCTTCATCACACAATTGACTGATACTTATCAGATTGTGTTTAAGACCATCCATATAGTGAACATTTTCAATCTTACCTGAGTTTTTCTTACCAATTGTACCTTTACCTTTGATGGTTCCTATTTCATTGTTTCCAAAAGTCACTGTACCTCCTTTTTTCTTTACAAGAGATAGAAAACTTTGTCTATCTCCTGTCATATGTCTTGAGCAACCACTGTCCAAGTACCAAGGCTTGTTCTTTGTTGCTAGAAGACATTCCTGCATTTTGGTTTAGTAGTTTCTTAGGTACCCATAACTTAGTGGGTCCTTGAGGGTTAGTCTTTTCATTTTTATAAAATCTTTTTCTCTGCAGATAGGATGGTTTTTCATTGTATCTCTTAGTATATCTTTGTCTCAGGAGATTGTTCTGAGAATGTTCTAGTTTCCTATGTTCTCTTTCCTGTTTAGCCTTTTTATAACAAAAAGGTTCAATGTGACCATCTCTATGACAGTAAGTACACTTATACTTGTGTATTCTCTTATTTCTCTCTGGAACAATTTTTTTTTCATATAGTTTCTTATTTTGAAGAGTTCTAAAACCTATTCCAGTTTTGTTAGAAGTTGCAACTTGTGAGCCTATAATATTTTCAAAGGTTTCTGTAGATTTTACAAAAGAGTTTAAGTCTTTTTCTAATTTAGAAATCTTTTGTTTTAAGTTATTGTTTTCTTCCATGATTTTAGGGCATTCTGACATTTCACTAATTGTTTTTATTTCATCAATTTCTAATCTATGAGTTTTCCTAATGTCAATAATAATCTCTTTAAGAGTGATATTATCAGCTTTGTAAGCATCTCTTTCTAATCTAAGTTTTTCAATTTCTTTTAAGTATTGATCATTCTTTTGAGCTGTGATTTGAGAGTCATATAGTAAGTTATCAAATAAATGCTTAGTTTTTAGACAAGAAGCACAGGGTTCAAATGTTACCTCATCATTGTTTGACCTTGTCATGAGACAGACATTTGCTTCAAGTTCATCTATTCTTGTTGATCTTCATCTAGCTCATCCCATGTGGCCATCATAGATTTCTTTTTGAATTGTGATGTCTTTGGTTTTGTTTTTTGACATTCATTTTTGTAATGGCCAAACTGGTTACATCCATAACATTGAATTTTGCTCATGTCAACTTCAGGTTTTGCACCATTCCTTTTGTTTGGGAATGATTTCTTCAGCTGATTTCTTCTTACCATTAATCTTTGAATTCTTCTAGATAAGAGAGCGAATTCCTCTTCATTGTCTTCTTGAAGAGAGTCATCATTATCTGAGAATTCATCATTCTTAGAATGTTCTTCATTTTGAGATTTCAAGGCAACCATCTTCTTTTTTACTGGTCTGTCCTCTTGAAGAATTGATTCATGAATTTTTAGGGATCCCATCAGATCATCTAAACTGAGTTTAGATAAGTCTTTTGCTTCAGTAATGGCTGTTACTATATGTCTCCAACTTCTTAGTAGTGCTCTTAGAATTTTTCTTACTTATTCATGAGAAGTGTAGATTTTCCCAAGAGAGCTTAGCTCATTTGTAATGGCAATGAACCTTCCATACATTTGATCTATAGTTTCTTCTTCGTTCATTTCAAATAGTTCAAATTTTCATACTCCCAAGTCAATCTTAGTTTCTTTTATGATGCTTGATCCTTCATGATGATTTTGCAACGTATCCCACATTTCTTTAGCTGTTTTGCATTGCATAATCCTGTCATGTTCTTCTCTATTCAAGGCACTTTTGATGAACAGTTTAGCTCTTTGATTGAGGAGTACTCTATCAGATTCTTGAGTAGTCCATTCTTCTGGTGTTTTTGGTTTTGTTGAGTCTTTGGGTAGAGGTGGCTCATATTCACCAACTTCAATTACTGACCCCATGTGGTTGTCTTGTGACCTTAGGAACAATTCCATTTTTTCCTTCCAGTAATAGTAATCTTCTCCTTCAAATAGAGGTGGTCTATTTGAAGATCCTCCTTATGAAATAAACTTTGCGGCTTTAGCCATTACTTCCTTCCTGAATCTTTTCCTCTAGCACTTGTTAGATGCTCAACCTTAGAGGCAGAGCTCTGATGCCAATTGAAGTAGCAAAGTTTTTCACAAGAAAGGGGGGTTTGAGTTGTGAACGTTTAAAAGTATCTATTAAAATTTTCACTTCAAAACAAACAGAAGAGATTGATCTGAGATCAATCTGGTTAGTTTATAAATCTGAATATAGAAGTGAATTGTGTGTGTTGTGCTTTGCTTTAAATAAAGAGAAGTAAAGAGAGAATGGCACACAAGCAATTTATACTGGTTCACCCCAATGTAGGGCTAGTCCAGTCCTCACTCTCCGTGAGATTAATCCACTAAGATCTTGAGATACTAACGATCTCAAATACAAATACCTCCTTGATCTAGACCAAGATCAATATCTTTTAAGCCCTTCAAGCTTAAACCTATTCCAACCCTTCAGGCTGGAAGGATACAACACCAAAACACTCAATCAATAGTTACGTATTGACTTGAGCTTCCTTTCCTTTTTACAAAGAGTTTGTTGGATCACAAGCTTACAAATTAACTCAACCACGTTGAGAAGCTTAAGTTACAAAAACACTTAGTTCACTCTAAAGGTATACTGATCCAAGTATGTGATGAGAGATCTGAGAGTGAAAGTGATCAAAGAAGAGCTTGGAAAAACTTGTGTAATAAAGACAAGTAGAGAGATGAAAGATTGTATTGAAAGTTCTTGCTCTTCAAAGGCTCCAAGGATGCTATTTATAGCTCATGTGAATACTTCAATCCTTGGTCATCAAGTTGCTTCAGAGGAGCCAAAAACTAGCCGTTTGAAGTCCATAAGATGACAGCTCATTGTACTTGATGAAAGATAACAAATCTGCCAGAACGTTCTTAGCATGTTCTTCACGTTCTGGTTGTGGAGAGTGAGTATTTAAAGCTCTTGAAATCAGGAGCGTGTTGGTAACTTATTTATCAAGGCTATAGGTTGCTGGATAGCTGCTTAAAGTCAAATACCAACACCTGTAGACAGCTAGAAAGAATATATCAAAGAATGTGCAAAAAGCTGTCCTGAAGGGAGAACGTTCTCACATCGTTCTCTTGTTCATTTGTTGATGAAAGTCTTCATATAAAGGAAGACGGTTGCTTGCTGGACAAGTTACCACATTAGAAAGTCTTGTGGAGTGTTTATGAGCCAACTGGTCTTCTTATCCTCTTGCTATCCAAGTGTACAACAAAAGTACACATAGCCTCCATAGATATAGGAAAAGGACATAGGATAAAATATAAAACTTGTCCTTGCAAGTACAACACAACTCATAGTCAAGAGTGTGTTGTCTACATAATGTTGGCCCATAAAATGTCCTTGAATAGTGACAGCTTGCAATGTTGTAGTAGAAGACTCTTTGAGACATTGAATATTAAATTCATGTTTAATCTTCAACCATGACTAAAATATAAATATTCTCTTGTCACTATTTGCTTCTTGCCTAAAATGACTTATGCACTGTTGAGATCTTATGAATAAAAGTCCTTGCATAAAGTTCATATTTGTCTTGTGATAAGTAGTTATAGATAAGTGCTTTATGTTGAAAAGCTTCGCACGCACAGTCTTGCCAGAAGAGAGAATGTTCCCAGATCATTCTCATAAAGTGCCAGTTTCAACATAATAAAGAATGGTGATATATAATGAATAAGCTTTTGTTCCTGTCTTATATTAATCACTCAAACGCACTTGTTAGATCACAAGGAGATCAGAATTCACTTAGAATATAATTAAAGATGTTTGTCATAATTAAAACATCAAATTAGGATTTTGCCTCAACACAAGCATCAAGATAATACTTTGCATAGGCTCACAAATAACAACGAACATAAGACTCAAACCCTAAATACTATATTCTTCAATGACAGCTTGAATGATCTTTGGTTTAGTCTTCACAACTCATTAAAACAAACCTTCTCTCTGATTTAATAATCAATGGCAGCAACCAGAGAGGTAAATAAAGCACAAGGCTTAACAACGAAACCCTAAAACTCTAAAAGACTCTTTTTGTAAAATAGTGGCTTCGATGATCTTTTAGGTTTTGCATCCATGAATATATAGCTTCAGCAAGAACGTGTTTTGCAAGTAACATGGGCTTCAGAGTACAGTTGGTCCAAAAGAAACCTAGCAAATATATTTTAAAACCATATAATATATTTCCATAAATAGAGAAAATAGAGAAATATATTTTTCAATGCAATTAGGGCAAAACGCCACCTCCTGAAGGTTCTAGATGAAAAGGCGAGACTTTCTGCACAATTAATGAAGATAAAACCGAACCAAATCTTCAAAAAGATCTCGCTCAAAAATACGCGTGCGTCATCACAATGTGCCCACATTATATCGCACATCATCATAGTGCACATCTTGGTGCACATCATGTTTTACCAAAAATGAAGCCAACACAAAAACACCAACATCTAGGAATTTCAAAAATAGTCCAAAAGCCAAATAAGCGGTTACCATCAACACTTGTTCTCCCACATTCTCACAGGACGCATACTAATTTGAAGAGGATTATGGATCAACTAGAGAAATATCAAGCTTCTTTGAGTAAGGATGTTGACTCCCTCAGGAAAAGCATGGAGAAGCTCTTTGAAATGTTCCATAAACAAGCTACTAAAAAAGCTGCAAGAGCCGAGGAGAAGAAGAATGCCAAGGCCCTTAAGAAAAAACTCAAGGGAACTGAGGAACCTGTCAAAATCACCTGGCCTCCTAAAGATCCCTCTCATCCAGGTTTCAAACCTCTTAATATCCCAGGACAGACCTCATCTGGAGGACCCTTTGAAGTACTAAGGCAAATCGATGATTTCTCTGACGGTGAACAGGAATTTATCTAACATCGGCCTGCTAATAGCATCCAATGCACTATGCCTAACCAGCAAGTGATAGCTGATAATTATCAAAGTGTTGAATCTACACAGATCCAAGCTCTAGAAGAAAAACTAAAAGTTGTGGAAGGTTTCAATGCTTATGGTTTCAATGCCCTAGACATGTGTTTAGTTCCAGACGTGGTGATTCCACCAAACTTCAAAGCGCCTGACTTTGAAAAATACAAAGGGATTCACTGCCCCAGAAACCATTTGAGAATGTTCTGTAGAAAATTGGCGGCACACGCCACTAATGAGAAGTTGATGATTCATGTGTTCCAAGACAGTCTAAGTGGGGCATCTTTAAATTGGTACATGCAATTGGAGAATACCGAAATCCAGTCATGGAAAGACCTCACTGAAGCATTCATGAAGCAGTACAAGTACAATCTAGACATGGCTCCCAATCGAATGCAGTTGCAAGCTACTACACAAAAGAAGGATGAGTCTTTCAAGGAGTATGCTCAGAGATAGAGAGAATTGGCTGCTCGTGTCCAACCCCCACTCTAAGAAAGGGAGTTGGTTGACACATTCATGAGCACTCTGCAAGGGCCATATTATGGGAAAATGGTCGGCAACATATCTTCTGGTTTCGCTTATATGGTCATAATCGGGGAACGGGTAGAAGAAGGTTTGAGGAGTGGCAAAATCCAAAGCACATCCAATAATCAAGCTGGGTCAAAGAAGTGCTTCCACGACAATCCAAAGAACAAAGAGGAAGAAACTAATGCTGTGATGACATCCTCAAATCAGGTGTCATATTTCCAACGACAACAGAATGGGTATCCACAGAGGAATCAATCTGGATCCAGAAATAACCAAGAAAGAAAGACTCGCCAGTTAGACTCGATCCCAATAACATATAGTCAATTATGGTCTCATCTGGTCCAAACTTCTTCAATAACTCTTAGAAAGACTAGATCCAAGAAATCTTTGTTTCCTCTTTGGTACAACCCGAGTGCCCAATGTGAATTTCATGACGGCGTAGTGGGGCACTCAATTGAAGACTGCAATACCTTCAAAGAAGTGGTGCAAGATTTGATTGACAACAAGCAGTTAACTTTTGATAAAGATGGCCCGTATTCGATGGGTAACCCCTGAAAGCAGATATACTAAGAAGCATCCCTTAGAGTTGGCCAATCATTAAGAAAGCTCCCTTCCAAGGATCATTAAGCTTCGAATTTCCAGTTTTAATTTCATTCTTGCTAAGTATTTATTTGCTTTTGAAGTTGTAACTTTTGACCAGTATTTTTAATAAAATCAATATGCATGTTTCTTGAATTCATCTTTTAATATTTCACTCTTTCATCTCTGTCTCTTTCCATTTCTTTGTTCATATTAACGAATTTGGGGGAGAAAGATGTAAATAAAATAATTAAATTTGCTGACATATGCTTTCATATTAAGACTTGGTTGACGATGTAAGGCATTGTTTCGCTTCCTAAACACTGGAGAAATAAGGAGATAATCCGTAGTCAACCCATTTGAACCTGATGTTGGTGTTTTTTTTCTACTTTTTCTTAACCCTTAATTTGAACCTGGGGCAGGGTAGTATATCAATTAATTTGATGATGCATTCTGATACAAGAGAATCAATTCATATAGTCATACCAAATAAGAGGTTTAAGCACAATGCTTTCCTCAAACAAAAGGAGCGGTCAAGAGATGAGACTCACAGCAATTCATGTGGTAGTCACAATCTCCATACATCAAAATCGGGTTGTTCAAAAAAAAAAAAGCATCCCGATGTACTTCAAATTCAAAGAAGAGGGACTGCCACTCCAAAGAAATCTCATCAAAATATGAATAATCAATGGAGCTCGATCAAGTGTCAACTTCAAACATCATCATAACTACAAAATTTCTCTTGTAGATGGAAAACATCTATTGAATTAATTGAATGTAGGACCGAAGATCATCAAGGAGAATGGGGTGGACCAAATAAATTTTGAGCCTTATATCCTTTTATTCAAAAACCGTGAGCCCGACCACGTTACAACCCTCAAAAGACCTAATTGAAGCTAGGTTCACTATGAAAGCATATTTAACAAAATTATTGTTAAACTGACTCCCATAATCATTTTTGTTCTATCGCTTCTTCACCTTTCCGATTTCAAAACTTGCATGTGCCTTGTGTTCGAAATACTTGTCAAAAGAAATAATTTTATTTGCAAGTCAATACTCGGTATCTGGTTAATTCAGGAAACGATTCGATCAAAAGAGAATCAAATCAAGACACTCTTAATTAAGGGCAGGGAATCTAGGGGTCCCAACAATCAATGTCAAGTCCTCATAATCAGGGGCAGGTCGTTCAAGTTCCTGCTAATCAAGGTCAAAAGTGTTCAAGAATTGGCCAGCCTAGGGACACTATCCCTACGCCAATTAATTAGGGGGCATACCTCTCGAGAATTCAAATAATGGGGCAATTCGCAGTAATGTCATATCAGACTTAGTCGGATCCAGATTTCTTTTCAAGCAACTTCCTTTGCTCCAGTATTCAACATTGAATGTAGCACTCCTCTCGAATGGTCATCCTACACCAGGGAAGGAAAGGAACCTCTGCTCATAGGACTCCAATGAAGTCAAAAATATTATCCCTTAAAAAAATAAAAGCTCGCTAAGTCGAAAACCCAAAAGGGCGGCTTAGGCAATAGAGAGCGTCCCGCTGGACTGAAAACCTGAAAAGGCGGTCCAAGCAAAAATTAGGGACATCAAAAAAGGAAAATACTCCTGGTGGACTGAAAACTCGAAAGAGCGGTCCAGGCAAAAGTTAGGGATTTCAAAAAATAAAAAGCAAAAACGCAAAACGAACTGCAGCAGAGGACATCCCTCTCCATACTTTCAAGTCGTTCAAGTAAATCATGTCAGGCATCAGCCACCGTTGAGTTCAGAATGGGTGTCGGGAGATCATGCTAGCAAAACTCACGTGACTTTCGGACAAAGAAACTTTGCTGCAAAACACATTTTCAGGCCTTAAACCATTCAAAAAACCTCTCATACACTTTCAAATCATATTCATGCATTATTCAGCATCAAGACATGCATTGGCATCCATAAGCTCAATCTTCATTTCCACTCCAAAACTCAAATTCATTCACTAAATTCAAAGTCCAGCACTGTTAGCCAATATTTTGGCTAAGTTAGAATAAAGTTTGAATATTTTTCTAAATATATTTAATGTACCTTTAATCATGGGAATTTATGTTTCCTAGTTATTAATGAGTTATGAAGGTCAAAATTAAATATATTTTTAGATATAAAGTCAAAATTGAAGACTATTCATAATCCTCAAAAGATGGAAAATATTCACAAGTTCAAGTCTCAAGATTTGATTCGAGTTACTAGCAATTCGAGTGACACCAAGGTCTCTCGAACTCGAGTACTGGTGTCACTACAAGAAAACCTTAATTTTCCAACCAAACTGAAAAAGAAGGATTGAAGGTTTAGGCTGTCAGGAAATATTCTGAAGGCTCAAGCCGTCAAAAATTAAAGAAAACCGTCAACAAATTTTAAGAGCATTTAAAAATAAATAAAAAATACAAACTGGCGGCTTGAGCCATCGGGAAGTTATCGTCCAGTGAAATTACTATCCTGAAGGCCATAGCCGTTGGGATATTTATATTTTCCGACGGTCTAGACCGTCGATAACATGAAAATTCCGTCGATAAACATATGTCAGAATTAATTGTTCTTGATGACAGTTTAAGCCGTCGGAAAACTTGTCATCATTAATAAAGCTGTTTGATGAAAACGAAGACGGCTTAAGCCGTCGAGAAATTACTTTTTATTTTATTTACCTACTAAAGCAAAAGAGTTTCTCACCAAACCCGAAACCTTGTTTCATTCGTAACAACAAAAAAAATGTTTCATTCTTCTCAGAGTTAATTATTCCTCCGTCCCTTGATTCTCATTCTCGTTCCTCTTCCATCACTCGATTCTTCCGCCGTTCCTCTTCCGTTCCTCCGCCGGATCCTCTTCCTGTATGTGTTTCTCACTGCTTGCGGTACTCTGATTCCTCCGCCGTTCCAGATTGCGGTACTCCGATTCCTCCGCCGTTCCAGATCGCGGTACTCCGATTCCTCCGCAATTCCAACTCGTGTTCCTCTCAGTTTCGCATTCCTCACCAGGTAAGCTATAATCTACTCCGATTCCTCCTATTTTGTTACCAATTTCTTGTTGTTTCAAATTTGGGGTTTTCCTCTTTTAATTTATATTTGGGGTTTTTCTCTTTTGATTTATTTTTGGTATAAATTGAATTGGTTGTGTGTGGTTGATTGAATGTTGGAGAGATTTTGGAGAGCGATCTGGGGTTTGGTGTTGTTGAGGAGGAGGATGAGTACGGCGGAGAAAGAGGCGGCGGTGGGAAGCGTGTTTCTAGTAGATTGGTGGTTTCTAAAATGCTCGTTGGGTCTTTGTTAGGAAAAGGTGGAAAAATAATTGAACAAATGAGGCATGAAACGAAGACACAAATTAGGATTCTACCTAGAGATCAATATTTACCTCACTGTGTTGCTATGTTTGAAGAGATTGTTCAGGTGCCATAAAACAATCTTAAATTGCATGCATGAATGAATGATCCAAAAACCCTTCATATATTTATTTTACCCTCGCTATGTTGCTATATATCTGGGTTACCCATTATTTGCTATAGTTGATTTATATTATCTGAACTTGGTTTTATTGATGTATGTTATACTATAGTTGATTTATGTTATATGAACTTGGTTCCATTGTGAGAATTTTGATACTAGCAAATGAATTTTGGTACTATTTTAGAGATGAAATGTATTTGAATGATAGCTATGATGTATATATGAATAATAGCAAATAAGTATGTTATGTTTGATGCCTGGTAATGATGTTTACAGTAATGTAGTTTATCTCTACAAAAATGTGTTACTAGGTTATCGAGATTCAGAACCAGTTGGATTAGCAGTTCAGACAATTCTCGACTGCAGACACTTTGTGAAAGAGTGGTGAAATCGAATTTAAACCGAATTTGTTTGATATTTGTTTGCCGTTTGAAACTGAATTTCATCAAGAATAAATCTGATTTAAAAGGGCCACCTTGTCGTGAAGTTGTAACTGTTCCACTGCATGCAACAGTTAAAGATTTGAAACAAGTTGTTGAGGCTGCATTAAGGGACACATATTGCATAGTTGAAAGACTAATTGTAACTGATATCAAAGAATTGATGGGTGTGGATGATGAAGAAGTGATTTTTGGACAGATTGATCAAGTGTGAAGCTTTGTGTGAGAGGAATTAGAATAGATTTGTGCACACCATTGAAGTATCAAGGAGGTTCATATAATTTGAAGGTGAGGTGTGAGTGTGGAGCACAAGATGATTATGGTGAGAGAATGGTGGCTTGTGTTGTGAGGTGTGGCAACATACAAGATGTTGCGGAATAGATGATTCTGAGACAGTTCCACCATTGTTTGTTTGTTCTGGATGTTGTGATTCACTTGTGCCGCCAAGGATTGAATCTAACAGCTTTGGTATGATGGATTGTGCTGATGTTTTTCTGGTTACACCTGAGCCTGCTCATTTGCTTGAGTATAGTTATGGGTATTGAATGGTTGATTGAGAACATACTATTGTACAAACTATTTGCTCACAATTAGTATATGATTAAGTGTTTCCAATTGTGATGTTAAGTGAGTGAATGATGTTTTATTGTATGTGAATTATTTGTATTAGATTGATAGCAATTAGTACAAAGAGTGTTTCCACTGTGATGGTTTGTAATATTATGATATATGACAATGAGAATATATGATGTGTTAAATGTTTATTTATTATATTTTTCAAAAATAATAAATTATATATTGTTTTAATTTAAAATTATATATACTTACCAAAAAAAATTAATATATTATATATATAACGTACCAAAATCATTAATTATATATATAATGATTTTTTTTTTAATTAAAGGAAGATCTCGACGGTTTTAACTGTCGGAAAATTATGTAACAGGCGAATTTCTCGACTGCCATGGCCGTCGATAATGTTGTCTTTATTTCTTGACGGCTATAGCCGTCAAAAACTTTAAAAACCTGTTAAGTCATTCCTGAAGGTTTTGGCCGTCAAGAAATCTGTCTGTTTCATCTTGATCACTTTCTGAATGTTAAGACCGTCGGGAAATTTCCTGACGAGCTATTTCCCAACGGAATTTTTCCGTCAGGTGGCCGTCGGGAAATTAATGTTTCTTGACGGATTTAGCAACATCTTGAAGGCTTCTGGCCGTCAGGAAATTCAGTTTTTCTTGTAGTGTGTGTAACTTAGTAAATGGTTAATGTTTATCTGAAGATTCAAATTCAAAATTCAAACCATTGCAACGCTTCGTTCAAGACTGATGGCTTTTGGCGTACAAGATAAGAATGAAGTGGTTGTACACATGTCAAATGGATATTCTATAAGAGTTACTAGAACGTTATAGGATTTAGCTATAAATAAAAGTTCATTTGATGTAATTTCTATCACAAATTACTCATACTAAAAATCCTTACACACTCAAAGTACCTAAAATTCTGGCAACCAGACAGTCAAATGATGTGCACAATGGTAGCACTAGTGTCCGAGCATTTGTCACACGATAATAAAATAACTTAGCGTAGCAAAGTAAAATAAGCGTGACAGAATAGTAAAGAACACAATGAGTTTGTTAACCCAGTTCGGCGCAACTGCCCTAGTATGGGGGATACCAATCCAGGAATGAACCCACTATAATAGTTCTAGTGAAATACACCAACGTAGCCTCACTACTTGGTTATGCACCTAGACCCTATCCCGTGCTGCTCTACCTAGGAACTCCTAGATATGAGACCCCGTCTCAATTCCTACCAAACAGTACAACCAACACTGTTATCACTTGTTCTTTTCATTTGTTTGTTTCAAGAGTCACACTCTAAAGACACAACTAACTCCGTACTTCACAGCTTAGGAGCAGTACACAATTACAACTCAAACACAGAGTACTTGACTTGAATCAGCAGACACAAGCAAGACTCACAACTAACAAGAAAACCTAAAACTCACGCTTTAGTACACACACAGTTTTCCACTCCCAAAACTAGGGTTTGTCTTCATACATATATAGTACTGAGCAAGCACGAGTTTGGGCTTCAAAACATAGCTTGGACGTTGTCAGGTCCAGCTAACAATTCTTCATGAGCAAGAATATTGTTTCCAAAAATATATCAAAATTAATTATGGAAATACACAAAGGCTTGACAGCCTGTACAACTCATTCAGCTTGCGCGTCTTGTTCTGCACGCTAGGTTAAATATAAAACTTCATAGAATCTCCAGAAGATCTTGCACATAAACATAGCGCGTGTTGGCGCGCAACAAACAGATCACACAATGCTGTTCCACATGCTACAACATTTGTCTTAGCATATGGCTAGTAGGTGTTTTTGCAAAATGTAGCCAACATACAAAATACCAACAGTACCCAGCGTTCGAGAGAAACGAGTATACAAGGCAACAATGTATGATCTTGTGATCAATATCTTTTAATTTCAATGCAATTTATCTTTTCATGTAATTTACATGTTTTCTTTTACATTCCTTGCATTTTAATTCATTAAAACATTTACTTTTCCTTGTCAATACGTACTCACTTTGAGTATTTTTACATTTCTTGTCATTCAAGTTATTTTTCTTGTCATTTACTTTACTTTTCATAAACAAACTTGTTCATTTGCATTAATGAACTGTTGCGGGATTTTTGAGACATACGCCACTACAGTTTTATTTTTCATTTCCAAAGGAGGGGAAAAATTGAAAACCTTTTAAAGAAAGAGATTCTAGGTACGGGGGTTAGTTGCACTTGAGGAAGGTATTAGCACCTCAAGCGCCCATGGTACTCCATGGTAACCTCTTATATGTTTTTAGTGCTTTTTGTACATGCTTAAAGAATGAAGGGAGAAATTGTATAGAAGAAAAAAAGAAAGTGGATAAAAATTAAGGAAATTTTATATCATAAAGTAAATAAAAGAAAAGAAGTGTAAATATTTTTTGTTTGTAAAAAAAGATTTTTGAGAGAGGTGTAATTGTTGAGAGAAAGAGGTTGTAAGAAAAAAATGTTGTAAAGAAAAAGTTGTTGTTTGAAAACGAAAGTGTATTCGTTTTTTTGGTGTTGAAAAAGTGTGTTGTAAAGAAAAGAAGTTCTTGTTGTCAAAAAAACTGTAAGAAAAGATGTTGTAAAAAACGTTGTGATAAAAGCATGTTAAAATGATTGTAGTGACGTTGAGATTAAAGTGAACTTGCGCTGTTTTGTAAAAGGATCGCATGTTTGTGTTTAAAGAAAGGGTTTTTCGTTTCAAAAAAAGTCTCGTACTTAATTTGAAATTTAACTACGAGTCCTCTCCTTTGGAAATGAATTTTTTTAGCGTTGTGTGTGATGTGTGAGCTAGGAAAGCAATAAAAGCGATAAATAAAGTCCTACGCTATTACAGCCCAATTGAATAATTAATATTTACAACCATATCGAATTAGAATGAATAAATAATAATAATAATAAGCAATAGATAAATAAATAAATAAATAAATAGCAATACATAAAATAAAATGCATATACGGAAAATAAATATGGCAATGAATATGTACACAAACAATTAAGAAGAGAAATCATAGTAAGATATTATATTCTACTTAAAGGTGAAGTGTGTGAAAAAAGGTATGGGAGGCAAAGACATGATAATGGAAATTTTTAGAGTCATTCATAGTAACAAACAATTTTAACTAAAACACAAGCAAAAAGGTAATTTTATTTAGCAAAAGAAATTTTTTTATGTTTTATTATTTTTTGTGAGAATGAATTTAGACCAAAAATGGTCCTTCACTATTAATGCTAATTGTTAGAGCTCAATGATTTTATTAATTAAAATATTGTCTCTAACATGCATTTTTTAATGATGCATTGTCCAAATCTAAATGCAATGCATGTATGCATGTAGGAAAATGTGAAGTGAGATTGTAATGTGAAATTGTAGTGTGATGCAAAAATTAGTGTCAATGTCATGTAAAAATGCAAGATGTAGATTGTGATGTAGTGAAAATGTAATGTTGCAAATGCATGTATGCATGTAAAAATGTGTAGTGAACATGTGACATGAAAATGTAATGTGATGTAGAGATTTTTGTGAAAAAAATGTTATGTGACAAAAGAATGCATAATGTGATGTAGTGCAAAAATGTGAGATTTTAAATGCATGTATGCATGAAATTAATGATAAAACTTCTTTGGTAAAACATGTTATATGCTTTCATAAGAAAAAAGGGAATTAAATAAAGACATAATCATATTAATCAATCATCACATAAAAGGAATTCAAAAATTGCATATTTAATTTTTTAGTATTTATATTATTTGGCATACTAAATAACTAAAGAAAAAAGATCATGGCAAACAAACTAACATTTTTATTTTTTGACATCAAAATGGTTAGAAAGAATTTTTTTTTAAAATTTTAGGATTAACACTTTAACTCAATGACAAAGCATCTAAACCTATAAACACAAGTGCATGTAAACATATTTAAATGATAACAATGAATTTACTAAGACTAATAAAGCAAAGTAGGAAAAGAAACAAAACAAACAACATGTAATAAGCAGAAAAAGGGAAGAACTGGGCTCTTTTGTCAAGCCCATTCACAAATCTGAGTCCAAGGGGGTGCGCGCAGCAACCCAGGGGGCGCGCGCAGCAATTCAGAGTGGGGGACAAACTGGGGGCTTCAGTGTTAAGCCCAGGATCATTTTATAAAGAGAGCCGGGTCGGGTCGGACCCAGCCCACAACCCGGTTCAGTAACCGGTTGGGGGTGCGCTGAGAAAGGGTTAGGGGGTGCGCGGAGTAAAAAAGAATGAGGGGGTTATATGTGATTTTTCCTGTTTTAGTTAAAACCATTTCTTCTCTTCTTCTTCTCTCTGTTCTTTACTTTCTCTTTTTCCTATGTTTCTTTTCACCATTTTTTCAACAAAACTCATGAACCCTAACCCCCAAAATCATCAATACTTGTTCAAATCCGAAAACTCAAAACACAAACCCTACCTAAAACCTTCTTCTAAACACGGATCCAGCAACAAAAATTACAAACAAACATCATATCAAGCCGATCGACCCTCACAGATCTAACCGAAAATCCCCCAAATTTGAAACCCTAACCCTCGAAATCAGGCCTAAGCACGCGATTGGAACTCGAATCAGTGAAACAAACGACTAATTATCACTTAGCAGGTTTTGAAACAGAGATTTAAAGCCTAGATTTATATGGTTATGCATATGAATGAGAAGAAAAAAAAGAGAGATTTGAAGACTTACCTTCCTAGCAGTGATACTTCTAGTAACTGCTCCTTTCCTTCCGTCTGGTTCGTCTTCTTCTGTTCTCCTTCTGTTTACTTAGCTTTGATTCGGTTTTGATTGCTCCTTCCCTCCGTTTTGACCCTTTCTTCTGTCTACTTGCAAGGTTAAACGACGAAAACGGGGGTTGTTTGGTTTTCGGTTATGGAGATGGCTGAGGGAGTATGAACAAGTCTCTTCACAACATGTGAAGAGATTTTTGTTTTAATTTTGGTTCTTTTGTTTATGTGATGTAAAGGATTGGTTTTGGTTGTAGAAAATTTATGTTGAGCTTCTGGGTGTTTTGTTCTGTTCGGTGGTTTGTTGTTTTTGATTTTTTGTGTTTCTGTGAATTGTGTTTGTTTTTGTTCTGAAGATTGTTTTTTTGCTTTTGGAATCCGGCCGTTTCTCCTCCTCCTTTCTGTGAATTGTGTTTGTTAAGTAGAAATTTTTTTTGGGTTTGATGTACTGTAAAGGAGAAAATGCAGAGATCTTTTTGTTGATCAGAAATTGGTTTTGAAAGAAGAATCAAAAATGGGAAAGATGACAAAAGACGTCATTTTCATGTGCTGGAAAAAAACATAACAACATTGGATCCTTTTCAATTTTTTGTGTTATTGCACCGAAAAAGGGACCAAAGAAAGATAAATAATAATAATAATAAAACTGTTTTTTTTTTTGAATAATAATATTAATAATAATACTAATAGTAATAATAATGATAAGGATAATGATAAGGATAAATAACCAAAGGAGAAAAGGAGAAAGAAAAAGAAATAAATAAAAAAGTGGGCTTAAAAATAAAGATGGTAAATAATCACTAAAGGTAAAAGATAAAAAGAAAGGAGGTTCAACCTCTTTTGTCTTGAAAAAGGATTTTTTTAAATGAAAAAAAAAGTAATAGTGATAATAAGAATAACAATGATAGTAGTAATAATAATGGTTAAGAATAATTGATGATAAATGAGTGGACATGAAAGTACGACGATAAAAAAAGTGATAAAAACGAACATAAACAAAACGACGAAAAAAGAATGGACGTGGTGACACTTTTATTATGCGATGAATGTTTTTGATATTTTAACGAAAAAAAGAGGACAATAGATTTTTGGTCCAAAATTGGGGTACAACATGAACATTGCCATTTTCAATCATAAACAATAAATGCACAAACATGTCCCGAGATTCTCTAGTTGGTCTCTCAAGCATTGCAAACTAGCGTTTGTTTACCAAAAATCAGTGTAAACAAATTGGCACTCCCAGAGGGGCTAGTTTTGTGCGTTTTATTTCTTAAAAATTTCTTAAGTTTTAATAAAAACTTTATTTGTGAAGATTAGGTTGTGTGTTTGTGAAACTGTAAACTTTGTTGTTTTTTCCAAAAATTGTGTTTGTTTAGTGCATGCAATTGAGAAGTGGTAAAATAATACTAGAGATGGTGAGACCTAGAGGCACTAACGTAAATAACAATAATAATGACAACAATAATAACAATGCCAACAACAATGACAACCAAGATCCTGATGATAGCAATACATTATTAGGTCGAGTTGTTGGTTCCATTCCTATGACTACATCAACCACAGATGCAACAAGTGTGGGGGCAACACAAGCCATTCCTGTGTCTGGCACTATGCCCTCATCAACATCTCAAGTTGCAACCACTATGGTTGAGAACACAACAACCATGCCCTTGCAAATGTCTATCCCAGTAGGGATAACTTCCCCACTTTCAGGGGCATCATTTGATTTTAGAAATCAATCAGAAGGTTTGTTTCACTCGAATCAAACCTAACCTTATGGGATGCCCACATCTATGATGCAGAATATGTTCACACATCCAGCAACATTTTCTGAAAGGGCAGCAGTCAGGTCTCCTTATCAAGTGGGACAGACTTCTAATAATAATCGTGGTCGAGTAAACCAACCAGCCATTACTACAGATTCCTTGTCGTCTATAAGGCAACAAATGGATGATAGTAATCATGAAATGGTCAATTTACTTACATCACAATTAGGTACAGTAATTAACCCTTTGATTCAAGACACGAATCGGAGTTATGCAGCCTTAGCCACCCAAATGGGAAGAATTGCTGATTTCTTTGGGGGGCCACAGACGCCTGACCAACAACCACTTCGACCAATCCAACCTAGGATACCAGAACAAGTGGTAGAGAATCGAGTCAAGCTAACCAGAGGCAACAAAAATTGCCTCGAGTGGCTGAACAACCTGTACCTAGAAATGAAGAACCAGAAGTTGTGTTGGTAAATCGAAACCAAAATGCTGATGAGTTTTAAGAGAGGTCCAACACAATAACATTGGGCAGAATAATTTAGCCAATTTGGTTGAAACTATTCTAGCCCAAAATGGTTTCAATGTAGGCCTGTATAGGCCTAATTTTGTGTCACCATTGTCTGAGTATGTGTTGTAGACAGAAATTCCTAGGGGTTGGACGACCCCAAAATTCACTAAGTTTGCTGGTGAAACTACTGAATCAATAGTCGAGCACATTGTTAGGTACTTGACTGAGGCTGGGGATATAGCAAACAATGAGAATTAAAGAATGAAATACTTTCCCAATTCTCTAACCAAGAATGCTTTCACTTGGTTTACAACCTTACCCCCACATTCTGTGTTTAATTGGACCCAACTCGAGAGGCTTTTCCATGAACAGTTCTACATGGGTCAAACCAAAATAAGCCTCAAAGAATTAGCAAGTGTGAGGCGTAAAACACCATAATCAAAAGAATGAGGTAGAAATGGCAGA
This sequence comes from Trifolium dubium, assembly GCA_951804385.1. Taxonomy (NCBI): domain Eukaryota; kingdom Viridiplantae; phylum Streptophyta; class Magnoliopsida; order Fabales; family Fabaceae; genus Trifolium; species Trifolium dubium. The sequence goes on from OX638068.1 coordinate 21,642,105, forward strand.
TGTTTCACACAAGTTTCTGAACATGAGTTAGTAGAAATGGCTGGTGGTGGTTTGGTTTACTAGATTCGAAAGAAGCTGGATAACCAACATCTTAGAGATATAGCTCAACTTGCTGATAGGGTTAGACAAGTTGAAAGACTTAAGAGTGAGAAAGCCAGAAACACTAAATTTCATAAGAAAGAAAAGATAGCTTGTGTGGGGAACTATGATAGTGATAATGATTATGACTTAGATTGTGAGGAGGTTGAGGAAAATGAAATAGATTTGGCTGAATTAAAGCCAGGACCTCCCTACACTTGTAAATTATTGAGACTCTCGAATAGAAAAAATCCTGTAGAACCAAAAAATGATAAGTACGTTGCAAAAACCTACACATTTGATGTTACCAAATGTGATGAAATTTTTGATTTATTGGTTACTGATGGGCAAATAATTGTTCAAAAGGGACTTAAGGTTCCTGCTTTAGAACAAAGAAAGAAAATAGGTTATTGTAAATTTCATAACTTTTTGGGTCATAAAACTTCTCATTGTGTTGTTTTCAGGGACTTTGTGTAAAAAGCATTGAATGAGGGAAGGTTGAAGTTCGATGAAAAGGCTAAACAACCCATGAAGGTGGACACTGGCCCCCTCCAAGTGGCTGAAACTTCCTATGTGGAGCCGTTCGAATGGTTGACGATCCCCTGTTTCAATTATCTAATGCTGTTTATTATTGAGGATCATGTTTTTATGTCATAACAGGTTTTCAGTTTGGTAACATTTGAATTTGAATGAGTTGAATCTCAAAGTCTTGACAACAACAAATAACACTAGAGTGTGAATGCTCATGAAAGTGCAAAGGTTCGAAAGACAAAGATGAAAAGGAAAGGTAGCGTTCAAAAGACATTTTGACTCAACTTTCAGATACCTAAACTAGTGAGGAATTGAGCCAAATGTTTCCATGGTATACTTTTTCTTTCATATCTTATGAGTATATCCATGTACTTGTTTATTTTCTAGAACTTGCATTTGTTCTTTACTAGCTGATTGGTTTTAATATTAACTCGCATTGAGGCAATTTTATTGGTACTTTGAGCCTTTCAAGCCATCCTGATTATTATTATCTTTGCTTAGCCCCTTTGAGACTAAAAAAAAATTATCCCTTTTCTTCGGTGACAAACCATATTACAAGCCTTATAGCCTTGAATAGTTAATCTCTTTACCCTCTTTGGAGTTAGGTAGAAAGTTTAATACTCTTGTCTTGGCAACATTTTAAGTTTGGGGTTGCTCATGGAACTAGCAACATTTTAAGTTTGGGGTTGGGGTACAAGAGAATTTACTAATATCATATAAGAGACAATTCAAAAATTACTATCATATGTCTCTCGCAAAAGAAAAAAAAATCTATATCGAATCTAATGCAAATTATGCGATACAACCTCAACACGTAGCGAAGCTTCAACCTCTGATTCCAACGATCCAAACCTTGCGCCGTCTTTGACCCGAAAACCCCCGCAAAGATCGTCCAGCTGATTACCTCGCTTCCTAGATGTTGATCCTTCAAGAAATTGCACAATCTTGAATCCCTTGATGAGAAACCAAACCTTCAATGCAAATCAACTCGATCGTAATTCTGATTCATCGCGAATTACACCGAACGTTATCGACCAATCGTACGACCAATCTTCAATTGATCTCATACTCAACTTCAATTGAATAGCAAATTGATGGAAATTTATGATCTTGTGTTGAATGAACCCTTTGATCCAAATTTTCTTCCAAAATATGATCACAAGTGTTTTCCCTGATGGTATTTCATATTTACAATGGTTTCTCACACTTACAACAAAAACTCATTTGCTATTTATACAGAAAATAGAATTGAGCAAATTTAGGCAAAATAGAATAGACTTGTATCGATACATATGATGGTATGTATCGATTCAAACACTTGACAGCGTTATAAAATTTGAAAATTTTGACCTATGTATCGATACAAACATGAATATGTATCGATACATACACCAGTTTCTTGAAAAATGACTGATATGTATCGAAGCATGCAACCATGATTCGATACACAATGCAATCTCTGGTCTTTTGAGCGAGTTTGGTGTGTATCGATACATTGATCGACGATTTGTGTATCAAAAATATTTTAATGACCGCAAGTGCACAGTCTCGTCGTTGAGTTTTAAAAGATATCGAACCACAGAGACCAATAGTCGAACTACCGTATTCTGTTGTCACGATGTAAATCTAAGGCTAATATTTTTGGGTTTTTAGAATTGTTTAGAATTTAAATCAAATTAAATTAAAGATTTTAAATTAATTAAAAGCGGGATATCGGTATGTAACTAATTAACCTTCAAGGATTCAGTAAATTAACGGCGCGCGGGAAAAGAATTTATTTTTCAGAAGAACTTTCTTGATTTAAAAGTCTAAACCTCACTCTCTCGTTTTATTGATAAAGACCATACTTTCTAGACTAGTAGTTTTACTGTCACTTTTCTACCACCTAATTTCGAAAGTATATTTTGAAAACCAATGAGTTCTAATTAATTCTATCGTAGCTCTAGCTAGTTCAAAAATTAATATCAAGTTTCTACTATCTGGTTAAACTCTCAAACTCTCGCTCTATTGACTCTAACCTTAATTGCTTTATTTTACTCTCGTTCAGAAGCTTAGGAGTTTTAAAATTAGAAACCCGAATCAGAAAAATAGTTTAATAAATTGCGCGCCGAATTATTACTAAATCCCCTACGGTGAATTAAAATCACATACCAATATCAAGGAATTTAGTCGGACATGGAAAAGTAAATAAATAAATTAAAACAGAAAATTAAACAAAGCATATTAAATAAGCAATAAATACAGCACATAAAAAAACCCTGGTAAATTACTGAATGAAATTGACTTGAATAAATTGCTGAATAAACCGGTACAGAATTCTGAATTAAATACTGAAATTTAAATACGTGGTAGTTTTCTGGTGTGGAAAAACTACTACTTTTTATTAAACTAAAACTGCCTAAAAACTATGTACAAGGCGTGGAAGAAGAGAGAGCAAGTCAGATTTTTAATCTGCTATTTATAGAATAAATTTGCATTCCTCCGATCCACCAAAATAGGAAGAGATAAGTGCTTGCTTGCTTTTAGGAGAGGAAGTAGTAACCATAGGATAAGCCTTCTTGTTGCTAGGAAATTAGGAACGGATAGGATCATACAACTTTGCTTGCCAAGAAAGATAGGAACGTTGGATTAAGCTTACTGGAGACAAAAACGCGTGAATCCTGATTTGAGGGTGTGTGGCGGGCACCATAGAGTGTGTGGCGGGCGCCACACATGCTTCTAGGGGCAAATGCCCCATTGGGCTGGGCCATGCTGATTTTGTGCTTTGCACCCCCCCCCCCCCCTTTTTGCTTCATTTTGAGTACTTTTCGCTCAATTCTATTCTCCGACCTATTTTATTCAACAAATCTGAAAAGGAAACAAATCCCGACATAAAAAGAGACAAATGAAATAAAAACATATGAAATGCAACTAAAAGTTCATGTAAATTAAGCTAAATATACGATATGATTTCGTGTCATCAAATACCCCCACACTTGAACTTTTGCTTGTCCTCAAGCAATAAAGATAGTGAATTGCATAGCATAGGTTTAACACATGACACGACTACTCTAATCATACGTGGCTGCCGGCTAAAGTGCGAAAATCAAATAACAATACCAACAACAAAAACACCGTAATAACACAAAAGACTCCCATCACATGAAAACAGACTGAAGCATTTCCTTTTGACTCTACCTCTCACCTAAATTTCATTCACCCTTTTCATTCTAGCGCAATCACATTAAGCCCGTTATCTTGTACACGCCCATGGTAGGAAACCTGTTAGTGATTATGATCATATAGCGAGGGGTGCTGATAACATAAGTTTGGTAACCCCTATTTGCTTTACCCACTTTGCTGTTGCGGGGGATCGGATCGTAACCCGCCCTACCAAGTTCAGAATCAGACACCTCTGAACCAACTACTAATGAGTTTTTTTTTCTATACTATGGTATTTTTTTCTTTCGCATGTTTCAACATTTGTTGAATTTTCATCAATCATTCTAAAAATCAACCAATAGTATTCATAAACATTTATATTCAAATCATTCACTTATATTCATCGGTTTCCCACTTAGTTTGTGTCTTGAGATGGTGCAGACTGCTAAATAAACTACTAAGGGTTCTTTAAAAGTCAAGTTCAAGACTTTGTCAAAACTAGTACTCAAATCAATTTTACACACTTCTGGGGGTCTAGGGTGTTAAAACGGTATTGATTTTATTGAACCGTTACCCAACTTTCACAAAATAGCCTAATAGTGCAAACAACCTATATACTTTCAAACAACCATGTCAAGTATCAAAACTCAACGCTTTTGTTTTTCACAAGAAATTTTTTGATATAGCTCAAGAAATGGGAAAATCAGACAATAACAAAAGCAATACGCAAAATTAACTCAACTTAATCATGAACTAACCTAGGGTTTTTATTATGCATGCAAACTAAATGACAGAAATTTAAAGAAAGCGATAAAGCTTCCTCCCCCACACTTAAATCGAGCATTGTCCCCAATGCAACGACTAAAGGTGAGAAAGAAAGTCAGAACCTGTGCGACCTCTACTTGTGGCCTTGGCCACGTCTTCTTGTGCGCCTCTTATTTCTAGGCTGTGGAGGAGCGGCACCCAACTGCTGAATGTAACCATAAAACTGCTGAAAACAATTGCCCCCTTGTTGCTTTGAATTCCTTACGGAGGAGAAGTCGGTAAAGCTTAGATTGGGCTGCACTTTGGAAATTGATCTCATATTGCCCTTGTTGTGCCATGACCTTACCTTGAACAAATTCTTAAGAAAATGAAAGAAAAGAAGTCTCTGTGAAATGTAAAAATGGTGTGAAGTGAATGTAGTAATGAAGAGTGAATTTATAGTGGAAAAATAATGATAGTTTCATTTTTGTGTAGTTGGAAAATTGAACGGAAAAATAACTATGTGGTCAACAATACAGAGAGAATCAATTCTTTGCCAGGATTTCAAGGGACAAAAGCCATTCAATGCTTAGTTTTATCACACGCTTTCTGTACACAAATTGCCAAAATCCCTCAATTCTCATTCAGTGGCGGGCGCCACCAATGTCATGGCGGGCGCCACCAGGCTAAATGTGCATAATCTTCATTTTTGTCCTGTAGCGTGTTGTTGTTCATTTGATCAGTACCTGTATCTGTCTAAAGGAAATTGCACAGCTTGCATATAATTTTAGTTCCAATCTAAACAAAATCTGTGCACAATTCAACTTTTATCACATAACACAATTTTCACAGAGAGAATATAATTGAGCACACAAGAGCATCATAACACAAATGGTCTCTCAACAGGAGGCTTAATTCTTCATAATATATTTAAATAGAAATGCAAACATGGTTGTTAATATTTTTTTTCTTTTAACTTTTGATTAAACGAATTTTAAACCTAAATGTGAGTTGCCTCCCACCAAGCGCTTTGTTTAGTGTCGTTAGCCCGACGGTTCATGAGTGTAAGCACTCATGGTGGCTCTTTAGAGAATGATTACTCGATGATATTTTTAATAAACTTTAGTTTCCATGGCCACTTATCAAGCCATCTCACATATCCCTCACCTTTTCTTTTCTTTCTCTTATAGGGTGGTTTAGAATTCTTAATGTATGGTGCTGGTTCAGGATCAATCCTGAGCATCAGCTTCTCAGGTTTTGGCTTAGTCATTTCCTCCACCATCTCGAAGGTTAACCTTACCCTTTTAGCATTAATGACTTCCCTATATTCGTCCTCCTCGAATTTTCTCCTTTTTATCGCGCCCTCAATCACATGTGTATTGATTTTTTTATCTTCTACCTCCTCACATGTTTGGGGTTTTGGGTCTGCTTTAGGCTCTACTAACACTTGGGGAATAAGGATCGGTGGGTTATAGGTAGAAGAAAAAGCACAAAGTGGTTCCTTTTCTACCTCTTCGACAACCTCTCTTTGGAGTGGTTTCGGAAAAGTTTCCTCAATCACAACATTTTCCTCACCTAAATCCTTGACGACCTCGTTCTCATTCTCCTTAAGAATTTCAATCTCAGTTTCACTAATTTTTGCTACAACATCTACATGTCTTTCATGAGAGAGTACTAAGGCTGATTGTGCTAGCTGGGAGATTTGAGTCTCCAGCAATTCAAAGTGGGTCGCAACAGAGTCGACCATATCATTCAAGTTCCTTAAGTTTTCATTAGTTTCGAGAAATTGTAGTCTAATCATTTCATTTTCTCGTTCAATTTTCTCATTTACGAGGGTTTGTGTTTCTATAAATCTTCTGAATGTTCGTTCTAGCCTAGCATTAGCGAAGGTTTCAATGAATTCATCAAATAACGCTACAAGGCCTGGACTCACGGATTCTTCCGGTTCCTCGAAGTACAGAGAGTGAAAGTTGTAGGGAGAATTAAGGTCTTGTCCTTCATAATACGGGGAGGTTTGAGGTTGGTAATTATGGAGAAAATTTGGGTTAGGGTACCAAGTATTTTGGGGATAGTCATTATGCTAAACTTCTTTCAATTTTCAAATTAAGTTTTATTTTTTTCTGATTTTTTTTTTGTTTGTTTTAAATTTTTTTATTAAAAATTAAAAACGCCATAATCTCTACGGTGTAACAACGGAGTTACGATATCGACTAAATTGGTCCCCGGCAACGGCGCCAAAAACTTGATCGACGATTTGTGTATCAAAAATATTTTAATGACCGCAAGTGCACAGTCTCGTCGTTGAGTTTTAAAAGATATCGAACCACAGAGATCAATAGTCGAACTACCGTATTCTGTTGTCAGGATGTAAATCTAAGGTTAATATTTTTGGGTTTTTAGAATTGTTTAGAATTTAAATTAAATTAAATTAAAGATTTTAAATTAATTAAAAGCGGGATATCGGTATGTAACTAATTAACCTTCAGGGATTCAGTAAATTAACGGCACGCAGGAAAAGAATTTATTTTTTAGAAGAACTTTCTTGATTTAAAAGTCTAAACCTCACACTCTCATTTTCTTGATAAAGACCATACTTTCTAGACTAGAAATTTTACTGTGACTTTTCTACCACCTAATTTCGAAAGTATATTTTGAAAACCAATGAGTTCTAATTAATTCTAACGTGGCTCTCGCTCGTTCAAAAATTAATATCAAGTTTCTACTATCTGGTTAAAATCTCAAACTCTCGCTCTATTGACTCTAACTTTAATTGCTTTATTTTACTCTCGTTCAAAAGCTTAGGAGTTTTAAAATTAGAAACCCGAATCAGAAAATTAGTTTAATAAATTGCGCGCCGAATTATTACTAAATCCCCTACGGTGAATTAAAATCACATACCAATATCAAGGAATTTAGCCGGACATGGAAAAGTAAATAAATAAATTAAAACAGAAAATTAAACAAAGCATATTAAATAAGCAATAAATAAAGCGCATAAAAAAACCTGATAAATTACTGAATGAAATTGACTTGAATAATTTGCTGAATAAACCGGTACAGAATTCTGAATTAAATACTGAAATTTAAATGCGTAGTAGTTTTCCGGTGTGGAAAAACTACTACTTTTTATTAAACTAAAAACTGCCTAAAAACTATGTACAAGGCGTGGAAGAAGAGAGAGCAAGTCTGATTTTTAATCTACTATTTATAGAATAAATTTGCATTCCTCCGATCCACCAAAATAGGAAGAGATAAGTGCTTGCTTGCTTTTAGGAGAGGAAGTAGTAAGCATAGGATAAGCCTTCTTGTTGCCATGAAATTAGGAACGGATAGGATCATACAACTTTGCTTGCCAAGAAATATAGGAACGTTGGATTAAGCTTATTGGAGACAAAAACGCAAGAATCCTGATTTGAGGGTCTGTGGCGGGCACCACAGAGTGTGTGGCGGGCGCCACACATGCTTCTGGGGGCAAATGCCCCATTGGGCTGGGCCATGCTGATTTTTGTGCTTTGCACCCCCCTTTTTGCTTCATTTTGAGTACTTTTCGCTCAATTCTATTCTCCGACCTATTTTATTCAACAAATTTGAAAAGGAAACAAATACCGGCATAAAAAGAGACAAATGAAATAAAAACATATGAAATGCAACTAAAAGTTCATGTAAATTAAGCTAAAAATACGATATGATTTCGTGTCATCAAATACCCCCACACTTGAACTTTTGCTTGTCCTCAAGCAATAATGATAGTGAATTGCATAGCATAGGTTTAACACATGACACGACTACTCTAATCATACGTGGATGCCGGCTAAAGTGCAAAAATCAAATAACAATACCAACAACAAAAACACCGTAATAACACAAAAGACTCCCATCACATGAAAACAGACTGAAGCATTTCCTTTTGACTCTACCTCTCACCTAAGTTTCATTCACCCTTTTCATTCTAGCGCAATCACATTAAGCACGTTATCTTGTACACGCCCATGGTAGGAAACCTGTTAGTGATTATGATCATATAGCGAGGGGTGCTGATAACATAAGTTTGGTAACCCCTATTTGCTTTACCCACTTTGCAGTTGCGGGGGATCCGATCGTAACCCGCCCTACCAAGTTCAGAATCAGACACCTCTGAACCAACTACTAATGAGTTTTTTCTATACTATGGTATTTTTTTCTTTCGCATGTTTCAACATTTGTTGAATTTTCATCAATCATTCTAAGAATCAACCAATAGTATTCATAAACATTTATATTCAAATCATTCACTTATATTCATCGGTTTCCCACTTAGTTTGTGTCTTGAGATGGTGCAGACTGCTAAATAAACTACTAAGGGTTCTTTAAAAGTCAAGTTTAAGACTTTGTCAAAACTAGTACTCAAATCAATTTTACACACTTCTGGGGGTCTAGGGTGTTAAAACAGTATTGATTTTATTGAACTGTTACCCAAGTTTCACAAAATAGCCTAATAGTGCAAACAACCTATATACTTTCAAACAACCATGTCAAGTATCAAAACTCAACGCTTTTGCTTTTCACAAGAATTTTTTTGATATAGCTCAAGAAATGGGAAAATCAGACAATAACAAAAGCAATACGCAAAATTAACTCAACTTAATCATGAACTAACCTAGGTTTTTTATTATGCATGCAAACTAAATGACAGAAATTTAAAGAAAGCGATAAAGCTTCCTCCCCCACACTTAAATCGAGCATTGTCCCCAATGCAACGACTAAAGGTGAGAAAGAAAGTCAGAACCTGTGCGACCTCTACTTGTGGCCTTGGCCACGTCTTCTTGTGCGCCTCTCATTTCTGGGCTGTGGAGGAGCGGCACCCAACTGCTGAAAGTAACCATAAAACTGCTGAAAACAATTGCCCCCTTGTTGCTTTGAATTCCTTACGGAGGAGAAGTCGGTAAAGCTTAGATTGGGCTGCACTTTGGAAATTGATCTCATATTGCCCTTGTTGTGCCATGACCTTACCTTGAACAAATTCTTAAGAAAATGAAAGAAAAGATGTCTCTGTGAAATGTAAAAATGGTGTGAAGTGAATGTAGTAATGAAGAGTGAATTTATAGTGGAAAAATAATGATAGTTTCATTTTTGTGTAGTTGGAAAATTGAACGGAAAAATAACCATGTGGTCAACATTACAGAGAGAATCAATTCTTTGCCAGGATTTCAAGGGACAAAAGCCATTCAATGCTTAGTACTATCACACGCTTTCTGTACACAAATTGCCAAAATCCCTCAATTCTCATTCAGTGGCGGGCGCCACCAATGTCATGGCGGGCGCCACCAGGCTAAATGTGCATAATCTTCATTTTTGTCCTGTAGCGTGTTGTTGTTCATTTGATCAGTACCTGTATCTGTCTAAAGGAAATTGCACAGCTTGAATATAATTTTAGTTCCAATCAAAGCAAAATTAGTGCACAATTCAAATTTTATCACATAGCACAATTTTCACAGAGAGAATATAATTGAGCACACAAGAGCATCATAACACAAATGGTCTCTCAACAGGAGGCTTAATTCTTCATAATTTATTTAAATAGAAATGCAAACATGGTTGTTAATATTTTTTTTTCTTTTAACTTTTGATTAAACGAATTTTAAACCTAAATGTGGGTTGCCTCCCACCAAGCGCTTTGTTTAGTGTCGTTAGCCCGACGGTTCATGAGTGTAAGCACTCATGGTGGCTCTTTAGAGAATGATTTCTCGATGATATTTTTAATAAACTTTAGTTTCCATGGCCACTTATCAAGCCATGTCACATATCCCTCACCTTTTCTTTTCTTTCTCTTATAGGGTGGTTTAGAATTCTTAATGTATGGTGGTGGTTCAGGATCAATCCTGAGCATCAGCTTCTCAGGTTTTGGATTAGTCATTTCCTCCACCATCTCGAAGGTTAACCTTACCCTTTTAGCATTAATGACTTCCCTATATTCGTCCTCCTCGAATTTTCTCCTTTTTATCGCGCCCTCAACCACATGTGTATTGATTTTTTTATCTTCTACCTCCTCACATGTTTGGGGTTTTGGGTCTGCTTTAGGCTCTACTAACACTTGGGGAATAAGGATCGGTGGGTTATAGGTAGAAGGAAAAGCACAAAGTGGTTCCTTTTCTACCTCTTCGACAACCTCTATTTGGAGTGGTTTCGGCAAAGTTTCCTCTATCTCAACATTTTCCTCACCTAAATCCTTGACGACCTCGTTCTCATTCTCCTTAAGAATTTCAATCTCAGTTTCACTAATTTTTGCTACAACATCTACATGTCTCTCATGAGAGAGTACTAAGGTTGATTGTGCTAGCTGGGAGATTTGAGTCTCCAGCAATTCAAAGTGAGTCGCAACAGAGTATATCATTCAAGTTCCTTAAGTTTTCATTAGTTTCGAGATATTGTAGTCTAATCCTTTCATTTTCTCGTTCAATTTTCTTGTTTACGAGGGTTTGGGTTTCTATAAATCTTCTAAATGTTCGTTCGCTACAAGGCTGGGACTCACGGATTCTTCCGGTTCCTCGAAGTACTGAGAGTGAAAGTTGTAGGGAGAATTAAGGTCTTGTCCTTCATAATACGGGGAGGTTTGAGGTTGGTAATTATGGAGAAAATTTGGGTTAGGGTACCAAGTATTTTGGGGATAGTCATTATCCTAAACTTCTTTCAATTTTAAAATTAAGTTTTATTTTTTTCTGATTTTTTTTTGTTTGTTTTTTTTTTATTTATTTGTTTTTTTTTTGTTTTAAATTTTTTTATTAAAAATTAAAAACGCCATAGTCTCTACGGTGTAACAACGGAGTTACGATATCAACTAAATTGCTCCCCGGCAACGGCACCAAAAACTTGATCGACGATTTGTGTATCAAAAATATTTTAATGACCGCAAGTGCACAGTCTCGTCGTTGAGTTTTAAAAGATATCGAACCACAGAGACCAATAGTCGAATTGCCGTATTCTGTTGTCACGATGTAAATCTAAGGCTAATATTTTTGGGTTTTTAGAATTGTTTAGAATTTAAATTAAATTAAATTAAAGATTTTAAATTAATTAAAAGCGGGATATCGGTATGTAACTAATTAACCTTCAGGGATTCAGTAAATTAACGGCGCGCGGGAAAAGAATTTATTTTTCAGAAGAACTTTCTTGATTTAAAAGTCTAAACCTCACACTCTCATTTTATTGATAAAGACCATACTTTCTAGACTAGAAGTTTTACTGTCACTTTTCTACCACCTAATTTCGAAAGTATATTTTGAAAACCAATGAGTTCTAATTAATTCTAACGTGGCTCTCGCTCGTTCAAAAATTAATATCAAGTTTCTACTATCTGGTTAAAATCTCAAACTCTCGCTCTATTGACTCTAACTTTAATTGCTTTATTTTACTCTCGTTCAAAAGCTTAGGAGTTTTAAAATTAGAAACCCGAATCAGAAAATTAGTTTAATAAATTGCGCGCCGAATTATTACTAAATCCCCTACGGTGAATTAAAATCACATACCAATATCAAGGAATTTAGCCGGACATGGAAAAGTAAATAAATAAATTAAAACAGAAAATTAAACAAAGCATATTAAATAAGCAATAAATAAAGCGCATAAAAAAAACCTGATAAATTACTGAATGAAATTGACTTGAATAAATTGCAGAATAAACCGGTACAGAATTCTGAATTAAATACTGAAATTTAAATGCGTAGTAGTTTTCCGGTGTGGAAAAACTACTACTTTTTATTAAACTAAAAACTGCCTAAAAACTATGTACAAGGCGTGGAAGAAGAGAGAGCAAGTCTGATTTTTAATCTACTATTTATAGAATAAATTTGCATTCCTTCGATCCACCAAAATAGGAAGAGATAAGTGCTTGCTTGCTTTTAGGAGAGGAAGTAGTAACCATAGGATAAGCCTTCTTGTTGCCATGAAATTAGGAACGGATAGGATCATACAACTTTGCTTGCCAAGATAGGAACGTTGGATTAAGCTTACTGGAGACAAAAACGCAAGAATCCTGATTTGAGGGTCTGTGGCGGGCACCACAGAGTGTGTGGCGGGCGCCACACATGCTTCTGGGGGCGATTGCCCCATTGGGCTGGGCCATGCTGATTTTTGTGCTTTGCACCCCCCTTTTTGCTTCATTTTGAGTACTTTTCGCTAAATTCTATTCTCCGACCTATTTTATTCAACAAATTTGAAAAGGAAACAAATACCGGCATAAAAAGAGACAAATGAAATAAAAACATATGAAATGCAACTAAAAGTTCATGTAAATTAAGCTAAAAATACGATATGATTTCGTGTCATCAAATACCCCCACACTTGAACTTTTGCTTGTCCTCAAGCAATAATGATAGTGAATTGCATAGCATAGGTTTAACACATGACACGACTACTCTAATCATACGTGGATGCCGGCTAAAGTGCAAAAATCAAATAACAATACCAACAACAAAAACACCGTAATAACACAAAAGACTCCCATCACATGAAAACAGACTGAAGCATTTCCTTTTGACTCTACCTCTCACCTAAGTTTCATTCACCCTTTTCATTCTAGCGCAATCACATTAAGCCCGTTATCTTGTACACGCCCATGGTAGGAAACCTGTTAGTGATTATGATCATATAGCGAGGGGTGCTGATAACATAAGTTTGGTAACCCCTATTTGCTTTACCCACTTTGCAGTTGCGGGGGATCGGATCGTAACCCGCCCTACCAAGTTCAGAATCAGACACCTCTGAACCAACTACTAATGAGTTTTTTTCTATACTATGGTATTTTTTTCTTTCGCATGTTTCAACATTTGTTGAATTTTCATCAATCATTCTAAGAATCAACCAATAGTATTCATAAACATTTATATTCAAATCATTCACTTATATTCATCGGTTTCCCACTTAGTTTGTGTCTTGAGATGGTGCAGACTGCTAAATAAACTACTAAGGGTTCTTTAAAAGTCAAGTTCAAGACTTTGTCAAAACTAGTACTCAAATCAATTTTACACACTTCTGGGGGTCTAGGGTGTTAAAACGGTATTGATTTTATTGAACCGTTACCCAACTTTCACAAAATAGCCTAATAGTGCAAACAACCTATATACTTTCAAACAACCATGTCAAGTATCAAAACTCAACGCTTTTGCTTTTCACAATAAATTTTTTGATATAGCTCAAGAAATGGGAAAATCAGACAATAACAAAAGCAATACGCAAAATTAACTCAACTTAATCATGAACTAACCTAGGGTTTTTATTATGCATGCAAACTAAATGACAGAAATTTAAAGAAAGCGATAAAGCTTCCTCCCCCACACTTAAATCGAGCATTGTCCCCAATGCAACGACTAAAGGTGAGAAAGAAAGTCAGAACCTGTGCGACCTCTACTTGTGGCCTTGGCCACGTCTTCTTGTGCGCCTCGCATTTCTGGGCTGTGGAGGAGCGGCACCCAACTGCTGAAAGTAACCATAAAACTGCTGAAAACAATTGCCCCCTTGTTGCTTAGAATTCCTTACGGAGGAGAAGTCGGTAAAGCTTAGATTCGGCTGCACTTTGGAAATTGATCTCATATTGCCCTTGTTGTGCCATGACCTTACCTTGAACAAATTCTTAAGAAAATGAAAGAAAAGATGTCTCTGTGAAATGTAAAAATGGTGTGAAGTGAATGTAGTAATGAAGAGTGAATTTATAGTGGAAAAATAATGATAGTTTCATTTTTGTGTAGTTGGAAAATTGAACGGAAAAATAACCATGTGGTCAACATTACAGAGAGAATCAATTATTTGCCAGGATTTCAAGGGACAAAAGTCATTCAATGCTTAGTACTATCACACGCTTTCTGTACACAAATTGCCAAAATCCCTCAATTCTCATTCAGTGGCGGGCGCCACCAATGTCATGGCGGGCGCCACAAGTCTAAACCTCACTCTCTCGTTTTATTGATAAAGACCATACTTTCTAGACTAGAAGTTTTACTGTCACTTTTCTACCACCTAATTTCGAAAGTATATTTTGAAAACCAATGAGTTCTAATTAATTCTAACGTGGCTCTCGCTTGTTCAAAAATTAATATCAAGTTTCTACTATCTCTTTAAAATCTCAAACTCTCGCTCTATTGACTCTAAACTTAATTGCTTTATTTTACTCTCGTTCAAAAGCTTAGGAGTTTTAAAATTAGAAACCCGAATTAGAAAATTAGTTTAATAAATTGCGCGCCGAATTATTACTAAATCCCCTACGGTGAATTAAAATCACATACCAATATCAAGGAATTTAGCCGGACATGGAAAAGTAAATAAATAAATTAAAACAGAAAATTAAACAAAGCATATTAAATAAGCAATAAATAAAGCGCATAAAAAAACCCTGGTAAATTACTGAATGAAATTGACTTGAATAAATTGCTGAATAAACCGATACAGAATTCTGAATTAAATACTGAAATTTAAATGCGTAGTAATTTTCCGGTGTGGAAAAACTACTACTTTTTATTAAACTGAAAACTGCCTAAAAACAATGTACAAGGCGTGGAAGAAGAGAGAGCAAGTCTGATTTTTAATCTCCTATTTATAGAATAAATTTGCATTCCTCCGATCCACCAAAATAGGAAGAGATAAGTGCTTGCTTGCTTTTAGGAGAGGAAGTAGTAACCACAGGATAAGCCTTCTTGTTGCCATGAAATTAGGAATGGATAGGATCATACAAATTTGCTTGCCAAGAAAGATAGGAAAGTTGGATTAAGCTTACTTGAGACAAAAACGCGTGAATCCTGATTTGAGGGTGTCGCGCCGCAAAAATCGCCCGAGCGTTTAGGACACTCGGTATGACACAGAGTCGCCACCGAATTTTTTTTAAAGTAAAAATATCGATAAAACCTAAAATAATAGAAGGATGGTCATCGCAACCATTTCAATGTTCGGGAGTTGATTATGCAAGGGGAAGGTATTAGCACCCCTCACATCCGTTGTACTCAACGGGAACCTCCTAAATAATTCTAGGGTATTAAACTATTTTTAGAGTTTTATTTACATGTTTTTTATTTTATTTAATTTATTTTTATTAAGAAATATTTACAAGAAAAGGGAAAAATTAAGATTTTTAATATTATGCTTGACAAGATGTTGAATCTTGCTCCTACGTATCCTCCGGTGCGATGAGGAATTCAAAGCTACGTAGTTCTGGGTACAAGTTGTTGGTTGGTGTTTTTTAGTGAACGATGTTTTAATCGCATTCTAGTGGTTAAAGGCCGTTTGTATGCTCGCACAGTGGAGGCTTAAGCTTTGTTTGTATCACGTTTGAATTGATTGAAAACATGTTCTTTTTATGAAAAAAGAGTTTTGTTTTGATTTTTACATTGGCCCGAAAGCAAAAACTTAATTTGATTTGTTGATATTTTTTATGTTTTCTTTTGAAAGAATTTTTTGTTATTAAAGCGGAAGACGAATATTGGTAAACTAAGTGTACACGAAGCCAACAATTGTCCGAGAGAAAAACGAAAGTGCATTCGTCCTCTCCTTTTTAATCCAAAATTGTTTAGTAAATTAAAAGTAAACAAAATTTATTTGTATTTTTAAGGTTTTAATTGTTTGTTAAGGAATTAAAATTATACAATTGATGTGTTAGAAATTCAAAAGATATACAATTAATTGAAGTCGATTGTAAAAACAAATAATTACTTGGTTGATGGTTTTTGTTAAAAGGTAAATTTAAAGATGTGTACATATAATATAGTGAACGAACTAGTAATACATAGTCTAGTTAAATAAATAGACTTAGTTATGTGTAATACCCCAATTTTGGACCTACAAATTCGATTTCCATTTTCATGCATAAAAATATACAAAAAATATTTTATTTCTTTTGCATGCATTTTTCTTCTATTTTTCATATTCCTTAAATTTCCTTTTATTTCTAAATATTTCATTTTATTTTACTTTATTTTAAATAGTCCGCAATTTAGCGTAAAAGTCAAAAAATATCAAAAAAATAGTTTTTTTCTTATTTTACGCGCATTTTAGATTTTAGTACCATATATTTCAAAATATCAAAAAGATATACATTTTATTACATTTTATCACATTTTATTTCAACTTATTTCATTTTCACCTTTTATCTCAAAGTTTTCTAAAAAATAGTAAAAATCATACCATTCCACCTCACCTTTTTTATTTCATTTTCATTTATCATTTATTTTTATTTACCTTTTTCCACATTATTACACAAATACCATTTAACCAAATTTTCTTCTATCAATACAAACCTCACATCACTCAAATATTAACAATCAATTTCACAATTCCCCATAAATAAAATAAGAAAAGTCACAATTTCCAAGAGCCAATCAGATTCCGGCGCCAGAATCTACCTCCGGTCGCCGGAAAACCACAACCACCATACCCATTTTTCAAAACTCTTCCAAATCGAAATCTAATTACACCATCAGTTTCCTCATCACTTCCTCGATACTAATCCATCGTTATTTTCATCAAAAACGCGTCACAAACGACCGGATCCGTCACCACCCTTCACCGGAAAATTCAAAAACCACCAAATCAAAAACCAAATATTCAGTTAGTTTCTAAATCATCTCCTGAACACGAAACCATCATCCAATCAAGCAAAAACGCCACTGAAACGTGCAGATCGAAGCTTTTGTTGCCGGAAAATTCTAAGTGGTTGGTCGGAGTTGATTTAGAGCTCCGTTTTGAATGGTTTTGGTGTGGTTAAGCTCGCGATGATGTTCTGATTCGTTTCCACTAACTGATTGTCGCTAACATCGCCGGAATCGTGAGTTTGAGTTTTCAAGTCCCGTCGGAGTTTGCTTCGTATTCATCTGTACAAGCCTCAGTTTCGAAATCGGAGGCCAAGTTCGTGTTCATCGTTGAAAAAACAAGTGGAACTGAGTACCTGTTCATAATTTTTGATGGCCGGAATCTCTTCCGTTAGCTTCGCCGGCGATGGTAATGGCTGACGGAGGTTCTGCGCTTTTTTGTTTTGGTGAAGAAGAAGATACACGTGTCACGCTCTGATTCATCTCAAAGAATTATTCGCGCGCCCCCCAACTTACTAAGCGCGCCCCCCTGCAGGTTCTACCGGGTTGTGGGTCAACCCATGAGCTAATCTAACCCGCTCCATCTCCACTTGTATTTGGGCTGAACCATTTTCGGGCTTGCTGGTTTTTTTTTCTCTTCCTGCGCGCGCGTTTTTGCGTTTTTGCTGATGCACCCCCCTCCTGGCTGGATTTCTAAATGGGCTTTGGGCCTAATTTCTGATTGGATCTTTGTGCTGTTTGCTGCACCCATTTCAGGTTTGCACCCCCTTTACTCTCTTAATTCACTTAACATTCATTTTTTTTTATCATCATGTTTTTTTAGCTTATTTGAATAAGTGATTTTGGGACAATAGCTTATTTTTTAGTCCAATTTTTTACACTAATATTTTAGGGTTTCTTTTGAGATTTAATTTAGCTTTTTTTTTTAATTGCTTATCTTTGATTATGTGTTAGTACTAGCTTATTCAATAAGTGTTTGTTTGAGACAATAGCTTATTTTAAGCTTATTGAGCTTAAACTCTTACACTAATATTTTAAGAAACTCTTTTGAGGTTTAAATTTTAATTAATAAGTTCTCATTGACATGTTTTTGTTTTTGCTTATGTTTGATTATCATTTATTTCCTCTTTTCATGATGTGTTTCATGTCCGCATTTTACATCATATTACATCACATTTATATACTATATTTTTCTACATTGCATTACATCACATTTTGCTTATTGCATGACATTTGACATTACAATTTGACATTATAATTTCACTCTACATCTTTTTACATGCATACATGCATTTGCATTTAGATTAGGACAATGCACCATTTAAAAATGCATGTTAGAGACAATATTTTATTTTATAAAATTATTGAGCTCTAGCACTAGCATTAATAGTTAAGGACCATCATTTGGCCTAAATTCATTTTTGTCATACTTGTTAATTGTTTCTTTTTCTCGCTAGTTTAAAAAATGTATGCTCATATGCGATGATTTTTTTTTTAAATGACTTTGTGCTCTTTGCATTTTTTTCACTCTTTGTCACATTCACATTTTTCCACATTGCATTTTCACACATACACTTCATCAATATTTGACATTTTGTTTTCTTTTCTTCGTAAGTGCATTTCGTATTCATGTTTATTTCTCCGCTTGCATTTTTATTGCCTTTTATTATTTTTTCCATTTGGTTCGATATGTTTGTAATAATTATTCGATTTGGTTGTAATAGCGTAGGATTTTATCACTTTTGACACTTCACACACAATGCTAAAAAACCAAGAAAAAAAATGAACTTTCATTTCCGAAGAGGCGCGTTAGTAATTTTCTTTAGAAAAAAATAGAAAACAAATAAACAACTTCTTCTCTCTCAAATAAAAATTCTTTAGTTCAAATACAAATTAGTCGCACGATTAGTTTAGGTTGAAACTAAATTTTCTTTTTATGTCATAACCTTCTTTTCTCAATCCAATCTCCACATGCACACACTTTTCTTTCTATACATCTTCTCCCTCCAATTCTTACAATTTCTCTTTCATTTTCTTAAGCACATAAAAGCAAATAAAAAGTAATAAATTAGAGGTTATCATGGAGTACCATGGACGTTTAGGATGCTAATACCTTCCCTAGGCGTAACTAACCCCCGAGCTTAGAATCTCTCTTTTTAAACGGTTTTCCACACTTTCTCCTCTTTGGAAATGAAAGGTGTGGTGGAAATCCCAAAACCCCCGCAACACTATGCACAATGATTAGGTACACAAATGAAACAATAAACACATAAATCAAAGAGAGCACATATAGACACAAAGAAGAGAATACACGTGATAACTCAGTAGAAAGAGAACAACAAACAAACAATATAGACAATGATTTATATAAGGCTTTAGCAAAAAACATAGTAAATAAACAAACCAGCTTTTAGTCCTGTTCGTTCTGTTTCGGCCTCCTCTTCCTCTATTTTGTTTGCACGCTTGTTGTTTTGATAGTTGGAAGTAGTGTATTGTGGTTGGAGAAGTGGTGATTTATGAAACGGGAAAAGGTGAATAATTATAATAGTAGCTGTCGCGCCGCGAAAATCGCCCGAGCGTTTAGGACACTCGGAATGACACAGAGTCGCCATCAAATTTTATTTTAAAGGGAAATATTGATAAAACCTAAAAAGGGACGGTCGTCGCAACCATCTTAGGGTTCGGGAGTTGGTTATGCAAGGGGAAGGTGTTAGCACCCCTCACATCCGTTGTACTCAACGGGAACCTCCTAATTAATTCTAGGGTTTTTTGAGTTTGTTTACTTACTTTTTATATTGTTTTATTTTATTGAAGATATTTACAAAATAAAAGAGAAAAAAGATTGAATTCTTTATTATTTGCAAGAGGGAAAAAAATTAAGTTTTTTATTATTATGCTTGACAAGATGACTCTTGCTCCTACGTATCCTCCGGTGCGATGAGGAAATCAAAGCTACGTAGTTCTGGGTATGGTGTTGGTTTGTGTTTTTTATGAAAAAGGTTTTGCTTTTACCTCTTAAAATGACTTTTAAGAATGACCCGAAGGCGAAAAAAATTTGATTTGATTTGTTGATGTTTTTTAATGTTCTTTTTATGGGTTTGAGTGGAAGACGACTAAAAGTCGGACAAAGTGTGCACTAAGCCCCCAATTAGTCGAGAAGCGAACGGATGTGCATCCGCCTCCTCTTTTTTAATCCCCCTTGTTTGAAACAATTTTAATTAATATGGTATAAAACTACACTATTATTTTTAAGTATTATATTATTTGACATTTATGCTATATTTAAAGTGACGTAAATTATTTGCATTATTGAAACTAAATTACCACTATACAAATAAGTAAAATAGAATATACAATAAACACAGGGGGTATGAATAATACAAACGGGTTTAGAGCCTCAAATTAGCAACCAGCTTAGTTAACTAACATAAAAAAACAAAAGTAAACAAATAAGTAACTAATAAATTAAACAAAAACCTGGTTCCAATTGAAGCAAGCACAGAATGAAAGCAAAGAAATAGAATCTCTTCCTTCTTCTTCGATTTATTTCCTCCCCCAATATAAAGGTTTGCGGCGGCAACGAAGGCTAGTGACGTTTGTATGGCCGGTAGCTTGTGATAGATGAAGGCTAATGGCTATTAACAATGGTGGAGAGTTTGTTGTGTAGAGAATTTTTGTTGTTTGTGAAGGATTTCTTGTGGGAAGGAGAAATTGGTTGTATGGAGAGGAATTGGTTTTCTCTGATTTTTTGTGAGTAGAGGATTTTTCTTGTGTGAATGAAGAATTGGTGTGTGAATTATTGTGTAGAAAGGACCCCTATTTATAGTTTTGAATTAGGCTTTTTAAAACTTGAATGAATCTTGAGAGATTTGGTTTGTAAATTAATTTGAGAGATTTTGTTTGTTTTTAATGATTGATTTGCTCTCATTTTATATTTTAGTGTTAATTCTCTTGCTTGTTCTTCAAGACCAAAGATTTGGTTTTATTTTGTTTAATTTACTTCTTTTTTATATTTTTGTGTCTTTTCTTATTTTTTTTTCTATATAAGTTTATATATTTTCCTTCTTTTTATATATATGCTTTATTTTTATAATTCTGGACAAACAAAAAAAAGTGATAAAATATTTTTAATACAAAAAGTTTTTCGCCAGAAAAATAAGTAAAATTGACTAAAATAAATATGTACTAAAATTTGGAGGGTAAAATTTGGGGTATGACAGTAGTGGTGGTAGTGTTGTGTAGAGAATTTTTGTGTTGTGATTTTGTGTGTAGGAAAGTCCCCTATTTATAGTGTTAGAATTAGGTCTATAAATTGTGAATGAATCTTTGAAGATTTTCTTTGTAAATTAATATTGACAGATTTTGTTTATTTTTTATGATTGATTTGCTATAGAAATTATGTTTTATTGTTAATTCTCTTGCTTGCTCTTCAAGACCAAAGATTTATTCCTCTTTTATTTTGATTCACTTTTTTTTTTATATTTTAGTGTCTTTCTCCTTTTCTTTCTACACAAATTTGTATATTTCCCTTCTTTTTATATATATGTTTTATTTTTTTTTTATAATTTTGGACAAACAAAAGAAATGATAATAAATATTTTTAATACAAAAAGTTTCTTGTCAGAAAAATAAGTAAAATTGACTAAAATAAATATGTACTAAAATATGGAGGGTAAAATTTGGGGTATGACAGCTGCCCCTATTTAAATATCTTTAAATGCCTTTGAAAGATAGTTAAATATAAGAAATACCCATAATTTTGCCTTATGAAAGTGAAAGATCGATTATCGCCTTGACGATGTTTAGATCTTAAGGGTAGTTCCCGCCCCGAAGGGTGTTTAAACCGAAAATAGGCATCGTCCCGTAGGGTGCCTAGTTTAACTTGAAAAATAACCATTTCCCCTTAGGTAATCGAACCAAGAAGAAGTCATCATCCCGTAGGATACTTCAACTAAAGGCAGGTATAATCTCGAATGATGCCTAACCTTGAAAGATAACCATTTGTCACCT
Source organism: Trifolium dubium (assembly GCA_951804385.1). Classification (NCBI taxonomy): domain Eukaryota; kingdom Viridiplantae; phylum Streptophyta; class Magnoliopsida; order Fabales; family Fabaceae; genus Trifolium; species Trifolium dubium. The sequence continues at coordinate 21,664,154 of OX638068.1, forward strand.
TGAAAGGTGCATCTATCCATTTGTCACCTTGAAAGGTGCATCTATCCATTTGTCACCTTGAAAGGTGCATCTATCCAAAATGTCACCTTTGAAAAGGTGCATCTATCCAATTTTCCATTTGTCACCATGAAAATGTGCATCTATCCAATTTGTCACTTTTGTCACCTTGAAAAGGTGCATCTATCCAATTTTCTATTTGTCACCTTGAAAGGTGCATCTATCCAATTTGTCACCTTGAAAGGTGCATCTATCCAATTTTCCATTTGTCACCTTGAAAGGTGCATCTATCCAATTTGTCACCTTGAAAGGTGCATCTATCCAATTTTCCATTTGTCACCTTAAAAAGGTGCATCTATCCGATTTTCCATTTGTCACCTTTGAAAAGGTGCATCTATCCAATTTGTCACCTTGAAAGGTGCATCTATCCAATTTTCCATTTGTCACCTTGAAAAGGTGCATCTATCCAATTTTCCATTTGTCACCTTGGAAGGTGCATCTATCCAATTTGTCACCTTGAAAGGTGCATCTATCCAATTTGTCACCTTGAAAGGTGCATCTATCCAATTTTCCATTTGTCACCTTGAAAAGGTGCATCTATCCAATTTTCCATTTGTCACCTTGAAAGGTGCATCTATCCAATTTGTCACCTTGAAAGGTGCATCTATCCGATTTTCCATTTGTCACCTTGAAAAGGTGCATCTATCCGATTTTCCATTTGTCACCTTTGAAAAGGTGCATCTATCCAATTTGTCACCTTGAAAGGTGCATCTATCCAATTTTCCATTTGTCACCTTGAAAAGGTGCATCTATCCAATTTTCCATTTGTCACCTTGAAAAGGTGCATCTATCCAATTTTCCATTTGTCACCTTGAAAGGTGCATCTATCCAATTTGTCACCTTGAAAGGTGCATCTATCCAATTTGTCACCTTGAAAGGTGCATCTATCCAATTTTCCATTTGTCACCTTTGAAAAGGTGCATCTATCCAATTTGTCACCTTGAAAGGTGCATCTATCCAATTTTCCATTTGTCACCTTGAAAAGGTGCATCTATCCAATTTTCCATTTGTCACCTTGAAAGGTGCATCTATCCAATTTGTCACCTTGAAAGGTGCATCTATCCAATTTTCCATTTTTCCATTTGTCACCTTGAAAAGGTGCATCTATCCAATTTTCCATTTGTCACCTTGAAAGGTGCATCTATCCAATTTGTCACCTTGAAAGGTGCATCTATCCGATTTTCCATTTGTCACCTTGAAAGGTGCATCTATCCAATTTGTCACCTTGAAAGGTGCATCTATCCAATTTTCCATTTGTCACCTTGAAAAGGTGCATCTATCCAATTTGTCACCTTGAAATGTGCATCTATCCAATTTTCCATTTGTCACCTTGAAAAGGTGCATCTATCCAATTTTCCATTTGTCACCTTGAAAAGGTGCATCTATCCAATTTTCCATTTGTCACCTTGAAAAGGTGCATCTATCCAATTTTCCATTTGTCACCTTGAAAAGGTGCATCTATCCAATTTTCCATTTGTCACCTTTGAAAAGGTGCATCTATCCAATTTGTCACCTTGAAAGGTGCATCTATCCAATTTTCCATTTTTCCATTTGTCACCTTTGAAAGGTGCATCTATCCAAAAGGCGTTGCCCCAGAGGGTGTCTGTATACCAATGATATGAAATCATTACCCCTCGGGGTGAGTAAGAAGAGTTAGGTCATTTCTCCTTAGGGATCTAGATCCTAGGAATGAGCATGATTGCCGCAGGCCCGTGGCCGGACAAGAGTTGAAAGATAAGTTGTCGCAGGCTTTGTTGGGCCGGACATAAATTGATTAAATTGTCGCAGGCTTTATGGGCCGGACAAGGATAAGCTGTCGCAGGCTTATGGGCCGGGCAGAGATTGATGAATCAATTGCCGCAGGCTGGTGTGCCGGACAGAGACAAATTGTCGCAGACTTTTGAGTCGGACAAAGATTGATTAAATTGTCGCAGGCTTTATGGGCCGGACAAGGACAAATTGTCGCAGGCTTGACTGCCGGACAATGATATTGAATGAATTGTCGCAGGCTGGTGTGCCGGACAAAGCCAAATTGTCACAGACTTTTGAGTCGGACAAAGATTGATTAAATTGTCGCAGGCTTTATGGGCCGGACAAAGACAAATTGTCGCAGGCTTGACTGCCGGACAACGATATTGGATGAATTGTCGCAGGCTGGTGTGCCGGACAAAAATTGTCGCAGGCTTGTTCGCCGGACAAAGAACAAATTATCGCAGGCTTATTAGCCGGACAAAGGTAAATTGTCGCAGGCTTGCAAGCCGGACAAATATTCAAAAAAGTTATCGCCGCAGGCTTACGGGCCGGGCAAAGACTGAAAGACACATTGTCGCAGGCTTGTGAGCCGGACAAAGATAAATTGATCTAATGGGGATGAGGTCATCCTACTTAACCGTTTTATGCTAAAGGCTGATCCCTAAAGATGATCTTTTGACAGAAGTACGTGCTTGAGGGGTACCATTTCTTGGTATGCATGACTTATGCTCACGAATTATATGTCATGGCCTATGCTGTGAGGAATGCATGATGTATGCATGAAATGAAATGCTGGCGGAGACTGAGCTTTGAGTGCATTGTGATGCAGATGCATTTGTGATTACGCATAGTATATGTTACGCATGAAATGAAATGCATTATTGATGCATGCCAATGATAATTGGGCTTCAACATGAATGTGTTATGCGAATCTTTTTCTTTTGATGGGAAAGGCCAAGTAGACTTTTGAAATGCCAGTGAGGATTGACCTTTGGGGACCAAGAAGAATCGATGTTTTTTGGATAATCGATTGAGGTTGAATGAAGATTGCGTTTTGGGGTTGCCAAAGGATTTTGGTGAATTGATTTGAGTTTTTGAGTGGTAATGCAAATTAATCACAGGGATGCCAATGCATGCTTTGATGCTAGATGGATGCGAACATGAATAATGCATGAATATGATTTGAAGGTGTATGAAAGTTCCCTTGTGTTGGGCAATTGAATGGTTTAAGGCTTGAAGATATGGTTTACAACAGAGTTCTTTGTTTAAAGGTTACATGAGTTTTGTTAGCATGGTCTCCCGACACTCATTCTGAACTCAACGGTTGCTGATGCTTGACATGGTTCACTTGAACAACTTGAAAGTACGGAGAGGGATGGCCCCTAGAGTAATTTGTCTTGCCCCCTTTTTTTTTTTGGGCATAATATCCTTGACTGCATTGGAGTTCTATGAGCAGAGGTTATTTTCCTTCCATGGTGGCGATAATCAAGGATTCTCCACAGGGTGACCCTTCGATGGGAAGTACTACTCTTAATGTTGAGTGCTGGTGCAAAGGAAATTGCTTGAAAAGGAATTTGGATCCATCCAGGTCTGATATGACCTTGCTGCGAACTGCCCCATCATTTAAATTCTCGAGGGGTATGCCCACCAACTAACTGGCGTTTAGGGATAGTGCCTCTTGAACACTTTTGACCTCGATTAGCGGGAACTTGGATGTCCTGCCCCTTGATCGTGGGGAATTTGCCACTGATTGGTAGGCCCCTTAGATGCCTTGCCCCTAATTAGGAGCGTCTTGATTCAGTTCTTCTTTGATCGAACCGTTTGCTGAATTAACCAAATGCCGAGTATTGATTTGCAAGTAAAATTGTTTCTTTTGCCAAGTATTTTTAACACAATGCACATGCGGGTTTTCGAGTATTGATTTGCAAGTAAAATTGTTTCTTTTGCCAAGTATTTTTAACACAATGCACATGCGGGTTTTTGAAATTGAATATTTTTTGGAAGCACATATGGTATGTACAAAAGATAATCATTGATTACATAACAAACAGGATGAGTCAGCTTAACAATAAATTTGCCGAATATGCTTTCCTGGTGAACCTGCCTTCAATTAGGTCTTTTGAGAATTATTCATATAAATGAAATTCATGTAAACCAAGCCAGAAATGATATAAATTTGTGTTATCAGATTCCCCCATACTTGAACCTTTGTTTGCCCTCAAGCATAAAAATAGTATCTCTTTTTAGCACATGTTTGAAACAGGACACGACGACTGTAATCGTACGTGGTTGCCGGCTAGATAGGAAAATCAAGTAATAGACATCAAATACCAAGAGCACCGTAGTAACACAAAATCACTCATTGTGGTCAAAGATTCCCATCATATGAAGACAAATCTGAAGTGTTTTATTATGACTCTAACTTTTGCTTAAATTTTATTTACCCTTTTCATTCAAGTGCAATCACATTAAGCCCGTTATCTTGTACACGCCCATGGTAGGAAAATCTGTTAGTGATTATGATCATGTATCGAGGGGTGCTGATAACGAAAGTTTGGCAAACCCCTTTTTTTCTCCCAAATGCAGCTGTGGGGGATCGGATCGTAACCCGCCCTACCAAGTTCAGAATCAGACACCTCTGAACCAACTACTAAAAGGGTTTATTTACCATGGTTTTACTTTGTATGTTCAATGATTGTTGAATTACACAACCGAGTGATGGTCATCTAACTCAACAAATGCATTCCCACTTTTAAAATCAACCAATGTATGTAAACTTTTATTTCTGGATCATTCACTTATGTTCATTGATTTCCCACTTAGTTTGTGCTTAAGATGGTGCCGACTGCTAAGATAAACCACTAAGGGTTATTTTAAAATTTAAGTTCAAGTCTTTGTCAAGATTAGTACCCAAATTAACCTTACATATTTTTGGGCGTCTAAGGTGTTAAGACGGTACCGATTTTATTGAATTATTACTAAACCTTCATAATGTAGCCAAAAGTACGAAAACAACCTATATACTCTTAAAGTGTCATGTCAAGTATCAAACCAAAAATGCTTGCTTTTTTCTTAAAAATTTGATATACCTCAAGAAACTGGGAGAATCAGATAACAACGAAAACACATCCAAGAATGACTCAACTTAGTATGAACTAATCAAATTTTATATATATTTTTTATTTTGAAAACGCCTTTCATCATCAACCAGTTTTTTTTTTTACCATTGAAAGCATATATCAGCAATAATCAGTTATTTATTTTCATCATCCTCGCTCCAAGTTTGCAAGTAATAAAACAAGAAAAGAGTGGACATGAATGGATTAATTCCAAAGACATGCATGTTTATTATATTAGGAATACTAGTCAAAAGTTACAACTTTAAAAGCAAAAGAATTAAATTAAGACTGGAAATTCAAAGCTTGATGATCCTTGGAAGGAGAATTCTTGATGATTGGCCAACTCTAAGGGATACTACTTGGGATTCTTGCACTTTGTTCAAGAAAAGGGTGACCATTGATGAATGGAATTCCTCCATTGAAACTTAACTTCTTGTTGTCGATGAGTTCTTGAACCTTATACTTGAAAGCTTTGCAATTTTCAATGGTGTGACCTGGTGCCCCTTGATGAAAGTCACATTTGGTATTTACATCATAACCTGGCGGATATGGCGGTACCATGGGCTTGAGAGGTCTCGTCTCTACCCACCCTTGTTGGAGTAAGTATGGTAGGATCTGACCATATGGTACGGGAACAGGATCGAACTGCACACGGCTCTTCCCATAATTATTCCAAGGACCGGACTGATTCCCAAGTGGATACCCCTTTCGTCGTTGTTGATTTTGTTGAGGTGCCATGGACGGCTGTTGTAGTAAATGCTGCCGAGGCAAGGGTATCACCCATGGTTGTAGGGTTTGAGGCGCTGGATGACCTTGTGACTGATAAGGTAACAGGTTTTCATTTTTCTCCAACAAGATTTGAATGATCAGTTGAATCTGAGTCTTCAACTGGGCAACCTCTACCTTCAATAACTCATGTTCTTTCTTGAGCTCTTCCACACTTTGTTGAGACATTCTTCCAAATCCATTCATGGGTATCTGGATACCTGCTTGCGGTATTATAGTTTGAGGACGGTGAGGAAAGAAAAGATATGACTATTTATTTTGACGATGCAAGTGCATGAGAATGTATGATATGCATGATAGATGCAAGATGGTGAAGGTTGGATGACCTAATAGGTAGGCTTCCCTACATATGATGGTTCTATGTTTCAATTACCCAACCCCTCACAAGGACGGCTCCTACGGGATTTTGATTTTTTTTTTTTTTTTGAAGGCTCCATTTAAGGTGGTAGATTCCTTTGATTCTTCCACATGATACATGGTGAAATTTCAAAGGATCTCCCTTAAATGGAGTCTTTGGGTTCTAAAGGGGGTCCTAGAGTCGCTGACCGAATCCAAAGTTTTGCCAAACGGAGGGGCTAGCCCATTCCTGACAAATCCTTTTGAACCAGTCTACTCTAGGCGGAGTCTTCGTACATCACCCATTGGGATGTTCATCCCATAGGTCCATACTACCAACTCCTAACCTAACCTAGGGTTTTTCTCAAATTTTATTCAAAAATAAACCCACCCACAATACATAAAAAGAAATATAATAATGCAGAAAAATAAAAAATAAAATAAAACAAGAAAAAAAACAAAGTAAACAAACAAAACAAATAACCCTAAAATTAGAGGATAGGCTTAACTCTCTAATTTTTAAAAATCCCCAGCAGAGTCGCCAGTTGTCGCGCCGCGAAAATCGCCCGAGCGTTTAGGACACTCGGAATGACACAGAGTCGCCATCAAATTTTATTTTAAAGGGAAATATTGATAAAACCTAAAAAGGGACGGTCGTCGCAACCATCTTAGGGTTCGGGAGTTGGTTATGCAAGGGGAAGGTGTTAGCACCCCTCACATCCGTTGTACTCAACGGGAACCTCCTAATTAATTCTAGGGTTTTTTGAGTTTGTTTACTTACTTTTTATATTGTTTTATTTTATTGAAGATATTTACAAAATAAAAGAGAAAAAAGATTGAATTCTTTATTATTTGCAAGAGGGAAAAAAATTAAGTTTTTTATTATTATGCTTGACAAGATGACTCTTGCTCCTACGTATCCTCCGGTGCGATGAGGAAATCAAAGCTACGTAGTTCTGGGTATGGTGTTGGTTTGTGTTTTTTATGAAAAAGGTTTTGCTTTTACCTCTTAAAATGACTTTTAAGAATGACCCGAAGGCGAAAAAAATTTGATTTGATTTGTTGATGTTTTTTAATGTTCTTTTTATGGGTTTGAGTGGAAGACGACTAAAAGTCAGACAAAGTGTGCACTAAGCCCCCAATTAGTCGAGAAGCGAACGGATGTGCATCCGCCTCCTCTTTTTTAATCCCCCTTGTTTGAAACAATTTTAATTAATATGGTATAAAACTACACTATTATTTTTAAGTATTATATTATTTGACATTTATGCTATATTTAAAGTGACGTAAATTATTTGCATTATTGAAACTAAATTACCACTATACAAATAAGTAAAATAGAATATACAATAAACACAGGGGGTATGAATAATACAAACGGGTTTAGAGCCTCAAATTAGCAACCAGCTTAGTTAACTAACATAAAAAAACAAAAGTAAACAAATAAGTAACTAATAAATTAAACAAAAACCTGGTTCCAATTGAAGCAAGCACAGAATGAAAGCAAAGAAATAGAATCTCTTCCTTCTTCTTCGATTTATTTCCTCCCCCAATATAAAGGTTTGCGGCGGCAACGAAGGCTAGTGACGTTTGTATGGCCGGTAGCTTGTGATAGATGAAGGCTAATGGCTATTAACAATGGTGGAGAGTTTGTTGTGTAGAGAATTTTTGTTGTTTGTGAAGGATTTCTTGTGGGAAGGAGAAATTGGTTGTATGGAGAGGAATTGGTTTTCTCTGATTTTTTGTGTGTAGAGGATTTTTCTTGTGTGAATGAAGAATTGGTGTGTGAATTATTGTGTAGAAAGGACCCCTATTTATAGTTTTGAATTAGGCTTTTTAAAACTTGAATGAATCTTGAGAGATTTGGTTTGTAAATTAATTTGAGAGATTTTGTTTGTTTTTAATGATTGATTTGCTCTCATTTTATATTTTAGTGTTAATTCTCTTGCTTGTTCTTCAAGACCAAAGATTTGGTTTTATTTTGTTTAATTTACTTCTTTTTTATATTTTTGTGTCTTTTCTTATTTTTTTTTCTATATAAGTTTATATATTTTCCTTCTTTTTATATATATGCTTTATTTTTATAATTCTGGACAATCAAAAAAAAGTGATAAAATATTTTTAATACAAAAAGTTTCTCGCCAGAAAAATAAGTAAAATTGACTAAAATAAATATGTACTAAAATTTGGAGGGTAAAATTTGGGGTATGACAGTAGTGGTGGTAGTGTTGTGTAGAGAATTTTTGTGTTGTGATTTTGTGTGTAGGAAAGTCCCCTATTTATAGTGTTAGAATTAGGTCTATAAATTGTGAATGAATCTTTGAAGATTTTCTTTGTAAATTAATATTGACAGATTTTGTTTATTTTTTATGATTGATTTGCTATAGAAATTATGTTTTATTGTTAATTCTCTTGCTTGCTCTTCAAGACCAAAGATTTATTCCTCTTTTATTTTGATTCACTTTTTTTTTTATATTTTAGTGTCTTTCTCCTTTTCTTTCTACACAAATTTGTATATTTCCCTTCTTTTTATATATATGTTTTATTTTTTTTTTATAATTTTGGACAAACAAAAAAAATGATAATAAATATTTTTAATACAAAAAGTTTCTTGTCAGAAAAATAAGTAAAATTGACTAAAATAAATATGTACTAAAATATGGAGGGTAAAATTTGGGGTATGACAGCTGCCCCTATTTAAATATCTTTAAATGCCTTTGAAAGATAGTTAAATATAAGAAATACCCATAATTTTACTTTATGAAAGTGAGAGATCGATTATCGCCTTGACGATGTTTAGATCTTAAGGATAGTCCCCGCCCCGAAGGGTGCTTAAACCAAAAATAAGCATTGTCTCGTAGGGTGCCTAATTTTTTGAAAGATAACCATTTCCCCGTATGGTGATCATGTTAAGAAGAAGACATTGCCCGAAGGGTGCTTCGACTAACGGTAGGTATTGCCCCGGAAGGCGTCTAAACTTGAAAAAAAGCCATTTCCCCGCAGGGTGATCATGTTAAGAAGAAGACCTCGCCCGAAGGGTGCTTCAACTTAAAGGTAGGCGTTACCCCGGAAGGTGCCTATAATACCAATGATACGAGATCATTACCCCTTGGGTGTTTAATGTTTTAAGAAGAAGGCATGCCCCGGAGGGTGCTTCTACTAAAAGACAGGCGCTGCCCCGGAGGGTGCCTGTATACCAATGATTAGAAATCATTACCCCTTGGGGTGTTTAAGACGAAGACATGACCCCGAAGGGTGCTTCTACTAAAAGACAAGCGCTTGAGAATATATGAAGATGCAATAGATTACCCTTTTTTTTCATGAATAAATGCATGAGAATGCATGTAGATGCATGAGAGATGCAAGATGGTGAAGATTAAATCATCTAAATAGGTGGGCTCCTTAAGATATAGGAGGTTCAAAGCTTTTCTACCCAAACCCCTCACAAGGGTGACTCTAAAACATATCACCCAAGGTTACGGACCCATATGTGATTTCATAGGGTCTCCCTTAGGTGAATTTATTGGTTTAAGGTAAGGTTCCCAGAAAATAACTCGGGTGTAGAGCTTCACTTGACAGAAAATAACCCACCCCACAATATATATATATATATATACGGAGAAATAAAATACAAATAAAAATAAAAATAAAACATGTAAATTAAACACTACTTAACCCTAAAACTAAAAGCATAGGCTTAACTCTCTAATTCCCCAGCGGAGTCGCCAGCTGTCGCGCCGCGAAAATCGCCCGAGCGTTTAGGACACTCGGTATGACACAGAGTCGCCACCGAATTTTTTTTAAAGAAAAAATATCGATAAAACCTAAAATAATGGAAGGATGGTCATCGCAACCATTTCCAAGTTCGGGAGTTGATTATGCAAGGGTAAGGTATTAGCACCCCTCACATCCGTTGTACTCAACAGGAACCTCCTAAATAATTCTAGGGTATTAAACAAATTTTAGAGTTTTATTTACATGTTTTTTATTTTATTGAATTTATTTTTATTAAGAAATATTTACAAGAAAAGGGAAAAATTAAGATTTTTAATATTATGCTTGACAAGATGTTGAATCTTGCTCCTACGTATCCTCCGGTGCAATGAGGAATTCAAAGCTACGTAGTTCTGGGTACAAGTTGTTGGTTGGTGTTTTTTAGTGAACGATGTTTTAATCGCATTCTAGTGGTTAAACGCCGCTTGTATGCTCGCACGGAGAGGCTTAAGCTTTGTTTCTATCACGTTTGAATTGATTGAAAACATGTTCATTTTATGAAAAAAGAGTTTTGTTTTGATTTTTACATTGGCCCGAAAACAAAAATTTAATTTGATTTGTTGATATTTTTTATGTTTTCTTTTGAAAGAATTTTTTGTTATTAAAGCGGATGACGAATATTGGTAAACTAAGTGTACAGGAAGCCACCAATTGTCCGAGAGAAAAACGAAAGTGCATTCGTCCTCTCCTTTTTAATCCAAAATTGTTTATTAAATTAAAAGTAAACAAAATTTATTTGTATTTTTAAGGTTTTAATTGTTTGTTAAGGAATTAAAATTATACAATTGATGTGTTAGAAATTCATAAGATATACAATTAATTGAAGTCGATTATAAAAACAAATAATTACTTTTTTTTTAGGCAAAACAAATAATTACTTGGTTGATGGTTTTTGTTAAAAGGTAAATTTAAAGATGTGTACATATAATATAGTGAACGAACTAGTAATACATAGTCTAGCTAAATAGATAGACTAGTTAGATAAATACTTCCTATGCACAATGATTAGGTACACAAATGAAACAATAAACACATAAATCAAAGAGAGCACATATAGACACAAAGAAGAGAATACACGTGATAACTCAGGAGAAAGAGAACAACAAACAAACAATATAGACAATGATTTATATAAGGCTTAAGCAAAAAACATAGTAAAGAAACAAACCAGCTTTTAGTCCTGTTCGTTCTGTTTCGGCCTCCTCTATTTTGTTTGCAGGCTTGTTGTTTTGATAGTTGGAAGTAGTGTATTGTGGTTGGAGAGGTGGTGATTTATGAAACGGCAAAAGGTGAATAATTATAATAGTAGTGGTGGTAGTGTTGTGTAGAGAATTTTTGTGTTGTGATTTTGTGTGTAGGAAAGTCCCCTATTTATAGTGTTAGAATTAGGTCTATAAATTGTGAATGAATCTTTGAAGATTTTCTTTGTAAATTAATATTGACAGATTTTGTTTATTTTTTATGATTGATTTGCTATAGAAATTATGTTTTAATGTTAATTCTCTTGCTTGCTCTTCAAGACCAAAGATTTATTCCTCTTTTATTTTGATTCACTTCTTTTTTTATATTTTAGTGTCTTTCTCCTTTTCTTTCTACACAAGTTTGTATATTTCCCTTCTTTTTAAATATATGTTTTATTTTTTTTATAATTTTGGACAAACAAAAAAAATGATAATAAATATTTTTAATACAAGAAGTTTCTTGTCAGAAAAATAAGTAAAATTGACTAAAATAAATATGTACTAAAATTTGGAGGGTAAAATTTAGGGTATGACAGAGGGTCTGTGGCGAGCGCCACACATGCTTCTGGGGGCAAATGCCCCATTGGGCTGGGCCATGCTGATTTTTGTGTTTTGCACCCCCCTTTTTGCTTCATTTTGAGTACTTTTCGCTCAATTCTCTTCTCCGGCCTATTTTATTCAACAAATCTGAAAAGGAAACAAATACCGGCATAAAAAGAGACAAATGAAATAAAAACATATGAAATGCAACTAAAAGTTAATGTAAATTAAGCTAAAAATACGATATGATTTCGTGTCATCATACATGCAAGCATGATTCAATACACAAGAGACTCTCTGCCCCTGAGAGACCAGTTTTGTATCGATACAAATGAAATATGTATCGATACAAATTGCTCAAAATCAGTCTGAAGTAGTTTCAGGGCATTTGTATCGATACAAGTGATTATGTTTCGATACAAAATACCTCAAAATCAATTTTTCAAAGTTTAAAAATAGTTTTTAGCTGTCAAGTTATTTCTAATGTTGCCAAAATATGTTCTACACTATTTTCATGGATTTTGACAATTATTAAAACATGGGAGTGAACTGGTGCACTTAAATAATTTTTCATGGGTTTTGAAAAATATTGAGACATAGTGATCGCAATTGAATGACCTTGTTTTAATTTTGAGGTTCACTTATAGAAGAAGAAGAAGGTTGAGAAGATCTGCAAGAGAGACATGAGGAAAGTGATCGCAACATAAATAAGTTTTTGATTTCCTCACCCATTAATATCATTGTCATCATTTTGTTGATTACAAATATAATTGTTAAATATGAGTTAATAATTTATTCCCTAAGTTATTCTTTAGATCTAATCTAAAGTACTAGTTTTATAACCAAGCCATCACAAGAACTATTATTACCGTTATTATTAGTCTAGATCTAATTATCCCATAAAACATCGACAAATTAGACTTATTTCCCGTTAGTGGGTCTTATTGCTACAGTTGTACAGAATAATTCAGATCTAGAATAATTGTCTTTACTGTACGTGAATAGTAGTCTGGAATGATTGGCCATAAATAGTACCTTTGGATTAGCATTAAAGAATAATTTAGATTAACAAGTTATTAACTCGCTATTTAATTAGTACATTCCTACTTCCCCATCAGGCTCTGATACCAAGAGGGGTTCGGAAGCAGATATGCGTTAATAAATTTTAAAAGCTCGTCCCTTCACCAGCTACGGATTTTTCAAGCCGACCCAGTTAATATAAACTTATATATATATATATATATATATATATATATATATATATATATATATATATATATATATATATATATGTCAAAGCTCTCATTTCCCCCCACCACTCTCTTTTCCCCCACAAAAATGACTTTTTTTACCCTTGTAAAAAAGTTCGGGACATATATTTCCGAACTTATTTTTGCCATAAAATTCAAAATATTTGAACTAAAAAAAAGTTTGGAACGGGCTAACCAAATTAGAACATGAGTCTCAACATGTCGGGCTAAAAAGGTTGTATTTTAAACGGGTTTACTTTTTGTGTTAAGGCCATCTCCTTTTTCGGATTTTTGAAGGGGGGCCCGCATATCCTAACCATTTTGCTAGCTTTATTGAGGGGGTATTTATGTCATTTGTGGGGGCGCTTGAGAAATGATGGGACATAATGTAAATGCACCAGTTCCCCTCCATGTTTTAATAATTGTCAAAACACATGAAAATAGAGTAGAATACGTTTTGGCATCATTATACTTGACTTGACAGCAAAAAAGACTCTTAAACTTTGAAAAATCAAATTACAGGTCATTTGGATCGATACATATGTTATGTGGATCGATACAAATGTTCAGAAATATATTCAGACTGATAAACTCGTATATGTATCGATACAAGTCATATATGTATCAATACACATTTATATGTATCGATACACACGTCTATCAATTTCAAAACAGTGAGCTCAAGGGGTATCGATACATGCTAGTATGTATCGATACATATCAGGTTCTCCCTAACCAGGAAGCCGCATATGTATTGATACATATATGACTTGTATCTACACACATATCAGTATACTTCAATGTTTGAGCTGTCAATTAAGTATGTATCAATACACACTTAGTATGTATCGATACATATCAGTTAAATTTTGCATAAATTTAGGCCATTTTATTTTCTCTATAAATAGCATCATGGGGTCTCTTTGTATTTGTGAGAAACTATTAGAAAACAACTAATGATCAGAATTAAGAGAGAATTTTGGATCAAATTGTGCATTGTGATCAAAGTCTTCATCTTCACCCAATTCTCAATCATCTCAAAGTTGCTTACTCTTTAAGTGGGATCAACGAAGGGGTTTTCGTTTGATTGGGTGATAACAACCGTGGTGGATCGTGGTGAATCAAATTTTTTGGGTGGAATAATTGATCGCAAGGAGTTTCTCATCGGTATTCAAGAAGATTGAAAAGTATCGTTCTTGAAGGTTCAACACTTCGGCGGAAGATCAGCCGGATAATCGATAGCAAAGGGTTCTTGATTGAAGAACGGGTGCGGATCGAGTTATCACAATCGGAGGTTCGAGTCGAGGAGAGTGTTGGTGATCGTCCAAGTTTACTGTATCTATAACGAGTGAGAAAAGATCCAAGTCTTTTAGATATCTCGTGTACTGAATTCTGTAAAACTTGTGCATTGTGTAATTCAAAGATTTTTCAATAAAAATCTCAATTTCGGATTTTGACGGAATTGAGGGGAGACGTACCGGCTAACAGCGAGGACGAAACAAAAGATAGGGAACTCTCATATCAGATCGTTTGTTTCTCTCTTCCCTTAACTATTTAATTTCGTTATTGTTCATTGATTTTGTAAATTGGGATTTGATCAATTCTAACGCACGCCAAGTGCTCGATCAATTTCCAATTACTTGTTTTGCTTGCGATAATCTAGATTTGGACCATATAATTGTTGCGTTAAGTTTTTCAAATCATAAAAACAAATTATCTTGTGTTAATTGATCACGTAACGTCATTCGGTTTTGTTTTTAATATCATACTTATCACGATGTATACTATTTTTCCTTTGATCAAAGTAGGTGCAAAGTAGACTACCGATCCGGTGGACTTCCGCGTGCTGAAATTTTTAAAATCGGTAATTAATCATTGGATCACTTATTCAACCCCTTTTAAGTGATAGCCCAGTAGTCTAATAGACGGTAGGGGCAAAAAGTAATTCTCATAAGTTATTATTCAAAGTGATTGTGAATGTGTGACGGTAGCATTGCTCTTGAGTTTTTACGTTAATCAATGCAAGATGAAAGAAAAATTACAATATGAATGAACTTTTCCAAAAAGTGCTGAAAATAAAACGAAAAAGACGTAAATAGATTTACTCACTTTCCTTTTGTTATCTTAACAACCCATAGAAAAGGAAGTTAACAACAAAAGATGCTAAAATTATAATGTGTCAACTAAAAATTGACATTTATACCCAACAATTACACACTAGAGGTGCAAGTGCATATAATTTAACACGCTTATCCTTTATATTAGTACATGTCTTTTGCATAAGACAAACGAGAGTGATGCTTTTTTTTTTGGAAAGGACAAATGAGAGTGATGCAAATTTCCACCAAGAATTAATCCAATACAAAATTAGCAAATAATATAGACATATACACCAGCCTTCTACTTTACAGAGAATCCAATCAATGTAAAATGATGTTTTTGTTCTTGTGCAAAAAAGTATACATTCATAGTGAAAAATATTATTTTCGAAAATAATATTTTTGCTACCTTGTGCATTACCTCAGTTATTTATGTGATTGTCAATGTCATGTACTTTAATTAGTTTTTAATCTTATAGCTAATTAGATACAATTAAAAAGCGTTTACTCTTAATCATCAAAACAGAAACTATGTTTTGGATAGAGTTTAGGTTAGCTATGTCTATAATATACATGCATGCATATATATGCAGAAACAAAACCAAAGCGATCATCCAATACATTCCAACTCAAATCTATGACCTCTCAACTCTCATAGTGTGCAAAATATATGTTGATGGTTACTTTGATATAACTGCATACATGCACTTGATTCTCTTTCCTTCTTATAATAACACCCTCCTTCACTTCCTCTCTCTGCAATCCTCAACTCCATAACATTGATCTCTTTCTATTATGGCCTCAAAACCCTTAACCACTGGTTCTCACTCCCGAAATATAGGACACCGGTTCTCGGTCTTTGATGACTCAGATGAGGTATTCAGCATGGTTCTGTTACATAAACTTTTATAACTACAACATTAATAACATTAGAGTGAATATAAGTGTTGTGTTGTGTCTTTTACAGGAAAATGGAGACTTCAATCAACAGCAACAGAAACACAATAACCATGCTTTCTCTTTGGATGGAAGTGGTGAGCATTGAGCAATCAGCATCTTTTTCTGTTAATTTGATCTTGGAATGAGAAAACAAAGTTGCTTATTGTGTTCCATTTTAATAATTTTATGCATGATTTTCTGAGCTGTTCTATAGTAGCTAGTAAGGAATTTGAAGAGCAGAAATCATTCAGCTATAATGCGGAGAAAGAGAAAGGAAAGCAAGAAAAGAGAAGTCTTATGAGCAATGATATAGAAGAAGATGATTACCTGTAACTTGATTCTCTCAAATACTTTATCGTCGATTCAATGCTACTAGTTTATGAAAATTAGAATGCATTTTCGTACTTTAGCTGATTATTTATTTCTATTATGATCTTGCAGTTTGGCCGAGTCAAGGCAACCGTTATGGCGCAAAGTACCAATTGCTTCGAGCCTAATCAACCCCTATCGCATAGTCATAGTCATGCGACTCGTTGTCCTAGTTTTCTTCTTCCACTTCCGCATCACAACTCCAGTGCACGATGCATTCACCTTATGGATAATCTCTGTGATCTGCGAAATATGGCTCTCTTTGTCTTGGATAGTAGACCAATTCCCCAAGTGGTTCCCCATAACTCGCGAAACTTACTTGGATCGCTTGTCCATGAGGTTCGAGCGTGAAGGGGAACCAAACCGTTTAGCTGCAGTTGATGTCTTTGTTACCACTGCAGACCCATTGAAGGAACCACCTATTATAACAGCAAACACAGTTCTATCAATTTTGTCTGTCGATTATCCTGTTGGCAAAGTTAGCTGCTATGTCTCAGATGACAGCGCATCTATGCTTCTCTTTGATACCTTGACAGAAACTTCTCAGTTTGCAAAAATATGGATTCCATTTTGTAAGAATTATAACATTGAGCCGAGGGCACCTGAGCCTTATTTTTCTCACAAAGTTGATTACTTAAAAGACAAGGTACATCCCACATTTGTAAAAGATCGCCGGTCTATGAAGGTAAATACTGCATCAAATAAGCAATCAAATATAAAATTTCTACATAAAAATTCCTTTTTAATATGTTGTTCTATATTTCTATCTGAGGGTTAAAGAATTTTCTTTTGCAATTCTGCAGAGAGAGTATGAAGAATTCAAAGTGAGAATTAATGTGTTGGTTGCTAAGTCTCAGAAAAAACCAGAAGAAGGGTGGGTGCTGCAAGATGGTACTCCATGGCCTGGGAACAACCCTGACGATCATCCAGGAATGATTCAGGTTTGCCAATTTCATTAACAAAAGATAAATTAAAGTCAGGTTTTCATATAAGCTACAACTTGTTTTCATAAGCTATCTTGGATATTTTACGGAAATAAGCTGAAAACAACTTATGGACATGTCATAAGCTCTCCCAAATAGTTTCACAAGAACTTATGCCAGTAGATAAACTCAAATAATTCAATCCAAACATGCTATTTGTGTCCTCTTGTTGATAGTTAGGAAACTAGAAGGAAAATAGGGTCTAACTTTGTTCAAAGCTTTGGATAATGACAATAAATATAGAACTAAAACATATTAGGACTTGCCATTGTAGGTGTGTCTGGGAAATGCTGGTGCTTTGGACAACGAGGGCAACTCGCTGCCACGTCTTGTGTATGTATCACGCGAGAAATGTTCTGGCTATCAACATAATAACAAAGCTGGAGCAATGAATTCTCTGGTAAGTAGTTTCTAAATTTTAGTATATAGTTTTATTCCATCCAGTTATAAGAACATGATATTGTTATAAAAACCGTTTATAACTCATGCAATGCTTCATTTCCTCAAAAGCTTCGAGTTTCTGCTGTGCTTAGCAATGCACCTTTTGTGTTGAATTTGGATTGTGATCAATACATCAATAATAGCAAGGCTCTTAGAGAAGCTATGTGCTTCCTAATGGACCCTCTGCTTGGAAAGAAGACCGCTTATGTTCAATTTCCGCGAAGGTTTGATGGTATTGACGGCAATGATCGATACGCTAATCACAACACTGTATTCTTTGATGTAAGGGTTGTTATTCTGAACCACAGTACAAGTTGCAATTTCATTGACAAATCTTTAACTCCTGCCTGAATTTTACCTTGTTTTTCAGATCAACATGAAATGCCTTGATGGGATTCAAGGTCCGGTGTATGTTGGGACTGGATGTGTATTCAACAGGCAGGCATTATATGGCTATAAGCCACCATCAGAGAAAAGACGAAAAACGAACTTTTTGTGCTGCTGCTGCTGTTCTGGTGAATCTCGGTCAGCATTTGATGTTGAAGAGATTGATGATGGGCTTGAAGACTATGATGAGCTAGAGGAATCGTCCTTCATGTCCGTCAAAGTTTTTGAGAAAAAGTTTGGAGAGTCACCGGTTTTCATTGCTTCTGCATTGATGGAAGATGGTGGACTTCCAAAAGGAACTAATACTCGAATCCTGATGAAGGAAGCCATTCATGTCATAAGTGTTGGCTATGAAGAGAAAACTGAATGGGGAAAAGAGGTAATCCAAGTAATACAGTTATACAAGAACATCAAGAAGAATATACATATCATGATTGTTGATCGAAGTGTCATTCATTGGCTTTTCTTTCTTTGCAGATAGGTTGGCTTTATGGTTCAGTCACAGAAGATATTTTGACAGGATTTAACATGCATTGTAGAGGATGGAAATCAGTGTATTGCATGCCTAAAAGAGCGGCTTTTAAAGGATCTGCTCCTATAAACCTATCAGACAGATTACACCAAGTTCTGAAATGGGCTTTGGGTTCAACTCAGATTTTTTTTAGTGGCTATTGTCCATTGTGGTTTGGCTATAGTGGAAAACTAAAATGGCTTCAAAGGCTCGCTTACACAAATACTATTGTTTATCCGTTCTCTTCGATCCCTCTTCTGGTGTACTGCACAATTCCAGCTATCTGTCTTCTGACCGGAAAGTTCATTCTCCCTACGGTAAGTGCATCGTAATAAATTTATTACATTTAATTACCTTGAATACATGACTTTGGCCACCCTCATTCGCAATATAATCACACTTGCATACAACAAATCACGTCATAATGTAACTATGTTATATTATTAGCTCCTAAAATATCTCCACAGATATCTACAAGTGAAACATTATTGAACGCATGCGTAAAAAAGTTTTTACAGATATTAGATTTATGAGAGGAAAACAGCTATAGGATTATCAGATTCATCATTCATGTCTTATAATAAAACTTATCTTTTGTGCAGATGACAAATCTTGCAAGCATTTGGCTGATGGCTCTATTTTTCTCCATCATTTTAACTTGTGTGCTAGAGCTTCGTTGGAGTAAGGTTAACATTCAAGACTGGTGGCGCAACGAGCAATTTTGGGTCATTGGAGGTGTTTCTGCACATCTCTTTGCAGTGTTTCAAGGCCTCCTTAAAGTTGCAGGACTCGACACTAATTTCACCGTGCGAACCAAATCAGCAGACGATTCTGCATTCGGTCAGCTCCATCTTTTCAAGTGGACCACTCTTCTCATCCCTCCTACAAGTATTGTAATCTTGAATATGGTGGGCATTGTGGCTGGAGTCTCTGAAGCCATTAACAGCGGCTATAACGCTTGGGGACTTTTATTTGGGAAGGTTTTTTTCTCTTTCTGGGTCATTGTTCACTTGTATCCTTTTCTCAAAGGTCTAATGGGAAGGCAAAACAGAACACCTATCATAGTAGTTCTCTGGGCAACACTTCTAGCATTGATTTTTTCGATGATTTGGGTGAGAATTGATGTCTTCTTGCCCAAGAAAATAGGTCCTGTACTAACACAATGCGGGGTAGAATGCTGAGGTTGTAGAGAAGTGTCGGCATACTTCCCATTCCGTCTGATCTTTGTTGTTTCACTGGAGTATTAACCTTTATTATCAGAAAGTGAACAGTCAAGATTTATGATGCAAGATTCATCAGTTAATTGAAAAATGAAGATTGTACTGTAACATATGATATGATTTCCTAACATCCCTGAAGCATGAAATATGATTTATGGTGCAAGATTGCTTTGTAACATATGATATTTCATGTTATCACAGAAACATGATATGATTTATGGCACAAGATTCACTTGTTAATTAAAATTTTAAAACTAAACATTGCTTTGTAACATGAATGATATGTGATTTATTGTTATTATTATTGCAGCAAAAAATATGCATATGGGATATTCATCTAGATAATTTCTTGCATCAATTACAGCAAACATATCCTTTCATTGATACAAAGTATCATCGAGCTATCTTTGTATGATATCAAAGACTACACTTGCTATCTTGCAATGAGCTTGATATCAAACTATCAAAGGATGCGTTCAGCTACAAGAGACAGTCAGAGTAACTAGGTGGAGGAATTAACTGTGAGTAACCATTACGAAAACAGGAGGCAAAACTTATCGGGCCTTAGAATAATGATGAAAATCAGCTGCAGAAAGTAAACATATAATTGAAGTTATAAGCTTCAATTGAAATCAACACTGAAGAGTAAAATTTATTCAAGGCACACATCATAGATTTAACTTTAAAGCCAAGTACAAATTACAAGAGCAAAGTACACATTACATCATCTCATTCATAGAAAGAATCAAAAAATGCATTCCCAACACAAAACACTTCCCATAAATATCACTATTGCAAACTTTCCTAAAATATATAACACAAGTAGAAGAAGCTTATGCAGCACCTCCATTCAATGTTGTCTATATCCCTGTCTCAAATAGGGTAGTATCCCGCAGGCAGCTCAGTTGGTGAGCTGAGGAACAGCGAAGGAGGTCCAGGATTCAAACCCTAGAAAATAACAACTCACTAACATTTGTCTATCCACAAAATAAAATAAAATTATCCTGCACACAGCATTGCAAACTTTTCTAAAATGCATGAGGAACATAAGTAGAAGCAGCTTCTCCAGCAGCACCTCTATGCAGTGCTTTCTCTAGCCTTGTCTCAAATGGCGTAGCGTGCCAATTCACCTTCTTGTCCTGCATAGGCAGTTAAATATCCAAATAAGAATTCATCATCAAACTTATGATTAATGAGTAACAACTTAACCTACAAAAGTTCACTTTATCTTTACCTCTCTGTACTTGCTAGTTGTGTTTGGAATTCCTTTAAAGGATGAGGCTGAGCCAGAATCCTCATTAGAATTCCAATAGGACCCAACTGTTCCTATAATCGGCATCTCATCTGGACTCTTACAAGGTGACTTCCTTGGGGACGAGGTGGCGGAAAATTGCTTAATCTCTTCCATTGTTAGAGCACCTAAAATAGGCCTATCTTCTAGGCTTATCATAGAGTTTGAACCTTGTTGTGAAGTGCTCCTATCGGGAGTACCAACAGCACTAGCAGCATACAAACCAGCCTTCTTAACAGGAGTAGTCTCAGATGAACCCAACCAATTTGACAGACTAGCATCAACTGGGATTTCCTGGTTCAACTTGTTTGGCATGTCGGGTTCTGAAACTTCCTTGACACCAAATGCAACCTGTGATTCATGGTTAGAACAAGCATAATTCTCTTTCTGAGGCCTTAACGGTGGTGTCCTCTTAGCCTTAACAATTTTCCACTGAGAAAGATTTTCAACCGGATTCAGCACAGGATGAACATAGACACTTCTATCTCTAGCATTAGGATTGAACCCAATTGTCTTCAAATCCCTTTCACAATTAGGGATAATAGGACTCTCCACCTCCTCAGCAAACACATGATCAACAACATCATCTTTCACCCATGACCTTGAGTATGCCATTTCATCTTCTTCAAACTCCACACCCAATTCATCAGATTCTTCTCTAATACCATCCTCATCATCACTAAGATCACTAGGCCAATCATCAAGTTCTTCTTCATCTTCATCGTCACTATCCCTACAATTCTGGTACCTATGATTAGGAGGGTAAGACCCAGTTGAATTCACAGAACTATCTTCAGAAGAAGATGACTTTGAATGATTTGATTTATCCAAAGCTTCTTCCTTTCCAACTTCTTCAAGCAAAACAGGCTCATAGGTTTTCACATTTGAGTCAAAAGTTACTTTCTTTCTAGTGTTAACACTTAGTTCTTCCTCAGTGTTATCCCTATATAAGCCAAAACATAACAAAAACAAAATTATATATGTATCAGAAGCTTCCATCCAAAAATAGAAAGTGATGAATGAAGTTGAAAATCAATGCTTACCCAAGTTGCAATGAAGGGCTAAGAAGGGTTTTGGAGTGATCCTGAACCAAAGGGACACTAGCATTTCTCTGAAACAGAATTAAATTAGATCAAAACCTAAAAATAACAAAAATAAAAAACTTAGCTCTATTTGGCTAATTGGAAAAAATTGAAAGCAAACAAGAAAAAGGGTATGAAAAAAATCAGATTTTGATCTGAGATATATAAAATTAAGAAAGAAAAAGAGAAAATTTTGGGGGCATTGATAGAAAGTGAAACAAAAAGGGGTTGAAGAGTCTTACATGATGAAGAACAACGTTGCGGTTGTGTTTTTTGTGTTTGGAGGAACCAAAACAAGCAAGAAAACAACCCATGAAATGAAGGAGGGAGCGTCTCAGATGAAGATTTGAATGATGAATGAGTTGGTGATGAGTGACATTGAAGGTTTCAATAGGAAGAAGACGAAAAAACAAAGCGTATCTTTTTCAATATAATTATTTATTTTATTTTTTAAAAAAAAGTTGGAAACGACCGTTATGAAAATTATGAGTGCTTTACACTCTGGAAATTGGAATTTAACTAATTCTTATTCTTCTATATTTTTTGTTATTAATGGTGTGTGAGGATTTTACTAGAAGAAGAAACGGGTCCGAACCGATGAAAGTTGTATTGTCTTTCCCGTTGTGACTTGCTTGTATCCTTTTTGACTTTTTCAACGCAACTGCGGCAGGAGTATTTGTTTTTTTAGTTTGTTTTAATTTAAGTAGTATTAGTATAACTTAGTGATTATTCTATTAAATATATCTTTTTTTTTTTGAAGTGGAATAAATATATCTATTAAATCCTTACTAAAAAAATATATCTATTAAATATATCTTTTAGATTTAGATTTAAGTTGGAATAAAAATATAAAAAATCTATATCTTTTAGATTTAGATTTAAGTTAGAATATAAAATATATATTGTGAAATTTTGTTTAATGTTAAAACGGATTTGTTTCTATTTTTTAGTATTAGGTTTATTTTACTATTCAAAGAGTCAATTGTTTGAGACTGGGTATCCACCGTCGAACAAGGTGACTAATCTTTCGCTGGATTGGAGGCATCTTAAAAGATGGGACAGGCGGATAGCTGACCAAAAGATTTAAAGTAGCTACATACCCAAGGTGAAGATCGAACCATCGACTCTTGGTTAAAGGAGAATGAGCCCTAACTGTTCAACCACACTCTCTGGATTATTTAAAGACTCAATTGTAGCCGTGAAAACTTAATTCGGTCATAATAAAATTTAAGAATTTTCTCTCTTTTATGGTGGATTCCAATTTTAAGCTCTAATCGATTCAAGTTTTATGTTGAGAGATTTATTTGGTGGACTCCAAATATTTTCTTCCGGATGGATTCCAACAAACCTTTGTGAGCTTCCGACCATGTCAATCCTACTCATACACTCCCTCAAAACTCTCATTTTTTGTTCAAAATTGTTACCATTACATTAGTAGTAATTTTGGAAATGGGTTTCCTTTTGTCAAGCATGGCAACAACATCTGCCTCCGTTCGAATCCAGTTGTCCCGTTCCGATTTTAACAGGAAAAAGTCAATTTAGTTGGTTGTGGAGAAAACTTAGGTTTTAAATACACGACGAGGATGCTAGTGCCCTTCTCCGCATCTTATTATTCTTATTTTTAACAACTTATTACATATTTACATTCTTATTCTTAGCGATATTTAACTTAATTATTAATTTTGTTGAAATGACCAAATACCGTAATTATTGTTAAAATGACTAAATATTTAATTTATGATTTTTTCGAGGTACATTTAATTTATGATTTTTGTTGCTATGAAAAAAAAAACCTCTGGTGGGGCTGGCGGGGAAATTCGTTGCCCATTGGGGGCGGGGGAGGGGCTGTAAATGTATCAAGGACAAAAGAAAACAAAAACAAGAAAAACTATTGGCAGCCAACATGGCACAAGTTATGGTGCATAAGCCATATGTTTATACACTGTGCATAAATACCCTAGATTGCTTAGTGCACCCCTAAAATTTATAACGCACCTCCCAAATTTCTAGCGCACCCCCAAATTGTTTAGCGCATCCCTCAAATTTTTAGGGGTGAGCTAGAAATTTGAGGGGTGCGCTAAGTAATCTGAGAGGTGTACTAAGAAATCTAGAGATGCAATAAGCAATTTTCATTACTTATGCATGGTGCATAAGTGATCGACGATTTGTGTATCAATAAATATTTTATAACTGCAAGTGCACAGTTTCGTCGTTGAGTTTTAAAAGATTATCGAACCACAGAGACCAACAGTTGATCTACCGTCCCTCTATCGTCACGGTGTAAATCTAAGGCGAATAGGTGTTTTGAGTTGTTTGGAAATTTAAAAGAGATTTAAAATTAAAGAATTAATAAATTAATAAAGGCGGGATATCGGTACGTAACTTAATTAACCGTCGGGAATTTAACAAATTAATAGCGCGCTTGAAAAAGGGTTTATCTTTCAGAAGAACTGTCTTAATTTAAAGGTTTAAACCTCACACTCTCGTTTTGTTGATAAAAACCATACTTTCTAAGCTAGGAGTTTTACTGTCACTTTTCTACCACCTTAGCTTCGAAAGTATATTTTGAAAATCAATTAGTTCTAATTAATCCTAACGTGGCTCTCGCTCGTTCAAAGATTAATATCAAATTCCTACTATCTAGTTAAAACCTCAAACTCTCGCTCTATTGATTTTAACCTTAATCGCTTTATCTTACTCTCGTTCAAAAGCTTAGGAGTTTTAAAATTAGGAATTCGAATCAGAAAAATAGTTTAGGAAGTGCGCGCTAAATCATTATTAAACTCCCTTCGGAGAATTAATTTACATACCGATATCTAGAAATTTAGCTAGACATGACGAAGAAAATAAAGAAATAAAAACAGAAGATTAAATAAAGCATAAATAATTAATTAAATAAAGACATTAAAAGAACCTGAAATAAAATTCTGAATAAACTTGAATTAAACTTGACGGAAATAACCGGTACAGAATTCTTGACAGGAAACTGAAAACAGAACTGAAAACGGATTCCCGGTGTGGAAATACCGTTACAGTTACTGTAACTAGAAATAAAAACAATACTGAAAATAAAGGAAAATAAGGCGTGCGGAGAATGAAATTTGACTCTTCTATTTATAGGAGAATTTTGGCTTCTACGATCCATAATTCAAGGAAAGGATAGGCTTCATTTGATATCATCTAGTAGCCGTGCGATTAGGAACTGTAAACGGATCAGACGGTGTGCTTCTTCCCCACGTCACGCGAAATTCAGTTGTACTGGGCTTTGCATTCTGTGGCGCTCGCCACCCATTCTGTGGCGCTCGCCACTATGCAAATTTGGGCAAATGCCCATTTTTGCTAGGCTCCTTTGTGGGCTGCGCGAATTTGGGCTTTGCACCCCCCTTTTTGCTCCATTTTTGATACTTTTTGCTCAATTTCCTTCTCCGACCTATTTTATTTGACAAAACTAAAAACAAATCAAATACAAACATAAAACGACATAAATGAAATAAAAACATATGCAAATGCAACTAAAATTCACCTAAACTAAGCTAAAAATACGATATGATTTCGTGTCATCAATAAGGAAAAAGCTTATGCGCCGCGAAAATCGCCCGAGCGTTTAGGACACTCGGTATGACACAGAGTCGCCACCAAATTTTATTTTAATAGGTAAATATTGATAAAACCTAAAAACTAATGGAAAGATGGTCATCGCAACCATTTCCAGGTTCGGGAGTTGATTATGCAAGGGGAAGGTATTAGCACCCCTCACATCCGCTGTACTCAACGGGAACCTCCTAATTAGTTCTAGGGTATTAAGAATTTTTAGAGTTTTATTTACATGTCTTTTATTATATTTTTATTTTATTAAGAGATATTTACATAAAAAGAAAAGGGGAAAATTATATTTTTTATTATTATGCTTGACAAGATGACTCTTGCTCCTACGTATCCTCCGGTGCGATGAGGAAATCAAAGCTACGTAGTTCTGGGTATGGTGTTGGTTTGTGTTTTTTATGAAAAACATTTCCTTTTACCTCTTAAGGTGATTTTTAAGAATTGACCCGAAGGCGAAAAAAATTAAGTTTGATTGGTGGATGTTTTTTAGTGTTCTTTTTATGGGTTTGAGTGGAAGACGACTAAAAGTCGGACAAAGTGTGCACTAAGCCCCCAATTAGTCGAGGAGCGAACGGATGTGCATCCGCCTCCTCTTTTTTAATCCACATAATATTAGAACATATCTTTATAAAATTAACATGAAAAAATAATTTACATTTAAATTAGCCTAACTAATTAAAACAGATTTGAATTAATTAAATAAATTATACACATTAAATGAAATTCACAGCAAGGTGTAAGCAGTAAAGGCAGGAGGTGCAAACAGCGTTCTGATTGAGGGAAAGCAGGGCCCAATTTACACAAATCAGGCCCAAACGCGCGCGCCAGCAGGGATTGTATGATTTTGATCAAACAGAAGGGAGTATGGGATTTACAGTGGGCGTGCGCGTACGGAATCGGGGAGGCCTATATATACTCAAAATCTGTTCTCCCCATTCATTTTTCACAAAATTTTCTCTCTCTTCCTTCCTTTCTCTCAATTTCGCTCTCTTCTCTCTCCTCCCTCTCAAGAATAACTTCATGTTGTTCTTCATGTTCTTGAGGGTCCGGTTAAACTTCAACCGGCGCGGCCGTGCGTGCCCAGATTCCGGCGGCCGCGCGGCCGCGCGCCACCGTCCGCCGCCCAAAATTTCCAGTTTCCGATGAATTTTCCGGTTGAAATTCAACCGGAAAATTCATACATTCATACCCAAACCCAGCTTTTTTCAGATTTTTTTCCTAACCCCAAATCGATTCAAAAACTTGTTTTTTACATTTTTAAACACAAATTAAACCGCTTTTAAACACGAATTGGTCATCAAATCAAACCAATCCGAAACAAAAATTCCCAAATCCCTAACCCTAATTTTTAAATTCTGTTTTTAATTTATTTTCTTTTCCCTTTTTCCGATTCTGTTTTTATGCCCTTTAATCCCTAAACCTAAATTTTCAAACACCCAAACAAAACCAAAAAAAACAAAATATAAATTTCGATCTGTCTCCCTTTTTTTTTCAATCCGTTTGTGTTCTATTTTTTGTTATTACTATGTGTTGATATGTTTATCTCAAATTTATCATACAAACATGTTAACAACAACAAAACGCTATCACAGCAAGTAATCACAGAACATGAAGCCAGAAAAGTGTCCTACATAACTAAAGGAATCGAATGAACCTACCTGGAGAAAAGTGGCCTATAAATTTGCTTCCGTTCTGACTCTGTTTTTTCGATTCGATCCGGTTCGGTTTTCGATTCTGACTTTTCCTCTTTTCTGTGCGTGCGAGGTTGCTACACTGTGACTGAGGCTGGAATTGATGTTAATTTTTCTACAATGTGTAGAAAAATTAACTTAGGGTTTTGAGGGTGCTGCGTGAAATTTTTGCTTCAGGCAGTGTTCTGTTTCTGGTTTTCTCTCTGGATTTTTTTTGTGTAATTTTTCTGTGTATTCTGAATTGTAAAAATAAGCTCTCTATTTATAGAGTTGGTTTTAGGGTTGTAAAATTGTTGAGAATCATTGTAAGATTTGTTATTGAAATTAGTTTCAGAAATTTTCTCAATTTTTATGTTTTGATTTGCTAAGAAAATAAATTTACAGTGTTAATTCCCAAACTTGGTGATCAAGGCCAAAGATTTGTTCACATTTTATGTTTGCTGGGCTTTTTCTCTTTACTGCACGCGTGATCTCTCTAAGAAAAATATATTTGCTGTTTCTTTTTATTTATTTTTAGTCAATATTGGACCAAACAAAAAAAAAACAGAAAAAATATAATTAAAAAAAAGAAGTCTTAAAAAAATAAGACAAAATGCCTTCGAGGGGAATCGAACACAAGACCCTACCCTATAACATCTTTCACGCGCGCACCCCCTTTGCCAATTCAACCCTATTCACTTTTCTGATATTATGATGGAATAAAAAATATATGTACTATAAAAGGTGGGTAAAATTCGGGGTATAACAGCTGCCCCTATTTAAATATCTTTAAACGCCTTTGAAAGATAGTTAAATATAGAAATACCCATAATTTTGCCTTATGAAAGTAAAAGATCGATTATCGCCTTGACGATATTTAGATCTTAAGGATAGCCCCCGCCCCGAAGGGTGTTTAAACCAAAATAGGCATTGTCCCGCAGGGTGCCTAGTTTAACTTGAAAAATAACTATTTCCCCGTAGGTAATTGAACTAAGAAGAAGTCATCGCCCCGCGGGGTACTTCTAAAAAGGATAATCGCTGCCCCGCAGGGTTCTTAAGTTAAAAGGTAGTCGTCACCTCACAAGGTGCTACATTTAAAGGAAATTGTCACTCCGCAGAGTGTTTTCGCTAAAGGATAGTCGTCGCCCCTCAAGGTGTTTAAAGGAAATCGTCACTCCGCAGAGTGTTTCCGTTAAAGGATAGTCGTCACCCCTCAGGGTGCTTAACTAAAAGGAAATCGTCACTCCGCAGAGTGTTTCCGCTAAAGGATAGTCGTCACCCCTTAGGGTACCGACAATGTTAGGTCATCTCCCCTCAGGGTGCTTAGATCCTAAAGATAAATGGTTGTTGTCCCGTAGGGTGCCAACATAATTAGATCTTCTCCTCTCAGGGTGCTTATATCCTAAAGATAACTGGTTATTGCCCCGCAGGGTGCTAACATAATTAGATCTTCTCCCCTCAGGGTGCTTATATCCTAAAGATAACTGGTTATTGCCCCGCAGGGTACTAACATAATTAGACCATCTCCCCTCAGGGTGCTTTGATCCTAAGAATAAGTGTGAGTGGTTGCTATCAGCCCGTGGCCGGGCTAATCTGATTTGCTGGGGATATGAAGTACCCGCCTAACATTCCATGCTGAGGAAATTCTAGATTTATTTCTGGTTATGTTGCACATGGTTTTGTGCATGATGATGTTAATCGTGAATGATGCATGATGCAAAATTGGAGGAGGCTGAGCTTGATTTGGCTTTGTCAATTGGAAACTGAATTTTTGTTCTTATTCTCGATGCGTGTGTAATGCATGATATGCTTATGGATGCATGAGATGAAATGCTGGGGAGACAAGATTTTGTTCATGGCAGTGTCTGATAGCCCCCTCGAACTCTAGCCCTTTACCAAAGAAACGAAATGCCTATTCTTGAGAGACCATTTAGACATAACCGGAAACCTGTATATTTGAAGTGCCTTTGTGTACAGTTTGAACTGTGATGCTGACGAGAAATATCTGGTTTAGAGCATCTTATGTAACCTTTGAGCCATAGATACTCTTTCAACATTTTATAATTCGAAGTAAAATATGCTTTGAAAAACTTCTTTTTATCATTTTTAGTGCTTACAATGCATTATTTATCAAAAACAAATTAGCATTTTGTGATCAAATGGGAGAGAATGAGTACTAGAAAGCAACAAGACAATTTTTATTGATGAATTCAGGCCCGTAAACGGGTAGACAGTACATTGAGGATGCAACTCCTATAAGAGGAAGTCACTAGAAAAGATAAAAAGGCAACAAAATTTATTTGAGATTCACTGAGATACAACACATGCTACTTTCCCCTTTGACTTTGGACTCGCGATCCTTTGCTCCGAAGATGACAATTGGATCACTCTGTTCCGTTTGGATTTCTCTTGTGGGTCTATGTGCTGCAGTTTTTGCCTTTATTTATATATCCCTAACTTTTGCCTGGACCGCTCTTTCGAGTTTTCAGACCACCGGGATCATTTTCCTTTTTTGGTGCCCCTAATTTTTGCCTAGACCGCCTTTTCAGGTTTTCAGTCTACCGGGACGCTCTCTATTGCCTAGACCGCCTTTTCAAGTTTTCGATCTAGCGAGCTTTTTTATTTTAGGCATAATATTTTTTAACTGCATTGGAGTTCACTGAGAGTGGAAGCTCCTCTCCATCCATGGTAGTGATAATCAGGGCTCCACCGGAAAATGCTTTCTTTACGACGTATGGCCCTTCATAGTTAGGCGTCCATTTTCCGCGTGGATCCTTGTGAATGGGTAATATCTTTTTCAGCACTAGATCCCCCTCCTTGAACACTCGAGGACGAACCTTTTTATCGAATGCCCTCTTCAGTCTTCTTTGATAGAGCTGCCCGTGACATCAAGCTGTCAGTCGTTTTTCTTCTATGAGGTTCAGTTGATCATATCTTGCCCGGACCCATTCAGCCTCTTCTAGCTTGGTCTCCATCAAGACTCTTAGCGAAGGGATTTCAACTTCAATAGGAAGTACTGTGTCCATGCCATACACCAAGGAGAAGGGAGTTGCCCCTGTAGAGGTGCGAATTGTCGTTCTGTAGCCATGTAGTGCAAAGGGTAGCATCTCATGCCAGTCTTTGTAGGTCTTTACCATTTTCTGAACGATCTTCTTGATATTCTTGTTAGCCGCCTCTACAGCACCGTTCATTTTGGGTCGATACGGCGAGGAATTGTGATGTTCAATTTTGAATTCCCCGCATAACTCCTTCATCATTTTGTTGTTTAAATTCAACCCATTATCTGTGATAATTTTGTTGGGTATACCATATCGGCAGATGATTTCTTTCTTGATGAAGCGGGTAACCACTTTCTTTGTCACATTAGCATAAGATGCAACTTCGACCCATTTAGTGAAATAGTCGATGGCAACCAGGATAAAACGGTGTCCGTTGGACGCTTTTGGTTCGATCATTCCGATTACATCAATTCCCCACATGGAGAATGGCCATGGGGCTGTCAAGACATTCAAGGGAGTCGGTGGCACGTGCACCTTGTCGGCGTATATTTGGCACTTGTGGCAAGTTTTAACATGGCGGAAACAATCGGCTTCCATAGTCAACCAGTAGTAGCCTGTGAAGGTACGAAAAACACAAGAAGGGGGGGTTGAATTGTGTTTTAGATAGTTTAAAAACTTCTTCAAAGTTCTTTCGAACTTATCAGATTTTGGCAGCGGATAACACAGTAAAGGAGAGTAGAGAGAGAGAGATAGAAAGAGACACAAGCGATTTTATACTGGTTCCTCTCACAAGTTGAGAGTAGTCCAGTCCCCTTGTACTTCCAAGGGAGTTCACTAAAAACACTTAAGTTACAATTGCTCAAACACAATAGTAAGAGACTTCCAAATGCTCAAGTATACTAACAAGAGACTTCCTAAACTAGATGAGAAAGTATATGTTTTTCAGGACCTTTGAGTACTTGATAAAGTCAAATACTCAAGGCAAATTACAACACTAAAACACAAGAACTACACTTAGGTTTCTAAAGAACAATAAGTGAATAAAGCAAGGCTGTTTGGTTATCAGAAGCGCTATTTGCTTTCTTGTGAGTATGATCAGTTTTGCTAGTTGTAATCCACACTTGACTTCAAGTACGAGGTCTCTATATATATGACAAGATAGAGACGTTGCAGATTTGACCGTTGTCAAGCTATTTTGTCCGCTGGAGCAGTTTCTAGGTGGTCACATGTGATTAAGCTCAACAAGGAAACTTGTTGACTTCTCTTTGCAGGTTAAGGCTTTGTGTGTGTCCAAATGCGGTAATGGGAAAATGACTAATGCATATATTATCTTCCCAAGATAATATTATAACGTGCTTTGATTTTCCTTCACACGAATTTGAACTTGACCGTTGTTAATCCCTAAGCCAAACATGTGATTTCCTTTCATGAATCTTCCAGCGCAAGACTGATCTCAGAAGCTTGTATTCCCAGTACAGCTTCTGGTGTTGTATACTTCTGATGACTTATGCTTCTGATGATCATCCTTCTGATAGATCATCAGAACTCGCGTTGGTGCTTCTGATCAGAACTTGTGTTAATGCTTCTGATCATCATCAGAACTTCTAAGCTTCAGTGCATTGTTTACTTTTCACTAATGTTCCTGAACACTTAGATTAAATATTAAAATACCCTATTGTTCATTAATACTTTGTTATCATCAAAACTTCAGCAGATAATCATCAGAACCACTTTTGTTCCAACAATCTCCCCCTTTTTGATGATGACAAACTAAGTATTAATTTACAATGGTTGTTGAATTAATTTATCAAGTTTCAAAACAAGTTCATGAGTTTTGCACACTCCCCCTGAGTTAAACATTGATTAATTAAATTCAGTCTAAGATTATATTTTAAATTTGAACTAATTTTCACATATTTGACTCTTGGGAAAGGAGTTTTGCAAGCTCTCCCCCTAAGTCTGATACTTCTAGAAAAATTGCACTTTTTCTTGAATTATCATATGTTTAATTCTTTCAAGTTTAACATATATTCCCCACAATAAAAGAACTTTTGCGTAAGGCATAAACTTAAATGTAATGACAGTTTCAGTAAAGTGCATTTAAGTTTTTCATCCAAATTAATTCCTCTTTCTCCCCCTTTTGTCATCAACAAAAACATTTACGTGAAAAGAAGAGAAGAGTAAAAACAGTCAACGCAAACTATTGGTCATTGAAAACGGTTTGTATTGAAAAACAACACATATGGTTCTATAAAGGCAAATGACCATGAAGAAAACATATTCATTGCAAGAAAACATTTTCAGAAGAGCAATGAATAATGAAACTAGAATCTTTTTGGATACAGCATTTGAAAGTGCAAGAAAGAAGAATCCAGCTGATAGAAAATCCACAGAAGCCAATCGTGAAGATGGCAAAACTACATCAGTGGAATCAACTGCACGCTCAAAAGCTAAGGAGAAGAAGCTAAAAGATGATAATGGGCTTAGTCTCGTGTTAGAAGGAGATAGGCTTATAATTAAGGAGGAGAGTGTAGGATCAAATTTCTATTGTGAGTAGAAATCAGAATTGTACTTTTGTATTAACCATTTTTGGATTAAAATTGATCCATTCTCAACCTTTATTATTAACCTATGTACCCGCTGTGCTTTTCGTTAAAAACTTGGTATAAAGTGTAATAAATGCAGTCAAAAAGAGTTTCAAAAAAGATAAGGTCAAGAATTGGTTACAACTATGTCATAAATGACATTGTTGACCACGACTGACTCAAATAAAACCAAAACTCTATAAAACGCTTTCCCATCTCATGTACCTCAACACTTCCATATTTGCATAAGAAAATGGATAAGGATAGAAGAGGTAGAGAAGAAGAAAGCTAAGAAACCACCAAGTCCAAGACCAATAAATGGTAAAGGAAAGGGTGAAGCATCTTCATCTAGGCCACTCAGAAGAAGCTGTAGAGTTCGTTCAAAGATAAAACCGTCAGAACCAATCACTATCTGTTCCTCAACAGATTCAGATGAGATTGATTCTGATTATGCAGAATTTTTGAGGACATATGATCCCATAGTTGCTGAAGGCTCATCATCCTCTTCAGACTCAACAGGCACAGATCCTGATTATGCAAGGTTTCTGGAGACTTATGTACCTCTAGAAGAACCCTCTTCATCAGAAGGATCGGCCGTGTCTGAATTAGATTCTAAGTAGTAGCTTTAGAATTCTTATGTACTCTAAATTCTACTGTTTGCAATAAAAAGTTATCTTTGATTCGTACTATAGATACTTCTGGCTTTATAGAGCATGTTTAAAAACTAGTTATAACTAAACACACCAAGCAATTAAATCTCATGCATCTAAATGAAACAGCATTCAGTTTTAACACAAATAACAATTTTTAACAAAACACACAAAATATCCAAAGACATAATTAAGTGCATAGATATCCTAAGGTTTGGTAGGAGATGATAGAAGGGTTAGGTAGGTTTGTTCTGCAAGATGTCCAAAATAGCCTTCAAGGATTGATTCATATTTGAGATTTCAGCAGGTTGGGCATCCTGTTTTACTTCTAATGCAGCAAACCTTTGTTCCTGTCTTGCTTCCATTTCAGCAATTCTGGTATCCACAGAAGCACCTTGACCATCTGGCATGACCACTTCTTGTTGAACTGCTTCTGGTATGATCTCTTTTGGGGAAACCACTTCCGCTAACTTAGCTGCTTTGCTATCCTAGCCTCTTCTGCTAATCTCTCCTCTTCTGCTAACCTCTCCTCTTCTGCTAACCTGGCCTCTTCTGCTAGTCTAGCCTCTTCTGCTAGTTTAGCTTCCAGTTCAGCAGCACGTCTCATAGCTTCCTCAAGCTTTTCCTTTTCAATTTCTTCATGAGACTTATCAGTCAGCATCAGAACCTTAATTGAAGAAATAACATCAGCACTTTCCAATTCCTCACGTTTTCTTTTCTTTTCTAGCACTAACTTGCGGATAGTTCTCCTTGTTATGGCTTGCACAACCCTAGTCACACTGTCTAACAATTCTTCCGTTTTCCAAGCTACTTGATCAGCAACAAGTAAAGATTTTGAAGCAAATAATTCTACCTTATAACCATCATTTTTGATAAGTTCTGTTAATTGATCATAAAATGGTATGGATGGTTCAGTGGAGTAGTCATTGATTCTAGCAATCAATGCCTCATAAGGTAGGGCTTGGCTGAAAAGTAGGTATCTGATTTGGGATTCAGGATGGTTATGCTGAGGTTGTAGAGCAAGGCTTTCATTGTGAGCTAGTTCAGATGATGGGGGAATTTCAGCATTGATGTGAATTTTCTGAGGGAATGGTGGAGGTATTCCAAGAGAAGATGATGATGATGATGTGTCAGACATAGATGATGATGAGTCAGAGGACACATCATGAATGACAGGAGGCTGAGATGGAGGTTGGATGGTCTCATTTCCAACTTGTTCTTCAACATGTTCCAAGGCAAGCTCATTCATTGGTTCTTCAACAGGTATTTCAGGTTGATTGGTCTGTTCTGGTTCATTTGTAAGCAAAGGAGTTATTATTGGATCAGGATCAGGACAGGTTTCATATTGATGATCAAGTGAGTCATCAAAGGGATTAAATGGCTTTTCCAACTGAGTATCAGAATCAATGGGAGGTGAATGAGGTGGTTGACTTTCTGGTATAATGATATCAGAAGTTATGTTAGGATGTTCATCAACTAGTTCAGGAGTGATAGATGCATCTGCTACATTCAGAGGTTGGGCAATTATGGGTGAATTGCTTAACAGAATGTTGATGGGTAAGTTGTCATCTGGTGATGTATCAGGAGTGATTTTATCAGCTTGTTGGTTTGACTTAACATAGTCAGAACCAACAGGTACATCAACTAAGGTTTCTACCCTAAGATCTAATGGTTCAGACATAATATGATCAACACCAGCCTTATCAGAAGTGAGATTAGAGGGTATACCTGAGGTGTTTCCTTCAAATCTTCTCCTTTGCTGAAGAGGTTCTTCATCATCAGTTGATTCATCACTGCTTGATGGTAGGATCAGCCTAGACCTGGGAGCCTTCTTTCCATCCTTCTTTGTCAGCATTTCATCAGCTTTTCTTTTATTAAGTGTAACTTCTCTAGCTTTAGCAGCATTTTCTTCCTCAGTAGCAAGACGAATCGTTCTTCCAGATCTCAAAGTTCTATCTTCTACAATAGGTTCAACAACAACAGGTTTCTTCGGTTTCCTTCCTTCTTGGGGCTTGGTAGCAGGTTTTTCTTTCTTTACAACTCTCCTCCTAGGATCATAGCTTGGATCACATGCTTAGCATCAGCCTCAGAGATCATAGGGAAGTCATCATTATAGATGAAGGATTTCTTGCTTTGAATCAAGGGCTGTGCTGGATGAATTAATGCAGTGCTCTCTACCAGTTTCTTGTGACTCAAAGTTAACTCATTGATTACTTTCTTTTCAACTGTGTAGGGTGCACTCAGAATTTGTGCATCCTCAGAATCAACTCGTTTGATCATTTCCAAGAACTTGCTTTGATGAAAAAGCTCAGACAACAGTCTTGGATGATGTACTGCTTTTCTGTTCTTTGTTTTGCTCTTCTTGATAGCATCACACAAATGCTCAAAGAGACATCCAGCAAGGTCTACCTTCTGACCAGTAACAACAGCATACAGGAATGAGACACTGTCAAGGGACATGTACTCTACACCACCTTCTCTAGTCCAGATTGAGCAAATAAGAACATGGTAAATAATGTTGTACAAAGGAAGAAGTTGAGCAGAAGTAGGCTTTGTGCCTTTCCCTTTCTTCTCCTACCATTCATTCAGTTTAACAGGATCAAAAAGTAATTCCATCATCTCTTTTGGAAACTGAGTACCTTTCTCAGCAACTTTTGGAGTGAAAATCTTTCCTTTCATACCAGTGTTGAGTATCTTTGCTATATGTTCAGGTCTTATAGCCATATACGTCCCAAGTATCACTGACCTTATTTCTTTTCCAACATAAGGTCTTAGACCCATTTCTTCTCTGGTTTTTCCTTCTAGGTCAGGATTGTCTCTTACCATAGCATCAACTTCTTCTTGAGCTATTACATCATCGTACACATGTGCCTTCATCCAAAAGAGAGTACATAGATCCTTGTAGATGATTCCGTTGAGAATCTCAAAGTATCTATCTCATCCTTGCGCAGAGAAGAACGATTTCACATCAAACCCATTTATCTCCAAGCTTTCGAAATCAACCAACTTCTCAGTAGTTAGGGTTAGATCTTTTTCTGGAAAACTTAACATATTCCCAGTATCTTCCAGAAAACAATCACTTTCCTTGAAGATGTTGACAAGAGGAGGAATAGATTGTGTTTCAGAATCCATTGTTGAAGGTTAGGGTTTTGGTAAAGCTAATCGTTTGGAGAGAGAAAGAAGATTTCTGTAGTCTGAGAGAGAATGAAAGAGTGTGTAGGTTGTGAAGTGTTTGTGTGCGAGTGTAAAGTGCTTTTAGAAAACAAAAGGTTTTGAAAACCGTAAAACGAGGTATACGCAAAGGGAGGGAAAAAGGTAATTAACTTTATGCATTGATAACCACACTTAATCATCATAAACTGCCTTCCCATCAAATCACATCGAGACACGTACATTAGAGACTATTTTAGAAACTGACGCGTTAGTGGGTGTCAGTTAACCGAAAGAAGTTACCAACTTTTCCACTTCCATGTCAGAACCATACATTAGCTTCTGAAGTTATATCAGAAGCTCTTGTTATCAGAAGTCTTTACGAGAAAGCTTCTGATATCAATCTCTTCTGATCTATTTCAGAAGCTTCATCATTCCAGAACCAAACTTAATCAGAAGCAAAGACCATATTCAGATTTTTCTTTATGAAATCAAATCTTTCTATTGTTAAAGGTTTTGTAAATATGTCAGCCCATTGATTTTCAGTCTCAACAAACTTAATATCTATAATACCTTTTTGAACATAATCTCTTATAAAATGATGTTTTATTTCAATATGTTTGGCTCTTGAATGTAAAATAGGATTTTTTGAAAGATGTATGGCTGCAGTGTTATCACAGTGCAAAGGTATACTGTGACTGCTTATCTGATAGTCTTCTAATTGATATTTCATCCATAGAAGTTGTGTGCAACATTTTGCAACTGATATGTATTCTGCTTCTGCTGTAGACAAAGCAATAGTTGATTGTCTTTTACTACCCCAGGAGACAAGGTTTTCACCAACAAATTGACAAATGCCACTTGTGGATTTTCTTTCTAATTTGTCTCCTGCGTAGTCAGCATCACAGAATCCATTAAGTTGATAATCATTTGATTTTTGATACAGTAAACCAAGATTAGTTGTTCCTTTTAGATATCTAAAGATTCTCTTCACAGCAGTGAGATGGGATTCTCTAGGATCTGATTGAAATCTTGCACACAAACATACTGAGTACAAAATATCAGGTCTAGATGCAGTTAGATAGAGAAGTGACCCAATCATACCTCTGTATTGCTTCTGGTCTACTTTGCCATCAGAGTCATCCAAGCTTAGGCTTGATGTAGGATGCATTGGAGTGTTCATTGGTTTGCATTCCTCCAGGTTGAACTTCTTCAGAAGCTCCTTAGTGTACTTGGATTGATGAATGTAGGTACCATTCTCCTTTTGATTTATTTGAGTTCCAAGAAAGAACTTTAGTTCTCCCATCATGCTCATTTCAAATTCATCCTGCATAAGCTTAGAGAAACTCTTGCACAGAGTGGCATTAGTTGAACCAAAGATTATATCATCAACATAAATTTGGATGATTAAAATGTCTTTCTTTAAGGTTTTTCTGAAAAGAGTGTTGTCAACCTTTCCTTTTTCAAATCCATTTTCAACTAAGAAAGTGCTTAGTTTATCATACCAAGCTCTAGGAGCTTGTTTGAGACCATATAGAGATTTCTTTAGTCTAAAAACGTGATCAGGATGTTGTATATTTTCAAAGCCAGGAGGTTGTTTGACAAAAACTTCTTCAGTTATAAAACCATTAAGAAAAGCACTTTTGACATCCATTTGATAAAGCTTGATGTTGTGATTTACAGCATAGGAAAGAAGTAACCTGATTGCTTCCAGTCTTGCAACTGGAGCAAAAGTTTCTGTGTAATCAATTCCTTCTTGCTGACTATAACCTTGTGCAACTAGTCTAGCTTTGTTCCTAGTTACTTCTCCTTGTTCATTTAATTTGTTTCAGAAGACCCACTTTGTTCCAATGATGTTTTTCCCTTTAGGTTTTGGAACTAGATTCCAGACATCATTCCTTTCAAATTGATTCAGTTCTTCTTGCATAGCTAGAATCCATGAATCATCCTTTAGGGCTTCATCAATAGTTTTTGGTTCCACAAGAGATATTAGACCAAACAGGGATTCTTCATCTCTAAAGCTTGATCTTGTTTTCCTTGGACTATCCTTTTTGCCAAGAATTAGTTCTTCTGGATGAGATGATTTATATTTGAAGGATCTCTTGGGAACTTCTTCAGAATCAGACTCATTTTCATCTGTCTGCACTTCTGGGTGAATATCAGAAACATTATTCTCAGAAGCAGTTGTTACATCAGAAGCAATTGTAGATTCTAACATAGTAACAGGTTCTTGATCTGTTCTGTCTGTTCTTCTAACCACTTCTGGGAATTCATCATCTGATTCTTCACTACCTGCATGTTCTTTAACAGGCTCTGACTTTTTGTTGTCAGGCTCTTTGTCATCAAATCTAACATGCATAGATTCTTCAACTCTTTGTTGTCAGGCTCTTTTGTTGTTAGGCTCTGACTTGGAGCGTTCAGAGTATCCAATAAAGATACCCTTAAATGCTTTAGAGTCAAATTTCTTTAGATGGAGCTTATTATTCAGAATGTAACAAGTACAACCAAATTGATGGAAATAAGAGAGATTTGGTTTTCTTCCTTTAAACAATTCATATGCTGTTTTATTCAACTTAGGTCTGATATAGATCCTATTTTGAATATAACATGCGGTATTAACAGCTTCTGCCCAAAAATATTTAGCTAAGTTAGTTTCATGCATCATGGTTCTGGCCATTTCTTGTAGTGATCTGTTCTTTCTCTCTACAACTCCATTTTGCTGTGGATTTCTAGGAGAGAACTCATGGAGAATTCCATGCTTTTCACAAAATATTTCAAAGGGTTCATTTTCAAATTCACCACCATGATCACTTTTAACTTTGATAATTTTTAAATCTTTTTCATTTTGTATTTGAAGGCAGAAGATGCTAAACACTTCATATGTCTCATCCTTTGTTCTTAGGAACTTTACCCAAGTCCATCTGCTGTAATCATCAACAATAACTAATCCATACTTCTTGCCATTTATTGAGGCTGTGCTGACAGGCCCAAATAAATCTATATGAAGCAATTCTAGTGGTTTTGAGGTAGAGACAAAGTTTTTGGTTTTGAAAGAGCTTTTGAAAATCTTTCCCTTCTGACATGCCCCACAAAGAGACTCAGAGTGATATTTAATTTCAGGCAAGCCTCTCACAAGATTGTCCTTGCTAAGTTTAGAGATTAATCTCCAATTAGCATGGCCAAGTTTCTTGTGCCAGACCCATTTTCATCACTCACTGTCAGAAGACATAAAACGTTTTGCTCCATTAGTTCAAATATATTTATTTTATACATATTGCCTTGTCTCTTTCCTCTAAACACAATGGATTTGTTAGATGCTTTGCTTACAGTACATGCATTCTTATTAAACATGACTTCATATCCACTGTCACATAATTGGCTTATGCTCAGAAGATTATGAAATAGTCCATCTACAAAAAGTACATCAGAGATAGAGGCAAAGGAGTTACCGACTGTACCAATACCAACTATCTTTCCCTTTTGGTTCCCACCAAATCCTACACTCCCTCCCTCTTTGGGAGTTAGGGTGAGGAACATATCCCTCTCGCCCGTCATGTGATGCGAACATCCACTGTCCAAGTACCAAGTACTTGGCTTCTTGTCTCTTAGTGTGCAGACCTGAAAGACACACAAACTCAGATTTTGGTACCCACAGCTTGTTGGGTCCAGTTTGGTTAGTATAGGCCTTCTTGAAGTATGACTTTTTGAAAGTCTTTTTGGGTTCATACTTCTTCTTGCCTGAGTTTGTAGTATGCTGAGCAAACCTAGCTTTAGAGGTGCTAGCTTCTGATGATCTCAGAACCTTGGTTGCCCTAGGTTCTGGTCTCTTCAGAATTCTGACCTCAGCATGCTTCTGCTTTGAATAAGTGCTAGTCTTAGCTTCTGAAGTTTTCACTTCTAAGACTTTAAACTTGCCTTTATTCAAGACTTTGGTTTGTGCAACCTTCTCAACTCTACCAGTAGCAGGTGTAAAAGTGGAATACAAATGAGGTGGAGTCTTGCTAATACAGACTGATGAACTTGATTGTCCTTTATCATCAGATGCAGAATAACCAAGCCCTTCACCTCTGTTCTTGGTAGTACTATAGATCATGGAGGCCACCTTGCTCTTATTGACATTT
The DNA here is from genome assembly GCA_951804385.1 of Trifolium dubium. NCBI lineage: Eukaryota > Viridiplantae > Streptophyta > Magnoliopsida > Fabales > Fabaceae > Trifolium > Trifolium dubium. The sequence goes on from OX638068.1 coordinate 21,705,109, forward strand.
TGATTGACAAACTCATGAAGTGCAACTTCATGCACATCATGAGATTTGCTACAAGAGATGCAGCCACTTTCAAGCTCTTGTATTTTTAAAACAGATTTATCATATTGAGCTTGAAGTTGATCAAATCTTTTGACAAGCAAGCTAACGTCAATTTTTAAATTTTTTACACTCTTAGCTTTGCTTATGTATTGTCTCATTGTGTCTCTAAGAGCAGGTAATAGCTTTTCATGAGGAATATTAGAAGTTACCTCATCAATGTCATCTGTCTCTGATTCATCTCCAGAATCATTATCATTATCAGAAGCAGTTGTAGCCATCAGTGCCAGATTTGCCTCTTCTTCATCTGCTTCATCATCTGATAATTTATCCAGATCCTCAAAAGTAGATAGCCATTAAACTCTTCTTCAAATTGTTTTTAACACTGCTCTTTCTTCCCTTATTTTTGGAGCTCAAATCTGGACAATCAGCAATGAAGTGTCCAGGTTTCTTGCAGTTAAAGCACGTGTTCTTGGAATCATCCTTCTTATCCTTGTAGTTTGAGTTTCTACTTCCAGAACCTTTTGGAATAAATTTTCTACCACCAACCTTACCAATAGATTTGTCCCACTTTCTGAATCTTGTCATTAGAGCAAAGAATTCTTCATCAGAGTTGTCTTCAGGACCTTCTCCCACCGATTCTTCAACATCAGACTCTACTACCTTGGCTTTTAGAGCCTTGGAAGTAGACACAGTTGTTGAAGCTTTTGGTTTCTTCTTTATGTCATCAGAAGCTAACTCCATCTCATGACTAATGAGATTGTTGGTTAGCTCCTCCAGAGTCAATGTGTTCAAATTCTTTGCTTCCTGTATAGCAGTGACCTTAGGTCTCCACTTAGGAGGCAAACTTCTTAAAATTTTCTTCACATGATCAGCAGGTGTATAACTCTTCTTCAGCACAAAAAGACCAGCAACTAAAATTTGAAATCTTGAGTACATTTCTTCAATACTCTCATTGTCCTTCATTTTGAACAATTCATACTTCTGAACCAACAGGTTAGCTCTTGCTTCTTTAACTTGTTGGTTTCCTTCATATAGAGAACAAAGAGAGTCATAAATGCATTTAGCACTTTGCTTGTTTCCAAGTTTTAGAAATTCATCATGAGTGATACAGCTGGCCATAATGGTTTTTGCTCTGCTATGCTTCTTCCATTCTTTCTTCTGATCAGCTGTAAATGTTTTGATTACAGCTGTTGACACTTTGCCATCTTCATCAAGCAAATGATGGAAGCTAACACCTTCCTCAACCATTTCCCATAGACTAGGATCTTCAGCTATGATGTAAGGATAGATTTGCCATTTCCACCAGCTGAAGTTATCAAGATCACCATTGAACTTAGGTGCCTTGCCATTGTTTCCAGACTTCTCATTGTCATAGTCATATGGAATCTGAGCTCTTTGACCAGTACCACCAGTAGATGTGGATTCGGTTTCACCACCTGACATAGTGACTTATAATTTTGTGTTTTTCAAGATCTTTATGTCTCACTGTTAAGTGACTTAAAGACAACCGGGCTCTTGATGCCAATTGAAGGTACGAAAAACACAAGAAGGGGGGGTTGAATTGTGTTTTAGATAGTTTAAAAACTTCTTCAAAGTTCTTTCAAACTTATCAGATTTTGGCAGCGGATAACACAGTAAAGGAGAGTAAAGAGAGAGATAGAAAGAGACACAAGCGATTTTATACTGGTTCCTCTCACAAGTTGAGAGTAGTCCAGTCCCCTTGTACTTCCAAGGGAGTTCACTAAAAACACTTAAGTTACAATTGCTCAAACACAATAGTAAGAGACTTCCAAATGCTCAAGTATACTAACAAGAGACTTCCTAAACTAGATGAGAAAGTATATGTTTTTCAGGACCTTTGAGTACTTGATAAAGTCAAATACTCAAGGCAAATTACAACACTAAAACACAAGAACTACACTTAGGTTTCTAAAGAACAATAAGTGAATAAAGCAAGGTTGTTTGGTTATCAGAAGCGCTATTTGCTTTCTTGAGAGTATGATCAGTTTTGCTAGTTGTAATCCACACTTGACTTCAAGTACGAGGTCTTTATATATATGACAAGATAGAGACGTTGCAGATTTGACCGTTGTCAAGCTATTTTGTCCGCTGGAGCAGTTTCTAGGTGGTCACATGTGATTAAGCTCAACAAGGAAACTTGTTGACTTCTCTTTGCAGGTTAAGGCTTTGTGTGTGTCCAAATGCGGTAATGGGAAAATGACTAATGCATATATTATCTTCCCAAGATAATATTATAACGTGCTTTGATTTTCCTTCACACGAATTTGAACTTGACCGTTGTTAATCCCTAAGCCAAACATGTGATTTCCTTTCATGAATCTTCCAGCGCAAGACTAATCTCAGAAGCTTGTATTCCCAGTACAACTTCTGGTGTTGTATACTTCTGATGACTTATGCTTCTGATGATCATCCTTCTGATAGATCATCAGAACTCGCGTTGGTGCTTCTGATCAGAACTTGTGTTAATGCTTCTGATCATCATCAGAACTTCTAAGCTTCAGTGCATTGTTTACTTTTCAATAATGTTCCTGCACACTTAGATTAAATATTAAAATGCCCTATTGTTCATTAATACTTTGTTATCATCAAAACTTCAGCAGATAATCATCAGAACCACTTTTGTTCCAACAGCCTGCCCTTAAGATCTTTCTTGCCATTGTATGCCCGTTAGCATGGGTCCCAAAGGATCCCTCATGGATTTCATTGATGATCATGCCGGCCTCCTGTTTGTCCACACACCTGAGCAGGACCATATCATGATTCCTTTTGTAAAGAACATCTTCATCTAGAAAGAACTGTGATGATAACCTCCTCAGGGTTTTCCTATCTGTAGCTGATGCGTTCTCTAGATAAACTTGTTTCTCAAGATATTGTTTGATGTCATGGAACCAAGGTTTATCATCCATTTCTCCTTCAAGTGTGCTCACTGTAGGCTCATCTTTACGATGTACCCTTATTGCTGGTGCTTCATTGTAATAGTTCACTTTGTACATGGATGACAGAGTAGCCAGAGTATCAGCTACCTGATTCTCTTCTCTAGGAATGTGGTGAAAGGTGATGTCATCGAAATATTTCGCCAGTTTTAGGACATGATCCCGATATGGGATTAGGTTGGGATGTCGGGTCTCCCATTCTCCTTTCACTTGGTAGATGACTAGTGCAGAGTCTCCATACACCTCAAGGATTTTGATCCTTAAATCAATTGCAGCTTCCAGACCTAATATGCATGCTTCATATTCTGCCATGTTATTTGTGCAATCAAAGCATAACCTAGCTGTGAAAGGCTTGTACCCATCTCTTGGTGATATTAAGACAGCTCCAACCCCGTGCCCCATGGCATTTGATGCGCCATCGAAGGCTAGTTTCCATCGAGCTCCTGGTTCTGGCCCTTCATCATCACCTATGAATTTTTCACTGTCTATAACCACAATATTTTCATCCGGGAAGTCAAACTGTATAGGTTGGTATTCCTCCAAAGGTTGGTGAGCAAGATGCTCGGAGAGAACACTCCCTTTTATCGCCTTTTGTGTGACATATTGGATGTCGTACTCAGATAACAGCATCTGCCAGCGTGCAATCTTCCCAGTTAGAGCGGGCTTCTCAAAAATGTACTTGATGGGATCCATTTTTGATATCAACCAAGTAGTGTGAGTCAACATATACTGCCTTAGGCGTCGGGCCGCCCATGCAAGAGCGCAGCAAGTCTTCTCAAGCGGTGTGTACCTTGATTCACAATCAGTAAACTTTTTGCTCAAGAAGTAGATGGCGTGCTCTTTTCTTCCTGTTTCATCCTGCTGCCCCAGTACACAACCCATTGATCCTTCAAGTACTGTCAGATACATAATGAGAGGTCTCCCATGAACTGGAGGTACCAAGATTGGCGGCTCTTGTAGATATTTTTTAATTTGATCAAAAGCCTCTTGGCATTCCTCATTCCACTGAATGATTTGATTTTTCCTCAGTAACTTGAATATAGGTTCACATGTTGTTGTGAGGTGCGATATGAATCGGGCAATGTAATTCAACCTTCCCAGAAATCCACGAACTTCCTTCTCGGTTATCGGTGCAGGAATATTTTGTATAGCCTTTACCTTGTCTGGATCGACTTCAATTCCCTTTTGGCTGACTATAAACCCTAGCAGTTTGCCTGATCGGACACCGAAAGTGCATTTGTTAGGATTCAACCGTAGTCTGAATTTCCTCAATCGATCGAAAACCTTTTGTAAGTGAATCAGGTGCTCTTCTTCCGTTTGGGATTTAGCGATCATATCATCGACATAGACTTCTATCTCTTTGTGTATCATGTCGTGAAAGAGAGTTACCATGGCCCTTTGATATGTTGCCCCGGCATTCTTTAATCCGAAAGGCATCTTTGTAGCAGAAAGTTCCCCATGGAGTGGTGAATGTTGTTTTCTCCATGTCTTCTGGAGCCATCTTGATTTGATTATAACCGGAGAATCCGTCCATAAAGGAGAAGACTGAGAACTGGGCCGTGTTATCCACCAGTATGTCGATGTGAGGTAGTGGGAAATCATCTTTTGGACTTGCTCTACTCAGATACCGGTAATCTACACACATTCGGACCTTGCCATCTTTCTTTGGTACGGGTACGATGTTGGCGACCCATTCAGGGTATTTAGCAACGGCTAGAAAACCTGCGTCGAATTGTTTTTTGACCTCATCTCTGATTTTGAGAGCCATCTCGGGTTTAGTCCTCCTCAACTTTTGCTTCACAGGCAGGCATTCTGGCTTAAGCGGCAATTTGTGGACAACGATGTCAGTATCTAATCCGGGCATGTCTTGATATGACCAAGCGAACACATCTGCATACTCACGCAACAGCTCGATTAACTTTGCTTTCACATCTTCTTTCAAGGAGGCGCCCACTTTGATTTCTTTTTTGTCTTCATCCGTCCCCAAGTTGATAATTTCTATTAATTCTTCGTGGGGTTGGATTACTTTCTCCTCTTGCTCTAGGAGGCGTGTTAACCCTTCAGGAAGTTCACAATCGTCCTCATCACCTTCTTCGGCTTGGTCAATTGAGAAGTCAAGGTCGCAAGGGATTGTAACATCATTATTTTTAGTGAATTTATTTATTGATCTGCATGAAGATGATTTTTTATTTAGGATGATGGACATGATTGAAGACTTTATGAATGAAGACAGTGTTGCCATTTTATATTTTTTTAAAAAAAGACATGAAAGAAAAGGAGCTTTTTAATGAACACAAAATGCATCTTTATTATTGATAGATAAATAATTGAAACATAAGGGGGCCCTATAAATATTATCCTTATGCCTTGGGCGGAGCATAGGATTTTATTTCAAAACAGAAAATTACTTAGAAATAGAAAATATCTCCGGAATCTCTATGGCCTTCCAGTTGTTGAGAGTCTCGTCTGGGTTGCAGTGATAGACCAGATCTTGTATTCCTTCATCAGCATCTTCAATAGCGACCACTTCTTCATCTCGATTGAATTCGGCACTGCTGAATGTCTCATTGATGGTCGGGATTCTCCCTTTGCCCTTCTTCTGAACCATGGTCTCTGATGGTTGATATCCAAGCCCGAAACGGTCTTTCTTTTCCGGAATGCCCGGCAGCTTGCCCCATCCTTCGGGATTACACCCTTCCAAGGCTTCCTTCATAGCCTTCCAAGAAGTCAAGGGCAGGCTTGTCTTTTTAACACAAGCATCTTTTGAGCCCATGGTTGTGACAGTAGCAATCTCTAGTGCTTGGAAAGAAGTTTCCTCGCCTCCTTCGCCCCCATCTATGTATCGGAATCATGAGAGGTGGCTCACCATTAGGTCCTCTTGGCCACAAACAATGACCAGTGTATCGCCGGCTATGAACTTGAGTTTCTGATGCAGTGTGGAAGTGACAGCACCTGCAGCATGGATCCAAGGTCGTCCGAGAAGACAACTGTAAGTTGGGTTGATGTCCATGACTTGAAAAGTGATAGTGAAGAGCTTAGGACCAATTAACATAGGCAAGTCGACCTCTCCTAACACTGGCCTCATTGATGCATCATCCTTTGTCAATTGCAGTAAGGTTCTTTTGGGCATCACATTCAGAGATGAACCTGTATCTATCAGTACTTTGGACATAGTAGTATCCAAACATTTCACCGAGATGTGCAAGGCTTTGTTGTGATATTTTGCGCCTGGGGTTAACTCATCATCTGTGAACCCGAGACACCTGCTTGCAGTGATATTACCAACCACCCCATCAAATTGATCAACAGGGATGTCTTTTGCCACATGAGAGTCGTTTAAGACCTTCAACAATGCTTCTCGGTGAGCTTCGGAGCTAAGAAGTAAAGACAATTGAGCTTCAACAATGCTTCAACCGCTTTTAAACACGAATTGGTCATTGTTGTACCTCAATTTTGGACCTATAAATCCAATTTACATTTCATTCATAAAAATATAAAAATATTTACTTTCTTTTTATCATATATGTTTTAATTTCATTTTCCATGCATATTTTATGTTTTTCTCATATTTTCATCATTTTCTCATAATTACATCTTTTTCAATTATTTTACCCTTTTAGTCTATTTTATTTTTAATAGTTCACCTTTTTAGCGTAAAAGTCCAAAAATATAAAAAAATAGTCTTTTTCTTATTTTACTCGCACTTTATATTTTATTACCGTATATTTCAAATTATCAAAAATATTTACAATTTATTTCATCTCCAACTTTTTATCTCATAGTTTACCAAAAATAGTAAAAAGAATATCCCTTTTTTTTTATCCTTTTTCATTTTAAATTTAAATAGCTTTTTACAACTCATCACAACAATATTCCTCCTAGACCAATCATATCTCTCCACCTCATCTCGTTCTCATCATAAACCATTTTTTATTTTCAAAATAAATCAAAAATCACATCATTTTCATCTCATTACTATTTTATCCTACCCTTTTATCATTATTACACAAATACCATTTACCCTAATTTTCTTCTATAAATACAAACCTCACATCACTCAATCATTAACAATCAATTCTCACAATTCCCAACACCACAAAATCAGAGCACAATCTTCAATAAACCAGAAAATAGTTTTCCGGCGCCGGAAAACCACAACCACCACACCCATTTTTCAAAACTCCTCCAAATCAAAATCCGATTACACCATTAGCTTCCTCATCACTTCCTCGTTACAGATCCATCATCTGTTTCGTCAAAAACGCCGCCAAAAGCCACCAGAACCACCAAATCCGTCACTACCTCGCCGGAGTTTCGCCGGAAAACTCAAAACCACCAAATCTCAACCAAATCAAAAATTAATCATATCATTAGCTTCCTATCGTTCTTATCATCACAGATTCACTACCAAAACCCTAAAAATCCACCGGAAACGACCAATCCGAGCCCCTTTGTGACCGGAAAACTTGAGGGGTTTGATTCGGATGATTTAAAGCTCCGTTTTCACCGATATTCACGGATTTGAACTCGCGACCATGTTCTGAAGCTTCTCCATTAGTCAGTTTTCACCAATCCTCGCCGGAATCGCGTGTTGCTTATTACCAACCCCGTCGGATTTTGCATCGTGTGAGAGTTTCTAGACCTCTATGGTTGAAACGGAACTTGGATTTAGAATCAGAGGTCGATTCCGAGTCAGATGGTGCCCTTAATCGCAAGTTTCGCGCTCGGTAATGCCGTCGTTTACCTCACCACCGCGCCGGAACTGTTTTGAATCGCCGGAGAAGATGAGATGAAGAAGAAGACCTGGACGCCACGTGTCATCTTCTGGTTGGGTCAAAGATTTACTCAGCGCGCCCCCAACTTACTACACGCGCCCCCAACCGGTTTGTTTTGTGAACCGGGTCATGGTTCGGTTTCTGGTCTGGTTCGGTTTGGTTTGGACCGGTTCGTTTCATATGGACTTCTTGCTGCGCGTGTAATGCTGGCTGCACCTCCCCTTCTGGACATGTGATTTGGGCCTTGGGCTGGTTTCTTTTTCTGTTCTATTTTTCTGCTGCACACCCATTTTCAGGTTTGCATCCCCTTTACCCACTTAATTCATTTGCAATTTGCATGCATTTTTTATCATTTTTTTTTAGCTTATTTGAATAAGTGAATTTGGGACAATAGCTTATTTAAGCTTATTGAGTCCAAATTTTGCACTAATATCTTAGGGATTTATTTTGAGATTATATTTTAATTTCTTTTCTTCGTAGTTGCTTATTTTGCTTATGTGTTAGTACTAGCTTATTCAATAAGTGTTTGTTTGGGACAATAGCTTATTTTAAGCTTACTGAGCTTAAACTCTTACACTAATATTTTAGCTTATTACTAAGTTCTCATTGTTTTGTTCTTTGCATATGTTTGATTATCTTTTTATTTATTCTTTCATGATATATGTCTCATATTCACATTTTTGCATCATACTTTGCATAACATTTTCTTGTCACTTTACACTACATTTTCACATCATATCATATGTTACATTTTTTACATTACACTACATTACATTTTTTACATGATATTTGACATTACAATTTCACACTACAATTTCATTCTACATCTTTTTGACATGCATACATGCATTTGCATTTAGATTAGGACAATGCATCATTTAAAAAATGCATGTTAGAGACAATATTTTGCTTTATAAAATCATTGAGCTCTAGCATTAGCATTAATAGTTAAGGACCATTTTTTGGCCTAAATTCATTTCTTACATGCTTGTTGATTGATTTTATCCTTTCTCGCTAGTTTAAAAAAAAAAATATGTGCGATGATGTTTTATATGACTTTGTGCTCTTTGCATTTTTTCACTCTTTGTCACATTCACATTATATTTCACATTGCATTTTCACACACACACTTCACATCAATATTTGACATTTTGTTTTTTTTTCTTCGTAAGTGCATTTCATACTCATGTTTATTTCTCCGCTTGCATTTTATTGCCTTTTATTATTTTATTTTTTTCTTCATTTGATTCGATATGGTTGTAATAATTATTCGATTTGGTTGTAATAGCGTAGGACTTTATTGCTTTTGACACATCACACACAACGCTAAAAAACCAAGAAAAAAAACGAACTTTCATTTCCGAAGAGGCGCGTTTAGTTTTCTTTAGAAAAAAATAGAAAACAATAACAAAAACATCTTCTCTCTCTTAACACAATTTCTTTAGTTCAAACCCAAATTAGTCGCACGATTAGTTTAGGATTAAACTAAATTTACTTTTTTTGAAATAACTTTCTCTTCTCAATCCATTCTCCACATGCACACACTTTTCTTTCTATACATTTTCTCTCTCAATTTCTTACCAACTTTCTCCCTCATTTCTTAAGCACATAAAAGCAAATAAAAAGTAATAAATTAGAGGTTATCATGGAGTACCATGGACGTTTAGGATGCTAATACCTTCCCTAGGCGTAACTAACCCCCGAGCTTAGAATCTCTCTTTTTAAACGGTTTTCGACACTTTCCCCTCTTTGGAAATGAAAGGTCAATGTAGTGGTGGAAATCCCAAAATCCCCGCAACAGAAAAATGGCGACTTCATTGGGACTTCTCTCCTTACGAGGGTTGAACCTATCTAGTTTATGCTTCTTTATTGCTTTCCTATGTGCTTAAATGATTTACTTATCATGTTATGGGATTATTTGAGTGGTGAGACAAGCACAATACACTTGCTTGAGTGAACACATAAGATAGGATTGTGGTGGAATCATAGTGTTGTGTTTGGAGTAGTTCTGCACATACATGTTATATGGCCACGCTCGAGTGGAGGGTTTGTAAAAGTGGGGTTTGTTGGCACTAGTAGTGGTGTTGGCGACACCATTTTTATAGATCCCGAGAAGCTTGGGGACCTTTTAGTTACCTTTAACCCATCTTGACTTTTAGGATGTAGCGCGATGGCTAAAGTCATAAGTAGTTTTGATTTTAGTTGTTCCGCGATGCTACGCTCAAATGAGACTTTTTCTTTGCATATTTCATTGGGCCATGAGTAGTTATGTGCACATGGTATTCTATAGAAAAGTTGATGACGTTGGGAACTCTTTGTAGAACCCATGTTACAAAAAGAAGAAAACCAATAGTTCATACCTTGTGGGTGGCTTTTACCTTTTGACTCCAACTTTGTGATATTCCAACCAACCATGTTTGCTTATGTTTGTGCTTGTTGCATCCATTCATCCATGCATCCATAAAAATCTCTTTCCATTGGTTTTCAAAGGACTTAGAGGAATTTCTTCATAAACTTCACAATCATCATGGACCTTGAAAAAAATATTGCTATGAAAAAAAAAATTCTCTTGATCATTTACAAACAAAAATGAGGTCCTTTATGATTCATATCCTAAAGTCCTTTGAAAATCAAAGTCAAAACAAACTTTCTTTACATGCATCATTCTACATTCATGGTCCTATTTCCAAAAATTTGAGTCTTACACCTTGTCGTTCAGAAATCAAGTTGTCTTGTTTGAGTGGTCCGACGCTTTTGTCAAAAGTCAACTAGCAAGTACAACACTTGTGCCAACAAAAGAAAAGAATGGAAGTAGTTATGCAAGAGAACATTCAGCTTCGTGAGGAAGTCATTACACTTCGGGTAGAATTGGAAAAGAAAAATGCCCCGATCACTTCATTAATAGTGGCACAAAATAACCACCGTCTCACTCCTTGAGCAACTGTTTTTTGCTTTTCCAATCTCAACAAAGGCATCAGGTTCAACAACAGTCTCGATCACAATCTTCATAAAAGTCAACAACAAGGGGCACCCGACCACAGTATTGAATATTGTTTGACTTTGAAGGGGGAAGTCCAAAGGTTGATCGAAGCTAACAAGTTTTCTTTTGAGGATATAGAATCAGCTCTGTTATGCATGGATATGGTTTGATACCATTGGGTTGTTGTTGATGTTATCTCTGCTACTCTCTTATCCAGTTGAAGTCAGTGATACAAGGAAGCTCATCCCTATGGTCGCTAGGCTTTTATTTCTTTCTTGTCAAATATTTGTTTGCTTTTAAAATTCTGTCTTTTGTCAAGTACTTTCAATACAATAAACATGCATGTCTTTAATCAATTCATTCATATTTATTCTTTTTTCTTGTTTTATTACTTGCAAACTTGGAGCGAGGATGATGAAAACAAATAACTGATTTTTGCTGATATATGCTTTCAATGGTGAAAAACCCAGTTGATGATGTAAGGCATTGTTTCACTTCCTTTCACTGCTTCATATAAAAAAAATAAAAAAAAATTTATGCTAAATTGAGCCGTTCTTACATGTGTTTCGTTGTTATTTGATTCTCCCAGTTTCTTGAGATGCACCTTTTTATGAAAAACAAACAATTTTGGTTTGACACCTGACATGACACTTTAAGAGTATATAGGTTGTTTTTGCACTTTTAGGCTTAATTATGAAGGTTCAGTAATGATTCAATAAAATCGGTACTGTCTTAACACCTTAGACTCTCAGAAGTATGCAAGATTAATTTGAGTACTAATTTTGACAAAGTCTTGAATTTAAGTTTTAAAGTAACTCTTAGTAGTTTATCTCAGCAGTCGGCACCATCTTGAACACAATCTAAGTGGGAAGTCGATGAACATAAGTGAATGATCCAAATTTGAAAATACTTTGGTTGATTTTAAAATGAAAGTGCACTTATTAAGTTAGACAACCCTCACTCGGTTGTTTAATCCAACAGTTGTTGAGCATACAAAGAAAAACCATTGTAAATAAACCCATTAGTGGTTGGTTCAAAGGAGTCTGATTCTGAACTTGGTAGGGCGGGTTACGATCCGATCCCCCACAACTGCATTTTGGAAAAGAAAAAGGGGTTTACCAAACTTATGTTATCAGCACCCCTCGGTATATGATCATAATCACTAACAGATTTCCTACCATGAGCGTGTACAAGATAACGGGCTTAATGTGATTGCACTTGAATGAAAAGGGCGAGTAAAACTTAAGCAAAAGTTAGAGTCACAATAAAATACTTCAGATTTGTCTTCATATGATGGAAGTTTTTGACTGCAATGTGTGGTTTTGTGTTACTACAGTACCCTTGGTTTTGATATCAATTACTTGATTTTCCTATCTAGCCGGCAACCACGTATGATTAGAGTTGTTGTGTCTTGTTTCAAACTTGTGCTAAAAAGAGTTACTATTTTTATGCTTAAGGACAAGCAATGTTCAAGTATGGGGGAATATGATAACACAAACTTATATCATTTCTTGGCTTGATTTACATGAATTTTAGTTGAATGCTATAATACTTAAAAGACTTAATTGAAGCTAGGTTCACTGTGAAGGCATGCTCAGCAAGTTTATTGTTATGCTGACTCCTCCTGTTTGATTAATCAGTAATTATCTTTTGTACATATCATATGTGTTTCAATTCAAAAATACAAAAAAATATGCTCAATTTCAAAAAAAAAACATTCAATTTCAAAACTTGCATGTGCATGGTATCAAAAATACTTTTCAAAGGAAATAATTTTACTTGCAAATTAATACTTGACATCAATGAAATTTGAGCTATAGTCTGATCAAAGGCAAAATTGACTTGAGACGCTCATAGCCAGGGGCAAGTTATCTATGGATTCTGCCAATCAGGGGCAAACAAGTTGAATACCCTGCTAATCAAGGTTGAAAATGTTCAAGATTTGGTTTCTCTACAAACACCAGTTGGTCAGGGGCATACCCTTCAATGTTTCAAGCACTTGGGGCATACTATGTCAAAATCATATCTTCCTGAATGGTTACATGTTGTGCAACATGACAGAACCTTGTTTATCAATACCATGGATGATAAAGAGTTTCCAATCTCAGTGCACCTTATTGCAGTCAACAAATACAATGCCTAAGTGTAAAAGGTCAACCAGTCACGCTCTTCGAGTGATTCCTTCAAAGATTTATCAAACTGATGCAAGAATCTAAAGCAAGGGGCAAGTCGTCTCTATTCTCTCAAGTTATTCATCAACAGCAAACATGTTTTCCCCAAGAGAATGTCAACAGTTATCTCAAGGAAGTCTCTCATACACCAGTGGAATTTCAGGACTGGTATCTCTAGCAGTTCCACCCAGAAATGGACACATCCTCAGTGATGTCCATGCAGTTATTCTACCTTCAACCAAGTTTTGATTCATATTATTAATTGATATGGGGTTTTCAGCTTAAAGAAGAGGGTACATCCCCGATGAAAGTTGACAATGTTGTTCTGAGTAGAATCAAGTTTATGTACAGATCGTTTGGTTAAAACGGTCATTTTCCAGAGAAGTTGTTCCTTTCCCAAGAGGAGTTCTCTTCCTTTATCTACAGCAGCATATACACCTTGTTGAAATGCCTTGAGTTGTACTGCGACGTTGGCTTGTCTCCAGTCTCGTTTCTTCTGTCTGTTTTGTCAGCAAATACTAACATACATTCATACATACATACATTCAAACATAGCATTTACATGTGTCATAAACATTTATATCATTCATACATTATTACATCTTATACATATTTCTGTCTCTTTTGTCTTGTCTGTTTCTACAAAATAGAGTCGGGATGGGTATGTTGTTCTCTCCAATTAGAGTGTCAGCTTAGGCAGATAAGTGTACACCTCTTATTTCAAAATTTCCCCACTAGACTCCTCTCTTGTGGAAGATGGTTGTTTCAGTTTTTCCTACAATAAAAGGAAAATTCCAGTTGAATTTATTCTTCAATTGGACACAGAGTCTTGCTTTCACAGTTTCCCTCCGGTTTGTTCCCGGATTGGACATCAATTCAAAACAACAGATGACAAGCTTTCCATACAAGAAGCTTGTATTTTACACTTTACAAATCCTCATATGGTTTTATCCCCAATGATATAAAAGATCATACAAATCTTTTCTCTTTACAAAAGACCATACAAGTCTCATATAGTCAGCCTACCTATGTTACTGTCTGAAGTACTTGGGAGAGTTGTTTACTCCCCAAAAGGTTTGTGTTACCTTTTCTCACTTTACTGTCGGTCAGTCGATAGTTAGTGATTTTCAATGTTGTGCGTCAGTGTGCAACGTTCCTGCTGTCAGTCAGTCGATAGTAGTTGATTCTTAAACATTGTATGTTAGTGTGCAATGTTACAACTATTGGTCAGTCAATAGTAGTTGACTTTTAATGTTGTGTGTCAGTATGCAACATTCTCAGCTGTCGGTCAGTCGATAGTTGATGATTTTCAGAGTTGTATGTCAGTATACAACATTTACTGCTGTCGGTCAGTCGATAGTAGTTGATTCTTAAACATTATATGTCAGTGTGCAATGTTACAACTATTGGTCAGTCAATAGTAGTTGATTTTTAATGTTGTGTGTCAGTATGCAACATTCCCAGCTGTCGGTCAGTCGATAGTAGTTGATTCTTAAACATTGTATGTCGGTGTACAATGTTCCACCTGTCGGTCAGTCGATAGTTGATGATTTTCAGAGTTGTATGTCAGTATACAACATTTCCTACTGTCGGTCAGTCGATAGTAGTTGATTCTTAAACATTGTATGTCAGTGTGCAATGTTACAACTATTGGTCAGTCAATAGTAGTTGATTTTTAATGTTGTGTGTCAGTATGCAACATTCCCAGCTGTCGGTCAGTCGATAGTAGTTGATTCTTAAACATTGTATGTCAGTGTACAATGTTCCAGCTGTCGGTCAGTCGATAGTGGTTGATCTTAAATGTTGTATGTCAGTATACAACATCCCTTCTATCGCTTAGTCGATGGTCGGTGTTTCTCTTCAATGATTGTATGTCAGTATACAACATTCATGCTGTCGGTCAGTCGATAGTTGATGATTTTTAAGCGTTGTGTGTCAGTGTACACCGTCTTTACTGTCGGTCAGTCGATAGTTGAATATTTGAAAATGTTGTATGTCAGTATACAACATCCCTTCTGTCGGTCAGTCGATGGTCGGTGTTTCTCTTCAATGATTGTATGTCAGTATACAACATTCATGCTGTCGGTCAGTCGATAGCAGATGATTTTTAAGCGTTGTGTCGATAGTTGAATATTTGAAAATGATTGTATGTCAGTATACAACATTCTTGTTGTCGGTCAGTCGATAGCTGATGATTTTTAAGCGTTGTGTGTCAGTGTACGACGTCTTTACTATCGGTCAGTCGATAGTTGATGATTTGAACATGTTGTGTGTCAGGGTACAACATTCTTACTGTCGGTCAGTTGGTAGTTGATAATCTTTAAAATTTATATGCCAGTGTACAACATCGCTTATGTCGGTCAGTCGATAGTCGATGTTTTCTTTAAAAATGATTGTATGTCAGTGTACAATGTTCCAGCTGTCGGTCAGTCGATAGTGGATGTTTTATTTAAAGTTGTGTGTCAGTGTACAACGTTCTTGCTGTCGGTCAGTCGATAGTGGATAACGTTTTTCCCCAGTGTTTGGTCGTGTTCCCCAGCGGAGTTCGTTTCCCAATGGAATCAGGATACATCTTGCTATTTTCTCAGTCGGGTCATGTTTTGTCATTCCCCCGTGGAATCTTAACTATGTTTTCTTTTTTTGTCTGTCTTTTACAACATTCATACAAAAAATTCAAAAAAAAAAAATCATTTACATTTTGCATTCACATTTGCATCATGAGTATTGTCAGAGGATTTTAGGTCCAAAAATGGCGCATATCTTATATTTAAGTCTCTTCAATCCTGTTTAAACAAAAATTTTAATCTTCATTTCTCCGATTGAAGATACTTAAATAGGGGCAACTGTTGTACCCCAATTTTGGACCTATAAATCCAATTTACATTTCATTCATAAAAATATAAAAATATTTACTTTCTTTTTATCATATATGTTTTAATTTCATTTTCCATGCATATTTTATGTTTTTCTCATATTTTCATCATTTTCTCATAATTACATCTTTTTCAATTATTTTACCCTTTTAGTCTATTTTATTTTTAATAGTTCACCTTTTTAGCGTAAAAGTCCAAAAATATAAAAAAAATAGTCTTTTTCTTATTTTACTCGCACTTTATATTTTATTACCGTATATTTCAAAATATCAAAAATATTTACAATTTATTTCATCTCCAACTTTTTATCTCATAGTTTACCAAAAATAGTAAAAAGAATATCCCTTTTTTTTATCCTTTTTCATTTTAAATTTAAATAGCTTTTTACAACTCATCACAACAATATTCCTCCTAGACCAATCATATCTCTCCACCTAATCTCGTTCTCATCATAAACCATTTTTTATTTTCAAAATAAATCAAAAATCACATCATTTTCATCTCATTACTATTTTATCCTACCCTTTTATCATTATTACACAAATACCATTTACCCTAATTTTCTTCTATAAATACAAACCTCACATCACTCAATCATTAACAATCAATTCTCACAATTCCCAACACCACAAAATCAGAGCACAAACTTCAATAAACCAGAAAATAGTTTTCCGGCGCCGGAAAACCACCTCCGGTCGCTGGAAAACCACAACCACCACACCCATTTTTCAAAACTCCTCCAAATCAAAATCCGATTACACCATTAGCTTCCTCATCACTTCCTCGTTAAAGATCCATCATCTGTTTCGTCTAAAACGCCGCCAAAAGCCACCAAAACCACCAAATCCGTCACTACCTCGCCGGAGTTTCGCCGGAAAACTCAAAACCACCAAATCTCAACCAAATCAAAAATTAATCATATCATTAGCTTCCTATCGTTCTTATCATCACAGATTCACTACCAAAACCCTAAAAATCCACCGGAAACCACCAATCCGAGCCCCTTTGTGACCGGAAAACTTGAGGGGTTTGATTCGGATGATTTAAAGCTCCGTTTTCACCGATATTCACGGATTTGAACTCGCGACCATGTTCTGAAGCTTCTCCATTAGTCAGTTTTTACCAATCCTCGCCGGAATCGCGTGTTGCTTATTACCAACCCCGTCGGATTTTGCATCGTGTGAGAGTTTCTAGACCTCTATGGTTGAAACGGAACTTGGATTTAGAATCAGAGGTCGATTCCGAGTCAGATGGTGCCCTTAATCGCAAGTTTCGCGCTCGGTAATGCCGTCGTTTACCTCACCACCGCGCCGGAACTGTTTTGAATCGCCGGAGAAGATGAGATGAAGAAGAAGACCTGGACGCCACGTGTCATCTTCTGGTTGGGTCAAAGATTTACTCAGCGCGCCCCCAACTTACTACACGCGCCCCCAACCGGTTTGTTTTGTGAACCGGGTCATGGTTCGGTTTCTGGTCTGGTTCGGTTTGGTTTAGACCGGTTCGTTTCATATGGGCTGGGCTGTTTGTTTTGTGACTTGCTTGGACTATTACTTCTTGCTGCGCGTGTAATGCTGGCTGCACCTCCCCTTCTGGACATGTGATTTGGGCCTTGGGCTGGTTTCTTTTTCTGTTCTATTTTTCTGCTGCACACCCATTTTCAGGTTTGCATCCCCTTTACCCACTTAATTCATTTGCATGCATTTTTTATCATTTTTTTTAGCTTATTTGAATAAGTGAATTTGGGACAATAGCTTATTTAAGCTTATTGAGTCCAAATTTTGCACTAATATCTTAGGGATTTATTTTGAGATTATATTTTAATTTCTTTTCTTCGTAGTTGCTTATTTTGCTTATGTGTTAGTACTAGCTTATTCAATAAGTATTTGTTTGGGACAATAGCTTATTTTAAGCTTACTGAGCTTAAACTCTTACACTAATATTTTAGCTTATTACTAAGTTCTCATTGTTTTGTTCTTTGCATATGTTTGATTATCTTTTTATTTATTCTTTCATGATATATGTCTCATATTCACATTTTTGCATCATACTTTGCATAACATTTTCTTGTCACTTTACACTACATTTTCACATCATATCATATGTTACATTTTTTACATTACACTACATTACATTTTTTACATGATATTTGACATTACAATTTCACACTACAATTTCATTCTACATCTTTTTGACATGCATACATGCATTTGCATTTAGATTAGGACAATGCATCATTTAAAAAATGCATGTTAGAGACAATATTTTGCTTTATAAAATCATTGAGCTCTAGCATTAGTGATCGACGATTTGTGTATCAATAGATATTTAATAACTGCAAGTGCACAGTTTCGTCGTGTAGTTTTAAAAGATTATCGAACCACAGAGACCAATAATCGAACTACCGTATTTCTGTTGTCACGGTGTAAATCTAAG
This sequence comes from Trifolium dubium, assembly GCA_951804385.1. NCBI lineage: Eukaryota > Viridiplantae > Streptophyta > Magnoliopsida > Fabales > Fabaceae > Trifolium > Trifolium dubium. The sequence goes on from OX638068.1 coordinate 21,723,334, forward strand.
GCTAATAGATGTTTTAGAATTGTTTTGAATTTTTAAAAGAAAATTAAAATTAAGATTTAAATTTAATAAATTAATAGCGCGCGGAAAAGGGTTTATTTTTCAGAAGAACTTTCTCAATTTAAAGGTCTAAACCTCACACTCTCGTTTTGTTGATAAAAACCATACTTTCTAAGCTAGGAGTTTTACACTCACTTTTCTACCACCTTAGCTTCGAAAGTATATTTTGAAAATCAATTAGTTCTAATTAATCCTAACGTGGCTCTCACTCGTTCAAAGATTAATATCAAATTCCTACTATCTAGTTAAAACCTCAAACTCTCGCTCTATTGATTTTAACCTTAGTTGCTTTCTTTTACTCTCGTTCAAAAGCTTTGAATTAAATTAGGAATTTGAATCAGAAAAATAGTTTAATAAGTACGCGCTAAATCATTATTAAATCCCCTTCGGAGAATTAGTTTACATACCGATATCTAGGAAATTTAGCTAGACATAAAGCAAGAAACAAATAAATAAAAGCTGTAAATTAAATAAAGCATAAATAAATAATTAAATAAAAGCATTAAAAAGAACCTGAAATAAAAATGCTGAAATAACTTGAATTAAAGTTGACGAAAATAACCGGTACAGAATTCTTGACAGGAAAGTGAAAACAGAACTGAAAACGGATTCCCGGTGTGGAAATACCGTTACAGTTACTGTAACTAGAAACCTAAACTGACAGAAAACTGAAGGAAATAATGCGTACGGAGAACAGAATTTTGTCCTCTATTTATAGAGGGAATTTTCTGGTTACGATCCACAAAAATAGGAGATGATAAGCTTTCTTTTGATTCTATCCAATAGCCACACGATCAGGACCAGAAAACCATCAAACGCGTGTGTGCGCCCCACGTTGCTCAGAATCAGTTTCACTGGGCTTTTCACACTTGGTGGCGCTCGCCACCCATTCTGTGGCGCTCGCCACTGTGGGCTTGCGCTGGGTGGCGCTCGCCACCCTCCTTGTGGCGCTCGCCACTTTGTGTTTTTGGGCATGTGCTCATTTTTGCTGTGCTCCTTTGTGGGCTGCGCGAATTTGGGCTTTTGCACCCCCTTTTTGCTCCGTTTTTGACACTTTTTGCTCAATTCTCTTCTCCGACCTATTTTATTCGACAAAAGTGAAAACATATCAAATACTAACATAAAAAGACATAAATGAAATAAAAACATATGCAAATGCAACTAAAATTCACCTAAACTAAGCTAAAAATACGATATGATTTCGTGTCATCAAATTCCCCCACACTTGAACCATTGCTTGTCCTCAAGCATAAAAGAATAGTGAATCGCAAAGCATAAGTAAAAACACATGACACGATCATCTTACTCGTACGTGGTTGCTGGCTAAACTATGAAAATCAAATAACAGTGCAAATAACAAAAACACCGTAATGACACAAGAGACTCCCGGTCATGTGAAAACAGACCTGAAGCATTTCCTCTTGACTTTACCTCTCACCTAAGTTTCATTCCCCCTTTTCATTCTAGCGCAATCACATTAAGCCCGTTATCTTGTACACGCCCATGGTAGGAAACCTGTTAGTGATTATGATCATCATATAGCGAGGGGTGCTGATAACATAAGTTTGGTAACCCCTATTTGCTTTACCCATTTCGCAGTTGCGGGGGATCGGATCGTAACCCGCCCTACCAAGTTCAGAATCAGGCACCTCTGAACCAACTACTAATGGGTTTCTATACTATGGTATTTTTTTCCTTCTCATGTTTCAACATTTGCTGAATTTTCATCAATTATTTCAAGGAATCAACCAATAGCATTTATAACATTTATAATCAAAATCATTCACTTATATTCTTCGGTTTCCCACTTAGTTTGTGCCTTGAGATGGTGCCGACTGCTGGATAAACTACTAGGGGTTCATTAAAACTCAAGTGTAAAGCTTTGTCAAAATTGGTACTCAAATCAGTTTTACACACTTCCGGGAATCTAAGGTGTTAAAACGGTATTGATTTTATCTAACCGTTACCCAAATTCCACACAATAGCCTAGATAGTGCAAACAACCTATATACTTTCAAACAACCAACACCAAGCATCAGGACTCAATACTTTTGCTTTTCACAAGAAAATTTTTGGTATGGCTCAAGAAATGGGAGAGTCAGATAATTACAAGATCAATCACGCAAAATCAACTCAATCTAAGTGAACTAACCTAAGGTTTTATTATGCATGCAGAACTAAATGACTGAAAGTAAAGGAAAGCGATAAAGCTTCCTCCCCCACACTTAAATCGAGCATTGTCCCCAATGCAACGACTAAAGGTGAGTTTGGAAGGGTACAACCTGAGAGAAAGTAACTATTGGCGGTCCGGGCCGCGCCTCCTCGTGCGCCTCTCATGTGGTGGAGGTCCTGCACCGAGCTGCTGGAAATAGCCATCAAAATCATCCATTCGTAAGGACATATCTGCCATGCCATCAATCAAACCACGCTGGTCGCTCTGAAACTGCTACATCATGCTCATCATCTCTGTCTGACGAGTCTGGATGTCCTGGATATGCTGGTCCCGCTGGGCAACTAAAGTGTAGTGCTGCCTCATCTCAGCTAAAACGGTATCAAGCGTGGCTGTGCCACTCTCATGGGCAGCTCCAGAAGTAGTACCTGCAAAATAACCATAAGAAGTGTGTGTGCTGTGTGCATTAGTCTCCGGAGCCTCGTGCTCCTCCTCCTCAGATCCGTCACTCTCTTCCTCATCAGGGTCGGGGAGACAACGGAATTTGGCTATCAAGCGCACATTAAAGCGCGCGGGGTCAGGGAGGGTGATATCAGGGCAGGCTTTGTTATCTATCATTAGAATGTATTTTCCATCAGCCCGCTGCTTTACTAGCCTCATGTTTCGTGCCACGTCTAAATCAATGGTACGAGGGTCAAGTGGGGTAAGGGTAGTGTAATACCCTAATTTTCCGCTTTTTGTAAATAAATATTCTATTTTGAAAATTGTTTCTTATTTTTGTAAGAAATGCCCAAAAATAGTTTCAAAATAGTCTTTTCGCGTCTTTCATTAATTTTGCATAAAATCACAAAAAAATATGTTTCATTTCGTTTTCATTCGTTCATTTTTATTTTCATCGCATCATAATTTCAAAAGCATCAAAAATATTTTATTTTTATCAATAACAACATTTTATTCTTTTTCACCACAAATATCTTTTTCAAATAGCCAATCACATTATGCCACATCGTCATCTCAACCACTTAATCATTTTCATTACCATTTTTGTATTAATCTCCCCTTAACCCAAAATTACACCATTATTACAAAAATGCCATCTAACCTAATATTCCACTATAAATACAAACCTCACATCACTCAATCATTACCAATCAATTTCACAATTCCCCAAAAAAATCAGAGCACACAACTTGCAAGAGCTTGATCAGAAAAAGTAGATTCCGGCACCGGAAACCACCTCCGGTCGCCGGAAAACCACCACCGCCAACCCAAATTTCAAAACTCATCAAATCTCAAAATAAATCATACCATTAGCTTCCTCATAGTCTCCTCATCACAAATCAACCGTCCGTTTCGTCAAAAACCACCCCTAAAAGCCCAGATCGGAACTTCTTCCGCCGGAAAAGTTTAAGTGTTTGGTCGGAGTTGAAATAGAGCTCCGTTTTGAGCGATTTTGGTGCGGTTGTGCTCGCGCTCGTGATCTGAATCGTTTCCACTAAACAGCTTCTACCAATTCAGCCAGAAACGCGACGTCAAACTTTGAAAAACCGTTCGGTCGTGGCCTCTTTCTTCAATTTCTAAGCCTCTATTGCGAAAACTAACCTTGGATTCGGAATCAGCGAATGAAAACGAGTTGATTAGTGTTTGGTTTCGTTCGATTCGGTGTTCTGTAAGTGCCGGAGCTTTTCCTCCCCCGTGCCGGCGCTGTGGGATTCACCGGAGAAGAAAGAGATCACGGTGATCTCCGTTCTCTGGTTCAGAGTGATCTGGGACGTTGGATCCTCCTATTCAATCACATGCGTCCGTTCGTTTGGCAATCAAGACCGTTTGATTTGTTTCTGATCTAATCATACAAAGATGAAAAGAAGACTACGGTGTACGCGCGTGGATATGATCACAGGGAACCAGACACTGAATCTGGTTCCTCGCGCGGGTTGAACCCATCCGACCCATGTTTGACCCGGTCTGGTTCACTACTAATTGGGCCTTGGGCCTGTTTTGTGATTGGCTGTTACTACTTTTACACCCAGCTTCAGGTTTGCACCCCTGTTCAACGTTGAATTTATTTTTCGACGATGAATTTATTTATCATTCGATAAATTGTTTATCCTTCGATAAATTTATTTATCTCTCGATAAATTTATTTATCCTTCGATAAATCTATTTATCCTTTGATAAATTTATTTATCTTTCGATAAATCTATTTATCCTTCTATAAATTTATTTATCATTTGTACAATGTTACTTTACCATTTCTCAATTATTTAACTGTCTGAATGTTGAACTGCAATCTGTCTGAACATGTTTTTTTGAACTTTGTTTCTTCCTAAATAAAACAAAAACTGATGAATCAATTAAGGTGAAAAAGAGGGAGTGTGACGTATGTCCGCTCCGCTCGGGTAGGACAGTCTGTGACGTATGTCCCGGATGGTGGACTACTCTCATTTTAATTGGTGATTCTTAGCTAGTTAATTAAAGTGAAAAGAGGAGAGTGTGACGTATGTCCGCTTGATTCGAATAGGACAGTCTGTGACGTATGTCCCGGATGGTGGACTATTCTCATTTTAATTAATGAAGCTCAGTTTAGTTAATTAAAGCGAAAAGGAGAGAGTGTGACGTATGTCCGCTTGATTCGAATAGGACAGTCTGTGACGTATGTCCCGGATGGTGGACTATTCTCACTTTAATTAATTAACTTTAAATATTTGAATGAAAAGGAGGGAATGCGACGTATGTCCCGTTCGGCTCGAATTGAACAGTCTGTGACGTATGACCGGATGGTGTTCAATTCTCATTCAACTGAATAATCTCAAAAACACTAAAAATAACTCAACTCACTTCCATTTCTTTTTCCTGCCTCCGTGCAGTCAACTCTTTTCCACTGCTCTTGCGCAGTCAAATCTCTTTTCAACTGTTTTCCTAAACGGATAGTGCTTTATCCATTCCCCTGCTACAGACAAACGCTTAAGCCTCCGAAGCAAGCATACAAGCATACTGTTGTATCAGTGGAATGCGACCTAAGCATCGTTCACTAAAAACAACCAACACACAAATCTTTCTTTTCAGGAAGAACTACGTGAGCTTTGACTTCCTCATTTTACTTGGGGGATACGTAGGAGCGAGAGCCTCTCTCGTCAAGCCGAATAATAAAAAACTCTTTTTTCCCTTTTCTGTTCAATTTGCGGTATTGTATTTTCTTTTATACGGTTATCTCTGTTTATGCAAACCAAAATTCCTCAAATGGTTCCCGTTGAGTACAACGGATATGAGGGGGTGTTAACGTCTTCCCCTCATGTAACCAACTCCCGAACCCGATCTTTTCAAGGTTTTATCATTATTTTCCTTTCCCCTCACGGGATAAATAAAATATGGTGGCGACTTCATTGTTTACATTTGTGCATTGCATTTCATCATTGCATATCTGTATATTTTTTTGCGCCGGGTACTACTACAGGTAGAAAGTTGCGCCTCGTGGTTTAGCAAGCGTGCTAAGGTTGTGATAAGACCACCAAAAACAATTGCCCCTTTGGACTTAACCATTGAAAACATGTGATACATCATAAAGCGGGCAGTATGGACCTTTTCTTTTGAGACGCTGTAAGTGAACAGCAAAAAGAGCTCTTTTTCATTGACCTTGTTAGAACCAAGGCGGCCAAACACAGTGCAAGCCAAAAGATGGCGAAAATAGCGAATAGCGGGGTTTTGGATCAATGACGCTCTGTTACCCTCAAAACTACTCATATCCTTGCCGGTTAATCCCCACCAAAGTTTCTTTGCGGCATCTGGCCACCCCACTTGAGTAGGCAGCTCATCTTTCACTCCCTCGCCGTGTGGTAAGTGCAACAACTCGGCTAGCTCATCGTAGCTAAAGTTGTAATCAACATTAAATAAACGGAATCTCACACGGTCGGGGGTGGGGTTTAGTTCTAGAGAGCTAAGAAATTCTGCGGTAAGTTGGACATGAACGGGGTCTTTAAAAGAAAACAAGAAATCAAGCTTAAATGAACGAACCAAATGGCGCACACTATCCGATAATCCTAGAGTCTCGAGACAAAAGTCAACGGCATACCTCGTTGGTTCGTATTCCTTTCGGCGGAGGAGTCGGTAGAGCTTAGCTTGGTCTCCATCTCGGAAGTTGATTGCATACTCCCCTTGTTGTGCCATGAACTTGACTTACCTTAGCTTGCAATACTAGAAGAAAATGAAGGGAAGAAAGAAAGAAGCCTCTGTGAAAGAGAATTGTGTTGTGAAGTGAATGTGTTAAGGTGTGTGTATTTATAATGGAAAATGGAGGTGAATGTGGTGATTGTGTAGTTGAAAATCTTAATGGAACATAATGATGGTGTCTTCATTTCACAGAGAATCAATTCCTTTCCAAACCCATTAAAAACAAAACCATTCAATACAAGCTTACTGTAACACGCATCATGTACAAAATTTGCCAAAATTTGTGAAGTTTCATTCTGTGGCGAGCGCCACTATGGTCATGGCGAGCGCCACCAGGCCAAATTTTGCATTTTGGCCTTTTTCGTCCTGTAGCGTGTTGTTGTTCATTTGTACCTATACCTGTCTAAAGGAAATTGTACAGCTTGCACACAGTTGAATTAAGTTCTAACAGGACAAAAATTTTCACCAAATTAAATTTCTAACACAGAGCAATTATTCATAAGAAAAGGAAACCACATGAGCACACAAGAATATAAAACAAACGGTCTCTCATCAGGAGTTTTTATTAATCAAACGAACTAAATGAAAATAAATGAAGTTATTGCTAATTTCTGAAATTCAAATTAAAGTACTAGTAAAGAAAATTTCCTAGGATTTATTATTCTAAAGCAAGGAAAAGTAAATGAAAATCCTAGGAATGCGGTATAATACGCCGGGACGGTCCTAGCCACTACGACGATGTTCGACTTCATTCACAACAAAGCCTAACTCATCCCAAATATTCTCTACTTGCGCAGCGGCGGTATCCAAGAAAGCATAAAATTCCGCGCGCAACTTAGTCAGCTCGGCTTCCATTGCGTTGGTTTTAGCTTGCAATGCTTCAAACATAGCAACAGTCACGGTCGGTGGCCCAACTGGGGCATCAGCAGCAGGAGTAGGAGTAGAGAAAGCAGGATCAGAATCAGGAGACTCACTTGGATCAGCATCAGAGAGATCTGTGTCAGGGTTTTCATAGGCTTGGGGTGAAGAAGGAGGTGTCAAGGGTGTATACTGAGGTTCCAAATCATAGAGCCAATTTCTTCTGTCATGAACACTGGTTTTATTGCTAGGCAAGGTGAAGTGGGGCACGACTTGGCGATTGATAAGGAGGTCAAATCTGTCGGGTCCTAAGTTTCCTATAATGCCACGGTTAAAGCAAAAGTTTATGTCCATGCATCGGATTCCTCCCAAGGGTTGAAGTTGATTAAGTTGAACTCTCAGGCCTAGGGCATCTGCAATCATTGTAACTAACCCACCAACTAGTATGGGTCCCAGGCAGTCAAGGGCTATATTGTACATGTTGGTCATCATAAAGGTGGCCCCATTGACAGGGCAGGACTGTGAAGCACATAACATGATAAAAAGCTCCTCACGGGACACAGAGGTGTTGTTCTCTTCCTTTCCAAAAAGGGTGTGGGCTAGGATTTTGTGAAAGTAGCGGAAGGCTGGGTTGTGTATGTTTTCAGAATACATGTTTCCAAAATCGGCATGTCCTTCTCCTGAGATTTTACCCTAGAAATAGTCTAGCTCATGGAAAGGGAAAGTGCTCTCGTCAGCTGATGTGAAAGTATGTGGATCACTCGGGAAACCTAGGAGGTTGGCCATTTCTAGATTGTTGAAGGTGTAGTCAATGCCGAACATCCTAAAGTTTATCAGGCCTCTTCTGAATCCTTTTCCGATCTCAGGGTGATAGGAAAATGAGCTTAGGAACTCGAGGGTTAGGCTTCGGTAAGAGCTAAATCTTCTCCCCACAGCAAAGCCGGACCATCCGACTTCATTAAGCAAGAACATCACGCTTTCGCGGATCCCTAGCTTGTCCATAGTAGCGCTGTCAGGGTAGATGGATAGGTTCATATCTCTCTGAGCTAGAATCTCATAGCCTTTGATCTGTCCTACTCCTCTGAACTTGATATCATGATTCTCAACTCGATTCATCGTGAAAGAAAGAAAGGTATCTAAAACAAATAAATTTGTAAATACATACCAAAAATATGAGTGAGAAATAAGATATATAATAATACCGCTTAATTTTAAAAACATAATAATTCAGAAAAAAAAACAAGCAACAACTAATGACATAAAAATTAGCAAAATTAAACCTACATGTGGGTTGCCTCCCACCAAGCGCTTTGTTTAAAGTCGGTGAGCTCGACAGTTTTGTGTTTTTTTATCTTGCTTGTGATGGCCGGATTGGGAGTGATTTCCATGGCCACTTATCAAGTATTCTCACATACCCCTCGCTCTTTCTCTTTTTTCTCCTATAGGGCGGTTCAACTTCCTTGCCCTCTTCTATTATTATGTGATTTGGGAGAAAAGGAATTTTATCAATTTCAGGCGGGGGTTTTGGTTTAATTTCAAGTGTCCTTCGTTCTTTGGACTTAGGACTTTCACTCGCCTTTCCAAATGTCACTCTCATCCTCTTTGTATTGACATTCCCTTCAAATTTTCTTTCCCCTATTTTCCTCTTTCTATTTGCGCCCTTATCCCCATGTGTGCTAATTTTTACATCCTTTTTCTTTTCACATGGTTGGGGAGTTGGGTCTACTCTAGCCTCTACTATCCCTTGGGGAACAAGGATTGGTGGATTGTAGGGAGCAGGGAAAACATGCAGTGTTCCCTTCTCTACCTCTTCGACTACCTCACTAGGGAGGAGTATCGGTGATGCTTCTTCGATCTCCACTCTCTCCTCACTGAAACTCTCAACATCATTATTGTCCTCACTAGCCCTCTCAATCTCGCTTTCGTTTGCTACGACGTCTACTTGTCTCTCGTAAGAGGGTTCTATGGTTGACTGGGTGAACTGGGAGATTAGTGTCTCCATCGACTCTTGGGGAGTCGCTGTTGAGGCAACCATGGCGTCGAGCATCCTTTGGGTTTCGAGGTTAGTTTGTCTAATCCGTTCATTTATAAGGTCTTGTTCTCTCATGATTCCTCTAAATCTTTGCTCTCGACTAGCATTAGCGGAGGTTTCCATAAATTCATTAAATACCGCTAGTAGGCTAGGACTCACGGATTCTTCCGGTTCCTCGAAATGTTGGGGATAGTAATTGTACTGAGAGTTAGGGTATTGTCCCTCAAAGTATGGGGACGGTTGAGGCTGGTAGTTATATGGGAAGTTATGGTTAGGGTAGTTGAAATTTTGAGGATAGTCATTATAAAAGGAGTTTGAGTTATACATTTAAGCTCAAAGGACTTATCCTAAATTTGTTATATATTTTTTTTTTTTCGATATTTTTTTTTTTTTTATTTAAAATGCCTTAGTCTCTACGGTGTAACGACGGAGTTACGATATCGACTAAATTGGTCCCCGGCAACGGCGCCAAAAACTTGATCGACGATTTGTGTATCAATAGATATTTAATAACTGCAAGTGCACAGTTTCGTCGTGTAGTTTTAAAAGATTATCGAACCACAGAGACCAATAATCGAACTACCGTATTTCTGTTGTCACGGTGTAAATCTAAGGCTAATAGATGTTTTAGAATTGTTTTGAATTTTTAAAAGAAAATTAAAATTAAGATTTAAATTTAATTAAAGCGGGATATCAGTATGTAACTTAATCGACCTTCGGGAATTTAATAAATTAATAGCGCGCGGAAAAGGGTTTATTTTTCAGAAGAACTTTCTCAATTTAAAGGTCTAAACCTCACACTCTCGTTTTGTTGATAAAAACCATACTTTCTAAGCTAGGAGTTTTACTGTCACTTTTCTACCACCTTAGCTTCGAAAGTATATTTTGAAAATCAATTAGTTCTAATTAATCCTAACGTGGCTCTCACTCGTTCAAAGATTAATATCAAATTCCTACTATCTAGTTAAAACCTCAAACTCTCGCTCTATTGATTTTAACCTTAGTTGCTTTCTTTTACTCTCGTTCAAAAGCTTTGAATTAAATTAGGAATTTGAATCAGAAAAATAGTTTAATAAGTACGCGCTAAATTATTATTAAATCCCCTTCGGAGAATTAGTTTACATACCGATATCTAGGAAATTTAGCTAGACATAAAGCAAGAAACAAATAAATAAAAGCTGTAAATTAAATAAAGCATAAATAAATAATTAAATAAAAGCATTAAAAAGAACCTGAAATAAAAATGCTGAAATAACTTGAATTAAAGTTGACGAAAATAACCGGTACATAATTCTTGACAGGAAAGTGAAAACAGAACTGAAAACGGATTCTCGGTGTGGAAATACCGTTACAGTTACTGTAACTAGAAACCTAAACTGACAGAAAACTGAAGGAAATAATGCGTACGGAGAACAGAATTTTGTCCTCTATTTATAGAGGGAATTTTCTGGTTACGATCCACAAAAATAGGAGATGATAAGCTTTCTTTTGATTCTATCCAATAGCCACACGATCAGGACCAGAAAACCATCAAACGCGTGCGTGCGCCCCACGTTGCTCAGAATCAGTTTCACTGGGCTTTTCACACTTGGTGGCGCTCGCCACCCATTCTGTGGCGCTCGCCACTGTGGGCTTGCGCTGGGTGGCGCTCGCCACCCTCCTTGTGGCGCTCGCCACTTTGTGTTTTTGGGCATGTGCTCATTTTTGCTGTGCTCCTTTGTGGGCTGCGCGAATTTGGGCTTTTGCACCCCCTTTTTGCTCCGTTTTTGACACTTTTTGCTCAATTCTCTTCTCCGACCTATTTTATTCGACAAAAGTGAAAACATATCAAATACTAACATAAAAAGACATAAATGAAATAAAAACATATGCAAATGCAACTAAAATTCACCTAAACTAAGCTAAAAATACGATATGATTTCGTGTCATCAATTAGCATTAATAGTTAAGGACCATTTTTTGGCCTAAATTCATTTCTTACATGCTTGTTGATTGATTTTATCCTTTCTCGCTAGTTTAAAAAAAAAAAAATATGTGCGATGATGTTTTATATGACTTTGTGCTCTTTGCATTTTTTCACTCTTTGTCACATTCACATTATATTTCACATTGCATTTTCACACACACACTTCACATCAATATTTGACATTTTGTTTTCTTTTCTTCGTAAGTGCATTTCATACTCATGTTTATTTCTCCGCTTGCATTTTATTGCCTTTTATTATTTTATTTTTTTCTTCATTTGATTCGATATGGTTGTAATAATTATTCGATTTGGTTGTAATAGCGTAGGACTTTATTGCTTTTGACACATCACACACAACGCTAAAAAACCAAGAAAAAAAACGAACTTTCATTTCCGAAGAGGCGCGTTTAGTTTTCTTTAGAAAAAAATAGAAAACAATAACAAAAACATCTTCTCTCTCTTAACACAATTTCTTTAGTCCAAACCCAAATTAGTCGCACGATTAGTTTAGGATTAAACTAAATTTACTTTTTTTGAAATAACTTTCTCTTCTCAATCCATTCTCCACATGCACACACTTTTCTTTCTATACATTTTCTCTCTCAATTTCTTACCAACTTTCTCCCTCATTTCTTAAGCACATAAAAGCAATAAAAAAAAATAAACTAGAGGTTACCATGGAGTACCAAGGACGTTTAGGATGCTAATACCTTCCCTAGGCGTAACTAACCCCCGAGCTTAGAATCTCTCTTTTTAAACGGTTTTCGACACTTTCCCCTCTTTGGAAATGAAAGGTCAATGTAGTGGTGGAAATCCCAAAATCCCCGCAACAGTCATCAAATCAAACCAATCCGAAACAAAAATTCCCAAATCCCTAACCCTAATTTTTAAATTCTGTTTTTAATTTATTTTCTTTTCCCTTTTTCCGATTCTGTTTTTATGCCCTTTAATCCCTAAACCTAAATTTTCAAACACCCAAACAAAACCAAAAAAAACAAAATATAAATTTCGATCTGTCTCCCTTTTTTTTCAATCCGTTTGTGTTCTATTTTTTGTTATTACTATGTGTTGATATGTTTATCTCAAATTTATCATACAAACATGTTAACAACAACAAAACGCTATCATAGCAAGTAATCACAGAACATGAAGCCAGAAAAGTGTCCTACATGACTAAAGGAATTGAATGAACCTACCTGGAGAGTAAGTAGCTTTCTTCCCCGTCTTTGCTTCCGTTCTGACTCTGTTTTTTCGTTTCGATCCGGTTCCGTTTTCGATTCTGACTTTTCCTCTTTTCTGTGCGTGCGAGGTTGCTACACTGTGACTGAGGCTGGAATTGATGTTAATTTTTCTACAATGTGTAGAAAAATTAACTTAGGGTTTTGAGGGTGCTGCGTGAAATTTTTGCTTCAGGCAGTGTTCTGTTTCTGGTTTTCTCTCTGGATTTTTTTTGTGTAATTTTTCTGTGTATTCTGAATTGTAAAAATAAGCTCTCTATTTATAGAGTTGGTTTTAGGGTTGTAAAATTGTTAAGAATCATTGTAAGATTTGTTATTGAAATTAGTTTCAGAAATTTTCTCAATTTTTATGTTTTGATTTGCTAAGAAAATAAATTTACAGTGTTAATTCCCAAACTTGGTGACCAAGGCCAAAGATTTGTTCACATTTTATGTTTGCTGGGCTTTTTCTCTTTACTGCACGCGTGATCTCTCTAAGAAAAATATATTTTCTGTTTCTTTTTATTTATTTTTAGTCAATATTGGACCAAACAAAAAAAACAGAAAAAATATAATTAAAAAAAAGAAGTCTTAAAAAAATAAGACAAAATGCCTTCGAAGGGAATCAAACACATGACCCTCCCCTATAACATCTTTCACGCGCGCGCCCCCTTTGCCAATTCAACCTAATTCACTTTTCTGATAATATGATGGAATAAAAAATATATGTACTATAAAAGGTGGGTAAAATTTGGGGTATGACAGATTGTTAATTTGAAAAAATGATTATTGGGGTGAGAGAGGCTCGAACTCTCGACCTCAGGATAACTCAGAAGCTATGAGACCTACGCGCTAGCCAACTGCGCCACCACCCCAATGTTGTATATTTATGTCTCAATAAATTATTGCTATTCTAATATATAACGGTTACTCCTCAAAACATAATTCATATGCGTGAGATTTATTAAAAAGATACTCCCTCTAGTCTAATATCTAAACAAAAAAAAAACTCACAGTTTAAGAAAGTGGATAAAAGATACTTAATGATTAGGAAAAAACACTTCATTTCCAATTTTATCCTTACTTTTTGTCTCGTAAACCGTTACAAATATGAAAATGTGAAAAAGTAAGGGTATATTTGGAAAAGTGATATTGAATTAATGATTAGATATCACTTTTGCTTATATTTGAGACTTTCAAATTTTTTGTTTTGTTGCTTATATATGAGACCGGAGGGAGTACAACAATAATTCAAAATCCAACAATAGGTATCCTGTTCAGATTAAGTTAATTGGAAAGCCTCACACTGCTTTCACAAAGTTACTAATCTAAATTAATGGTAGAGATTATAATATATATTATTTACTAACAACTAACATTGCTTATAAAAAAAATGGTAGAGATTATATAAATTTGATTTAGTGAATATGCAATGTAAGTCATCCGATCTTAAACCTTTCTTTTATGATGATTCCACAAACCCTTTTGAAAGTTGACTTAGATCACAATCTCTAACAACCCAAAAGCAAGTTCTTCTGTTTGCTCTTGACTGAGACCGGCCATGCTTTATGCTTACCCAAATGAGACATGCATAAGTACTACACAACTTACACAACTAAGAACCTTTTGGCTTCTGATTGAGCCATTTGATGCAAAACTTTGTATTCGAATCTGAAATGCTAACACTATATTTTCTGGCGTCTTCAAGTCATTTTATCTAATAACATTGTTGGTACTATTTGTCTTTAATGGACAAATCTTACCTAACCAATACACCACCTAAATCAAATTTTATTTCAGATTTATATCATAGCCAACAAACAAAACTGCTATCAAGGTCTAAAAAAAGTTCTGAAGCCACACCAGTCACATTTTATTGTGATTCTCAACAACATTATTGATAGCAATGATACCATGATCACAATTTAAAACATTTTTACTAATCAATGGACTCCAAAATCAAAAGCATAGGAGGATTCTGTTAGTATAATACCTTAATTTTTTACTAATGTCACTACAATACCTAAATCAGTATCCTATAATCAACATTTCAGCTTTAAAACTCTTAACTATGAAACTTCTATAATACAACAAAAATTTTAAAACTAACCAATTAAGCTGTTCATGACAATCAAAACAATGTTAAATCTTTTTCTCCACTACAAGAAGCACAATCATCATTAAACAACGCTACTCATGTTTACACTTGAAGAAAGGTCGCGCAAAAAATGAAATGAAACAAGCCATTCATGTTTGTGCAAATGCTTCAAATTATGCAGTAACCAAATTTTGTGAACAGTGGAAAAATAGCGCATTTTCACAAGACAATGTCCTTGCTCTTTGAAATAAATTGAAATCTCAACATTAAAAATTATATAATGCTAACACCATTTTCTAATTTCAAATAAAACTCTTCATCTAAAAATCCTCATCCAATGTAAAGACATGAGCAGCACCCCCATTCCCAGTTAAGCTATTCATAACCGAAGCTTTCTGATACTCCCCAACGCGCTTCTCAAAAAAGTTAGTTTTCCCTTGAAGCGAAATCAAATCCATCCAATCAAAAGGATTCTGAACATTATAAACTCTTTCACAACCAAGCTCACCCAACAACCTATCAGCAACAAACTCAATATACTGACTCATCAAATCACCGTTCATCCCAACCAAAGCGCAAGGAAGCGCGTCACACACAAACTCTTTCTCAATCTCAACCGCATCACGGACAATCGTCTTCACACGCTCCTCACTCAGTTTCTTCCTCAACAAGGAATAAATTAAACAAGCAAAATCGTAATGAAGACCTTCATCACACGAAATAAGTTCGTTTGAAAAAGTTAAACCAGGCAATAAGCCGCGTTTTTTAAGCCAGAAAATCGCGCAAAAACTTCCAGAGAAAAATATACCTTCAACACAAGCAAAAGCAACAATTCGCTCAGCAAATGAATCAGACGAATCGATCCATTTCAAAGCCCAATCAGCTTTCCTTGCAATGCAAGGAATCGTCTCAATAGCACGAAACAAACGATTCTTCTCAGAAGAATCATTTATATAAGTTTCAAGAAGGAGACTATACATCTCAGAGTGAATATTCTCAATTGCGATCTGGAAACCATAGAAAGCGCGTGCTTCGGAGACTTGAACTTCTTTCATGAATCTTCCAGCGAGATTCTCCAAGACAATGCCGTCGGAGGCAGCAAAAAAGGCGAGAATGTGAGAAATAAAGTATCGTTCGCCGTCGGTTAGGGAATTCCAATGTTGAAGATCTTGTGATAAGTCGACTTCTTCGGCGGTCCAGAATGAGGCTTCGGCTTTTTTGTACATTTCCCAAATTTTAGGGTATTGAATTGGGAACATACAGAAACGATCTGGGTTTGGGGCGAGAAGTGGTTCTTCTGGGAAAGAAGGCATTGTTTGGGAATTGAAAAATGGGAAAGAAACAAAAAAGTGATTAATTGAGAAGAAAGAAAGATAGGGTTTGGGTTTGTTGAGGTTGAGAAGAGAATGGAAGAATGAAAGGGTTTAAATAAAGATTGTGAATGAAGTTTAGGGTATTTTGTTTGGGAAAAACTTGCTGGAAAAGATGGAAAACACGCGGGTCATTTGAAATTTTCCTCTGCTTTCAATTATTTTTGTATAGAAGTAACTTTTATGGTTTCATTTCACTAGACTTTATCGAAGAATTATTTTATATATGTTGTATAATCATGAAAAATAGTAATGGAATAGTAATAAAAAAAAAGGTGTGATAATAAATATAATAATATTAATAATAAAAATATAAAGACTAAAACATTCTATTTAAAATTTATTTCATTGGGGATTGTTTTTATCATGAATCGACCACTTGATTTTGACATTCAAATTTTTTTTCCATCCGAGAGAGCTGACAATGTACAAATGAAAGACATGTTTTATCAAAAGATAGAACATAAACTCAATGATCCAACTATGCTTTAAAGATAAAAAAATTCTTCATTTAGAGAATTTGAATTTTTAATTATAAAATTTTTAATTAAGTTGAAATTTGAATTAATTGGATTTGATGATAGCTAAAAAACGTGAAACAATAATAATAATATTTTTTTTTTGAAACCTTGAAACAATAATAATAGGTGTGAAAGATAATTGCATTGGTAGAACAATAAAAAAGGTGTGATAATAAATATAATAATATTAATAATAAAAATATAAAGACTAAAACATTCTATTTAAAATTTATGTCATTGGGGATTGTTTTTATCATGAATCGACCACTTGATTTTGACATTCAAATTTTTTTTCCATCCGAGAGAGCTGACAATGTACAAATGAAAGACATGTTTTATCAAAAGATAGAACATAAACTCAATGATCCAACTATGCTTTAAAGATAAAAAAACTCTTCATTAAGAGAATTTGAATTTTTAATTATAAAATTTTAATTAAGTTGAAATTTGAATTAATTGGATTTGATGATAGCTAAAAAACGTGAAACAATAATATTTTTTTTTTTTAAACCTTGAAACAATAATAATAGGTGTGAAAGATAATTGCATTGGTAGAACAATAGGCGTGAAGGTCCTTGACAGTAGCACAAAAAAAGAACAATAATATAGTAGCACGAAGAGAATGTCATTGATAATTATATATTCTCTATGTCCCAAAATAATTGTCACAGTTGATAAATGTGCATTATTCACATAATTTATTTTGACCATATTTTTTACTAATATGTAAATGAAAATATTAGCATATAAGATGTTGTTTGATTTGTCACGATTAATATTTTTAAGATATACAATTTTTAAAATTTTTAAAAATACATAATTAAAGATATTAACGATCAAAATTGTGCATTGACAAACGTAAACTGGTCAACTGTGTCAATTATTTTGGGACAAAGTGAGTGTTTAGGAGGGAAATTTTTATTTATTTATTTAATTATATAATATATTCAGCCAATTAAATAGAGCACACATGACAATGACAATAATTAATGAAGTGATTAAGGGAGTGTTTAGGAGGGAAATTTTTAGGGTTAAGTTGTAGCCAACCTAACAACATTTAAAAATAAGAGATGTCTAATTATTTTTAAAACATAAAACTCAGTTTTTTTGTCTTATATTTAAATTCATACGTCCATAGCTGAAGTGGTATAAGCTGAATGACATATGAATTGGATAGGGGGATCCAGGGATCAATATCCGGCGGCGGGAGCAGTTTATCTTTCTGATGTACTAAAGAAAAGATTTAAATTCATATGTAACTGTGAGATCTCGGATTCGAACCCGGATTATGACATTTAGCCTAACAATTTCGACATTTTACTAACATTTTTATCATTTGTACGGACTATCGAGGTTGTTATAATGGTAAATTAACTTGTGGAATTTACAATTACACAAGTCCAAGCAGCATCAATTTTTAGTTGACTTGGTTGTAAATTAAAATATGAGCAAATTCAAAAATGAAATTGAGTTTACTTGGTAAGGTGCTTGCATCAATATATGATGGTTCTACTTGAGTGTTATCACATGGAGCGTCGGCCAAATCGGCGTGAACATTGATTGATTGTTGAAATATCAAGATGTTTGAAGGTTCTGAACATGTCAAACATCATCTGAATGTCGTTCTATAAGATTTACCTACTCATACAAACAAGTACTTGCGCAAGAGTTGTAGGATATCGATAAATAAGATCAACCACCCTCTTTGAGTTGTTTGGTTGAATTGTCGACCTAATACATTGGAATAGTCCACCTAGTTTGATGTCTATTTCACTTTCATCAAGGGTGAATGAAAACTACAACACAATATATATACTGCTTTCTCAGCAACAGTCAATTAGTATGTACAGTATAATGCTTGAGTCGGCGGGGAGTACAGTTCAGTACAGTGCATGTTGTCACAGAAGTCCCACATCATTGAACCATTGCACATATATAGTGTTTATATAACGTGCACACGTCATTAAAAGTTATCCCTTCGTGGACATCCGATAAAATTGGAACGATATAGAGAAGATTAGCATGGCCCCTGCGCAAGGATGGCATGCACAAATCGAGAAATGGTCCAAAAATTTTGACATTTTTGTGCTTTTTCGCTTCACCTTCTTCCTTTGATTCTCTTCGCTGCAGGTAATGGCTTCTATTTTCATCACCGTCTGCTTCATTATTCAGTAGTAGTAACATGATTCAAAACTTGACTAAGTTTAGGGTTTTTGCATAATCTCTGATTAGTTAGATACAAGAGAGATAGAGTTAGTTAATCATATTATATAATTAGTTAATCTGTTTTGTTAAGTTTTTGCTTCTACGTGACTTTTGATTTTCCTCTTTTTCTCTTTTTTAATGATTCAACAATTATTCTTGTAAAATATGAAGGCAAGTTTGTAAATAGCAATAGTACATTTGAATCTGGATTTTTGATAGTGCCTGAAATAGTTGCATTGGTCTTGTAACCATTAGATATAAGTAAAGTTTGCAGATGTACTAAAAACTTTAATTTTATAGGAGTTAGTAATGTGATCAGTACTAGATCTTGTATCTAGTATCTATGACCCAAAGGATAGCATTCTTGAACATAAGAGTAGAAGGGATGGAGTTAATGGATGCAAAATGAATCGGTGGTGGGTTGCGTTGAAAGAGAATTTGTTTTTCATGATTATGATGATGAATCAATGTATAAAAGACTTGTTGGAAAACTTCTTTACTTAACTACTACCCGGCAACTCGGCCAGATATCTGTTTTGTTGTCTAATAATTGAGTCAACATGTCTCCAAACCTCAACAAGTTCACTACTAGGCCGCCGTTAGAATATTAAAGCATCTATAAAACTCTCTTACCAAAAGGGCCTTTTATATCCTACATCTTCTGACTTACTATTTTTCGGCTTTGCAGATTCTAATTCTGCTACTTGCCCTGCTTCAAGAAAGTTAGTTACTGGCTATTGTGTCTTTCTTGGATCATCTATAATGTTTGGGAAATCCGTAAAAAAATCTACAGTCTCTAGATCAAGTTCAGAAGTTGAACAACTTGCATCAGCAAACCTTACTTGTGAAGATCTTTACATTACTTTTGACAAAGGGCACACTACATTTTTGATGATATAATCATAATTGGGAGCAACAACAACTTTCTCAAGACAGCTTTTAAGTAGTTCATGTGATTTTTGGTCTCAAAGATCTTGGAACTTTACATTACTTCCTAAGAGTGCAAGTGTGCAAAGATAAAGTAGGTTTGCATTTGAACCAAACCAGATATATTTTTGATCTCTTAGAAAGTTCCATTCGGAGAATGTCTCTGTCGTGCGTGGGAAGGTTTTATTTATAGAACTAGGGAAAATTGAAAAACTTGATGTAGAAAATATGTTCGAAGTGAATTGGTTGATGGAATTATTGAGATAGGTGGAAGGTGTGTAACTGTGTATGTTTATTTGGAAAAATTTAAAAATTATAGAAGAGCATGTGAGTTTACAAGCTGATTAGTCCAACTCCAAACAGGTTTCTGATTTCTGATAAAGTAAAATCTGCTCTTACCCCTTCTAACTCCCAATATTTTTACCAGTCTAAACTCTAAAGTGATATGATTCTTTATACATTCATCATTAAGTTAGCAATAATTTGTTTTTCCTTGTTGTATTTATACCCTTACATCACAAGCGGCAAAGCAGTAATGTGATTCATTCAGCCTTTTGGTTGTTTTGTATATCCTACATCTATTTGAAATCTAGTGATATCTTTATTTTGAAATGCACATATTTAACTATGCCGCTTTAGTCAAATAGGCTTTAATCAAAGTCGAAAAAGTATTATTATGTAAATACATTATATAGAAATTATACAATTATTATAGGCCCCTCCTCTATTTTTTATTCAGTTTGATCAAAATTCAGTCCTACCGTGTAAGAGTCAATTCATCAGTTTCTGCCTCTGCTGCATTTACAGAATCAGTATTCTCTAATTGAACATAACTGATACTAAGCTGTATTATATTTACATTATCCATATCAACATATTCTCTCTCTTCTAGTGATCCCTCCCTAGCACTATATGTTGATGAATCCGTTTCTGCATCAATAGCAACTTCTGACTCGTGCTCCTCCGACTCTACTTTATCCTCCAAAGAATTTTTATCATCTACCTCAGAAGTATTATGTTCATGTTCATGTAGCTTGTCTTCGAATGTAACTATAGACTCTTTTGGATGTAAACTTGTTTTCTCGATCTCCAACAGCTTTTGAATTGTTTTAGTAGCAACATCTATAGCCCAATCATCACTATCTGCATCTCTGTAATTAGTCATGTAAAAGATATGATAATTTGAGATTGTAATCAAACTGTTAACAGAACCGGACAGTTTAATCTAGAACCAGTCTTTACTACGGTTCGGTTATTTTGACAGTTTAAGGCGGTTGAACCATGATTCAAGACTCGCCGGTTCGATGTTCAGTTCGAATTTTTAAACATGACGAAGAATGAAAAAGAATTTTGAAAGCATAGTATGCATTACTTGAAAGGGTCGAGTCCAGCCGAGTTAAAAGTTGATTTCATTACAGTGAGAAGGAGCAAAGGATCGGTGGAGAAGTATCCTCCATACATTCCAATTTCCACTAGGAATTGCACATCCAAAATAAACTGCTCAAGGAGTAAGGATAATGAATCAGAAATTGAGAATCACTTTAGATATGTAAAATTATTGGCTCCAAAATTAACTGTAATGTTGGTATTAATCTCTCATAATGAAGCTCAAAATAATAAACAAATTGGAGGGGAATCAGAAACCTGTTTGGCTTCATTAGTTTGTAAGCTAGCACACTCTTCTGTTGTTGCATTGATCTCTTTGTTCTTAGAAACTGAGATGAACATACACACCATCGCCTCTCTCAATAATTCCATCAACCAATTCTCTTCAAACACATTTTCTTCTTCAAGTTTTTCAATTTTCCTCAGTTCTAGAAATAAAACCTGCATATGACAGAGACAACTTTATACAAAATCTTGCACTATTTTTTCTTGTCACAGTAGCTTTTTTTAGTGACAATATCAAAAAGTTTAGAAAAAGCCTTTAGACATCCTGTCAATTGCAAACTAAGATGAAATTTAGCATAAAAAACTATTAAACTAATAATTGTCTTAATCACTTGTGTTCATATATTTCATAATAATCAATAGTCTTTACAGGATTCTATGTGAAAACAGTACCTGAAATATTGCAGAAGGCGTTGAATTGTGGATCATGTCACCATCAAACTGGTCATTATAGTGAGTAGCTGAAAACATTTCATGGCTACTGCAAGTAGACAACACTCTGAGAATTAACTGCTGGCAGAACACATTTCTCAGCTTATTGTAGCCCTCGTCAATAAACAATAGGAAATCGTCAAGTTCTTTATTATGAAGAACAATTGAGTGGTTCTCCACTACTTGTGAATCCATGTGACTAGAGCTTCTTCTGCTAAAGATATCTATGACCATAGTTGAAAGAAATTGCGCCAATGTTGATAGATTGGCCAAAATAGAAACCTGCTGTGTCAATGACTCGGCTAACTTGATTCTCGAACTATCTTGCTCCATTGCACTTATTTCAAAAGTAAGAGCTCTTTCAAGTATGATAATATACTCAATAAATAGGTTCTTGAGTCCATTAATGACTAGATTTCCCATTTCGAGGGCAACTAATGGAGAAATGTCTTCTGCAATGGCCTGATCAAAGTCACTCAAATATGTTACATATTAGTATAGTATTGTGAATCCTTGCGACGCACAATGAGAAGTTCTTCGAAATAATTTTTTAGTTACAATTTATAATCTGTTGTTTCAGCAGCCACGTTTAACATTAAATCATAGTACACCTAAACCTACATCAACGTTGTGTGTGTATCAACTAAAAACCATCTCTTTTATAAATCTAAACATAACATCAAAACACGTTAATGTTTAATATTGAATGGTAATTGAACACACCTGCAATAGTGTCAGAACCTTCCGGCCACTAGAAGTTAACAGACAATAATCAGGTTGTTCTGTTGAAGATCCAGCTCCTCCAAACACTCCAGACACAAGGTATTTCTCTAAAATCCAAGAATCACTTACTGAGAATATAGGAATCACTTTCTTAAAATGGTTTATGTGTGTATTCAAAACTTCTTCCATGCAGGGGAAAAGATGCTTTACCAAGTATGGCAGCAGCACTAATTTCTGATTTTTATCTAACAAAGAACAGTACAAAACTGCAAACTTCAAAGCCTTTATGGCAGAGGACAAACCAACACTTACTTCTGATGTGCTTTTAAGAAATTTGTGAAAACAAGTAATAAAAGACATTGTTTCTTCATATGACCACAGCATAAGTTCTGAGGCATAAGGAGAATTTTCTCCGCATAAAATCACGAAGCTCTTAGCCGCTTGTGAGATCTTAGAAAACACAAACCTAGCAAGCTTTCTGATATATATCTCATTTAATGATGAGTTTGACCATTGCAAATTATTTTTTCCGGTTACGATACACAAATGGTAATATTTAAGCAATAGGTGAATAGAAAGTTGAGTATCACCAAGCCTGCAAAGTATAGTGAGTGCACTTTTTAGTTCTGGTCCTTCAATTCTTTTATTCTCAACTAACTGTATCAACTGTTTTATCAGTATGGACTTTTTCTCAGAAATCATAGTGTTATATAACAATATCTTCTCATTATCAATATTAGATAGGAATTCATATTCATATGCAGATTCTAGAAGTTGAAGGGCTTCATCTAGCTTGTTTTCTGACAAAAGTACATCCAGCTTCTCTGAAACATCATTGATATGAGTTTCTAATTCACTTGGCGGAGATGATATAGAAAAATCTATAGATTCTTCAATGGTTGAGTTTATGGATAATATCTTAGGATATATGCGATCTTTAAGATCCTTGACTATCATTTGATGGGATAAGAAGTGGTTTTCTAGTTGCACAAGCTCATTTTCCACTCCTGTCACTTCCTCTAGTATTCTACACATATCAGAAAAATGGAAGTACCTCAACTTTATATGACATTCAAAACAATCAAAAGAATAAGATTAACATTCTGATTTTGCAGCTTCATGAGAGGTACGTAAAGGTATTTTTCATGATGCAAGTAGTGTATGGATATACATTTATAGATATAAATAATTTATGATAATCTGTTTGGATAAATATTCGTATTAAACGCTTATAGCATATAACACTCATCATACAGGCTCTGTTTGGGAAAAAGTAGTGGATAGCTGATAAGTTCGCATATATAATTAGCTTACCAAAATAAGCTATAAAGTTGGTAAAAATAAGTTATATGCTCGTGAGAAAAAAAAGTTACCTAACAAGTATTTTTTTTTTCAAATTGAGCTTATAAGTTATAAGCCATAAACTCAAAATTTGGCATTGCCAACGAGAGCCAAAATTAAGTTAAATTGTTTTTATATAAACTGTTTTCAGAAGCTATCCTAGAGAGCTTATAGTTATAAGCTAAAACAACTTATAAACATGTCATTAGTTGTACCTCTTCAAACAGTCTCACAAATGCTTGTGTCAATCCAAATATTCAAAAAAATAATTAAAATCTCTAAAATAGCATATTATAGAACTTAATAAATTAACTACCTTACCTAAGAAATGAGGAATAATTAGCAAAGATATTTTTGTGTAAATCTAGATTTGCTGCTTCCTTGAGCTCTTGAAGTTCATCACACAGATGTTTGATGCCCTGTGATGATCATCATTAACATTAAGCCAAAACATATATTTGAAATATGTTGCAGCAGTGATAGATAATATACAATAATACAAGAAACATAACACAGAGTACTCCCTCCGTTCACTATTATACGCAAATTCGACTTTTTTAGTACATTTGACAATTGATGCATATGATCCATATTATATGTCAAATACATCAGTAATCAAATATACAAAACAAAAAAATCAAATTTACATATAATAGTGACCGAAGGGAATACTATGCAAGCAAGCACGTACCCTTCCAGTGATGGATTCAATATCAAGTTTGGCATTGACATCAGGTTGATCATTACTAACATTAGAATTAGACTGTGAGATGACCGAAACAACATCGTCGGAGCTCGGCTCTGAAGAATGTATGGAGTTTCGAGACTCCGGGAGGGAGTGGTCTCTAAACCGAAACTTGGGAGCCGATGAAGATTCCATTTGTATACAAATATTGACAAGCAAATTAAATTAAATGGACTTTGGTGTTATCTGTTAATGATTAAAGTTTTTCCATTTTATAGTTTTTTGAAGATCCTAGGTAGGTTGTTGTGGACATGACATGGGTATTACCGCTGAGGCTTCATTGATATATTCGTCAATAAACTGCTTTTGTTTGTTTTTTGATTTTGCATGTATGTATTTCCTTCTACAACCTGCTTCGGCAGCTTCTACCTCTGTTGCTGTCATTTGTTTTATTTTACGAAGCATTTTGTATTCTACTCATGTGACTGTCTCATTCTTTGTCTGCACCAGGAGGATATATCTAATGTTTGGCTAATCAGAAGTGAGAACAAAATTCTTCTCTACAAGGATTAAATCAGCATTTTTTTGTCGTATATTAGTAGGACAATTTTCATTTTATTTTTTTTGGAACACTAGAGGGTTGAAGTCCTAAAGAAAGAAAACTACATAATAACTAGTCAATGACTCAATGTATAGCAACTTCTAAAATATGAACTTCAAACTGATCCTTGATTGCATTGGGACACATAATAAAAAGGATATTTCACCATGCAAACTAAAAGTCAAATTAGCAAGTTCATCCGTACAAAAAATTTTTGATAGACACCTCACATTGTAAGGGATAAATACCTATTAACCTAAAGTATATTATTAGTATTTAATTCTCTATCAAATTTTCAAACATAAGTTTTACTTATTTTTAATATATTTTGAAGGATCTAAAAGGATTATATATATACTAGACTTTCACCCGTGCGTTGCACGGATCTTATAATCTGATATAAATATCGAAGAATTAATTCATATATAATATAATAATTAAAAAATAGTAATTGTATATTAATAAAAAATGTATGACAATAAATATAATAATAACTTTAATAATGAAAATATAAGGTCTAAAATCCCAGAGCACTTAGATGAATTGATAAGAGATCGCTTCTACCTTAACCAAAGGTCATGAGATTGAAGTCGTTAAATTTGAGGAAGAGTTTTGCCACCCTTTGTAATTTTACCCGACTCGAGGGATTAGTCTCTGCAGTTGTGCGCAGAGGATACCTGGTTCAAACCAAAAAATATAAGGTATATAAATTAAAACATTGTATTTAAAAAGATAAACATAAAATTAAGTAGTATTATTTAATTATTAAACATTACGAAAAACTTCTTTGTAGACCACCTTCGAAGTTACATTTGTATCTCTGTCTTCTACGTCGGTTATTAATATCTTCAATCCTTCTCTTGAAGTTAATCTTGACATCGCAACATACAATTGACCGGTAATAGTAGATATACTCCAACATGTTGAAGGGATTGTCCTTGACTTTTATTTATCGTCATTGCAAATGAAATAATTAAAGAAAATTGTTTTCATTGAAATTTAAATAGAATTTTTAAATCATATGGGATAAGAGATATTTTAGGTGTAAATACTTTGTCACCAATGTTACTACATGAAATCATCTTTCCCTGAAACACAATTTTTCCCATTTTTATTATTTTGTTATAATTAGCATGGTATAGTTGCATAATCTTAATCTCTAATTTATATTCTTCAATAATAACCTTATTTGAACACCAATTTTCAATTTTAACTTGTGATTTGAAAATCCAAATACAATAACTGTGTTAAAAAAATTGGAGTGTCAATATCAGATACTACTGTCTATATTCCGTAAATATTGAGTATCATAACTTAAATATATATTATCTTCATTAAGAAATAAATACAACATATAATTGTTGATAGTGTTCACAATGGAAATTTTAACTTCTTAGAGTTTATTTGCTAATAACCTATAAAGTCAAATTTTCAAATGACGTGATATCTTTTAAGTGTTTCCTTGTTTTTTTTGCAAGATTTCAAAAATAATATAACATTAATATCACCGATGAATATTAATTGATGTTTTTCCAATAAGTTTTGAAAATAAATTATTTAATATATGTTTTAGGGGGTTACAAATTAAGAGGCTACACATGATGTTTCTCCACATCAGCAGCTTATAATAAGTCCCTACCTTTAGACATGCTAATATGAATTATTGAATTGTTCAAATGAATTATATACTAATAAATAAAATAATTTGCAGTAGTACAACATCAGTTTATGGTGTTTCTCCACATCACCGGCTCATGCTAAGTCCCTACCTTTAAACATGCTAATACGAATTATTGGATTGTTTAAATGAATTACACACTAAATAAATTAATTTGCTATACAACATCAGCTTATGGTAATAAGCAAATAAAAGCATTCTAACATTGGGACCTTGCGTCAATAAAACATTGGGACCTGAAAAGATTTTTAATATTTATTTATTTATATAAAAATGCAGCCAATCAAACCAATAAATAAAGCACACGTGGCAACAAATTAATGAAGTAATTAGAGAAGTGTTTAGGAGGGAAAAATATAGGGTTAATTGTTACTAATCCAACAGGATTTAAAAATAAGATATATATATATATATATATATATATATATATATATATATATATATAGGGGTTTGCTAACTTCCACCCATGTGGGAGGAAGTTAGCAAACCTCCTCCCACTACAAATTTACTTTAAAACCCTCACAATTGCTCCGCGCCCCCCCCCCCCATGATTTCTGCGCGCGCCCCCCACCTTCTCTGCGCCCCCCCCCCCCCCAACCTGTTTTACTGTGCGCGCCCCCCAAACCCCCCACCCCCCCAAACCCATTTTTTTTTATTTTTTTTTAGTTTATTTCTCCAACCTGTTTTTTATGTTTTTTTTCTAACCTTTATTTTTTAATTTTTTTGTTCATTTAAATATATATATATATTACAAATATTTTTTTGATGTTTATATATCTTTATTCTGATTTAAAATTGCATACTAAAACATGTACTATAATTATGTTTAATTTATGACAATTAACATAAAAATTATTAAATGGAGCAAAAATAGTTTTGACATACTAGTAATAATTTCAATAATAATCTCATTGTTCTTTTATTTTATTAGAAACCATAACATCTTGTATTAATATTTGACTTAAATTTTTTCTATTTTAGAATAACGAAACCATTAGACCATACTAATGGTTTCAGTTTATAACAT
Source organism: Trifolium dubium (assembly GCA_951804385.1). NCBI lineage: Eukaryota > Viridiplantae > Streptophyta > Magnoliopsida > Fabales > Fabaceae > Trifolium > Trifolium dubium. Next base: position 21,751,080 of record OX638068.1, read on the forward strand.
CTTGAAACCATTTAATCATGTTAATGGTTTCACAGATTTATTTTATGATTTCAGTCATAATTATTATTTAAAACCATTTAACAATAATAATTTTATTGTCCTTTTATCTTTATTAGAAATCATATCATCTTGTTTTAATATTTGACTCAATTTTTTTTCTTTTTTAGGGTATTAAACCATTCGAAATCATTAGAACATACTAATGGTTTCAGTTTATAACGTCTTGAAACCATTTAACAATGTTTATGGTTTCAAAGATCTATTTTATGATTTCAGTCATAATTATTATTTAAATCCATTTAACAATAATAATTTCATTGTTTTGTTACTTTATTAGAAACTATATCATCTTGTATTAATATTTGACTCAATTTTTTCTATTTAGGGTATCGAAATCATTAGACCATACTAATGGTTTTAGTTTATAACGTCGTGAAACCATTTAACAATGTTTATGGTTTCAAAGATTTATTTTATGATTTCAGTCATAATCATTATTTAAAACCATTTAACAATAATAATTTTATTGTCCTTTTATCTTTATTAGAAACCATAACATCTTGTATTAATATTTGACTCAAATTTTTTATATTTTAGGATAACGAAACCATTAGACCATACTAATGGTTTCAGTTTATAACGTCTTGAAACCATTTAACAATGTTTAAGGTTTCAAACATCTATTTATTAAAATTTAATTAAATAAAAAACTCCACAAAATTTATTTTATGTATGGAAACCATTAGACCATACTAATGGTTTCGGTTTATAACATCTTGAAACCATTTAATCATATTAATGGTTTCAAAGGTTTATTTTAAGATTTCACTCATAATCATTATTTAAAAATATTTTAAAATAATAATTTCATTGTTCTTTTACTTTATTATAAACCATATCATCTTGTTTTAAAATTTTACTCAAATTTTTTCTATTTTTGGATAACGAAACCATTAGACCATACTAATGGTTTCACTTTATAACATCTTGAAACAATTTAATCATATTAATGGTTTCAAAGATTTATTTTATGATTTCAGTCATAATAATTATTTAAAAATATTAAACAATAATAATTTTATTGTCCTTTTATCTTTATTAGAAACCATATCATCTTATTTTAATATTTGACTCTAATTTTTTCTATTTAGGGTATCGAAACCATTAGACCATACTAATAGTTTCAGTTTATAACGTCTTAAAACTATTAAACAATGTTTATGGTTTCAAAGATCTATTTAATTAAAATTTAATTAAATAAAAAATTTCACAAAATTCTTTTTAAAAAAATATTATCAAAAAAAAAATGAAGGTGGAGAGGAATGTATTTTAAATAACTAAAAAAAAAAAAAATTAAATTGGGGTGGGGGGGTGGGATGGGGGGCGCACCCAGCAATTGGGGGGCGCGCGCAGTAAAAAAGGGTTGGGGGGCGCTGAGAAATGGGGGGGGCGAGCGTGAGAGGGAGATTTTGGGGGGGGGCACAAAGTAATTATGGGGGTTTTATAGTAAATTTGTAGTGGGAGGATGCTTGCTAACTTCCTCCCACATGATTTATGGCACGAGGCCATATGTCGTTGAAAATGCACGACAAATCAATTTGCATATAAATTCTAACTTAAATTAATTTATTACTTACACTGAAACATTAAAAATAATAAAAATCAATAATAACTTAGTTTAAGTGGTAAAAAAAATAATTTTATAATGACGGTCTATATAAATTAAATTCTTATGAGTTTAGTCGTTATGCACTGTCAGTGTAAAATAATTGTACACATACATCTAATAATATGTTGTCACATCATTTAATGAATATAATACATCATGTCTTTTTAAACACAATACATGACATGTTAATATATTATTTGATGCATGTGTAATGTGACATATCATGTGTTTTTAAATACCATACATGATGTGACATTACATTATTGGATTCATGTGTAAAATTATTTTACACATACATCTAATAGTATGCTGCCAAATAAGACTGGGGTTTGAACCATGATATTTTTGTTTATTCATTTTACAAAATAAAATTTTAGCCCTAAATATTTTTAAAAAAAAATATGGTAAAAAAACACTACTTAAAAAAAATAATCATCATAACATATACTCCATATTATGGAAGGGAGTAATTAAAGGAGTTAAAAAAAAAAAAACAAATCGTGCATGAGACGACAAACTTTTGTCGTACCATTCAGCATTTTCCAAACCATAAAAATGAAAGAAAAAAAAAAGAAGAGCATTATATTCTCTTTCTGTGTGGAAATAGTTTTTTCAAAACACCAACAATCTTCCAACTTTTGGAAAAGATTGTTCCCATACAAAAAAGGTGTCTTTTTTCTTTTGGCTTCTTGTGTCACATATTCACATACTGATACATCCCTATGTATATATCGTACGATGAAAAATATTATGAAAACGTTATGCCTTTTTTTTGGTATTAGACGGGGGCAGCCCAAAAAAACAAACTACAAAGCAACTAGTTGGGGGAACAACACACCTCTACAGTTATGGATTTGTATCGACCTTAAATTGTTTGGGGCGGGTGGGTGATATTATTAGCACTATTATTCAGTATATTCTGGATTCAAAAACACACACAGTAATAATCAAACCACATGAAGGTCATAGTAGATCTCTACCATTGTCTTAATTAGTGCCAAATAGTATGTTGTAAAGTAAATTACATTGTCTGGAAGTTTTAGCTTTATAAAATTCCAAAATTATTAGGTCGGACATCCATAATCAGGGTTTGAATCTTAATCACTCCATTTTATATGTGTAAGTTTCTAATAATTTTGTTATTTCGTTTATGTAAAAAAAAAAACATTTTTCGTATTTGAAAAATGAAAACATTTATGTAGGTGTACATAAGACACTTATCAATAATCAATTATCATGTTATTATCTTATTAGTTATATCAAAAACTTTAATAAACCAACTATTTTTCAATGCACTAAAAACAACTATTCATATCTCTAAAGGTATTGATGTGGTATTCTCCGGACTTAGGAATTATGAGAAACCCACAAGAATTAAAGCTGGATATTATATTGATGAAAAAGTTTTTCATAGGTGTAGTACACGGCGCAAAAAATATACAGATATGCAATAAATGAATGCAATGCATAAATGTAAACAATGAAGCCGCCACCATACTTTATTTATCACGTGAGGGGAAAGGAAAATAATGATAAAACCTTGAAAGATCGGGTTCGGGAGTTGGTTACATGAGGGGAAGACGTTAACACCCCCTCATATCCGTTGTACTCAACGGGAACCATTTGGGGAATTTTGGTTTGCATAAACAGAGAATAGCCGCATAAAAAGAATTAACAAAACCGCAAATTGAACAGAAAAGGGAAAAAAAAGAGTTTTTTATTATTTGGCTTGACGAGAGAGGCTCTCGCTCCTACGTATCCCCCAAGTACAATGAGGAAGTCAAAGCTCACGTAGTTCTTCCTGAAAAAGGTTTTGTGTGTTGGTTGTTTTTAGTGAACGATGCTTAGGTCGCATTCCACTGATACAACAGTATGCTTGTATGCTCGCTTCGGAGGCTTAAACGTTTGTCTGTAGCAGGGGAATGGATAAAGTGTCATCCGTTTATAAAAACAAGTTAAAAGAGATTGAAAGTTGAAAAAGAGTTGACTGCACAAGGGCAGGAAAAGCAGTTATGTGGGTTGAGTGTCTTTTAGATATTAGGATATTATTTAGTGAATGTGGATAACCTCATTGCCACAAGTCATCCGTCAAGGACGAGGTTATCCTAGCAAAGACAAGTCATCCGTCAAGCTCCGCCGTTTCATTCAGTTTATTATCGAATTAACTAAAAAGTGAGAATAGCCGGAAACGAGTCATCCGTCAGGCTCCTTCTATCTCATTTTTAATTAATAAGTATTTTAAGTTTTTAGAACGAGAATAAACTCAAAGCCACAAGTCATCCGTCAAAGACTGGTTTATTCTTATTCTATTTTTTAGCAAAAGACTTCCACAAATTCCAATTCAGATAAACAAAAGAAAAAGAAAGAGGTAGAAGATGATAGAGATGCAGATGTATGCACATGAATGACAGATAATGATGATGTTGAACAGTTATAATGATATGAAATTAAATCATCGAAGCAAATATTAATTCAACAGATATCAGTCAAACAATTAATTGAACACGGTTAGTTAAAATAAAATAAAACGAAAGCGAGTCATCCGTCAGGCTCCTTCTTATTCTTTTTTAACTAACATGTTTTATTCACTTTTTTAAAAGTTCGGAATAATGGTAAATTAAACCGCAAGTCATCCGTCAAGGACTTATTTATCATTATTCATTTTTTACTAACAAATTTTCTTCACTAAAAAAAAAACTCCGGAATAACGATTAATTAAACCGCAAGTCATCCGTCAAGGACTTATTTATCGTCATTCTAGCTATTTTTAAACAAAACTTTCAAGGCAGCAAAAGAGGGTGCAGGTAGTAATTCACACAAACAAACAGAATACGAAAATGGGCTTAAGGCCCAATCTATACCCCTTCAGCAAGGGGTGCAAATAACAAAAATGCACAAAACAAACAGAATTAACTACTTGGGCTTAAGGCCCAATTTTAGAGGTTTAGAGAGGGGTGCGAAAAACAGATACAGGGTGTGTGAATATAGAAATTCACTACTGGGCTTAGGCCCAGTTTTCCTCACAGCTCAAGGGGTGTATTCAGCAGACATAGGGGTCCATGTAGTAAAAGTCACAAAATAAACAGAATAAACAAAAAAACGTAAATGGGCCTCAGGATTGGATCAAACCCACTTCTCTTTCATACTGGGTCGGTGATCGACGATTTGTGTATCAAAATATTTTAATGACCGCAAGTGCACAGTCTCGTCGTGTAGTTTTAAAAAGATATCGAATCCACAGGGACCAATAGTTGAACTACCGTAATCCGTTGTCACGGTGTAAATCTAAGGCTATCAGATAGGGGTTTGTTTAGAATTTTAGAATTTAAAATTAAAGAAATTAATTAATTAATAAAAGCGGATATCGGTATGTAACTTAATTAACCATCGGGGATTTATTAAATCAATAGCGCGCGAAAAAAAAGGGTTTATTTTTCAGAAGAACTTTCTCAATTTAAAAGTCTAAACCTCACACTCTCGTTTTGTTGATAAAGACCATACTTTCTAAGCCAGGAGTTTTACTGTCACTTTTCTACCACCTTAGCTTCGAAAGTATATTTTGAAAATCAATGAGTTCTAATTAATCCTAACGTGGCTCTCGCTCGTTCAAAGATTAATATCAAATTCCTACTATCTAGTTAAAACCCCAAACTCTCGCTCTATTGATTTTAACCTTAGTTGCTTTCTTTTACTCTCGTTCAAAAGCTTTGTATTAAATTAGGAATTTGAATCAGAAAAATAGTTTAATAAATGCGTGTGCTAAATCATTACTAAATCCCCTTCGGAGAATTAGTTTACATACCGATATCTAGGAAATTTAGCTAGACATAATTAAGAAATTAAACAAAGAAAAACAGAAAACTAAATTAAACATAAATAAATGATTAAATAAAAACATTAAATAAAAACCTGGAAGAAATTGCTGAATAAAATTGATATAAATAAACGGTACAGAATTCTTGACAGGAAACTGAAAACAGAACTGAAAACGGATTCCCGGTGTGGAAATACCGTTACAGTTACTGTAACTGGAAATATAAACTGGCTGAAAATAAAGAAAGTAAGGCGTGAAGAAATCTGAAAAATGAGCTTGCTATTTATAGGAGGGGATTTGCTAGTACGATCCACAAAAATAGGGAAGATAAGCTTCATTTTGATCTCATCCAATTGCCATCCGATTAGGAACAGAAAACGGTTCAGACGGTTCACTTCTTCCCCACGTCACGCCAATTCTATTTTACTGGGCTTGCACATTTGGTGGCGCTCGCCACCTATTCTGTGGCGCTCGCCACCTAGGTCTTCAATTGGTGGCGCTCGCCACCACCACTGTGGCGCTCGCCACTGGGCAGATTTGGGTCAATGCCCATTTCTGTCATGCTCCTTTGTGGGCTGCGCGAATTTGGGCTTTGCACCCCCCTTTTTGCTCCGTTTTTTACACTTTTTGCTCAATTCTCTTCTTCGACCTATTTTATTCGACAAAACTAAAAACAAATCAAATTCTAATATAAAAGGACATAAATGAAATAAATACATGTGCAAATGCAACTAAAATTCACCTAAATTAAGCTAAAAATACGATATGATTTCGTGTCATCAAATTCCCCCACACTTGAACCATTGCTTGTCCTCAAGCATAAAAGAATAGTGAATCGCATGGTATAAGTAAAAACACATGACACGATCATCTTACTCGTACGTGGTTGCCGGCCAAGCCATGAAAATCAGGTAACAGTGGAAATAACAAGAATACAGTAATGACACAAGAGATTCCCGTTATGTGAAAACAGACCTGAAGCATTTCCTCTTGACTCTACCTCTCACCTAAGTTTCATTCCCCCTTTTCATTCTAGCGCAATCACATTAAGCCCGTTATCTTGTACACGCCCATGGTAAGAAACCTGTTAGTGATTATGATCATCATATAGCGAGGGGTGCTGATAACATAAGTTTGGTAACCCCTATTTGCTTTACCCATTTCGCAGTTGCGGGGGATCGGATCGTAACCCGCCCTACCAAGTTCAGAATCAGACACCTCTGAACCAACTACTAATGAGTTTTTATACTATGGTATTTTTTTTTTCCTTCCTCATGTTTCAACATTTGCTGAGTTTTCATTAATTATTTCAAGGAATCAACCAATAGCATTCATTTATAATCAAAATCATTCACTTATATTCTTCGGTTTCCCACTTAGTTTGTGCCTTGAGATGGTGCCGACTGCTAGATAAACTACTAAGGGTTCATTAAAACTCAAGTTCAAAGTTTTATCAAAATTAGTACTCAAATCAGTTTTACACACTTCAGGGGATCTAAGGTGTTAAAACGGTATTGATTTTATCTAACCGTTACCCAAATTCCACAAATTAGCCTAGATAGTGCAAACAACCTATATACTTTCAAACAATCAATACCAAGCATCAAAACTCAATACTTTTGCTTTTCACAAGAAAATTTTTGGTATGGCTCAAGAAATGGGAAAATCAGGCGATATCAAAACCAACACGCAACATCAACTCAATCTAAGTGAACTAACCTAAGGTTTTATTATGCATGCAAAACTAAATGACTGTAAGTAAAGGAAAGCGATAAAGCTTCCTCCCCCACACTTAAATCGAGCATTGTCCCCAATGCAACGACTAAAGGTGAGCTTGGAAGGGTACAACCTGAGTAGCGAAGCTTTCACAACTTGTAAAGTCGTCGAGCGTGCTATCTCTTTATTACCTGCAAAATAAAATGAACTAAAAGGAGAAACATTAAATTTAAAATCAGCGGGTTGCCTCCCACCAAGCGCTTTGTTTAAAGTCGGTTAGCTCGACTTCAAAAACGGTGACTTAGTTCACGTGACAGCGGACAGGGCGGATAGGTTGAAATTTGTAAGTGTGGTGTCACTATCCTTAAGGTTGTAATGTTTCAACCGCTGCCCATTAACTGTGAATGTATCACTAGAGTCACTCTTTATCTCAATCGCCCCATGAGGATATGTCTTGGAAATTGTAAAGGGGCCTGACCACTTTGAGCGAAGTTTTCCAGGAAAGAGTTTAAGTCTTGAATTAAAAAGAAGTACTAACTGTCCTACCTTAAACTCTCTCCTAGATAGACGCTTATCATGCCATTTCTTTGTTCTTTCCTTATAAATTCTGGCATTCTCATAAGCGTCCAACCTGAGCTCTTCTAACTCATGGATATCCAAGGTTCTTTTCCTACCGGCGGTGGTGTAATCAAAATTGAGGGCTTTGATAGCCCAATAAGCTTTGTGTTCAAGTTCCACCGGCAGATGGCATGATTTGCCATAAACAAGCTTGAAGGGAGTGGTCCCAATTGGGGTCTTATAGGCTGTCCTATATGCCCACAGTGCCTCATTCAGTTTTAAGGACCAATCCTTCCTAGAGGTTGCAACTGCTTTTTCAAGGATTTGCTTGATCTCCCGATTGGAGACCTCCACTTGTCCGCTTGTTGCGGGTGGTAGGGAGTTGCTATACGGTGTCGGACCCCATATTTAGATAACAATCTTTCAAAGATCCTAGAGATAAAATGGGAGCCACCATCGCTGATGACAAGTCTCGGCACACCGAACCTAGGGAAGATCTGGTTCTTGAACAATCGAATCACTACTTTGGCGTCATTAGTTGGAGAGGCGATAGCCTCGATCCATTTGGACACATAATCGACGGCCACAAGTATGTATTTGTTCCCAAAAGAAGTTGGGAATGGTCCCATGAAATCTATCCCCCATACATCAAATATTTCCACTTCAAGGATGCCATGTTGCGGCATTTCGTCACGCCTAGAGATGCCACCAGCGCGTTGGCACTGATCACAACTCCTTATGGCAGCGTGGACATCTTTCCAAAGAGTGGGCTAAAAGAGGCCGGCATGTAAGATCTTAGCACAGGTTTTGGAAGTACTTGCATGTCCTCCATAGGGCGCAGAATGACAATGAGTGATAATGCTTTGCGCCTCATCTTCGGGGACACATCGACGGAAGATTCCATCGGCACCTCTCTTGAAAAGAAGAGGGTTATCCCAATAGTAATGTTTTAGGTCACTAAAGAACTTCTTCTTTTGCTGGTAAGTTAAGTCAGGTGGAAGGACTCTTGCTGCTAAGTAATTAACAATATCAGCATACCATGGCAAAGAGTCTCTTGTGAAGACAGAGTTGACGACTTCGATGTCGTCTTGAAGCAAAGGGCACTCGGAGGCGACACTTTCCATAAGGGCTACCAGCCTCTCATACGGGAAATCATCATTTATGGGTACCGTTTCCGGCACCATTCCCTCCATTCTTGACAAGTGGTCAGCGACTGTGTTGTCGATTCCTTTCTTGTCTTGGATCTCTAAATCGAATTCTTGAAGGAGCAAGATCCATCTCAGGAGCCTTAGTTTGGCATCCTTTTTGTTCACTAGGTACCTAATTGCGGCATGATCTGTATAGACAATGATTTTGGCCCCTATTAGGTAGGAACGGAATTTGTCAACCGCGAACACAACAGCCAGAAGCTCTTTTTCTGTGGTGGCGTAGTTCATCTGCGCAGGGTCTAAGGTCCTACTAGCATAGTAGATAGCATGAAGCTTCTTATCCTTCCTTTGACCTAGAACTGCGCCTATAGCATAGTCACTAGCGTCACACATGATCTCAAATGGTAGACTCCAATCGGGTGGCTGCATGATGGGGGCAGAAATGAGAGCTGACTTTAATTGCTTGAATGCCGTTAGGCACTCCTCATCAAAGATGAACTCGGCATCTTTCATTAGCAGCCCGGTTAACGGCTTTGTGATTTTGGAGAAGTCTTTAATGAATCGCCGATAGAAACCGACGTATCCTAAAAAGCTTCGGACTTCTCTCACAGATTTGGGAGGCGGTAGATTCTCTATAACTTGAATTTTAGCTCTATCTACCTCAATCCCTTTGTTGGACACTATATGTCCAAGAACAATTCCTTGACGAACCATGAAATGACACTTTTCCCAATTAAGCACAAGATTGACTTTTTCACATCTTTCAAGTACCTTCTCAAGGTTTGTCAAGCATCCTTCAAAACTTTGCCCGCATACGGAGAAGTCATCCATGAAGACCTCCATAATGTCATTGATGTAATCGGCAAAGATTGCTTGCATACATCTTTGGAAAGTAGCGGGGGCATTACACAATCCAAATGGCATTCGCCTATATGCAAATGTGCCAAAAGGACAAGTGAAGGTCGTTTTCTCTTGGTCATCGGGATGAATAGGAATATGGAAGAATCCCGAATAACCATCTAGATAGCAGAAGTAGGAATGATTAGCCAGACGCTCAAGCATTTGATCAATGAAGGGCAAAGGGAAATGATCCTTGCGTGTGGCTTTGTTGAGTTTCCTATAGTCAATGCACATTCTACTACCCGTTACGACTCTTTGTGCTACAGACTCTCCTTTCTCATTGGTAACTACAGTCACTCCACCTTTCTTAGGCACGACATGAACGGGACTGACCCATTTACTGTCGGAGATCGGGTATATTATTCCTGCATCCAGAAGTTTTTCAACTTCCTTCTTAACTACTTCAGTGAGAATGGGATTTATCCTTCTTTGCGGTTCTCGAGAGGTTTTGCAATCTTCCTCGAGGTAGATGCGGTGCATGCAAAGAGAAGGACTTATCCCTTTAAGATCAGATATGCTATATCCTAAAGCAGCTGGGAATTTTCTTAGGACTTTTAGCAATTCTTCGGTTTCTGATTGTCCTAAATCGGCGCACACAATCACAGGGCGCTTAAGCTCTTGATCAAGGAATTCATACCTTAGACTCTCAGGTAGAGGTTTTAGTTCGAGAGAAGATTGATCAGGAGACAGTGTCGGGTTTGGTGTAATCTCAAAGCATTCACCGAGCTCGTCATCCTGAACTTCGAGAGTAGGAGTTGGAGAAGATGTGAGAATTTCAGTGTAAACGGTTTGATCATTCTCCATTTCCTTTCTGCATTCATCAATGACGTCAAGCAGATAGCAAGTATCATCTATAGCAGGCGCGCTTAGGAATTGAGTCAAAATGAATTCAACTTTTTCATCTCCCACTTCAAAGGTGAGCTTTCCCTTTTTGACATCAATTATCGCACCGGCTGTAGCGAGGAATGGCCTTCCTAAAATGATAGGCGTGTTAGAGTCTTCCTTAATATCCATGACTATGAAGTCGGATGGAATAAAGAACTGACCTACACGCACCAGAACATTTTCTAAGACTCCTATAGGCATCTTGACCGAACGGTCGGCAAACTGAATGGACATTCTGGTGGGTCTTAGCTCGCCTAGCTTGAGTCTCTCGCATATGGTCATGGGCATCAAACTAATGCTAGCACCTAAATCACATAGGGCTTTGTCAATAACAAACTTCCCAATGACGCAGGGTATGGAGAAACTTCCTGGATCCTTGAGTTTAGGAGGCATTTTGTTTTGAAGGATAGCACTACACTCGGCAGTGAGTGTAACAGTTTCGTTATCCTCAATCCTCTTTTTGTTGGTTAGGATCTCCTTGAGAAACTTAGCATATGCGGGCATTTGTGTGATAGCTTCGGTGAATGGGATGGTGATATTCAACTGCTTGAGAAGCTCCACAAATTTCTTGAATTGCCCCATGCTTTTGGTCTTTTCCAACCTTTGAGGATAAGGAATGGGTGGTTTGTAAGGTGGCGGAGGCACATAGGGTTATTCTTTTGCCTCAACGCCATTTCCTTCTTTCTCTTTGGGTTCACTCTCTTTCTCAGCTGGTTCATCTGGCTTTTGCTGCATGGCAGGCCTCTCAATCCTAGGGCCAACTGGTTCATCATACTGTGTTCCACTTCGTAGTGTCACAGCGTTTACATGAGCCTTAGGATTGGGCTGAGGTTGGCCAGGAAATGTTCCTGCAGGAGCAGACATGGATGATTGTTGTTGAGCCACCTGTGCAACTTGAGTTTCTAGTATCTTATGATGGGTGGTCAAAACATCAACTTTACTGTTCAATTGCTCGAACATTTTGGCGAAATGCAGGTTTTGATTCTTGATCCCCTCGTTAGTTTGCATTTGGGACGCCATGAAGGTTTCAAACATGGCGTCAAGGCTAGACTTCCCAGAGTTTTCTTGATTTAGCACGGGTGCTTTCTGAAAACCTGGTGGACCAGAGGATTGGCCTTGTCTAGGTGGATACAATGCATTGTTGTTCTTGTAAGAAAGATAGGGGTTGTTCTTCCAAGCTGAGTTGTAGTTGTTGGAATATGGGCCTCCTTGGGCATAGTTCACTTGATCGGAAGGAGTTCCGGCCAAGAGTTGGCATTCAGCTGTAGCGTGCCCTGGAGCGCCACATATCTCACAACTAGAGATAGTTGCTGCTACGGTAGCAGCAGGAGCATTGAGTAAGCTGTCTAATTTCAGAGTGAGTGCATCAACCTTGGCACTGACGTGGTCAAGGCCGCTTATCTCATGCATTCCTCCTCTCGATAGAGGTTTTTCTGTGGAGGTTCTTTCGCCTCCCCACTGGTAGTGATTTTGAGCCATGCTCTCGATGAGCTGATAGGCATCAGTGTAGGGCTTGTCCATGAGGGCGCCACCCGCGGCAGCGTCTATGGTCATCCTTGTATTGTACAGGAGACCGTTGTAGAAGGTGTGGATAATTAGCCACTCCTCTAAACCATGATGTGGACAAAGCCTCAACATGTCCTTAAATCTCTCCCACGCTTCATAAAGAGATTCGTTGTCTTTCTGCTTAAATCCATTGATTTGGGCTCTTAGCATAGCAGTCTTGCTAGGTGGGAAATACCTAGCCAGAAAGACCTTCTTCAATCCTTCCCATGTAGTGACAGAGTTGGAAGGTAGGGACTGGAGCCAAGCGCGGGCTCGATCTCTTAGAGAGAAGGGGGAGAGACGAAGCCTTATTGCTTCGGGACTTACTCCATTAGCTTTCACTGTATCGGCGTATTGTAAGAAGACAGAGAGGTGGAGATTAGGGTCTTCTGAAGGACCACCCGAGAACTGACTTTGCTGAACTGCTGACAGTAGGGAAGGTTTAAGCTCAAAATTGTTGGCCTCTATCGCAGGGGCAACAATGCTGTTATGTGGTTCAGCATCTGTAGGGGTAGCATAGTACTTCAGAGGGCGGTTTTGAGGACCTATTTCCATTTCTAATTCCTCTTCGGATTGTTCCGAGTCTTCGTCTGTTTCGGGAAAGATGATTTGACTTTGGGGCACTATGTATCTTTCCCTAAACTGTTCAATTCGGCGTCTTACACTTAGTAGACGCTCTGGGTTGTCGACTGGAGTTTCTAATTCTTTGCTATTAGAGCGGGTACTTGGCATACAATCGACAAGCCAAAAGGGAAATTTTTTTTTTTTATATTATTATTTTTTTTTTCGATTTTTTTTTTTTTTGAATTTTTGACAGAAAAATAAAAGTTGCCTTAGTCTCTACGTTGTAACGACGGAGTTACAATATCGACTAAATTGGTCCCCAGCAACGGCGCCAAAAACTTGATCGACGATTTGTGTATCAAAATATTTTAATGACCGCAAGTGCACAGTCTCGTCGTGTAGTTTTAAAAAGATATCGAATCCACAGGGACCAATAGTTGAACTACCGTAATCCGTTGTCACGGTGTAAATCTAAGGCTATCAGATAGGGGTTTGTTTAGAATTTTAGAATTTAAAATTAAAGAAATTTAATTAAAGAAATTAATTAATTAATAAAAGCGGATATCGGTATGTAACTTAATTAACCATCGGGGATTTATTAAATCAATAGCGCGCGAAAAAAAAGGGTTTATTTTTCAGAAGAACTTTCTCAATTTAAAAGTCTAAAGCTCACACTCTCGTTTTGTTGATAAAGACCATACTTTCTAAGCCAGGAGTTTTACTGTCACTTTTCTACCACCTTAGCTTCGAAAGTATATTTTGAAAATCAATGAGTTCTAATTAATCCTAACGTGGCTCTCGCTCGTTCAAAGATTAATATCAAATTCCTACTATCTAGTTAAAACCTCAAACTCTCGCTCTATTGATTTTAACCTTAGTTGCTTTCTTTTACTCTCGTTCAAAAGCTTTGTATTAAATTAGGAATTTGAATCAGAAAAATAGTTTAATAAATGCGTGTGCTAAATCATTACTAAATCCCCTTCGGAGAATTAGTTTACATACCGATATCTAGGAAATTTAGCTAGACATAATTAAGAAATTAAACAAAGAAAAACAGAAAATTAAATTAAACATAAATAAATGATTAAATAAAAACATTAAATAAAAACCTGGAAGAAATTGCTGAATAAACTTGATATAAATAAACGGTACAAAATTCTTGACAGGAAACTGAAAACAGAACTGAAAACGGATTCCTGGTGTGGAAATACCGTTACAGTTACTGTAACTGGAAATATAAACTGGCTGAAAATAAAGAAAGTAAGGCGTGAAGAAATCTGAAAAATGAGCTTGCTATTTATAGGAGGGGATTTGCTAGTACGATCCACAAAAATAGGGAAGATAAGCTTCATTTTGATCTCATCCAATTGCCATCCGATTAGGAACAGAAAACGGATCAGACGGTTCACTTCTTCCCCACGTCACGCCAATTCTGTTTTACTGGGCTTGCACATTTGGTGGCGCTCGCCACCTATTCTGTGGCGCTCGCCACCTAGGTCTTCAATTGGTGGCGCTCGCCACCACCACTGTGGCGCTCGCCACTGGGCAGATTTGGGCCAATGCCCATTTCTGCCATGCTCATTTGTGGGCTGCGCGAATTTGGGCTTTGCACCCCCCTTTTTGCTCCGTTTTTGATACTTTTTGCTCAATTCTCTTCTTCGACCTATTTTATTCGACAAAACTAAAAACAAATCAAATTCTAATATAAAAGGACATAAATGAAATAAATACATGTGCAAATGCAACTAAAATTCACCTAAATTAAGCTAAAAATACGATATGATTTCGTGTCATCAGTCGGGTCGACCCATGGGTCTACCCAGACCCGGTCACAGGATCTGGTGCAGCAGCTTTGGGTGCGCGCACCGTACACTCGCAGGAACGTTTTGAACCAAAGGGGAGGGTGCACGGTGCACCCTCGTCTTCCTCGTTCTCACTGACGGCGCCGGTAACGGCCGCGACGTCACCGGGAGCTTGAAAACGCTCCAAAACTTGCGCAAAACAAATCAAAATAAATCGCAAAACAATGCACAACACGAATCTAATAGTGATTTTCAACAATCAAGCATCATTATCATGATATAAGCACAAAAAAAACGAATAGATCTATATATCATATTATACATTTTATACAACAGAAATCGCAAAATCAAGAGAAGAGAAAAGTTTGAAATCGGTCGAAGAGAGCAAATCCGTCACTCACTACCTTGGTTCGTGTACGAGAAGCTTGGATCAAGTGAGTTTTCTTCGCCGTCGTTTTGGATCTAGGTTTCGGATTTCGATGATTTTGGTACTGTTTTGAACGTTTCCAGTCGCAATTCAAAGAGCAATAGATAGAGGAGGATGAGGTGCACGTTTTATCTCTTGGTGATTTTGGGTTTTGATCAAGTTTTAGTGATGAATTTAGGTGATGAAATGTTAGGGTTTTGAAAGGGGGTGGGAGAAACGGCGCGGGTCTGCAGAAGAAGAGAGAATGAAATTGTGATTGTGAACAGTAACACCATTCTAGGGTTTGTAATAACCCTTCTCCTATTTATACTATCAGCTGAAAAAAGGGTATTTTTTGTAATAAAGGGTTTTTGATGGTAAAAAGGTGAAAATGAAAATGGGGTAGAAAATCTGAATATTAAAAAAAAGAAAATGATTCATGAATGAGAATTGGTGAGGTGGCATCATATGATTGGTTCAAAAACAAGGAAATTGTCATAATGGATAAAAATGCTAATAAAAATAGAAAAAGTGGAAGAAAAATACAAATAAAATATAGAAATAAAAATATAAACTCAACTACAAAATAAAAACTATTTTTGAGCATTTTTGCTATTTTTTGTATAAAAGATAAATTGCGATAATTAAAAGAAATAAAGAAAAATGAATAAATTGCAAGCAAAAATTATTAAAAATCTACTTTTTTGGTATTTTTTAAGGAAAATAAGAAATAATTTTTAAATAAAATATTTATTTTAAAAAGTTCAAAATTAGGGTATTACAATAGGGAGTGAGTGTCCCACACTAAACCCTATAGCAAGAAGACAAAAATAAAAATGATAAAAGATATTTGTAATTAATGGTATGAGATGTGATTCCCATCCAAGCATAATGCCAAAAAAACATATCTTAAATCAGTTTTGATTTTATTTTGAAACAAGAGGTGAAACGAAGCACTGCTTGTCATACCAAAAAAAAAAACGAAGCACTGCTTGCCGGCGGATTTTGGAGAAAATTTGTGTAAATATTTATATTTATTTTTTTGAATAAAAAATGATATATTTTTACTAATATATTAATATGAATGTTTATTTTTTTAATTATTATTGGAAATATATTTATACTCATAATAATACCTTAATTTTTTTTTTTAAATTTTTTACGGACACTTAATTTTTATTTTAAATTTTTATGATGACTTATGTTTCTACTTATATATTAATACGAACATTTTTTTTTCTGTTGTAATTTTTACGGGTATCTATATTTCAACTCAAATATTAATAAATATGCCTTTTTTTTTTTAATAATTTAATTCATTCTACCATTGTTTTAATATGAATTCTAACTTTTATATAAAAGATTGTTCAAAAAGTTTTATAAAAACATTATTATTTTTTAAAACTAATAACTTTTGTAAAAATTCGGTCAAATCCTGTGCTAAGCTCCACGGTGATCCACTGTGATTTTGGAGAAGTTAGAACTTACAACTTTTGCAAAATCACGGTGGTTCACCGTGATTCTGACACCTCCGTGATGCCAAACATGCTCTAAATTATCCATACCTTATTATAAATTATAAATATGTGAGATTTATTTATAGTATTTATTTTGGATTTTAAATGTGGTAAACATAAGGATGAGATAAATATTGACTAGGTATATGCATCAAAGTATATACAGGTTAATTTGTGTGTGCCATTTAATATGAAATATATTTATGTTAAATGACATTCGAACTTGAATAATCAATCGATTAAGTTTGAAATTGTATTGAATAATTTAACAGGTTTAATTTTCAATTAAAACTTAACAAATCCGGTCTTCATGAACTTAGCTCAATTAACAAAGATATTTCATATAAAATACAAGAACGGGAATTCGAACTATGATACGCTCACTTATTCACTTTTAACAAATAACTAGCCTTTATCCCGTGCGATGCACGGATCTTTTTGCTTGCGGTATGCAATATACAATTAAATATTATACAAAAATAAATTCAAGTTAAACAAAATTTTAGTGTTGCATAAATAAAATTACATAGATTTAAATAAATAATGTAGCAACTGACTATTGAACATTCCGGAACACTTCTTTATAAACAATATTATCATTTATATCTGTATCTTCACCTTCTTTAAACCTTTTCTTTATTATTATCCACACCTATATGCATCAGTCTTATACATGAGATTATCAAAGATTATTATGGTTTTACCTTTTTCATCCATTTTATAGTAAAAGCCAAGCCAATTATAGTAAAAATTATTGAAACATAGTATATATAATTACTGTATTGAGTTTCATATAATAGATAATACGTTTATTTAGATAATTTTCAAATGTTTCAAAGCCAAAATAATAAGGAAGTCGAATCATGAAAATGCATATATAAGTTAAAAAACTAACTTAATATGAAAGATATGTAGTAAGGTGCGAGACAGTTTCAAGTCCATGTTTATAAAGCAGATTTTTTTTTAGAAAAACCTGATATTTTTAAGAGCAAGACTAAATAAAAATACCATGTTCTAATAAAAGTGCTTACATTGTTGGAACCAATTTCCATATTGAATGTCGTAATTTTGAAGAATTTCTCAAAAATTGAAGATGATCTCATATGTACTTTCAAATCATATAGTCACTTATATAAAATATTTGTTGTGTAGTTATGGTTTTTTTGGTCGAGACCGGGGTATCCACCGCCGAACACAGTGACTATTCCCTCGCTAGATTGGAGGCACCTCGATGGGTGGGATAGCTGGCCCAAGGATTTAAAGCTGCTTTTGAATTGAGATACAATGAGTCTTGGGAATTCATCCATGATATATTGGAAAGCATGAACAGCCGTGATCATATAAATGAGTTGCTTTGAGATTTACAATTATTTAGAGGGAGGGCATGCGTAGACTTTATTAAGCGAGTTGTTATTTTGCTTTGTAAAGATGCTTTTGTTGGAAAGCCATGTGTGTATTAAATGAGTTGTTGCCATGGTAGAACATATATACAGGCTAGCTATAATAGTACTAACATAGAGCCAATTTTTTTTCTCGGTAACATACAATATATTTGCTCATCATTAATAAAGTGGGCAACTATTAATTGTACATATGTTGAGTGGATTTTAAAATGCAAATTCAAATGGAATTGTATATTGGTCGGCCATATATATAGGGTTAATTAATGATCATATTTGGGGGGACTTAGGTTATAAGTTAGGGTTAAATGGTGATTAGTGTTAACAAATTAGGGTTAGCAGACTTAACAACTTTTATAATAATAAAGATATTAAAAAAATTAACAGACCCGTGCATCGCACGGAACGAACACTAGTTAAGATACATATTGAAGTTAACTCCACCACAAAATTAAAGATTGTTCAATCTCAACATACAACGTAAATGTGAGCCTTAAACAAACAATTTTTTTTGTTTACAAAAATCAGATTGTGAAAATTTTGGGTTTTTATTTTCTTCTTTTAATAATAAGTACAAAATGAAAGTAGAAGCTCATGTGCGTATGGGAATAGGCGGAGATGTCCGAAACCTTGCAAAAGGCATCCTCAACCCGCTCTATTGTCATGCTTAGTCCAATTCTATGTAACCTCTTAAACCAGATTACATAGAATCGTTAACAACTCCAATATATGTATTGACAAAATAGAACGATTTATCTGATATAATAATAAGATATAAAATATTGAATATCATTTTATGCTTAATGGAAAATTCAGGGGAAAAACAAGGGAGTAGGGTAAAGTAGCCTTGAAAAAAATTACTCCTTCCGATCCTTAATATAAGATGATTTTTAATTTTTAGATTTATTGAGAATCTAAAGTATCTAATCTACATTATTGACTAGATATATTAAATTCTCAATAATTCTAAAAAAAAAATCTTCTTATATTAAAGACGGCCGAATGGAGTAGCATGACAGCACTCATACACTAATACAGGCCATGTGGGCCTAAAATTCTGTAACTTTCTCCAAGATTTGTGATAAAGGGAAGAAATTATGAGTATATTTATTTACTGTAATGATTAATATTTAGGAGGGTAATCGGATCAGAAAAAACCGATTAAACCGACAATTCAAATCGAAAAAAACTAGTTCGGATGAAAAACTAATCCGATCCGAACCAATTAAAAACGGATGTGATTTGGTTTGATTCTCGGATAAAAAACTGATTTTTATGGTTATATTACTCCCTCCGTCCCAAAACTATTGTCCTTTTAGCTTTTTAATTTTGTCCCAAAACTATTGTCCTTTTCGGAAACCAATGTAAAATTAAAGTTAGTTTACCATTTGTATCCTTACAAAAGTTAAACCATTTATTAAATATATTTTCTCTTTCTTAATAAAGTAAGGGTAAAAGAGACTTAACTTATCAATATTTGTTGTTTCTTAATCTACGTGCACAACTCTAAAAGGACAATAATTTTGGGACGGAGGGAGTATTATTTATTGAGTTTTTTTTTTACGCTTCATTTATTGAGTTTAGTCCATAAAAATTCAAACCTTTTTTCCATTAATAAAAGATGGTGTATCCAATTAATTTTATTTTTATTTTCTTTCAAATTGAAAATAAATTTAATGTTCTTTTTTTAAAAAGGAAAATAAATTCAATGTTCTATATTTTAACTATGTATATTTTTCAATTTATTAAGGATGGTTTATTTGTGATTCAAGTGGGAAAATAATTGAAATTTTATTTTAGTTGTATTTTGTTATTTGATGTTGAACTTATGAACTTAATTTCATATATGGTTGTATTTTGTTTTTTATGGTGAACTCCACCTATGGATCATATTTTGTACTAGAAAACTTATGAATTGTATTTTATATTTTTTTGAAGCAAATTGTATTTTATATTTGAAAACTTATAGATTTATTATTTTCAGTTTTGTTTGAATTGAAACAGATGTTTGAAAATTATGTCATTATTTTTTCTTTTTGTCTATAATAATAATTGATTACAAATAATAGCAGAAAATATATTGGAGAAAAAAAAAGCGTTACAAACCGATTAAAGTAACACCATAAACTGAATCTATCAAGAGTTCGTTAGTTTGAATATTAAATTCACTAAAAACTGATCCAAACCGGTCTAATTATCCCTTTTTTTTTTGGTAGAAATCTAATTATCCCTTTTATTAGTAAAAACTGTGATGAGTACTTACTTTTCATCCACTAAATTATTCTAAAGCTTACTCTACTTTCCACCTATAGTCAAACTTGTCATGGTGAATTGGTGATGCTTCTCTCTCTTGCCACCTTTGAAGCCTTCAGTTTACCTTGCTACCATGTAGTGGGACCTCAAATTCAATCATGTTATTTTAATGGAGAGTTATAGATGCATCAATTACTTTAGATAATATTCAACATACAAATCATAATTGGAAATTTTGTATTCCTTTGGCGCTTATTTAATGGTTTGCATACAAATGTTTTGACAAGTTCTACCATGGACCACCTTATTTTTTTTATTCTAGATTGAATTTTCAAGACAGTGAATATTATACATGATTATACTATATGTAAATTGTGACATCACAAAAAAACCTTGAGGTTGGTTTCATAGAATCTGTCATCTGAAAGGTTCAAGTGGAGTAGATTCTTCAAGAGAGTATGCTGCTTGGAAACAATCTGCAGCTTCAACCAATGATGATATTGTTCCCTCAGCCTTGTGATAAAGGCCGAGATTATACCAAGCAGAAGCATTCAATCTGTCGTGCCGTAGTGCATCCATCAAAAGACTTCTGACTGTAGGATTTGATTCATTACTACAACGTCTAAGTACTTTAGCGGTGGAGATTAAGCTGGGAACATGGCCAGGCTCAGTGTTCAAAGCATCATTAAAAGTTTTTAGAGCCTCTTTGTAAAGGCCTTTTGCTTCATACATTATACCTGTTAAATATGTAAAGAAAAAATAAACATCAACAACACACATTACATACAAGTCTGAGTTGGCAAACTTTCATCTAAACATCATGCTGCATTGTGTTTTGATTCTATATGCTGCTATATTTTTCTGTTCTAGATAATATAAAAGCTTAGCGTAAAACCCAATGGGCTGAACAGAGTAGTTAAACCAAGAATACTTTTCTAGTTCAACGACCAACTCAGAAATTCACAAATAGTTCAGGGGCCAACAAAGTAGTTAAAACCTAAAGAATACTCTCTATATCAAACAATATCTGACAATTATTTTCAAGTGATAATAATCTGTTAACGTCATTTCCATCTCATGAAGAAAAAAATTAAATGGAAAAATAAGCAGCTCTAAGATAAAAACCATTTATATTTACCTAGTGCATGACATCTAGAAGCGGAGTATGGTTTGATGGCCTTAGATTTTGAAAGACACACCTCTGCATCATGCCACTGGGAAAGATCAATGTACACGTGAGCAAGATCATGCCATATTTCCACTTCCAAGTTCTTTACAAGATCTTGGTTGTCCTATCACAAATAGTATCGAAAAATAGAGTAAGCAGCTAGAAGAGAAAACAATAAACATAAAGAGATAAAAAATAATATTTCAACTAGTAGAAGTGGTTACCACAACAAACCTTATATAACTTCTTCCAAGAACCAAAACTTTTTCTCTGAATTTGAAGAAGAGCAAGAAGCTGACTGTATGTCTCGATGGCATTCTTTAACTGGCCCTGTGCAATCTGAATCTTAGCTTTTGTTCGCAGCAAATCACCCTGATCCCACTTCCCAGTCTGATCCAAAGCAGCGTTAATAATAGATTCGGCTTCCAAAAACTGTTTTTGAGCAGATAGTATCCGAGCCAACAGTAACCATCCTTTAACATTAGAACCACCCTCCAGTTTTATGACGGATTTTGCATAATGAAGTGCGTCATCCAACTTCCGTTGTTCTGCATATTCTAAACTGAGATGGTATAGTACTAGAGGGTCAGTCATTCCGGACATTCTGCCAGCAGTTTCCAAGGCTTGAAGTGCCTCAGATTGTCTCTTAAACCTCTCGAAATCAGAAACGGCTAATTTCGAGTGTGCCGATAATGAAACACCAAGATAGAATTTCGCAACATTTTCTAACTGCTTACATCTTCCGTCCAAACTCTCAACTGCTCTCTGAGAAAAGCTTACCCCTTCTTCTGCAAGAGTAGGGTTCTCGCAACAAATTTTAGAAGCCATTAACAAACCAGGAACATGTTTTGGCATTTCTCTACCATTCAATAATTTTCTGAGAAGATCAAGTGCCACCAAGTCCTTACCTGCTCCATAATAACAAAGAGCTAGAGCATGGAATCTTTCGCTTCGATGCATAGTACCAGGGAGCAATTCTTCCAGATTATTGGCTAAACTCGATAAATCACCCGAAACTGACAGAGCAAATGAAAGGTGGTCTAAAATTGAAGGATCCCACTCAATTCTCTTGAGAGAGACTTTTCTCAGCAAAATCATTAAAAGAAGTATAGCTTCCTCTATGTTGTTTCCTGGTACAAAAGAACCGTCCATTTGGGAACGCAGATTCGGAGGCATTACTTCTACTCCACTATATAGAAGAAAAACAACAAACTCTTTCTGAATCTTTGATGTAGTCCGTGCATCAAGATTCCATCGATGCAGGAGTGCTCGTCGGTAAGACAAAGTAGCTTCACGCGGACAATCAGCAAGCTTCCACAATTCTGGAAGTAGCTCAACTGCCTTGCTCACGGTCTCCTGCAATTTACATTCAGCACCAAAGTTATCAGGCAAGCCTTCGGGTAATGAAGATTCCACTATGTCCATAATAACTTTGCAAGATTGCGCAGCTTCTGCAAGAATGATTTGAAGTATTAGATTAAACTTTGACTAATGTCCTATTGTGATGGAAACCAATCTGTTTTCATACAAGTTATTTCTATAACAAAAGATAAAATGAAGTCAATGTGTTTTCATATAAGCTATAAGTGTTTTTTCATAAGCTATCTCAGACAGCTTATGGAAATCAGTTGAAAACAACTTAAGGACATGTAATAAGTTGTTTCCATAAGCTCTTCAAAACAGTCTCACAACTCACAAAGTACTTAAGTCAGTAGATTCAAGTAAGTCAATCCAAACATACCATAATTATTGCTACAAAATAAGGTTGACTACCAGTGAATTATGTAGTATGTACCATTGTGCAGGTGGAAAAATAAATATGCATTATGCAGTCAGAAACAACAAATTCCTTGAAGTAGAAAACAAAGGGCATATCTAAGAATCAATCAAACAAACAACAACGCTACCTTTAAACCTTTCAAGAGCCTGCAAAGATTTTGCTTTTAGGAAGAGTGATTCCAACAGTAAGCCGACAGAATGTATAGACATTTCCGGTTCACCATGATTATGGGAATGTTTTTTGCGGCGTTCTTTGTTTCTGGAAAGGGCAATTTTGATCTTAGGAGTCACAACACCTATATCTATTCCCTCAAAGACATGTAAAGCAGCTACTAGATTTCCTTTTTGATACTCGTACCTTCCTAGCAGTGCTCTAGCTTCCTGTAGATTACATACATAATTTTTTCTCCAAATTAGATTAGTAGCAATAATCACCAATTAAAAAACAACAGTTACATGTTGTTAAGAAGTCCCGCATCGGTTGCGAGATGGCCTGAATATGTGTTTGTAAGTGAAGGGCAATCCTCACCTTACAAGCCGGTTTTGTGAGGTTGAGTTAGGCCCGACACTCAATTCTAAGATGGTATCAAAGCCTATCCACGATTCGCTGGGCCACTTCCGATGGCCGCCTGTTATCGATCGGGTCATCCACCATTTATATCCGCGCTCCAAGCCCAATAGTGTTGGGCGTGAGGGGGTGTGTTAAGAAGTGCCACATCGGTTGCGAGATGGCCTGAATATGTGTTTGTAAGTGAGGGACAATCCTCACCTTACAAGCCGGTTTTGTGAGGTTGAGTTAGGCCCAACGCTCAATTCTAAGACATGTGAATATAGACATGCATATTTATAAGCTCTCTCTCTAGGGCCAAGAGAAAATAACATAGAGTAAATCACATCTGATTATTCAGTAAGTGCATATTTGGGTAAATGTTGGTCAAACATGATTTAAATGAAGTTCATTTGAAAACAATTGTGTTAAAATTAAGTTTGAACTAATAAACTAGTTTATATTTGGAGGTTTTAACTCCAAAAGCAGGTTTCACATATAACTCAACATAACACAAAACCTACTTTTTAACCTAGTTTTCAAATTCAAACTAAAGGTTAGAAACAAAATCAATTTTGATACAAAGTAATCAAACATAACGTTTGGATTGGCTTATGAACAACTTATTAAGGCTTATTTAATTGCATAAGTACTTAACAAGTTGACTTATTAAGGCCTGTTTGGATAAACAGCTTATTTGCACCTTATAGTACAAGCCCTTATCAACTATGAAGCACGGACACAGACACATCAACACTGATAAAACTTTGAAAAAAATGATATAATTGAATATAATCGTAAGTGTCACTGTCGGACATGACGCATCTACTACACCAGGACACGTCTAATCCATCCAAGGAGTGTTTGTGCTTCATAATCATAGCTTATCAATGATTATCACAACAAACAATGTATACACATAGTTAACTTATATGAAAATAAGTTGACCATAGTTTATACTACATTGGCATTTAACTAACTAAGTTAAACAAATCCAAATATAAAGTGATAGTTATGATGAAAGCAAAGCAAGTAACCTCATAGTTTAATACGCCACTCTCACGCAAAGATAATTCAGCTTGTTCAATATTGCCGGTGTCAACTGGGTTAAAATCATCGTCGAGTTTTGCAGTTGCTGAGAAGAAGTCATTGGTTAGAAGAGATTGATCAGATGAAGGGTATGTTTCATCTAATTGCTGCTGCTGCTGCTCCCCTGATCGTAGGAACTTCATTATCCAAAAAGCTTGAGAAGAAATTGAAATCAAAGAACAGAAAAGAAGATCTATCTATCTAATTTGACGGCAACGGCAGAAGAAAATTAAAGGGGTTTGGTTTGGTTTGGTTTAAACGTGGTGTCGGGTCCAGCGGATGATGTATCTATTTACTGCCGACGAAGACATGGTGTAAGTAAATTTCAACGTTGTATACTGCTGTGTTTCGTGTGTGTGCTGTCTGCCTACCTGTCATTAATATTTTAAACTAAAATCGCTCTTTAAGTACATAACTATATAGATGGGGTAGGTCAATTGGTTAAACTGACCGGTTGATTTAAGGGTTAAGGAATTAATGGAGATCTAGTTTTGAATTTTGACAAACAAAAAAAATGATAATATATTAACTATACACTAACAATTAACATTTGTTTATAAAAAAATATAATTATATGGGTTTAGACTATAATATTATGTATCTCGTAAGATAGCTCAAGTGATATGAGCTAGAAGATATATAGAATGGGAAGGTAAAAGTTTAAACATTAATTTTTTACCGAAGCAATTTATATTTTCTATGTATAAAAAAAGGCTATAGTAATTTTTTCAGCCTTATTTACAATTTAATAAGAATTAATTTTTAAAATTATTGAACAAGTGATGTATCTATCATATATCAGTTGTCAATACAGTGGTCATCTTTGAATCAATATATATTTTAAAAGGTGGCAACTTGATTGCTAGGCCGGTCATCTTTGAATCATTAATTTAGTTTATGTGGTAATAGCATTTTGTTAAAATGTTTGTGTGTGCCTATTTAATTTTTTTTGAAAGTTCGATATCCGGCCAAATGATCAACTAATCTGAGGGGATCAATCCCACCACTCACAAGTGGAGGCCCAGCTTGTGGAGACCCCACCACTAAACAAACCCAAGTGGGGTCTTATTTAATTTTATCATTTCATATATTATATATTATTCATTTATATATTATTTAATTTTATTATTTCAAATATAATTGATCATTTATATATTATTCAATAATACTAATTTTCATATATTATATTTTACATCAAAATTATTATTTTACCGTATTTTTATAATTTAAATATCTAAAAATTAATCTAAAATAAACCGTATTTAGATCGGATTTTACTATTTAGTCATTTTTTAGCCGAACAACACTTAATTTTATTTTGGGATCGAATAAGAATTTGTCTCAAAACTAATCCAAATCCAACCTTAAACCCCCTAAATGTGACATTATTGATAATAAATGTTTGATATTCACTCTATAAGGATGTATGTATACGTATTGAGATAAAAAGAAAAAGAAATGATAGGATATGTAATAAATTGATAATTTCATACGCACCTACACGATCTGGAATCATAGTAATCAATCCTTTCATGAAGCAGAGACGTGGGGTTTGAAAGCGGTTCTTTCTTGGTTATGGAATTTAGGCTTTGCTAATGTTATTATAGAACTAAATTGCACACTAGTGGTAGAAGACATTAGAAGTAAGCAAAAATTTTGTATTGTGTTTAGCGCTATTTTACGTTTATTGTCAAGCTAAGTTTTATTCGGAGAAAAACTATCAATGTTGCTCACATGTTAGCAAGAGTGGCGTTGTCCTTTGCTAGTGGCCAAGACTTTGATTATATACCATCATGAATTGAAACTATTTTGATGAATGAAATGAGTTAAGATTGTTATTGTAAAAAAAAATAAGATCGAAGATAAGAGAAATAAAGATAAAATGAAATATTAAATATGTGTAAGAAATTGTAAAAGGTACATATAATCGACATAATTTTTCTTTAGGTTTTTTCTTGTCTATCCCCTCAAGATTTGAATATCCCTAACCACTTAAAATCGATATAAATTTTTATAAAATAAACCGTTGGATTAAAATTTTATATCATATAGATCATTTGTGTAAAATTTCAGACAAACCTAAGATCATTTGATATGTTATTGAGACGCATCAAAATTAACAATTCATGTGATTTCTTAAACACCGTTAATCTTTATGTGTCTCAATAACATATCAAATAATTTTAAATTTTTCTGAAATTTCACACAAATAATCTATAATAAACTTTCAATCCAACTGTGTATTTTATAAAAAATTATATCGCTTGAAACTTTTTGTAGTGCCCAAATCTTGAAGGGGTACACAAGTTATCACTTTTTTTTAAAATAAAAATTGAAAATGCAAAAAAAGTTTAAAATCATCCTTAAATGATGTCACTCATCATAAATTTGGTAGAATACCCAAAATAACTACAAAATTACAATGAAGAAATTAATAAATAATAAAGTGGTAACCAAAATCACAATACTTTAGTGTCAAAAATACAATCAAACCACCTTCTCATCTTATATAATGCTGTACAAAAACCCTTGGAAAGAACCATAAATTCTAAATTATAGAAAAAATAAACACGTGTATTATGAAAGAATAGTCTTCCTAAGGAGTGCTTTAAATGCATTGAATAATAAATCAATAAAATAATTTCTGATATACCAAAAAAAATAAATCTATACAAGAAAATTTTATATGAAAATCTTTAATACTATAATTTGTGAATAATTTCTAAGCATTCTCCTACTCTTTCCACGTGTAAATGTAATTCTTAAAGTCTTGCTCTCCTCTCCTCAATTTTATCTTAAATGCTTTTATTAGCATTTCATACAAGAAAAAAAGGCAAGCATTTCTTTTAATGCTATTATTCTTTTCATTTAATACAAATTTCAATTAATTAGAAAAATTCAAATTTAAACATGGGAATGGTTAAGGACATTTAATATAAGATATATTTTTTCTCATACTTTTTTATACAATATAATTTGTTCAATTTTTCTTACTCCTTCAATGTTTTATTGTTTTTTTATATATTATTTTGTGATTTGTTTTCACTTATTTTTCATCTGCAGTTTATAGGTGCATATTGTTATCAATTACGCTAAGTATGATTTTTAAGAACAAAATGAGACAATAAGTGCATGTCCATTAAGATGCAAATAAAATAATATGAATATGATGTGTCTTTGAGTTAGATAGAATTATATATAAAAAAAATTCAACAAAAAATATAATTATATATAAAAAATGCTTATTTCTAAAATATTTTAAATATATAGTCAACATGAAACAAAAATTAGAACATGATTTTAGTTTTTTACAGAAGAAAATAAATTACGTTCTTATGAGTTCTTGGCCTAGAAAAACAATTTATAAAATCATGCATGAAGTATACCTTCATTATTTTAATATTTGATTTTATGGTCAAACAAATTTTTTGGCAAAAGAAAATAATTTATGCATCATTTAATAATTTTACGAAAAAGGTTAAACATATTTTTTTTCAGCAAGAAAAATAATTACCTTCATATGAGATTTTTTGGCTTTCTAAAATATTAATCATATACATTTTTTAGTAAAACAATTTATAAAATAATGCATGAATTATACTCTAAAATTTTTTGACGGAAGTATACAAATTTTACCATGACTGAAATTTTTTATATTTTGAAGGATAATTTTTTTTGTATTCTTAAACTTTTTCTAAGTTAAAGTATACAAAAATAGTGCATCTATATCCAAATAAAATATATAAAAACAGTTTTTAAGTTGAGGTCATAAAAAATTTCAAAGTATATGAAATTTCTAATAATCCCACCTAAAAAAGGCATATCTCATACTTATTTGTGATTAATATTTGATTTGAAAAATAAGGAATATATCCGTTTTAAAAAAAATAATATGTGCTTATTTTTAGCCAAAAATAAGGAATACTTATTTGTGCTTATATATGATAAGTCTTAATTCGATTTCTACCAACAATTAAAACTATATTTTTTGATGTTTTTTTAAAGCAATTTTATAATATTTTATTTTTATTCTATATGGAAAATATTATAAGTATTTGTTTTTTTTAAATTTACACGGGATCAATATTTATAGTAATATATTAATACAAAGTGCCTAAATTTTTTTTTTGACTAAGCAAAGTGCCTAAATTTGTTTTGTATTTAACATGAGATTTATATTATATCAATACAAGTCTATATTTTTTTTTTATAACTTATACGATGACGGGAGAGAAAATATCATATTGTTGAAAACGAAAAGTGGGAGATCACTCTCTAAAGTATTTTATCCTTTTAAAATAAATTTTTTTTATTTTTTATATTTGAATAAAATCAATATAAAGTGAACATCTACGTTATATAAAAATAAAAATCATATACTAATACAAAGACTTTTTTTTTGTAATTTTACGAGAAATATATTTCTATGAGTCCCTATATTTATACTCATATACAGGGTTTATTTTTTTTGTAATTTTTACGAAATTATATTTTTAAGAATGTTTTAATACGGAGTTTATTAATATGAGACAAAAGGTTTTTTTCTATGGGAACTTAAATATTTATGCACATATTAATACGGGAAATAACCTGTTTTTTTTACTATGAATTATATTTACACTCATTAATACGAGTGTCTTATGATTTTATAATTTACACGGGATTAATATTTATATTCATATATTAATACATGATCCTATCTTTTTTGCAATTTCTACGAGACCTGACAGGAAATACCATATTGTTCGAAATTGGGAGCGGGAGATCACTCTCCACCCTATTTTATCCCTTTAAAATCCCTAAATATATATATTATTTTTCATATTTAAATATAAAATCAATTTCACAAATAATTGAAAAAATAAAAATTACTTGACAAAAAAATTTTATTCATTAAAAATAAGATTCTAAAAATTAAAATTAAATTAAAAAAACTAATATCTCAACTAATCCTGATATGTATTCGGTTGAATAATAAAAAACACAAACTTTATAAATATATGATAATAGGGGAACTATTTTACACTGAATTTTTCGGTTGTTCATTTGAGTTTTTATTTATTATTCGGGATATCAAATGGAGCATACAAAATATTAAAGGTTTATATCCAAAAATAAATTCTTAAAGAATATATTTAGTAAATTATGTGGTGCCAATTCTATTTTTCATTATTATTTTTATTGAAATCGATACTATAATTATAATATTATTGTAAAAAATATAATTATATCATTGACTTATTATATTATTGAAAGATTTGACAAACTCTTTGATATTATTAATAATTTTATATATATTAATAATTTTGAATACATATTAATAATTTTTATCAAAGAGTGTATTTTTTTATTTTTTATCAAAGAGTGTATTTTTAATTATTTAAATTATATAAGATTGTAAATATTTGTTTCGTTACATAAATCATTTTTTAAAAGAAATAAAAAATTTAAGTTATCATAAGTTAATAAATCTACAAACCTATTTTTACCCGTGCTTGGCACAGGTCTGGAAACTAGTTAATACAAATCAACAAGAAAACAATAGTGTCTCGCACTCTCACCGGATATAATAAATCACAACTCACATATCAAACCTTCATCATTGTATAGATCACATTCTATCCAATTTTCATTCCATGATAATCTTGATATAATTTAGTAA